>JABFTP020000144.1:38859192-40170046 GCA_013387265.2 Cryptolaemus montrouzieri
TAAAGAAATAACAATTACTAAATTGAAATCTCTTGCTCCCTGACAATTATTCTCTATGGATTTATGGAGCTTGGCCTGACATTGAGGATATATATCTATTTTTCTCTCTAAAAATTATTCACATTGTGTTCAAGCTACGTTTTATGAATGAAATTCATTGAAGTAAAGGACGTCTTACACTTCAACAGAAGCAAAAGTTACTTCTCGAAACACATTCACCTTTAGTTTAGAAATAATAAGCTTTGTTTCAAATTCTCAACCTGATGTAAAGATAAAATATAAATCAAAAATTACTAACCGTGCGATTCTCCATTCATAAAATAAATGTATTCGATGTGGCAATTCCAAACAACAGAATGGAAAGCACGACATCGTCATTTTATATTCTATCGTATATTAAGGGGATATAATATTTTCAACAACCTGTTGCTCCAGATTGAAATGAATCCTGTAACGCGATTTCTTCTCTTTATCTAACCGAGACAGACAATCCATTCAGAACTAGTTCGCCCGAATTACGATTGAACTTCCGTGTCTATCATCTTTTATAGGGAGCCGGATTTGCGATTACTCTCCGAGGTGAAAATATCGTTAACAATTCAACCATTCGTTAAATTCCTAATTTTCGAAGTTTATCGAAATGTTCATTAGATTTCAAGAAAAAGTATGTTTACCGATCAGTACTTTCTTCCTCATTTGGGGAATATGAAAATTTCGGAAAAATATTTAGCACCCTTAGAATTTTAGGGTTGCCAACATTTTCATTTAATGATTTTATAGAATTTCATCTGCTTTTTGCATTAACAAAACATCGGTTCCCGTGATCTTTCAGTCGTTTATTTCAAGAGAAAGATTGTATTTATAATTTTCATAATGGTTTGACGTATGCTAAGTGTAGAAGATAGAAAATTATACCTATTTTAATACTTTTACGAGCCTTTGTTTTCTGTTCTTCGACGTTTGATTCTTGTGTCCCAAGTTATATGAATCTTTTTTTATGCGATTAATCGTTTTTGTAATAGAGCGCGAGTAAATACCGTAATGCTAGATCTACTATGAATTGCAGTCAAATATTGCATAGTATTCTGGTAATTATTTATTACAAAACCTTATTTATCGAAAAACTTTTATGTATTAATAAATACTATGATTCATAATATTCATTATAAACACCTCAAAAAAGTCTAGGGAACACTTCTGAATATCGATATATCGTATCCAGAACGATCAATATGGATGATTTTTGCAAGAAATGAACACCTGCATCAATTTCTCACCGAATTGTGTAGAGTGCCGCAACAGATTTCAGTTTTTTTTTATAAAAAACTAAAAATACAGCAGATGCGACGCTGCTTTTTAATCATTTCATGTATTCAGTTAGTTGGCACTTTGTTTCTGTTGTAAGCACAAATAAAAGATTCAAGTTTTGTGATTCGACCATGGAAAAACGACATTTGACTAGAGAAGAGATGTTACGGGCCGTTGGCATGCTCCAAGCTGGGAGCTCACAACGGGAAGTATCCAGGGTTCTGGGAAGTAGCCCAAGTGTCAAAAACCGTTTATGGTCGCGTTTCAATGAAACAGGTAGCGTAAAAGAACGCCATACATATAGATTTAGTTATTATCCCGATTCGGGAAGAATTCGAATGTGGAGGGAACCTGGAAAGCAAAACCGTCTTCAGCATGCTCGAGAAGTTGTTAGACAGGGAGGCGAATCAGTGATGTTTTAGGGAGTTATACGCCTTGGTGGAAGAACTGACCTCGTTTTCATACAGAACAACCTCACGGGAAATTCTTACGCAAATGAAATAGTTTTACCTGTAGTGGTACCGTGTCTCCAAACATTAGGTCAAAATCCGAAAGATTTCTATAAATTCGAATCATCAAATTCATATTTTAAAGATATTGGAAAGTGTTCCCTAGACTTTTTTGAGGTGTTTATTTACTTCTGTCATATGATTAAAGAATAATTATGTAAAATATACTTGTGTGTATTATAAGTATATTTAGATCACATTCTAATGTATTTCAGTTAAATTTTAAGTAAACAAGCAGTGTTAAGGTACAAATAGATGATCGAATAAAGGACGCAAAACGTATAAAGACGTATAAAGGAAGTAAAACAAAGCGCTAGGGATAGCTATCTATTGAAATCTAATAATAAATGTGGGGATTCAAGGCGCCTAATTAACTCGGAATGTAATAAGTCTCAAGGGTCTCAAATCCTCGGAAGATTTCAACAAATACTTCTCTGAAATTGGTCAAAAACTAATAGAAGCAAAGCTATCATCTGAGTCAGTTCTCACACCCTATTACACCTGAGGAAATGCATGAAGAAATCAGTAAACTGTCCGATTCATCTTGCTTGGATGTCTATGATATGAATAGAAAAATTGTCAAATCTATCAGCACTAGCATCTCGGATTCACTTTGTACGCTCTTCAATAAATGGCTGCTTGAGGGGGTATTCCCGGATGTCTTTAAAAAAGCTAAAGTTTTACCCATCTTAAAGAAAGGGGACCCCAGAGAACTGTGTAATTACCGTCCAATTTCTGTACTTCCGATCTTACCTAAGGTCTTCGGGAGACCTTTGAAGAATCGGTTTGTTGCCTTCCTGGAAAAAATAGAGTTCTTAGCCCTTGAAAATCATGAACTTACAGACTTGAAGTTCTGTGATTTAACTGAGACTTTCGATATAATTATTCACAATGGAGTTCTGATGAAAGCTGAAATGTGTGGGTTTAGGGACCTTGCTTTGAGGTTGCTGAGGTCTCATCTCGACAATTGCCCACAATGCGGTGAGCTGAAGGGAGCTGTGTCTGGGTTTCTGCCTGTGAAGTGTGGGGTGCCCCAGGGTTCTGTTTTGAGACCACTGTAGTTTATCATGTATATTAATGACCTTCCCTTGTATTTGGAGCCTTTTTGATGTGTGCTCTTCGCAGATGATACGACTATTTTCTGCTCGGCTGTTGACAGGCTTACTGTGTCTAATTTGGGAACTGTGGCCTTCGCCAAGGCTGAGACATGGTTCAGAACAAACGCTTTGAAACTGAATCGAGATTAAACACAAAAAATGATATCTCCAACATTGGATCTTCCACTGAGACAGCTGGGCATCACATTGGATGCCTCTTTCAATTGGGATCCCCACACTGCGAATTTGGCTGATCGACTTTCACCTTTCTTATCGAGGAGATCCACTATTCCAACTATGGTGACCACATTTTGAGGTCAACATATTTCTCCCTCTTCCATTCCATTTTGTCTTATGGTGTGGTGCTTTGGGGCAGTTCTCGCGGCGCAGGTAGAATTTCAGGAAAGGGCAGTGATAGCAGGAGCCTGGATATCTGGATCATTGCAGGCTACTTTTTATACATTCTAAAATCATGTCACTGCCTCTCTATATCGAATTTGGAAAAATGTACTCTTCTCACGTAGATGTGCATTCATATCCTACTAGGTATGCAATCGAGCTTCTGTGCCCGCGATTCAGATCAACGAAGGCAGCAAAGGACCCCTTTAACCTGAAGCTGACTGCCATCAGAGTGGAGAAAATATTCTCTCATTAGGTTTGAATCTTGTGTGAGAAACTTCTTGTTGTGTAGTTGTTTTTATTAGGAGGAAGAATACTTGTGCAATGACAATTTTGATTGTACCTGACTTCACGCACAACAATCATGAGAATTTTCAGAAAACATAAGTTTCATCCTTTTAAGGTTCGATAGGTTCAGGAACTGAATGACGATGATTTTGATCGCCGACTCATGTTCTGTGAAGTGGATAGTGAAATTATTAACAATAATCCAAACTATATGTTCAATATCTGTTATTCGGATAAGTGTTCATTTTACCTTACGGAACTGTGAACAGGCTCTCGGTACTGGTCCTATGAAAATCCAAGATTATTTCGAGAAGAGCATACTCAGCATCCCCAAAAATTAAATGTTTAGGCGGGTATTTATGGAAATCACATCATAGGCCCTTTTTTATACCCTGTGATATCACTGGCCAAATTTATTCAGAACTATTGCAGAACGCTATTTATCCAGCCCTCGTGCAAATATTGGGGAATTAGGTAGACCATGAAACGATCATTTTTCTACAAGATGGCGCACCAGCTCATTTCGTTCAACCTGTGCGTCAATTCTTAGATGAAAATCTTCCTCAGGCCTGGATTGGAAGAAGGAGACATATTGGGTGGCCACACTGATCACCTGATCTGGACTTTTTTCTATGGGGTCACCAGATATCTAAGATTTACGGTACCCAACCTGAGTCACTGGATGATTTGCGAATTCGAATGTTAACGCAGTTGTTGATCAATGTTTGAAAGTAACGTTTGTTCTTCTGGAAAATTTTAATTTTCGGTAATAATGCATCGGGAATCGCGTAATTTGACCCCGAGACGAATATGTCTCAGGGAATTTGGTTTGAGGCTTCGACTCCCAGCTCGAGGCTCAGCTACAACCAATCGAAGAGCCCGATTGGATTTTGCCAGAGAACTTGTTAATTGATTGGGAGCTGACTGGTAGAGAGTTTTGTTTATAGATGAATCGAGATTTTATCTTTATCATTGCAATCCACGTTTTCTAGTGTACAAACTGAGCGATACGCCAATTGCAACTTTTCACCTTCCTATGGTTTTAGTGGAGGATCAATAATGGTGTGGAGAGCGATTTCTCTGAATACACGCACTGATTTAGTTATCTTAAATAATGGAGCCTTAAATGCTCAGAGGTACGTCACAGACATTTTATAAGAACATGTTTAGCCATTTGCGGCAAACATGGGTGAAAACTTTCTGTTTATAAGTTATACTCCAAACCTCATATCGTTAGGTTAGACCTTCAAGATCATGAAATCACTTTAATGGAGTAGCCTTCTGGAAGTTCGACATCAAATCCATCAAACATGTCCGGGACATTCTCAATAGAATTAAGAAGCCAGCTAGACCTGCCTGCTATGGTGAATGAAGTTCGACACCGACTGATCGAAATGAACCAAAATATTATAATGTCATCGATTTTAAGTATGAATTGTAGTCATGCAGTCATAATCGCCAGGGGTGGAAATATCCGGTATTAACAGGTTTTTCGAGACTTTGATTTTTTCTTCTTTAGCTCTGTTTCAATTTCTTTGAGTACCACTTTCATTTCGATTGTTCTCAAGTATTCCTTATTGCTTATTGCTGGTGGATTAATGGATAAAAATAAATCTTCAACATATTCAAACTTCTTCTAAGTAAATTTGAATTTTCGATTTGATGAGTTAATTCAGGACGTAATATATCCGTAGTTATAGTATTTTTTGTACGCTCTTTGGACAGTTTAAATAATTTTTGCTAACTATTGAATATATATTCAATCCAATCGATGTTCTTTGGATCTATCACACGTTACCTTCAGTTCAGCAATTATAGAGGAACAATTGAACAATCTAAGTGATTCAGCCCCTGGTGCGGATGGTCTATCTTCTACTCTCTTGAGAAAATGTGCATCTACATTGGCAACACCGCTGTCTGTCATCTTCACCATATCCTTCAAAACAGGTGCTCTTCCGGATGATTGGTTGGTAGCAACAGTTACCCCAATCTACAAAAAAGGAGATAAATTCTCAGCAGATAATTACAGACCTATCAGTCTTGTATCGATTGCTTCGAAGATATGTGAAAGAATAATTCACCTCCAAATGCTCGATTTTCTCCTTTCCAATAAATCGATTCCTGAAAACCAGCATGGTTTCCTTCCTGGTCGTTCAGTGATTACAAACCTGCTTCTATGTATCAACGATTGGACAAAGGCTGCAGACTGCGGGATTCCAATTGATGTAGTTCATTTAGATTTTTCGAGAGCGTTTGATAGAGTCCCACATCGACGACTGCAGTATAATATTGAACACCTTGGCATAAGAGGTCGGCTTTTAGAATGGATTTGAGCATTTCTACTTGGGAGAAGATTTCGCGTTAATGTTTCGAATGAAAAGTCTTCACTCAAGCCGGTTTCAAGTGGTGTTTCTCAGGGTTCCGTTTTAGGCCCATTACTATTCCTACTGTATACTGCTGAACTTCCTTCTATACTTTCTTCCACCTGCTCTCTCTATGCTGACGATACAAAATTATATAATAATACATCTTCTGACTTCCACACTATTCAACAAGATCTCGATCATCTGTCCAGGTGGTGCACCGACTGGCTTTTACCCTTGAATTTGGATAAGTGCAAGGTCCTACACCTTGGCAAAAACAACCCCCATCGGATGTACAAAATCTCTGGAACTGCTCTGATCACCACATCGAAGCAAGTTGATCTTGGAGTTATCCTCTCTAATGACCTAACGTGGACTGATCATATTCAAAGTATTTGTAGCAAGGCTTCTAGACTTTCGTTTCTGCTTCAGAGATCTTTCAAAGGTTGTCAGCCCAAAACTTGTAGTCTCTTATATAAAACTCATATTCGTCCATTAATGGAATTCGCAGGTCCTGTGTGGTATCCCATTTACAATTACGAGACGAATTCTCTCGAATCTATTCAGCGGAGGATAACAAGAATTCCGTACGGGCGTCGACGACCAAGTTATTCCGAATGCCTCAAAATATTCGATCTTCAACCTTTCAATAATAGACAGCTTCGAGGTGGTCTTATTTTTGTCTACAGGGCCTTGAATAACAGGTTCGGTGCAGATTAATCTCCACTTCTAACGATCAATCACAACAGACGTCTACGAGGCCACAGACTGAAATTGTATCGAGAAAACTTCAAATCCATCCCAAGACAGAATTTTCTTTCCAATCGTGTATTTACGGCATGTAACATGTAATTTCTTCTTCTTCTGTCAATGCTTTCAAGAATGCCTATGATTCATGTATATTATCTGAATCAGGCAACTTAAGATTTCTAAGTACCTACAACATGTTTTTGATGAGCAATTATTGTATTTCATTTGAGTTTTCCGTAGGAAGGTTAAATGCTTGATCTACTTGCTTTTGGAATCTTTTTATTTTGTTTTCACCAGATTAGAATAGCCTAACCTATTTTTTAAGTCATTTTGTGTTACTTTGTTCTCACTGCTTTGCAACCTGTTAGACATAATGTATATTATGATTTTTGAGTTATATAGGCATCACGCCTGAACTCTAATTTATATTAAATAATAATAATAATATTTGTATCATTTTACAGCCTAGTCCATTGGCGCAGCTTCAGCAGCAAACTGAAATGTGGCATCCTTATCAAGATAACCTGAGACCGAGACCATTAGGTGAGTTATATATCGACAAAGAAATTGAAGGAATAATCGTATTGTTTCGACTTCAGGAACTCCGTTTCACCATACTATGATACCAGACATTCAACCACCGACATACCATTCTCAAGAACCGGTGCAAGACTCGGCAACTAATCTGGTCGTGGAGAAATCCAGACATTCTCCGGTTTGTGCACCTCCATCTATTGCAGGCACCGCTTCGCCCGTACATCGAGTACCTGATGAAAACGCACTCACTCCTCCCGCTGGGGTTACCGATCCGACAAACGGTCAACAAGAGTTGAGACAGCATTTACAGCCGAATCCACCTCCATTTCTGGAATCCAAATTATCGCCGGAAAGTTTGCAAGCAACGATGGTGGACAATAACCAACAACACGAAAATCAATTCATACCAATTCCAGAGTTGAGCTGCAATACTTTCGAACCTCCAGCGAAGATTGAACCACCGGTAACGGTTACCAAAAAGGTTGGTTCTTTTTATATGTTAATTAGATCGATACATTTAATTTATGGGGTAATATTGTTTTTCGAGATTATAATTTGATGGGCATTGTTGCAGCCTCGCGGTAGACCTCCAACAAAGAAACCTATTCCACCACCGCCGCCTCCAAAACCACTTCCAGATTTCAACGAGGCTTTCGGGTCTACAGAAAGAGGCCGGTTTCTGAGTCCACCGGATCCCAGACTTAACAAAAGCTATCTGGACGCACTCTTCGAGAGCGATCCTTCTTTTATGAAATTCGACGATTTCCAGATATAATCGAGTAAACTAGTTGAAATTGATCGTTTAAGTTTGAGTCGATGCTTTATTTTATTCGTATCCTTTCGGAAGAATGAAATTAGTTCGTTCGCGTTTATCAATTTTTTTTAGGAAAATAATAATCCACTAAATTTTGTTCGTTCGAAATTTGCGAGAATATTCGTCAAAATATCATTCCGCACATTCTGAGGTTTCACATTCACGAAAAAGATTGTGCCTTCCGCGGAGGCTGTTCAGATTGAAATTTTCAGAAAGTGTGAGAAACTTGGGCATATTTTTCGGGACCAAATTCGTTTTCGTTCGTCTTTCGTTCACTTTATCGACTAGCATACTCAATTTAGTCGAAAATTTTGTAGTTAACTTCTTGCCATATTATATGTAGAGAGAAATATTTAGGAAATTTTATCTATTACAATGTCGATCAAAATATTAAATACTGTACACTGATGCCTTTTGGCTCAAAGAATTTCATCAATTCTTTCATTAGATGAGTGTTATATGTTATTTTAATTCGTGATTGATTGATATATCCGAGAATATTTTAAAACCAAACTTTCAAACTTATTATGGTACCTTGACAAAAAAAAATTTCTAAATGTACAAATTGATTTAGTGAGGATGGTAATTAGAGGTTCGGGGTGTATTGTCGATTCCGAAAAGACTACTTATGCAAATTCTCTTTGGGAGACACAGGTTCTGTGAGTTTTTATTATTAATTCTAGAAAAGGAGCAATAAAAATGGTCTTTAGCTCACAGCCTAATGGAATTAGATAAAATTTGGCGCACAGATGCTTTATTATCGTATAACACAGAATCCCAGGAAACAAGTTGGAATCATCTTAAGACAAATTACAGATCAAGTTAAATTGAAATTTGGTATAGATGTACTTAAAGGGACAATATTCTGGGAAAAAAGTATTCTATACCCTAATCTAAGCAAAAATATAGCTGCCAGCCAAATGAAAACATCCGTGCAGCCATTTGCGCGTAATTTTCATGTTTGTATCTTTATAGTATGCATATTGTAATTGGTATTTACATGGTATTGTCATATACCAGTGAAATAACTTTGAATGTCAAATATTTTTTTCCGAACTCTTCCTGAATTTCGGTTTAATATTTGCGTATTAAATATGAGAGATAGTACCATTTGTTTCGGGTCCCATAGTGTTTCTGTTCCTGCATTCAAACATAATTACAATAAACTGGAAGGTGATACCTGGTAATTTGAATGTAGTTGAGTTTAATCATTAAAGATATCTCAAAATGCACAAAAGATTCTTCCTTTCATATTGACAAAATCACTTTGGACGAAAGTATTCATTTTATAATAAGCATAAGCTGGGTCGAAGAAGGGTCAGCACTCTCAGAACGAAAGTGTAGCAAGTTATGAATTATTTGATTATCTTCTTAGTCCTGTGTATGATCCTTCTTCTTACATTGAAAATTCTTCTTGTAATTATGTTTCTGTTCTGCTGTTCCTCTTATTAATTTTTCAAATTGCTGCCATACCATTTCCAGTTGAAGAATGAAGAATGACGTGTTAACAAAATAATTATGATTACACTCACTCTGCTCATGAGCCACTCACACACCATTTTTTCATTTTTCATTTCAACCTGTTTTTTCCTTGGAACTTGATTCTTTTCTAGAACCAAGCGTTTCCGTTTTTCAAAACACATACCATAGAAATATCTGTAAAAGAAGAGAAAGATCAGCAACCTACCGCCTTTGAGCGAGAGGCTGAAGATCACGCGTGATCTCCAGGTAGTCATGAGGTGAACTGCTCTCTTCTGGACATTATCGAATAGATATAATGAATGTTTGGGTGCCAAGACCCAACTAAAAACTAACCTTACCAAGTCGCACATGTGCTTTATGTATAAATGAAGAACTGTTTAGCCTTGAAAAGAAAACTGAGTTTACCAGAAGGAGATTTGTGAATGGCTGAGACATGATCATGCCAGCAAACTCTGGTTTTCACAGTGATACCAAGTAGATGCATGTTCGTTTCTGAGGCAATTGTTTAAAGGAGGTTCTCCAGCAGGCACTTTTCTGGAAAACGTGGTTAATTGCGTCTTGTTCGCGTTGAAATTGTTCGACTAGCTCGACTCTGATATCTTCTCTGTTTGTATTCAGTGACAATCTCCGTTCGCAAATATTCTGTTCTCCGTGGAGTGGAAAAGATCATTAATCTGTAACAGAAAAAGAGTTGGCGAGAGTATGTAGCCCTGGGGTACTCCTGCATTAACCTGAAAAGATTCACTCGTTACATCAATCATCACCTGAATCAATCTACAGAAGAGAAAACTGCTAATCCAAACACCCAGCTTTTTGGGAAGTCCATATGCGGTTAGTTTATTCATCAAAGTTGCATGCTTAACCCTGTGAAAGGGCTTTGGGATATTGAGAGCAATGGCTCTTGATTCGCCATGTTTTTCGATTGTTGATGTCAACAAATGCGTAACTTATTCAAATAGGTCAACAGTTGATTGTTGTCTACACAAAACCGTATTTTCGATCACTGATGATAGCCGAGTTCATCGTTCATTACTCTTCCGTGACATTGTGCACAATGGTCAACAATGCGATTCGACGGTAATTTTGTGATCAGTATTTCTTCCCGTTATTTTAAATCGGTTGTACTCTCGTAACTTCCCAACACTTCGGAAACATCTGGCTTTCATACGAAATGTGAACAGATGATTGAAAACACATGCTTGCTCCGGAGTATATTTCTTTAAAACAGTTGGTATTCCATCAAACCCACTGCTTTCTTACAATTCTGTTACTAATGTATCAGCGAAGGGGCAGAAAGGGTTTTCCATCAGATTTTTTGCCTGTTCTCTTGAATAACATGAAGGCAAGGCATGGTTCACCTTTTTGTCTCATTTTTTCGAGCCTACACTTCAGCAATCGTAGTAAGATTGGTATGATTTGAATATTTATCATTCTACATACTGTGCTTTCGTCCGATCGTGTTTTTGACCCACCTAAATTTTAGATTACTACCTCAGTAATAATAGAATACACTAGATTTCTCTATATCGCTGAAAGGAATGCAATTTCTGAAACTCGTCAATATTTGCTTCAATGAACATGATGATAAAATTTGATTTCGTCCATTGAATACCATAAAAAAATATTCACTCCCACTTTCTATCGATATTAATCGGATATAATTAATAATTAATCTTTTTGTAATGTTCAATTGAATAGCGATAAAAATTGGTGTTACCAAATTCGTTTGTTCGTTTTCAGCTATGTCAATTAATTCAATATGCAGCTGTAGATATATCCATGAATCCATTCTGATTTCATACATGTAAAAGTAACGCCCTATGTCTGTTACGGCAGATTTTGATGAAATTTGGTATGGAGGTAACTTGAACTTCAGGAACGATAAGATGGTAATTTTTTCAAATTCGTCCCTTGAAAATGAGATAAAGTTGGAATATTTCTATGAAAATTATTTTGGTCTTAAAGAAGATATGATAATTTATATTTAGGATCGTAAAGTAGGAAGGAATGTGTGATACAATTTCTTTTGCGCTTCTTGTGAAACTTCACCATGACTTGAAATGTGCAAGGTGTTTTTTCATGGAATATATGAAAATCAATATATTAATATGATTTGAATATGCATGATGATCTCAAAGTTATATGCAAAAAAGCTTGAAAGACGGATAAAACACACAGAAGTGACAGACATGTATAAGTAGTTGTTTTGCACTCCAAATCTCCAATTACTATTAATGAGACCATGTGATAATTATTGTGTTCTTATTTACTGAGATTGAATCAGAATGGAAATTATTTTAAATTCCAAATTCAGATTAAAATTTTGATGTAATCAAAATTGATGCGGCCAATCAAAAATTCAAATTGAGATAATAAATTGTTTTTCAGATTGATGGTTAGATGAGATCAATGTGAATTGAAAAATACATTGCATATTATTCCGCAACAACTGACTCAATTGTAATAAGACTGAATATAAATTGGGTAAAATATCAGAATTGAAATTGATATCGATGAATTAATTAATTTTATTGATAATCTTGGAAGAGAACACAATAATTGACGAATATAAATTGAATTTTTCAAAAAATGTATCATATAGTGTAAATGATAGCAGAAAATTTGTATAGTTTGCGAAACAGTTTGCGTAGCTCGAGATATTATCCTTCGCTTCTTGAGGCGGTTTTCATATCACAGAAAGAAATTGTGTTGTTTCGTTGATAGACCGAGGCGAATCAGATTAATTCGGCAGAATAAAATCATACTAAAAGTGTAACAAAATATGTTTCATTAATGGAATAGTGACCTAAGTACCTTATTAGCATGCACTTCATAAAATCTTTCAATTGATAATTAAAGAATCGGATCGAACATAACATGACAATTAAATTGAAAATTACTGTACACAATAGCATTGGAATCACGAACAAACGTTAAATAATGAACAATCATATTCATGTCGTCGCATTTTGCAAGATTTCAAACTCCACATGAGTCCAATCATTAAATAGTGATTGGATGAACGGGTAGTACTTCATTTGCAATCTCCATAATATTGATTGAGTTCTCCTCATGGGATTTTCTTTTGTACATGCAAACCATTTATGTTTATTTGAAATAAACATTTTGGGGATTAATCTCTTCAATAATCGTGAATCGTCCTTGAAATAAAAATAGAATGCTATTGAATTCGAAGTTTCAACACAAATTCTTTAGACACGCATAAATCGTTAGTACTTCAGATGAGCGATAAGTCTGCAACACACACAAGCGCCGATGACGGCAATGATTTTCATCTGAAGTGTTTCGGACAGAAGATGCAGGAGGAATGAAGGAGCGAATCACGCTACTTGCTTGCACTCCATTCAAATGCGAAATTTATTATATTGATCAGATTTGCCTCAGTCTACTATACATAACAGACTTTCGTTTCTTGGAGAAAATATCCTAAACAACATTTTAGAAAAGAAGTTCATGTGAAAGGTGATAATTATATTATCGTGAATTTTTGGTAGTGAGAATTATTCTAAATTAAGAATTTGAAAATAATTTCGTCGAGATTAGAAGAATCAATTTTTTATGATTAACAAGAAAATTATTTTTTCCGCATTATCAATTTTCTCCTAAATTTTTAGTTCTACGGATTATTTCGATTACATGAATTTTCATTGATCTAGCCAATGGTTATCGGCAAAACCTATCGACTTGAAACAACAGTCTTCATTTAATTTTTCGAAGTACTCAATTTCAAAAAATTTACTTCAATCTCAATGAATAAAATACTTTTCGCACCACCCAGCTTCTACAGAAGGATGAAATAGAGAGTAAATTTGAGATAAACTGGATATTTTCTTTGAATGAAAATTAGGAACCAAAGATTGTGTGCTTTACGCCAGAATACAAAACTCGTCAAACTAGTTACCTCATGTTTCATCTAGAGCAATAGATATTCTATTTGATCCAATTAATAGGAAACAGTTCCATGTAAGATTTCCACGAAAAATCTAACAGGAAACAAATAATTCGATTTTCATAATAAAAAACTCATTGCAAAAAACGTTGTCGCAAAAAGAAGCTAGAGGAAGAATATCAAATCGAAAAGTTGTAGATATTGAAAGAATTTTTTCTTAAAGAGTTCTGTTATCCCAGTTGAGGAGAAATAACTCTTTTAGATACTTTATAGTTTTCGTCCCAAAAAAGAATTTCTAATTCTATCAAACATGGAAAAAATATTAGATTTAAGCTCTCGATTTTTTTGTCTCTCGACAAGAGAGCTAAAATCAAATACTTTTTCCCTTGTAAAATGAATAACTATTTTTGCTCACATTCGTGTGAAAGTTCCAGCAATCTATTACCTCAACAGTCAAGAAATAAAAACTGGAAAAATTCAAAGAAAAAATAATGATTTTTTTAACCATTGATTAATTCTCCGCCTGCTGAATGGAGTAGCTTAGGAATCATGCAGGTTCAAAAACAGGATAAAGGAGGAGGGTTATGGGTAAGGTTAGCAACCTGCCCATATAAAACTATACGTTGCTCAAAGTACTATTAGCCTAGCCTCGGAACCTGGACGGATTACACGGAATAACGACACTGCAAGAAAAAGAAAAAAAAACGATTATGGAAAGCCCAAGTCACCCGGATTAGATGTTGGAATGTAACATCATGGAATAATAAAGATCAAGAAATTATTATGGAACTTACCAAACACAGAATTGATTCATGTTCAATCTCAGAATTGAAAAAGAAGGGAAATCGGAACTCGAAATACGGAAACTTTATACTATTTTACAGTAGATTCAATGAAAGAATCAAAGAACACAAGTACGAATAGGAGTGGTATTACACGAAAAGTATGAAAACCACATTAACGATGACAGTATATTTACAGCAATATATATTTTTCTCCAAAATTCGAATCAGAAGAGATACATCTTATAAGTGCTTATGCCCCAGATATGAGTAAGCCAACAGACGCTAAAAAAATACCAACAAAATCAAAGGTCTTTCTATTGGAAGATTTAAACGCGAGAATTGGAAACACCCAAATCCATGGCAAAATGCAAAAGTTTAATGAAGATATTATCAACCACAACGGCGAAATGCTAATTACTACCTGCGCCCAAAACGAACGGAGGATTAACAACACTTTCTTCAGAGATATAAACAGCATCACAAATATACCTTCGGTGACACAAGAGGTCAGACCCCTACAATCGACTATTTTATCACTAGTAGAAAGATTCACCCAAGTCATGTATTAGACGTCTGAACTCTGACATCTACATCTGTAGGAACCGACCACGGACTAGTTCTATGTAAATATCGCTCAAAAGCAAATCTACAGATGAAAAAACCTGACTTCTATATAGAGAAATTTAACATCGAATCCTTCAGAGATGACTCAACTAAATACCTCTACAACCAAAGGCTTACGGAGAGGTTGAACAAAGACCAATCAACAACAGAAAACAATAACATCAGTGCTGATGAGCTGTGGGAAAAATTAAAACCTGTATAATAGACAGTGCAATTGAAGCGACTGGGGTCAGAAGAGTAAACACGAACGGCAATTAGCACAACAAACCCTGGTTTACTACCGACGTAAAACAATTAGCCGAGCAAAAGAAAGAAACTAATTTGAAATATAGAAACAACTGGACACCCGAAGAATACGAACAATATAAAATAGTTAGGAATAGAACAACCGATCAAATAAACATCTTAAAAAAGGAATACTGGAAACGATTCTCAAGCGAAATGGCACACGACCTTTATGGAGGACAGAAGAAAATATGGAAAGTGCTAAGAAGGAGAAAAACCCTAATCAACGAAGAAATGAAAACAAATACCATCACGCCAGAACAATGGGAAAACTAGTTACAAAACCTATATCGCGAACAAGCTGGGAACAACGCCGAATTTTTGGAAAATGATCTTCCAGATCTACCCGTCGATGACGAGAATATATCACAGGTAGAAGGTGATCTAGAATTAGAAATAGTAATAACAAAGTTGTTCGAAAAAATAATATCAACTCATATTATCCCAGAAGAATGGAGAACAAGCATAACAAGTCCTATATATGAAAAGGGAAACAAAAAGACCCAAATAATTATAGATCAATAACCTTTTAAACTCAATAAGCAAGATATTAACAGATGTCTTAACTACCAAAATATTAGAAAAGTGCCAAATAAGCGAGTAGCAACAGGGATTCAGAATAAATAGATCGAGAGTTGACGCTATATTTGTTTTACAATTAACAGAAAAAGCTATAAAATATAATAAGCTACTCTACCTTTGTTATGTAGGTTTTACCCAAGCTTTCGACAGAGTGCAGCTATTGGACGCCATCAAAATACTACAAGAACAAACAATAAACAATAAGTATATCAAAATCATAGCAGACTTAAATAAAGGCAACAAAACATGTATTCGAACACAACATGGACTAACAAAAGAGGTACCAATACTGACTGGAATAAGCGCAAATCAAATAAGGGGATAGTATGAGCCCAACCTTTTTTAATCTGTTAATGCACAAAATAATACACAGGGTCAATGAAATCCATGGGGGGTACGGAAAGGGACCAAAAGGAATAAAAGTAGTGTGCTATGCCGATGATGCTATACTGCTAGCAGAGAATGAAGACAATTTACAGCCACTATTATACAGATTCCAAACAACTGCTTCAACCCTCAATATGAATATATCAGTAGAAAAAACCAAATCAATGGTAATATCAAGAGACCCTATTAGATGCAAATTGGCAGCCTACGACCAAACCATAAATCAAACAATAACATTCAAATACTTGGGAGTTGAGATCTCAAGCTGTAAAAACCTACACCAAGAAGTTCGCACTCAAGCAAACAAGCCGCAAGAATATCTGGCTGCTTAAGAGATCTAGTTGGAAAAATAAGTTTATGTCTACAGAAAGTAGAATTCGCATCTACAAAACAGTTGCCAGACAAGTGCTAACGTACGCTACCGAAACAAGAGCTGAAACTACAAAAACAAAAAGCATTATAAGATCATCTGAAATGAGAACCCTTCGCACTATCAAAAGGGTCTCTCTTCAAGATGAACTGAGAAGTTCTGTATTACGAAAAGACCTTAAGATAACAGACATCGGAAGATATGTAAGATCGAGACGCAGATATTGTAGAGATCATGTCAATCGAATGGAAAACAACCGACTGGTAAAATGGGCAAAAGAGAATAAACTGAATACAAAGAGACCGCCTGGCCGAGCGCCGAAACGGTGGTTCGAAAGTTGAACATCAACAACAGCAGATAAAACAAGACACACTCTCAACAAAAAGAAGAAGTTTAATTCCTAAAGAATAGTGAGTCCAAATTTGTGTCCTTGAAGCTGTGTTTGGACAAGTTATATCGAAATTTCGAAAACATTTTTTATTTTCGAAAAATTGATTTATCTCAAAAATCGTACTTTTTTCGTTTATGTTGGCTATATTCACATTGAGTATCAAATGTGAGAATGGAAATTTGGACGAAATACGGTAAAACAAAAATATTCAATTTTTGTCGTTTTTCTCGACATATTTCGAAAAGTAATACTCCGTTCAACAATGGACTCATATTTCAAAACCTACAACTTTCTGATTCAAACATTTTCTATGCAAGCTGCAAATTTTTGTTTCAATTGAGGAAAACTATTTCTGTCAATTTTACAATTTTTTAGGTTATGAAGGACTTCAGAGAAAAAAATTCTTTTTCAAAATATTTTATTTTATACGAACATATTCTTCATTTCTGTAGAGATTTTTGGGAGCACTTACACCCATTGATTGGACTAATGGGATCAAAAAAAATGGGAAGCGACATAATAAAGAAGTTATGAAAAATCTTAACACTTATGAAAATAACAAATTTGGGACATACCACATTCAACGCCGACTAAAGGCTGTTACATATGTTCTTCAGTTTTAAAAGAAATATGAATGATTTCTTTATTCTAACCTATGCTTCCTTCACATTTTTTTCCTTATAAGATTTGATTTTTGATATTAAAATATCTATACAAGAAGAACTAAGATTGACGATGTTTGTATTTTTCATTGATGGTGACGATAGCACAGTAATTTCCGAACTAGATATGAAATAAAATTGAATAAATATATTCAACCAAAAACATAGTGGAGACTTCGTCCATTTATTATAAATTTTCTTTCGTAATTCACGACCATACAAATATCATTGATATTCATAGAATATTTATAGTTAACGATTCTTCAAAATATTAGTGAAATTATGTAGTTGATCATTCATGAAATTTAGTAGCTTTCAAAACATAATCGCTTTAAACTTGTTTTCGTAAATATTTTCTACGTTCCATTATCAATTAGCTAAAAATCTAATTAAGTTGCGAATTTTAATTTTTGTGCCAAAACCTAATTGTATCCAGCAATGTTGAATGGAAGAAAAAATCGTGAACTCAATTTGCAAGTACAAAATATTTGAGTTTTGGTCCACCAATTTCGAGTAGTACAAGAATGCCGTTGATTGATGTTTTTTTCGATACTGTGACTATATATAGTATGTGACTGTATAGAATTATTTTAACGTTAAAATTAAGGTCGTGCCTTAGTAGATAATTCCAAATTTATCAAAATGAAAATATTGTAGAGCTTCCCGCTATCTGGTATCGAGGATAACATTGTAAATAATTGAAAAATACTGTGAATTATGCAAGGAAAACATTGAGATCATTAATCTCTCCTATAAACAATAAGTTCAAAATTTGATAAAACAATTTAAAATAAGGTTAACATTTAATCTCTCCGAATTAAAAGTATTATCAAACAGTGTCAATCCGTTTCTTCTCTTTTGAATATTAATATATACAATGTTAGTATGGATCTTCTAAGTAACTCTGTATTTTTTCATTATTTCTAAATCAAAAAGTGACTAAGGACTCCAAACATCAAATTGACTCGTCTAGTCTATTTCCATTTCTATATCTAGCCAACTTTGTTAATTTAAATAGAACACCCCATAAATTTTCATATTTCTTGTCAAATTTTATAACCCTAAACAAGACTTCGTGAAAATCAATTTTATTAATAACTTCGTGAACTATGAATTAATTGATGGAATAGTCGGCTTTCGAAAGAAACTCCTCGAATTTTCCACTCTTTCACAAAAAATATATAAACATCCTAAGCGATCTTTTCTATGAATTCGTTCAGTATTTGTATTATTAGGCTTCTTATGTGTGCTTCCAATTCGTTCAAATTTGTAGCTCTACTCGCGTATGCCCTATTTTGAAGATAATCCCAAATCGAGATGAATCAGATCCAAACTACAAATGTCCATTGAATGAATCTTCCACATCATATCCATCGATGTGACTTCGACATAATCTTTATTCAAGTATCAGAGTTTGAACTTCAAATTTGACATCCAAATCCGAGTTTGAACTTCAAATTTGACATCCAAATATACATAGAAACTGGTCTCCCCTTTCACTTTCTTCATCACCTGTAGACGATACTCGGGATCTGCAGGTCTCGATGCAACTGAGAGTTACACACGTACCATGGGACATCAACAGCTATCCTCAGTGCTTTGTTCTGTACGACTTGGATGGAATTTTTGAATATGCATAGAAACTGCAAATCCCAAAACGGATGAGGCGTAATTTATGTTTAGTCTGGTGATTATCTTATAGAGTTTCAGGTTGATCGTTGAGCTCAACTTACTCTGCCAATTCATCAGAAGGTACAGAAAAATTTGGGCTGCGTTTGTATTGCTCGTGTAGTCTTCTATAAGTTGAAGCCATTTCAGCCCTCGGTCTCACGTTACCGCCATAAATTTTGCCTTGCTGAGCCATGGATCGGTTGGCCATTCATGGTGATCGGTTCCTCGAGGCTTTGTCGTCTTCCGAACAGATAATGGTCTGCAGCCTCTTGGAAACTTCTGGTTTTCAGGTTAGGAAGCGATCGATCTTGTCATCTGCGTAGGCTCAACTCATGTTGTGGTCTTCAGGACGTCTGATATCTTGATTTTGAACAGCAACGGTGCCAGTTGGTTACTCCAGCTTCGTTACTTCTAGTGGATGAGCCAGTGTCATAGAAACGGAGCGATAAGGGGTATGTCTCTAAGGTATAACGGCGCCAAGCACACCAGCGCATGTGAAAGGTTGATCTTCAACATTTTGAAGTGCAGATCTCAATGGCAAGGGTTCCACTTGAACCGTTCGCTGAAGAAATCAACAGAGCAGTTGTTGTTGTGTAAAGCGGTTTTGCCGAGAGCCAAACTCTTCAACTGGAATGATTGGATGGGCCATCACGTAGTCTCCCTCTTGTCCCGCAAAATGATCCACTCTATAGCCTTGCTATATTTCTGCGGAAAGGGAGCTGACGTACCTGGTTTCCTAATGAGAATAACATGCACTGTTTCCATTTCTCAGGAAATTGTCGCAGCCGCAGACTCGCGTTGTTGATTGAAGCTTAGAGCTCACTTAGAGAAGTTCTTTAGGGGTCTGTTGCTAATCATCGTCTCCAGACTTCTGTTTCAATTCTCTTCTTCAAGTGGTTGAGATCTATTTCTGCATAGTTCACCATGACGTGGTGTTCTAGACTGTCTGCAAAGGCCACCGCTTTATCTGTAATACTGCTTCATGACAAGAGCGCATGGTTTCCTTAGTGAGCACAGCCTCTACGACAATTTCTTGAAAGTTTTGAATATCAATTCTCAATTTGAAAAAAATTGTTGTATTTTGAAGATTTGAAAGATAAACTACATTCAAATACTTTCATGATGTAATCATGGTAATATCATATATGGGAAAAGCTCTAAAAAGTGAAACATTTTTAGATCAATTATTTAAATATTTTTGGTGGTTCCATTATGATGGAGTTCCCAAAACATTTCAGCAGTAAACGATGACTTAACTATTCAAAAATTATAAAAACTTTCTTCCAAATATTTAAACCATATTTATTTCCAAATTTTTGAATTCTAATATTTAATTATTTTAGGTGTTGAGCTCACTTTGCGGACTATGCAGATAGAGTTTCTTGAGTTAAGGTTATTTATTATATAAAAATTTGTATTATTTGAGAGTCTATTTTGGTAATTTCTGAATCATTAACAATTCCAAAATTATTTTCGAGGAGCTGATACTCGTTTTTCCATCTTGATTTGGTTATAATTTTATAATAGTAGAAGTGCTGAAAGAACATTTGAATATATTTTCTAGACATCATTCCGAATCCAAACTACTATCGCTTTTAATTTTATGAGCTTCTTCGAGAATGGATACCGATTTGAATTGATGAACTATAATAATAGCAATTGGAATTTTCTACTACAAGAACCAAATAGTTAACTTATAGTATGGATTATATCAACGGTTCCGTCATGGATATAGGATTATTCCACACTTCTATCTTGCACAGATGATATCTAACTTGCCATGCCCGTTACTATCGGTGCCAGGAACCGTACATTAGTTCAACTGCCTACAAGTGCCAGTCCAGGTTTTACTCGGTGATAAACCCAGCACTACCTTCGACTGGCGACTACCTCGAGCACTCAAGTATGCGCCCTCATATTATTTCGCTATTCAGTGTGACCCGCAACCCAAAGGACGCGGATACCGGTTCACCGCCAAATATTCCAGTGCCTTAAGGCACTTCCAGATCACCTTAGAAGTAATCCTGAAGGCGTCCCAGGCTCCCAGAGCAGATATAGGAGGTCCCATATCTCCGGCAGTAAAGTGCGCAACCACATGTACCCTCCACCTGACACCTTTCCTTCCTCATGTCTCATGTCTGAATGGGATTTTCATCTCGATCTAACTTATGAACTATACCATAAATACAAATTTAATGAAAATAAGTGCATACACTGTTATAAAACATTCCTATTCTGAGGATACTAAGTATGTACCTACTTATTCCATTCAATGGGAATTTTCTCTAGACCAAATTAGATAGTTATAACAGCCAAAAAAAATTGTTTTATCTGAAGACACAATATCTCTGCCGTAGATAGAATTTGCATGTGTTCTATATATTTTCCAAAAATCCTATTTGCCGATCGAGCGGTCTTCATTAAACTCGATAAAAAAAAATTAGACTTCAGTTTGTCAGGTTTGTGGAGATTCATACTCTGGCTTATGTCCTTATCAAGTGCTAGCTATGTAGTTAATGTGAACTTCCCCTATTTGATATTTGCACATATACATCAGTAGTTAGGTCTTATCGATTTGGGTTCATTTTCGATTGATTTGTTCGGACACACCGTCTTCCAGGTTCTACAATTGCTGTTCTTGTGATTTGATCACTTTGTGTATGAGTTTCAAATACTGAATGAAACACCATCATTCAAATGCATTCTAATGATCTCGAAGTAGAAAGCATTAAAAGAAAAGTTTCACAATAAAAATATATATGAAATTTTTCATTAGAGCATTTATTTTTTAATAAAATTGAAATGGGCTTGTAGAACCCAATATCCAATGTGAAATTCAAAAAAGTTCAAGTAAACAGGGTGTTTTGTTCAAAATATCAAAGTTTTGGCTATTTCCGATTTCCAAGGGAGCACAGCTGATCTGATGTCATAATTGAAATCCTTGGATTACAATTTATGACTTATAAATAATGAAAAACTCCATACTCTCTATTAACATTGTATGTACAGTA
The DNA here is from genome assembly GCA_013387265.2 of Cryptolaemus montrouzieri. Classification (NCBI taxonomy): domain Eukaryota; kingdom Metazoa; phylum Arthropoda; class Insecta; order Coleoptera; family Coccinellidae; genus Cryptolaemus; species Cryptolaemus montrouzieri. The sequence continues at coordinate 38,881,418 of JABFTP020000144.1, forward strand.
TTTGCTCAAAATTAAGTTAGCAAGACAAAAAAAATTTTGATAAAAATGTAAATAATGAATGGAGGAATAATGATTCAGATTGTATCCTTGAGAGTGTTGAGTAAAATGCTTCCCAAGATGAGAACAGCGATATATTCTAAATCTTCCTTTAGTATTCATGTGAAATGGGGCATGAAACATTTCGAAATAAATTTATAATCTTTAGATTTAAATTGATTTCAGAGAAAGACAAAATCAATCAAAAGACGTTCTGCTAGGATATTATGAAGTGGTCCATTATTGAAATATTACTATATATATATATATATATATATATATATATATATATATATATATATATATATATATATATATATATATATATATATATATATATATAAACGAGTATAAATAAAATAAATCTTTGTGATCGTGATCTAGTCATTAGTATTATTACCTATATTAATATAACTACTTATAGGTTCATAATAACACCAGATTATATTGTACAAATATATAATTATTGAAGTTAAATTATTCCCAATATATATTATATTGTATGTTGTATTTAGGATTATTTCTTAGATGAATCTGTCAGTAGATAATGAATTGATTGTTGTTGGTGTTTTCGGTCTATTTCAACATATTGGACAAATGTTGCAAATGATGCATAAAAATTCGATATATTGGAATAAATTGATCGACAATACCTATCATCACATTAATTAAAATGTGTTACACCCATATCAAAATGATACATCTAAAAAATTACAAAATGAAAAATAGCTCCAAAGAAAATTGTTTCATTTGTAGTCCCGAAACCTCAATCATTTAAGCTGTTGACCATATCATTTTTGACCATTAGAAACCCCTATTTCTTGTAGAGTAATTATGATACAATAGATATCTGGAAGGATGTGGGATCCACCAAACTTTGCTTTTTCCTAGTAAAACCATCATGAAAATGTGTTAGAATCCCCACCCATGTAGTCTCCAGACCTGACGTTGAAAGTGAGAGACAGGTTTACAAGAAAAATACACATCCATTTGAATATAGCAACATGGACTATTCCAGTTTCAGTTCTTCATTTCATAATAATGAACAAAATGACTTGTCCAGGAAATGGGCGATGCAGGACCAATGATGATATGTTGTACTACTCTAGATTTAGTTTACTCCAAGGCTTTACACTTGGTTGTTACCACAAACAGATTCAAATAAAAAAATGTTGTCCAAATTTTCATTATATTCACGAACTAATGTATTACATTCAAAAGGATGTTGTACCTTTTATATTTACATTGGTGGAAGCAGGTATTAAGCTCAATATAAGAGAAATCCAAACAGGGTTCCTTTATTTTAAGAACTGAAAATATTGACTAATGTTGACGAATTTATTGAATAACCGGACCTTTTCTGTTCATTGATTTCTAATGGAAAGTTCAGTTTCAATCTATTGTTTTTGTTATGTAAAATATCAACATTATTATCAAAATATGATTTTCGCCCAGCAGATGTTTTGCATAGTGAGATTTTTGTTTGTCAAAACTGCGTTCATGCTCTGATAACATAAAATTGAAATTTCTGAAAGTTCTATTGATATAAGTTTTGTCATAACTTCAACAAGACAATTGATAAACACCTGATTAGTTTCCTTTATGAATTTTAGATTAATATTTTGTAATATATCTAGCTAGTATTCAAATTATAAGATGAGAAGATTCACTTCAAATTTAACCTTGGTTCACCAATATAAGTTCATATAGTATATTTTCGACTGTCCTCTTTAATACTACGAGGAAGTATATTGTCAATTATATCAGAAATATTATCATAATTGACAGCTATTCATTTCATAATATTGAGCTCGTTGAAGGAATTATTTTCTTAGATTAGTATGGTGCTGAGTTTATGTATCATACTGTTGAAGGCAGCTATTTTATGTTAATGTGGATGTGCGGAAAAATTAGGAATGATATCTATATGGAAGGGTTGACAGGAAATAGAAAAATTATGTCTGTGCTCAATTTTGATAGTTGAACCTGAAAACTTATTGGAATTTCCAATTTCCATTTCTGAAGTGAACTTTATATTAGGATGAATTGAATTCATTAAGGTGAAAAGGAATCTAATTCGTGCATTCAAAACAATATATTATGTCATTCACATATCTAAAACAATAAATGCAGTGTTTCGATGATTATGAATTGTTTTAAATATAACAGTAATGACCTTCACTACCATTTTCAGTAATGCCATGCAATTATAGCTTTAAACAAAGCAGATTATTTACTCAAAAAAATCATTAAATCTCGAAATTCTCAAAAAAAACAAGTAAGATCTCACTAATAAATTTCAATCCAATGTTAAACACGTCTTAAAGAATGCAAAATCTTTGATACCGAGCAATCATACCTAAACACCTCAAAAAGTCTAGGAACACTTACCAATATCTTTAAAATATGAATTAGATGATTCGAATTTATAGAAATCTTTCGGTTTTGGTTAGGATGTATTGTATATAATGTATTCTCAAGAAAACAAAATAATATTTGACTTCTCCAAAGCACCTGTTATAAAAAAATTTGAAATTTGAAAATGACGAAATTTGGTAAATCAAAAAAAAATCCTTATCTAATATTTTCGAAACGATATGGAAGCACTTATATTTTTCAGTACCCAGAAGGTCCACCTTTATATTAATGACACTTTGGCATCGTCGCGGCATGCCCAATATTAAATTGTCTATTACATTTTGGCCTAAGTCATTCCAAGCCCCCTGAACTGCTAATCGAAGCTCCTGTTCATGATGGAAAACGTTTTGACGCAGGAAATTTTTTTAGGGTGTCCCACACATGCTCGATGGGATTCAGATCTGGGGAGCAGGATGGCCACGGTAGAAGATCGATATCATTCTCTTCAAGAACGTTCAAGACAACTCTTGCACGATGAGGAGGGGCATTGTCTTGTTGGAAGAGTGGATTTTGACCCATTGTTTGAAGATACGGTACCACTACAGGTAAAACTATCTCATTTGCGTAAGAACTTCCCGTGAGGTTGTTCTGTATGAAAACGAGGTCAGTTCTTCCACTAAGGCGTATACCTCCCCAAAACATCACTGATCCGCCTGCCTGTCTAACAACTTCTCGAGCATGCTGGAGACGGTTTTGCTTTCCAGGTTCCCTCCATATTCGAATTCTTCCCGAATCGGGATAATAACTAAATCTAGATTCATCACTGAAGAGAACTGTGGCCCACCGCTCTTGATCCCTACGTGTTCTTGGCACCAAGCAAAACGAGGAGCGTGATTTCCATGGGTCAGTTGTGGAACTCTTAAAGGATGTCTGGAGTGGAGTTGACCTTCGTGCAATCCATTTCTCACAGTTTGGTCGGAAATTTGTACATTATGAACTCGTGATAGCTCTTGAGATAATTGAGATGCTGTGGTAGTACGATCTCTTTGGGCTTGTAAAACCAAATATCGGTCTTGGGCGACTGTAGTAACCCTGAAACGACCTGTATGGCGTTCTTCTACGCTACCTGTTTTATTGAGACGCGACCATAAACGGTTTATGACACTTGGGCTACTTCCCAGAACCCTGGATACTTCCCGTTGTGAGCTCCCAGCTTGAAGAATGCCAACGGCTCGTAACATCTCTTCTCTAGTCAAATGTCGTCTTTCTATGGTCGAATCACAAAACTTGAATCTTTTATTTGTGCTTACAACAGAAACAAAGTGCCAACTAACTGATTTCAAACACTGAATACATGAAATGATTATAAAGCAGCGTCGCATCTGCTGCTTTACAGTTTGTTATAAAAAAACTGAAATCTGTTGCAGCACTCTACATAATTTGGTGAGAAATTGATGCAGGTGTTCATTTCTTGAAAAAATCATCCATATTGATCGTTCTGGATATATATATATATATATATATATATATATATATATATATATATATATATATATATATATATATATATATATATATATATATATATATATATATATATATATATATATCGATATTCAGAAGTGTTCCTAGACTTTTTGAGGTGTTTATAATACCAGACGAGAACATAAATTCTATAATAAGAAATGTTACTGACATGAGGAAGTTTAAATTTCAGCTGAAGAAGATTATCCTTTGTAATGGTAGGGATGAAATTCATGACATCATAGAGTTGAGAAATTAATATATTTTTTGTTGAATCTGAGTTTTTCTGTTTGAGTTTTGTTTTCACTCTTTATTTTGTTCAGTGGTTTGAGTTTTGTTTTCACTCTTTATTTTATTCAGCGGATCAGTGTCGGTGTGTTAGCTTTACTTAAGGAAAAAATTAGATTAGTACACTGCAGACAGTCATATGACTTTGCAGTTTTATGTTTATTTTCTGAGTTTATTGTCAACAACCTGATTTTTACAACTTTACACAAAAATTGTATTGGAAAATAAACAATATTATTATTATTATTATTATTGTTCGAAAAACAAATCAGTTAAAAATCTTAAGTCACCAAAACTTTATTCTCTCGTCAAACTCCATAAAAGAGGTTATCTCTTCAGACCTGTTACCTCATACGTTATAGCTCCAGCAGCGAAATTTTCATGTTATTTTATAGACATTTATGTTATTTCATTTCAGGATTTTCAATCAGAAGTTCATCAGATCTATTAGAAAACATTCAACATACTATTGTACCATATGATGAATGCTTAACTTATGTTCTGGGATGTAGTTAATATCTACCCTAGTGTTCTCGATACATTGAAATTGATTACTTAAGTTCTGTAGGATAGTTATCCCATGATACAATCACAACTTATGTATCTTTTAGAAGTATGTTTTGGAACGGAATTTTTTAACTTCAATCATAAAATTTACATGAACAATAACGACTTAATAATGGGTTCTCTCGTCCTTTACTAGCCGAAATCATCCGCTATCCGAACACTGCTTTTATGGGTTCAGATATGTGGATAATATAATCTGTTGCTTTACAGGCACAAATAGACAATTATATTCTTTTAGTACCTATATAAATTAATCCAACCTATCAATTACTAAATCTTGTAATTTCTTGAAAGAAGCAACCTTCTTTTTTGAGTTTTTCTCCTATTGAGCTGAATACCTGCTTTTACCGTATTGATATAGGGCACATCGTCTTTTTAAATTTATTACTTATCTGATGATACCATCAAATTTCATTGAGAAATGACCTCCCTAATCGAAATAAAAGTAGTCCTACTCGGGACCTGATAGAGGATTAGGTCAGAAAGTCTTGATGGGAAAATTAAATATAAAAATCGAAAAATTCTCACGTTTCCAAATCACATACGTACAGCGAAGAGAGCAAGTTTCAAAATAGCTGCCTATCTCCACATTGATCAGTTTACCGAGGGCATCAACCTACTCTCTAGCAGCAACTATAAGTTGGCTCGGTGTTTCATTTGTACAGCCTGCTATGATAAGTTTGATCATGGAATTTTCAAAAAAATAGAAGGTGCTCCTTTTATTGTAACTGTACGAACTAACTAACTCAGTACCAAAAGACAACCAAAAATCGAGAAACAATGTGCAGAAATACTTGATCGATTATCAGCAATGGATCTGTCAAATGGGGTCGAAGATATTTATATCAATTTCAAAAATAGCATTTAGACACGAACGAGACAGTAGATACGACATGAAGACATCACAGAAAAAACGGAGGAATATATGACAATCAAAATACTGCAGCTAATATAAACAGTGTATAAAAACAGTCAATCAATAAATCAATCAAGAAGCCAAATCACCATCATCATAAAAATGATTCGGAAGAGATGTGCCTCAAAACGTCAAGAAATTGGAAAAATTGAAGATACATATGATACCTACAATCTACATAAAGAGATCGGAGAGATGGTAGAACCAAAATAATCTTACATTAGTTGGAAACTGATAGGTTGACATAATAAGCTGGTCGTGGAGAAAGAACAAAAAGCTACTAAACAAAGAATCTAGGGGTCAAATGAAATTCTCGAATTGTATCATTTCATTTATAACAGAGGAGTATTTTTGTATTGAAAAAAGCCGGACAAAACAATTTCAAAGTACTCAGGAATTTTCGCCTAGCGAACGCAGAAATTTGAATGTATTCGTCATATATCTAAAAGATTATTGAGAGGTTTTGGGGATTTCTAATAATGTGTATGTACACCCCAACTATAGAAAACTCCCCTATAACGATCTCGCGCACTGAGAATTAAATTATTGATTCTTGATTGATCAGTTGCGTTCCATTCCTTCACAAGAGCACAGAATAGTTGGTTTCTTGTTTAAAATATGTGATTGTGTGTAGGAATTCTTCCAAGCATGTCCCACAATAGCTTAATTGGATTAAGGTTGGTTATTGCGAAGGCTAATCTAAAACAGTTATCCCATTTTCTTTCAAATACAAATAACAGTCGCAGCGGTATGAGGTCAAGCATTACCATGCATGAAAATGAAGTCTGCTTCTCTTTCAGCCGCATATGCAGTGACACATGGTTGAAGAATCCGTTCAGTGCATTTACAAATTTTTTCAGCAGAACGAAGTTTATTCTATTGCCAATACTGATACTACCCCATACCATTACCGTACCTCATAGATAATAGTTAGGTTCTTCCTCAGTTTTAGCTTCCACTCATTTCCAGATTGTCTTCTCAAACGAGTACGTCTCGTATCTGGACGTAAACGAAACCCATTGATCAGCGCTTCATTCAAGATGATCCCTAGCCTTGACTACTCGAGTTTAACGATTTCCTCTTGTTGATGGAAGAACCCTTAATGGTCGTCGGGCGTGTGAATTGAATCCATGAATTCTATTTCTGACAGTTTGATCACTTATCTTTGTGTGTTAACTTTGTGAGCATTCCAGAGTTCCATATTGAGTTGTTAAGTTAACCAGCAGTGAGAGTGGGATTTCTTGATTTCTCAAGAACCAATCTTGAGCGGCAGTTGTTGATCGATGACGACCAGTATGTTCCTCTCTGACGTCCCCAATGCAGTTGCAATATTTCTCTGGATCACCTTCGTTTCCAACATACTAATCGCTCGTAACTGTTCTTCTCTTTGAATATGACGTCGCTCCATAATTAAGACCAGTATATAGAAAACTTTTACTCCACAGATGAAATGCTAGGCGAAAAAAAGAATTAGAACAAACGCAAACATATGAGCTGCAATGGAATCGCTGAAAAAATCTAAGCATATGCTAGATAGATCAGAATATGGAATTCTAATGCAAAAGTAGTTCAATATAATAGAATAGTTTTCTTCGAGGTACGATGCCTCCAGACTTCAACACGAGGTAAAATATCATAACATCTGCGTGACCCTTACATTTTTGGTGTGTGTACCTATTTAGATAACCCATATGAATAAGATGTTTAGTAATTAGTGCTCTATCATAGCTGCAGAAAAAGAGGAACTGAACAGAACAGAGGTATTCAAAGAAGAACTGAGAAAAACTATTTACCAATACAATTATTTGTTAAAATCCTGATGAAATCCTAACCGAAACGGCTAGGTTGATGGACTTAGACGAGAACAAGATTCCCCTCCTCTTGTTCAACAAGATATACGATAACGGAGTAATTGCAATAGACTGCCTGGAATCCACTTTCATAGTAATCCGAAGAAAATGAATGCCAAAAAAACAGTAATTTTCTCAATTAATGTGGGAGAAAATACAGACGAAATAACTGCAACACAGTTCAGATTCCGAATTTGGATTTGGAACACAAGAGACGTTGTTTTCACTGCGTGTACTCTCCTAAAAATGTTTCAGCATAGTATACATGGTATACATAGTTTTTAGAGATTTTGATTAAGTAAGATACGATATTCTCATGAAACTCTTAAAACACATAAATTTCGATGGTTAAAACATAGATATCATCGTAAAGCTATACTGGAATCAGAGTGCCCATATAACTATTCGAATATAGAGAAGAAGAATGTCGGGCATGGGTGCATATTCTTCCCACTTCTCTTCAACCTCTCTTCTGAGAACGTTTTCAGGAAATCTTGGGTGAAGTCGAAAACGGTCGCAAATTCAATGGTCATTGAATAAACAACATCCGATACTCTGATAGTATGATACTCTTACTAGATAACAGAAATGATTTGCAACTTTGATGCCGAAATAAGAACAAGTGTTAGAGATGCACGTGATAGTTTCTTCAAATTAAAATCCTTGGCATGACAAGATGGAGAGTTATCCAGTCTGAAAATGTTCAGCTCTACTGATTTGGAACAATTTGGTTGTAGGTATTCTAGTGAAAAGATCGAATTTACTTATTTATATTTCAACAATAATTGCATGAGTGTATACAGGGAAATCCACCGGGACCGTCCGTTAAAAACTTTTTGAGTTCCAATTTCAATATCAAGCTGAAATTTTATACGCGGCCATAACTAGCGGTTTCCAATTGAAGTGAAATATTTTCGAAGTGATACCATTTCCGGTTATACCGGAAGTGGGTAATTACTTCGTTATTTCAAATGGCAATCTACCTTTTTTATTATACATCTAGAGCCGACATTTGAGCAAGGCATAAAATACCCAAGTTGTTGGCACTTATCTGTCAAAACTTTTGACAGATTTGATTATTTTTGTTATAAACTCGATTTTTGAGGAACATTTAAAAAAATTGTGGCTCGTAGGTCTTTTGCACTACAGACAAAATTTTTACTTGGGTGGATAGAAGAAGGATCAAGGAATTTTTTAAGCAATCTAACATGTCAAATGTTTATTACGTTGTTTTGTATGATTTTTTCAATTTGGCTTTTTTCGAACAGCAATAACTCAAATGACACGTGCCAATTTTTATATCGCCATCAGATGAAGCGTCAAATTTCAGATGGAATTGTATCAGCATGTACTATACCCATCTCTTATATTTCCGAAATAATTTGGAAATATATTGAATTTTGATGATTTTGCAAGAACTAACAGACAATGCTTTGAAATATTTGAATCAAGTAGCTGAACTGGCTACGCTCACCTGACATGTGCCTAAAGTTAATGTACTTATCACTTCGTTGATTTTTATTTATGGGGCAAAATCAAGAGTGAAGTGTATCTTATTCCTGTTAGAAGTAAAGAAGAGTTACTAGAGCGCATCCATAATGCTTTTCGTAATATTGATCTTGAGGAAACTAGGAGGGCAACTCATCATATTCGTATACGAGCTGTCTAGTGTATCGAGCAAAATGGGGCCCATATTGAATATTTATTCTGATCGTAAATTAGTTTTCTCCTATGATGTTTGCTATCATTTATTCGTATAAATAATTATCTTCGATGATTGATTTTCGTTTAGTTCCTACAATTTTTATTAATCCGAATTGTTGAAAATTGCTTCTAATGCTTCGAAATTTCATTTTACTTATAGACGGTAAATTTGAAAATTGGTTATTGAATTGCCTGCAATTTCTACCCACTACTTTTCGACATTCTAAAATGAATTAAAAAAAGTTTAAATATATTTTCGTTTGAATAACCAGTGGTTTTATTCCAAATGTGTTGTATTTTTTGGATATTTTCAATCTGAAATAACGACAATTCTTGTTGAAATATCAAATTCGAATGAACGAAGTGACAAGTACATTAATTTTAGGCACCTGTCAGGTGAGCGTAGCCAGTTCAGCTACTTGATTCAAATATTTCAGAGCATTCTCTGTTAGTTCTTGCAAAATCATCAAAATTCAATATATTCCCAAATTATTTCGGAAATATAAGAGATGGGTGTAGTACATGCTGATACAATTCCATCTGAAATTTGACGCTTCATCTGATGTCGATATGAAAATTGGCACGTGCCATTCGAAAAAATTGAGTTATTGCTGTTTGAAAAAGGCCAAATTGAAAAAATCATACAAAACAACGCAATAAACATTTGACATGTTAGATTGCTTAAAAAATTCCTTGATCCTTCTTCTATCCACCCAAGCAAAAAATGTGTCTGTAGTGCAAAAGATCTACGAACTACAATTTTTATGTTCCTCAAAATTCGAGTTTATAACAAAAATAATTAAGTCTGTCAAAAGTTTTGACCGATAGGTGCCAACAACTTGGGTATTTTATGCCTTGCTCAAATGTCGGTTCTAGATGTATAATAAAAAAGGTAGATTGCCATTTGAAATAACAATGTGATGACCCACTTCCGGTATAACCGGAAATGGTATCACTTCGAAAATATTTCACTTCAATTGGAAATTGCTAGTTATGGCCGCGTATAAAATTTCAGCTTGATATTGTAATTGAAACTTAAAAAGTTTTTAACGGACGGTCCAGGTGGATATCCCTGTATACTGTAATATGAGTATCAATAAAAGTGAAAAACGTCAAAAAATTAAAAAAAACAAAATGCCAATAGAATCTTCACAGGGCAAATCCCAAAATCTATAATATTTCTGAATTGAAGGAGGAAGAAAAATTATGAGCAAAGCCCAAACACAAAACCATACAAAACACAATGCAATATGCACCGCAAAGTGGAAAATATATCACCAAACATATCCTTCGTTGCTACAATAGGTAATGAATTCTTGTTTAAATGATTGGTTTATCACATGGCAAAGGTTTCACAAATATTTATTAAAATACTCGACATGTGTTCCGGTTTGTTAGCCCATTATCAAGAGTGATACAATACTAAATTCAAAATGAGTGATTTCACTTATTTATAACGGCATTCACAACAGGAGGTAAATTGAAGTCTAGTTGATCGTTGCAAATTGGCTGGTTTTTCCTATGAGCGGACGTATTCTCAATAATCTCCAAAATGAGATCTCTGAAAATTCCTACAAATGCTAAATTAGTATCCTTTGATGTGATTAATCTTTATCCGTCTACACCCTGCCGTGATGTCAAAATCACAATTGATCAACAATTTCAATCGAATAGTACATTAAGCCCCACTCAAACAGAAGAAACGATGTCAGCTGTAAACCTATGTTTCCAAGTTATTTCAGGTTCAATAATAAAATATATCAACAATTGGTGGTTTACCTATATATGGGCTCTCCATTGTCTCCGTTATCAAGTGAGCTATTTGTGACAAATTTAGAAAATAGAATGTTTAGTTCCTCCACCATCCTTATTAAGAATGTATTTTTATGCAAAAGATATGTAGATGATATCTTCTGTATTTGGATTGGCACAGACAACTCAATAGATTCTTACAGTTTTCAAATTCTTTTCATCGATCAATTCAATTTACAATGGAAAATGAAAAATCTTTGATCTTCTTGGACTTGTCGATTAGTAGGGCTCATGACTCACTCGCCTTTAAAACATACAGAAAACCAACCTATTCGGATACCCTGATTCATAACAGTAGTTCCCAATCCCAGAGTATCAAATTGAGTGTTTTTCATTCATTTGTGCACAGATTGCTTTCTATTCCTTTGTCAGATGTCGATTTTGAGAATGAAGTTCAAGTTTTAAAATTAATCGCTAAGAACAACGGCTATAAATCAAAATTAAATGAGACCTTAATAAGACAAAAACGACATAAACTTTTATTGCAGAGTATTTATCCGTTGCATACTGAGAAATCTAACAGAACATTTCCAATTAACTATATTCCTAATATTAGCAACAAGATATGTAATAGATTACACAGAAAGAATATTAACATCATCAGCACTAATAAAAAGAATTTGGGTACATTGTTAGTTAATAATAAAGATAAAACAAAATTATTGGATAAAAGCGGAGTATATAAAATGCACTGCAGTCAATGTGAGACATTCTATATAGGACTAACCGAAAGATGTATCAGGAAGAGAGTTGAAGAACATAAAAGATCTATTCTCCAAAATAAAAATTCTACGGATTTTTCGAACTACTGCATCAACAAAAATCATTTCATAGATTTCGAGAATATGGAACTCATGCATCCAGGTAATAAAGGAAAAAGGATGGACATCTTGGAGATTATTGAAATTACGTCTGCTCATAGGAAAAACCAGCCAATTTGCAACAACCAACTAGACTTCATTTACCTTTTGTGAATGCCGTTATACATAAGTGGAATCACTCATTCATCATTTTGAATTTAATATTGTATTACTCTTGATAATGGGCTAACAACCCAAAACATATGTCGAGTATTTCAATAAATATTTGTGAAACCTTTGCCAATAGATAAACCAATCTTTTATTTTTTGAATTGTGGAGGCCGTTACTTGATGTAGATCCATGATATAAATGAGATAAAAACACAAGGTTTAACTTTGATCTACACTTTATTTGAAAAAAATTCGACGACGTTTCGCTGCTATTAGAATCTAACAACTTAGGTAAACATATTAAAAATAATAAATCTCGTGTTGAAAAATCAAGTAAATCAGGAATCTATAAACTCAATTGCGGTTCTTGTGATAAATTTACATCGGTAGGACCTATAGGAGTTTTGGCATAAGAACATCTGAACATAAACGTAGCTTCGACAAAATAAATCTGATTCAAATTATTCAAACCACCTAATAAAAGAAAACCATTCATTCAATAAAAACTTTGACATATTACATATAAAATCAAAAGTTCAAAATTAGATCTCCTAGAAGCATTAGAAATAAATAGATACAAATATTCGGACAAGCTTTTGAATGAACAGGTAGATTTGAATTACTCAACCCCTACTTAACTTGTTCAATTAGTTTTTATTACCTTTCATACTAACTGTACAATGGCTCGGTGTGGATTTTCCTGTTATTCATCCAACTTGTTCTACGATTTGTTTATAATACCATACTCTTCATTCTATTTTTCATTCTTGATAAAGCTGCTGTGTCAGCGAAACGTCGTCGAATTTTTTCAAATAAAGTGTAGATCAAAGTTAAACCTTGTGTTTTTATCTCATACAATCTTTTATTCATTATATTTCACCAAGTGTGAAGCGAAAATTCCATACAATTCTTGTTATGTATGTCTATATGGCTCACAGCCTAATATAAAGGTTCGTATTCTACATTTATAAACATGCTGCATTTGAATTTGGCGAAAAACATTCGGTACATAGTTATGAAATTTTAAACACATATAACGCATATTATTTGCTAAAGTCAAAGTCAAGTGATAGGGTAAATAAATGGAAGAATCGATCGAGTTCTATTCGTGTCAGAATATTGTTGATCCTAAAAGAACCCAACGTGATTCTCTGAAACCTAGATCCATGATAGTGCAAATAGCAAGCCTCTGGTTTATGAATATATGCTCTATGAGTTCCCACTCCATCATGTTATTCCCTAGCTCAGTAAGAAGTTGAAATTTGTAAGGGAGCGGGGGAAATAAGAACCAGATGATAATGGGAACGGTGGGACAAGAAACAATATTACAGCTCGTATTCATTCGGTTGCCACTCGGACTCTTTCGTCACACTGCGGCTATGTTCTCCTGCAGCGCTAGACTCGTCAGTGCCACGCATTATGTAACAACGAACGCTTGTCGTTTCTTTTTAAATTATTAAATGTGTCTAATAAAAAGGATACTTTTTCTTGGAGAAACAATGAGCTATTGGAAAATCACATTCTGAAAAAATCATGAAGATAAACAGGTCCCTCAAGAGCATGCTACTGGTTTCACGTTCGGAGAAATTTTTTCTCGGCAAAAGGTTGTTCATAATAATTCGTACGATCGTATCAAATTTCATCTCTACATGAAAAAAGATCCAGAGTCATGGTAATTTTTCATTTCGAAAATTATAACGTTGATGTGGAAAACTACATAGTTGCGAGGTTTATTTTGTTTTGAAAGTCACCTTAAATTAGAAGCCTCCATCCATCTGTATGGCATATCAAGATGAAAACAGTCTGTACAGCCTATGAATACCATTAACGGTAGTCTGCTTTGTGAAAATCGAATTATTGAAATACATACATTATTTTATAGCATACTCTTCATTGTTTCAGGTTTTAAATAGATGCCCCTCCATTTCAGCTATATCGAATCATACTTGCCCCGAAGATATCTTCACGTCACACTTTTGTCGATCTCCGGAATTTTTTTCAAACAAACAACAAATTAAATATATAAATAACTATTTCTCTGAATTGCCAGATTATTCCTTGATAACTGTGAACACGAAAGATGGATTCAGCTTTTTTCACGCGAGTTTAACTTCAGATGGATGCAAATCGTCAAACATGTTTCTGGAAATATCTAGTTTAACAAGCGAACCTCATTTGATTCCGACCGATGTTGGGTACATACCTGTTTTAGACCGAGATTTATTTTCACAGCCAGAAAGCAGCAAATGATTCTTTCTCCAGTCGAAAACGTAGCTTTAATTATTGGTTTTAATTATTGATTGTTAATTCATCTGTATTCGATTAATTAAAAAGTAGAACTATTTACCTATCGATTTTTCCTTGTTTTTGAATGTACAAAATCTTCATTGTTGTGGAACCTCCACAACAAGAACTCATAAGAATGATTCTGATTGATCTCGATATAAAAAACAGTATTTCTTCATAGACATTGAAGGTCAGTAAATTTTTAATCATAAAAATTGAAATGTACACTCTATATGTAATATTTTGAGTGTATTCGTAAAAAGTTGAAAAAAAAAATGATAATGTTACTTAACTCCTTACCTGCACCTTACTCTGGCACAAAATCTGTCTTCCAGTACATCCTGCCGCTACAACTACGTTTGAAACTAGTTCACGACGAACTCAAACGTTTTAGTTCAAATTCAGTAATGAGAAACAGAAATTCCAAAATGCAGTATTCAGGAAACAATATTCAACCTTACATGGAATTTTGAATATACCTCCCTCAAGGAGTTGCTACACCGATCCACCCTTCATAACCATCGTCATCCAGGACCACAAAGTAGTAGAACAATTTGGTCGGATGTCATAAGGGGAGCAACAGACTACATTTTCAGTGTCGTTTGACCTCGTCAGTATTGTATTCACAACATCAAGCCTAACCTAACCTAACCTACTTCTATCAGTTCGTTAGAACGGATCAAGTGTATGTGTATGTATAAATATACGATTGGCGCCCTCGAACTGACTCCGAGGTCAACTAGGGCCACTGGGAAACGAAGTAGAGCAAAAAAGAAAACTTTCAGATGCTAGATTAGTTTGGCTATTTACCGCAACGCTGTACATTGTGCTTGCTCGATGCAATGGTCAAAATCAGCTTACGCTAATTTGTTTGGCTGTTAAACCAGATGTACATCATATCTCAATATCCGATAACACCCGAGATCAAACCAGACCAAAACTGCAGTAATATGAAATCCGCCTAGATTGTATAACTATTATGTGACCTTGGTTGATATGAAGAGTGGATCGGAAAACCAGCTCCTCCCGAGAAGGATATTTATCATTTGACGGAAAGTAGAATATTGTTCCCTGATTAAAAGACTTCAATGTGTTAACTACAAATATCTTTAACCTAAAATTTATTCAGGAATGTATATCTAATACGGAAGATAGAATATTGCTCCCTTAGTAAAAGTCTACACTGGGTTAACTCAAAAAGCGATAAATTCCACGTGTTATCGGATAATGCATTATTTGTTTCTTCTGCGTTGAGCATTGAGGGAAGTAAGTGTTGATATGTATGATGGGCAGATTGCACATTTCAAGAATACACAAAGACTATACTCGAAATGATATGAAAAAAAGATGAAATATTAGCAGAAACGTTTCAAGTACAACATAGCCAAGGTAGAAACTGCTTCCGACCAATCATTCAAACATTAATTTCAGCAGTTGAAGCGAGCTATGCAATGATAAAAAGTATTTTTATAGGAACACCCCCTGAGGGTGGGAACAGAAAGTTTGGTAAAATCGAAAATAAAGCAAAAATGGCTTTTAACAGAGCCAAAAACGGTCGAATGGAACTTCTATCGGGATTCTCTAACCAAATACAATACAAAACAGAAAATCCAAGCAAGAAAAGAAGTCCTATTGCAAGGGAACCAACAATCTTACCTCAGCTTCAAGTCCTAGTAAAGTACTATTTGAATTGATTTGGCCTAGTTATAGAGCTTGGAGAAAAGTATTGCATGGATTTCGGGGAACCATGAAGAAAGTTTTAAATTTCCACTTCCCGACCTCAAATCGCGCTCACAACCTAAAATATAGATCTATAACTTCACTAAGGAAAATAGCGGTAGAAATTTCCGCCCAAAATAAGGTGACATTGAAACTTCAAACCTTATGAATCCGTAAAGGTCTTAGAAGCGAGGTACTCACTAGGTTATAAACCCACTCGTCAAAATTCCATTCATATCAAAAATTGTTTAAAAGTCTCCTGATGAGCCTAAATTATATTTCCCGAAAAGCTTTAACAACTTTCTTCTGAAAATAATGAAGACAAAATCATAGCCGGAAATGTAGCATTTCACTTCATGAGAAATAATCTGCATATCAAAGAAGAGAAAGCACCACCAGATGCTCATAATATAGTAGTATCCCTATTTGAAGACAATCGACAATACCTCCTATACATCTTGTAGTTGCATTTGAAGTAAAGGTGTCGAAACATGAAGTCCATACTAGGAGGCACTGAGGCGTCGGTTTAATGGTGGTATAAGCGGTAAAACACCCACAAAGGGCTGTCTAATCGCGTCTATTATGGTTAATAATTGTTGATGAACTCTTGGAAATATTGAAAAAGCTGGCTTCAATGGATTAAGTTATATGGATCACCTAATTATCTTCATTAGAGGGGAGCATGATAGGATCATATCAATTTTTTTTTATGCGCGCTTCCAAGGAATAGGCGAACCTGTTACAGACATGAGTGGTCGCCTATCAAGAAATTAGGTGTCTGTTTCCTTGCAAAACATGAGTTTTCCCGGAACAAAGTCTTTCAGCTCCTCAGAGCATCTTCCATGGAAGTATTTGTAAAACAGAGAAAGGTCAGCAACTTGTCGTCTGAGAGCTATCGGTTGGAGATCGCGGGTGATCTCCGGGTGGTCGATGAGACACACAGCCTGTTTTTGCGCACTATCCAACATCCTCAACGAATGTATGCCCGCAGATCTCCGTACATGGGAACAATATTCCAAAACAGGTCGAATCTGCGCCTTACATAGAAGGAACAGCTGAGATGACGCGAAGTATCGCTTGGCTCTGAAAAGAAAACTAAGTTTAGCTGATGCCGACTTAGCTATTGGTGCCAGCAAAACCCGGAGTTGACCATTATTCTGAGAAGGTGCATCGCATCTTTGGATGCAATTTGTTGGCCTTGCATTATTAGAGAAGGTTCTCCAGCAGGGACCTTCTAGAAAACGTTGTTGCTTGCGTCTTGCTACCGTTGAAGCTCAACAGGTTCAACTGACCCCACTCAGATATTCTCTGTAAGTCAGAGTTTAAGTTATTAGTTTGTTGACATCTCTGACGCTGAAATTCCGCAGCTGTAATCCTGTGATCTATTTGAGAGAAAGCTACTTATCCAACCTCACAATTTTTCGGAAAGCCCATATGCAGCAAGTTTATTTGACCTGGCTGCATGCCAAACCCTATCGAAGGCTTTAGAGATATCGAGGGCTATTGCTCTAGATTCCCCATGCGTTTCCATCGTTGATGTACAAACATGAAGAAGTGCAACAGGGCGGTAGTTTTGGGATAAGGACTTCTTTCCTTTCTTCGGAATCGGTTGAATTCTCGCTATTTTCCAGCTACTCGGAAGAGTCTGGCTTTCATAAGAAATCTGAAACAGACAGCTAAGAATGGGTGCCAGTGCGAAAGCACACTTTCTCATGACGACTGGTGGTATTTCGTCTAGAACAACTGCGTTCTTGCAATTTAGCTGCTCGAAAGCCCGCCTCACAGTGCAGACTCTGAGCTTGATTTCTGCCATGGAAGAATTTGTAGGTGAAATGTTCGATGGTATTGCGTTAGATGAATCTAGCATAGAATTCTTTGAGAACAAGAGAGCAAAGAGATCGGCTTTCTCTTTCGGAGATGATGCTATACTTCCGTCTTCTCTAACAAGAGGCGAAAACGCAGATTTGCAGAAATTGGCACTGACAGCCTTCGCCATAGACCAGAATCGTCTAGTCCCTCTTGCCTGTTCGAGGAATTTATTAGTTACCACTTCGTTGAAATTGGCCTTTGCTCTTGCAATTTTCAGGTTAGGTTAGGTTAGATTTTCAGTTCTTGTTTCCTCTGTTGAATTCATCTTCCATGACTTGTGAGCTCTGCTCTTGGCTGCAGAGACTCTTTCGCAGTCTTTGTTGAACCATGGCTTTTGTGCTGTTGTTCTTTTCATGGAATGAATTCCTGCATGAATGATTTCTGTAACATAAAAAGACCTGAATATTGTGATTGAATGCTGTGCTGAAGAGGAGCAAAATCACTCAAATTTCATTCTCAAAACACAGGAAATTGAACTAATTCTAAATGCACTTACAATTGTACTATCGGATGAAGCTAAATATCTGGAGATAACCCTTTATAACTCGAACTCGCATAACAATGAAAACTCTTCCCTAAGCTACATCATGTCTTTGGACATGTTGTAGACTTTTTACAAAGATGCAGCCGAAATAACCTATTTGTTATATATTGCGGATAAATAATCCATTGTGACATATGCATCATTCATACGGTGGACGAAAACAACAGAAGTTACTACCCTAATCAAACTGCAGAAACTTCAGCATTTAGCATGTGGGGACATAGCATGAGATAAGAGAACTACCCCGACTACTCCACTGATTGTGATCTAGCAACTCCCTTCCTTTCACATATTAGTGAAGAAACAGGGTTTAGTGACAGCATTTTGGCTATAAGAGAATGGGAAGAAACGAAGAATTAGTACCTGGTGATTTAAAAGAGACGCCTAGTGATTCGGAGTTATATAACTCCAGAACTCCAAACACAACCATCGCATATAATGCCTCAACGTATGGCTTTTATAGATAACTGCCTTACAGCAGAAAAAGAAAAGAGTCAATTGGACCATAGATGCCCCATCCGTTTATCAAATCAGATAAATCCAAAACGATTGAGGGTACCTGTGCTGCAAAAATGATTTACGAAGAAAGCTCAAAGGTGCTCAGATATACTTATAGACAGTCAAACGACGACTAAAGTTCTGAGTTCTCATTGCTAGGAAACCTTCCCAATCTAGAAATGTCGCCAATCCCTGAAGCCACTGCTAAGAGGAATAATCTATTCCTATGGTGGGTGCTTAGTCGCAAAGCTAACGGTAATTATGAAACTGCCGATAAACTGGCAAGGTCAGGTACTTAAGTCACCCCTTCAGTTCCTGAACCGCTATCCGTTTTGAACAATTCTCAATGGTGGCAGCAACTGAAACGATGTGAAGAACTTAGCAAAAAACAGCAAGTAACTGAAAAAGTTTATGAATTGTCTGCCAAAAATGACTACACATTTTCTTGGGATTTATCCAGGGATAAATTCAGTACAATTACTGGGCTTCCAACAGGCCACTTAGATACCATTTCGAAAAAAGAGCAAGTCGGAAACAAGAATATGAAGAATGTGCAATGAGAGTGACGAAAAACTGGACACATTCTCTGCAATTGTATGGCAATTGCTCATAAGGGGAATGTACATTCTAGCAGTGGGGTATTAGCCCGAACAACAAATAATGTAACGTAAATGCTCTAAAGGGCAACATTATGGCGTTAATGGGATGCAGAAGACCATATTACCTTCAAAAGGATTCATAAAATGCGATTGAATTTTCTTGAATGATATTTTGCTTTAATGTTGATTATCCTAAATAATCCTATTATTCGACAAACTTTAAATACAAAAAACAAAAACATGTTTTAGTTGCAATCTTCGAATACTTCCAGCGTGCTGCTGATGCATTTTCAGGCATAGGTCTTATGAAACATTTCTCATGTTTATGGTTGCAGAATGACATCTCGAAATTTTACATGTGGTCAACTGAATTTCACGACACCTGTGTAATATTAAAAAATGCTACATCAATTTTTGTGTTCGATTTTGAATGTATTTGAAAAACTAAATGAAAAGATTAAAGGTTTGTTTCAATAAGGTAACATTCAAAATAAAATATCAGATACCAATACGAGAACAATACTCCCAGTATATTCCTCTTAGTTATGGAAATATGATACAATGCAGAAGAAAAAATCATTGTTTATTTATGAACATAATACATGTTTCCTCTTGTAACTATTTCTTCTTCTTCTTCTTGTCCCTCCTCTTTGACACTGGACGATATGGACCCAACTTATTCCTAACCATTGTTCCCCTCCACCACGCCTGAATTTTGGTTGCCATTCTATTCAAGAATCTTTTTTCTTCCTCTATGCGTTCTTTCTCAGCTTTTTTCTCTAACCAATCATTAATCTCCTGATTCCTTTTATCATACTATGAGTAAATGAGGAAATTATGCTCACATTCAGAAAAACTATGTGCACTAACCTGTTCTCGTAATGAATTCAAATCATTGTTCAGTGATTCAATATTAAATCCCATTTTCAAAATATCTTCTTCTTTCTTCTCAATGTCTTTATCGTATGTATTCATCCACTCTTGTATTGAGTTTTCTGTATCCTGTAATTTTTAGATAATTATTTGCAAGAACACTCAGGACTTTCAACTAAACCTGAAAAATTTTAGGGGGAAATATGTAGATAACTTGTGTCACGTCTGAGTACATACCACCATCTAATCACATGGTATGCGCCAAGCTATGCCATTGATATATCTGCCGTCTGCTTTGCTTATAAATGTGTTCGAGCGATGTATACACAAGATTTGTTCCAACTAAAGTCAGAACCGTTCGAAAACGTTCTCGTGCAAGCGTATTTACCCGAAAGCGTTCCAGCTGCAATGTTTACCGTTTTTGAATGGTTGGTCTACTGTTCCAACTTAGTTTCGGATCGGTTTAGAACTGTCCCGGAATAGTAATTTCAGTATTGCACGGTCGATTCATTCAAGGTTCGCATCCAAGCATTAAACTAGTTCTAAGGATTCACAGACCGTCCCAAGACCTTCCAAAATGGGTAGCTGGCACAAACCTTCTAACTACTAACTTAATTTGTTCAAGAAATATAACTGATGCGCAGTGACATACCAAGCCATACCATTGGTATAGCTTTCAGTCAAAATTAGGAGACCACCACTCTAAATTTTAGCCTTAGTTGGGCGAGCGTAGTGATCTTGAGCATTTGTATGGATAATGACTAATTTAAAGTGGGAAATTCACGCAAGATATGAATTGAATCGAACGGTTCTTCTTCTGGTTCTTCTTTCTGTTGAAACAGAAAGTACCTAGGATGGGAATTTGAATAAAATATCACACTGAAAAAAGCGTCCACGGCTTTGCTGATGGTATAGGTATGTACATGCAATATTTTTTATAGATTTTCCATATCAATTTTGCGTAATTGTGGCTGAATGTGGATGATACAGTATCGAATATCTTACTTCAATGCAGGAGATTATGGGCTTTTTGACAGAGACTTTTGATTTCCTATAATCCAGTGGTGTAAAATTTTAATTACCGAAACGACGAATAAACAAAAAATTGTGATGTGTCGATTCCAGCAGAAGAAATAAGTTATCATGTTTTAATCCCGAGCACCACTAAGTGCTTGAATAGCCCTAAAAGTATTATTACGAGATCCGGCTGCAGAAGCAGTGCACTTATCGAGTGTTTGCTAACAACCCAATTTTTACGCAAATTTATGATTAGGAGAACATATATCTACCAGGATGCCTATCAAAATGTGGCTGCATCTTTTTAAATTATATTATTATTAATTAATTTTTCGGGAAAGATTTCATTGACTTGTTTTTTAAATGAAATATTGTTCACTTCACAACAATGTATACAGGGTGTTACATAATAGTATGTCACAACTTGAGAGGGTAAATCTACGTACAATTTTAAGCAAAAAGTTCATATAAACATAGGTCCGCAAAAGCTTCGTTACGGAGCTGAGGCGTGTTGAAATTTCCGGAAAAAAATTGGTTTTTTTTCAAAACTCCTGCTATTTTTGAGATATTCAGCCCAAATTTGGAATGTAAGCTATTTTCTACAGCCTCCATCATTATACTTCAAAATTTTAACTAGAATCTACAAGGTGTTTTCTTTTTTCTTTTCCATAGCCATGTCTTCTTTTGCCCTTTCAAATTTTTTTGCAGTACGCCACTGATGCCTCAGACAATTCAGTCATGTATATTTGTGGGTAGGTAGCTTTGGCAAAGACAATCTCAAAAACATTAAAAAAACATCAAGTTTTGGTCATTTCTTCCCGGTTGAAACTTTGATAGTTAAGAGTAGACATAATAATGAAATGAGAACCGTCAGCTTCTTGAAATCCGGTGGACTATACCTCAGGTGCTCATAGGATCATCCATAAGAAAAATAGTAAGAATCATGGAATAAATTTGATGATTATTCAAAATAGGGTTATTTTTTATTACAAATGAATTTCCGGTCATTCAAGATACATGTATTTTGATATTTTTGTGGATTAGTTGTAGAAGAAATGAGTTTTAATTCATCTGGAGACTTCTTATATTATCGAGGTAGAAATGTAAGAAAAATTTCTAAAATTTTCCAAATACACTACTCATTACTGATCATATTTATGTTATACTATTGGCACGTTTAAATTAAAATGGCCCTCATTTTGCTCGATCAGTTCTTGTTTTCAATTGATCAGAAAGATGAATTTTTCGATTTCATAAAGTTTTCGCTATGTGAAATCACTTTTTTCCAGATAAAATTGTTTTTTTTCAAATATTCATAGTTCTTTCTATTGCAAAGTACTTTAAACGTATACAATTTTGTTTTAGAAATGTAATTTCATTCGAATGAATAAATATATTTTTATTTTGATTATATTCCGTATTTTGTTGAACTTTCAAAATAAGATTAGTCGTGAGCGTATTTCTGAATCACGGTCACCCACCCAGCTTCCAGGCGTATGTGAAACTATTTGAGGAATTTCGGAAACAATATTAAAGAAATAATTTTTTATTTATGTTTTCACGCGTGTAAAATTCGTTCTTCTTTCTAATAAATCATATACACTGCGTCGAGAGATTAGTGCATAACTTCAATATTTCAAATTTCTTCTTTGGTAGGCAACTAATTATTAACACACATTTCTCGCATGAAAACTAAAATGAAAGAAATAAATTGAGATCTTGCAAAAAACCACCACATACTGATAACAACAGTTTTTGATCCATTTTTGCGAGTACCGTTTGTTCTTCTTGAAAATTCCAATTTTCGGTATTAATGCAAAGCGAATCGTAAAATTTGATCCCTGCAGAATGAGCAATACGACGTTTCAGGAAATTTGGTTTAAGTCTTCGTGTCGCAGCTCGAGGCCGTGCTCTAACTGCGGCACATGGAAGAGCATTTTCCAGGGTTTCCATGTTGATTGATTAAAAGCTGACTATAGTCTAAGAGCTGACCGCAAAAAAAGCTTGCCAATGGAGTAACAGGATAAATTGTATATAAAAAGTTAGTACTTACTATGACCATAATAAAAAACATTTAGTGCCAGGCTGTATCTTGTGCCGAAATTTGGTATATCCTCTCTCCAGGACATTTTTCGTTCCGTTGAGGTACCTATCGAGTAACAGCTTAAAATTTCTTTTAAAATATAGTATTTACTATGTAGAAAACAAATACATTTTAGTGCCTTCTTCAATCTTGTGCAAATGTTTTGGCACAACAATTTTTTTGCCACGTTACTGTACAGTCGAGTAACAGCTTCAAACTACAATGAAATTAATGTTTAGATATTCCACTATTAGAAAAATCATTAGTGCCACGTCTATGCCTGTGCCATATACCTGGCAGTAAGCTTTCTATTCCTCTGTCTTATGCTATTCCTGACTGTATATAGTAGATGTTCTTCAAAGGTATGCGGTGCACAGGAAATTTTAGGGAATACCTAATTTCGGGTCTATTGGAAACACTGAAGGCATTTTAAATAGTATTGTAGAAATAATTCAAGGTATCATGGCACGTGCGTCACCCTGAGCGAAAAGACCAAGTTCGGTCCATAATACTCTTACCTGAAAAAGTTGTCTATCTCCAATTCAACTTGCTGGTGGCACAGTGCCGCAGTCAGATCCTAGCTATCGGTGTTTCGGAAAGTATCTGTTTTGAATCTCATCTATTTTTGTTAAAAAAACTCACGAATTTGCGAGTAGAAAAAAATAATCAGGACAAACAATTTTATTTTTTTCATTTGTTTCTTTTTGTATAAACGATATTCTCTGGACCAATCATTTTAATGAGGACTGAAATACCTACAATTTGAGATACCTTTCAACTCTCTAGGACCGATAAAGTTTTGAGCCTCCTCGGCAAATTTCGTCATTTTGCGATTATTGGCTCCCTCATGTTCATATATATATATATATATATATATATATATATATATATATATATATATATATATATATATATATATATATATATATATAGTTGATAAATCTAACTCTGTTAAGGACCGGCGATATGGGAACAATATTATGAATGCGCTCTAGTAACTCTTCTTTACTTCTTACAGGAATGAGATACACATTACTCTTGATTTTGCTCGATAAATAAAATCAAGGGGCGTCAGGTCCGGAGAACGCGGAGGCCATAAATGTGGTCCTTGATTACCCCACCATCTATCATCGAACATTTCTGTTAGCTGCCGATCTACAGCTCGTGTTTTATGTGCTGGTGCACCATCCATTTGGTAATAGCAATCCCTCAGAATGTTAAGCGGTAATCCGTTTAAAAAATTTGCTAATGTTCCTCTCAAAATTTCCAGGTATCTTTGTCCATTAAGATTTTCACGCTGAATTTATTTTGGAAATCAATAACCTCAATGAAATGTGGATTTTCTGTGACCCAAAAACGTCGATATATCCTGTTGGTTATTCCACTTTCATTGACTTGGCTTCATCAGACCATATAATTTTTTGCAGAATTGTCCCATCTTCTTGAAGCCGAATTAATAAATTTTCACAGAAATTTAGTCGCTTGGGAAGGTCAGTTGGTTTCAATTTTTGTAGTCAGATAAAAGAATACGGGTGCATGTTATGTTTCTTAAGGATCCTTTGAATGCAAGCATAACTCAATCCAATATCCATTGAAGCTGACTTAATGGACGCATGTGGATTGGCACGAAAATACGCTAGCGTATTAATTTTATTGTCGTCGTCCTCGAGAATTGGTTTTCTTGTAGTTTCTATGTATTTTGCTCCTACAAATTGCAGAAAATTGCTTTTAATCCTTCGAAATTTTGTTTTACTCATAGGCGCCAAATTTGGAAATTGGTTATTGAATTGCCTGCAAGTTCTATCTACCACTTTTTGACATTCGCCATGAATTAAAAAGAGATTAAACATATCGTTAGAATAATCAGCCATTTTATCATCAATCTGTTGTTTTTCAAAAATTTTCACTTCAAATTACCAACAATTCTTGTTGAAATATCAAATTCGAATGAACGAAATGACAAGTACATTAATTTTAGGCACCTGTCCGGTGAGCGTAGCCAGTTCAGCTACTTGATTCGAATATTTCAGAGCATTCTCTGTTAGTTCTTGGAAAATCCTCAAAATTCAATATATTTCCGAATTATTTCGGAACTATAAGAGAAGGGTAGGGTACATGTTGATACAATTCCATCTGAAATTTGACGCTTCATCTGAAGGCGATATAAAAATTGGCTTGTGCCATTAGAAAAAATTGAGTTACTGTTGTTTGAAAAAGGCCAAATTGAAAAAATCATACAAAACAACGCAATAAACATTTGACATGTGTAGATTGCTTAGAAAATTCCTTGATCCTTCTTCTATCCACTCAAGCAAAAATTGTGTCTGTAGTGCAAAAGATCTACGAGCTACAATTATTTTAAATGTTCCTCAAAAATCGAGTTTATAACAGAAAATAATTAAATCTGTCAAAAGTTTTGACAGATAAGTGCCAACAACTTGGGTATTTTATGCATTGCTCAAATGTCGGTTCTAGATGTATAATAAAAAAGATAGATTGTCATTTTAAATAACAAAGTTATTTATCACTTCCGGTATAACCGGCAATGGTATCACTTCGAAAGTATTTCACTTCAATTGGAAATCGCTAGTTATGGCCGTGTATAAAATTTCAGCTTGATATTATAATTGGAACTCAAATGTTTTTAACGGACGGTCCCGGTGGATATCCTTGTATATTATTTGAACAAATTGGAAAATAATAAAGTAATGGTTAAAGCATCTGACACTGACATTCTTATAATAATTCTTGGAAATATACATAAGTTAGCGACATTAGAAATATACTTAAGTACAATAGGATCAAAACCTAATGATATAAATTTCATAAATCGCACTCAATTATCTAACACTTGGTGATCTTGTGTGTCGTGCTCTGTCCGGTTTTCATTCATATACAGGATGCAATTATAACGCAAGCTTTTACAGAAAAGGAAAAATTAAGCCTTTTGAAGAATTTAAAAAAATCCATCGGTATAAATTGTAAGAATATTAATGATGCTAGATTATTAATGTTTCAAAATCAATTCTCGTCAACGTCTGTTATGGAATATTTTATGAAAAACGTGAGGAAATGATTAAACTCAACTACCACCATGTGAAAATTATTAAAACAGAATATATTACGAAAAATTTATGTAACTTCTATGTAGCAAAACGCTAGAAAAGAAAATTGCATTAATTTATTACCAGAACAATGCGGATGGTCAATTAATAATAAAATTGAAGCTTTTCGGTTTTAAGGCGATTCGATACCTCTTTTAGTTGAAGACATTGTTTTGACTGAGCTTGATGAAATGATAATGGTGATAATAATAATGAAAGTTATAATAATCAATTAAAAATAATAATTATAATCATAATGATAATAATACTAAAATGATGATCATTATTGGTAAAAATAGATAGATATGTAAGTTTAATGTATGTTTGTAAATATGACAGTTTATATTAATTGTATTATATATTCAAACTTTGTAGCACATAAATAAATAAAACTTATTTTTTAATTCATTATAATTGTTTCTTCAATAATTATGTATTCATTCCTAACTACTTCTTTCGTAGGTTGTATAGAAATAGCATAAGACTTTGAGAAATAGAAAGCTTAGTGACAGATATATGGCAAATGCATAGACGTGGCCCTAATGTTTTTTCCTATTGAGGAAAATCTAAACTTTAATTTCATTGTTATGTAGTTTGAAGCTGTAACTCGACAGGTACAGTAAAGTGACAAAAAAAATGAAAAAATTGTTGTGCCAAGTCTTTAGCACAATATTGAAGGAAGCACTAAAATGTATTTGTTTTCTACATAGTGAATACTACATTTTAAAAGTAATTTTGAGCTGTTACTCGAAAGGTACCTCAACGGAACGAAAAATGTAAATGTAGGAGAGATGATATACCAAATTTCTGCACATGCTACAGCCTGGCACTAAATGTTTTTTATTATGGTCATAGTAAGTACTGACTTTTTATATAGAATTTATCCTGTTCTCGATTGGCAAGCTTTTTTGCGGTCAGCTCTCGCTCTATAAGGAGAGGATTTTATTCGCAGATGAATAAAGGTTTTGTCTTTTCATTGCGATCGACATTCTCTAGTATACAGACGCCAAAATGAGAAATACGCCCAGTGCAACTTATCACCTATTATGGTTTTTGTGGTTCAATTAAACGACCGGACTAGTCTGATATCGTAAATAATGAAATCCTGAATTCTCAGAGGTATGTTTCAGACACTTCAGAAGAACATCTTGTACCATTTGTGGCAAAAATGGATGAAAACTTTTTGTTTTTGAATTTTGCCAGACATTCTCAATAGAAGTTTAAGCTAACAAAACCAGCCAGCTACCGTTCGGAACAGAATGATCGAAATTTGGAACGAAATAGATCAGAATGATATAAATAAGATTTTGACTATGGATGTCATGCAGTGATTCTCGCCAGGGGTGGAAATGTCCGGTATTAACAGGTTTTTGGGGACTTGTTGTTGTTCTCCAAAGGTTTAAAATTTTCATTATTAGTTCTATTTCAATTTCTATGAGTAACATTTTCATTTCTATTATTCTCGAACATTCCTTAGTGCTGGTAGATTACTGGAAAAATAATTCTACAACATCTCTAAACTTCTTCTGAATAAATTTGAATTTTCGATTTTGTGCGTCAATTTCTTGGCGTAGTGTAATCATTATAACCCTCCTAATAATAACAAAATAGCGATATATACAAGTTATAGACAGGCGTGAAGATGGCCTGTAAAGTCAACCGGTTGAGTTTTCGGAAACATCCGAATGATCATAGGCGTGCAGAAGGTATTTCTGGAGCCGAATAAATCATGATGAGATATCATAGTTAAGCGATACCCTCTAAGGAATTCCTTTAATACCGACTTTTTGCGATAAATATTCAGAATAACCATTCATGATACGGAGTGTTCCATCTTCAACGAACCACCCTGAATATTTCTCATCTCGTAGTGATTGGAATAATTTGCCAAGACACGTCAAAAGATTTTGTTTGCGCTACATCTTTCGCGCATATTTGAGACGTTGACGAGAAACTGACTGAAATAGGGCGCTTCAAGCCCTCGAATTTGACAAGAGCGAAGGAGCCGGGCGAAACCTGGTCAAAACCTTTTCGAAGAACCACTTCACAATTGTGTATGAGAAAAATTTTTTTGACCAATTTTCCTTGCATAAAAATAAATTTTGATCTCAAATGGGCCACCTAGACTAATCTGGCCATTTTCAAGGTTATTGAAAAAAGGGAAAGCAAATTAATTTTTGTTTTGACTAGTTTTTTACCAACTGTAAATATTGGGTTTGTTTCCCTAATATTCAAATTTTGAGCAGTTATATATTATATATACATATATATCCTACCGTAGACTTAGATAATTCACAACTACTCAACATTTGAATATTAGGGAAACAAACCCAATGTTTACATTGTTCTACGAGCCTTTCACTGAACCAGAGGCGTTGTGATCCATTCAACTCCTACCTACTGCCAAAATCTACAGTCCACAAACAACTATGGAGGCCAAAGTCGACGAACAAATCGAAACCGGCAAGGCCGTCAAAAAGCTGTTAACCAATATGAAGAAAGATTCTCCGTCGAGACACAGTGAGCCACAGAGAAGCACGATCCAAAAAACTAGAAACACTATGGAATCGATTCTACACTACTCTCAAAGAGCTCCTAGACTAACTCCCAGAGGACAACACTTACTTCAAAGGAGGCTATCACAAAAACGCCGAAATTCTTTACCAAGAAGCCATTCTGCTCCTCGACAAAATACAATCAAACCTAGAAACTCTGGAGAACTTACACGAAAATTAAAACTCAGAACAAAAATCCAAGGTGCTAATGCCCAACCTATTCATTCCGACATTTGATTGGGAACTACGAGTGACCGCAAATATTCAGAGATATTTTCGTCCAAGGAGAACACAGAAACAAATCGATAGCTTCTGCTAAAAAAAAAAGATCCTGAAAACAAACCTCCGAGGAGAAGCCAGCAAAATTTTTCAACATCTCAGCATCACCAATGCAATCTACGATGACGCCTGAAAACTAATTGAAAACCGATACAACAACAAGCGAATAAGTATGACAAAGTATCTCGACAATATACTGAATCTCCCAACACTACCTTACGAATCAGCATCAAGCATCAAACAACTTTATGACACAGCAGTTAAAAGTCTTCGTGCCATAGAAAATCTAGAAATAGATACATCAACTTGGGGTCCTTTCATTGGAGATATCCAGACGAAAAAGTTTTTTCCAGATACCAGAAGGCTCTATGAACAGACTCTTGAGAATCCAAAAGAAATACAAAAACTACACTTCACCACATCATTCCTCGGAAAGAGATTCCAATAACTGGAAGTCATGAAAAATTCGACAAAAAGATCTGATCCAACGAAGAATTTCAACAACAAAAATAACGCCAAGCTAGCATGGCCAATACGGAGCTATCATCTACAAGCTCAAAAATGCGTGTGCTGCAACGAAATCATCATCCCTTATATCGTTGCGGAGAATTCCGGAAATTATCAGTCAAGGATAGAAACTCATTCATCCGAAAAAACAAAATCTGCAAAAACTATCTAAGCGATCAAGAATGCCAAAGTAAGAAGAAATGTTTCAAATGCCAACAAAATCATAACACTCTATTACATTGGGACGTAAAACCTACCTCAAGTTCAGCGAACGCAAAGGTGATATCAAATTCAACTCCGTCGACCTCGACCGCCTTAACAATCCACCTGAGAAATGCTACATTGGCACCTAATCAAAGATAAATTGCACTTCTACCTACGGCATATGCTAACTTTTTGTCGGCAAATGTATCATATGTCACTCTCAGATGCCTCGTGGACCGATGCTCAATGTCATCGCTCATAACAGAAAATGCAGCTCAACTTCTAGAGCTACAACGATCAAAACAGCACGCTGCAATCCAACGTTCTCAGTCATTGGAACCTATAACAAAAAAAATCGAACTATCCATACTACAGAAAGATGCTCATCAAACTTCATCGAATCTAGATATCGACGAAGAGCCAGTCCTGAATGCTCCAGACACTTTATCACATCTTGAAAACGAGGGATCTGATATCGATGAAGAATTCACAACGTATCGCCGGAGACGGGTTACCACAGATTCGACTATATTCAGCGTAATTATAATTGCCACAATTCTGCTGACAATTTTCATCATTTACTGGGCCATCCAACGCTTGCGACGAACGAGATGTGTACGGGAGTACGGGGAGAGGCAGCTTCATCCCTCGAAGTCTTCATCAACGAAAAGAATCAACAGAAGAAGTGGGCATTAAATGCGGGCGTTATCCAGAGAGGCGCAACGAGTATCCCGCACGTAGACGACCATCCCCTACATCCCTGCGGCCGGGCCCAGATGTTGGTTTCACCCTTAAAGTTCATACACTGAAACCAATATAAGGTGCGAATACTCCACAAGTCGCCTAATCAACAATTTGACGACCCGTGACGGGAAATATGGAATGAAATTCTGCAAGCTAGCGTCTGATGGATTTTCCGGGCAAACGAACCACGGGCGGAACTCGGAGCAGCGACAACAATCTATTACGTTATGCAATAATCAGTATATAAGTAAACTTGAATTCTACAATACACGATCACAAAATTTCTACATTTCATTCGAGTCGTCACTCTGCCCAAATTATTAATCTTAGTCTCTCATCGCAGATTAAGATTTTCTACAATTTTATCCATCTTAGTCTCTTACCGCAAACTAAGATAATTCACAACTACTCAACATTTGAAACAAACCCAATATTTACACCAGCCTTGATGTTATAGACAATAAGGAAAGTTTTGTTTGCCGTGACGTATCTTGAAAGCCCTTTTTACAAACCAGAACAACCTAAAAAAGTTTCTGTTGTATTATTTATCAACAATATACCGCATTTCTTGTAAAACGTTTGCTTTTCTGACCAATGCACTTTCTCCTCATTGAGAGGTTAACCGGTATAAATGCAGATTTTGAACCGATGCAAATCTTCATGTTTCGAGAAACCCTCACTCAATATGCGTAAATTCTAAATGTTTCGGTAGGAATTTGGTGAAACCACCGAATTGGACCTCTGTTTATTCTTTGTAATTCAAGTGGCTTAATTTATCTGGATATGCTAAAAAACGCGATGAGTCCACTGATTACCGGAAAACTAGAGAACTTAACCCTACTACTCGAACAACAATTATATCTTCAATCAGATAGAGATCCTCCTCACAATGCCACACT
Source organism: Cryptolaemus montrouzieri (assembly GCA_013387265.2). Taxonomy (NCBI): domain Eukaryota; kingdom Metazoa; phylum Arthropoda; class Insecta; order Coleoptera; family Coccinellidae; genus Cryptolaemus; species Cryptolaemus montrouzieri. The sequence continues at coordinate 38,913,224 of JABFTP020000144.1, forward strand.
AAATTGCCAATACCACAATTTGCAATATCCTGGTCATTGGTTTGGAAAAAGAGGTCCTATAGAGTAACCTGCCCGATCTTCTATCCTGAACCCTCCAGACTTTTCTTGTGGCAACATCTTAACTCCAAAATTGTTGTGCTCAACCTGAAAATGGTAGATAGGTGTCGTCAAAAAAATAACTCCAAATTTGCTGAACCATGATAGAGACAGTTTTTGTTTTCTGTCAAGTAATTGAAGGACAACTTGAATATAAGATTTGAAATTATTGAATTTAATTTTTCTTTTCATTGTAAACAAGATAAAACAATGAAATATTTTGAAGATTGTTGCAGATTGGAAAAATTGCTCTCAAAAGATATAACAAAACCTACCTTCGTTATCGTCTAAAACCTTAAGGTAAGTGAATTTATTGGTTATTGCACGCAAGGGCTAACTACCCTCGTAACGTTCCCCTTCAAAATAAAAATTGATATGTTTTCCTCTATTCAATAATCTTGCGAATAGCCAAAATGTTCAAGGTGGTTCGTTTGAGACAAATTTTCAAGGAGTTAAAGAACCCCCCTCCTCCTCTTAGTTTAGATTTCGGCAACTGGTTGTTCGTTAAAACACCAAATATACGTCATAGGTTTTTTTCATTTCAATATTATGTCAACTATAAACTATTTGAGTTTTAATCTGGCGAAAATGACAGAATTTGTTCCACATATTTCGGGGGCTGCCGTTGCCAAACTCACCCATGGTGCTGCAGCTGACGGTCACGAGACTTCACGACAAAATTTATTGAAGCAAATTTTCGTAGAAAATAAGTCGCAAAAATCTGTTGTTGGTTCCAGAGTTATGATGTTCCTGGAGTTCCACCAACTGACTAAGTTAAATCAATATTTCGACCATATTTGTACAGTATTCTTTCTGGTGTTATATTCCATTTCCAGTAACCCTAAACTATCAGCAGTCAAACTGTTTTTTATGGACCATGCCCTACCGCACAAATTGAACAAATTCAGATCTTGCGTGAATTTTGAGATACGTTTACGTACTTGAAAGAATTCGGCCATGTACGATCCTATTTCCGAATGAACACGGTTTTCTTTGCGACTGTCTGATCGAGCAGTATTTATTCTTTGTTGAAACATGTCTTCCCGTCCAGTTTTTACACGATAGTTTTGTTGTCTCCTCGATTTTTCCCAATTATCCAGATAAACTTGTTTGATCTCAGAGTGTATAATAAAGTCCTTCAATTGCAAAAAGAGTTAATCCTAAATTTGAGTCATCAGAAAGCTTTCATCTTACCTCCAGATCATCACGAGCCCGTCCAATGGCGAGAGATAACTCATCACTATCACTCTGAAAGCGAATCTTATCGGAATGTAGTTGGTCCTTCAGTTCCCGTAATGTCTGAGTTTTTTTCTCAACCATTTCCAACAATTTAGAGTCTTGTTCCAATTCCAGATCATAATTACCTATATACATAAGCCATGGATGGTAATTACTGTCGAATAAAAGACACTTAACTCCTTTTGCTAGGATGTTCTGTAAGAATACGATATCTGCATGTAGTTTCCTGATCATGTATATCTTCTGCGTTTTAGAGTAATCCTCCAAGCTCTCTGGATTGAACAGGGTACTGTGGGATCTAAGTTGCTCATTTCTATAAAATATATTCATGATAAAATATTATTAAGATGTTAGAAATCAATTTTGATTATTTATTCCTCTTCAATAAAGAGAAATTTGAATGAAAAAATCTATTCGGAATAAGAAGCAAGCAGCAAAAGTTCTGTTCGAGGCAAATCATTAGACGTACTCTGGGTTTCCAACTTATTTTGTGTTTGAAAAGTAAAGAAAGATACTTGAATAGAATACTAGTGGCCGTTACTAGATGCAAATCTGTTTTGCATGATAAATACATTTTTGGACTCATTTTCTTCAATGAAAACTTAAAACAATTTATATATATGATCCACAACATTGAAAAAATGAGTAAAACCACCTTACGAATTCACAGAATTATTATGTAAATGACCCTCATCCGAAAACGAATTGAATACAGGGAATAATTGTCAAAATTTACTTATTCATTCCATAATATGTTGGAAAGTTTATTTGTATTGATTTCGAGGATTCCCAGAAATTAATATCGAGTTTTTTTGATGAATGTAAATTTTAAAAATTAGGTTGAAATTATGATTTCCTTAATTGGTTTACGTAATTTTTATTGATGGAATTACGACAATGTTCATTGATTCCAACATTGAAAATTTTGTAGGTTCTACCAATATACATCTTACTGCAACTACCACAGCTAAGTTTGTAAACACCAGATTTCTTTCCTTCATCTATTTCACTTTAATTAGTTTTAGTGTGTTTGAATAGATTTTAATTGGTTTGAAATGAGATGTGTAACTGGAACTTTTCCAGTGAATGTTTTAAATTATGCCTAACTTTCCCAGCGTATGGGAGGCTAATATATTTGTGTGGATCTTTAGATTTCGGGTACACCCTTCTTTCTATTTGTCTTGAGTTGACGAAGGATTCTATCACCTCACTAACCCAAGAATTTTGCGGAAGCACTCTCGTGTCGAGGGAAGAGATCTTTAATGTCCAACACATCTCTGTTAGACAGGACCAACGGCGCTACATCTCCTCCGAAAGATGGACACTCAAGCTATTCCCAGAATCCGAAAAATCGCACTGACTTCATGTGGATTGAACCCAGATGACTTTGCGTAGAGGACGAGCGAACTAACCTTTGTGGTCACCAGCCTTGAGTTTTTTGTAATTCAGTTATAATATTTGGATTGTAACCATTATTAAGAGCTATTTGTTCAATAATACAAAGGTCCTTATAGAAATTATGTGAAGATAAATGAACAATTAAAAATCTGTGAATCGTGCCGTGGAAAGCTGCTATTTTATGTTGAACCTGATGAAACGACGTATTGTGAATTACGATGTCCATATCAGACGGTTTATGAAGATGGAGAATTCATGCCTGATATTTTATTTGTTGATGGTTAAATCTAAAATTTTCATTGAATCGTTTTTTCATGTTCGGTAATGAATTTTAGTTTTGAACGAATTGAATTTATAAACTTATATTTAGCTGACGCACAGTACCAATAAAACTTAAAATGGTAATAACCACATGTCGAAATCAATATAAAAAGTATTTAGCTAAATCTAGTTTCTGAGTTATCCATGAAAATATCTGCTAATAGAGGTCTGGATGGATTTCTCATAAAGAGTTTCTCACCTGAAAGGCAAAATGAAGAATATAAAACAAAGTAATTTTGTTTTTCGAAAAGTTTATAAATTCAATTCATCCAAAAAAATCACTATCGATTTAAAAACATCAAAAGAACAGAGGAAAATAGGAAACAAATCTGATGTATACAAACATAGCTGCAGTAGTTGTAGTAAGATTTATATTGATAAAACCTACAGAAATTTCAATATTAGAGTCAATGAACATTATCGTAGATTCAACAATAAGAAAACTATTTCTGATTACGCGAAGGATTTAATGGAACAAAATCATTATTTCAACATGAATTTTAAAATCTAACATTCATCTAATAAGAAAACCTTGTTATTAATTTTTGGAAATCCTTGAAATCAGTAGATATAAACTTTTCAACGTATCATTGAATGAACAGGTTAATTTTACTGGTAGTTCTGCTGGCTTGTCTCCAAACCATCCTACCATCCTATATCTCCGCACCAGTATGTCCAAGCCACCTCTCTGGGGCATGGACGTTTGTGAACGGTGTGCGATTGATTATAGTGTGTTTTTCCGTCGTATTTTCTTTCTGCGAAGAATGATGGAGGAATAGGAATAAGGAATTAGTGATAAATTTTGTGTTGTACGGAAACTATCGAAATTATAAAGCCATCTTTTCGGAAAGACTGTATGGGCATAACGTCAATCAAGGTGAGGTATTAACGATTTAAAGATGGCCTCACCTATGTTGATAGCAACCCATGCTCTAGTAGACCCCTCCTCAGCAAGAACAAATGGTACCATTGGAAATGTGTGAGAATGAGAATGCAATCTTAGAATCTCGATTGTTTGGAAGATATTAATGAAGATTTGCAGATGGCTCGCTTGTGTGCGAAATTCATTCCAAATTTGTAGCCAATTTAGCAGAACAACTACCCTATAGACATCGCTAAGGACAACAAAACAATGATGAAAACCTGCTTTGGCTAAGCGGTGATTGGCTGCTTCATAAGGTAAAGCGCATGCACATTCATCAAATCTAGTGTAACAATATTTGACTATGCACAAGGTCTTATAAATACGTCAGTCTGTGTGTAATCCTGATATAACTCCCTGCGTCTGTTGACTGTTTTGTAAATTGAAAGTGGCCTTAAATTCAACATCAATTTTTAATGATTTGTCGCATGATCCCATTAACAACACTCAGAACCGTTTTCATTGACGAAGACAAATTCATCACTTGTGTACGATACTTCACCGTTTGCATAACACAACCTGAATTATTTTTTCCCGGTACTTTTTCACACATCTGTTAACTATCAGTTAACGCACTGATTTCGAAGTAGATCTGGATTTCTGTCCTCAAATATTTTCTCTGCACTTCTTAAAGAAATTATCGAACCACTCACATCTTTCGGAATTAATTGAGAACATTAATTCGTTTTTCCATCTCGCGACTCTATAACCGCCTCACATATTTGATACATACTCATTATGTTCTATTAAAGTCCAAAGTTCAACCAGATAACTTTGAATAGTAGCAAGATGTTCTCTAGATGGATTTATGGCTCGTCTACTTTTCATGGAATTCAATATGTGCCCAATCGGGTAAGATCTGGACTCCAAGAAACCACCTAATGACATTGATATCTGGTTCGTGAATAAAAGTTATGTTCTGCGAGATATTGTCTTACTGTTTCAGTACTAGCACTAACTTTATGCGTGATTGGTACTTGAGTTATCAACCTTCTAATGGTAATGGAATGTTCTCTGAAAGCACGCAGTCGAATAAATCAATGATGGATAGCCGTAGTACAGCGTGCTCTGCCTTCCTCAAGTCGTTTCACATGATAATTCGTTTCTTGAGATTGTTGGATCAGCGAAACATCGTATGAGCAACTATTTTCTTCTTATTTTGTTTCACGGATAATTCTGAGGCATCCAAAGCTTTCCCTTCAGCTAATTTCGAGGCGTCAAATGACTCGTTCTCTCCCACTATAACAAATAGTAATGTCTACTATTCTACTGTTCCAGGCCTTCCTTGGTCTTCCTCTTTTTCTACATGTTTTCGCCTCATAAACTCGCTTCACTTGCTTCTTTTTATTCTTTCTCACAAGATGTCCAAACCATTGTAATTGTCTTCTCTCAACCTTTTGTATGATCGGTTCTACATTCAGTTTTTCCCTCATCTTCTCGTTTCTTATGCGACTCCTTTGACTCTTCAGAGATATTTTATTTCCATTGCCAGCAACTCGCTTTTGTTCTAGTTGTTAACACCCAGATCTGACTTCTATACGTCATAGTTGGACGAAATACTGATATGAACACGCTCATTTTCGTTTTCTTGCTAATCTCATATCTTCCTATGAAGCAGCGGTAAAGAGCTCGGAATAACCTTGATGCGGCCAAAATCCTGTAATTAATATCTGTTTCCAATTTACCATTTCCTTTTAAATATACTCCCAAATATTCCCTTGTGGTGACTTACTTCAATTCAACATGTTTCTTTTCTCCAGAGCATCTTTCCATACTTCTATGTTTATCTGTAAGTCTTGTGCATTCTGTACGAATAATGCCATATCGTCTTCAAAAGCTTGCTCGGAAATAGTAATGGGTACATTGTTTTTATGTGCTTCGTATAGTTTTGATGTTTTACCTTTTTTTTTCGTTCATAACTATTATGAATAGATGCGGACTGAATACACCTCCTTGATTCAAATCTTCTGTTGTAGTGAACTATTTTGATCCTTCATTCCTTGTTCCCAAGTAGTTTCTTATTCTCCTACATATGCTTAGAATGCAGTACTTCAGTTTTCTATTGGCCCCTCTTCTTTCTAAATTTCCCCAAACAGCTTTTCTTATAATTCGGTCAAACGCATTTGACTGAACTCAGCAGCTATGGTTTTTGCTCTTAACACATAGGCTATCCTGAGCATAACCTATTCATTTGGGTTTGTAAACTAGTCTACGATGGAACTATGTAGTGTGGATATGAAATTGAGAACGAGGTTCACTCAGTATGGTATGCATCATCGTCATGCATTCATCAGTTGATTCTATCTCCAGAGAGACCAGGGAATCACATTCGTCGAAGGTAGTCATGGCAAAATTGATCACAGCCTCCAAAAGTACATCTCTCGTAAAACCTCACCTTTCCTGAAGAAATACAGGAATAGCGGATCCCTAAAGTTTTACACAGCTGTTACCTTACAGCCTCAGAAGTGATAAAGTCGACAAGCGGGAATCCCTGAGATTCCCCGTAGCGGAATACTCACACCCGGAAATTGAGCAGTGAATGTTGGCCATACAAGTGGTACCAACTGGAATCTGACTAATACATCACGTCGTCTTGTCCGATCTTGGCACCAAGAGGCTACCTCATCAAGGCCAATGCAATGGCAGGAATATATCATCAAAAAATACCGCTGAAACTTGCACTCTTGAATGACAGACTATCGAACTTCAAATATAAGCTAGAAATAGTCCTCGAAGATGATCGTTATCTGTCACTCGAGATGAGGGAAATATAAGCATAGCATAATACCTTTGATTTTATCGAAAATGGCCTTGTTGAGTCTCTTCTGAAAATGGATGTGGTTTCCATATTGAAACTAAGCACTGCGAAAATAGTTGGTAGCTTTCGCAATAACGAGGTGTGATTACATATCACCTGCTATTGAATCTTTTGAAATTCAATTTCAAATATTATTAATGAAATTGTTCATGGATTTATTTTATGGAAATTCATTTCAATATAAAGAGAATGAAACACTTTTGTCTGATTGGAACAATGTTTATTGTTGAAACACGTGACCGGTTTCGATAATTACGTCATTTTTAAGTGTTTAGAGCTAACAGCTATGTTAGAATGTGTATGTTAGAATGTGCTAACTATACCCAATTTAAATGTTGAGTAGTAGACAGTTATTCGATTCTAGTTCACAGCAACTGACTATTAAGTGCCAAACAAAAAACCAATAAATTCAAACAATCTGGAATATACAGAATTGAAATCCCAACAACTTACGTAGGACAAACAGGTCGGAATTTAGGATCTAGCTTCAACATACCCCTCAGATAACAAATCTGCAATTGTTGAAGATATTAACTCTACAACTCACATAATTACATTGGATAATTTTTAAAGTCTCCATAAAGTTTGGAAATTAACACACTTCGTATAAACCCAAAATTCAACACTCTCTTTAGTCAACTAGAGTCCGCGAGCTCTAAAATGAGCCATGTCAATCATCCTTAAGGTTCAATAATATCGATTATCAGTATTCAACCACTAGAAATGTAGAAAACGAAATTCCAAGATTGCTTTCCAGCAATCCTCGAATTTCGGGCGTCTCATCTTTTGTAAGCGGGACAAAACAGTTCAATAGTACAATCTCAAAAATATTACATATTGACATAGCGAAGTTATCTCTATATGTGTAGACACATTGAAACCTGCAGATACTGCAGTCTATTGCTCCTATGCATGATACCCGACCGTACTGTATTCAAGGAACCAGAAAAGAGACCACTCTCCATACATAAACAGAAAAATTCAAGAGATCACATTAGTTCGACTATATACCGCAACGCTACACACCGTGTCAGCAAGGAAGCGATCAGTCAAAAGACTAAAGCTCCTTACTCATATCCAGTTGTCAATCAGGCATACAGTACAATCTCAAAAAAATTACAACTTGCGAAATTATCGCTATATATGTAGACACATTGAAGAATTTTTAATTAAGGAACAATGTTCAACCTTCCGTAGAATGTAAAACATCATCAATATCAAAAATATATTTACCATTTTACGGAAGGTTGAATATTGTTCCTTGAATAAAAATTCTTTTAGTTCAATAATAGAAAAGATATATAAGATAACTTTTTAAGAACTGAACTCGACTATAGTATCCCAAACTGCCAGCTAGAGAATTGCCATAGACGGCGGTACAATTATTTGGAAAAATAGGTTTTCTACATTAGTTTATCTCCCCCTTATTTGGTCTATCTTAATAGCTAGGTACTTAGTTGAAGATCATTTACATGCTATCAATTTAAGAATACTAAACTTCAGATTCCCAATCCTATTTATTATTAACGAAATAGAAGTTTATAGATTTTATGGCGTGGTTACCTGCATGGAAATAATAATTAAATCATTAAGATGAATAACTTCCTGAAAATAATGAAAACAGGTAATTTTCAATTATGAAACTAAACATATAACAATGATAGATATTTGTCAATTTTGGTGATGATTCCTTTATATATTATTAGATGACCTTGCAGAAAAACGGCATGGTAATGTTCTCATTATCACTGTGTTCAAAACCGTTATCTTCACCTAAATGGAAAAATATAGGATTCACATTATCATCATCCGCAATATGTTCTTTTCCTAAATTTTGTTCTTCAAATTTTTCAGCTTCTTCATATATTGATTTGGCAACAGTTGCACATTGTGGATCAGTAAATTTTTGAATTGCTAGATTCTTAACATCTTCTAACTTGAAAGTCACATTTTTTGAGGCAACCCAGTTTTTGACATATTCCTACATTTTTTCTATTGGGTTTAATTCAGGATGATAGGGAGGTGAGCGCAGAACAGAATGCCCATGAGCCTCCAGTAGAGAATCGATAACATATGTCTTAACCCGTGGTTAGGTTAGATTAGTTTGGTGGCTTGTTCTTCAGAAAATATATCTTCTTGATTCAACCATTGCTGTATTTCGGCCTTTTTATTCGGAAGTACAATGTTGTTTTCGGTAGCTACATTGTGGTACGAAGCGTTATCCATTACAACCACAGAATTGGGTGGTAAATTTGATATTAATTTATCTTCTATCCACTTTTTAAAATGATGTTTCATATCATCATGATGGTACCCTAATTTTGCTCCAGATTTGAATATTGAAATTGAATCAGGAACGAATCCCTGCCCACTGACTGCATGGGTTATAACCTACCGAGGACCTTTTCCAATCTTTTTATGTAACCCATGATCAGAATGGTCTAACCACTAATGAGAAGTAGTGTGGTTAGAATTTATATATATTTCATCAATATAAATAATTGGCCGATTTTTTCTTTCATATATTCTTATCTCTTTTGAATAATCTAGCCGTTTTGTCCTTATATCCAGTGATTCAACTGAAAATTTGTCTGTTATCCTCACTTTTGTTCCATCTGTAAGCAATAAATTGTGGTAATTGTGAATATTATTTCTAATGAAAAACTTCGCCTTCTTTTTAGAGGGTTTGAAAAGTCCAATGCTTCACCACGTAATACATCAAGTCCTTCCTTTTTTATTCTATTACCGTAATTGCAGATATATTTACAGCTTTACACACACGATTTATAACTTGGTTTAATGGAAAGCTTAAACCATTACACGCTTCATGTTCTATAATTGTTATTAAATCAAAAACGATATTTTTTGCTTTTACTATCAAACACCATTTTCACAATAGATCTTTCACAACTAAAAAATTTGACGAGTTCTAGATTCACAATGGGAATGAGGCGCTACGCTACTGATAGCTTTCAGCTGGCAGTAGCACCGCCTACCAGGCTGTTCCAAATTTCGAATTTGCACCTCGGATGACCTTGAGGTATCATTTTAGAGCTCGCGGGCTCTAGAATTGAATCACTCTCCCCTACTCAACATTTCAAATAGGTATAGTTAGCACATTTTTCTTTTAACGGTTAGCTATAGACACTTTAAATAGACGTAACTGTCGAAACCCATCGTAAGTATCAAAAATAAACATTTTGGAAATCAGACTAAAAAATTTTATATTATTTATATTATTAAATGAATTTCAATAAAATAAATCCATATTTATTAATCACATTTAAAACTGAATTTCAAAAGATTCTATAACAAGCGAATAAGAAATTTATCACCTTTTGATGATCTCAGATCATTTATTTTATACACTGATAAGCATATAGATCGAAGAAATCAATTTAAGACTAAGCCCAGTTTGAAAATTGCTGATGTAAATATCTGACAAATAAATCATTTTTGTTTGACATTGATTTCATATGTTAGGTATTGCATTTCTATTGGCGTGTAAGGATATTATTTACTATTCACTCATTTATTTATTATTATTTAATTAAATTAAAAATTATACACAATCTGCATATCTACAAATTATATCGAAATTGAAATGTTGCCACGTATTTATATATAAAAATAAATTACTTCTTGACACAGATTAATCTTTTTGACTTGTTCTAGTTTTATTTTGACAATAAGATTTTTCGTATGGGGTAACAGATCTATAGTATTTCGAAGATATATCGCTTTTGATTCTAAAAGTTCGCATGGATATACAAATGTTTTGAACAATTTGAAAAATTCTACAAACATTATTTGTTACATTGAGTGCAAAGCATTAATGAACAATCAATCAATCAATCAAATTTTTATCGGACGAATTTTATGTTCCTTTCAAAATATATTAATATGTATAACGTGATGGGTTTTGAATTTTTCTCAGAAACTAAAGGAAAGTTGGATTAAAAATATATGACACATGGCTGTCATATCCGAGGTTCCTCTATAAAAAAAATAGATATGCAATGGTCTCGGGGTAATCCTCTCGATAAAATGTACCTATTTGGCAAATAGGATGCTATGGATAGTGATTATTTCTAGAAAGTAATAGGATTCGAAATGAGAAGTTCTCTTTGAAATTTGAAAAAATAGTTTATTTCTGATGACATGTGAACAATATTTAAAAGGATGTTATAGAATTCATTAATTGAATTGTAATCTAGTTAGGTTGTTTTTGGATAAACAAAGTAAATTTTCATACCATGAATTATGAGTACAGAATTGAGAAGAAGCGAATGTCTTGCTGACAACAAGAATAAAAATTTGTCAAATGTGAGTAGCAGTTCTAATAAAGAATCCCAACGAAGCATAAACAAAATGGATGCTGCAGCAGTAGAAGACAACACTTGTACCAGGAAAATAGCGAAAAGCACCAGCAATCAAGCTTCAGGAGTAAGAAGAGCTGAACTAGAAACGGCCATTGCAAAGAAGCAGCTAGAGCAGAAACAGTTAGAATTGGAGACAGAATGTGAGCAGTTGCAAAAACGACATGAGCAGTTGTAGAAACAACAGGAACTTATTGACTTGAAATTAGAGCTGAATCTAGTGGAATTCCAAGGTGAAGATGATGGAATTAGTGATAAAAGTAGTGAAAGCCGAGTGGAATCTGGGTCAGTGAATGAGTTTTGTGGTCCGGACGTGGATAAATGGGTCAAAGGAGATACTCCATGGGGACTAGCCGACAAGCAGCAAGATCACCATTCAAATAAGTCAGTTAAATAGAATCAACCGGTAAGAAAATTTTATTTAATAAAAAAAGGATCTTTTTCTAGTTTAAATAGACCAACTGATCATTCCCGGGTTGCGAAAATTCTAACTCGCTAGTCTTTACCACGAGACTTGCCAAGTTTCGATGGAAACCCTTCAGATTGGCCGAACTTCCTATATCAATATAACAATTCAAACAATTTATGTGGCTATTCAAATGAAGAAAAGCAAGCTAGACTACATAAATGTCTTAAAGGTAATGCCAGAAAAGTAGAACATTCCCTTTTGATTATGCCACAAAATGTAGATAAAGTAATACAGCTACTGCAAAATAGATTTGGACGTCCTGAACACATCATTATGTTGCTTTTTAATGATATACGAAAATTGCCCAGTATGAAAGAGAATAAGCTTAATAGTTTCATTGAATTTTCTGATGAAGTGCAAAATTTCGTTCACACTATTGATTCCTTGCACCAGAAGATATTTCAGAAAATAGAAGAAGACCAACTCAACGTGAAGTTCCTAAAGTTATAATGTCGATTTTTGACCCGATTGGATTTTTGGCAAAAGTCTCAAAATTTGCATTCCCAGACAATTCTTCAATCTAGACAGACACAACAGTAAGATACGACTTCATATTTTATGTGACGCATCACAAAAATGTTATGCCGCTGTTGCATATCTCCGAATTGAGCAGAATGGTAAAATCCAAACTAGTTTCGTTAATGCCAGGACCAGAGTAGCACCCTTGAAACCTTTGTCAATTCCTCACTTGGAATTACAAGCCGCCTTAATGGCTACTCGGCTTGGAAGTACTTTGAAGAAAAATTTGAATTTGAAAATTAGTAACGTTTTCTATTATTATGATTCGAAAACAGTTCTCCACTGGATCAAAGCTGAAGCTAGAAGGTTCAAGATATTCGTAGCGCAAAGAGTCGGAGAAATTCAAAAACTCACCAATATTTTCTAATGGCATTATGTTATGTTAACACCATCGACTTTGTGGCAGATGAGGCAATCAAAAGAAAAAGTGAAATTCAGTTTGACTTGAACAGTAGATGGTTAATTGATTCAAAATTTCCTTCACAGTCTGAGGATCATTGGCCTAAGGACATTACTGAAGAATCAGAAGTGAATCGAGAGGAGATGGATTTCAAGAAAGCAGAAAGTTTGTTACTTAGGTATACCACAAAAACACTTGCAACACCAGACCCCTCCCGGTTTTCCAAATGGAATAGACTTTTGCGGGCAACAGTATATATGCTTCATTTCATTAATGTACTCAAAAAAAAGTCACATTGTAATACAGCACCATCAGTTGGAGAAATTATCGAGGCTGAGGCATTACTACTCAGGAGAGATCAACTCGACTCATTTGCATCAGAAGTCATGCAACTCAAAAATGGAAAAACGCTCAATGTTCAAAGTAGACCATACACATTATCACGTATATATTCTGATCAGGACAAATTGTTGAGAGTCTCAGGTCGTTTGAACAGAGCCACGAAAACGTTCAACATCATGGTCAAGAAACTGTCATGAATTTATTACCACAAAATTATGGATTTTGCCAATCAGACAGGCTGTGAAAAGCGTATGGAATAGTTGCCAGATTGTAAGAACAGGAGAACACTGCCGCAAGTTCCAGTGATGGGTTAACTTCCATACTGTAGAATTGAACCGAAAATCAGACCATTTATAGCAACCGGAATGGGTTATTTTGGCCCATACGAAGTTACTGTGAAAAGAAGTAGGGAAAAAAGGTATGGAGTAATTTTTACCTATATGGCTGCAAGGGCGGTGCATTTAGAAATCGCACATGACCTCAGCACAAACTCTTTCATAAATGTTTTACGATGATGGGTTGCAGGCAAGGATTTCCAGAGCAATTTGACAGTGACAATGGAAAACATTTCAGAGGCCGTGAAAGAGAAATAACGCAGTGCTTGGAGAAACTCAATAAAGAAGAAATAATGAAATTCTGCATGGTGAGGAAAATAAAATTCAATTTCAACGCTCCTCTTGCTGCTCATATGGGTCGTTGTTGGGGGAGGTTAATCCAGAATGTAAAAAAAAACTCTGAAAAAGCTTTTCACCTCAAGACATATAATGTGGACATTTTTGTTAGAAGCAGAAAACATAATCAATTCACGATCACTGACTCAGTATCTCTAGACCCACGTTCTGAGGAGGCTTTAACTATAAATCACTTCTTGATTGGACCAAGACATGCTGCTACCGGTAGCAAAATTAATTGTATTAGATTAGTAATTTCTCCAGTTCAATTACTGGAGGGGAGAAAATGTTATAGAATTTATTAATTAACTTGTAATCTATTTAGGTTGTTAAAAAATAGTGAGTCATGAAATGAATCTAGTATGTATATTTTCTAAACAATGGGCGGTTGAAGAATTAATTTTTCATAGCTTGACAGGAATAAACTTTACAGAAAGAAAATAGTATTTTTTGGTTCTTCGAGCCAGAATATTAAATAAATACTAATTACTCTACAGGTTGATATAACAAAGGATATGAGATACGGCAGCGGAGATGAAGGGTCATATACATATTTGCAGTGTTTCGTGTACTGCCGTACTAAGAAATCGAAAATAGGACACCTATACAGGGTGATATTTTTTTGAGGTCATGAAATCGAAATTTCCTAGTCTGTCCATGAAAAACGTGAAAATTTCGCATCGGGCTGGACTGATTCTGGCCAAAATAAAGAACGGAAATTTAATTGAAATCGGTCCAGCCGTTTATGATTTTTGGCGCCCAACAGATATTTTTCAAATCGCTTTAAACAGTATGAAAACGCAACTAACTTCGAACTACCATAAATGTATGTTACCATCACACGAAATATTCCTCTGATAGTGATCACCCTGTCAAATAGTCCTATATGGCTAATACCTATAGATATCACGCAGTAAGTAATATCTATGATTATTTTATCTCTATCAAGGAACTAGCAAGTCCAGTTGGAAAAGCCGCCAACACGTGACGTTTAAATTACAGTTGTATGATAAATAGCTATAGCCTTGTAGCTCAGGTGGCATTTTCCAATTCGTTAAGAACAACCTGTACTTTCGATATGCAGAGGTTCAGGGGCAAAATGATATCTCTTCGAACTACCAAAGATGTACGCTATAATTACACGAAAAACATATTCTCTGCTCGCGAATCAGTCTGTATATGGTTGATACATCATATAATAATTACGTCCAAATACAAAATATTTTTCGAACCTTTCAGCTAGAGACTTTTGGGTCATATCCAGCTGCAAGTCTGGCAAACCAAATGTTTTGCTCATTATACAACAGGATTCGGTTGCATCGTCGATAATGGATGCCATCGCTAGGGCTATCATTCGAGGAAGATGGCATTGTTCTTGCTCCATGTCTGTGAAACCTGAAATATTTTGTTTGAATTTTTAAATTAAATAATATTGAAAAACATATTCCATAAAATTCAATGTAATGTGGTGAACATCGAGTGTTCCGTGAAAAACACCCCAAGTATATAATTGATAATCGATTTCAATGAATCAAAAACTGGATTGAATTTCGAATGATATTCTAACATCCTGAAACATTTCCATTGGTTGGTCACTTCACACCAGATATACCGAAGTTTGCCTTCACTTGAGCTTTTTAACTGGTAACCGCGTATTTTCATTTATTTTTTATATTACTCTTTCAATTTTGAGTACCTTTGCTGAAAAATAATCACTTAAAACGCTATATTTTCCGAGTAAAAAGAAATTATCGAAAATTTTGCTACAGAACTCACATTTGCAATTTATGGATGTAATTCGTAGAAAAGGCGACTTTTCGAATTGTCTGTCTTAGAAAGTGTACTTGTTTTTATTTCTAGGAATTCACAGCTTGACTTATAATTCAAGCTGCATGACTTGAAATCTAGGCAAGCTCAAGTCAAGCTTTCACTTGACTGACTTGAATTCAAGTCAAAGTAAAGCACACAATTGCAATAAAACATTGAAATTCCTCTTAGATTCAGAGAGAGAATAAGAGTACTAAATATTTGATCGGGAATATGCAAATGAAATTCAACGTGAGTCTGAAAAGAATTCATAAAGTTGTTGAAGGAAACACAAATACAGAGTGAAAGTGAAAAATAAATTTTCTATAAAACAACTGAAATAAACTAATGTGAAGATGAATTAAACTTCTGTACTTAAATCAAAAAGAATAAGAATAAGCGACACATCAATGTCCTAATTGATTTGTGACTCAATCTGTTTCGAGTCTTGGTATTAGTTAACGAAGTTTAGGACAGCCTTTCTATACGAGGCGAACTTGCAGGAGCGGCCAAAAAATCTCTTGCCATATTCCCCAAATTTTGAACTATGGCTTTGTGCCTTTTTCACCACTCTAAAATGTCTTCCGACCTTTCAACACAGGATTCACTCAGGTATACATCTATCTCATATAGCCACATAAACACGTCGAAAAAGTCTAGGGAACACTTCTGAATATCGATATATCGTAACCAGAACGATCAATATGGATGATTTCTTTTAAGAAATGAACACCTGCATCAATTCCTCACCAAATTATGTAGAGTGCCACAACAGATTTCAGTTTTTTTTTTATAAAAAACTAAAAATGCAGTAAATGCGACGCTGCTTTATAATAATTCAATGTATTCAGTGTTTGAAATCAGTTAATTGGCACTTTGTTTCTGTTGTAAACACAAATAAAAGCTTCAAGTTTTGTGATTCGACCATGGAAAGACGACATTCGACTAGAGAAGAGATGTTACGAGCCGTTGGCATGCTCCAAGCTGGGAGCTCACAACGGGAAGTATCCAGGGTTCTGGGAAGTAGCCCAAGTGTCATAAACCGTTTATGGTATCGTTTTAATGAAACAGGTAGCGTAGAAGAACGCCATACAGGGCGTTTCAGGATTACTACAGTCGCCCAAGACCGATTTTTGGTGATACAAGCCAGAAGAGATCGTACTACCACAGCATCTCAATTAGCTCAAGAGCTATCACGAGTTCATAATTTACAAATTTCCGACCAAACTGTGAGAAATCGACTGCACGAAGGTCAGCTCCACTCTAGACGTCCTTTAAGAGTTCCACAACTGACCCATGGAAATCGCGCTGCTCGTTTAGCTTGGTGCCAAGAACACGTAAACTGGGATCAAGAGAGGTGGGCCACAGTTCTCTTCAGTGATGAATCTAGATTCAGTTATTATCCCGATTCGGGAAGAATTCGAATATGGAGGGAACCTGGAAAGCAAAACCGTCTCCAGCATGCTCGAGAAGTTGTTAGACAGGGAAGCGGATCAGTGATGTTTTGGGGAGGTATACGCCTTGGTGGAAGAACTGACCTCGTTTTCATACAGAACAACCTCACGGGAAATTCTTACGCAAATGAGATAGTTTTACCTGTAGTGGTACCCTATCTCCAAACAATGGGTCAAAATCCACTCTTCCAACAAGATAATGCACCATCGTGCAAGAGTTGTCTTGAACGTTCTTGAAGAGAATGATATCGATCTTCTACCGTGGCCATCCTGCTCCCCAGATTTGAATCCCATCGGGCATGTGTGGGACACCCTAAAAAGAAATCTCCTGCGTCAAAACGTCTTCCATCATGAACAGGAGCTTCGATTAGCAGTTCAGGGGGCTTGAAATGACTTAGGCCAAAATGTTATAGACAATTTAATATTGAGCATGCCGCGACGATGCCAAAGTGTCATTAATAAAAGAGGTGGACCTTCTGGGTAATGGAAAATATAAGTGCTTCCATATTGTTTCGAAAATATTAGTTCAGGATTTTTTTTTTGTTTTGCCAAATTTCGTCATTTTCAAATTTCAATTTTTTTTTATAATAGGTGCTTTGGAGAAGTCAAATTTTATTTTGTTTTCTTGAGAATACATTATATACAATACATCCTAACAAAAACCGAAAGATTTCTATAAATTCGAATCATTAAATTCATATTTTAAAGATATTGGACTTTTTTGAGGTGTTTATCACTCGGTGCGGACAAAAAAACTTTCTGTATAGACCTAATAAGTCTATCTCGAATTAGTTCAACTCCAGGTCACTGCATTCCCCCTTTTTCGATACAGACGTTCTTTGTGAAAGATGTGGGCTTGAGTTGGGCCTAAAATATTTTGCTTTATAAATTTTCTAGTAGTTAGAAATTGTTTCAATATTTCCATCTTATGGCGAGAGTTCAAGATTAAAATTACACAGTACATCCAGTTGCTTTTTTTATATTGTTTTACAATTTTATCCATCGTCTCACGTAGTAGGTATGCTGTTTTATTAATCTTTTATCGATTTCATCTCTTTCTGATTGATTGTCAAACTCGATAGCCCAGTTTTCTAACTTATCTAGGGGCATGTTAATGCCTATACCTACAAGAGGAAGTGTACAGTAGTTTCGCCTTCTAATATTGTTGAAATAGTTTCGAGGATTTTGAGATGTCTACATACTTTCTCTATCAATGGCCAAACTGTTGATCAACTTGATTAATTTCAAATTACTTGTTTCAATATCATCGCAAAGTATATTCAATTGCCTTTTAAACATCGAAGCCCACTGCAACATTTGATGTCAAGTTTTGGCATTATCATTTCCAAACTGTCACCATTGCAAAATTTTTCAAAATCATTACGTAGATTTTCAGATTTTTCAATTTTTTGGCTAAAACGTTAATGTTTCTCACTTGAAAATTGTCAGATAAATTTTTTCCAATAATATTGTCCATGTCGGAATCGAGTATTTTGATAAATTATAACTAGCAGCAGAGGTTGGCTGTTCCTCATCTGCTGAATCTTCAAAGAACGTTTTGTAAACCTCAACATTAGGGTGTCCCTTATTTTTCGAAGTTTAAATTTTTTAACGCATAAGTCTTAGTTTTGTTCATTTGTACCTAAAACACTGGAAAATAAATTTTTACCTTCTTATGAATATAACCCGTGCCGACTTGCATTGAAACATGTTCATACAAGCTGCGCGGGAGTAGCGGCGCGCACTCACGGTAATTAGTCATTTGTTCCCAGTTATTATCGTAGCTATCACCGATTATTTTACCTTTGAAGATGGCAGTGAAATTAAGGAGTGATAACAAAAGTATTTTCTTAGTTGGCGCTATAAATTATCAAATAACAGGCGCTAAGTTACCGTCGAACCGTCAAGTTCTCGCAGTTCTGTTTTATAATATTCGCTATGTGAAATTAACTGTAAGTGAAAGCGCAAATCTCGTCATTCGCGAGTGTATTATATTCTGGGAAAAGCCTAGAATCCCAACTAGAGCTTCACCTAACTGTGTAAAAAAAACTTGTGGATCTTCACCACACTTGGAGAGAGTTGCAAAAAAATTCGAAAAAGTCGAACAATATTTATAGGCGCCGTGAGGAGGACTTTCAAAATAGTTTAGATAACTTGTTCGATGTAGCACACGCTAGGAAGATAAGATATTTTCACAAAAGAAAAGAGAACCAGGGCGTCGAGGATGTTTAGCAGGAGTAGATAAAAAGTTGGCTGAAAAAGAAGAAAGCTCAAGACAGAGAATGTTAAAAGAAGAGAAAAGAAGACAAGAATGAATGCGTTCAGATAGTTTATTGTCATCTCATCCTACACAAAATTTTGTTCATACTCAAGAACATTGCGATCAGCCTTCCAGCTCTGATGAAAGGCTTGAGGAACCCTTGCCTTCAAATAAACGTTAAGCTCTACAACTACTCAAAAAAGAGGAAGAAATGACTTCATCACGCCCAAGTTAGTTGCAGCTTTAGACAGATGTCAGTTAAGTGTAAGGGATTCTGTCTATATACTTCAGGCAGTGATAGAAGAGCTAGGTTTAAACTGTGATGATTTTCCCATAAACAAATCATCTATTCAACGTATTCACATAGAGATGCACACAGAGTGGAAAATATAGAGCGGAATCTATAAAATCAGATTTTCAGAATAATATTCTTGAAATGATGACAGTTCACTGGGATGGAAAGCTATTACCGGGGCCAGACGTGAGAAGTTCAAAAAAAGAACGCCTGCCAATTCTTATTTCATTTGGAGAAAAAGAACAACTTCTGGCGGTGTCAAAGTTGGAGAGCTCTTCCGGTCGAGAGCAAGCTTAAGCAGTGTCAAACGCGCTTTACTACTGGAACTTCGATGACAAAGTCCAAATAATGTGCTGTGACACAACTGCTTCTGATACCGGACAACTTAATGGAGCGTGTGTTCTTCTGGAACAAAAACTAGACAGGGAGTAACTACACTTTGCTTGCCACCATCACGTTTACGAACTGGTTTTGAAATCAGTGTTTGAAACAAAAATCCATCAAGTCACGAGCAGCCCCGATATCCCGATGTTCAAAAAGTTTTGAGACAATTGGAAAAACATTGATTTTTCTGCTATTGAAATTAACACCAACTTCATCAAACAACATTTCAGTAAAACAATAGTACAAGAATTGCTGGTATTTCATAATCAAGAACTCCAAAAATCTATTGTGCGTGACGATTATCGGGAGCTGAACTATCTATTGTATTTTTAGGAGGAAATATTGCGAAGAAAATTAAAATCAGACCTTCTGGAGCGAACCACCAAACAAGGTGGATGGCAAGAGCTATTTATACGCTGAAAATATAGTTATTGCAATAGCAATTCAGATTCAGTGCTAAGGATAAACTAGCACTTCAAAACATTCGTTTATTCATTGCGATTTTATACGTAAAACCATGGTTTCAATGTAGTTTGGCGGTGAATGCACCAAATCAAGATTTGTGCTTTTTGAAAAGGCCTTAGGAATATGAAACTGTCCACAAATTGATTTCTAAAGCATCTTTCAGCAATCTTCCGGTCGAGAGCAAGCTTAAGCAGTGTCAAACGCGCTTTACTACTGGAACTTCGATGACAAAGTCCAAATAATGTGCTGTGACACAACTGCTTCTGATACCGGACAACTTAATGGAGCGTGTGTTCTTCTGGAACAAAAACTAGACAGGGAGTAACTACACTTTGCTTGCCACCATCACGTTTACGAACTGGTTTTGAAATCAGTGTTTGAAACAAAAATCCATCAAGTCACGAGCAGCCCCGATATCCCGATGTTCAAAAAGTTTTGAGACAATTGGAAAAACATTGATTTTTCTGCTATTGAAATTAACACCAACTTCATCAAACAACATTTCAGTAAAACAATAGTACAAGAATTGCTGGTATTTCATAATCAAGAACTCCAAAAATCTATTGTGCGTGACGATTATCGGGAGCTGAACTATCTATTGTATTTTAGGAGGAAATATTGCGAAGAAAATTAAAATCAGACCTTCTGGAGCGAACCACCAAACAAGGTGGATGGCAAGAGCTATTTATACGCTGAAAATATAGTTATTGCAATAGCAATTCAGATTCAGTGCTAAGGATAAACTAGCACTTCAAAACATTCGTTTATTCATTGCGATTTTATACGTAAAACCATGGTTTCAATGTAGTTTGGCGGTGAATGCACCAAATCAAGATTTGTGCTTTTTGAAAAGGCCTTAGGAATATGAAACTGTCCACAAATTGATTTCTAAAGCATCTTTCAGCAAGTTTAGCCAATATCTTTGGTACTTATCGGAAGAAATTGTCGTTCTATCACTCTTTGACGATGAAGTTGATGAACCAACCAAGACAAACATGATAACAAACTTGCTTTAAAAGAGAAAGTTGTTCTGATTCTGGGAAGAGGTACATTCCGTCAAAAGAAGATATGTCTCATCATTTATTATTTAACGTTTTTTACTAAACGAATAATTAATTCTGCTTATTTGTTGTTTCAGAAAAATCATTAAGCGATTTTGTTTCAATCAGGGGCACTAATTTATTTTCACGATTAAGAATCGATAAGAACTTCCTTCAGAAACCAATTTCTACCTGGGAAGAATATGTTGTCTATTTAGAGGCAAAAAGAAAGGTTCTAGCTTTGAGAGCAGTTAATGATACAGCTGAAAGAGCTGTCAAACTAATGCGAGATTTTCATGGTTCAATTACTGCAAAGGAAGAGCAAAAGCAATATTTGCTACGCTGCGTGCAAGAACACAGAAATATATATCCAGACTGTAAAAAAGACACACTCAAGAGAAAATATCAGGACTAATTATTTACAATTTTGTGACCTTATGTTTGTGCCTTTATCTTTTTAAAATGAATAAATATCTAAAATAACTTTGTTTTTAATTATAAATTTGAAAAAAGTAATATTAATTGATTTAGTTTCATAATACCATATTAAGTTAGACTGCAAATTCTTGAAACTTTGAAACTCTGTCGACACGGGCGTAGGAAGATAAAATTTTGTATTTAGATAAGTCTAGGTAGATGTAAGAAAGTTAAAGGGTATGCATTCCAATTTTCAAAAAAAAACTTTTCTCCCATATGAGTTACACCATACTCAACATGCTTTAAGTTCAAATATCAATTATCATGTTAATTTTTACTATACGCGTCTTGTCTAACAATACAATAATCCGTCACTTTGTAATTGTAATTTTTGAATACACTTATTTTTCTTTGGTGTTGTTTCTCTATCTGTTGAGATTATATCAATATCAGAATGCGATGAATTTTCGTCTCAGTATTCTGAATCTTTACCCTTATAACGATCTGCCTTCACTTTCGGCGAGATATCAGAAAATCAGTCATTTTAATTCCACACGATTTTCAACACTAAATGTGTGTTTTATTCTTTTGATTTTCTCTTTCAGTGCTGTCTGCCATACTGGTATAATGATAATGGTATATTCACAAGAAATGGAGTAAGAAGGGGAAAACATTCCTTTTTATATACGACTTCCGAGGAAGTCCCTGGACTCCTCCCCAGGAAATTACCGTTCAATCTCGATTCTCGGGAATTCAGTCATTCTCCGAAAGGGTACTACTGAATATCGCTAAACGTAATAAACCTCGTTAGATTATTATACTTACACTTCTAGGTGACGACAATACATGAAATTCTTTCAATTTCTATATAGTTTCTCAAAGAATATTGAGTATTATAACGAATGATACGAAAAACCTCTGAGAGAATCATTTCATTTGAATCTATTCTTCATTATATAGAAATGTATTTTAGTTTTTAGACCACGTCAGTATTTTGTTGAGTGTTGCTGTTGAATACAGAAATTCTTACTTTCTGAAATGACTGCCAGATGATTTCTTCGCGAAACGAATTGACTAGATCGAACGTACTAAGTTTTGAAATCCTCGTATGTCACAACCAATTGAAAATTTCTGTATGACTAGAGATAATAACCTATTTCTATTGCGCCTGTACGGATACGGCAACAAGCGATTAGCAAGTGAATTTAACTCTTTGCTCTTACAAGTATCAACAATAATAGCAGCTTAGAAAAGCTAGTTATCAAGTCTGGCTTTTGGATAACAAAATCAAGTCAATCAAACCTTTGATTTTTCACAAGCTTGAATTTCAAATTAAATGAAGCTTTTCGAAAAAGGTGCTTGACTTGAAACCTTAATAATTTCAGTTCGAATAACTCTTATTATTTCGAATACCATTGAAAATCTTAGAGTAATCTTCATGGAATTATGTCATTCGCAATTATTAACGAGAAATTATGGCAGATTTGGTACCTATCCGCTGATTCATGTTATTGTTTCGTTTCGTGTCTTCTTCATGGAGAGTTAATAAGTATGGGAGACGAGAATCAAGTGAAGTGATGACATGATGTAAGTTTGTTTTCAATCTAAACTGGACACTATCGGAAACGATCTCCAAGCCGTGATGAACCAGAGTGTTAAATGTTTATCACATCCAAAAAAATCTTAATAATGTGGGGACATCGGTTTCAATAGGCCGAAAACCTCGAAATAAAAAAACTCAACTTATATCAAAAAATTTCTCACAACAATTGTTGAAATTGTCCTCCATCCTGTTGAACACACAATTGGCATCCCCTGAATATGAATGCATGTTGTATTCAAAACGTCCTCTGGCAGGATGTATGGATACACGATACTGCAGATAACTCCAAAGCTAAAAATCAGGAAGAATTAAATCTGGCGGGCGGCCTGGTCACCTAATAGGACCATTTGTCCCTACTCATTGATCACCAAAATTATTATCCAGCTAGTTACATTCAAAGTTGCCTTGTGAGGAGCAGCACCATCTTGTTGGAAGCAGATTTTCCTCCGTTGTTCCGGAGGAAGATCATCGAGAAATCTTGTAATGTTCGAATAAGAATTTCATTGTTACATTGAAAATAGGTTTGTGTCATGTCATTCACTTGATTTTTGTCTTCTATACATATTATTTCTCTGAGAGGAAGATTCAAAACGAAACAATAATAAGAATTAGCGGATAGGTACCTAATCTGTCATCATTTCTCGTCAATAATTGCGAATGAAAACCATTATAATTTTATGAAGATTACTCTGTGGTTTTCACTGGTATTCCGCCGCAGAGCTTCTTTCAGGATTCATTGTTACGTTTTTCATAGAACACCCGACGTACTCTTCTTACAATATTCTCGTTTTCTGATTCAGAGAGTTTATATCTATAAGAGAATTGTATTTCTCTTGTGCATTATAGTATTCAATGAACAAGGTTTTGCTCGAAAACAGTCAGAATAATAATGAATTACGGAAATCGTAAAAAGTCAGTGATATAAAATGAAACAAATATACAAACTGATTGAGAGGATGTCCTCTAGTTCGGGATCTTCTTCGTCTGCTGTCTTGAAACTTCTAGGAGCCCGCATGGTTTTTCTACGTCGATCTGTTATAACTGTATATTTTTCCACAAATCTGATGGTTTTGTTTTCGATGGAACTGTTTTCACTATTAACCTCATCATTTTGTTGACGAGAAGGTTGAAAAAAAAACATTTTTATCTGAAATAAGGCGTAACATCGAAACAAAGATCATTCCGTTATGAAATATTATTTTCAGGCAAAAGATAAATTGATGAATTGTCAAACATTAAATTCATTGAACGTTTCCATAGCATCATTAATCGTTAATTGGTTACCATAACACCCAACCTTATATTTTGCATATGAGCACTGTATGTTTGTTATTCTATCAGTATTTATTTCGAGTCATTTCTTATTTGGATGCTTCAGAAATTGACAATGAACGTAAAGTTTTTCGCTAAGCCAATTTGCTGAATCACATTTATAGTTCATTTATTACTAGCTGAACCGTCGCGCGTTGCTACGATTTTGAGAGGAATATAATTTTAAGAAAACTCGATATGAGAGCCGTTCTGAACAATCGAACCAATTGTTTATTTTGATTTAAGAATGTTTGTAATGCAGCGACAATGTCTCGTTTGGTGTTCGTATTAAATCGACATCATTGGTCAATTTGTTCATCAGTGTTACCCATAAATCTGCAGAAATTTGTGATCTGAATCTGGCAGTGAAAGAAGTGATCCAGTGGAAGAGACTGTATTTTTACGAAAATACTCTTTTTGGAGGAGCTGTGTTCTAGAGCCGCATAACACCATTAGAAGCATCTCCACTCTCTAGATAAGTGATTCTAGTATTTTACATGTCCTTTTTTTGATTGTTTTCAACTTTTAAACTTTTCTGTAAAATGTCTTTCGACCTTGTTACCTTAAAAATTATTTTGTACATATATACATGTAACATCATAAATTAATAATGTTAAATTAGTTTTAGAGAGTCGACTCGTCAGTTTTTGGTTCAAATAGTAATGAATTTTTATTCAGCTTTTCTGTGTAGGAAATAGTTTAATATATTTTTTCAATTATAGTGTTTGTTTTCTTGTGAACTTGTTGTCTGCTCTTGAGTACCAATAATAGTTCTTTTACCGGGCAAATTGACCAATTATTCACCTACGACCACCTCTCACGCTGAGTTATTTAACCTGATCTTCGGTTGGTCACTGAACGATAATTTTCAATAAAAGCAAACTAACTTGTTATAGTTACACGTTCACAAAATTTTTTTTACTTGACACAACGTAAAGGAAAATCCGTAGAAAGCCGACTTTTTTTGCCATATTTCTTGAAGATTAATGTTTTCTAACTCGTTTTTTATTGTATATGTATCACAGGCAAACTAGAAAAGAATGTTTTTTCGATATTCAGATATATAATAATTTTTTTAAGAAAACTCTTGAGGAACAAATTTGAACACCGTTTTTCCTAAAGACTTATATTCTCATAGTAAAATGGTAAACATTTCATTAATTTTGAATTTATTGAAATGATTCTAAAGAACACAAATTTCATAAAGTTTTGTAATACTAAATGGTATTTATCAACCCAAAGGAGGTATAAGCGATAGTCGTTCATTGCTAGACATTACAAGTCGACGAAATGAACTTTTACTGAAAATATAAATATTCAACTTTAATATCCATGAAATTAGAAGTGGTGCAGCGTAAACAGTGCCCCCTGAAACTTTTTGAAAAACAAACATTCTTTTGGCTTCTAATGGTGTTAGAAAAATATGCTTTCTTTTTAATCTGTGTAAAAATGACGGCAAGAAAGAAAAACGTGATCAAATCAAAAAAATGTTTTGCAGTCGTCTGTGTACACTAAAAATTGATATAACCGTTATTATCACTCTTTTTAATCATAATAATATAATTCTTCAGGAAAAATTATTTCAAGTTTGTTTTCTAAAGCTATCTATAGTCGATTTACAATATCTTTGGAATTCAAGAAAACGCACATTTTTGGTTTTTACAGCAAGTAGTAATTTACGGAAAGTAGATTTGCAAAAAGACAGTGAAACAAAAATAGTCAATTTTCGACGGTTTTTCGGACATACCTGAAAAGTAATCTACCGGTTGATATAAGAGCAAACGAATCGGTGAAGCTTTTCAATACTGCCAACTTCATAATCTTATAATTTTCTCTGCGACCTTTTGTATTTATTCTAGTTGCGGAAAGAGGTCCCTTTGAATTTTACATATTTCTTAGCTAATGAAGGACATTAGAGGGCATCTGGCAAAAAATTCCATATATATTAGAATCTTTTATTTTATTAAAATAATTATTATAAATTCAGGACGATATGGAGGAAAAACCAATCAATAAATATTTTTAATGCCACGGTTTTATAATTTCAATTTTAGCAATTTTAATGATATATTAAGTACATTAGAGAGCCACTGCAAAGAAATCAATCTTAGAAATGTTTATTCTATACTACAAAGACAAATGTTAGCATTTCTGGGAAACCCTTGAACCATTTTTCCTCAGTTAGTTTCATGAGTTTGACACAGATGAACGACCTATTGTCACTGCTGTATGATAGTT
Source organism: Cryptolaemus montrouzieri (assembly GCA_013387265.2). Taxonomy (NCBI): domain Eukaryota; kingdom Metazoa; phylum Arthropoda; class Insecta; order Coleoptera; family Coccinellidae; genus Cryptolaemus; species Cryptolaemus montrouzieri. Next base: position 38,940,071 of record JABFTP020000144.1, read on the forward strand.
TAACTACAGGTGTTCCACCCCTCTATCACAAGATGGACTGACTTTGAAAGAAGAACGCTGAGACCAATTTATGAGTTGATTCGGAGCATGTCAAATCAACACCCTACCCTTAGTAGCGCCTAAGTCAAAATTGATTAAAGGAAAGTGGGTCGAATGGCTTTCCAAAGATGTGGAAAGGTCTTTGACAATGCTTAAAATCAAATTAAGCTCTCAAAATTACCGACATCCATTCAATGATACAATTCTAATTCTTCGCTATCATACTCTAGTGACGATTCTTGTCCTCAACACTTCCAAGTTTTTAAGTCTCAAGGAAATGTAATAATTTGAGATATTGATAAATATCAATGTTTTGCAGGGAACGCACAATTGTTTTTATCACAACCATCTGGTAATGATAGATCTGTTTCACATAGGTCTTTCAATTTCGCAATACTTTTAATCACATTTGTCGCCGGCTCGGTGGCGTGGAGTATATGACGCTCGTACCTGCGCAGAGTTATCTGGGTTCGATCCCCACAAAGCCTGTGCGATTTTTCGGATTCTGGAAATCGCTTGAGTGGTCATCTTTCGGAGGAGATGTGTAAGAACGTCGGTCCTGTCTAACAGAGATGTGTAAAGATTCCTTTCCTCTACACGAGAGGGATTCAGCAATATTTTCGGGCTAGTGAGGTGACAGAAATCCCCGGCGTGTCATTAGCCGAAAGGCAGAAAAAGAGCACGTGAAAGGATCAAAAATAAAAACCACATTTATCGTTTGTTAGACAAACGTTGAAGATGGTCTACTCAACTGATGAGCGGGTCCACTTGGAGTGTTTTTGGATTTTTATAAAGCCTTTGATTGTGTCCAACACGAGATACTTTTGAAGAAGTTGAAAGCTTGTTGCATAAGAGACAAACAGCTGGACTCGTGACTAGTTACCATGAAGCCAGAAAACAGAGACTTGTGGTGAATATAGACGGTACTGAGTACACATCATCTGAGAAACAAATGCTAATGGAGGTACCTCAAGATAGCATTTTGGGTACCCTCCTGTTCGTGATATATATAAATGATTTACCCAATGCAGGTATCTCTGACTTGCAAGTCATCATGAAAGCATTTTGTGAAGCGTGCGAAAGCCTCGGACTAGATATCAATCAAAGAAATTCTGCATCAGCCTGCACCTGATGAAGTGGATGCCGTCATTCAACCATCCATTTCAATCAACGGTGGAATTTTGAACAACTCGAATCACTTCCCGTACCTTGGCAGCCACCTATCGTCTAATGCAACGCTCGATACCGAAATCCAACATCGTCTAGAATACGGTAGCGCTGCGTTCGGCCGATTGAGGCGAAGGATATTTGAGAACCATGATATCCACACTGAGACCAAGATCAAGGTTTACCTTGCCGTAGTATTGCCAACGCTCACATATGGATGCGAATCCTGGACTACCTGTAGAAGACACTGAAAATATTGGAAAAATACCATCAACGCTTCCTACGAAAAATTCTAAACGTTAAATGGCAAGACCGTCGCACCAACATCAGTATCCTAGACGAGGCGGAAACCACCAGCATTGAAGCAATGATAATGAAACACCAACTCCGATGGTCTGGTCACGTCGCTCGCATGCCGAATGAAAGACTGCCGAAACAAATCGTGTACTCCCAGCTCAGAAATGGCCAACGGTCACAAGGAGGACAGCTTAAACGATACAAGGATGTCCTCAAACGTAATTTGAAAAGCTGTGGAATTAACGATCTCCACTGGGATGCATCTGCATCAGACCGCTCCGCCTGGCGTCGAGCAACCTACGAAGGAGTGCAGCCTTTCGAGCAGGAGCGACGAACGCATTACATTGAGATGCGACTACAAAGAAAAGAGCGAGCAAATATAAGAACAAATAATAACCAGCTACCAGGAGATATCAATCAGCTTGTATGTGACAAGTGCGGTAGGGTCTGTGGCTCTCGAATTGGAGTATTTAGCCATGCCAAAGTACACAACGCGCAGCACTAGGGAAACTGGTCGAGTGATACCTCGAAAGAAAGGTATTATCTTTGTCTGCATCCCTGTGAACGAATTTTCATTTTTAATTGAAAACTGTAGAAGATACAGAGTGAGCTACTCTAACTCCTATGGAACTCAATGAGAATAGAATTATTGTGAGCAGTCATGAAGGCAATCGAAATCCTTTACTTGAAAGGTATCACTGGATCGAAATATTAACCCTGCTCTAGGGGTTGAAATTTGAGATGAGGGTGATTTCGGAAGATGACAGCTTTTAATCTAAAATGAATCTATTCCAGTTTTTTGCACTAATACTCCAATAGTCTTGGGGCGATAGTCTTCTCTATTTTTCAGTTGCTCACTCTGTATCTTCTTCAATTTTCAATCAAAAATAAAAATTCTTTCACGGGAATGCAGACAAAGATAATACCCTTCTTTCGAGTTATCGCTCGACCCATCTACCCTCTTCCAAATTTTCAAGGGTGGTCACCCATGCTCTAGGGGTTAAAATTCGAAATGAGGATGGTACTTGAACTTGAATAGTCTCAGGAAATAGTCTTCCTATCTATCAGTTGCTCACCCTGTATCTTGTACAGTTTTCAATTGAAAATGGAAATTCGTTCAAGGCGATGTAGACAAAGATACCACCTTTCTTCTGAGTCATCACTCGACCCATCTTCCCTATTCAAAATGTTCAAAGATTGCAACCACCGCCTAGTTGCAAGGCAAGTTTTGTACCCCAAAAGATGTCCACCTCAAAACAAAAAGTGCCCTGTTTTTGAGTTTTGATCAGAAATGAATATTTTGGTAGATATAGCCTCTGTTTAGTTTTCGTTGTAGCACCCTGTATATATATATATATATATATATATATATATATATATATATATATATATATATATATATATTTATATAGAGGTTCAACCCCGACGAGTTGCACATATATCTGTTCATGCAATCAACTAGATCTCATGAAAAATATAAATCCACCACCCGGTAATTAATACCATTGCCAGCCAATGATTATAATCAAAACATATATATCCTGGAATAATTATTTATTAGGATAACGTTAAATGTTATGAGAATATATCAATCTACCAGAATATATACAAACTATAGCATCATCAGATAATGACATCAATGTACCAACGAGTAGTGTCAGAGGCTTTCTCCCGGAAAAATCCAGTGTACGGACCTTAGTCAAGTAACACTGAATGTTACTCATTCATAGTTTTATTCGTGTGAAGTGATGAACGATCGAATAGAATACTGATCTGAATATAATTATGACAAAATTGTCAGCTGATTATATTACATTTATATACACAAATAAATAAAATATGAAATAAGATTCTGAGCAGTATAAACTAAAGAGAAAACCTATGACTCTACCTCATTATTTTTTCGGAAAGAAACCTACGAAGAATATTACAAGATTTGATGACTGTTATTTTCTGTAACTGTTCAAACAAATTTTTCTTCAGATCCAAAATCTCAATATTTTTGTGAAGATTCCTAACAATAACACCTGTTGTAGAAATAATAATCGGCAGAATAAATTTTTTTTCATTTTACACATTTTTTATTCTTGTCGCCAAGCATCATATATTTAGAAACTTTTTCATTGTATTTATTTTGTATATTATGTGTGTCGGGTATAGCAATATCACTTATATATGTTATTCGATTCTGTTTATCAGTAAGAATGATGTCTGGCCTATTGTGTTTTACAGCTCTACAGCTCTGTTGCATAGAATTTTTTATCAAAATAAAGTTTATATTTCTCATTTTCACAAATAATCTCAGGTTCATATTCGTAAAATTTTTTCCTTTGGGAAAGAGGTCATGTTTAATTCCTAGATTAAAATGAATAATATTAACGACGGCATTAAGTCTTTCTAAATAATCTGTTGAAGCAAGGACTGAACAAGAAGTTAATATATGAAAACTGTTTCTGAAGAACAAAAACATCTACGGCAAGAATCATCTATATTTTGCTTGATGATGTGTTTTCTATAATTCCTCTAGATAACAACCTGATCCTGGATCGCAATTGCCAAGCCATCTGTTTCAGCAAACAATTCTCCAGAAACTAACCATTTATTTGATGCGATTTCATCTATATAATCATTCTTCAATTCTTTAGGGTGCTTTCCGTGTAATTCCTTCTGCATCCAACTTTCTCTTTCAGAATTATCATCAAATATATTAAAATCTACCTTTTGCATTGTCAAGTTCATGGGTTTAAGATTATAATCTGAAGCAACAACAATATCATGTAATTTAGACGTTCTTTGTTTACCATGAAAATGGGAACGTAGACGAAAAATCTGTTTACTATGAAGATTATTCAAATCAGTTAATCCACGACCTTCCAGATGTCTAGGTAGTGTAACTCTCTGAACAGCTGACTTTGGATGGAGCTTATGATATTTACAAACCATTTTCCTCGTTTGACATTGTAATTCATTTAGATCAGTTTTAGCCCATTTAATAATTCCAAAAGAAGATGTAAGAATAGGAACTGCATAGGAGTTGATAGCTCTGAAAAGGTTTTTACTAGTTAAATGACTCTTGATGATAATTCTAAGTCTTTTGTAATATGAACTTCTAATATTTTCTTTGGTGCTGCTATATATATATATATATATATATATATATATATATATATATATATATATATATATAACACCATTAGAAGCATCTCCACTCTCTAGATAAGTGATTCTAGTATTTTACATGTCCTTTTTTGATTGTTTTCAACTTTTAAACTTTTCTGTAAAATGTCTTTCGACCTTGTTACCTTAAAAATTATTTTGTACATATATACATGTAACATCATAAATTAATAATGTTAAATTAGTTTTAGAGAGTCGACTCGTCAGTTTTGGTTCAAATAGTAATGAATTTTTATTCAGCTTTTCTGTGTAGGAAATAGTTTAATATATTTTTCAATTATAGTGTTTGTTTTCTTGTGAACTTGTTGTCTGCTCTTGAGTACCAATAATAGTTCTTTTACCGGGCAAATTGACCAATTATTCACCTACGACCACCTCTCACGCTGAGTTATTTAACCTGATCTTCGGTTGGTCACTGAACGATAATTTTCAATAAAAGCAAACTAACTTGTTATAGTTACACGTTCACAAAATTTTTTTTACTTGACACAACGTAAAGGAAAATCCGTAGAAAGCCGACTTTTTTGCCATATTTCTTGAAGATTAATGTTTTCTAACTCGTTTTTATTGTATATGTATCACAGGCAAACTAGAAAAGAATGTTTTTCGATATTCAGATATATAATAATTTTTTTAAGAAAACTCTTGAGGAACAAATTTGAACACCGTTTTTCCTAAAGACTTATATTCTCATAGTAAAATGGTAAACATTTCATTAATTTTGAATTTATTGAAATGATTCTAAAGAACACAAATTTCATAAAGTTTTGTAATACTAAATGGTATTTATCAACCCAAAGGAGGTATAAGCGATAGTCGTTCATTGCTAGACATTACAAGTCGACGAAATGAACTTTTACTGAAAATATAAATATTCAACTTTAATATCCATGAAATTAGAAGTGGTGCAGCGTAAACAGTGCCCCTGAAACTTTTGAAAAACAAACATTCTTTTGGCTTCTAATGGTGTTAGAAAAATATGCTTTCTTTTAATCAGTGTAAAAATGACGGCAAGAAAGAAAAACGTGATCAAATCAAAAAATGTTTTGCAGTCGTCTGTGTACACTAAAATTGATATAACCGTTATTATCACTCTTTTTAATCATAATAATATAATTCTTCAGGAAAAATTATTTCAAGTTTGTTTTCTAAAGCTATCTATAGTCGATTTACAATATCTTTGGAATTCAAGAAAACGCACATTTTGGTTTTACAGCAAGTAGTAATTTACGGAAAGTAGATTTGCAAAAGACAGTGAAACAAAAATAGTCAATTTTCGACGGTTTTTCGGACATACCTGAAAAGTAATCTACCGGTTGATATAAGAGCAAACGAATCGGTGAAGCTTTTCAATACTGCCAACTTCATAATCTTATAATTTTCTCTGCGACCTTTTGTATTTATTCTAGTTGCGGAAAGAGGTCCTTTGAATTTTACATATTTCTTAGCTAATGAAGGACATTAGAGGGCATCTGGCAAAAATTCCATATATATTAGAATCTTTTATTTTATTAAAATAATTATTATAAATTCAGGACGATATGGAGGAAAAACCAATCAATAAATATTTTTAATGCCACGGTTTTATAATTTCAATTTTAGCAATTTTTAAGGATATATTAAGTACATTAGAGAGCCACTGCAAAGAAATCAATCTTAGAAATGTTTATTCTATACTACAAAGACAAATGTTAGCATTTCTGGGAAACCCTTGAACCATTTTTTCCTCAGTTAGTTTCGCGAGTTTGACACAGATGAACGACCTATTGTCACTGCTGTATGATAGTTTAACTACAGGTGTTCCACCCCCCTCTATCACAAGATGGACTGACTTTGAAAGAAGAACGCTGAGACCAATTTATGAGTTGATTCGGAGCATGTCAAATCAACACCCTACCCTTAGTAGCGCCTAAGTCAAAATTGATTAAAGGGAAAGTGGGTCGAATGGCTTTCCAAAGATGTGGAAAGGTCTTTGACAATGCTTAAAATCAAATTAAGCTCTCAAAATTACCGACATCCATTCAATGATACAATTCTAATTCTTCGCTATCATACTCTAGTGACGATTCTTGTCCTCAACACTTCCAAGTTTTTAAGTCTCAAGGAAATGTAATAATTTGAGATATTGATAAATATCAATGTTTTGCAGGGAACGCACAATTGTTTTTATCACAACCATCTGGTAATGATAGATCTGTTTCACATAGGTCTTTCAATTTCGCAATACTTTTAATCACATTTGTCGCCGGCTCGGTGGCGTGGAGTATATGACGCTCGTACCTGCGCAGAGTTATCTGGGTTCGATCCCCACAAAGCCTGTGCGATTTTTCGGATTCTGGAAATCGCTTGAGTGGTCATCTTTCGGAGGAGATGTGTAAGAACGTCGGTCCTGTCTAACAGAGATGTGTAAAGATTCCTTTCCTCGACACGAGAGGATTCAGCAATATTTTCGGGCTAGTGAGGTGACAGAAATCCCGGCGTGTCATTAGCCGAAAGGCAGAAAAGAGCACGTGAAAGGATCAAAATAAAACCACATTTATCGTTTGTTAGACAAACGTTGAAGATGGTCTACTCAACTGATGAGCGGGTCCACTTGAAGTGTTTTGGATTTTATAAAGCCTTTGATTGTGTCCAACACGAGATACTTTTGAAGAAGTTGAAAGCTTGTTGCATAAGAGACAAACAGCTGGACTCGTGACTAGTTACCTTGAAGCCAGAAAACAGAGACTTGTGGTGAATATAGACGGTACTGAGTACACATCATCTGAGAAACAAATGCTAATGGAGGTACCTCAAGATAGCATTTTGGGTACCCTCCTGTTCGTGATATATATAAATGATTTACCCAATGCAGGTATCTCTGACTTGCAAGTCATCATGAAAGCATTTTGTGAAGCGTGCGAAAGCCTCGGACTAGATATCAATCAAAGAAATTCTGCATCAGCCTGCACCTGATGAAGTGGATGCCGTTATTCAACCATCCATTTCAATCAACGGTGGAATTTTGAACAACTCGAATCACTTCCCGTACCTTGGCAGCCACCTATCGTCTAATGCAACGCTCGATACCGAAATCCAACATCGTCTAGAATACGGTAGCGCTGCGTTCGGCCGATTGAGGCGAAGGATATTTGAGAACCATGATATCCACACTGAGACCAAGATCAAGGTTTACCTTGCCGTAGTATTGCCAACGCTCACATATGGATGCGAATCCTGGACTACCTGTAGAAGACACTGAAAATATTGGAAAAATACCATCAACGCTTCCTACGAAAAATTCTAAACGTTAAATGGCAAGACCGTCGCACCAACATCAGTATCCTAGACGAGGCGGAAACCACCAGCATTGAAGCAATGATAATGAAACACCAACTCCGATGGTCTAGTCACGTCGCTCGCATGCCGAATGAAAGACTGCCGAAACAAATCGTGTACTCCCAGCTCAGAAATGGCCAACGGTCACAAGGAGGACAGCTTAAACGATACAAGGATGTCCTCAAACGTAATTTGAAAAGCTGTGGAATTAACGATCTCCACTGGGATGCATCTGCATCAGACCGCTCCGCCTGGCGTCGAGCAACCTACGAAGGAGTGCAGCCTTTCGAGCAGGAGCGACGAACGCATTACACTGAGATGCGACTACAAAGAAAAGAGCGAGCAAATATAAGAGCAAATAATAACCAGCTACCAGGAGATATCAATCAGCTTGTATGTGACAAGTGCGGTAGGGTCTGTGGCTCTCGAATTGGAGTATTCAGCCATGCCAAAGTACACAACGCGCAGCACTAGGGAAACTGATCGAGTGATACCTCGAAAGAAAGGTATTATCTTTGTCTGCATCCCTGTGAACGAATTTTCATTTTTAATTGAAAACTGTAGAAGATACAGAGTGAGCTACTCTAACTCCTATGGAACTCAATGAGAATAGAATTATTGTGAGCAGTCATGAAGGCAATCGAAATCCTTTACTTGAAAGGTATCACTGGATCGAAATATTAACCCTGCTCTAGGGGTTGAAATTTGAGATGAGGGTGATTTCGGAAGATGACAGCTTTAATCTAAAATGAATCTATTCCAGTTTTTGCACTAATACTCCAATAGTCTTGGGGCGATAGTCTTCTCTATTTTTCAGTTGCTCACTCTGTATCTTCTTCAATTTTCAATCAAAATAAAAATTCTTTCACGGGAATGCAGACAAAGATAATACCCTTCTTTCGAGTTATCGCTCGACCCATCTACCCTCTTCCAAATTTTCAAGGGTGGTCACCCATGCTCTAGGGGTTAAAATTCGAAATGAGGATGGTACTTGAACTTGAATAGTCTCAGGAAATAGTCTTCCCTATCTATCAGTTGCTCACCCTGTATCTTGTACAGTTTTCAATTGAAAATGGAAATTCGTTCAAGGCGATGTAGACAAAGATACCACCTTTCTTCTGAGTCATCACTCGACCCATCTTCCCTATTCAAAATGTTCAAAGATTGCAACCACCGCCTAGTTGCAAGGCAAGTTTTGTACCCCAAAGATGTCCACCTCAAAACAAAAAGTGCCCTGTTTTTGAGTTTTGATCAGAAATGAATATTTTGGTAGATATAGCCTCTGTTTAGTTTTCGTTGTAGCACCCTGTATATATATATATATATATATATATATATATATATATATATATATATATATATATTTATATAGAGGGTTCAACCCCGACGAGTTGCACATATATCTGTTCATGCAATCAACTAGATCTCATGAAAAAATATAAATCCACCACCCGGTAATTAATACCATTGCCAGCCAATGATTATAATCAAAACATATATATCCTGGAATAATTATTTATTAGGATAACGTTAAATGTTATGAGAATATATCAATCTACCAGAATATATACAAACTATAGCATCATCAGATAATGACATCAATGTACCAACGAGTAGTGTCAGAGGCTTTCTCCCCGGAAAAATCCAGTGTACGGACCTTAGTCAAGTAACACTGAATGTTACTCATTCATAGTTTTATTCGTGTGAAGTGATGAACGATCGAATAGAATACTGATCTGAATATAATTATGACAAAATTGTCAGCTGATTATATTACATTTATATACACAAATAAATAAAATATGAAATAAGATTCTGAGCAGTATAAACTAAAGAGAAAACCTATGACTCTACCTCATTATTTTTTCGGAAAGAAACCTACGAAGAATATTACAAGATTTGATGACTGTTATTTTCTGTAACTGTTCAAACAAATTTTTCTTCAGATCCAAAATCTCAATATTTTTGTGAAGATTCCTAACAATAACACCTGTTGTAGAAATAATAATCGGCAGAATAAATTTTTTTCATTTTACACATTTTTTATTCTTGTCGCCAAGCATCATATATTTAGAAACTTTTTCATTGTATTTATTTTGTATATTATGTGTGTCGGGTATAGCAATATCACTTATATATGTTATTCGATTCTGTTTATCAGTAAGAATGATGTCTGGCCTATTGTGTTTTACAGCTCTACAGCTCTGTTGCATAGAATTTTTTATCAAAATAAAGTTTATATTTCTCATTTTCACAAATAATCTCAGGTTCATATTCGTAAAATTTTTTTCCTTTGGGAAAGAGGTCATGTTTAATTCCTAGATTAAAATGAATAATATTAACGACGGCATTAAGTCTTTCTAAATAATCTGTTGAAGCAAGGACTGAACAAGAAGTTAATATATGAAAAACTGTTTCTGAAGAACAAAAACATCTACGGCAAGAATCATCTATATTTTGCTTGATGATGTGTTTTCTATAATTCCTCTAGATAACAACCTGATCCTGGATCGCAATTGCCAAGCCATCTGTTTCAGCAAACAATTCTCCAGAAACTAACCATTTATTTGATGCGATTTCATCTATATAATCATTCTTCAATTCTTTAGGGTGCTTTCCGTGTAATTCCTTCTGCATCCAACTTTCTCTTTCAGAATTATCATCAAATATATTAAAATCTACCTTTTGCATTGTCAAGTTCATGGGTTTAAGATTATAATCTGAAGCAACAACAATATCATGTAATTTAGACGTTCTCTGTTTACCATGAAAATGGGAACGTAGACGAAAAATCTGTTTACTATGAAGATTATTCAAATCAGTTAATCCACGACCTTCCAGATGTCTAGGTAGTGTAACTCTCTGAACAGCTGACTTTGGATGGAGCTTATGATATTTACAAACCATTTTCCTCGTTTGACATTGTAATTCATTTAGATCAGTTTTAGCCCATTTAATAATTCCAAAAGAAGATGTAAGAATAGGAACTGCATAGGAGTTGATAGCTCTGAAAAGGTTTTTACTAGTTAAATGACTTGATGATAATTCTAAGTCTTTTGTAATATGAACTTCTAATATTTTCTTTGGTGCTGCTATATATATATATATATATATATATATATATATATATATATATATATATATATATATATATATATATAACACCATTAGAAGCATCTCCACTCTCTAGATAAGTGATTCTAGTATTTTACATGTCCTTTTTTGATTGTTTTCAACTTTTAAACTTTTCTGTAAAATGTCTTTCGACCTTGTTACCTTAAAAATTATTTTGTACATATATACATGTAACATCATAAATTAATAATGTTAAATTAGTTTTAGAGAGTCGACTCGTCAGTTTTTGGTTCAAATAGTAATGAATTTTTATTCAGCTTTTCTGTGTAGGAAATAGTTTAATATATTTTTCAATTATAGTGTTTGTTTTCTTGTGAACTTGTTGTCTGCTCTTGAGTACCAATAATAGTTCTTTTACCGGGCAAATTGACCAATTATTCACCTACGACCACCTCTCACGCTGAGTTATTTAACCTGATCTTCGGTTGGTCACTGAACGATAATTTTCAATAAAAGCAAACTAACTTGTTATAGTTACACGTTCACAAAATTTTTTTACTTGACACAACGTAAAGGAAAATCCGTAGAAAGCCGACTTTTTTGCCATATTTCTTGAAGATTAATGTTTTCTAACTCGTTTTTATTGTATATGTATCACAGGCAAACTAGAAAAGAATGTTTTTCGATATTCAGATATATAATAATTTTTTTAAGAAAACTCTTGAGGAACAAATTTGAACACCGTTTTTCCTAAAGACTTATATTCTCATAGTAAAATGGTAAACATTTCATTAATTTTGAATTTATTGAAATGATTCTAAAGAACACAAATTTCATAAAGTTTTGTAATACTAAATGGTATTTATCAACCCAAAGGAGGTATAAGCGATAGTCGTTCATTGCTAGACATTACAAGTCGACGAAATGAACTTTTTACTGAAAATATAAATATTCAACTTTAATATCCATGAAATTAGAAGTGGTGCAGCGTAAACAGTGCCCCCTGAAACTTTTTGAAAAACAAACATTCTTTTGGCTTCTAATGGTGTTAGAAAAATATGCTTTCTTTTTAATCAGTGTAAAAATGACGGCAAGAAAGAAAAACGTGATCAAATCAAAAAAATGTTTTGCAGTCGTCTGTGTACACTAAAATTGATATAACCGTTATTATCACTCTTTTAATCATAATAATATAATTCTTCAGGAAAAATTATTTCAAGTTTGTTTTCTAAAGCTATCTATAGTCGATTTACAATATCTTTGGAATTCAAGAAAACGCACATTTTTGGTTTTTACAGCAAGTAGTAATTTACGGAAAGTAGATTTGCAAAAAGACAGTGAAACAAAAATAGTCAATTTTCGACGGTTTTTCGGACATACCTGAAAAGTAATCTACCGGTTGATATAAGAGCAAACGAATCGGTGAAGCTTTTCAATACTGCCAACTTCATAATCTTATAATTTTCTCTGCGACCTTTTTGTATTTATTCTAGTTGCGGAAAGAGGTCCCTTTGAATTTTACATATTTCTTAGCTAATGAAGGACATTAGAGGGCATCTGGCAAAAAATTCCATATATATTAGAATCTTTTATTTTATTAAAATAATTATTATAAATTCAGGACGATATGGAGGAAAAACCAATCAATAAATATTTTTAATGCCACGGTTTTATAATTTCAATTTTAGCAATTTTAAGGATATATTAAGTACATTAGAGAGCCACTGCAAAGAAATCAATCTTAGAAATGTTTATTCTATACTACAAAGACAAATGTTAGCATTTCTGGGAAACCCTTGAACCATTTTTTCCTCAGTTAGTTTCGCGAGTTTGACACAGATGAACGACCTATTGTCACTGCTGTATGATAGTTTAACTACAGGTGTTCCACCCCCCTCTATCACAAGATGGACTGACTTTGAAAGAAGAACGCTGAGACCAATTTATGAGTTGATTCGGAGCATGTCAAATCAACACCCTACCCTTAGTAGCGCCTAAGTCAAAATTGATTAAAGGGAAAGTGGGTCGAATGGCTTTCCAAAGATGTGGAAAGGTCTTTGACAATGCTTAAAATCAAATTAAGCTCTCAAAATTACCGACATCCATTCAATGATACAATTCTAATTCTTCGCTATCATACTCTAGTGACGATTCTTGTCCTCAACACTTCCAAGTTTTTAAGTCTCAAGGAAATGTAATAATTTGAGATATTGATAAATATCAATGTTTTGCAGGGAACGCACAATTGTTTTTATCACAACCATCTGGTAATGATAGATCTGTTTCACATAGGTCTTTCAATTTCGCAATACTTTTAATCACATTTGTCGCCGGCTCGGTGGCGTGGAGTATATGACGCTCGTACCTGCGCAGAGTTATCTGGGTTCGATCCCCACAAAGCCTGTGCGATTTTTCGGATTCTGGAAATCGCTTGAGTGGTCATCTTTCGGAGGAGATGTGTAAGAACGTCGGTCCTGTCTAACAGAGATGTGTAAAGATTCCTTTCCTCGACACGAGAGGGATTCAGCAATATTTTCGGGCTAGTGAGGTGACAGAAATCCCCGGCGTGTCATTAGCCGAAAGGCAGAAAAGAGCACGTGAAAGGATCAAAATAAAACCACATTTATCGTTTGTTAGACAAACGTTGAAGATGGTCTACTCAACTGATGAGCGGGTCCACTTGAAGTGTTTTTGGATTTTTATAAAGCCTTTGATTGTGTCCAACACGAGATACTTTTGAAGAAGTTGAAAGCTTGTTGCATAAGAGACAAACAGCTGGACTCGTGACTAGTTACCTTGAAGCCAGAAAACAGAGACTTGTGGTGAATATAGACGGTACTGAGTACACATCATCTGAGAAACAAATGCTAATGGAGGTACCTCAAGATAGCATTTTGGGTACCCTCCTGTTCGTGATATATATAAATGATTTACCCAATGCAGGTATCTCTGACTTGCAAGTCATCATGAAAGCATTTTGTGAAGCGTGCGAAAGCCTCGGACTAGATATCAATCAAAGAAATTCTGCATCAGCCTGCACCTGATGAAGTGGATGCCGTTATTCAACCATCCATTTCAATCAACGGTGGAATTTTGAACAACTCGAATCACTTCCCGTACCTTGGCAGCCACCTATCGTCTAATGCAACGCTCGATACCGAAATCCAACATCGTCTAGAATACGGTAGCGCTGCGTTCGGCCGATTGAGGCGAAGGATATTTGAGAACCATGATATCCACACTGAGACCAAGATCAAGGTTTACCTTGCCGTAGTATTGCCAACGCTCACATATGGATGCGAATCCTGGACTACCTGTAGAAGACACTGAAAATATTGGAAAAATACCATCAACGCTTCCTACGAAAAATTCTAAACGTTAAATGGCAAGACCGTCGCACCAACATCAGTATCCTAGACGAGGCGGAAACCACCAGCATTGAAGCAATGATAATGAAACACCAACTCCGATGGTCTAGTCACGTCGCTCGCATGCCGAATGAAAGACTGCCGAAACAAATCGTGTACTCCCAGCTCAGAAATGGCCAACGGTCACAAGGAGGACAGCTTAAACGATACAAGGATGTCCTCAAACGTAATTTGAAAAGCTGTGGAATTAACGATCTCCACTGGGATGCATCTGCATCAGACCGCTCCGCCTGGCGTCGAGCAACCTACGAAGGAGTGCAGCCTTTCGAGCAGGAGCGACGAACGCATTACACTGAGATGCGACTACAAAGAAAAGAGCGAGCAAATATAAGAGCAAATAATAACCAGCTACCAGGAGATATCAATCAGCTTGTATGTGACAAGTGCGGTAGGGTCTGTGGCTCTCGAATTGGAGTATTCAGCCATGCCAAAGTACACAACGCGCAGCACTAGGGAAACTGATCGAGTGATACCTCGAAAGAAAGGTATTATCTTTGTCTGCATCCTGTGAACGAATTTTCATTTTAATTGAAAACTGTAGAAGATACAGAGTGAGCTACTCTAACTCCTATGGAACTCAATGAGAATAGAATTATTGTGAGCAGTCATGAAGGCAATCGAAATCCTTTACTTGAAAGGTATCACTGGATCGAAATATTAACCCTGCTCTAGGGGTTGAAATTTGAGATGAGGGTGATTTCGGAAGATGACAGCTTTTAATCTAAAATGAATCTATTCCAGTTTTTTGCACTAATACTCCAATAGTCTTGGGGCGATAGTCTTCTCTATTTTTCAGTTGCTCACTCTGTATCTTCTTCAATTTTCAATCAAAAATAAAAATTCTTTCACGGGAATGCAGACAAAGATAATACCCTTCTTTCGAGTTATCGCTCGACCCATCTACCCTCTTCCAAATTTTCAAGGGTGGTCACCCATGCTCTAGGGGTTAAAATTCGAAATGAGGATGGTACTTGAACTTGAATAGTCTCAGGGAAATAGTCTTCCCTATCTATCAGTTGCTCACCCTGTATCTTGTACAGTTTTCAATTGAAAATGGAAATTCGTTCAAGGCGATGTAGACAAAGATACCACCTTTCTTCTGAGTCATCACTCGACCCATCTTCCCTATTCAAAATGTTCAAAGATTGCAACCACCGCCTAGTTGCAAGGCAAGTTTTGTACCCCAAAAGATGTCCACCTCAAAACAAAAAGTGCCCTGTTTTTGAGTTTTGATCAGAAATGAATATTTTGGTAGATATAGCCTCTGTTTAGTTTTCGTTGTAGCACCCTGTATATATATATATATATATATATATATATATATATATATATATATATATATATATATATATATATATATATATATATATATATATATATATATATATTTATATAGAGGTTCAACCCCGACGAGTTGCACATATATCTGTTCATGCAATCAACTAGATCTCATGAAAAATATAAATCCACCACCCGGTAATTAATACCATTGCCAGCCAATGATTATAATCAAAACATATATATCCTGGAATAATTATTTATTAGGATAACGTTAAATGTTATGAGAATATATCAATCTACCAGAATATATACAAACTATAGCATCATCAGATAATGACATCAATGTACCAACGAGTAGTGTCAGAGGCTTTCTCCCCGGAAAAATCCAGTGTACGGACCTTAGTCAAGTAACACTGAATGTTACTCATTCATAGTTTTATTCGTGTGAAGTGATGAACGATCGAATAGAATACTGATCTGAATATAATTATGACAAAATTGTCAGCTGATTATATTACATTTATATACACAAATAAATAAAATATGAAATAAGATTCTGAGCAGTATAAACTAAAGAGAAAACCTATGACTCTACCTCATTATTTTTTCGGAAAGAAACCTACGAAGAATATTACAAGATTTGATGACTGTTATTTTCTGTAACTGTTCAAACAAATTTTCTTCAGATCCAAAATCTCAATATTTTGTGAAGATTCCTAACAATAACACCTGTTGTAGAAATAATAATCGGCAGAATAAATTTTTTTCATTTTACACATTTTTTATTCTTGTCGCCAAGCATCATATATTTAGAAACTTTTTCATTGTATTTATTTTGTATATTATGTGTGTCGGGTATAGCATTATCACTTATATATGTTATTCGATTCTGTTTATCAGTAAGAATGATGTCTGGCCTATTGTGTTTTACAGCTCTACAGCTCTGTTGCATAGAATTTTTTATCAAAATAAAGTTTATATTTCTCATTTTCACAAATAATCTCAGGTTCATATTCGTAAAATTTTTTCCTTTGGGAAAGAGGTCATGTTTAATTCCTAGATTAAAATGAATAATATTAACGACGGCATTAAGTCTTTCTAAATAATCTGTTGAAGCAAGGACTGAACAAGAAGTTAATATATGAAAAACTGTTTCTGAAGAACAAAAACATCTACGGCAAGAATCATCTATATTTTGCTTGATGATGTGTTTTCTATAATTCCTCTAGATAACAACCTGATCCTGGATCGCAATTGCCAAGCCATCTGTTTCAGCAAACAATTCTCCAGAAACTAACCATTTATTTGATGCGATTTCATCTATATAATCATTCTTCAATTCTTTAGGTGCTTTCCGTGTAATTCCTTCTGCATCCAACTTTCTCTTTCAGAATTATCATCAAATATATTAAAATCTACCTTTTGCATTGTCAAGTTCATGGGTTTAAGATTATAATCTGAAGCAACAACAATATCATGTAATTTAGACGTTCTCTGTTTACCATGAAAATGGGAACGTAGACGAAAAATCTGTTTACTATGAAGATTATTCAAATCAGTTAATCCACGACCTTCCAGATGTCTAGGTAGTGTAACTCTCTGAACAGCTGACTTTGGATGGAGCTTATGATATTTACAAACCATTTTCCTCGTTTGACATTGTAATTCATTTAGATCAGTTTTAGCCCATTTAATAATTCCAAAAGAAGATGTAAGAATAGGAACTGCATAGGAGTTGATAGCTCTGAAAAGGTTTTTACTAGTTAAATGACTCTTGATGATAATTCTAAGTCTTTTGTAATATGAACTTCTAATATTTTCTTTGGTGCTGCTATATATATATATATATATATATATATATATATATATATATATATATATATATATATATATATATATATATATATATATATATATATATATATATATATATATATATATATATATATTCTTGAAAATTTCATTAAATTTTTCATTAGTAAAAATCTACTTCAGCAATTTATTTTGAAGTAAACAGAGTGTCCCAATTTTCTATAAACAATCTTGGGTTAGATTGGTTTTTCAGATTGGAAAACCATTTTTTTGTTGAAGATTCAAGAATGTCCTAAATTCTGCTATAATACCTTTAAGAAATAAGTTTTTATGGTGAGTAGTTTTGTCACAATATTTTTTTTCCGTAAAAATTTTTGAAAATAGGCTCTCACGTCATCGCATGCACCTTCGGCTAGAGAGGAAGAATACTTTTTCCTTTCGTCTTCTTATTGCCCAAGGATAGCTTTATTGATGAATTGAAATAGATTATCCTCATTTTATACAGGAGTGACTCAAAAAATTATTCAATATTGTAATTTTGAAAATATATCTTGATTTTTGAAATGAAACATCCTTTATCTTATTATTCATGTCAACGCATAAAATATTGTACTATATTTTTGCAGAAGTAACCTTATCTTTATCTTCGACCATTTTCGAAATAAAAAAAATAAACTACAATAATAAAATCAGAGATTGCGAAAGAAGAGTACATATCATTATACTTGATCAGAGAAATGGAGATATTTTACGGTAGTCGTGTATGAAATACGTAATATATTGGTTTTTGGTGAGATGATCTTCAAAGTGTTGAACTATTTCAATAAGTGTTCGAAATGTTGCTCGTTTCTTTGTAGACACAACTCAATCCTTCTGATGAAAGGCCGTTGAACTCTCGACAACGTTTGCGGATTAACTGACTGAAAGGCGTCGACTATTCTCCGTCTCATATACAACTGTATTTTAGAAGGAATCTGATGAACGATGCCCTTAATATAACCCCACAAGAAAAAATCTAGACTTGTAAGGTCCGGTGACCTAGCTGGCCATCTAACATGATCACCACGTTCTATTCATTTGTTTGGAAATACATGATACAAATGCTCCCTAATCTGATGTGAATAATGTGCCGGTGCTCCATTCTGTTGAAACCACAACTCTTGTCTACATTTCACTATTGAGGTGCCCGCCGAAAAAGTGCGGCCCAATTAGATATCCATCTACACTATAAGGGCTCATACATTCGAGAACCAACGATGCTGGTGATCTCTTTGTCTCATGAGGTGTGGATTTTCCGTGGCGTAATAATGAAAATTGTGCCTGTTAACAAGCCCATTCTTGTGGAAAGTTGCCTCGTCCGAGAAAAGAACTCTGCTAAACATATTTGGATTTTCCGCTACTTTGTCACTTGCCCAATTGCAAAAATTGATTCGATTTTCATAGTCTTGATTGTTCAGTTCCTGGTGTAGGTGTACATGATATGCATGAAATTTATTCACTTTCAAGATTCTCTGGACGGAAGTTTGACTTATACCTGTTAACTGAGAAATCTCTCTTTGGCTTTTATATGGGTCCTCTGTCACTGTCAATAAAACTGATAACTGGTTGCAGTTTTTGGTTTCTCATGTTTTTTGTAAGCGATATTACCCGTTTCGATAAATCTAATTAGAAGTTTTTCAAAGCTTCTTGCATCAGGATGCCTCGTATCAGGAAATCTTTGTGTATAAACTCTACTTGCCAACAAAGAATTTCTATCACATTCACCCAGAATAAAAATCATATCAACCATTTCTTCTTTGGAGAACTTCATGGCAGTCAATTGAGAAAATTGGGTTCAAACCTCACTTTAACAATGTTTAATAACGAAACACTGATAAGTTCACCATGTCAAATGCAGAATATGATATGTCCGGACACCTGACAGAAGGCAAAAATAAAAAAAAATGTCAACACATGCCTCGATTTTCGTTTTAATCATCTAGATTTTATCATTCGTTAAAAGAATTATCTTGTTTAGGTTTCATTTTTTACTACTTAAATCATTACAGAAAAAAAAACTTCTGTGCGACTAATGATGGATGTTGATGAGTTTGATACGGTTTGCAGAATTTTCATCAAAAATTTTTACAAATAATCGAATATTTCGAAAATGATCGAAGATAAAAATAAGGTTAGTTCTGCAAAAATATAGCACAATATCTTATGCGTTGACATCAGTAATAAAATACAAGGTGTTCCATTTGAAAAAAAACAGGATATGATATTTTTAAAATTACAATATTCAATACTTTTTTTGAGTCACTCGTGTATGAAATGAATGAATAGGGAAAAAAATATTGTGACGAAACTACTCACCAAAAAAACTTATTACTTAAAGACATTATAGCAGAGTCTAGGCCGCTCCTGAATCTTGAACAAAAAAGTGGTCTTCCAATCTGAAAAAACCACCCAAGAATTTTTTTATAGAAAATTGAGACACCCTGTTTACTGCAAAATAAATGGCTGAAGTAGATTCTTACTTTCTGAATACAATGCCGTTCGAACAAAAATGAAATCTTCAAGAGTGTACAAGCTACAGAGCACCGCGCCACTGGTGAATCACGCAGTATATAAATCATATACATTTTCCAAGATATGCCACTCGACCCACGTTCGCTTTAATCAATTTCGACTTAGGTTCTGATGAGGGTAAGGGGATGACTTTACATGCTCCGAACCAACTCAGAAATTGGACCCCTTCCAATCAAAAATTTACGCTTTTTTCGATAAAATCAATTCATCTTGATATAGAGGGGGTCGCAAATTTTCGTTGGAACATGTTGTATAATCATAGGCAAGAGATTTATGAGATGTTTAAATAAATAAACACCTCAAAAAAGTCTAGGGAACACTTCAGAATATCGATATATCATATCCAGAACGATCAATATGGATGATTTTTTTTAAGAAATGAACACCTGCATCAATTTCTCACCAAATTATGTAGAGTGCCACAACAGATTTCAGTTTTTTTTTTATAAAAAACTAAAAATGCAGCAGATGCAACGCTGCTTTATAATCATTTCATGTATTCAGTGTTTGAAATCAGTTAGTTGGCACTTCCTTTCTGTTGTGCGCACAAATAAAAGATTCAAGTTTTGTGATTTGACCATGGAAAGACGACATTTGACTAGAGAAGAGATGTTACGAGCCGTTGGCATGCTCCAAGCTGGGAGCTCACAACGGGAAGTATCCAGGGTTCTGGGAAGTAGCCCAAGTGTCATAAACCGTTTATGGTCGCGTTTCAATGAAACAGGTAGCGTAGAAGAACGCGATACAGGTCGTTTCAGGATTACTACAGTCGCCCAAGACCGATTTTTGGTTTTACAAGCCAGAAGAGATCGTACTACCACAGCATCTCAATTAGCTCAAGAGCTATCACGAGTTCATAATGTACAAATTTCCGACCAAACTGTGAGAAATCGACTGCACGAAGGTCAACTCCACTCCAGGCGTCCTTTAAGAGTTTTACAACTGACCCATGGAAATCGCGCTGCTCGTTTAGCTTGGTGCCAAGAACACGTAAACTGGGATCAAGAGACGTGGGCCACAGTTCTCTTCAGTGATGAATCTAGATTTAGTTATTATCCCGATTCGGGAAGAATTCGAATATGGAGGGAACCTGGAAAGTAAAACCGTCTCCAGCAAGCTCGAGAAGTTGTTAGACAGGGAAGCGCATCAGTGATGGTGGAAGAACTAACCTCGTTTTCATACAGAACAACCTCACGGGAAATTCTTACGCAAATGAGATTGTTTTACCTGTAGTGGTACCGTATCTCCAAACAATGGGTGAAAATCCACTCTTCCAACAAGATAATGCCCCTCCCCATCGTGCAAGAGTTGTCTTGAACGTTCTTGAAGAGAATAATATCGATCTTCTACCGTGGCCATCCTGCTCCCCAGATCTGAATCCCATCGAGCATGTGTGGGACACCCTAAAAAGAAACGTCTTCCATCATGAACAGGAGCTTCGATTAGCAGTTCAGGGGGCTTGGAATGACTTAGGCCAAAATGTAATAGACAATTTAATATTGAGCATGCCGTGACGATGCCAAAGTGTCATTTATAACAGAGATGGACCTTCTGGGTACTGAAAAATATAAGTGCTTTCATATCGTTTCGAAAATATTAGTTCAGGATTTTTTTCGTTTTACCATATTTCGTCATTTTCAAATTTCAAATTTTTTTATAATAGGTGCTTTGGAGAAGTCAAATATTATTTTGTTTTCTTGAGAATACATTATATACAATACATCCTAACAAAAACCGAAAGATTTCTATAAATTCGAATCATCAAATTCATATTTTAAAGATATTGGTAAGTGTTCCCTAGACCTTTTTGAGGTGTTTATGACTATAACTATGCTTATTATTATTAATCCTCAAAAGTATAGCTTGTCCACGGCTGTCATGCAGCGAACGTACTGTGAATGCATGTGCGTTCGCGCAGTCTTTATGTGAACTGATTGTGAGTCCATTTCGCTGAATCAAAAATCAACTCAGATTGGGAATAGCGAGGAGCGCAAAACCGTCTACATTCACATTTTCAGGGATGAGCCCTGGTAAAATAAAATTGAACCCTGATAAAGAAAAAATAATGTTTATCCTGAAAAAAAACTCATTCTTTTATTTACTTATTTTGAGTAAACAATAAATTAAGACAAGCGAGCATTATTTCAAGTGTAATTATGAAGCTAGCAAATAAATTTTCTCTATTAAATAATTTGGAATTCTTGCTGAACAAAATGAGAGCACCAAAAGTGAGTGAACATATTACTAGACACTGCCCTCTGAGAATAATTCAAGAACTGCTCTTGACCTCTATTCATTCCACATTTTTTGAAGCGTTAAATCTTGTGTCATCCCTTATAAGTAATTGACTTTCTGATACCAATAAGCTGATAAACGTCATTCGCAAGATGGAGCTCTTCGATCTAGATAAGCTGAAATATTTAGTGAAGCTAGGAGAAGACTTTTATTGTTAGTTATTTATTTCTAGTGAAACATATCATTCCTAATTTGCTTGTGTGTTCAGATTTGCACAATTTCCAGGTTGTTTCAATTCTGCGTATTTAAATCCTTCAATTTATTTCTAAATTCATCAGTTATTATTTGTTGTTCGGAATAATATACAAGGTGAAAATGATAGACCATGTCATTTGAAAAAATCTGGGGCTATTTCCTGTTCTTTATGAGCTAAGAACGAAATTACATGCAAAATATAACTTACTAAAATAAAAAATTTGAAATTTCATGAAAAATATTGGCAGTTTTACTGAATTTATTCCATTTATAGTTCTCACTCTGTATAAAATAAACACACGCCATAATTTCTGCTTGAATATTCTATATCCACAGTCGCAGTTCAAAGAAATATATCAATGAAATTATTAACGTGTATTAAAATCGTGGTTGATGTAATAATGTTTCTTCAAGAGGGTTGTGTCATGTTCGAGGTTCAATTTTGAAGCTTTTTAAGGATTTTCTTTTGCTGAAAATGAAGTACAACCTTCTCATAATAACTTTATGTTATTATTTATATCCACTATCAAATAAAAAAGAAATATATTAATGAAATTATTAACAAGTATTAAAATGGCAGCTGACGTAATGATAAGTTTTTCAAGACGGTATCATCTCGAGGTTGAATTTGAAGGTATTTGAGGATTTTTTTGTGAAAAATGAAATAAAATCTTTTCATAATAATCATAGTGAGGTAAAAAGGTTCAGTCAAAAAAGATTGGTGCTCCTCTTCTCCCTTCTTTGCTTCTTTTATAATCATCTGAAATCAAAATTTCAAAAGATTTTTATTCAGTAGAGTTGTTATTCTATCCCGTAGCAGTAAAACATCATATTAAAAATAATAAAATGGCGGTTTTAAAAAATTTCGGAAGTCGATTGCTCATTTGGTATAAAATCGAGATAAAAAGATAGTATATCAAAAATCAGATTCAGATAATGGATATAACCCTTCATGAGTATTGTGCTAAAATCACAGCCCAATCGGTCCAATAGTTCACCCCATCCGACAGAAAAAAAGAGTAGTTCCGAAAAAAAAGCGTTATTGTGGAAAAAAATGTCATTAGAAATTTATACCTTCATTAATCATCTATTCCTAGCATAAGGATAACTTCAGGTCCTTCATATGCATCATTTTAAGCAACTCTTGCTGATTTGCGTGCAGTTCTTTCACTTTTTACGACGTCAGACGCCTTCTTCACTGCGTTGTACATGCGTGTTGTCGGCCCGTTCTGCAAAGTTCATGGCCTCTGCGCCTTCCACATACCCATTATTTTCAAAACACTTTTCTGACCCTCATAGAAAACACACGCTAATGTGAACTGCAATAAAACTTTTTTCACCGTAAATTTTTTAAAAAACGAAATTCCAAACACGGTTATTAAAACTTTCATTATTTTTTCAATTGTTCACATCGAAGCATTTTTTTAAAATACTGTCGTTCGATAAGTCTTTGTAGATCTTCTGGCCATTGTAACTGGATTATAACACGTTCAAATACAAGCTGCGTATACTAATTTTCTCATTCTAGTAATATGTATTAAACTCCACAGATAAAAATTTATCAAGGCTGTAGGGTCGCGAAGAATAGCTGCAGGGTACGCTCTCCTCTATTATTTGTTGTTACTTTAAAACTATTTAGAGTATCGCAGTATTTTCTCAATTTATTCAACTTTGAAAATATGCAAAAAATTATTTTTGAAGATTGAACATTAGACTATCCTCTAAATATTTTCTAATGAAATGAATTCTTAGAAATTAGGTATATCACTTTTTCTAATTCTGTGCCTTTCAAAAGAAAAATACGAAAGATCTCAACATCATTTCATTTGGTAAAACTGTGAAATCTCGCATGTGCTAAAGCGATAGTGGTGTAACTATTTTATAAGCAATCAAGTTACCAAACCATTTAGGAAATTACTAGAAAAACAAATTATCTACTGTTCAACTGTAATTTATGTATAATGAATTCATAACAAAACAAAAGATGGAAATCCAGTTTAGGAAACTTCTGCAACAATCATCAGCAATATCAACGCTTCTAACAAAATATACTATAATTAATGCAGAAGGACATGCTTTCACCTACATGAGATTTAATTAGATTTGTCTGCTTGCTCAATGGTAACAACAAATGTGGTCATATGCTTCAATCCATTTGACAATTCATATTAAAACAATACTTCATTCTGATTTCTTCGATGAAAAAATTTGTCAGGCTCATAACTCGAATTAAGAAATTAAGCTCCCTGTTTATTACAAACTCTTGGTGTATTATAGTATGTATTAGCTGATTACTATTCAAGCTATCATTGTGTACATTCGGTTATAAACTAACTGTATAATCTGAAGTATGTTACTGAATTGAAAACGTTCAGTTGCAATTCAGAATGAAAACATCACGTTTTCATCACCATACTTAGAATTAAGTTGCCATGACCTCCAGAAGCAGGGGATGTCCCCAAGGGGGAGTGCTATTTCCTTTCCTCTAGAACTTCGTGCTGGATGGGCTCCTGGCGGGCCTTGCCGATGCTGGGCACTTTGCAGTGGGCTATGCCGACGATCTCATCCTCATTATTTGTGGAAAAAACCTCAGCACCATATGCGAAGTTGCGCAGAGAGCTCTGCATATGACTGAACAATGGTGCAAAGAGAACGACCTGTCTGTTAATCCAAACAAAATAGACATGATTCTATTCACTCTCAAGGCACTCATTCTTTTTAACGAGGAACTAACACTAGTAAAACAAGTGAAATATCTA
The DNA here is from genome assembly GCA_013387265.2 of Cryptolaemus montrouzieri. Taxonomy (NCBI): domain Eukaryota; kingdom Metazoa; phylum Arthropoda; class Insecta; order Coleoptera; family Coccinellidae; genus Cryptolaemus; species Cryptolaemus montrouzieri. The sequence continues at coordinate 38,965,485 of JABFTP020000144.1, forward strand.
GATGTGATGCTTAACGCCAAACTAAATTGGTACAATCACATCGAAAGACTAGCGCAAAGAGCGAAAAACACTCTCTGGGCCTGTCGGAGATTGTTCAGCCTCAGATGGGGACTCAAACCAAGCATAATATATTGATTAAATACGACCGTGATAAGACCGCTCCTGACCTATGCGGCCATCGTATGGTGGCCTGCACTGGACAAGGAGATAAACCGGAATTAAATAAACAATATCCAAAGGCAAGCGTGTCTGGCAGTCACGGGAGCCTTGAGATCCGCACCCACGGCCTCTATGGAGTGTCTTCTGGGCATTCCTCCACTACACATAGTGGTGGAGGAGGTGGCCATGAAGGCCTCTTTGAGACTGTGGGAAGGAGGTACGTGGAGGGACAGAAATCCAACATCTGGACACTCTACATCTCTACACAAAATTAGAGAACTCCGACCTGACCTTCTCACAAGAGGAGATCAAATGAGAACCACCTACCACTTTGACGGTCACCAAAAGACATTTGGTCCAAACCCCAAGCCTTACTCATTCCACAGGGCCCCACCTGGTTTACAGACGGGTCCAAAACCGGGATGGGTGCAGGCATCGACATCCTCGGACCGGAGGACAACCATTACGATTGCTCTAGGAGACCACTTCAACGTAAAACACGTAAAAATATTTGCCATTCTCCGGTGTGTACAGGAAAAGCTACAAAGGAACTATAGGGACGCATACATCTGATCTCTGAAAGATACGAAGGTTACATCCAAACTAATTGACAAATGCAAAGCAGCAACAACAACTCAGTGCTACAAACAGAGTTACTCTGCTTTGGTGCCCAGCCCATCAGGGCATCGAAGGAAATAAGATAGCAGACTGCCTTGCCAAAAAGGCAACAGCTTTTAGGCTGATGGGACCAGAACCTATTCTGACCATACCGTGGACCCATGTGCTCTCCTTCTGAACACCACCTAGGCCCTGAACTACTGGGCAGGCATCTCGGGACTGAGAGTCAAAAGGGCTCATAAAGGGGCCACAATCAAAGAAGAGGGTATATGAACTATTGTCCCTCGATAAAGTCTATTGAGATGGTAGTTGGCCTATTGACGGGACACCAACTTAATAAACACCTACACGTCATGAGACTATCGGAAACCACACAGTGCCGTGGTTGTCTAGAAAATGACCAAACAACAGAACACATGTTTTTCGAATGTCCCGCTCATAAGACGACCAGACTGAACACCTTGGGCGCTGAAACACCTAGCGCCTGGATGATCCAGGAGGCCCCCTGCAACATCCTTGCAAACTTCATCAAAAAGTTTTAGCAAGACTAATAAAAAAATAACACAAAATGGGCAAGCACATGGGCCAAATGGCCTGAGTGCTGCCTATAAGGGCGCCGTGCAGAAAGGAGAAGAACTCGAATTAAGAAATTAAACTCCCTGTTAGTTTATCAGCAACTCTTGGTGTTTTATTTTATGTATTAGCTGATTACTATTCGAGCTATCATAGTATACATTGAGTTATAAACTAACTGTATAATCTGAACTATGTCACAGAATTGAAAACTTTCAGTTACAATTCAGAATGAAAACATCATGTTTTCACCACCAGGCCTAGAATCAAGTTGCCAGGACCTCCAGAAGCAAGAATTTTATTGAAAAGAAGATATCTAACTTCCATAAAAACCATTGGTGATTTTTGTATGCAGTAGTGTGCAATTGAAAAAACTGATGTGTCTTCAATCTATTTTCAGGAAGGTAAATTAGTATTGATATCAGAGCATTACATTTAATGCTAGTAAATAGAGCCTTATATTGTATAAATATAACATTAATATTCTTGATTTTTACAAAGATAAATCATAGCTCATTGAACATTATAGATCACATTGCATATGTGTTTGGGTAAAATCAAAGTAAGGGGGAGATATCCCAAATTTTAATAACTCGATCTTGTCCAACTGTAAGCAATTTTTTCCGAGTTTCATCTATGGCCATGGAGATTATGACGTGTTTTGCATCATGGAATGTGGCTAAGGAGGGTCGCCTGTAAGAAACATATGACTGCTGAATAAAATATTATGAAATAATTCTTCAAATATTCATATTGTCAAATTTGTGCCAAAAAAAATTTCAATTCATTATAAACTATCTCATCTCTAAAAGTGCAACTTTGAATGTGAACAGTGATGAAAATAAGTTAAACCATTAATGGTTCCACGTAAGTGCATCAATCTAAATAAAAATACTTCAAAAACTATCCATATGTAAAACTTAAAAGTCTGTAGTAAAAACGTAGAGAATATCACATGTTCTCTTTGTATAATAAGAACTACCTAGATATCTAATCACTTCTAATGAATTTTCAATATTTCCAATCCTATTTGGCATCTAAAACTCGCTATTTTTAACAATTAAATATTTTTAACAGCAATTTTCAAGATTGTGAGGTTAATGTAATTACACCTACACATAAAATCGAGAGATTTATGAGAAACAACGAATTTTTGCAGCTATGCAAGTTGCTTCGCTCAATTTGAAACAATAGTTCTGTGTTTATTTTCCCAAATGAAATTCATAATAGTTACCACAATTGAAGATGGTTACTTAATTTGTTTTAGACTAATCCTTTCAACATACTGAAATACCAATAAACATTAATGAAAAACTTGTTGAGATTCAATTGGGAGAATGTAGACACTCGATTTTTTCTCCCAGAACCTGGACGAATTCTGAACCAAAAAGATGTAGAAATATCCTCATTTTGATGACTCAAGCTAAACTATCAATTATTTATTCCTTTGGAAATATCATAATTATGTGAACTAATTTTCTCATTCATGAATATCATCAAAACAAATACGAGAAATCCCCATGAATTTGAAAATTATATAATTACGAGTCAAATACACAAAACCTAGATTTGATTTGGAAGAAAAACAAACGCCTGGATCTCATTAGCTTTATATTATTTCCCTTATTTTTTGTATACTCATTACTACACAGATATATTCCAATTAATAACTAATTGTTAGTTATTATTCACAATGTTACTACTACTAAACGAGTGGTATTTTTGTCATATTTTATGAATTCGCTGCGGCCCCCAGGTCGCAAATCACACTTTAGGAAACAGTGTGTAAGTCTTCGGATAATTACAGTTTGTCTAAACGCCTAACTATAATAATTATTAGTCTGATTCTTTCTTTTGCGGTAAGATTTGTAGTTTTACCTTATTTATATATACTGATTCCAAAAACTACTCACTCTTTGTCTTGAAGATCAGTTTGACAAGGGTCACAAACACGAACCGGAAACTCAAAACCCATAGAAGGTATAGTTAGCCTTCCATTAGAACATCTTTCGCATACTGCTCTGCCACAATGTCGACAGTGATGCTGCCTTAAGCCTAGGAGAAAATATATAAAAAATTATTACACATATGAAAAAGTGACAATAAAATTCTTCAAAAGAACATTTTGTGTTGCAAAAGTTTTCAATGTATGTTGAATCTATAAATTTTCAAAAGAGGATCTCGACTTCAATGAGATTGAAGAAAAGTTGCTGAATTTTATCGCAAACTCCGACTTAAAAGTGAGAATCAATATCAACATAAAATCAAATTACTGAACATGATAATTTCAAATAAGAAAAAGTAAACAGTAGACGTACCCAACTGTCTTTGATCCATCATAGCTTTGAGATTCCAAAAAAATGGTCGACCACAAAGCTGGCAAAGATCTGAATCAATCCATTCGGGTGTTTGTTTACGCTCATCTCCCATATTCCAAAAGACTAGAACTCCATCTTCGCCTGCACTCACCAACTGTTTGGTACTACTTAAATAACATAATGCAGACACCTGAAAAAAAAAGTCAACTATTTTTTTTTAATTACTATTTCACGTTGACAGAATGACAATTTGCATAGCTAGAAAGTTGTTGGCAAAAGGTTTCAACCAATCCTTCCATAAGTAAAGTGAGTATCAGCAATTCTATGATTCTCATGAAAATCTGTTATGAAATGAAACATATCAATGAGTTTTCAGTTTTTTAATTGTGGTTCATTCCCATGGCAAATGTTCGAAGTGGCCCCCATTAACTTTCATGCATTGGTACAATCGAGATTAGATTGAATGCCTAACATTTACATTATTTGAGGTGTTATCTGCTGACATGCTTGAACGAGCCTTTGTCGTAGTTTTTCCAACAAGTTGGGTAGCGTTACATAGACTTCAGACTTGAAATAGCCCCACACGAACAAATCGAGAGGTGTTAGATCGGGCGATCTAGCCGGCCATTCTATAGCGCCTCTCCTACCTCTCCAGCCCGGAAATCTATTGTCTAGAATCTAGATAGTCCCGCACAGCGGTACAACAAATAAGGCTCCTACAATATGTTCTCCCGAAATGGCGGCCCAAACATTAAGTTTTTAAGATCTTTGAGCAAGATTCTCCCTCTTTGAATGAGGATAAGTGTCATTCCAGACTTGGTCGTCAAAAAAACAAACTGTTTGAAGCATATTCGGATCGTTATTGATTCGCTCACTGAAATGTGAATTTGTACTTGTGAACTATCCTGAAAATATTTCCGGCATACTCCATATATTTACAACAATCTTCTCAAAGCTTACTTGTGTATTCTTCGTCATGGCAACTTCACCCAAAACGCCCACACCAATTCCTTAGTAATTCATAACTAAGGTGGGATTGTTTTCTTTTTTTTCATAATGCATCCAGTTTGCATGAATTTTCTCGTTAACTCAAGAACGTATTTTTGTCCCAAATTTCTTCCAGGGTTATTTTGTTGAAAATGAGCGCGGTTGCTCTAGCAAACAAAATCACCATTATTTCAGATTACCAAAACTATGGAAAATACTATCAACGCAAGTGACCTATGTTTTAAGGAATAACCAAAAATAGCTGAATCTAGAAGATCTGGAAAAAAATTTCAAACATTGCAAAATTGATAACAAATCGACACATGCCATCAAAAGAAAATATGGTTTATATTCACTGATACAAGCAGACGAAATCTAGCTTTTTCTTAAGAAAATGATATCGGACATTCCCTTTTTCCTATTCGAGATCAACAGAATTAACCCTTTGAAACAGAATCGACTTGATAGATTTCAACATTAAATGTAAAAGGTTGCTCGAACGTCGATGAATTAAAAAAAAAGAAACTTTTCAAAGAGGTATCACACATCCCCTTTCTCATGTGGAAATTTCCGGGGCGGTAGTTGGCAGGAGTAAAGAGATCATGCGTAGTCAAATGGGAGAGCAAAGTTTTTCTGAACCAACAGAATTGATTCTTATCAAGTATTTTCCGGTTATAGAACGGATTGATAAAAACTTGAAATTTTTTCAAACAATTCTCGATTTCAATAAGTCACGTCTTATTTCAGAAGGTAAATAATTATGTGTTCATATAGAAAATGAAATCACCGTCTCTTTCTTTGGGACAGAAGCTGCCAAAGGTGGTGGATTGATAGGGGGAGAACATTTAACAAAGAATATCCCAGTTCGATTGAAAACCACCTGTTTCAGAAAATTCATACATAAATCAAACCAGCTGAGTTATTCCGAGTGGTTTGTTTTCATTGGAACGCACCGTATATACAAATAGGAAAATGTAAGTATCCGACCAGACCTGAAAATCTCCTGATAATCACTTAAGTAAGACCTCTCGAGGATAATACGAATTATTAATATAAATAATTTCCACTGTACTTATTTTCGATACACATAGCCAGTTTCGACAGTCCTGTCATTTTCAAGGTTCTATACACTTGAAAATGACGTAACTGTCGAAACTTGGCGTGTGTATCGAAAATAAACATATTGGAAATCATACAGAAGGGTTTCTTTTCATTAATATTAAAAGGAACTTCCATAAAATAAACCCATCAACAATATCATTAATACGAATGCGCGATAAACGTGTCGTGAAGATATTCCGGGGACTCCCAAAATAAAATCCGGTACGACTAGGCCCACTCAATTCACCAGTGGAACATTAATCATGAATCTCACGGCTCAAGACTCACGACTAGAAAGCGAACATGCTCTTCCCAGGTGAACTTTGGCTCTATCGCAACTCCCGAAAGCTTGAATATATATGCAACAGATATGCTAATTCCCTGTGCCCTTATAAGGACATTGGAACCAACCTAGGCATTTTTTCGATATTCATGCATTCGAAAGCTCTCTGAACTAATTTCAAAATAATTACGTACTTTAGTCGACATGGAATTATATCATCATTAAAGATACGGTATCATGTAGGAAATTCAATCCTTGGTTTTTTTCTAATCTAATGATTTTGGTATAATATGCAGATAATCCCAGGATCCTGGTACTGGGCGCAGGATTATTTAATAGGTCAGCGCAGGATTATTTAATAATCAGAGCATTATTAAATAAAAATCGATAACATTTAACTCTGATGTTATGCAACTTCTGCCTAGAATACGAGGGCGGTTTGATAAGTCAGTGATTTTTTAATTTCCGGCGCAGTTACTTCGAATGCAACAGTGCTGCCGTGAACTGTAATCTATTAGTGGGCAACTTTCTAATTTTGAACAAGCTACGCCGTGACGCCGATTGCTCACTCGTCCATCAGCGCAATCGTGTGACCACTTCAAACGAGTGTTAAGCGATGTTCAGCCGTAATCTGAACGAGTTTTTGCGCTGTTTTGTTACTAAGGACGAAACATGGATCCATCACAATACGCCAGAGACCAAGGAACAATCGAAACAGGACCAAAGAAGGCCAAACAGAGTCTGTCAGCCAAGAAGGTCATGGCCACCGTTTTTTGGGATGCACGCGGTGTCATTCACGTCGATTACCTCGGGAAAGGTAAAACGATGGCCGGCGAATAATATTCAAAGCTTTTGAACAGATTCGACGTTGATTTGAAGTGAAAACGGCCGCATTTGGCGAAGAAGAAAGTGTTGTTCCACCAAGACAATGCACGTGTGCACACTTGTCTAATCACGATGGCCAAAATGCACGAATTAGGATACGAACTGCTACCCCATCCAGCATATTCTCCAGATTTAGCCCCCTGCGACTATTTTCTGTTTGCAAACCTTAAGAAATGGCCGAGCGGTAAGAGATTTGAGTCAAATGAAAAAGTCATTACCGAAACAAACGCGTGTTTTGAGAGCCTTGAGAAAACCTATATTTGGAAGTAGTAAAACAATTAGAAAAACGCTGGACTAAATGTATCGAGCTAAAAGGTGATTATGTAGAAAAATAAAATGTTCATTAGCCGATAAAAAATTGTTTTATTCAAAAAGTCACTGACTTATCAAACCGCCCTCGTGTTATTATTTGTATTAAAATTCAACTCCATTAAATCTTGAACCCTGTATATAATAAAATACGTTATTCTAATATAACCTATGGAACCATGTCACAGTAACGCGTGTAGAAGTGTAAGCTAATCTCAGATGCGCGCAGGAAAAGAAAACTTTCACAGAAACTACAGAGATGCTTACATTTATATTATACTCTGAAAGCCAAAACGCCCTAAAATACCTAAAAGGTTCAAGGCTGAAAACTCAAAAATTCAAGTGGAAGGCAAACAAAGATTATCAATGTTGAACACATTAATTGAAGAAAAGCATCTAGTAATTTGTTTTTCCATTTCAATACATTCTTTAGGCAGACGTGTACTATTGAACTACTTTGAAATATTGTATTCAGTACCTTATTATGATGCCCCTGAAGCTCGTATGCATGCCCTTGCTGACCGCCTATATCCCATACAATAACGCTCCTGTCAAAGGATCCACTGAACAACATACTCCTTTCTAGGTCCCACGCTAAAGAGCGTACAGAACCAGAATGACCTTTTAAAGTAGTCACCACAGATAGACCATTATTTCCTAATTTCAACATTGTTATTGTGCCTGAATAGTCACCTACGAATGCATGTTTACTCTGGGTGTCAAATCTGAATTATCATAAGGAAATATTACGTTGAAAATCATTTAATAAAATTCAAACTGAAATAATAGATTTATATATTTTGGCTAAATCTTGTAATAAACATTTGAACACTGTTGTGAAAATTTGTTGTGTTTAACAACTTCATAAATAATGAAATTTCTACCAACAAGGTGTTTTCTAATTTTCAAAACGAGTAATAGTGGGTTGGTTTTGATTTGGAGAAGAAGTTTTTGGATCCCAGTATTCAATATTGATCTCAAATAGAAACCTTACCAAATGGCCCCAAAAAATTGACACCAATAACAATGAACAATAGAAGGAAAGATTAATGTAGTATGTCTTAAACTATTTTATAGATTTCAAATGAACCTTCGTTTACCCAAAACTAGACACTTGGAACTAACACTCGGTAAAGTAGTGAAAATGTTTCAATCAATTAGAGGATGCCAATATTGAAAAGATAGAAAATTTGTTATTCCGAAGCTAGTATGGAACCAGTTATTCTAAAATGTAGGCAAGATATTCAGATATCAACTACAGCAAAAAATTTTGTGTACTTAGGGTAACTACTAAATGAGGTGAAGAGAAAGACATCAATAAAACGAAAAATGAAAAGAACGTTCTACTTCTGAAACTGAAGTTATACATGTTTGGGGCAAAGCAACGGAAAACAACGGAATTTACAATAGGGAAAGAAATTACAAGAAAGTGTAAAAAAAATTGTTGATAATTTTGGTAAAAAAGCAGGATGGCCTGGTAGATGAAAGCTGGTATAGCGGTTTTTCAAACGTCACCCGGATATTATATTATCTTAGTTGAAGAATTAGTTCGCAGAAGTTAGCATCCACCTATGTGAGAACAACTAGGGTAAACCATCAGTCGTTGGACACCGGATAATTAATGGACAGTCGCAATTGAATTCCAAAAAATTAGGTAACAACAAATGGCAACATCTATAAATTTTGACAGAATCTCCTAGATGTCCAATTGTTGTAGTTGAAAGGTTTTACAACATATGGCAGTAATGAAGTGTCAAAATAATTATTTCCTGGCGACTGTCACAAAAACAGACAATCTTCTCGAAAAACGATTATTTTAGTAAGGTTGGGTCAAGTTTATTGTTTCAATTTTGACTTAGTGGTGAATGTTATTGTTTTGGGTGTTGGAAAGTGGTAAGATATAGATACAATCTGCACTATTAAATGACTTGTAACTCATAAATATTGCATTTTGAGGTTAAATTAACCTGTCCAATGATTGTGTGGTTGAGTTTTTTAGGAAACAGTTATTCGACAGATGTCCAATGACTATATTTTTTCAGAAAGTTTAGTTTTTACGATGTTTACTCTATTTGTCTAGAAATTTAGATAAAACTATATTTTCGATCTCAGATCTCACGGACCACTCTGTCAGTTATTGGACGCTGTACAATAACTATCATATTATGTGTCCAATAATTGTTTGTTTACAGCTTGGAGTTCCATAGAAATGCCTAAGGGACAAATTATGAAATATGAATTTGGCACCGTAGGAATTGCGGGAAATAGACAAATCAAAGATAAAAGAGATTGCTCGAAAATATGATATTCCTTAATATACTTAGCATTTTAAGTTATATAACCCTGAGCACAGTACTTCCTTTGGACTGCCATCTGTTTTAACAAAAGAAGAGTCTGTATTAGAACTTTGGATTAAGAGGTTAATGAGAAAGGGTTATCAAATAATTGATCGATGAAGCCTGAACTACGTGATATTTGATATTCATAATGAATAATAAAATAAAACAAGTTACTATGTTTTAACACTGATTTATTGATGTAAAGAATGTCAAAATTTTACATTGGTTGGACCGGTTTCGCAAATACGTCCATTATCAACTACAAGCTAATAAAAACTGAATACTCATGTACAATACAGAAATTACCATCAATAAAATGCTAGTAGAGGTCACAGTAACTGGAATAATGGTGATTGGTAGGTAACTAAGTCTACCTGGTCGTTAAGGAGCTTAACCCTTTCTACCCTAGATGCCTTGAAAATTTCCATTGATTCAAAGAAATTGAGTTTATAAGATTTATCACAGGAATGAAGAATTTTTAGCTGTTGAAGTTCTGGAAAAGGATGACATTCATTCAGACGATGTGCAACTAAAGCTGAATCATATTTCTGATGTAGGAATGACAGGAAATGTTCTTTGTATCTAGCCTTGAAAGAGCGTCCTGTTTGACCTATATAAAAGGAATTGCACTCAGAACATGTTAATTGGTATACTCCTGATTTTTCGAATTTATCGGTTTTATCTTTTTGTGTTGAAAAGCTGGCCTGACAATTTGCTAACTGGTTTGAATGCAATATGAACTTTTTTACTATCAGATAAAACTCTAGCAACCTGTTCTGACGTCTTCCCAAAATATGTTAGAGACATAAATTTTTCGGGCTTTTCTCTCTTGGATTGGTGATATATCATGTTGAATGTGTTATTGCGTATTTTTCGATTAATTAAACTCTCTATTGCTTTTATATCGAAACCGTTGTTCTCTGCTATTAACATAATGGTGTTAAATTCTGATTTTCGGTCCATGTCCGATAAATGCAAAGAAATCGCTCTGTGAATCATGGATTTGAAGGCTGCTATTTTTTGAGAATACGGGTGAAATGAATCTATGGGTATGACATTATCCGTGTACGATGGTTTTCTGAAGATATTAATTGATAACGGTTATTATTCTCCCGGGTAATTGTTAGATCTAAGAAATTGATTTTACTATCGACTTCTGTTTCTACTTTGAACTTAATTTTAGGATGAATGTTATTAATGAAATTCAGGAAGACTTCTAGTTGTCTATTCGTTCCAATGAAACAGGCTAAAATGTCATCAACATATCGGTACCAAAATAGAATATGCCTTTTCGTCAAAGGTGACGTCATAATTTTAGTGTTTTCCAAATTAGACATGAAAATTTCAGATAGAAGGGGACTGAGGGGTGAACCCATAGCTAAACCATTATTTTGTGAATATATCTTATTATTGAACTGAAAATAATTTTGGGTCAAGCATAAATCAAACAGAAAATTAACTCCTCCCCATTCGTCCAGTGGTATCATATACCAATACATGCTAAGCAACTAAATACCAAATTCAAATCAATTTCAGATTTTCATTCACAATATAGTATAAAAATTCATTAGAATTATCGAATAAAATAAATAATTTCCTCATGCCACCAACCGCAAAATTGATATTATTAGATGTAGATAATATGTTTTCAAATATACCTGCAACAGAATGTATCCCTTAATATCAAGTATTCTAGAGGCAAGAAATCTCAACGTGGTCTGTAAAGAATAGTTAATTTCTCTGTTTGATTTATGCTTGACCCAAAATTATTTTCAGTTCAATAATAAGATATATTCACAAAATAATGGTTTAGCTATGGGTTCACCCCTCAGTCCCCTTCTATCTGAAATTCGAAAACATATTATCTACATCCAATAATATCAATTTTGCGGTTGGTGGCATGAGGAAATTATTTATTTTATTCGATAATTCTAATGAATTTTTATACTATATTGTGAATGAAAATCTGAAATTGATTTGAATTTGGTATTTAGTTGCTTAGCAAGTATTGGTATATGATACCACTGGACGAATGGGGGAGGAGTTAATTTCTCTGTTTGATTTATGCTTGACCCAAAATTATTTTCAGTTCAATAATAAGATATATTCACAAAATAATGGTTTAGCTATGGGTTCACCCCTCAGTCCCCTTCTATCTGAAATTTTCATGTCTAATTTGGAAAACACTAAAATTATGACGTCACCTTTGACGAAAAGGCATATTCTATTTTGGTACCGATATGTTGATGACATTTTAGCCTGTTTCATTGGAACGAACAGACAATTAGAAGTCTTCCTGAATTTCATTGATAACATTCATCCTAAAATTAAGTTCAAAGTAGAAACAGAAGTCGATAGTAAAATCAATTTCTTAGATCTAACAATTACCCGGGAGAATAATAACCGTTATCAATTAATATCTTCAGAAAACCATCGTACACGGATAATGTCATACCCATAGATTCATTTCACCCGTATTCTCAATAAATAGCAGCCTTCAAATCCATGATTCACAGAGCGATTTCTTTGCATTTATCGGACATGGACCGAAAATCAGAATTTAACACCATTATATTAATAGCAGAGAACGACGGTTTCGATATAAAAGCAATAGAGAGTTTAATTAATCGAAAAATACGCAACAACACATTCAACATGATATATCCCCAATCCAAGAGAGAAAAGCCCGAAAAATTTATGTCTCTAACATATTTTGGGAAGACGTCAGAACAGGTTGCTAGAGTTTTATCTGATAGTAAAAAAGTTCATATTGCATTCAAACCAGTTAACAAATTGTCAGGCCTGCTTTTCAACACAAAAGATAAAATCGATAAATTCGAAAAATCAGGAGTATACCAATTAACTAGCCTCTTTCAAGGCTAGATACAAAGAACATTTCCGGTCATTCCCACATCAGAAATATGATTCAGCTTTAGCTGCACATTGTCTAAATGAATGTCATCCTTTTCCAGAACTTCAACAGCTGAAAATTCTTAATTCCTGTGATAAATCTCATAAACTCAATTTCTTTGAATCGATGGAAATTTTCAAGGCATCTAGGGTAGAAAGGGTTAAGCTCCTTAACAACCAGGTAGACTTAATTACCTATCAATCACCATTATTCAAGTTACTGTGACATCTACTGGTATTTTATTGATGGTAATTCCTGTATTGTACATGAGTATTCAGTTTTCATTAGCTTGTTGATAATGGACGTATGTCTGAAACCGGTCCAACCAATGTAAAATTTTGTCATTCTTTACATCAATAAATTAGTGATAGTTAAAACATAGTAACTTGTTTTATTTTATCATTCATTAAGAAAGGGTTATCCTTCAGAAGTTGAAAATTTGCAATGAATTGTCTCCAAATGTCTTGAGGAAAATCCTCGACCGAATCCTTTTAAGAATATTTATCCTGGGGATAGGTGAGACGAAGCATTTTGAAAAGACAACCTGATATTGTTCAACGGACTAGTGAGGGAATCAGTCTAGTGCAAACATCTCGGAACAAAACATAAGGAAATGGTTCACTAAGATACACCAGTATTTTGGACAAATGTATACAGCATAGACACCAATAATTCCAAAGAATCGATTACAGTCATGTTTACGTTTTCAGCCTCTGGAGAATTCTCTCCGCCTACGGTTGTATATAACTACCAGAAGATTTTACAAAAAGTTGCTGATGAGATTCCAAAAGACTGGGTTGTGGGCCGAAGTGACAATGGCTGGATGAATTCAGAACTGTTTTTTGAGTATATGGGAAATGGGTTTCATCCTTATTTACTACAAAAGAGCGTAAAACTACCAGTAATATATTTTCTCAGTGGGCATAAAACCCATCTTACTTACAGCATTAGCAAATTATGCAAAGGGTTGGGCATAGAACTAATAGCATTGTATCCAAATACAACGCGCGTACTACAACCGTCTGACGTAGCTGTTATTCAACCCGTATAGGCTAGGAAAGATACACCAAGGACCTGGATTATGAATAATCCAGATGAGTCAATAACAAAGGTGGATTTTGCTAGTATACTTGAAAAAGCTCTTAAAAAATCTATTAAGCTGGAAACTTTAATTAACGGATTCAAAGCTTGTGGTTTGGTTCTGTTCAGCCTGATGTGATAGATTATGAAAAATGTTTGAAGAGCGTTAAGAATAATCAGACTAAGAACCACCAAAATCAAGAACCTGTTTTGACATTTCCTAAAATCAGACAAATAGTTGGATTAACAAAATTTACGCAGATGAAAACTTAGAGAGTAATAATGAAGATTTCCAAATTTTGCATAATACACTCGGAGGCAAAATGGGGATTGGAACCGCGCTTAGGGGATTGATATTTCAGGCTTGTTTTGTACCCCAAAAGATGTCCACCTTGAAACAAAAATTGACCTGTTTTTGCGTTTTGATCAGAAATGAATATCCTAGTAGATATAGCCTCTGTTTAGTTTTCGTTGAAGCACCCTGTATCTTCTATCTCCATGTTCTAAATGTCGTGTCGCCAATTTCTTTGGTAGGATCGTCATTTCTATATCGAATGACACAAAATTTGCGAATGTAACTCCTGCTGAATTGATAGTTGGAAATGATAGTAGGGAATATCTACACCCGGAGGCAAAATTAGCGGAACACTCGAAAATTTAACCAAATTCGAAGTTCGATATTTTTCTCAACCGATTTAGATGATTTGTTCGGCAAGTTATAGATCAACTCTTCTGCTTTGTAGAAATATAAGAGAAAACAAAAAAAATTTGAAAAAAAAATTTATACGGGGGCAAAACTAAAAGTGTTTTTTTTGTCAAAAATTCGTAACACCCTATGGAATTTCGTGGTCCGAGTTGAAACGTAAAATATCATGGTCTGTCAAGACACATCTTCCTACAGTAACGCCCTTCTTGTTTCATGCGTTTATCTCTATTTTTGCAAAATATATTTAATTTCAAGTGGAAAATCACCATTTTGGAGAAATTCCATTGAATCAAGAAATTGTCATTAAAATTCGTCTATCAATTTGGAATTTTCTTATTATCACTCAGGCGTGTCGAAATTGTCGTTTGCGATTTTTATGTTCGAATTGCATTAGTTATTGATGACAATTTGGTTAATTTGGTGAAAATTAGGAATTCTTAGGAGATAACAGTCGGTAGGTATTAAAATACACAACCGAATTCTGGGACCATTGATAAAACTTTTCATTTACACATGTGCACACCTTTTTTTATCAAATATGAAATACAACACACGTTTTTTTGTATATGACCACATTTACACTTGTTTAAAGAATGAGAGTTTTCCATTCTTTGATTTGATACAAATTCGATCGGTTGCAGTGTTTTGTGATTCTTTTACTGTTTACGATTCGAAACTGTATTTTTCATTCAGAATTAGAGATTTACCACCAACCTCAGTAGCAAGGGCAGTTACATTGATCGACGAAGGGCGCACCTACCGCTCAGTCGGTACCATGTTGGGTGTCCCGACGTCGGTTATCCATCGAATCTACCGACGTTACAGGGAAACTGGATTGTACGTGAGGAGGCGAGGACAAGGAAGAAATCGGGCAACCCGCGCTATACATGACCGTTTCATCGTCAATCAAACCATAAGAAATCCTCGTCTTACTGCTGTTCAGGCACGTAACCTTTTACAAGCAGTGGATAACATTAACGTCAGTGTGAGGACAGTCAGAAGACAATTAAATGAAGTTGGTCTGAGATCATACGCGCAAGCAAGAGCACCAAGACTCGATAGAGCCCATCGGGTAGCAAGATTGGCGTTTGCTAGGGGGCATGTAGCATGGACAATCAATCAGTGGAGACGCGTTTTATTTAGTGATGAGAGCCGATATTGTGTGAATTTCTTGGATGGTAGAGATAGAATATGGAGGCATCGAGGAGAACGGTACAATCAAGCGAACTTCGCAGGAACTGAGCAATACGGTGGAGGGTCAGTTATGATATGGGGTGACATATGCTTGGGAGTACGAACAGAACTGGAGATTATTGGCAATGGATCACTTAATGCCCATCGGTATATAACAGAAATCTTGGAGCCCCATGTTGTGCCTTTTGCTCCTTACATAGGGGAAAATTTCCTTTTTATGCACGATAACGCGCGCCCTCATACTGCGCGCATAGTGATAGAATATCTCAATGAAGTTGGGATCACACGAATGGACTGGCTGTCGCGGTTACCGGATTTAAACCCGATCGAACACGTTTGGGACATTCTTGGAAGAAGGGTTCGACAACGGAATCCAGGCAACGTTGAAGAGCTGACATTGGCTTTGGTGGAAGAGTGGGACAACATACCTCAACAGATGATAGACAACATCATTGGCAGTATGCGAAATCGTATGCTCGCTGTAATAAGAGCTCGGGGGGGTCATACTCGCTACTAAAATCAAATGTTTTTTCTTGTGGGTCATCATGAACATTTTTCTCAACATGTTCATTTCATTTCACGAGTGTATCGCCAGGATACACACCTGCTCTCAATTTTGGAGAGGAATGATAATTATTATAGAGTGTCACACAAAAAAATTCGAAAATAAATGTGCAAAATCAACGATTTTTCCAGTGTACTTCGAGTTCTCCCGGAGCGTGAAATTGGCCAGTGAATTTCAAAAATTTTCATTTCGTTCCGCTTCTCTAATTTTGATTTTATTTTTTGGCTTACCTCCGATGTTATGCACCTACGCAAGATTAAAAATAAATTCTTGAAATTTGTGACTTTACGCTTCAAATTGGATATCTCTTGTAAAAATAGAGATAAATGCATAAAACAAGAAGGGCGTTACTGTAGGAAGATGTGTCTTGACAGACCATGATATTGTACGTTTCAACTCGGACCACGAAATTCCACAGGGTGTTACGAATTTTTGACAAAAAAAACACTTTTAGTTTTGCCCCCCTATAAAATTTTTTTCAATTTTTTTCTATTTCTCTTATAATTTCTACAAAGCAGAAGAGTTGATCTATAACTTGCCGAAAAAATCATCTAAATCGGTTGAGAATTAGGAAAAATATCGGACTTCGAATTTGGTTAAATTTTCTAGTGTTCCGCTAATTTTGCCTCAGAGTGTATTTACAAAGCATTCACATTTTCATCTACTACTCCTGAAAAACTTTGGACACCAGTACCGGAGCCATCCATTTCAGCATAGGATACTATTCATCAAGCACCTGAAATTGATCCAATAGCAGGTACCACAATATGATTAGGTACAAATTTCAAATCTAATACATTTAAACTTATCTCCAATACAATCCAATGATATAACTAATAAGGACTTTCAAGACGTTCCTTCAGAACTAACAATGGCTACAAAACGCTATGAACGTCATGAAATAAGATCAGATCGTCTAGAAGAGAATACTCAAGTAACTCTTTTTAGTAATGATTCCGTTACTGAACAATTTTTACAAGATTTTCAACCAAGTATACCAAAAATCAGTACACCAGTAAAAGGAGATACTACAATACACCTCTTTTACAAGAACAAGAAAAGGAACATTTCTCCAATGATGCAAGTTCTGTTGAAAAAAGCCCAGTGTTCAAAATCATATCCAACAGTCAATTTGCACCGTTTTTGACAATGCCTCAAACACCTGAACGAAAAAGAAAAAAAATAGTGAGATTCCCTTACACAATAACATCAGATAAGTACAGAGCTATGTTTAATGAACAGAAAGAGAAAAAGGAATCTGCGTTGAAGATGAAAGAAGAAAGAAAGAGAGTAAGAGAAGAAATGAAAAAAAAAACAAAATGAAAAAAAGAAAATGTAAAGCCAGCTAGAAAGAAAATTGAAAGGAATCTACAAATACCTGCAAAATGTGTTCGAAACCAATTAAAACAAGCAACCATTTGAGTTGTGATATGTGCTCTTCGATATTTCATGTTAAATGTGTATCTAACATACACCTACATGTACCAGAAGATATCTCAATAGATCCTTATGTGTATCATGTTTGTCATAGCGAAGTGAACAATGATGATGACAACGATATAAGCTTGGAAGAGCATACTGACAATGAAGAAAATAATACCGTCGAAGACTTAGAAACAGAGATGCTATTTGATATGTACAAAAAAAGAAATTCTGAAATTAATGTGTTTCTCGTTAACTACCTAGTTATTTAACTGGGTATCTGCCTACCTATCCATATTTAATTTCTTTTATGACCCAAAACTTCTAAGTAATTAGATATTAAAGTATTAATATTAAGTTGTTCTTAAGGTGTTTTATTACTTATTTATCTATAATTTTCAAACACTGAAATTTTGCATTTATTTACAAGATCTAAAATTTTGAATATTTCTTGTGATAGCTCATTCAATCTAGTTTGAAATATATCTATAATATCTATGATACTATCATGGCCGGCGAAATAAGAAATTATTAACTATTTTTTTTTTTGCTTAACTGTCCAACGACTGTCGCTTTACCCTGCAAGGATACTTTAAATGAACCTCATAAAATTTTTAATGTGACACGGCATTTTTTTTAACAAAAGACAAAATGTAGGCAGTTGAAGGTAAAATGTCTGATCAATAGCAACTTAATTCAAAAGAAAAAACATTCTTATGTACAAAAAAAGAATGCTCATGGAGATGTTCTACCACCTACGATTATTTCCAAGTATGTGATATACTAAGTTGGTTGATTCTTACAACTTGGGGTGATGGATAGTCTGATAATGGTTGAATCACGACAGATAATTTTCATGAATATATTTGTAATATTTTTAATAAGTGGATGAATATTAGTGATATTCAAAAACCATTTCTACTTTTTACAAATGGAACCACATCACATCTGTCATTCCACTTGAGCTCATTGCACATCTATTGCAGACTATGCATGTTGCAGTTTTCAGAAGCCTAAAGGAGGCATCAAGAACTGTAGGGCAATCTTAACTTCAAGAAAACATTTTTCAAAGAGTTTATTTTCTTTCCATGTTGAACAAAGTCCTGAAAAACCTATTATTGCCTGAGATATTTCAAAATGGCTTTCTTAAGTATGGACTCCTGCCATGAGATTGGGATGAAGTGTCCTGTATATAAGAACCAACAAAAAAATTCACAGAATTACAACAAATTGCAGAGCTCAAAATTGGAAAAGTATATTGATGCAGATAAACTTAAATAATTTGAAAGTTGCATTGATTGGGAAGGTGTCATTGAAGACATTGGATTATTTCAATTTCCTAAAAAGATTGAACATCCATTAAAGCAAAGATAAAGAAAATCAAACCTCACCATGACTGCAAACCTCCCTTCATTGAAAAATCCAACATCAGAACAAAGCTTCACTACGGAATTAAGGCCATCAGTTACAGCAGGCTTGAGTACAAATTCATAAATAATTCTATTCACATTACAAAATGCAACTTTAAATTCTTCAATAATACCATAATAACGATCCTAAAATTCCTTGCAAAGAAGCCGAAGGAATCCATTATCAAAATCTTCAAGTAAATGGTGAGCACAAACCCAGATTTGTTGACTGAGGGATCTAGATAAAGACAATATACACCATCGGAGTTTCTCAAAAGATTCCAGTGTGATAACACCTGTTGCATTCAGAAGAGCTTTTTTTTTGGCCAACTCAGAGGATAAAAAGACAAATTGAAGGAAGACAAAAAAGAGCTGTGGAAAGAAATAGAGAACAGACTGAAGAAACATGAAACTTAAGTTAGATAAGAGAAAATAGAAAACTAAACAACAAATCTTAGAAGACTCAGTACAACTCAAGCACTGAAGAATGATGGTTAAAGTCTGGAAACAGTCCAAATGATGTATCTGATGAATTCTCTAGATGAAAATGTATGTTTAAAGCAATAAAATGAAATTAAGCATAATGGCTATGTAACGGTCAAGTTTCCTGCAGAAGTAGATATACAATTATTTTTGTATTGATGAAATGGTAACTGAGCCCAACATTTAAATTATGGCTATGGTAATGTGTGATGCAGCCAAAACTATATTTAATGATATTAGTATTACAAGTGAATCTAAAATAATTGAAGTCCTTGATATACCAAAAATGATAACTGGAGATAGAATAAAAACAAAGTTTATTGATCTTTTAAGGGTAACTTTTTCGTGATGTCCTATGACCAATATTTTGATTCAAAATATATCATTTCTTAGAGCTTTCAGTACAAAATATGAATCTCAAAGATCTCTCTTCCTACACAAGAAACTGTGAATATTTAGTTTCAAAGAATATATATTGATTGTCTACTAAAGTGCGTGTTTTCCACAGAATACCAAGCATTAGTGTTTTATCTATATTTTCAGGATCTTTTTATTAAAATAAATCCTTTAAGTCATTTTCAGGACTTTGAACATTAAGTTCAAATTAATTAATGTTTCAAGATACATTATCGCTCAACAACATTTTGATGATTTTTGGTCAAAAGATCTTAGGAATATACACGAACTCAAAATAAAAAGGAATAACATTCCAAAATAGTAGATTTAAAGCAATTTTGAAGTTATTATTCACCAAAGTTAGAAAGCTAGTAGATTGTATTTCTCTCTATTATTTGGAAGTATATGAATACTATATTATATGTCTTATGTTAGCTGAAAGCTCTTAATGTTTAAACTTGAAATAAATATATTTTATTTAAATTCCTAAAATATCATTCATTAGCTTCAAAGGATACTGTAACGAGGTACACCAAGCCTCTGATGTAAAAGTTCCTAAGTTCCGACCATTCTGAGTACAGTTGAATGAAAATGATTTATCTCTTCCAACACTTAATACCCATTCACATGCCAATGAAAAAATTATTTCTGTAACCCTAGCCTGATGAACCAGATACTCTCTGATGAGCATCATCCTGTTGAAGTCTGATGCGAGTGAATATTCTGAAACTGTACCATTTTCTTGGCCAATAAAGAGTTGTCTTGTTTCAGTGGTATAAAATACAGAAGTAGCACCACTAGGCATAAATTGACAAATGCTTGGCCAGTACTGTCCCGAATCTCGTTTCAGCCATACTCGGACAGTCCTAAAAAAGTGAGTATATGCAGGTATTCTACTCTATAAACTCTGATTTATCCAAACGTACTTATCATCAGATACACTGATAACTCCATCCTCCCCTGGAATCAAAACGGCCGCATTTATTTCATCGTTGCATCCCTCTAATTTGGATAATAGAGCAGGTTTTTTCGTTGTACAGAATCTATCGTTAGAATGCGTTGCAGGTTTTATTTCGGCTGCCATTGCTCAATATTCACATACTTTTCCTAATATTTCTGATGGTAGTTTTGACACTTGACAAAAATTCGTCAATGAATTGAATTGCTTCAATATTTTTTCTTCTAGCAAAGAAGATTTCTTCTTCTTCTTTATCCTTTAACCATGTGCTCTGTTACTATGTCTATTTACGCAGGTGAACCTACATTTTATAATGGACTGCAAGTTATCTGCCATTCTTTTTATATTCGACTCTTTTAAATTCATAGACATGTATAACGTCCATACCTTCGTCGGACTCGTACCGGCAGCCGCATGTGTGCAAATTGGAAAGCGTGGGATCATCCTACCATGCCACAGGCGATGGTCAAAGAAGATTTATTATACTATTGAGTTTATAATCGCTTCGGTAGCTGCACCGAATTAGTGCGCAAGCATATTGGAACTGCTTAGTCGAGGCTCCTGGTTCGAATCCGGGTTCAGGTTATGGATGTTTTCATTGAACAAAAAAGTGCTGAATTTGAAAGAGTCGATAACTTGTAATCCTTGTGGGGGCAGTTATCATTGCACGGTCTAGGAGAGTGGTTCGGAATCCACTATAAACTGTAGGTCCAGCTGTGTAAATGGTCTAAGTTCCCGAGCACATTGTTAAAAGATGTAAGCAAGCAAAATATTAAGTTTATGTTTCTACCAATCACATAGAATACCGAATATACAGATACCATAGACATGACACTTTAATATTGCTTCCTTTGTTTGAGGGGACTATTTTGGGTGACCTTGGATAAACCAACTTTGACATTTCTCAGACCAAAACGGGACCAATTAGGTATTCTGTGCCATATACAACATCACAGAACAGTCTTTAATGCACAGCATAGTGTAATTTACTGAATAGACCCTATATTCTGCGAGGTTGTTCTTCTGTATTTCAGCAAAAAATCATTAATCAGTGTTATCAACTACTGAAGTGGATACTCCGCTATTTGCGATATCTGGTAAAAATTACTGAAAAAATGGTCCAATCGATTGATATTTCAAATTAAACTCGCGGCACCATGACGGTTGCTGAATTATTTCCTTATTGAAGAACAAAAGATTTGCTTATATTACAGTATCAATTATTTCGTTAATTATGCTGTTTTTTGTTATAAACGTACTTTTCCGAGTGTTCTGTACTTTTTTCCAATTTCAGAATTTTAGTTGGAATATGATCGAATTAATCGTCGTTAATGATGATAATTACAATATCAATTTGAAAGATTATCTTTCTTTCTCTAATTGGCGCGCACCTTTCATCAAGGCCTTGGTCCAAGGTTCTCAATAATTTGATTAAATAGTTATTTCATACAACAACATACGATATATGTGGTATTATATTATACGTATGTGACAATTGGGACTCCATAATTAGTGAATAGTGATTTCTTCATATTGCAAATGGATCAGTAGGAACAGAAATAGAATTATTAAGATAATCTTCTCATATGAAATAGAGAGAACAAACTTGCATAAATTTGGTAATAGGTTTACCAGTTATCTATGCTGCTGTTTTTTTAATTAATTGCTGGTCCATTCCAGTAGCGAAACGTACAATTTGACATTTTGCAGATGGAAAACTTTAAAACTTATAGTGTTATTGGAATCTCATTTATTCCAAGAATTGCATTAAGGCATACAGGAGTAATATATAATTTGAATTCAGATCTATACATTCTTAGATTCATACAAATTAGTCAAACGAGATTATACTCTTGAAAAACAATTCTAATTCGTGTAAATTGCCTAACTA
This sequence comes from Cryptolaemus montrouzieri, assembly GCA_013387265.2. Classification (NCBI taxonomy): domain Eukaryota; kingdom Metazoa; phylum Arthropoda; class Insecta; order Coleoptera; family Coccinellidae; genus Cryptolaemus; species Cryptolaemus montrouzieri. The sequence continues at coordinate 38,988,072 of JABFTP020000144.1, forward strand.
CACAACTCAAAAACACATAATGTCGGTTTTTATCTATAACAAATTAGTAAAAATTCATCCGCCACATAGGTATCATTTTTCTAGAAATGTGAATAGTACTCCCCAAAAATTTTAAGAGAAAATAAAAATATCCAGTGTTGAATAAAAATTCTAAAAAGAAGGTTTTTTCCGATGGCTCTTTGATATCCTTCATAAGCTATAAATTCATAATATAAAAAATATATTACTCGGAAATAAACAAAACAAGAAGTCATGGAGGAAATTATTAAATTACAAAGTTGTAGGTATTAAAAGAACTATTGACTCGTTTAGCTTATACATTAACTGGTGGATTACTGTCCTAAGTAGTTTTATTACGATAAAAAATAGTAACGATTTTCTTGATTTTGTGTCCGATAATTTAAATTTCAATTAAATTTTTGAGATCTCGTTTTCCGTGAAGAGTTTTATATTATTTATTTATAATATTTATTATATATTTTTCTCAACTTTCATTTCCAGATGACTGCTTCACGGAAATCCATTTTACACAAATTCTAATGAAAAAATATCCTCCTCTACGGTGGAGTTGGGGTAACATCAACTAACCGCTTATATATGTTTCGAATTAATAAATAGGTTACAAAAATAAAATTAAATTTTTCCCAGTCTTTTTCGGACTATTAAAATTAAAGAAATTTTTACCACTCTTCATTTTCATGCTAATATAACTGGGGGAGAAAAGAGCCTACATTTGTTTCTCTAGAGCTATCTATCTAACACTTACCGCCAATTTTAGGGAACCCCTGTTTTTCGAAAAACTAATTCTCTTCAAAAAACTTATTTCTTTGAACCTACTTTTTGGTTTTCTTTGTGATACATTTACAGTAAGTAGAAAGTTATTAATCGTTATTTGACAAACCTGAATCAATCGATTTTCGACGCTTTTCCTTATACATCTCCAAAAGTAATGCACCGGTCGTTTTGGGAGCAAGATGAATAAATAGATCATTTTAATATCATAATTTCAATAATTTCAATTTCATAATGTAATATTTTCCTCTGTTACTTCTTGTTTTCATTTTGATTACGAAGAACCCTCTTCAATTTTACGATTTTTTTTAGTTTATTAAAAGCATTAGGGAACCACTGGAGAAATCGCAATCCTTTTTAAAAAAATTTATTCCATACGACCATATATTTTCTTTCCTTTCAAGAGTTTTGGGAAACTATATATCGAGACGTTAGCTATTGATTGGACTGAAGTCATAGTTTCGAACATAGTCTTCTTATGTATACTTATAGAATTGATAGCACATGGGAAATCGGAATATATCAGAAATTAGCAAAGTGGATGGTACAATCAGTAGTAGAAGTTACGGACGCAGTTAGTACTGTTTAAATCCATTGAAATAATATATGATACATAAATGAACAAATGCTACAACCGGATTGTTGAAATACTAAGTGAGGGATGAACGAATGACCTAATCGAAATGAATTCATTTCGTTGAGCTAGTTTGCTTTAGGTTATCTAATGAATAGAATAGTCAATACGTTGAAGTGAAAATGGAAGAGCTCATGTGTCATAAATTCCATACCATAAAAAACTCGCTAATATATTCGGGCTGGTTGTCAATACTATGATATCTAAATATTAATTTCTTTTACAACATGAAAGTTTGATACGCCTAAATATTCCTCGAAGTAATGTCAATCTTGGCAACATAATTTATGTCACTAGTTTCTTTTAAATATAAAACGTACATTTGTTCTCCGATATACGTGATTTCATAAATTGAATTCGCTGGTTAAATAAGTTTATTATTTCAGTTTGTGATGAGACAAAAATATTTACAATTCATGATGATATGATGACATTAATGTGCCTTATGTCAGACGTCCAGGTGAAAATTATGCTGTTACCTACATTTTCGAAATTTCTTTTTCTCAGATCATAAATATTCCATATATAAAATCAATTATTACTGGTGAATTTATTCTTAGTATGACAGATACTAACTGATCGTTATGAATGCGAGTCGTGGGGAAGTAAGCGACGATGATAACGATTTCAACTCCACAATGCGAAAATTATCCCTACTTTTAGAAGTCAACAACATCAACATGATGTCTTGACCAACAGTGCTATCTAACAGCGTGGATATAGAATTAACATTATGTGTTCCTTCAAAACTTGAACAACAAATCCTCTATGACTTCAGTACTCGTTTACGTTCAGCGTATATCATAATTCTCTGGTTGCAAGTATGACGTCATTGACATCATGACATAAAGGTAGACTATTTACGAATGACGTTATTCTCTAAAATGAAATGTTTTTAAGTTTTTATTCGTTGAAACTCAAAATGATATAAGCTATTAATCATCAGTCGTGTACTTGTAGTCTTACACCTCTAAGTGATCAATCCAATGTTTTTTATTCTTCTGTAAAAGTGGAAAAAATCAACAAATCAAAATGGGCAATGAAATGTCTTCCACAGCTATGGAAAGTATCCTTTTTCTTATTAGAAAACTTCATTTATGGAACTGTATTGAGCATTTATTTGGTGATGAAACGATATTTCGTCACCTTGATTTGCAAATGTAGTAAGTCCAAAATCACTATTCCTACAAGATGGCAAAAACTATATTATTGTAATGACCTTGTGAGTTACCACAAATTTTTCTTTACATATTCTAACTAGTTGAAGTTATTACAGTATTTCACCAGCTAGTTTTTAGGGTTTCGCTTCGCTAATGGAATTTATGCTACAACCCCCGTTTGACTCTGAAGTGGATCTAAGACATTTGCCAATTAAAGAAATTATTAGATGCTGCAAGCTTCTAGTATTTTGGATTTTACGCGACGTAATTTTCATCTTAGCAATTCAGAGTTGTTCAATTAGATTACTTCATTTAGGAGCAGCTTATTTTCATAATTTTTTTCTTATATTAATGAACAAGTCCAAATCAAACCAACATAACAGAAAATATGAATTTTCTTAAAATCATTATATTTGAAATCCACTATACATACTAACTACTTCTACAGATATTTTATAAGTATAATGTAATAAACAGTAATCGATTTCTTCTTTAGAAGCAAATAGTGTAGTTTTATACACTACTTATGTTCTTTTTTGCGATGTTTACATTGTAATGGCTATTTCTAAAACTAGATAATCAAACGATTCGACATAATATTTACGAAAAATAAAAGTATATATCAAATAATAAATGATATTTCATGGATACTAAAATTATACAGTGTTTTTGTTCTTCTGTGAAGTTGCGAATTTTGGCCTGAATTGTGATAGAACTTTATAACATCTTATCAACTCCAGTAAGTCTAGGGTAGAATTAATTTTTATCCCAGGCTTATTAGATGTTTTAGCTACCTCACTGCCAGAATCATCAAATTTGTTTTCTGCATGGAGAAAAGATGGAAAAAGAAATGGCCGATTGGAGTAATTTTTTTGTTGTCTTGAAGGTTATTCGAACCAAGTTCCGAAAATATTTTCAATGCTTTGGCACTTACGGTTATGCCAGAAGTTTTCACCATCTTTGTTATTTCAAATGGCATAATGTATGTTTCTATTTTTTTTTATTGCAGAAAATTAAATTCTGAACAATTTTTTCCCATATCATTGCCACCTGAAATCAACCGAAAGGAAGATATGAATTTTTCAATCCAAATTTTGCGATTTTTGCATGTCTCTTAGAAGTACTAAAGATCATTCAATATCGATTATTTCTAGCTCATTGTAAGTAAAGAGGCTCATTTAGCAGAATTCAATGCATTTAGAGGCTTCACGGTGTTCAGGGTGTTTCCAAAGCATGTGGCAAATTGTAGTACATTCTAAGGTACAGAAATCCGTTTTTTTTTTAAATTAGACTATCTATCTTTTGCACACTTCATTTAACTCGTAATATTAATAGGCTTCAATCTGTTATGAGTTTCCCTATACTTAAAATGCATCGTTTCCGAGTTATTCGCAATTTTATCCCGAAAATTACGATTTTTCGCGCGAGGACCCTGAAATTCGCAGATTATATGACCGGAAATCATTCAAATAATGCAATAATGCATAATCAATACACAATCAAGTCCAATCATTTTGGAATATGGAATGAGAGCAATCATTTCAGCAAAACTGAAAGGCGACAATTTTTAGTTTGCATGTTGCTGCATCTGGTTCTCACATTTTCGTGAAACCTTTTTTTCCCCCAGATATCTATTTATCATTAATATAATTTTCATCTCATATTGGAATTTTATGTTTCAATGATCGTTGGATCCGACTTGAAAGTGTTATAGTGAAGAGTGAAAATTTTCCATAAATAATCAAAATCTTGAATACTCTCATGAAGACATCATGAATGTGTTAATTATTCATGGTCAATGCCAAGAAATAATTAGTCGAACTTGCAGAGCATTCAATGAGAAATATCCGAATTCACCACCAATGATCAGGAACAAAATCAGACAAATAAAAAGAAATTTCATGAATCATGGAAGTCAGAACATGAATTATCGAACTAGAACTAAACCCATAGTAAGCAATGAGGATAAAGTTGTCAGCATTTTAGCATATTTTTATGCTGATCCAAGTTCGTCAAAATATTTGAAAATGTTAAAGTCGTTGGTCAACAATATTCTAACGGAACACAAATTTCATCCGTACAAGTTTTCATTAACTTGTGCAATTAATCTTGAAGATGCAGTCAGTAGAAGAGATTTCTGCGAAATGATGTTGATTCGAATTCAAGAAGATGAAAATTTCTTGGGTAATATGATTTGAATGGACGAATGGAAGATTTCGGGAGACGTCATTGTCAACCGGAAAAATGCCCAAAACTGGTGTGACGAGAATCCACACGTGACGCGGGAGCAAAATTTTCAGCAAAAGTTCAGCTTCAATGTTTTTTGTTTATTGTAAAACGACCAATTTCGTTATATGTTATACGAAGAACATTTAAGTGGGGTGAAATATCTGGAGATTTTACAAACGTTCGTCACCGAATTACATCAGTTACTTGTCGAGAAAGTTATCTTCAAATTACCAGAAATACCTCGCTGAATGAAGCATGACGATTTTTTTCATGGTTAGATGTAGGTACTTTTCGAAATATTGCCAACAGAAAAAATCCTGGATGTATTCCTTCAACTATGCTGAAAAATATCAGAGTTTTAACTTGTGAAATAATATTTGAAATATTCTGTTTCAGGACAATTTGTGGGTTTCAAAACGTCTAGATCTAAAATCAACAGCAATTCGAAGATGACTTTCCTGACAAGTAACTGATGTAATCGAGAATACCTACTAGAAAAGAAGAAAAACGAGAAGTCAGATTCAATCCACCTCAATAGTAATTGATTTTGCACTTTTTCTCTCGGAATTCTGACCAGAATTACTTTGATGAAGATTTTGGGATGGGTCTCGTACTGAGAGATCAAAATGCATTATTTGTAAGATTTCCGGTCATATAATCTGCGAATTTCAGGGTCCTCGCGCGAAAAATCGTAATTTTTGGGATAAAATAGCGAATAACTCGGAAGCGATGCATTTATGTATAGGGAAACATATAACAGATCGATGCCTATTAATATTACGAGTTACGGACTTTTGTACCTTTGAATGTACTAAGAGTTGCCACATGCTTTGGAAACACCCTGTATATCGTGAAGCCTCTAAATGCACTGAATTCTGCTGAAAGAGCCTCTTTACTTACAACGAGCTTCAGTATTTTTATGATGCCTTTTAGAAGACAAGCAAAAATCGCAAAATTCCGATTGAAAATTTCACATCTTCTTTTCGGTTGATTTCAGGTGACAATTATATGAGAAAAAATTATTCAGAATTTAATTATCTACAATAAAGAATAAAAAATATGCCATTTCAAATAACAAAGTTGTTGTAAACTTCCGATATAACCGGAAGTGCATTGAAAATATTTTCGGAACTTAGTTCGAATAATATTCAAGACAACAACAAAAAAATTACTCCAATCGGTCATTCCTTTCTCCATATACTTTTAATGCCCCAATTGGTGTGGACACCATGTATATGTATATTCGTATGGCAGGAGGATGTTTTCCCCATTCAGAAGAGGATAAGCTTTATAGTGTTTTATAATAATCCAAGGCTCTTTTTCTGGAAAGTGCAAACTTCATCTCAAAGTATAATGTAACATATTTTTGTTTTTCATTTTTTATCATTCTAAGAAAACGGTACTATTATTTTTGATGACTTTCTTCTTTGAGCTTTAATTTGAAGTTCAACATACGCAGTTTCTTGTCTTTAATTCTAATATTTCTATTGTCTTTCAAACTAATCACAGTTAAAGTAAAAGAATCTACATATCTCTTCATAGGAATTTACAATTGTCTAATATAGATTTCATTCATCAATATAAGGAGGTGTGATCAAAAAGTGAAGTGAACTATTGGCCTTTGTTAGCAATGCACTTATACCAATATTGAATAACCATACAAGGTTTTCAATATATCCTTAGCTCCTTTAACACTTTTTATATATAAATTATATTATAGATATTATTATTATTATATTATATTATTATATATATATAGATATATTATTATTATATATTATATAAATATTATATTATATATATATATATATATATATATATATATATATACAACCAAATTTATATGGAATCACCCGATATTTTGAATATTACCTCAGGGATTTTGGAAATTTCGAAGGATTGTTAGAATTGATCCTTTTTGAGAAAAAAGAAATAAATTTTAATAAATTTTAAGAAAGAAACAAATAAAAGAAAATAAGAGACTCCTTCCGCATGTAGTAAAAATATTGAAAATTGTTTTCTCACAGAGTAGGTGTTTTTTTCTCGACCTCAGTAGCTTGTATTACCTCCTCTTGCCCTGATACAAGCCTGAATCCGTATGGCATGCTTGCTTTGGATTAGGTTTTCGGCCTCCTCTGGTGTGATATTCTGCCACTCTTCTGTGGCGGCTTAGATGAGCTGTTGTGAGATTCTTGGATTATCTTGGCGCGATCTTATTTTCCTTTTGAGATTATCCCGTAAATGTTCAATAGGATTTAGGTCTGCAGAGCAAGCTGCCCAGTCTAAAATAGCGATTGCCCGGGTTTCAAGATAATGTCGCGTGAGGTTGCTGCATTATCTTGCATAAAAGTGAAATTCTTACCTCACCAGAGTCTCACTATTGGCTCCAGCACTAGATCCACGCAATTTCTAGCCGTTACACTAGCAGGAAACGAAATGATATATATATATATATATATATATATATATATATATATATATATATATATATATATATATATATATATATATATATATATATATATATATATATAAAATTACAGAAAAACTTATTTAATGTTTATCCTTTTTATATGAAATTTGTGCCAATATTCATGACTGCTATTTTCGGTAAAAAATTGATTCAACCTGATTATTAAATATTCAGTGTATTGCAAGATGAAAATTTTGAATGGAAATATGGCAATATATATAGTCTCTTATCATTTTAATTTTAATGAACTCATTCACTCATTCGTTCAAGAACAACTTTCATTTGATGTAAGAAAAATTACCGCAGTTTCAGTAACTTGAATACTTGCTAATTGTTTTACAGGCGTATACTTTTATTTTTTAATTTAATCGAAATGCAGATTTAAGTGAAATGAGATATAAAATATACAACTGTGTCAATTTTTTATCATTTGTACTTTCCTTATGAAATTATAGAGCATTTGTTCAATCTTAAGTTTGCGGTCAAAGAATTAGAGAGAAGTTCAAAAAGATGTGAGAAAGAAGAGAAACAAGAGAAAGCCAAAACGAAACAAGCCATCCAGAAGGGTAATATGGATGTCGCCAGAATACATGCTGAGAATGCTATTCGACAAAAAAATCAAGCTTTAAACTATTTGAAAATGTCGGCTCGAGTGGATGCTGTAGCAAGTAAAGTTCAGTCTGCCGTGATGACTAGAAAAGTAACCAATTCTATGGCAGGCTAGTAAAATTTTGTAGTTCCTGATAAACAATAATAAAATATTTACTTTTCATTGAAAGTTTCCTGTAATTTTTTCATTTTAGGAGTCGTTAAAGCAATGGATGCAGCGATGAAGAGTATGAATCTCGAAAAAATCTCATCTGTTATGGATAAATTTGAACAACAGTTTGAAGATTTAGGAGTTCAAAGTGATGTCCTTGAGAATACCATGTCCCAGACTACTACTACACTTATTCCGACTAATGATGTAGATTCCTTAATGCAGCAAGTTGCCGATGAAGCAGGGTAAGTAAATCTAAATTAATGAAATAACTGATTGTGTAATGAAAGTTTAATTTAATCTTAATTTTTACTTGATATCTGCACTTCATTTATAGTTGTAACATAGGAGCTCATATTGAATTGTGACACATACACTGTGATCCCGATAATTCAATGTTTCAAGGTCAATAACTTGAGGGTTTCATCTTTTTAATTCATTGTGTTGCCTTTCTAAATTTTCACTGCTTTTTTGATGGGTTGTTTTCTTAGAGGTTATGTAGTTTTTCAGTAAATCCTTATCTCTCAGTTTTCTGAGCATTTTTGCGACAGTTAGGTATAATTTGTAAGCTGTTCTGATATTGCAATACTGTATATTCTTCTTCTTCGTGCTTTGAGCTCTTATGGTAGCACTCAGGCCCTTTGGTACATTGTACTTGCCGTGTTGTGTAATTTTCTTATCAGTCTAGCAGAAACTTTTTGAAGTTTGTAAGACTGTTGTAGGGGGCCTCGTGGATCATCCGGGCACTAGATGTTTCATTGCCAGTGTTCAGTCTGGCCGTCTTATGACCGGGACATTCGAAGAGTATGCGTTCCGTAGTTTCGTCATTTTCTAGGCAACCACGGCACTGTGTGATTTTCGACACTCTCATGACGTGTAGGTTGATTATTGTTTTGGTATCCCATCAATACGCCAACTACCATCCCAATAGACTTTTTATCAAGGGACAATAGTACACATACTCTGTTTTTGATTGCTGCCCCTTTATGAGTCTTTTTGACTGTCTCAGCCCCAAAATGCCCGCCCAATAGTTCAGGGCTTCGGTGGTGTTCCAGTTTTGAAAGAAGGGGATAATGTGGGTCCATGTGATGGTCAGAATAGGTTCTGGTCCCATTGGCCTAATAACAGCTGTTGCCTTTTTGTCAAGGCTGTCTGCTTTCTTAATCCCTTCGATACCCTGATGGGCTGGGCACCAAAGCAGAATAACTCTGTTTGTAGTACTGAGTTCTCGAAGTGCTGCTTTGCATTCGCCAACTAGTTCGGATGCAACTCTTGCATCTGTCAGATATACAAGGGCGTTCTGGCTGTCAGACATATGTAGATGTATGCGTCTCTGAAATTCCTGTGTAGGTTTTTTCCTGTACACATCGGAGAGTAGCAAACATTTCTGCGTGTGTTACGGTGACGTGGTCTTCTAAAGCAATCGTAATGTTTGCCCTCGGGCCGTGGAGGGCGATGCCTGCACACATCTCGGTTTTCACCCGTTTGTAAACCAGGTGGGGCCCTGTGGGATGTGGGAATTTGTGTTGGTGGAATGACGACCTTGAAGGTTTCGTCAAAGTGGTAGGTGGCTCTCATTTGATCTTCTCTTGTGAGAAGGGCAGGTCGGAGTTCTCTAATTTTATCAAGGGATGTAGAGTGTCCAGAAGTCGGATTTCTGTCCCTCCACATACCTCCTTCCCACAGCCTCAATGAGGCTCTCATGGCCGTCTCCTCCACTATTATGTGTAGTGGAGGGACGCCCAATAGACACTCCATTGTAGCCGTGGGTGTGAATATCAAGGCTCCCGTGACTGCTGGACATGCTCGGCTTCGGATCTTGTTTATTTTGTTCCGTTTTGTCTGTCTGTCCAGTGCAGGGCACCATACGATGGCCGCATAAGCCAGGAGCAGTCTTATCACTGTAGTGTATAACCAATATATTATGTTTGGTTTGAGTCCCCATCTGGGGCCGAATAACCTCCGGCTCCAATTTAGTTTGGCGTCAAGCATCACACCTAGATATTTCACTTGTTTTACTAGAGTTAGTTCCTCATTAAAAAGAATGGGTGCCTTGAAAGACGGTAATTTCCTCTTTCGAGTGAATAGAATCATGTCTGTTTTATTTGGATTAACAGAGAGGTCGTTCTCTCTGCACCATTGTTCAGTCATTTAAAAAGCGTTCTGCGCAACTTCGCATATGGTGCTGAGTTGGCAATACTGTATGGTATTCTTTCTAGTTTTCATGCAGTCGCTCCCGCCAACTTAGAAAAATCTCAATTCAAGAAAGTGCGCTTCAAAGGTCATGATCAGAAAACATGTTAATTTTCAATTAGTAATAATGCGCTAATCAGCTATTTCTGCCCCGTAAAGTAAATCTTCAGCTTCCTCATAAAACTCATGTTGATGAAGTTGCAAGCTTTCTTGCTGGAAAAAAAACGTACGCCGATTTTTCCTCTCGTTCCGCTGTACATTGACGTTATCCGCAAAGATTTTACAATACTGGCCGATTTCTGAATCGAGCAACTGCATGATACTTAAAACTGCAGAGTATCTTATATTGAACTTTCCTACAGACATGCACGCAGCAATTTCAACATTTTTTCCCAGAATTCAGATATTTTGGAATTATGCTCCAAACAGTGAAGTTGATCGATCCGTAAGAGTTTTGCGTGTTCCCGCCTAAGAATCGCGTCGTAAGTTCGTTCTTTGGGAGCTCTTCTTAAAGTAGAGGAATATGTTTCTCTACATCTTCATCAATCTATTAAGCACAGAACTTGAAAGACGCAAGAGTATTCGTGACTTCAGCTTTGCGCCGTTTTCGCAGGCTTGGTTTCCACCCATCATTATCTGATCCATTTGTGAATCGATTACGGTAAAATCTGCGTTTTCCTGACTTTCAGAACGATCATTGCTCAATTTCTGGATAACTTATCATGATATTGTAGCGATGTGCGCTCGACAAAACTCAAAACAGATAACACTCTTCAATCAATGGCCAGCTCCGTAAAAACACGTACATATAGGAGTAATGTATCGTCATAATCCGTACTAAAGTTTGACAGAGCAATTCTATGAATTCAAAATATTGTTTTGAACGACAGTTGAACATTTTCAGGAATGTACACATCTCAGAATTATTCAAGCGAAAGGAGGAGCGCGCGCACCAGCTGCCCTAACGCTCGTATTCTGCTGTATATTGTGAATTCGCCTAAATAACTTCAGAACCATATTCTTAGATATAAGAAATAGGTTTAAATAATAGAAGAATCTATTTTGTGAGCCTTTTAAAGCAGGATTCCCCCTTTAGCCTCAATTAACACAACGATACTTGTTTACTGAGGAAATAATTTCGAAGAACCCAATTTCCTATCCGGAACAATTGGAGATAATTGAGATCACTTTGGAAAAGATTATTGAAAGAAGAATTCAAATATGTAAAATTACGCAAATATTAATTTAAAAGCTGAAGAAAGAAGAACTTTATACATATTTCCTTCAAAAAGTATCAGTGACTCAAAATTACTTTTTCACTCTCTTTTACTCTCTTTTACTCATGAATTATTAATTAACACAGGAGTTCAACCAAATATTATCGCCATTAAGTGGAGCTAACAATATGAAACGGAAATATTGATTTCATATAAGTCTATCGCACAACAGTTTGTCATCCATAAGTGCAAAAGGTCCAACAAAAAGCTTGTTTAGTTGGTGCTCTTAACCAATAAAATTGCTTACTAGCAATGTAATTGCACTGGAACACAAATATAAACAAGACGGAAATAACCAAGCAAATCAAGATACCGATATGTAAGGTTAAAAATGAAGAACAAGAATTTCACGTAAGTGCAAAAATGGTATATAACCATTGTACAATAGACATGATATATGTTTCACAATGTTGGCTTCACATGTCATTCGTTAGTATAACAGAGAAGGTGCTAGATAGAGTTATAATATATATGAGTCCAACTATCAATGATATATCCAGAGAAATAAACATCCAATTATAAAATGTTCAAGGTTACGTTTATTGTTCTGATGTCAAAATATTACCTACAGTATTTATGATATTGCAATAACTTTTTTGCAGATTTGCACTATTAGAATACAGCACAGCGTAAATTAGAGCATGTACAATATCTCTCCATTAATTCAGATATTTTGGGATTTCTATGAATTTGTGTTTTTCGTTTTATTTTTCTATATCATTAGCAGATAAATCCGCAATACATGTTTCTATGTTTTTGTGATTTCTTCAATGAAGATATTCTTTGGTGTTATTGCACCTCTGGTTAATATTGAATGTTATATTTCTTATCCGATGCATTGTTGATAACGTTCAACCCGTTGTTTACTTTGATTGTATGATCATCACTATTTTGTTTCACTTGGTTTTTTGATAGTATCTCTAATTTTTCTCGAAAATCTTGTTCTTTTTTGGTAATGTTTATCGGACTCTGAGTTAAATTTTTAACTGAAACTGTCAATGAATTAATATAAATGTTTTCTTTAATTTTCAGATTAGAGTTGAATATGGAATTGCCAGAGGGTCCCCAGAGTTCAGTCGCCTCTACAACTCAAGTTTCACAAGAACAAGACGAGTTAACACAACGCCTAGCAAAACTTCGACAAAGCGAATAAATGGGAGTTATAAATATTTTATAAACAGCAATTTAACGATAAAGTATTTTTTGTTATATTTTAGCTTGAAATAACACTTTTTTGAGATCTTTTCAATAAAAATATTCTATATTTAATATATCTATGAATTGAGTTATGTAATCATGGTCCTGAAAGTTTAATAAAATATGCTATTGTTTCCACAAAATATTTTTAGAAAATCATTTCTAGGAAGAAGATATGAAATACACCAAATAAATAAAATAGATATGTATATTGATTTCAGAACTGAGACCGATTCAGGTAGGTAAGTAAGATCTTTATGTGATATTTGTATAGATCTTGTATTTGTGAGCTTGGTTGCTTAGGTATGCAACACATTTTCGGATGCACAAAGTACTTGAATTTACCTCCAATTACAACTGCATTATTAGCATACATGAAATTTATGGCGTTATATTAATTATTGTTAGAGTCGACTGATTATAGGTATAAAAGAGTTAGTGAATATTTTATTTAATTTTCCTACTTAATATATATAACAATATGTATCGGGAAAAATATTTGACCTGACAATTTATCGCAATAACGGATTGGCAATTAAAAGAAAAGGTATTTTCAATTTCATAATATGAAGGTAAACTCCATAATAAGTAATGTTTGCTTAGAACTTTTATTAAAATCGTTATTAACACACTGAAGATATTTTTATGGAAACTTTGATCCATGTAGCAAAGTTTTGGTTTTTTGCTATCTGGAAAGAGTACAAAGGGGTTGCTATCACAGGTTATTTGTGAACCTCATTCAGGAGGAGCAGGGAATAAGAATGCATTTAGTTTCCTAAAAAGCTCTGCAAATCTAAACCGATTTACAGAGCAATCATAACGAAGTTCATTGTTTTGTTGGTTCAGCAAAGATGTAGATGGTAAGTGGAAAAAAAAAGTTTTTATATTATGTGCACGATAAGCATATTTCGACGTACTAAGCATATTGTGAATAGAAGAAAATGACCCCCTTTTCCGTGTTCTTTTTGCATGAGGAATTCACTGCCGCAAAAAGCAGATTCAAGCTAACTTTTTTCGTTTCGAGTTATTTGGAAATTTTCGGAGTCAGTCAAGTGCCAATATCTCGGTTGTTTTTGAAGTTATATAAAAATTATTTTGACATTCTACATGCACTTTTTTACGTAGAATCGTACTACATGCGGAAATTTGTTTCTTGTTCAACGATTTTTGAGTTATAATGTCAACTCTCGTTTTTTTTAAATATGAACCATGGATAGATAACTTTGGTTTCGTTGAATAAAGATCAAGAATGAATATCTGTGGTTAATCTCGCACTACCAAGTGGTGACACTCTAAATTATATTTGATGTTTAGACTTGTGTGTGATTAAGAAAGAAATTCGGCCAGAATGCATTTCGTATGGCTAACATTATTATGAATTATTGAGTTGTATTAAGTAAATATACCCTCTATTTGAATGAAACGAAATATTTCTCAAGTATTATGAACAATGAAGTAAAATGTACTTCACACATTTTTCTTTCAATTTCGACATGGAATAGAAGTAATCGTCATGAACAATACAAGTTAAGGTTCATACCATAGGAAGCGTTATATCACTGCGATAAAAATTTGGCTTGGAAATTTGAATTTGTGTATGGTAGGGATAAAGTTGAGATGTGCTCTTAATTTACCACTACTCAACACAAATTCAAATTTCCCACCAAAATTGTTATCTCGGCGATATGTCGATAGGTAAAATCACTTCCTTTAATTGAAACTTTATAAAGAATTCACCCGTATTTCAGCCAATCTAATCTAGCAACAAAAATTTTGTTGGATCTTTTTGTCTTTTTACAATGTACTAGGGAACTTCGGAAATTTATGACCTCTTCAGGCGACTCTTTCCAGTTTCACTTTTTCGTTCAAGGGGTTCGGATTCGAACTAGGCATTTGGGCTTAGCATTTCGGACATACTTGCCCACTAACCGTGCAGCTTCCCAGGCTGATAGCCACAAAAATAGTACCATTGCCAATCCCGAACCAATAATTTTCCGAACGTCGCGAAGTGGCATCTTATCGTACTATGTCTTCTTAAGCATGCTCTTTTTAAGCAGTCAAAAGAATAATAGTGTTCAGATTCAAATAGCCTCTGAATATAAAACTATAATTCGAGAGAATGGAAAAAGTTTGAGGTGAAAATTATAGCTCACAGGTTGTTCCAGGCATCTAGCCTCCCACTGACCATGACAAAACACTTAACTCATAAGGATGCTCTCAACTTCAAAGATTGGTAACCATCTACATGCTAGACAACTTGAATGTCCGTAAACAGTAAAATACCTTTTTCTTCATCCTAACCAGCTAATAGCTGTTCGAATTTTTATGTGCTGTAAGAGCATTTAAATGAACTTTTAAAGCTGTCAAAAATAAACATCCATGTGAACTTGTGAACTCGGTTATGTTTTTTATATCCCGATTCATTGAATAGCCCTATTTCAAATGACATCATTCTACTTGACGAAAACGAAACGGTAGAAATTTTAACATATAAATAATAGCAGACTCAACAAGTTACTCACAAAAATCAAATTACATGTCATCACATCAATTGATGAAGTGAATCTAGAAATTATTCCGATTATAGAAACTAGTCTCATGAATTTCTTCATGTGTCACTTGAATCATATGTAGAGGATATATTGTAAAAACCAGAAAACATTTTATGTATACTTGAGACAAGAGTGTATGTAAACATATTTACTAAATCTGAATATTTTTGGATCACAAAGTTTACTTTACTCAACAATTAGAGAATACAATAGAACCATCAATTAAGTTGTTTAAAAGCTCAATTCTTATTTTTGTAAATTTGAATCTTTCTAATAATTATGATTGTCCGTTCGCTGATATAATTCATCCCTTTCATTCCTTAAAATTTCATAAGCTTCTACTCCAATGATATTATTCCATTGTGATTCTTTAGTTTATATCATTCTTATCCTAATCATTATAATACACTTCCGATAGATTTCACAGCATCAGAAACAACATTCTTCACATATTTTCAGATACAACTTGGAATCGACAATAACCCAAAGGCCTCTCGCACAATTCGCCCTCTCAATATATATATTTATTTTTTTTTTCACTGACAGTTGCGGGTAACTCCAATGACTACCGGGCTTTGTGGCCAAGGTAGTCATCTAAACATCTTGCGGCTCATTCATTGTTGAGAAAACCGCGTACAATTCTGGTGGTGCTGAGAACAACTTCTCGCTGCGATCCAGTGACAACTGCTCTATCGAGACCCAATCTTTGGGTGTTTTGCAATAGGTGCCCTTCCACGAGGCCGTTGACGGATATAATCATAAGCATAATTACAGTGGTGCTCAGCTGGTGAATTTGCTTCATTTCAATGGCCAGATCTCTGTACTTATCGATCTTCTCCGAATACGCCCCCGGTATATTATCATCAGCCGGTATCGTCACATCCAAGAGTACAGCTTTTTTCTCTTGCTTATAGAATACAACGATATCCGGCCTATTGTGCGTTATGGGCCGATCACAGATTATAGTATTATCCCAGTATACTTTGTGCTCTTCATCTTCAAGGACAGTTTCAGGCGTATATTTGTAATTCGGTACTCTGGTCTTCAGAAGTCCGAGCTTCAACGCTATCTCCTGGTTGTATATTTTGGCCATGCTGTTGTGCCTGTTGAAGTAATCCTTGGGGGCCAAGATCAGGCATGAGGACGTGACATGCTGGATTGATTCCAGGCCCCTGGAGCAGCGGCGACATTGGTCTGAAGGGGTATTAAGCTTAGCGATATGCTTGTTATAGGCCCTTGTTGGCACAACCTGATCTTGTATGGCCTTCAGCCTGCCTTCAGTTTCCGGGTGTAAATATCCTGCCATAAGAAAGTTAACCGACTCACGCTTGTCAACGTGATCACTCTCAAGGACTTTGGGATAGCGGCCATGTAATTTCATCGCCTTCCATCCATTGATCCTTTCTTCAGGAGTGCGGCTTCCTAGTGTTACTTCGGCCCTCATCAGTTTCAGAGGTGTCACATCATCGAATGCACGGATGGATCTGTGAAACGACGTGTTACTTGCCGAGATGTGCTTCCTTAGGCTAAGGATAATTTTATCGTGGGTGCTTTCTATGTTTGATATTCCTCTACCTCCCTGGTCTCTTCTAAGGTAGAGTCGGTTCACCGACGCATGAGGGTGGTGCATGCCATATTTTGTCAGCATTCCTCTAACTTCTTTATAAATAAAGACGTGCTCGTAGAAATCTTTGTTATTATGCATATTCCAGTTATTTTATTCTTTAGTATTTAACTTTATCGTTATATAGAACAGCAATGTATTTTATTTTTTTTTATTCAATGAGAAAATATTTTTCTTCGATATAAATAGAACTGGTAATAAACGAATCAAATATATTTATTATACACATATATCCATCTTAAACGAGGCAACCTGTGAATTTTGTATCCGTGGTGATTGGAAAAATTTTCCGAAACGCGTCAAATTATTTTGTTTGGGGGGACATCTTTTGACGTATATTTGAAGTTTGAACGATCATCCCCCTAAGAGAGGGCGTTTCAATCTCTCAAAATATAGAATAGGGCAAAGGAGTCAGCGACACCTCATTTAAAAGTTCTTCGAAGCCCCTATACAATGCTGTATGATAAAAGTAATTTTGATGAATATTTTTCGAGAAAAATCATTTTTTGTCTCAAATGAGCCAACTTGAATTATTTGGCTATTTTCAAGATTATTGAGGAAAGGGGGAACAAATCAACTTTTGTTTTGACGTTAGCGCCTGCGTGCATTATTATGTATGTA
Organism: Cryptolaemus montrouzieri; assembly: GCA_013387265.2. NCBI lineage: Eukaryota > Metazoa > Arthropoda > Insecta > Coleoptera > Coccinellidae > Cryptolaemus > Cryptolaemus montrouzieri. Next base: position 39,005,584 of record JABFTP020000144.1, read on the forward strand.
TATTTTATTGTAATATCTTTTGAAAACTCTACAATCTACAACAATTTGAAAAGGTTTTATAGTTTTATTATGTTTACAATACAAAAAAGAAATCTAATTATTTCAAATCAAATCTTCAAATTATCCTTCATTTACTTCCATACAATAATACAATCTTGACTGAAAATCGTCTCAGCATATTTGGAATTATTCGACAACACTCATCTACAATTCGATGACGTAGATCGTCCAAAATCTCGAAGTACCAATCTTTTGAATTTAAGATGTTCCCATAAGAAGTATAGAGGGTTCAGGTTAGGAGATCAGGCAGGCACTCCATTAGAATATCTTCTTTCAATTCAACAACCAAGATATTACATATTGAGGTATTGGCAATCAGGTGCGACATAGTGAGGAGGAACTTCGTCTTGTTGGAAATGTAATTGTTGTTCAAGTAGTAAGGGATCGTTTTCTAGTTTTTTGTTATCAATGGATCAGTTATTTTTTCTACCATATCGAGATAAAATTCGCCATTTAAATTATCTGACATAAACAGAGGTCCAATTAGATGGTCTCCCAAAATTATTACCCAAACAATTAGCTATGGGTTCCTCGGAATGCGTGCGGATTACATTTTCATCGAGCGTTCCAGTTACGTCTGTGTAGAGTTCATTTTCTTATGCACGCAAATAATATATTTCTTTTCATGTTGGCTATTCTGATATCATACTAGAACTAGATAACCTTAAATTGGAAATTTTCCGCTGATCGCTGTAGTCGTTGCGAGCACGTTCTAGAAAGTTCTTAGGTTTGAGATAAATACATTTTCGAAATAAAATCTCATTAAACATGGTGAGTCTCATCATAAATTGTTATTGATTTCCGTTACTAGTGGTGATTTCAAATGAATTTTCTAAAAGTTGTAATTGATTTTTTGCTATAATAAATTTTAACTTACATGTCGAATTTTTTAGTCTGCAGCTGCCAAAAGATTATTGCCTTTATTAGACAGAGTTTTGGTAAAAAAGGCTGAGGCAATCACTAAAACGAAAGGGGGCATCGTTATTCCTGATAAAGCTGCAGCAAAGGTTCTTCAGGCGACTGTTGTTGCAGTGGGACCTGGAGCTAGAAATAAAGTAGGCATTCGGATACTCTAATATAGAATAAATTTTGAATGTTGTATTCTTATATTTTTTCAGAATGGAGAACATATTCCTCTTTCCGTTAAAGTCGGGGATAATATCCTTCTGCCTGAATACGGAGGCACTAAAGTAGAATTGGAAGAAAATCAAGAATATCACCTATTTAGAGAGTCTGATATTCTTGCCAAACTAGACAATTAATTTTACAATGAAAATACTTTTTGTATTGTTTTTAATCTCTGTGGGATTGTAAGTTTTCAGAAAGTGGAAAAATTCTGTAAATTGTTATAATACAAATTGTTTCCAATAACTGTAATTACTTATTCTGAGAACTTGAAATTATTTTGTACCTAGTGTGATATAGAAATGAAATTGTTAAAATAAATGCGTTCATGTAAACTGAAGTTTTTTTAAGTGTAATACTTTCAGTTTATGTATTTAAAGAACTGTTAATTAAGGGTCTGTATTGTAAGCTTACAATATGTTGATTAATAAACAATTGCCTGATAGTTTTCTCAAAGAATGAAGAATTATGATAATTTAGAGCATATATAATATAAACATTTTAATACATCAGACATTGAATTGATAAGGAAAATTTGATTAATTAATGAATAAAAATACTAATAGATAAGGAATGAATGCTTGTTTCATCTGGATTCATTGTGTAGAAATAATATCCAATCTAGTATGAATAAGTTAGGAAATGATCTTTTCATTGCTTCATGGATTGTTTAGGTTAGAATATGTTAGAAATTGAAGAAACATAATTTCGAACTTTCTGTTTGTACTGGTATGAAAAATTTATTATTTAAGCATCAATTCACAGCATAAATGAAAATATATGTTGGATCAATCTCATTACATGAAGCCACTTTTAGATACTTTGTCAGGCTTAATATGACTGTTTTGCTAAACAAAACGATATTTGAAAGTATAATAAATATAGGTAGCCGAGTAGAGTAACAAAATAAGTCAGCGAAAATATACCGTTCAAGCCCATTAAAAACGGTCATAAGGTTTTTCCTGCTTAAGCTCTCGGGCTTGCCAAAACAGAATCTTCGACGTTATCATAGAGATCACCGCTATCGAACGAAATGCATAAATATGGATGCAGACTTAAGCTCGTATTCAGTCCATACTGTGTATACATGACGTCGATAGAAAAAAAATGAATTAAAAATAAAATTAATAGCCCGCGGTTTTCAAAATACCGGATAATTATTCATCAGGATTGGAGATATGGGTATTATGAAAACCACAGCCTCCGATCGAAAACTGAAGATTCGCAGTCCTATAAAGTCGGTGAATGAGGTTGAATAACTTCAAATAATTGTTAGGTACTTATTTCTCAAATAAAAGACTTTTTATTTCCAATATTGTGGCTACACGTTTTGTGTATCGATTACTTCTTCTTCTTCTATCATCCCTTCTCTGAAAGGCTATGGCCTCAGCCTATTGGCTCTGCAGCCAGCAATATGATTTTTTTTCTTGTATTATTTCTTACTTTCTCCTCAGTTGGTTGTTACCCACCCCATTACACCCAAGGTTAGGTTTTCAACGACAGTTTACAATCAGGAAGCACAGTTATATTAGTAATGGTTGAAGTTAAGATTCTTTACAAAGAGAGTAAACTACATATAATTGTTTGTCACTTTTTTTCACTTCCCAATCAGGGTACATTAAATCGAGTTATATATTCATTATGTTCCTTATTGATTAATGATGATTAATGACTTTGCTCGTATGCAGAGACAAGAATTTTTTTTGAGTTCTAAGAATTATTAGTGTATTGTAGATCATATTGATATTGTTTCCAATAATTAGCTTTTCGGAAAAAAGGGTAATGCCTAATCTGTTCAATTGACATGAGTTTATAAATTCTAGAAGAGTTTGAATGGTACAACGGTTTTCACTGAATATGATGTCCGTTATGTTTATAGGTTGTTGATAATTTTATTTCCTAAGTCTATTGTAAAGTATTGTGCAGTTTCTTTTATACTTTTCGAAGTCAAAAAACACATGAAATAGGTTTCCGTAACTGCCACATTCACACTGTGATGAATTCTTTACTTTTATTTTGAACAGGTGTACCGGTATCAGGCAATGTCCCGATCGGAGTCTTAATAAGCTTGTAATTTATTTTTTATGAAAGTCATGATTTAGCATCCAGAACGGTTTACCGAGATTTTTTGTCTCATTCGTGTATATGCAACGCCCTTGTTTTTACCTTTCATCAAAAGTTCGTGTTTCCATTGATTTACGAGCTGTTTTTTTTTGTAACTATTCCAAATGTCATTTGGATCTCCTCCTAATTTTTCCCACGTCCCAATAGTCTGGCATCTTTTGCGAGTTTATCTACTCGTTCATTGCCCTGTATTCCCGAGTGACTTGATATCCAGATACACACGATTTTCATCCCCTCTTTAATGTTTTCATAGAATAATTTTTTAACTGTAACTGAGATGATGTAATTATTTGTGGCTATTCACCGTTTATTCAATTTTTGTATTGAGCTGAGTGAATCTGACGCTATTAGTAGATGTTTAATTTTTTTTCTTCTGCATAAATTATTGCTCGCCCAAAGGCATACATTTCCGCTGAGAATACCGACCAATGATCCGGTAACCTTTCGAAATATTTGATTTTAGGGTTTTCCGAATAGATTTCTACCACCACCAACTTAATGGCATTGTCTACTGATGCATCAGTAAAAATTATATTATAATTTTTGAACTGCCTATTTATAATTTTCCTGAATTCATTAGGTGTTTTAGGGTTGAATTTCTGGAGTTCTGGAGGTTGGAATTTACTGTAGTAATGCAGTGGGCGTGCTGTAAAATGTCCATCTGAAATGTTGGTAATAGTTCAGAGCTCCATACTTTATGTGACTGCTCCCTAGTTTCTTTGTATGCCTTGGTATAGGCAGGTGTGGCTTTATTATTCCAGTATTCTCTCATCATTGCTATGTCCGCTATTGCTTTTGATACAGGGTTAAAGAGTTCACCTGCCTCGGATAAAACTACATTGATAGGTGTTGATCTCATGTATCCTGAGCATATTCTCAAGGCTTGATATTGTACTTGGTTTTGTTTTTCTAAATTTTTTTTAGGACATCTGCCATATAGCATGGTTCCATAATCTAAATGAGGTCTAATAAGCGCTTTATACAAGTTAAGAAGCTCTTTTGGGTGAGAGCTCCACCAAGCTCTACAAAAAGTTCTTAACATATTAATATTCCTTAATGCTTTCCCTACCGAATTTATTATTTGTGATTTCCAACTTAATTTTGTGTCTACAATAATTACTACATATTTAGCTTCCGTTTTCCAATAATAATAAATAATTATAAAAAATAAATTAGAGTAATATGCATACTCTAATTTATTTTAATGTTTGGTATTCGTACTGGATCATTTACCGAGCATTCCGACAACGAGTGTGAATATATATTAAAAAGTATTGGGCTCAATGATGATCCTTGCGCTAGTCCCTTACTGGTTTTCCAAGGGCCCAATGTTTCACCACTGTCGCTGTTTCTGATAAATAGTTGTCTGTTGGAGAGAAAAAAACCGAAAAAATTTAAAATAATATATATATATATATATATATATATATATATATATATATATATATATATATATATATATATATATATATATATATATATATATATATATATATATATATATAAGAAGATTAAATTGCCATCCAAGTGTTTTTGTATCATAACGTCCGTCCAGGAAGGGAAGTTCATCGTTGGATTCCAGTTCGACAGTGAATTTTATCTTGTCCTGTTGTTAGTTCATATGATGTACGAATTCGTTGAAACATACGCCACCGGGAACACAGAAACAGGACGACACAAACAAGAAAACAGTAAGAGTAGCGTCGAATACACTCAGTCCGCGAGTCGAACAGCCGACCAATGGGAGTGCGCGACGATACAACTTGAGATCACGGAAGTATAAATCTACCACGCAACAGAGATACGCTACATTCAGCAGCGAGCAGCCGTCCAGATAAGTCGTCGCAGGAGCTCCAGCGGGTACCCGACTGCGGAGATCATCGCGAAGCGGGACTTGGGCATCTGTACCCGCGCAGGCCCATTTTATGCGCTGCAGATGCACTCTTCGTTGAAGCCTTCCTGAGAAGACCGTCCACCAGCGTCAGCGGATTCCTATTCAGCATGGCTTGGACTCCCAGTTCAGCAAGACTTGAGAGGACTTTGGCACAGGTTACCGTCGCGGTCACTTTTGCGTCTGCTTGTGCACCACCGCTGGCGTCGGCTGAATGAAGTGGACCACTCCGCCAATTGAGGAAATTTGCACTTTTCAGTGCTATAATTGAAAATTAGACAATTGAGGAAATTTGCACTTTTCAGTGCTATAATTGAAAATTAGATGCGAACCTGGATGTTTAGGGCATTCGCCCAGCCGAATCGGGCATCCGCCCAGCTTAACTCCGGACTCCACGAGTTCGGGTTTCCACACCCAGCCTTCCCCTCGGACATCCCATCCGAGTTTACCTTTTTCTTCCGCCAATTTTTCTTTCTATATGAAGACTATAGCCTTCGTGCTGGAACCCCAAGAGGAGGATTTTTAGTCGGTGAAAATCCGACATTGGCCCCGTTCCCGGGGTGCATCTTTTCGAAGATTTTCCTCCTCTTTGTCTAAAAAAAAGAGATACGCTACTTGAAGAAGAACCTCCGACTTGAAAATGGCTGGTGCGAAAAGTGTTATTCAATGCTTAATTGTTTAATTATTTTACTATTTCTATAAAAAATTATTTGTTTTCAATTATAAACTTTTTCATCAAGATACTTCGGAGAAAGTATCTTCCATCGTTATATCATCATTCCAATTATTATTATTTGCTTTTTTAAAAGTATTATCTACTTCTGCCTGTGATGTATTTGGTTGATTGATTTCAACCATGCTCGCGTGTATCATTTTCCTGATATCCTAATATCCTAATCCTAATATTGAAGTGGTTATATGTTTAAGCAAGGAGTAGGGTAGGTTGGGGAATAATTTAAAAGTTGACGTTTATGTTCTTCCAGGTCATATCCTGGTAACACAGGTGAACTTCTTTTTTGCATATATTCACAGAAATTTTGTTATTTGGGTAATTATTGCTATTTTTCTCAAGCGCTTGTGAATATTGTTGTCTATTTACTGTGGCCGGTAATTTGTGAGTGCCATCATTTTCTTGTAAGGATTGTTTTGGAAGTTGTGGAAAGCTTTGTGAATTTTGTACTATATTGTATTCTGTTTTTTTTAATATCAAATCCGCCTCATAATATGTTATTTTTGAACAGCCATTGCCTCCCTAATTTTTTTCTGTCCCTGATATTCCTGGCAAATTCTACCTACCGCCGCATGACCTCCTTCATAATAAATACATTTTATTTCTGATTCGCACTCATCCTCCTCATGTCCTTTCCCACAATAACGACATCTTTTGTTTCCTCTGCATTGACTAGCCGTGTGCCCATAACGAAGGCATTTATAGCACTGTACCACAGGGCTAATATATGGGTTACATCCAATACATTGTGATATAAGGTTATAAAATTTGGAATATTTTTCCCTGCGAAGGTTATTATGCACGATTTTGAATCAACATATGTTGGTTTACCGTTTTGAATTACCCTTTTTTTCAATCTTTTAACGTATTTAATGGTATGTTTAACTTTTCCCGTATTTTTCGATTTCTTTTTCGCTAATGTCTAAGTCTATGTCTGAAATTACATCCCTACTAATGACTTGTGATAATGAAATATATACGTCAAAATCAGTGAGATCATTTTTTTCCACAAAGTTATTTGCGTCTGTCGCCGTTGCAAAGTCTACGCCGACTCTATTCCTGTCTTTTCTCCCGATTTTTATTATATTATAGTTGAAACTATCGTTTGTGAAAAATAATTTACCTATTTGAAGCGGATTCAAATGTCCTACATTCATTCTTTTACCCTCCACAAAAACTGCGAACGATGCGCTATCGCCTTCAATATAATTACATTCATGTCTAATTTTTGTTTTATTTTAATTTTTTTCAATGCTCTGCGAGAAAATCTGCAGCTGTAATAACATTTCTTCGTCTTTGTTCAACATCGCTTGCTTTTTTAGTTCCATAATCTCATTTTTAAAAACTACAAGGTCTGCGAAAGATAAATTCGCATCCTCATTTTCAACATGATTCATTATTTTTCTTGATTGTTAAATTAAATTAACCAGTTAAATTACCAGTACACCGGGAATAAATTCCCGGCTAGCCGAGTTCATGATAAATTTATTTCTTATTTAAGAAAATAAGATGTCATGAACAATCAAATGAAAACAAAAACAATGAAAACTTTTTTTCAAATAAATAAAAAAAATCCAATGGATAATAAGTAAAATTAAATTATTTTCTAATCTCTCTTTAATAAGAATCCACTTACCGAATGTTATTTTACACTCTGTTAAATCTCAGGTTAAACACTGATTGATTATTTTTCAGGGATTAAGGATTTCCACCTAAGCATGAAAGAACACAATCATTGGCATCGAAATTTACCGCCAGAATGTGTATCGATTACCCTCTAACACAGAACCACAGAACAAATCCTAATGTTCTCTGCAATTCTGCACAGAACCAATACCCAAACTAACCAAGGCACAGATGATGGAACGGTTCTATTCCTTTCCTTCTACCTAGCGGCACTTTCGGTTCCGTTCTGTTTTTTCGGATAGGATCGGAAGGAACAAGAACACTATACTCTAGTATGTTACTAGTATGGTGTTCTTGAGTAGTAATACGTAGTACCGTAACAATCAGAGAAGAAATAGATACAAAAGGAATAACGTTAAAGGTGCCGTTTCATTGGAGCGTTTTGAGCGACAAAGTGGACATGTGATATCATATATTTTTCTATGAAATCTTGATGAAAAGGCGTTTTCAGCGTCAAAATATATCATTTGTAATTTTTTAAAGGTTAAATTAGTTGGTGGATAAATATGAAACCTATTCTTCGTTGGTATCATTTCGGGAAGTCTTTTATATTGCGAATATTTTTTTCAAAACCAAAAAAGTAAATATGTTGTTCCAGTAGCGAAAGCTTATATGGCGTAATAACTTGACGACAACAAATAGAGTTATTTCATATCAGAGAAAACTAGCTGCCTTGGGTTTTTTATTGACTACCGAAAATATTTACGAAAGCGGATTTCAGATTTATTTAAAGAACGAGTCAGGCTTGGATTCTATTTGAATGTTCTTCCTATATTACAATTAGATTAGATTACACAGAAGTGCATCTAAAAGTAATTCAAAAGCAAGTAAAATGCATTTGATCCTTGATATTGATTAGAATATCTATACTATCTGTGATGTTTATTTTTATTGTATATAATGCATTTTCGTGATGCGCCCTTTACATTCAGGTGATTAATTTTATATTATTTTTGTTATCATCCTTGTTAGATTTATTTGTACATATATTTGTATCGAAGGGTTTTCTATACATATATACATATACATGATTTTTTTGCTATGAACGGTCATTTATTTATTTATCGATTAGGGTAATTACTCAATATCTTGGATATCTCCATATGATATTATTATGCTATTCTTCATTTAAAGACATTCAAGGTAATACCGTTATGATTTCCTCAAAATCAAAATAAGATATCCAGTGTTAGAAGCAATCTATTTCAGGTAAAATTTTTAATTACCTTCAACGATGGTCGAACAACCAGATGAGGCTAAAGTTGAAAAAAATTCAGAAGGCTTCATTTAATGTAGTACACTTTTTTTCATTTACAATTGTTTAGTAGAATGTGATATGTTGATATTGAAATATTTATTCCTTTATATTCATATTTATTTATTAGGATACGATGTTGATTTCTGTGACAATTGATTCTTTTCTTATTTAGAATTGATTATCAACATGAGGTAAGTTAATTTATGTGATGGTTGTTTTTAATTTTTTATGTTTTCTACATTTTAAATTGAGCTTTTCATTTTTCGTCGATGTTTTTAATTTTTCATAATATCAGAAGATATGAATTAAATTCAATGTTATTGAAATGGGATGCCTCAAATAGCATCGCAATTCAATTCATACTATCGATCCAATTATTATTAATGTAAAATGATAAAAATTCAAATACGCAATTTTTATACCCATGTTCAGAGAGCGACTGTTTTAGGTGATCTTGTTTCCTCTAAGATACTAAGGAGTTTGTATACTCTCTTATGTGGTTCCGTAAGATACGAGTCCAGCAGCACAGAGTGCATATCCCATTTAGAAAATGAAAATTGCATACTGTTCATTAATTGCTTCATTTGTTATTAGAGGTACTGACTCCCAGGCCGAGGGCCCGGGTTCGGATCCCAGGTAAGATATGGATGTAGTATGTTGGTGTGTTCGTCTCACGTCTATATATGTAATTTACATTGGTGAGTCTGGATACAAACCAAAGGTAGAGTCCAGAAAACTTGTACTCCTTAGAGGTGGCAGTTATCTTTGCACGGTCAAGGTGGGTGGTTCGGACTCTACTATAAACTGTAGATCCATAGAAAGAAAAACTCTCTCCAATTGACAGTGAGGTTGACGTTGACTCGTTGACAACTTGACAATTAACGTGTAGATATTTAGATATGGAGACGCTAATCCGTTTAAAACGTTCTCTAGACGATTCTCCTTCAGATACTCTAATATTAAACTGTAATAAGAAGCGGAAACTTGATGTGTCTACGAATGAAAGTGACGAAGTTTTGTTGGCCGTTTTGAAATTCACTGGAACTCAGATTTCACAAGTAAGCAGAAATGTTTGTGTTAAAATTTATATATGAATTTATCTTGCCCTGCCTAATAAGACCAAGAATTCATGAATATCGCTAAATTTCATACTGGATCCTGTTTAATTGTCGAATCATACGAATAAATACGTGTTTCAAGTTATATTTACGAGATTGTGAAATAATCCCCTTGATATTCAAAACCTACATAATAAAGGTAATGAATGCTAGGGAATAGCTCAATGCTCATTTTGAATCTGTTTTTCATTTTCTCAGTAATCATACTTCAATAATAAATTTTTAATTGATAATCCTGCATTGTACGCTGACCGCCACGCGCATCGTGTACCGAGTCTACAAGAAATGTTTGAATGATTAGAATTTCAAGCCAGTGTTGCCAGATCCCTTTCCTGAAGTTCATTTCAATTTCACGTTCGTATAAGAAAATAAATGTTTGATCTCGGTCGTCTCACTCCTCAGTTTGTTCAATACTTGTGTTGGATAAACTTCATATGCCATTTGTGCTGTACTTGCGAGACGAGCAATTCATTCAAGTGATTTGGAATTTGTTAATTATTTTATTTTTAGGATTTATCATGGCTAGAACAACTATTGTTGACGTTCAAGAAATCATGCAGAATAATCAAATTTGTGAGAGTATTATCAAGATCAGAGACATTATATTTGGGACGCCTCTAGAATCCATCACAGGACTTACGGAGGGGCGACTGCTATGAAATGGGTTTCATTGTGAAGCATGCGATATGGATGTCTTTTATAAAGAGGAGAAATATTAAGAATGGGTACGAATGGAGATGTAAGGCCTGTAAAAAAACATGAAGTATCCGAAGTGGATCGTTTTTCTCGCAGAGTCGTTTGAGCCTGTGCCAGATTCTTACGACTATCTACGGTTGGTCGAAAAACAGGACTCAGAATGATATTGCCTTTGAAACGGACCTGGGTGCTAGGGGCACTGATTCTATAATAGACTGGTGTTCTTTTTTCAGAGAAGTTTGCAAGCAGAATAATATCATAGGGGCCAAACAAAGGGAAATATTTTCTCCCTCAGTTTCATCCATCATGTTGAACTTATTGAATTACTGAAATGTGAGGTCAGATTCGAATATCATATAAATACTTTGGAAACTCTTTAGATTTTGAAAACATCTTTTGCTATACCGCACTACCCCGTCCGAAAGAACTCTAAATATGTATCTGTTCATTTAGATAATCAAGCACTTGCGAAAAATTACGAGTCACATATGTTCCTTCCGCTCCCGAGAAGTTACGCCCCTTATTAGTAGTGTTTTGCTATCGGTTGTACTTCAATAATATATCTTATCCTTTGATATTTCTTTTTCAACGATAGGTAGTCAAATCTCCGACGTGAGATAAATCGTGGCAACACTGGCTTGAAATTTAAATCGTTCGGAAACATTTCTCGTCGACTCGGTACACGATGCGCGTGGCGGTCAGCGTACAATGCAGGATTACCGATTGAGGCAACTCATATTACCTACTGATTTTTGTTTTACTGTAAAAACCAATACAATAGCTTAATTATTCTATTGAAGAACTGATTTAAGAGACATTTATAAATCATATCGAATCAAATTATGAATTGTACCAAATATAGCACATGTATAATACTTTACATTTATATTAGTCGTAGAAACATGATGAAACGGCTAATATAATCACAAGAAATTATTATCGTCATGTAAGTTCAAAAACTTTCCATGATCAAGAATTGTTGATATGTATATTGGGATGGTGGGATCGCATATCACTTATGGTTGTATAGTTTGGTGAAGTGCAACCTCGATAAGCTTTCCCAGCTTAAGCTCTTCAAATTACATAGAACGGCCTATATGATGGTCACTGGGACATTTCACTGTTTTCACTTCTTCTTGGCTTGTAGCCAAGGAACTGACAATAGGCCTTCCACCCCTTAACCTGATGGTTAGTGGAGTGGCAAGAGTGGCTACATATAGTTTGGTCACTTTTCTTGAAATGAAAGATATAATCACATTTGTGCCTGGCGCTCTACAGACTGAAATTGAGGCTAATAAGATGCTGAGTATGAGGTCTGGTATAACATTACCCAAAACCAACATTAATCTCCCATTTCAGATTATCATTCCTTGCAGACAAGAAGTAGCCATTTCCAGGATCTACTTTAGGGTGCCTGTTGGATCACCGTCGGCTCCAAAACTGCCCAAGAGTAGGAGCTAGTGTTTATGATCAGAAATTGCCTAAGAATCAATTTTTTTTGTAGGTTTGCAACTTCTTTTCAAGCATAAATATTCGCCATTTACCACTAAGCTTATCTTCTGCTTGTGGAAGGATCGACTCAAAGGACAATGAAAATCATTATAGATTACTAAGCTGCACTGATGACATTGCCATCCAACAACTGCATGTCGCTTATGGTGAAGCACTGCTGTTCAACCCTTGCCAGAATGGGCGAGGAAACAGGCTTTGCCTGATGTGGACTCAGTCCATCCAAGCATAGAGGGCAATGGGAAAGTGGACTCATTGGGCGCCTGAGGGATTGCCTTGGAGTCACAGGGCCAGAGCCTAGGCTCTGGAGACCACAAGGACGGGCGTTCCGTGGATTTGCCATATTTACGGTGGCACTGTTGCCTTGAGAAGTTACCAGAATAAGTAAGGATTGATCTAAAGCGCAGACTATGTAAGGAGGATGCAGAATCAATAAAACAAGTCATGTGCGAATTCCCTGCAGGATCAGAATCGCAGCAATTGGATCCTACAAACTCGAAATAAGGAACTCATTAGGCTCTCACCAACTAAACGTCTAACCTGTTTAAGAAAAATGAAGCTTGTGAGTTGGATCTAAAGTAGAATGAGCCACAGCTAACCATTGGGTCGCAGTGGCGAGGCTGCCACTCAGCCCACACTCCAATAAATATCTGTCTATCCATTGTTCTTTTATCAATGATTCGGAGTGGATCTTCATGAAATTCATTAACTACTCTATACTAATATGTATTTAACACTATAGATACTTCTAGATTGATATATAGGTTAGTTTTGGTTACAAATTCACTTACAAATATTTTTTGCTGATGAAAATAATCTTAGATCTTTTAGGCTTCTGTTAAAACTCTTAGGCAAAAATCAGTTTATTCATATACATTGTGATAAATGTTTTACTTATGTAAAATCTTGAATATATCAAATTGACTAACACCGGAAGCTGCAAAAATTTGATCTACAGATTGCGTATAAATTGGAAATATTCCGATACCGCCACACTGCTGCTTCATATTTCCAATGCCTCTTTTATCCATCACTAAACCCGGTTTAATAACTCAATAAATTTTGATATCAGTACCATTACGTACTCATGGCGGATGTTCTTTCTTCTTCCTGCACGGCGCCCTTATGGGCAGCACTCTGGCCGTTTGGCCCATTGTGCTTGTCGTGTTTTGTTGAGTTGTTATTTGTCTTGCAAAAACTTCCTGATGAAGCTTGCAAGACTGTTGTAGGGGGGCTCCTGGATCATCCGGGCGCTCAAGGTATTCAGTCTGGTTTCCTTATGAGCGGACATTCGAAGAGTATGTGTTCCGTTGTTTCGTCATTTTCTAGGCAACCACGGCATTGTGTGGTTTCCGATAGTTTTATGACGTGTAGATGTTTGTTTCCCGTTAATAGGCCCACTACCATCCCAACAGACTTTTTTTTGAGGGGCAGTAGTTCATGTACCCTCTTCTTTGATTGCTGCCCTTTTATGAGCCTTTATTACTGTTTCAGTCCCGAGATGCCTGCAGTAGTTTTTAGCCTCGGTGGTGTTCCAGTTTTGAAAGAAAGAGAGCACATTGGTCCATTGAATGGTCAGAATTGGTTCTGGTCCTATCGGCCTGACAGCTGTTGCCTTTTTAGCGAGACTGTCTGCTATCTAGTTTCCTTCGATGCGCTGATGGACTGGATACCAAATCAGAGCGACTCTGTTTGTAGCACTGAATTGTCGAAGTGCTTGCTGTTCTGCATTCGTTAACCAGTTTGGATGTAACCTTCCTATCTTTCAGATATCCAAGGGCGTTTTGGCTATCAGAGCATATGTAGATGTATGTGTCTCCATAGTTCCTGTGTAGGTTTTCCTGTACACACCGGAAAATAGCATATTTCTGCGTGTGTTACGGTGACGTTGTTTCCCTGAGCAATCAAAATGTTTGCCCTAGGGCCGTGAAAACCGATGGCTGTACCCATCCCGGTTTTGGACCCGTCCGTAAATTAGGTGGGGCCCTGTGGAGTGAGTAAGGCGTGGGATGTAGTCCAAATTTCTTTTGGTGGAATAACGACTTTCTAGGGTTCGTCGAAGTAGTAGGTGGCTCTCGTTTGATCTCCTCTTGTGAGAAGGTCAGGTCGGAGTTCTCTGATTTTGTTCAGGGATGTGGAGTGTCCAGAGATTGGATTTCTGTCCCTCCACATACCTCCCTCCCACAGTCTCAAAGATGCCCTCATGGCTACCTCCTCCAACACTATGTGTTGTGGTGGGAATCCCAGAAGACACTCCATAAAGGCCGTGGGTGTGGATCTCAAGGCTCCCGTGACTGCCAGACATGCTTGCCTTTGGATCTTGTTCTGTTTTACCCCTTTTTCCAGTGCAGGTCACCATACGATGGCCGAATAGGTCAAGAGCGGTCTTACTTGTTGTGTATAGCCAATATATTATTTTTGGTTAGAGTCCGAGTCTCCGGCACGCCCAGAGTGTGTTTTGCGCTTGTCTTTCGATGTGATTGTCCCAATTTAGTTTGGCATCAAGCATCACACCTAGGTATTTCACTTGTTTTACTAGTGTTAGTCCCTCGTTGAAAATAATGGGTGCCTTGAAGGGCGGTAGTTTCCTTTTTTGAGTGAATATAATCATGTCTGTTTTGTTAGGATTTACAGACAAGTCGTTCTCTCTGCACCATTGTTCAGTCATACGCAGAGCGTTCTGCGCAACTTCACATGTGGTGCTGAGGTTTTCCCACGAACAAGGAGGACGAGATCGTCGGCATAACCCACCGCGAAGTGCCCAGCATCGGCATGGGCCGCCAGTGGCCCATCCAGCACGAGGTTCCAAAGAAGAGGAGATAAAACTCACCCCTGTGGACATCCCCTGCTTGCGGTCCCCCGGACGGTCGACTCGCCGAGGTGAGCCTCGATGCGTCTGGTTGACAGCAGACGTCCATGGCGGATGTTACATTCAAGATGGTTTTGGTTAAATATCCTTGTAGCCAGTCGGGCAGAATTTTGATTTTGGTAATAAAGGCTTACTAGCTCAACACGTTCTTACAATGAGTACACCATTAGAGGCTTGAATACCATTTAAATGAGGTATTGCTCAACCCCTTTGCCCTATTCAATTTTGAAGTGTTGAAGCGTCCCCTCTTAGTGGGTTTCCTGTTAAAGCCTCAAATTTAATTGAAAATATTTTCCCCCAAGCAAAATCATTGGACGTGTTTCGGCAACCTTTTCCGATCACTAAGGGTTAAGAAATTACAGGTTCCGGTACAAATGGAACAGCCTGTATATTGAAAAAAACAACAAATTTTTTAAATCTGACAGGAGGAACCAGAAACTTCGTATGTCCACAACTTTGAAGATAAATTCATTGTTTTATTAAGGAAATGTAGCTTTGTCATGTAGAAGGGGCTAATTGTCAATAACAAGTAAGCTGAACATTTTAAATTTTAGGGTAATAATTCTGCGTATGTGGGATAAAAAGAACAAATCAAAATTCAAAATATAATAACATATTTTATTCATAAAAAGAATTTGAAAATAATACATTGTTCATGAGAATGAGAATTAGGTCTTCACTGAAAATTTTAGATTGGAATCCGCTAGAGTTCACCACCATACACCTAATACTGTATGATGAAGCTTCTGTTATTCATACCTGTGGAAGTATAACAAATTAAATCTAAAATTTGAAGTCAAATATACAGAGTATTGTAACCAAATTCTCATTTCATATCCACTCTCAGTATTCATCATATTTGGGAACATATGAACATCAGATTTGAAGAAGCTCTTTTCGATTTAAAAATTAGCAGGTATTTTTGAGGTTTTATTCCAACTGAACCAATTAATTTTCCAGGATGAAGATATACATAAACATATTGCAAATTTCAAAAATTGTTCTAAAAGTTCATGCAATTTCAAAAGACATAATGTGGATCTCAGCAACAAATTGCGTTTAGCAGCCAAAGAAAATTCTAAAAATAGTAGATATAAAGTTATAAATTGTTTACGATCAAACTTAGAAACTGAGACCAAGGAGAATGATGGTTTGACTATCTATGACTTAGAGTTGGAACATAATTCTCGACCTGATCAGAAGTTTGTATTTGACTTGTATTATTCAAACACAAATGTTCTAGATGAAGTAGACGATTATAATATTAGGTGAGTATTGTAATCTAAATCTAATTAAAATTCATTGTGTTACTCTAATCTGAAGTTTTCACAATGTGTAAAAGAAAACTTTCAAGTTTAAAGCAGGTAGAACTATGTTATAAACTACCATGAAAAACATCTTATCTGAGGAACTTTAGAAATGAATGTTGAGGGTTAGCCTTTCTTTTACTTCACTTAAAGCGCCTATTTCATTGGACATGGGTCATAACGAATTGATGTGACTTCTGGATTCAGTTCTGTATCTTATAATTAGTAAATAGTTTCCTTAATCTATAGTAGGTTATTGCATAGTATGCCCAATAAATGGTGATCTTAGTTCAAGCAAATCGTGTTAATCCTCTTCAGTTCTTATCAGATATTACCTTCCTACACCACGCCAAAAGTGGTAAATGAAATTTCGTTTCATCAACTAACTCACAGTCTAAATTAAAGTATAGTTCATTAAGGTGTATGTAGCATCAATATTTTACAAGTCATGTAAAACTTGTATAAATATATAATCACAAAATTTAAATATCAAAATTGAATTCCATGATGAGTCAAGAGTTGGTGTTAATATATTCATTTTCGCACTACTGCGAGACAAGTCACATTGAAATAAAATCAGCCATATTCACAACATGATGAAGCAAAACTATTATACATTATTCATAGTAGACAACTCTCAATGGATGATATCTAGCATCAGGCATAAGTTTCCTCAATGATGTTGATGACATTTTAATATTTAGTTAATATTCAGCATTTGAAAATGACCAAAGGATTGAAACCTTATTAACGGCTCTTCCAGTAAGATACATTTTAGTCTTCTGACAAATCTATTTACTGGTTGTCTTATTTTAAAAGGTAGATGGTAAAAAAATAAAATTGATGATGAGGTTTGAGACTAATTGGGTGCTGGCCATCTGATGGTTACTAAGACTATTTCTTTTGTGTGCCACACTAATGAAGTCCTGCATTTGCGAGGAATTTCCTTCAATGTTGGTGAATATATCTGGGACAGCTCTGTTTGTTATGCTCAGAATCTTTTGCTTAATAAAAGATTGTCGATCGCTCTGGATTTTGAGTAGGCCACAGAATGCTCTAATAGCGCTTTCCTTTGCAGTAAGACTGAATGAATAATCGATATTATTATATACCATAAGTGGCTATGAAGTTAAAGTTGGCGTTGTATGCAATTTCCCTTATTCTTATTGTGAGAATGACCACTGATAGTTTTTTGACCAATATGGAAATGTGCTCATCCCAATTTAACTGTGATGCCCAGAAGGTTAAATGTCTGAGAAGAAAGGAGTAATCTTTGAGTTTTTGTATATTTAACTTTAAACCATTCCAAAAACATAGTTGTTTGTGTATCTAGTTACTTCTTTCAACTTGCTGTGTTTAGAAAGGTGGTATCATTGGCCTTAAGGCTTGTAGTTATATCTTGTATGTTTGTAGGTAAATCATTCAGATAGATTACGAACTGCACTGATCCTAGTATAGACCCTGCGGTACTCCTAATTTAACATACCTCTCTTCAGATTGTTTTGTCTTCTACATGCCCTCTGTCAGATAAGTAAGACTTGTAAACAGCAAATGTCTTCTTCTTAGGCTGTAGTGCTCCATCTTATTCAGAAGCAATGATCTCATAATACTGTCAAAGGTCTTACTCAAATTACATGCCAGCAGTTCACCATATTGATAGTTTTCAAAGGTTTTTGCTGTCAACAACTGGGTTGGTAAGAACTATAATTGTTGATCTGTTCAATTGGAACCCATGTTGGCAGTTATCCAAAATTTCCATTTCATTGAGACGTTATATTAACCTTCTCTTCAGTACTTATTATAATATTTTGGAAAACATTGGTAGCAAAGCTGTTGGTCTATAGTTGCTGCAGTCGTTCTCATTACTCCTTTTATATGTACAACGTTCCTCCATACAACAGTTTGACATTTCCTTAAGGAGCAACGATTATTGACAGTATTTTTTCAATAGTGGAAC
Organism: Cryptolaemus montrouzieri; assembly: GCA_013387265.2. NCBI lineage: Eukaryota > Metazoa > Arthropoda > Insecta > Coleoptera > Coccinellidae > Cryptolaemus > Cryptolaemus montrouzieri. Next base: position 39,023,914 of record JABFTP020000144.1, read on the forward strand.
TGTCATACCATATATCTGTTGTTGTTTAATTCTTAAATCTGTGTTCTATATCTTCTATTTCTTTCTCTATTATTGGATAGTTGAATAAAGAAGATACCTATATTGACAAAAAATTAATTCAATTTGTCAGCAGTCAAATTGCTTCCTTTGTCTTCATTTTTCTTTTTTTCTGCTAGTCTTTGCCATAATCATGCGGCTTTAGTTTTATGTGATGCTTTATTAATACAATCACAAGTGAGTTATGTAAAAATGTGTGTTGTGATGTGGCACAAAAATCTGCCAAAGTCGAAACTCATAGATTGCACAAAATTAATTGAAATGTTTTGCAGAGCTTATTATACAGTGATTTGGGTTTTGACTTCTATGAAGGAACTAATATCAAGAGATTGTTTGTTCAGGTTTTAACTGTAGACATTCTCTACATTTACTAACAGAGAAAGACCAATTAACCATTCAACAAAGTGGTTACACTCGCTTTCAAAGCAATTTCAGTCTTCTTAAAAAGTCAATTACATATTATCATTCTTTTTGGCATCATTGTTCAAACTTAAAGTAGCATGGTCTCACCTAAAACAATAAATGTTATTTCTGCTCCGACACTTGTAATAATCGAGTCAGTTTCCACCAATCGCTAGTTTCTTTATAGTTCAAGTGCATGAATATTTATTAATCTATTAAAAATTTTTCCAGTATCTATCCGACATTGGATAGCCTTGTGTTTGATTCAGATGAAGTCTACAATAATATTGATGAAGAAAATGACGATTCCGATGATTCAAACGCAGAAGATAACTGGAAAAATGATTATCCTGATGAATCTGATGTAGAAAGTGTAAACGAAAATGACATGATTGAAGCTATGAAAAACATGGACATGAATGATATTTTATCCTCAGAAGATGAATTAGTCTATTGTGCAGAAAATAAGGAGGATTATGAGTATGAGGTTGATGAATTAGACAAAAAGAAATATGGTACCATGTATGCGAAGTTTAGGGCCAAATACAATGATGACGAAGAAATAGAAGAAAATGATTTGATGTCTGATATGAGTGAAAATGATGACTATTGATTTATGACTTGTTCATATTCCAGTGGATGAAAGTTACATTGAAATATAGAATGTGATGGTTGAAATATCATATTTTAAAATTGATGTTATAGCAGACTTGTAATAATGACTTGAATTATAAGCTTTGTTTTATATTTGGGTATTTTTACCTTAAAGCATGAAATAGTGACAATATAATGGACTACTGCAAGGTTATTATGGTTCAATTGTATCCAATATAATTCCTGTATAAATCTGAATAGGTCTAGCACCTAGGGTTCCATAGTAACTTCCAGTTATATGAATAGTTCGCTCTCGCGTTTTTGAGTATGTGTTAAGTTCTTTCCTGAAAATCACTTGTTTGTGTATTTAAAGCAGTTTTTATCAAAATTCGAGATTGAAGTTAATTTCACTACTTGAATATTCAACGTTTTTACCACTTACATATCGAAACACGTAAGCGTCAAAATTCATACTAACGAAATTAGTAATTGAATATTATTGATGTCAACCTTGAAATTCTCTGATAAAATACGATTACCATATTTCAGATATAACCGTCACTCGCTGCAGTTGCAGGACGTCTGTCTGAATCAGCTTTATGTGTTGAAATCTGCTATACTTTTATAAATGTTTCAACATGTAATTTATCACCTGGCTTTCGATTATTATATTCACATAATATATATATATATATATATATATAATTTTACAGACCCCCGAATATCTAGTATTAATCTCAACTGGATGTCATTATGCGTTACCAGGAAAGGCGAAGAAATTCATCACAGCAAAAATCTTATTTTAATATGTCAAGGAGGTTATTGTTTTTTATTCATTAGTCACTGGAAAATAAATTTATTCCCACCATTCGGCGACACCTGTTACTACATAGCTGCTACCTGATCCTAAAAAAGCGAATAAAGGTAGACTGGACAACTGATACATCTACGCGAGTGCGTAAAAGTATCAATTATTCATTGGTGATGTTAAAAGTTATCAAATTATTATCTCAAAAAATTAAAGTTAACTACGTTCACTCTCAAAAAATTCATAATCAAACAAAAAAGTGAATAATTTGATATTCATCAAATGGCAGTCAAAATCTCGTTGTATAATTATACTTAGAAAGTGTTCCAATAGGCGGGTGAGGAACCTATCAATATTTATTTTCATGTTTTTCTCTTTTGAAACCAATTTCATTTGACACATTTTATATTTTTCTTGATCTCAATGAAAACTAATAAAAAGAAATTTTGGGCCAACCTCCAGTTTTTAAGTTTCTACTATTACTTTAGACATTGGTTGAAAGATTTCAGCTTCTCATAGACGATAAGTTCATAATTAATTGGAATTAAGACAATGATAAAGCCTTTCCTAACGCAGATTAGTGTTCAGTATATTTTATCTTAACCTTGAAAACACTAAACATAAATATACACTACTAACCATACAGGAATTTGCGCAGTACTCTCCTAAATTCAAAACCGACGGGAAAAATTTATTCATGCTTTAGTGAAATGCTATCTATGCTGGAGAAGAATTACTTCTGCATAAAAAAACTTTCAGCGATTTTCAAATCAGTAGAGCACTTCCATAAATACACAGGCTCGTCAGTTGGTTAAAGAAATTGAAGCACAATTTCAACATATAACATCGTCTGGTGAAAGTGCATAAACAACGTCAATGCTTCATCTAGACGTTCAAGCAGGGAAGAGCGCAAGCACTGTAAGAAAATTGAGGCTAGGACAACAGTTGGAATCTCGATATTGGTTTAATGATGAGTTTGGATAAAGAAAGGCAAAATATGTAAACGTAAAAAACTGTCAAGTAAAGGACTTTGGGTAAAATTTGATTCGATAATCCTGAAAAATTAAAGTGAAGATGGGAAAGCCCAGGTGAAAAAGAAAATAAATTCAACTAATGTTTCTAAGAAGGAGATGAGCTTTGTGATAAATAAATGCTGGACCTACTATCGTAATAATTAAAGTTGTTTCACTGGCTTATTTAGGCGACATTTTTAAAAAATATTTCTTCAGTATCTTTCATATTAACTGATTGTGGTTTTGACAGATATGAAAGTAATTCAGGAAATCAGAAATTACTGCATTTATGGCAAATCTGTTTTTTTTAATGGAAGTTCTGATATATTTGTCATTGAAATATAGACTACAGACGTTGTAGAAGGCGTGGAGTTTTGTTGAAGAAAAGAATAGCATTCGTACACTTTTTGAGAACTTCATCCTTTGAAATTAGAATATTGTTTGAATTCACAATTTCGACGACAGCCATTACAATAAACAGAATATCATCCTGGTATTTTCTGGTTATTAACTGATTCCAAAGACACTCACTGTGAACGAAAAGACTAGACAGTTTTTTCACTATTTAATTAAATATAGAAATTTGGAATTTTACATTTAATCACTCACAAATGGAGAAGAACACGCACGATTTGTTTTATACGTAACGACGAAATACCGATCAATCATCAATTGTGACTTATTGTTCTTGAACAAGTTGAACTTTGAGCTATCCAACTATCTTTCTTTCGAGGTATCACTCGACCCATCTACCCTCTTCCAAATTTTCAAGGGTGGTCACTCCTGCTCTTGGGGTTGAAATTCGAGATGAGGATGGTAGTTGATGATGATTGCCATTGATCTGTTCCATTTTACTTCACTGAAACTTGAATAGTCTCAGGGAAATAGTCTTCCCTATCTTTCAGTTGCTCACCCAGTATCTTTTACAGTTTTCAATTGAAAATGGAAATTCGTTCAAGGCGATGTAGAAAAAGATACCACCTTTCTTGTGAGTCATCACTCGACCCATCTTCCCTATTCAAAATGTCCAAGGATTGCAAACCCCGCTTAGGGGGTTGATATTTCAGGCAAGTTTTGTACCCCAAAAGATGTCCCCCTTGAAACAAAAATTGACCTGTTTTTGCGTTTTGATCAGAAATGAATATCTTGGTAGATATAGCCTCTGTTTAGTTTTCGTTGAAGCACCCTGTATAATGAAATTAAAAACGCATCACCATAACTCTCAATTATGTACCTGTTGAAACAGAATTGTAACCAATTCTAGATAAATCCACGCTTTTCCAAGAGGCTAGAGAATTCGAAGAACTAGAGAGTTCGCGATGCAGAAAATGAAATGGTCGTATATACATTTCGTCAAAGAAGTACCGGGAATTGGTCAATGAAACACAAAATAACTAGGCCACTTCCGAAATAATACATTTACGCCAACGAATAATCCAATTATCAAAACATTTTTTAAATGCTTTTTCGGGAATCGACTTCAGTTCTCGCCGAGAATTCTCTTATATGTCTTCTATCGATTCAAAACGGGTACCTCGAAGTGGTAATTTGAATTTTGGAAAAAGAAAAAAAAGTCGGCCGGTGCCAATATCAGGTGAATACAGTGTTTGTTCGATGGTATTAGTAGAGTTTTTGATCAGAAATTAATTCGCGGTAATAGCCTTGTGAGATGGTGCATTATCGTGGCGCAAAATCCATTAGTTTTCATTCCACAAATCTGGCTTCGGTTTCGGTTTACTTGGAAGGCGCCATTCCGAAGCTTGTTGACTGGTTTGCATGTCAAATTCGTAAACCCATGTCTTATCACCAGTTACAATGCGTTTTATGAATATGGGGTCGGAATTGGCTCGTTCTAGCATGTCTTTTACGCGATTCAATTTTTGAAGAAAATGCAAGTCTTTTGAAATTAGTCGAGCGGTAACGCGTTTCATGACCAAAAAATCGTTTAAAATAGTACAATTGTTTTGTGATACACAGAAAGTTTACTGCCTATCTCTCTCAAACTTAAATTACCATTTCCTTCACTTTATTGATGTTAACTTCAGTTGAAGATGTTGTTGGCCGACGCGAGAGCGATGCAAATCTTCCACTAGATCGCGGCCATTGTTGAATGCACTGTACCACTCATATGCACTTGTTTGTTGATAAAGTCGATTCACCGTAAGGCTTCTGTAAAGTTTTCAGCTATTCGGTTCACGAAATTCCATTTGCAATACAAAATTTGGGACAAATTCTTTGTTCGATTTTTATCCATTGTAAAAATTACAAAACACACTCGTGAGAATTGACAAAATCGAGCATTGTAAACAAACTAAGTGACAAATTGTGTTCAAACTTCGCGTCAGTATAGAAAACAGTTGCGACAACTTGGCAACTACAAAAATTTTGACAATAGTTTTCAGCAGATTTTTTATATAATTAATTCCCGGTACTTTTTTTGACAGAATGCAAAAGCTGGCGGAATATATCGATGTATATAAGTTATATATGGAGGACAGCGAAAGTTGTAGGCAATGAATTCAATTAATTAATTCCTCACGTAATGAAACCCATATTACATAATAATATTGAATAGAAGAGAACACTTGGAAAAGGTACATTTTACGAATCCTCTACTCAGACTTCTTTATACAGTACGATATAGTAAAAAACGGAAATTGAAAACTATTTAAGAAAATATATTACCATTTTCATGAGGTTTAGTAAAGTAAATCAGCAAAAATCCTTTATTGAATGATTGAACTAACCTCATTTGAACGTGTTCAATATGCTGTAATTAATTTTTTTGAAAAATTTTTAATACGATAGCAGTCTTTTGAAGCTTCTGAAACTTGAATTGCGGAACCAATTTGAACTATAATATTTATAAGTAAGTCATTTAGTGCCAGCCAGGATGTTTCAGTTCAACTAAAAAGCTTTAAACCGGTGTTATTTTTCATTTTCTGAAGGAAGTCAAAATTTCAAAAAAAGTTAATCTAGAGAGTGTGATCGATCACTTATAATTTCGTATTCTCCAATATGCAATATCTCATTCACTGTTGTGATCGGAAATATCTCACAACATTTTTCATTGAATAACATCACATACTGCATAAGTATCAGATTTTCTGAAGGTTTCATTTCTGACAATTACATCTTTATTATAGAAAATTCACAAAAATGTGCATGTAAAGATTTATCAAGTTCAACAAAGAATTTATACAACTTCCAAATATTTCAGCTTATATGAAAATTTAACATAATCATAAAAATTGAAGAGAAGAAAAAATGGCAACATTTTTCAACACAAAAGTATTTTATCGTAAAATGATAGAAAAAATTTATTCCATGATACAGCTGGTTTATAAGAAACAGAATTGTACCACTGTAAAAATGAAAAAGAAACAAGGCCAATATTTCATAGAATTTGGAATCAATTTCATCACTTTATTTTACAATTTGAATTATTGTGGTATTGTTACACTGATCAAAGTTAAAATTAAACATTCAATAAACTATTCTCAAAAGGCGCCACCTTTCAGTATAAAAAATTATATTAAATTAACAAAATTGGCTTAACTCTAGATGTTATTCAGAGTTTTTCAATTTCTTACTAGGATTATCCAGATTTTTATGCCTAATAATACGTTTTGCCTTGAGGTAAGATAATGCGTCCTTATTACTTTGTATCTTGGGCATTGACAACTCACTTATGTCAGGCTTCAAAAGTTCAATGCTACTAACTGTTTGTTCCGTTATTTCATTCCTATCACTTACACTTTCACATGAGGGTTTTATAGGAGAATTTTCAAATTTCATTGATTCCTCCTCTTGTATTGACATTGATGAATCTATCTCTGTTTCACTTCCTATGGGTGGGCTGCCAAATTCTTCATTTTCAGACATTTCTTCATCCATATCATCATCATCAGCAAACTGATCTACTATCACACCTGAAAACATAATGTAATTTATTGATGACATATTAATAAATCTTTGAACTAACCGTTTTTTGTGGGGAACATGATTTCTGGCAGCAGCCCCACATCTTTCTTGTAGTCCATCATTAATGTTTTGATTAAAATACTAATATCTTCTCTTTTTCTTGTTACTGTTATTTCATCGAACCAATTCTTCAAACTATTTATTGGAATATAATAATCCTTTATAGGTTCCTGAAATTTCATATTTAATTAATGATATTGATGATTTATTCATTTATGGAATTCCATTTTAAATATAAAACGAAATAAGACAATTTTGTCAACTTCCACAACTTATCTCATTTGGTTGGCAAATGATACATTTGCATTTTAAAATGACTTAAAGGTCATGTTTGCAAAAATAAGAAGTGGAAAATTGGCAAAATTATCTCATTTCGTTTAGTATTGAAAATTTCATATTTATTAGAACTAATATGTCATATTTACAAATATAGGCATTATGCCTGTCTGGATATACCAAGGTATGTTTTATGAAAAAATTTTGATGAATTGATACATAAAGTTCCATCGAGTTACAATTTTGACAGTATTCGTTTCAAAAAGGCTTGTGCTTCATTTTTGGTTAAATAGATACTAATGTTTTTGAGAAAGAAATCGTTCTTCTTATAGAAGTGGGTTAAATCAAAGTTTAGAATTCCTCCTTTATATTTTAGCACTGCCCAGCTAAACGTCTTCTGCAGCTCTGATAATGCGTCTTCGAATTTTCCACAGCGGTTCATCTGTCTCTATTTCGAATCCAGCAGGAGGTATGTATAATTTATCGGATCAAATGACCCTATCAAATTGTTCTCGTGCTTCGTTCGAGCAATAAGAATTCTTTCATTAAATTATAAAAATCAAGCGTATCTCATGAAATTTTTTTCTCACCGTTTCTTCTCTTGTGCAATATCCATATGAAATTCCTCAGATTTTTCGTTAAAACTCATTCCGAAAAAATTGTTCCGAAACTTTTAAAAATAGATCCTCTAGAAAATTAATGTGATTTTGAAATTTTTCCCGAATTATTCACACCCAAAAATGTAGTATTTATACATTGTATGTTTCTATCGTAATAAATATTGTTTTTGACTTATATACGTTGAGGATGGAAATATTATCATTATGTGCACACGAATTGAATTTCATTATCTTATTATAGCGTAACAAGAACAAGAGATTAGCTCACTCAAGCCATTCAAAGCTCCTGGAGAGGATGGCATCATGCCTGCCTTGTTATAACATTGGGTGGATGTCCTCCCCCCATACCTCGTTAGGCTCTTCTGGTCGAGTCTTACCTGGAATGTTGTCCCGGCCAGCTGGAGAAGAGTCAGGGCTGTTTACATCCCTAAGATGGGTAAATCGTACTCACAACCTAAGTCGAGAGCGAGAGCCAGAGGAGTACCAAATATTATTGCGGAATGGATCAGTAACATGCTAAATGCCAGAGTGATCAACACTTCACTGAAAGGGGAAGTAGTCCCTTTTGTGGCTGGCAGGGGCAGCCCACAGGGAGGAGTACTATCCCCTCTGTTGTGGTCCCTGCTAGTTGATGACCTTCTGGCAATAATTGGCGCACTGGATGTTTATGTTTAAGCATACGCTGATGATAGTCATTCTGGCTGTCGGAGATGATAGCGATGTTTCCGACAGGCTTCAGGGGTGGTGTGAAGGAGAGAAACTTAGCATAAACCCCTACAAAACCCTTATGGTACGATTTACCAGGAAGAGGAGGATATTTGTTTCCCCCCGACCCTGGGGGAAAAAAAAATCTGGGAATTACCCTGGATATCAAACCCACGTGGAATTAGCACCTGAAAAACACAATACACAAGGTGTAGACATTCCTTATGGACATGTCAAACGACCTGTAGAAAAAAGTGGGGTTTTGCCCCAAAGCAACTTTAGTGGCTATATGTTATGGTGGTTAGACCACGTATTACATACGGCTGCATTACTTGGTAGGAGTGCAGTCTTAAGAAGCAATGCCAACTCAAGCTCTCTAAATTGCAAAGAACGGCCTGCATGATGATTACTGGAGCCTTTCGCTCTACACCCACTGCGGCCATGGAACTGATATTGGGCCTTGTCCCTCTTCATCTGGTGATAAGAGGAGTTTCTAGAATGGCTTTCTACAGATTCCATCATCTTTCCCGTAATGAAGCGGGTAACTTCGGATTTGTGCCTGGCGCCTTACAGTATGAAATCGAGGACAATGAAGTGCTGAGTATGAGGTCGGACATAGCATCATCTGAAACCAACAGGCCATTCCAGATCATCATTCCCGATAGACAGGAATGGATCAGCTCCTAGGACCGTCTGCTTGAGGGTCCCTGTTGGTACGAGGATGGCTCAAAAACTGAAAAAGGTGTTGGAGCTGGTGTCTACGGTCGAGGTGCCGCCAAGGAACAGTCGCATGCCCTTGGTGGGCATTCGACTGTCTTTCAAGCAGAAATATTAGCCATTGACCACTGTGCTAATCTCTTGATTGCGGGGGGATTAACGAATAGGTCAATTAAAATCCTGTACGTCACTTATGGTGCAGGAATGTCGCTCCACCCTTGCCAAACTAGGAGAGCGGAGCAGACTCCGTCTAATATGGGTGCCCATTTACTCGCGCATTGAGGGAAATGAGAAGGCGGACTTATTGGCCGCTCGAGGAACTAACTTGGAGTTCATAGGACCAGAGCCTAAGCTCGGAATTCCCCTGGAAAGTTCAAAGATGGAAAACAACTGATGGATGGACTTGAGGGTACATGAGCATTGGATGAGCCTCCCAGGCCTAGGACACGCTCGACGTGCCATCAATGGGCCTTTCACTGCTAAAGCCAAGGCCTGACTTAAACTCTCCAGGTTTGAACTGAGAGTTTTAACTGCCATACTAACGAGGCACTGTCGCCTCAGGAAACACCTAAATAAATTAGGATTGATTGAGGATCCTTCATGTAGGATATGTGAAGAAGATATAGAATCAATGGAACATGTTATGTGCGAGTGCCCAGCTGGGAACAGGATCAGGGTGGAAGAACTTGGATCTTGCAAACTGACTGAGCTTATTAAGCTCTCACCCACGAAACTCGTATCCTTTATAAGAAGGATGGAGCTCGTGGATGAAATTTAGGACAGAGTGTGCCACAATAGACCACAGAGTCGCGGTGGTCGGGCTGCTAGGCAGCCCTCACTCAAATGATATTATCTATCTATCTATCTAACTAGAACAAAACGGAATTCACGAATTAATCAATCCTATTGGTTGCTACTCGCAGTAACAAAACTAATAGTCCGCTGATATATTAGTTCTACGATAATATAATTTAAAATCTAATAGTCAATATCAGTTCATCCTTCCACCTACCAACAAATAATAACATGTCTTAGGCAAAAGGTATAACCATTAAGATAGAAGTCAAAGACAAATAGTGACCATGAGAACACATTCTGAATTAAAATTCAGTCAACAACAAAGAAGATAACATATAGCATTACTCTTCACCATTTCCATGCAACTTCCATAAACGTTTGAAAGAATGGACTCATTTTATTGTTATTGTCTTAGAATTGGAAAATGATTTTGAATTTATTGTATGTAAATGATTATCAAGAGATTTTTAATTTGATTCACATTGAATTGGTTTACTTTTATGCTGACTATAATAAGAATAGAGAGAAATGCCATTGATGATTAATGATAATGTAGATGGATTTATTTCATGGAAATTCATTTTAATATAAATAAAATGAAACACTTTTGTCTGATTTACACAATGTTTATCTTCAATACCCATGACTGGTTTTGATAGTTACATTATTTTCTAGTGTCTATAGCTAACAGTTTCTTTTTAACTTTTCAACAGATTCATTATCACCCTTTATTGCATTTATGGAGAATTTTAAATTATCTAATGTAATTATGTGATTTGTAACGTCATGTTCAAAAACTGCGGATTTTTTATCTGAGGAGAGATACTCTTTGAATCTAGATTCAGATTTTCAACCTGTTGAATTATTATTAGTTTTTGTTTAGCATTAAATAGTACTTTGCTTATGTTGAAACCACTGGAGAAGGTAATATTATTAGAGAGGGGGTCAATGTAAGTTAGACATGCGTTATATTAATTGGCACATTTGTTTTTGTTGTTTGTGTGGGAGACGGGAATATAATCATTTGATGCAATTTTCGCAGTGATATTGATTTCTGTATTAAAGTCATGGATAGGGGAATGGAAAAGGCTTTACGAATCATTGAGTTATAAGCGGCTAATACATGTGTAGTGTGGTTACAAGAATCCATTAGGATTGATGAGTCTGTAAATATTTCTTTTCTATATATGTTGTTGGTGAGATTACTATTGAATTTAGAGATGGTTATATCTAATAAATTTATTGAATTCTTGCGGTCAAATTTAGCAGTGAAGTTTATTTTGTTCAGAAAATGTACAAACTGGTGTACTCAACTGTTCTAGCCTTGAAAAACCACCAGAATATCATCAATGTACCTGTAAAAAAAAATTATGTTTTTTTTGATAACTTCATTATAAATTATTCAAGAAAAAAATATCTGTTAATAAAGGGCTGAGTGGGGATCCTATGGGTTTCAATTGAAATTGCTGATTCAAATTGCAAATAATTTTGTGACACACATTACACATAAATTAGCCATTTATAATGATTCAAAGAACCTTTTCCAATTGCCTATCCATGACAGACCATTATAGAAAAACCAGAAAATAAATACACATGTCTAACTTACATTGGCCTCCTTTCTAATAACATTAGCAATTATCTTTACAAATTTAATTTAACAACCTCCTTTTCCAATGGTCCCAACATAAGCGAATTACTATTCAAGGCCAAACAAAAACTAAATAATTTGAAACAGTCTGGAATATACACAATTGGAAGCACTGAATGCCCAACAGCTTAAGTAAGACAAATAGGTCGAAATTTTGAATCTAGATTCAAGGAACATCTCTCCTCAGATGATAAATCCGCAGTTTTTGAATATATTAAATCACATAATTACATTACATTATAAAATTCTCCACAAATGCAATGAAGTGATGACAACGAATCTGTTGGAGAATTTGAAAATTAACAAACTTTGTGAAAACCTAAAATTCAGCGCTCTGTAGTAATCTAGAATTGAATAACCCCCCACTACTCAACATTTAAAATAGGTATAGATAGCACATTTTTTCTCATAACTGTAAGCTCAAAACACTTCAAAATGACATAACTGTTAAAACCAATTGTGTCTATTTTAAATAAACCTTGTTGAAATCAGACAAAAGTGTTCATCTTATTTATATTATCATTGATGATATTTGACTATGTAATTGTTGATGGTTGAAATAAATATATATTTATTGATCAAATTTCATTGAACTATTAATTAACCGATTAATTTTCAAAATTAGAAGTGTATGATAAATTTCATTTTGTTCCCACTGCCGAAATTTTTATAATTATTTTTTCTATGACAACTAACTCATTCAAGGATATCATACCGACACTGGCTCTCAATGGATGAAGCTCAGCTACAATATGTTTATAAGTCAAAAGAAATAAACTCTATTTTTTTAATTTTTGTAAGATAGATAAATTTATGATGAGCTGAAGGATACCTGTAAAAATTAAACTTCTATTTTATTATCATTATCAGTATTATGAATTACCATTTTTTCTGGCCTTGACTGTAAATCGACTTTCAAGATTCACTAGAGAACAGACCTATGCTACATTCAAAAACTATAAAAATGGCTAAAAATAAATATAAAATACGTTTCAATTAAACACAATTCACGATCCTGAAGAAGTTTCCAAATGTTCTTTGTCCAACATTAATATTTAGAGGAATGAAAATAATGTAACAGGGATAAGTAGTGGTATTAAAACTAAAAAGCTTTGCATAAATAAATTACCAGTAAGTGTGATTACCACTTATAGTTGTATATATGAATATATATATATATATATATATATATATATATATATATATATATATATATATATATTTTTTTTTTTTTTATTGTAGATAAATAATTGAGTATGTGAGTTGTTAAACATTAGAATAAATAAATCTATCAAGTACTTATGAAACCAAGCCCAAATAAATCGATTTAAAATTGAAGTTAATTGATTAAAATTCATAATCAATATAAGAAAGACCTAACAATTATTGATTTCAAGATATGTATGAAGACTAAGATGCTATTTCTCACCATGAAAAAATGTTCCACATATTGTAATAAATATAATCCACAATCAGTGAAATTCGTTTGTTGCGGTACTTTGGGACATGCTCCTTTGATCACATCTTTATTGAAAACTTTTCCTGTGCTATATTTGGTCTTATATTCACATGTCAAGTAGTCTCTAAGAGTAGCCACGACACGACTCCTACCAGTACCAGCAAGGGAATCAAAAATTAATATACAAGGTCTGAAAAAAATTATAATATTTTTCATCTATATAACTATATTATTATAATTACTATTTCATTAGAAGGAATGATGCTCACTGTTTTATTGGAGGTCTACTTGAATGAGAAGTAATTGTTTGGGTTTCCTCAGAGTCGTCACTCTCTAATTCACTTTCGTCTCCTTCTGCTTCATCCTTATCACTCTCTAGATCTTCACAAGGAATATCTTCTTTTTTAACGGCAGTTATTGTCACATTGCCGATGGTTGTTTTTGAAGATAAGTTTTCTGAAAAGAATTCAACCTTTTATTTAATAAAGGAGCCTAACAAAATGGTTCAGAGTATGAATTTATAAAATTTCCAGATACCAAATTTCGAAACTTTCAGATCAAAAGGTTCCAGAAGTTTTCTATCCAAGAATTGATATTGATTTAATACTTCAATATACTGTGTTCAAAAGTATGAAATGAAATTTGTTCTTTCTTTGACAAAACTGGATAAAAATAAATAGATCACTATTTCATAATAAAAGAATTGAAATATCACCAATACAGGGTATCCCAAGTTGAGTGGCCTGTCAGACGTTTATGGAGAACTAATAATGCTATCGTTCTGAAATGTTGGTAGTTGATTCAGCTGGTCCGAAATTCTATTTCTAAAATATTTTCACCTCAAAGGCACTGCCGGTTGTACTGGAAGTGCATTCCAACTTCGTTATTTAATATGGAACACCCTGTATATTGATGACTGGTTCCATAACACTTGTTATTCTAATAACAAAAACAACTTAACTAGCTTGTTTCGTTCATGAAATATACTAGTTTTACTTGAAAATTATCATTATGCTCTTTGAAAAAAATGATATCTCGAGAACGGCGTGAGCTACCAAAATAATGAAAGGTGTTTTGCAAACAAGAAACCATGCGGGACATAACTAGATATTATTTTTTGAGTGAGGCCTGCCTAGCAGCCCGGCCACTGCGACCCAGTGGTCTATTGTGGCACACTCTATCCTAAATTTCATACACGAGCTTCATCCTTCTCGTAAAGGGTATGAGTTTCGTGGGTGAGAGCTTAATAATGAGGAACATAACTCATATCCGACTGAACTCATTCAGTATACATAGTGCTATTTTTTTTCCGCTTCACATTTCGAAACGAAGAAACATCGAAAACTACTTTTTTTCAAATTGTAACCCATATATTTTTTCAATTCATTAGATTTGCCGTAAAAAACTGAATGAAGTTCCCCATACATGCCCTGTACCTGAGATTTGAAGTTTTCAAGTTATGGCGAAAAAACTAATTTTACGTACCTACCTAAAGTTGACAAAGGCGGCTTGGATTCCTGCACGTGCATAGACAGTTCTCAGAGCATTAAGCAATAACTATCCTTTTGTCATTGGATAATTCATGAATTAAGAGGAAAAAATGCGAAACTGCAGTTGTCGAATTTCCAAAGCCAAATTAAAAAATACCAAAACGAATTAAACTCTATTTCCTAAATTTCATAATAATTGTTCAAAGTGATGACCATTCACTTCTGGACATAGTTTTACTTGATACCTTGTGATGTGGCTTGCCTGAGACCCTCCACATCCAACTGCATGAAAGCATTTTGCAGTCTATTATGCAAATCATATCTTCAGGTTCAGAATAAATTGTATCTTTCAGCGTTCCCCGAAGATAAAAATCTATAGGTGTTAGGTCAGGTAACCTTGGAGGCCACAAAGAAGTTCGTTCCAATCCATCTATCTTCAAACATATCAGTTAAAATTCGATAATTTTCATTTGTGCGATGAGCTGGCGCTCCATCCAGTTGGTACCAACAACACCTTAATTCAGCTATTGATAAAGTGTCAACGAAGTCACTTACGACCGTCCTCAAAAAAATCTCCATATAAAGTTCACCATTTCAGTTTTCAACCGTAGTTTTCGATGTTTCTTCGTTTCGAAATGTGAGGCGGAAAAAGAGCACTCTGTTTACTGACTGAGATTCAATCGGATATGAGTTATGTCCTGCATGGTTCCTTGTTTGCAAAACACCTTCCATTATTGTGGTAGCTCACGCCGTTCTCGAGATATATCAATTTTTTCAAAAAGCAAAAAATCGATAATTTTCAAGTAAAACTAGGATATTCAGTTGAATGAGTGGACATCAGGTGGAATGACTAAAACCGATCAGTTACGACGTTTCGATTTATTTAAAATCTTCTTCAAGGCTATACCAAGTTGGTTTTATGAGTAGGCACTCTTCCAGACTCGTGTAAAATCTATAAGATAATTCCTATCTACAAGAAAGGATGTAGAAAAAATCCAGGCAATTATAGACCAATATGCTTGATATCAATATTTTCGAAAATATTCGAAAAAATTATAAAAAAACGTTTCTGCGAATTTCTACAATTTTCCTTTACTCAAGGAGAGAAGTTCAACCTTGGGAACTGCTATGGATGTGATACAGCTACTGATCGACTACTTGGAAGACAGTCATCTTGCAGTTGCTCTGTTCATAGACTTACATAAAGCATTTGACACAGTAAAACATGACATACTACTGAAGAAACTCGAAAATATTGGTATACGAGGCCCAGCTCTCACATTCATGAGGTCATTTCTCACAGATAGAAAACAATACACAGTTATGAATGGAGAGATGAGCGAGCTGAAGGAAGTCAACACTGTTATTCCACAAGGAACAGACTTAGGACCAATCTTATACTTAATATACGTAGAAACATCGATCAATCAAGAAGACTTGGAGACATTCAACAAGTGGCTAAAAACAAACGGACTGATAATAAGTGAAGACAAGACCGTATACATGTGCCTCAACAGGAAAAAAACATCATATTCTCTGAACATTAAGATTAACAAAATACAATTAAAGAAAGTGCAATGTTATAAATACTTAGGCTTGATTATTGATGAGAAACTCTCATGGAATGAACATATTGATTCTATTTATAGAAAAATTAGAGGCCTCATATGTGCCTTAAGACAGATGACCTTCTACTTACCCTCGAAATGCAAAAAATTGATATATTTTGCACATGTTCAATCGATATTCTCATACCTTATAACAGTGTGGTCAAATACCCACAAATTTAATTCAAAAAGAGTACAAAGATTACAAAACAAAGTCATCAAAGAAATATGTAATCTACCCTATTCAACCCCTACAATTGACCTATATAGGAATTTTAACTGTTCAGAGATACAAAAATTAAAAAATCTAGAACACTGCAAACTTGCTTTCAAAATCAGAAACAATCTTACGAAGTCCGGCTCCTCTGTTCAGACTGTTTCCTCCATACATAAATATAAAACAAGAACTACTAACAATTTAATTCAGAAAAAAAATAAGAACAAATCTTGGAGTTGAATCTCCGGTATACCAAAGCATTCATTACTACAATCTTTTGCCCAATAATTTGAAACAAATCACTTCGATCAGAACATTTTCCAAATCTATCAAAAAGTACCTAACTAATGTGTTGATGTTGTTTATATAATACTAAATTGACTCCGCTCACACAAACTATTATTGCTATTATTGTTACACCAGTAAATGAACTTAGATGTACTCTGTGTTAACAGCACTATATGCTGATTTACAGTTTTATATATGAATAAATAAAACTGAAAAACTCATTGGTCGTAAATCAATTTCAATAAAACTAGGATATTTCATGAACGAAACAAGCTACACTTATGTGTTAGGTGTTTTTGTGATTGGAATGACAAGTGTTATCGAATCAGTCATCAATATACAGGGTATTCTACATTAAATACCAAAGTTGGTATGCACTTCCGGTATAACCGGAAAGAGGTCATAAAAAATTGTTGAAATAAAATTTATATACATAACTTAATTATAACTGTTCCAAATAAAACTTCATCTGTAAGCTTTGCTGTAAAAACTCTTGAACACTCATTTCAAATACCTACATTCATAATTCTATTAAATTTTTCATTGTTTATTATTGCGAATAAAAAAATTAACTTCCCACAACATGAATGTTCAATTAGGAATAGGATAGAAAATTGAATTATTCAGTGAATTTTAAATTCAATTTTATATTGAATTCATATCATCCAGTGCCATATTCTCTGAATGAAATACATTTGAAAGTTGAATTGAAGAATTTAACTTTTATGTGAATCACTCCAAATTTCTAACTTTACTCTTTTTGTTCTCAGGAAAAGATGAAAGACTCACTTCATTTGATATATAAAAACTATCGTAGCAACATTTATATTGAAATTGAATTCATCATATACTAAGAAATCCTATACTCACTCTTTTTCTTTGGAGCAATATCAATCTTGATCGGGTGTCCATCCATGGTTTGACAACCATCAAGTCCAGGGAAACAAATTATAGCCAAGAACCAATGGCAATTTTCGTTTATTGGTACTATGACATAGTCTTTCTTGAATAAATCAATGTTCTTTGTCCAAGTTTTAACCCTTGCATGTCTTTTTTCTGCAGGCGTTAATGTTGGATCTAATTCGGCAGGTTGATTCTTCCTTCAGTAACAAAAAAAAAATGTTAGAAATATTTATGAGCATTCACAAACAATGAATTATTTCATAATATACAGAGTGTTTCAGATATGCAATCATCAATTTCTTCAGGAGATTATAAGGGGCGTTCAACTGAAACAAACCTTTTGCTTTACCTCAATGACATAATTAATTGCTTTGATACCGGTCAGCAGATAGACTCAATTTATACAGATTTTTCTAATGTCTCGATAGGGTGAACATTAATATTTTGGTGATGAAACTCGAGGCACTGGGCATTACTGGTTCACTTCTATCCTGGCTAAGTAGCTTTTTATATAACCGTATTATATTGGTTTGGTATAGGAACTTTTTATCGAGGGAGATTTCTGCTTCATCAGGTGTTCCTCAGGAATCACATCTAGGCCAACTATTGGTTAACGTATTCATAAACGATGTGAAAAAATCTCTCTCATCTAAATTCTTATTATTTGCGGATGATATGAAGATCTACTCCGTAATTAAAAGTTCTTCTGAGGCTGCTCGGTTACATATTCAGTTGGATAGGTTTCATCTGTGGACTGAAATAAACTGTTTGCGTCTGAACGTCAATGAATGTAGTATGATCACATTTCATAGAACCACGGCACCTATACTTCGTGATTACACATTGGGGGGTCATTGTCTTACACGAGTCCGGTTGATAAGAGATTTGGGAATTTTTATTGATTGCAAGCTAAACTTCAAAGAACATATACAGAATATAGTATCTAAATCTTATCAATCACTCGGTTTCATTCTCCGAAGTGCTCGGGAGTTGTCACCCAATACGATCAGAATATTATTTTGTTCCTTGGTAAGATCTAATTTGGAGTATTTAGTAGTATTCCAGGTAGATTCACAAGGCATACACCCCTATTTAGGCTTGATATTTGTAGGCACAACTATAGTAAAAAGTCCTTTTTTTATAATTATTTTTCTCTTGCTAATGGCCTTGGTGCCAAGTTAGATTTCTTCTCTCTGTCCCTCGTAGCTTTTAAATTAAGAGCAACTAGGTTGCTTAGAAATGTTTAGGGTATCAATGTTGAACTGTAGATGTGCTTTGTATGTTTTGCACTTTAGTGAACTTCTTCTCAAGTGTTTAAAAGTGGAAAAAAAAATTATTCGTTTCGAGCAACTGAAATTTTGAATAACTGTTGTATTTTTATTTTTGTATAATTCTCTGATATTTGTAATTGTTTGTAAATGGGGATATCCCGTAAACTGACTAAATAAAATAAATAAGATTCATAGAAGCCAACATCTGATCGAAAATGCCTGGCATGTTTCTTGTTCTCTCTAGTCCAAAATGCGGGGGGGCACCGTCATGCATAAACCACATTCTTCTTCTATTCGCTTAAGGCACATTATCGCAAAGATCAACCTGTTGCTGTTCTGCAGGAAGCCAAGGTATGCTACGAAATTCAATCTGTTAGGCAATCATACCATACTGGCCCAAACATTGATAGAAAAATTTTCTTGGTGGTTACCTTCAATTGTCTCATGAGGATTTTCTTCAGTCCACGCGTGATTGTTGTGGAAATTCATTATACCCCCTCGCGTAAAATCCTACAAAATTCGACATTTTCAGCACATCTTTATAGTAGTAGCCATTGGCAAAATCCGTGCCTTCTGGGTAGATCTAAAGCTTTGAGAGCTTGAAATTTCTGGATATGGATTAATATGGACTTCATCCAAAATAAGCTCTTCATTTATCGGTGTCATTGGCTGGTCGAAACTACGGTTTCACATAACGAACGGTCAATGGGAACGAAAAATTTCTGTTAGGAAAAGCTTCCTTCTTCAGCTACATTACCACCTGATCGGCCATAGAATAAATGAATTCTTGAAAGGTGTAATCTATTCCAACTTTAAAAAGTCTCCAGCATGTTACTATGAATGCCAGCAAGATAAGGTTTTACTTAAAAGTACTCGTGATATGATAGGCCATTTGAATTTCCATTAAATAAACTGAACACTCTGATATTCAAACTCAGAATGACGTAAAAACTACCTCAAAACAGTTCCAATCCCTGGTATTACGGATTATCGACCCTCACTTCAGTTCATTAAAAAAACGCGTGCCTTTTCATGCAAATCATTTTTTTACTCAAAAACGGAGTAATTTCGAAAGAATTTTAAAAATCAAAAAGTTCTAAATTGAAGGTTCTTTTCAATAAATATTCTTGAAAATACTAGTAGCGCACTACACTATGATTTTGATGGGGTTAAAGGTAACATGACCCTAAAAAAAGTATCACTTGGTATATTTCGCAACTACTGGATACATCTAATGACTTTATGAGTAAAAAAATTCAATTCCTGCAAACTGGATCTAGATCCCTTGAAAACTAAAAGAGTTACCAACAGAAACGTGAAAAACATCTGAACTTCAACATCGTATATTTCGAAAGGGCGTTGAGAATATAGCATTAAACTGAATAAACACCAATGATTTATTTACTGCTGATAGATGTGTCATTCACATCTATCCCATTATTCGAATACCGTCAAGATCTAGGAAACAAATTATAATCAGACACCAATTAAAAATTTTGGTTTATCAGTATTATGCAAACATGAAATTCAGCGATGAGATTGTAAATATCTTATAGAGGAATGTATCAGCTAGAAGGGTGCCGCGTTTGTTGACCAAAAACGTGAAAAGAAACTTTTACATGCTAATTTTCGGCTCTTTAAACAAAATCCAGATGCGTTTCTGCGCAGTTTTATTGAGGTAGATGAAACACGAATTCGCTTCTACCTGCCTGAGACGAAATAGCAATACAAACAGTGGGTCGACAGAAGTGTTTGTGCGCCCAAGAAAGACAAGGTGATGGTCAGCGTCATAGGGACACACAGGGCTTTATCTTAATTGACTTTCTCCAAAAATGAAAGACTAACTGGAGGGTATTACGAATCATTGTTAAACTAATTGAACGAGGAAATCAGAACAAAGCGGCTACATCTTGCCAAGAATTCATCTGTCATTGCAACAGCCTAGCAGGTAAAGTTACGATATGAATGGCTACCTCATCAACCTTATTCTCCTGATCTGGCTCTCAGTGATCTCTATTTGGAGATTCGGAAGTCATCTCGGAAACAAGGGCCTATTTCGAGGTCATTCAAAACGACAATTACAAAGAGGAAATCTAAAACCTCCAGCAAGTGTATAACCCTAAAAGTTTCAATTCACTTTCGTGCATACCTTCTACGAAAAAAAAATTATAGCATAAAATTGAATATTATTATCAAACAAATAACTGGTCGTTGATGCCGGATTATGAATATCGAGTAATGGTTTTCTGCCATTTTCCAAAGGAACGTTCCGATTACACCACATTTCTGTTAATCGCATTTTAATTTTTTCCATGACGAAGATGACTGTTTCAAAGGTCCTCTCAGATACTGAAAAGAGCCTTCATGTTTTTTCAGCGGTTGAAATAATAGTGAAATTTTCATTCTCGTTTTAGGTATACATCCATACCTTGCTTAGGGCGTTTTATTCGAACGACTGTCAAAATGTTTTCGCAAATTTTCTTTAAATTAAACAAAATCCACGAAGAAATAATATATGGGCGATGTCAACCCAAATTATTGAACCCATAATGATTCTAAAACATCTATAGATCATAATCGGCATCACTAGGAAGACTGAACCTGGCCATCGGGGCTCTGTCGGTCAAACAGAGAGGGAATTTGAGGAAATATCGCAGGTTATGTATTTTTTTATTATCTCCTTAGTCCTTTTCATTACCTTGCTTGCTATGTAAAATTTTATCTTAGATTTGTTTAGACATATAAGAAGTATGATTGTTGTTCTCTTCGTGTGAATACGAATCAGACATCTTCATGGAGTGGAAGCTGATTTTAAACTGACCAAAAACAGAACTAGCGTTCATTTTGTACTACTGAAACGAATTGTAAGCGCTAGTTTTCGGAGCCGGAATTAGACATAAAAAATTTTACCTTGAAGCTTTAACTGGTTTTGTTGTCAGTCTCTTATAGAAGAAAGTTGAAAAAACATGTATTCTTTCTTGTTCTTCTTGGGATAAATTATGTACCAAAAATTTCAAATAAAAATCAATGATGACATCATTCAAAAATTGATCTGATCCTAAGCACATATAATCTTCGGTATTTATTGATATTCTTCCTCTGCCTTCAGGGGGATATGTGAAAAGAGGTTTGACCTCGAAATTTCTGAAAAAGTTTCAAGATAATTTTTCATATATATGAAACTAGCAAAGGGAAAAACTTACGATGCAGATGTTTGTAAATTCGCCAAAGTTAACTCTTTGGGGCAAGTTTTGATCAGTATATCATTGGCTTCTTTCACTGTTAATTCGTCTAAAATATTGCAAGTTGCAGAAGATCTATAAATCTGAAGCAGCATCGATTTAGCTTCTTCTGATATGTTTTCAGGAAGTAAAGTAATCCTTCGATGGGATTCATTGTCCGATAAAGGGTCGTAGTAATTTATATCATTTTCCTTCATTCCTAACATCTCCCTAATTAAATTACCCATGCTCGGTCTTAAATAATAAAATAAAACTGGCAGTTGCTTCTGAAAACTGATGAGTACCTTCACAATATCATTTCTGTCTATTCTAATAGTTATGAGATCTTTTGTATTTGCAGTATTCGAAACTTTTAAGGTTACAGATGAGTAGTCGATAATAACCTGCAACAAAAAATAGTTGTCTTCAGTAATTTTGAAGAAAAGCTTATAATTTTTCGTCATGCGTTCGTAATTCCTAATCTATCATTAAGGTCCAATTTGAAATATACATAACCTGTAACCAATAGTTTTATTGTTCATTGCTCACAAAACTTACAACTAATGTTTATACTACTTTCCAGAAATAAAAATTCTTTCTTTAGTTTTGATCAAATCTTAAATTAGATTGATTCAAATTATTTTACTTAATATTGAAAATAAAATATTAGGAAAAGATAAACATTACCTGAAAAGTTATTATGCAAGAAAAACTTCTAGAACCATCTTGTATATGGTCAAATCAGAAGTATTTGATTCTAGACATTCAGGTTGCTTTTAATAAAATTTTTCTTTCAGAAAATAAAAATGCTAATTCTAACTAATAACATCTATAAATTCTTGGTGAAAAAACAATTTATTGAACAGGATGAAAGTTAAATATTTCCTTTTGTTGGTACTTTTTACTAGAAGTACAAGAAATGTTGAAATTATTTCCTAGTCCTGTTTTGAAATATTTCTGAAAACAACATATACTTACATTTTCTTTTGGAATTGTTCTGTATGATCCAATTCTAACAGTTCTACATTGGAGGAATATACTTTTCAGGTTTTCGAGATTCAACTTGGTCTTTTCATCTATAAAGAATATTATTTGTATATATGAATTAACTCAATGCTAAAAACTTACTGTCAATATTTGTAGTTGTTTTCTGTATGTCACTAACTGATGGCTCCTTTTTTATGGGGCTTAGAGTTATAGCTGATCCAAGTTTTTGTAAAATGTTTTCATTAATCTACAGAACAAAAAAAACTAGTAGTCATTTTCTACATTATTCATAAAAATACATACCGGTGCTGAACCTGCATCTACTGATTCTTCCTCCTCATCTGAACTCAGAGTTAAAATCACTGTATCATTCTCTGTGTGCCTGCCTTTTGTTGTCTGTTTCTTTTTTACATTCGAATCTTTGGTTCCTGAAAAACAATGACCTTTCAACTTTCTGAATGCATCACTATTAAGTTTAATGTCCTAATAAAATGTAACGTAGGATTCTCAATTTGTTCTGATCGAACTTAATAATTCGTTGGTATTATTTTAAAAATATGTGGGGCCAATTCAAACTTACTGAAATCCAGGCGTATACATACGTTTCATATAAAACAAAAGAAAATTACCGATAAACTTCAAATACTGAATTATAATATGAAAGCTAAATAGCGAACACTACTAGTAGAAGAAAGTTTTTGAAAAAAGGAACAATCAATGTACCTCCGTATTTTTTGTAAAAACCAAAAGGACGTACCCCTTGATACAAAATATCCCAATTATTTGAGAGTTTCATAAATTTTCATTATATACTAACCTACACTCACGGCTCCGCCCGCTTCCAAATACGACAGGCAGTCGTTAGCGGCACGACGCATGCTCTTAACTTACTTGATATTTACGCGGTAAATATTCCGATTTCTCTTTTCTAAACATGTCTTTCGCATTAATATTAGTTTGGATTTCTATACTAATCGTTGTTGGATACAAATTAATCCTGCTTTTTCATAAAATGCTGAAGCACTAAACTTTTACTTTGTAATTGAGATCTTCAATCCAAATTGTCATGTCGTCAAATGAGAGGCTTAATACAATAATTCTGCATCTATTTCGCACCTTTAGGTTCTTTTTGAAAAAATTTCTTACATTGTTTTCCTTTGCAATGAAGATTTTAAAAGAAAATGTTTCATGCCTCAAACTTTAAAACCGGGGGAAACCTCGTAAAAACGTTTTCAACTGCCATTTCACACTCTTAGAGGTGGTTTCTCTTAAAGTGCTCATATTTTTTACTTTGTAACTAAGACCTTGAATCCAAATTCTCATGCATCCCACTTCAAAGTATGAAAAATTCCCATACAAATTTTTGACCTCTATATCAAACACAAAAGTCCGAATTTCAAAAGTTGTTAAAGAAATAAAAGTACAGTAGACTCGCGAATACAGTAAACTTGAGTAACTGTGAACGACTCAATAACGTGAACTGCGTTTGTTGGAGTTCATAGACTGAAGTGTTCAGTGTTTGAGAATTGATTTCGCTCATAAAATAATGACTGAAACAACAAGAATGTTTTTGACTCTTTATGAGAAATCTTTAATTATAGAAGATCTCAGAAAGGGTATCCGTCTCACTACTCTATCAAAAAAGTTCGAGGGTCGCCAAATCCACTAAATGCTTCATTAGAAATTAACAGAAAAAAAATTTTTCGGAAATAGTTAATCCGACTTTGAAATCAAGCAAGATCAAGAAATATACTCTGAGAAAAACTTAATATCCTTCGATGGGAAAGAAAGTCTACAATTGGTTCATGAAGCAAAAAGAAAAAAAAAATTTCCGTTTCGGGAGAAAAGCGAAGCTCTACATTTGCATGAGAAGTTGATGTCACCTAACGAATAATTCAGTGCAAGCATGGATGATTGCAACGTTTCGAAAGTCAAAATGGGATACGATTTCTCAAAATCGCAGGTAAGATTTCTGTCCTCGAAACCTGAATTAGTTTAATCATTCATAGAAGAACTATCGAATATTATTACCGCACTCAATTTAACTGCTCAACAAATATATAACGTAGTCTTTACTGAAAACTTCCCCCTGATAAAGGCTATGTTTCGATTTCTGAAAAGACTGCCCCTGGTTTGAAATTAGCAAAGTAACAAATAACTTTCTTAGGATGTGTCAATGCATGGGGTGAACACAAGTTCACACCGTTGATAATCTACAAAGCAAAGTCACCTAGATGTTTTAAAAACTTCAATAATCCTCTCATCTACAAACACACTAAAAATGCATGGATTACGAAAAAAATTTTAAACACTGGTTCATTCTGCATTTTGTTCTTGAAGTGTGTTTTTCACATCTCATTTCGACTTTATAATTTACCAAACAAAAATATTTACAGGTTGAAACTTTCTCGAAAAATGAAAATCTTCCTATCAATGCCATCCCTCTGTTAGAGCTTAGCTTTGTTATATCCAAAGGTAATAGACTAGCAGATGCTCTTAAGGCAATAGCATTGAAAGATACTTCTCTATATTTAAATACGGCTTGGGAATGACTGGAAAGGGTAACGATAGTAAAGAGTTTCAAGTGCTATTTCGCACTCTTGGAGATGGTTTTTCAATTTCAAAATTCATTAAAGAAAGAGAAGAATATAACGAAAATTTTGAATCGCAAAACAAACAATAATATCAGATTAACAGAGCAAAAACCTTAAAGAAAGTGAACTCCAAAAATTCAACACCGATAGAAAGAGATCGAGAATAATTTTTCTCATAGTATTCAATCGGCAAAGTTAAACTTGATATTTATGTTATTTGTTTTGTATAAACAAAACTGCATCACGTTGCGGAATTTACATTCAACGATACAGCGTCATCTTCTAGATTTAAGGTAACATACAAAGTTCTGCATCGCATGCAACGAATTTTTGTCTTCGTATAGAAACGAATGTAACTGCGTCCACTTATTCGCATCGCACGCATCCACCTGTTGGTAATGTCCATGTAGTTGTTCGAAGGGGCAATTTTTCGAGTGTCTACCGATGTGTCACTTTTCCGGTCGCCACGAAAAGTATCGCAGTTGTGTCGACCTTCTGATTAACACAGTAACAGCACATTAACTGTTTTCAAAAGGATCCGTTTGATGCGGACCTTTATATTTTTATAGAAAATTAAATTCTATATAACGCTATTAACAACGTTTTTAACGATACTTACAAAGGGTTAAAGGGATGTGGTAGAAATTTTGCTAGCAGATAGTTTATTGAGTAGATTATATACCGAATTGCAAGTATGTATGTTCTATAATTCGTTTTTTATAATCCCACAAGAACCCAAAATTTTTTTGCGATAAAAACTGTCGTACGTGTTAATTAAAGTCAGATTCACGTTGGATGTTTTCAGTCGACTCAAAACGGTGTCTTTGAAAAAGAGTTTAGGAAATAGCTAGAAGTCACAGGGATCTTAATCAGGTAGTTGTAAAACATTGAGTTTTTGGCGAAATGGGTACGAAGAACGAGTGCATTATTGCGATGCAAAAACCAAGAATTTATAATACAACACAACACGACAATCGAATAAAACTGTCAGCATGACCTTGATTTTTGTTCGTTTGGCGTAATTTTTTTGATCTTGTTTCACCTTTGAAACCATTTTCACGTAATTGGTCGATTATTTTCGGATGGTAAGCGTAGATTACGTAATAAAGCGTTTCATCTCATCCTGATAGTCGGAAGCATCGTTTCCCACATTTCAATTTAATTTCTTAGCAAAAAATGACCATTTTCGAAAACAAACGAGATTTTACTTTTTTCAGACCCAAATGGTTTTTATGGATCCTTCTGAAATTCCAACCAAATCAGTAAAGTCTCTGATTGTCAGTTGAGGATTCTGGAGCACTAATGCTTTGATTTGATTGACGTGTTACATATCAGTCGATTTTGATGGTCGTCTAGACAGAGTGTTTCAAGCCATCAATACGTTCCCCGGCTTCTTTGAAGTCTTTGTATCATCTATAAATATTTTTCTGCGTCATAGTCAAACCACCAAAGGCCCCTAAAACATTCTGAATGTTTCCGCAGCCGAAATTTCAATTCGCAAACAAAATTAATGGCATTTCTTTGCTCAACAAAATCGGACACTGTAAAAATCGCCAAAATCACTTGCAGTCGTTTAGAAAACACAAGCGTAACTAGGTGACGAATGGTTAGCCCGCAAAGTTCAAATTAAAAATTCACCTTAGTTTTTGCCCACAGTAGTATAGTTTGTCTGTTAGCTTGATCAACTACAATGTACATGGTTGATAAGAGATGAATCTCGTTCAAAATACTCACAACCAACTTAAAAAGTGACCATAGACAGGAAGAGCTTATTGAAATAAGCAATTCAATAATAAAATCGTTTAGATGAAATAAAATGCTCATAATGTTGGCATCAGTAACTAGTGCGTAGTAGTGTTCAATCGGCGAGTCATTACAAATTTCATGAGCAACATTAACTACATTCAAGTAATGAAGTTTAGAATCAAATGAAAAAAACATGTGATGGAGATCAATTATCAGTTTTTACGTGCATCAGTTACAATGTTTATTGAATATTGATTAAGTAACAATTTATATGAGAGAGTCTAGGGTCCAATTTTTCAACGCCACATTCAAGACAACTGATTTCAAATTCAAAGATCAATTTCTGTACTCACCATTAGTATTCGCAATATTCACTGAATCTTTCTTCTGAACTTTATTATCCCCCTTTTTCATTGAACCAACTGCCGCTATAGCTTTTACGTTTTCAGGAAGTTTAGTTTTGCACCTCATGCATTTGTTGAAGTCGTCTGATAAAATACCGCAATATCCACAAACAGCCATTTTTCCCTCGATATACTTTGGCACCTCTACTTCCCTCACAGGAGATGGTTCTTCAACTGGTTCAGGTGATGGCTCATTCATTAGAGGAGGAGAAGGTGCGGGTAATGTGACTTGAAGTTGAGGGTCGGCAACTGGTGTAGTCTGATAGTTATTGTCTGCTGGCATAGAATCACTACATTCTTCAGCCTAAGAAAGCATTAATTTCGCAATTAATCAATATTTTCTCAAACCGGTTAATGAGAAAATTAAAAAAAGTTCCGAGTAAATTCAAGCATCTGAAACAAATATTATTGTAATATGCCCATTATCAGTGTACTTTGCGACCTTATGAAAAGATTCTTCAGATTTGAGCAGTTATGAAATTCTAACTCTGAATTGAGCAGTTCGAAAATTGTCGAGTTTGATATATTTTGCTTTCAAATCCTTGTTATTTGAAAGAACTTTTTCTAATGATGACATTTAGAACACGCCAGCTAAACCAAATTGTTGGATCTGTGAAAGGTTGACACAACGTGTAGCGTTTCCTCCTTTGAATTGTCCTCAGAATGTGGCGGGGAGAACGTGAATCGCGATGAAGATGTACCGCCTCTGTCGAAGGGGGGTAATTACAGATCGTACTTTTTCAGCATCACGCTATAGAAGTGAAACTGGTACAATCATATCCGTCAGATGAAGGTTGCATGCAGTACGATTAAGGACTTAATGACGAAGCGGACATTCACACTTATGTATGTACCATCGCATAGTGATAACAGTTTGAGAAGATTGGGCTGAAGAGCATCGGAAATGGACCATAAATGAATAGAGAACTTACCTTTTCACAGATGAGTTGAAATTTTACTGGTATCATTCTGATAGACATTTGAAGGTTTGAAGTATTATAAGGAACAATGTCAAGAGACAGTATTTAGTGAAGGCTTCCTTTGTATTTGAGGTGAAATAAGTATAGGTCGCCGCATGCTTTGGGATAATATTGAGATGTGGCCTTTGAACCGATAATTGTCCCCTTTCGCGATGCTGTTGTTGACAATGTCCGACCGCATCGAGTAGCTCTTGTGAATAATACGTTAAATTTACCATTCTTCAAAACCCCTCTGAACCCCCAACAATTTGAAGCATGTCTTCTACACGTAGTTTCAAATATCCCTCGAAATTTCATAGTAAAATTAATTTGTAAAATGCCATGACGAGTAATGAGTCTTGCATGCTCTTGTGGGTGCCTCCACTAGCGAATACGATTTCAAAGAAGTAAGAGACACTTAAAGAATAATTTACCCTGTTCAGAAACTGTTGCAATTTTCCATTTTCTTCCATCGTTCAAATATATCGCAAAATTATTAAAAATAATTCATTAATCCATAAGCCTACGAACTTGTATGCACAATTTCGAAAAATAATGTTGTTGATCCTTATCAGTTGTTTAGAAATGTATTTATTGGGTAGGAGAATACTTGTGAATCCAAATTCACAAAAAAGTAAAACAAAGTTTCATTGATTCAAAATATCACAATGGTTTGAAGATTAAAATGCATAACCCCAGATGCCATTGGATTTTATTTAATTAGTGTCAGTACAGTACAAATGTCATAGTCATTGTACCAAATTTTAAGAGATTAACTATTGGTTATTAAAATAATAGAGAGAAAAATGTTCTTGTCGCCATCTTTGAAAAGCTGTACTGACCTTAGGAAGTTCTTATTAAACTTTTGCTCAAAATACAATTCACTATACATGATTTTCATATAATAGAAGGCAACTGTCAATACAGTTATCTTAGTGTGATTCATTATATTGTGTTGTTTGGAGATAACAGGATGATGTGTTGAAAGTTAGTATTTTTTAATTGTTCATTTGTAGTAAAATGAAACATACTCTAGTTACCTGAGAAGTATTCTGCATAAATCCAACTGTGACCATATAGTTAATTCCATTGCTATTGGCTTCCGAAACATCGATTAATGTATCTGGTTGAAGAGGTACTCCCACTTGTTCTAGAATCTCCTGTATAGTACATGCTTGGTTTGGGAGAGTGAAAGTTATGAGCCTCTGTTCACCATTAGCTAACATTACTAGCATTCTGATAGAATCCGAATACTCTTCACTGACAGGGGTATTTTCTGAAAAAGAAAAAGAAATCTAATTTTTTACTGTGTGTAGTTCTTTGATGGATTTAGAATGATTTATACTAAAAAATATTGAACCCAATATTTCTGAGATCTAAATTTTCTCCTGCTGAATGAAAGCAGTTTCATTTAACCAATATTTCTAGTGACAAGGGGGATATTAGGAAAAATTGCATATTTAGTTCAGTCTATTTGCATTTTCGGCACAAATTCTTGTTAATGAAAGCCTTGATTTGGCATTCATTCAGGAGCCATGGCTGTCCAACCGAGGAACAGTTTGCGGTCTCGGAAATTTACCAGGCCAGATATTATACCACTGCCCTGGGGGCAACCCCAGGACGTGTATATTCATCAATAACAGAATCGATAACTTCTTACTTACCGAATTATGTAACAGAGATTACTTGTACTTATGAGTGTCCTGGGAGAGCATGTCAGACTTGACTTAGTGGTCTGCTCAGCATATTTCTCGGGAGATTCTGCTGAATGCCCTCCTGAGATGATTCGTAACCTGGTGAGTCACTGTAGGAGGAAAAAGCTTCAACTTGTCGTTGCATGTGACACTAATGCACACGACTCAGTGTGAGGCAGCACGAACATCAACGCAAGAGGTGAAAGCCTTTTCGACTTTCTAATGACAGAAGCCCTCATTCTATTGAATAGGGGAGATGAACCAACCTGAGCAATAAAATCCCGAGGTGGGGTATGTCAAGTGAACCCTCGGGATCTGACCACAGACACATTCTTTGTACTATTGAATGTGGGATCAGACCAGTGGTCGAATACAGAAACCCGAGGAGCACTGATTATGATGGATATAGGGCCTCACTTAGTGCTCATTTGGGAGGTATTGCAACATCTACTAACAGTCGTGAAGAGCGTATGGCTAAGGAGATGTCCCGGTCGATCGAGTCAGCGTATCACGATAACTGTCAACTGAGGAGAAAGCCTAAGAATGGCACAACTTCATGGTGGAATCCTGCCCCCGAAAAAACGTAGAAGAGAAGTTCGGAAACTGTTTAATCGAGCTAAAAATACCGGCAATTGGGACCACCATCGTTCTACTCTAATGTCATATAATAATGAAATTAGGGGGGCAAAACGGGAGTCCTGGCGCAGGTTCTGCGGGGAGGTGGAAAGTCAGTGCAAGGCTGCATAGGGTTCTCACCAGAGGCCCGCTGCTCCCCATCGGATCTATGGGGGGTGCGGATGGGCGGTACACGGGCTCTGGAAATGAGACGTTAAAAATTTTTTAGAGAACATACTTCCCAGATTGTCGGTTTCTTGATATCAGTGACAGCTGTGACACCGTCATCCTGAAGGGCCTTGCCAAAAGGCCAAAAAAGGACCATTGGAAGAACGCAAGAACGATCATCAAGCCCGGAGCAGTCAGGTGGGCGATTCGCTCATTTAAGCCATTTAAAGCTCCTGAAGAGGATGGCATCATGCCTGCATTGTTACAACAGGGAGTGGATGTCCTCCTCCCATACCTCATTAGGCTCTTCCGGTCGAGTCTTGCCTTGAGTTAGGGTTGTTTACATCCTTAAGGTAAGTAAATCGAACTCACAACCTAAGTCGTTTAGACCGATTAGTCTTACATCTTTTGTTTTGAAAACCCTGGAAAATGTGATACCTGATGTATCCATCTAACACCTTTTCCGAGATGTTATCGCTGAAGCTATATGAGTGAACATCAATACGCCTTTCAAAAAGGTAGATCAACCGATCTGGCACTTGACAACTTAGTCAGGAGGATCACTCAGTCTCTGAGCAGCAAGGAGACTACAGATGCAGTCTTTATGGACATTGAGGGTGCATTTAATGCGATCTCCACTAGTTGGCTATGTGGTGCTGCGAGAACCAGAGGAGTACCAAATATTATTGGGGAATGGATTAGCAACATACTAAATGCCAGAGTGATCAACACGTCCCTGAAAGGGGAAGTAGTCACTTTTGTTGCTGGCAGGGGCTGCCGAACCAGAGGAGTACCAAATATTATTAGGGAATGGATTAGCAACATGCTAAATGCCAGAGTGATCAACACTTCCCTGAAAGGGGAAGTAGTCACTTTTGTGGCTAGCAGGGGCTGAACTCAGGGAGTAGTGCTATCCCCCCTGTTGTGGTCCCTGCTAATTGATGACCTTCTGGCAATAATTAGCGCACTGGATGTTTATGTACAAGCATGCCCTAATGATATAGTCATTCTGGGTGTTGGAGATGACAGCGATGTCTACGACAGACTTCAGGAGGCTATGTCAGCTATTCAGGGGTGGTGTGAGGGAGAAAAACTTAGCATAAACCCCTACAAAACCCTTATAGTACCACTCACTAGGAAAAGGAGGATATTTGTTTTAAAAAGCAATCCCAACTCAAGCTCTCTAAATTGCAAAAAACGGCCTGCATGATGATTACTGGAGCCTTTCGCTCCACACCCACTGCGCCAATGGAACTGATATTGGGCCTTTCCCCTTTTCATCTGATGATAAGAGGAGAGGCTAGAATGGCTTTCTACAGATTCCATCATTTTTCCCGAAATGAAGCGGGTAAGTTCGCTTTGTGCCCGGCGCCTTACAGTCTGAAATCAAGGACAATGAGGTGCTGAGTATGAGATCTGACATAGCAACATCTAAAACCAACATGGAGAGACCATTCCAGATAACCGTTCTCTATAGACAGGAATGGACCAGCTCCAAGGACCGTCTACTTGAGGGTTCCTGTTGGTACAGGGATGACTCAAAAACTGTTGGAGCTGGTGTCTACAGTCGAGTTGCTGCCAAGGAACAGTCGATTTATCTTGGTGGGCATGCTACTGTCTTCCAAGCAGAAATTTTCACCATTGATCACTGTGGTAACATCTTGCTTGCGGGGGGATTAACAAATAAGTCAATATAATTCCTCACCGATAGCCAATATGCATCCGATTCCTGTAGTTATGGTGCAGGAATGTCGTTCCATCCTTGCCAAACTAGGAGAGCGGAGCAGACTCCGTCTAATATGGGTGCCCGGTTACTCGCACATTGAGGGGAATGAGAAGGCGGACTTATTGGCCGCTCGCGGAACTGGCCTGGAGTTCATAGGACCGGAATTCCACTGGAGACTGTAAGGATGGAAAACAGCCGATGGCTGGACCTGAAGGTACGTGAGCACTGGATAAGTCTCTCAGGTCTCAGACACGCTCGAGGTGCTATCAGTGGACCATTGCGAGAGCCGAGGTCTGGCTTAAACTTTGAACTGCCTTACTAACGAGGTACTGTCGCCTCAGGAAACACCTAAATAAGTTAGGATTGATTGAGGATCCTTCATGTAGGCTATGTGAAGAAAATACACAACCAATGGAACATGTTATGTGCGAGTGCTCAGATGGGGACACAGTCAGGATGGAAGAACTTGGTTTTAGCAAACTGAAGCTGACTGAGCTAATTAAGCTCTAACCCACGAAACTCGTATCCTTTACAAGAAGGATGGAGCTTGTGGATGAAATTTAGGACAGAGTGTGCCACACTAGACCACTGGGTCGCAGTGGCCGGGCTGCTAGGCAACACTCACTCATATGATATTTAATCTAAATCTAAAATCTATTGTTCTCGTAAATAATCAATACGGAATATTTTATAGTTTTAACTTTTTTTTTTAATCTAAAGCTAAGCATGATAATACTACATGTATATATAAAGTTGAACGCCATTGTATATTATTGATCACTAGTATATGATATCACAGTAACTTCGAATATGTATTTTGGTTCAGAAATTGATATCCTTCTCAATAAATCATGAAGATTTGCAGAAGTCATTTTATGATCTTTGTTACAAAGAGATATTAGCATGTATCAAA
The DNA here is from genome assembly GCA_013387265.2 of Cryptolaemus montrouzieri. Taxonomy (NCBI): domain Eukaryota; kingdom Metazoa; phylum Arthropoda; class Insecta; order Coleoptera; family Coccinellidae; genus Cryptolaemus; species Cryptolaemus montrouzieri. Next base: position 39,057,801 of record JABFTP020000144.1, read on the forward strand.
AGGAACTGACAGATTAGTTTCCTTCTTATTCAAACTTGTCAGCGTTGCCCATTTATCCGACAGACGCCTAGAGTACATTTTTAGTTGATAAGAATAAAAAGTTGAGGATAATGCGATTGTCAGACTTGTTTGATTAATGTAAGGTGTATGCTCTCTTGCATGATTTTCAAAAAATCTTTACGATTTATTCAGAAGGTTTTTTTTAATTTTGAACAGATATTGTAGAATACTAAATAAGATTTATAGTTTTCCAATTTGACAGCGCTATGATATAGGGTACATTTCTCACCAATGATCTTCTTGATTTGATTGGAAGGAACACATTTGGGCAGAGGGCACTGCATCACTGGTTTATTTATATTTTGTTTGGGTGGTTGAATAAGATAGTTGTGATTATTTTGTCTTGTAGGTTGATGATGATGCTGATGTTGTGAAGGAACTCCACTTTGGGTGGAAGTTGGTTTCTCTGTCATTTTCTGATTACTCTGATTCGGCTGAAGTTGAACTTGTGGTGCCCTGCAAAGTGCAAATTATAATAATAATATTATCTTTTGATTTGAAAGATGATGTGATAATTCTAATTTATTGGAATACATCGAGATTAAGCCAGAAATGTTATCTTTCAATATAACATTTAGGGAGTTGCATCTTTACTTTTTATCGATGATGCAAAGGAAGCGTATCGTAGAAGTAACTTTTATCATTGGTCAAGAATTGTTCAATATTTATTTTATGCTTGACTTGCCTAGATGCATTACCTCATCTAAAGTTTCTTCTCAAAATTAATTCCTTTCTCACCTATTTTGCATTTGTGTTGGAGGAGTCGATAAAGGTAGTCTCCGGGGTTGCTGAATTTTCGAATTATCCATATAACGTTGAACAGGTGCCTGTTGAGGTGTAAATCTTGACGGTTCTATTCCTTCCATTGAACATAATTCTTGTCCTTTATTGGCGATTTTTGAACGAGATCGATTAGTGATAGTGTTGGGGGTTTTAGCTCGAGGTTTGATGGTATTCGGATTGGGGGATCTTTTCTTCACACTGACTTCGGGCATCAAGTTCATTCTGAAATATTTTAATTAACAAGCATCCAAAAATTGGTATGTATGTGTATGCACATCTATCTTAACAATGTAATACATTAAGAAATCGTATTCTGCAGTGATGCAAATCCAAGGCATTCTTGCCTATATACGATCAACAAAACAAATGCCTGGAAGTTAGATAACAGAGAATAACTGTAGCATTTTGATATAAGTATATTTCAAATTTATGTTTATGTTCTATATTTTTGTGAATGTACCTCTTGCGAAACTACAAATCAGCAAATTCTAATGTTCGAAAAAATTTCAAGGCCACCTCACTTTATCGATGTTGCGCCTTGTAATTTTTATTTTTCATTTTCTACTCATAAGAGACCTCTCAGGTAATATATATAATATGCATACACATATAGCAATACGGAAAAAATCGGGAAAATAAGAAGGGTACAAAACGCAATACGCAGAGCATCTGCAGTCGCGCAAGAAATGTGTAATCGAGCGTGGCCATTTTGCAAGATCCTAACTGCTCAATAAAGAAGCGGTCATATTCCTTGAATGTTCCATTCTCGATTGCGATACTTTCTCGGGAGAATCATCGCAATGTTTAAGCACAACTGCGCACTTATTTGTCCTCTCCCTGTATGACTTAGAACTATTTCCGTCTACAGATGATGTCGCATTGATGAGGACAGTTATATTTCCATGTTTGACAAAACCACACAATATCTGTCCAATTACTTGTCGCCTGTCTATGAGTAAGCATCCTGGTGGATAACTTATGTCATTTCATGAAAGGCATTCAGAATCATAAGGAAAATATTTCACTGACTCATTAATAAAATAAAGTTTTGCTCCAACGTCTGATGATGAATACTGGGTAGTGTCTTATGGTGCTAACATTAAACATAATGAATTTTCTTGGGCGATATATCGTATGCATCAGTTATCAGAGTCCATGTTTTAGCTTTGATGTTTTTCAGACCAGAGTAAACAGAGACTACGATTCATCAAAGCTTTGGTTTATTAAACAGTTATGGTAGACCTGCCCTGAGGGGGATGTGCAAGGTTTTCTTTAGCAAGTTCTATAGTACAGCATTGAAGTTTTAATCAGGACCGACATGTAAAGCAGACAGCATCGTAAGCATTCTGACATTCTGAAAGAATTTCTCTACAATCCTTTTTGTTGTGGACTGATACTTTTGAAATGTTTCCGGATTTCGAAGTGGATGCGATATTTTGTCAACATTTACATTGTGTTAAAGTGTTCGATATTTAATCACCCAAGAAGAGGAAGCGAATATTTCAGAATCAGAACTGTCTTCAAACAAGGGTTTTGAGTTGAGTTTGGATGGCAGAAATATCTCAACTCTTTCAAAGTACCTCTCATACTTAAATGTCTTCATCTCTTTCATCCTTCCGTTTTAAATACGGAAAACCTACACTCCTTTTTCCACATTCCCAACACCATACCAGCATTACGAGCTACTTCATAGTTTATCTGCATTTTATGAATTTGATTTGAGATTCTTCATCTATAGCTGGTGTAAAATAGATGTTTTATTAGATCAGCTGATTCCCCCTGAAACAAGGCTCTATTGATTCTTAATTATTCGGTTATTATTTTGAACCTCTATATTCCAAAATGCAAGGTGCGCCAAGTGATCATTAAATGTAATAAATCGACTATGGGCATAAATATTCTATACTGGTCCTTCAAAAACACCAAGTTATCGCGATTATTTTGTGGAGAGATTGCAGCGGATTGAATAATTTTTATACTGAATAAACTATCGGAATTTTGGGAGCATTGATGGATCTAGAGCTAGGTACTACAATCGGATGCTCTAATAGACTCTTAATTCTGTTTCCTAATTTATGATGGCCTAATATGGGCAATATAGATTATATTTCAATTATCAGGAAGTATCTTCAAGTTTTGGAGTGTTCTCGAGTGCCACTCAAACTATTTCAGACTTCTGCGGAAAAAATAGCAAGAAACAGCCTTGCTGTTCAATCTCAGTAGGTATGCGATGTTTGTGTCACATGAATCCCTATAGGCTGATTATCTGGGCCGCTTCGGAAGATTTCCCGTAACCTGATTTCGCTTATTTGTCTGAGTTAGTAATCAAAATTTCAAAGAAACCTCTGTCACCTAGGCGTCTTAACTGAAGAAAGGAAAACAATATTAATATTCCTTTTTTATCTTTCAATTAATCTGCATGAATTCAATGAATAAAAACATTCTCCAAAAGTATTAATCTTCAAAGAAGTGATAATAGATAAAAGTTGAAATTAAACTATATCAGTTAAAATGCTTAAAATATACAGAACACAATATTTTATTGATTTATTAGTTACCTCTGCTGCTGTTGTTTTAACAACATATCCTTATATTCTTCAATAGATATTACTTTTCCATCATTTAAAGCAACTACTTCTTGTTTATCTGAATCAGTCTGAAAAATATCAAACATAAATGAATAAATTATATATATACAGAACACAATTACAATTAATACCATTGCCAGGCAATGATTATAATCAAAACATCGTATATATATATATATATATATATATATATATATATATATATATATATATATATTTTATTGACTAACTCACCACTTGATCAGTACCAATTGGTCTTCCTTGATATTGCATAGATAGCATTTTCTGTGGAGATACTTGGCAATGGCTAGGGTCAACTATTCTCTGAAACTTAAAAACAAAGAATAAATTAATTAATAATCATAATCGTGTCTGCACTAGCAATAATCAAGAAGGAAATATAGGTTAATATATTGAACAAAATGAATTCTAGGAGTGATAAACTTTATTTTTGACTTTACATCAAACACAAATTATGTTACTATATAGTAAAAACTCTTAAAAACATTATGAAAGTTGATTATAGTATGGTATATGTGACAAATGAAACTAAATGGCGGTCAGTAAATCCCTTTCTAAAACAGTTCTTGCAAAGCTTCATAGTAGAAAACATCGGTTCAGACAGATATAAGAAATGCAGAGATTGTATATATTCAAAACCATGTCGCGACCGGAATGACTAGCTCGAAGAGCCGTGGACCGTACTTTGCCTAGGACTTAACCAATCGGATAATCAGGATTCAGCATATAAATGCAATATAAAGCACAACAATATCAGCAACCCAATGCTAAAACAATATGTATCAAAATTAATTTGCGATAATCAAATTAACACTCACAAGGCTTTAAAATTAACCACTTTCTCTTTATCAACATAAAAATGCAATATCGCCCATCAGCCAATTAGACTTAGTATTCCTATCTATATCTACTTGTATTGTAAATTACTTTATTCTTGAGTGGGATATTCCCTGCCAAACTTATGCCTCCCTAGTCTTGTACTAGATTCTCCTTTTTGAAGAGATAACCCGAACTTATACCCTCAATGCTTTTGTATACTTGAGACTAGGAAGGCATATGTTAGTCAGCGAAGGTCTCACTCACAAAGAAAATAAACGATATATTTACACAGTTGTATAAGGAGTAAAATATGCCTAACCTTTACCTGGGTCACGCTCCAGCAAGGGCAATAAATCAGTGAGTGGCAAAATGGGTGACTATTATTATTATGGGTGTTTATTCAAAAGCAACTTCGACTAACCAAGAAAACTCCTTCCAGTAATCGTCAAGTTATGGATCAATACAATATAAAGCTATCTACATAAAAATTCTATATGCAACCCACAAATTTATCGTCAAATCAAAGTTGAAATAAAGTAACTAATTGAAATAATCTTCTAATATGCATCTGATTTCTATCTGTGTGAACAAATGTTACTAACGAATTCCTTCTATTTTTTAGTAATTACCTGACCTACCTGCTGGCCATGTTGATTGATTTGTTGCCTTGAAGTCTGCCCAGTTTTCTCTATTGTGACAGAAGGTTGGTCGACGGGAGCCTCCTGTTGCTTTTGTTGGACAGGTCTCATGAAATGCTGATTCTGCTCTTCTTGATTTGCAATCTGCAATGTTTGAGTAAGCTGCGGACTGCTTAATGGGTTAATTTGGGGTCTAATAATTTTTGGAGAGTTAACTCGCTGAAAGATATCAAAATCATAATGGAAAAGAGGTAAGAAAGCTATGTCCTAAAATTACAATCACACATTATTTCTTTGTTTTCATCAATATTGACGGTTGTAAATTTGTGTATTCTGAATTAGTATATATTTTTTCTTCTTATTTTTTAATAAAAAAATATTAATGTTTTCAATAGAGCACATATAATACCACTAAATTGGTTTACAGAACTATTAGGCCTTATAACATGTAGACTAGTTAACATTATACAAATGAATGAACTAATCCTCCAAACAGGTTGGATTTAGTTCATTTCATGCAATTTCCAGACAAACTCATAATTGAGTTTATACCGAAATTGATGATTTTCGACCAAAAACGAGTTCGTTTGAAAATTGTCTGTGTCAACTAGATTAAGAAGTTTAGAATGTTGGGTATGACTAATGGCGACTTGGTTTAAGGGGTTACACCATTATGAATTTTTTTAGCTGAATAAATTGTTCATGCTCTTAAAAATATGAAACATACCAAGATTCAAATTATTACCGAAGTTATAGAAATTGGAAGTGAGCGCATCAAGGAATCCAGAAAATCAGACAGTGTTTGGACGTTAAGTACTAATCTATTTTTACAATTATATAATTCCTTTCGAGCGATTGAACTTACAGTAATCAGGTAAATTTATCGTTATGAATTCAAGCTCGTTGAGAAATATTGTCCAACTGAAGTGAAACACGATTTTTTAGAGTAAATACATATCCGAGATCAGATGGATAATATCATTATCGAGACAGAAAGAGACAGATGGGGACATTCAACAGCAACTAATTTGTATTCTTGTCTTCAAGGATTTAATATAGTATTATATTTATATCTTATTATATTATCCATTTAGGGGACAACCAGACAAAGCTGAAGTAAAGTTTTTTTATGAACGGAATGAATCGAACGAGGGTTATTCCCTTTCTTTCAAAAGAAGTGCGTGCCCCATTTCAAAAAACATTCAAGATTGTGAAAGCTTTACTGACTACACCCATATCGACATAATATAGACCTATTCGCGAACAAAGAAAGTATGGTGAATAGAGTTTAAAATACCGTTCACTTTCAGTGCCCACATTTTTCAAAAAGTACTACTTTTTCATTTTGCAATCAACCCCAAAAAGAAGAAACCGAAATATTCTTGAAGCTCGAAAGGTAAAAACGTAACTCAATTTTACTTGTAGAACACTGATCTCTATTTTATAATTCTCTAACTGAACAAATTCTGAATTGACCCACGGTCAACTTGATTAAAAACAAATGGCTGCTACGCATCCACTATTTCATTGTCGATTGTTCTCGACTCCATCTATTCACGCAGAAAGAAGCTGCTTCTAGATATGACATCGAAATCAATAGCTTATTCTCAAAGTGAGGTGCCTAAATTGCTAAGTAAAAGTTCTTCTAAAAACTTTCTTGAACTTCAATGTTTCCTGCCACATGGTTAATGGGAATTCTCTAAACAATGTTTAAGATAGCGAAAAGTATTCTATCGCTGCAATACTTTAAGGAGCGAAAATTTAATAATTTTTTTTACTCTATAGCCAAAAGCAATGAAAAGTCAACGTCAATAACAATAAATAACAAAACTCAGTTTAATCCATGCTAAAGATTATTCATACTGAAAAAACATATTTACTTGAACTTGCTGCAATAGACTGAGTTGTGGTGCTGCCAGAGATGGTTTACTCGGTCTCTGCACCAATGAAATCTGGCTACCCAAGCGATGATTTAGAACAATTGGCTGAAGCTCAACTGTTTCTACATGTGCCAATTCAGTAGGGACATTTCCAGAATTATCCATGTAGTAAACAGTTTGCGCTGCTTGCTGAGGAATTGTGACAATTCCACTTGTGAGTTCCTGTTGATAGGCTACTGGTGATTGATTAACGATAACTTGATGTGTTGGTTGACCATCAATTATCATAAGTTGTTCTGCAGACATAACAACGTGCTGGAACTGAAGAATATTTCATGGAATCTAATTTTCCAATTTATGAAGAAATGGACCCTTTAAATTCAAAAGTTGTCAGTTCAAAATAATATCACTCATTAGAATGTCACTTCAATAACATAATAATACAATAACTTCAACCTACTGCGCAACATTGTACACTATGATACACTTGCATGAAAATTATGTAATATAATAATATATTGATATAAAATTTTGAGTTTTTATTTTTCAAACTTCCAACTTCTGGTGGTGTTTCGATATTTTATACCAGCTCGTATCTAAAAAAAAAGTTCGATCTGAAACCACTTCACTTAAAATAAATCAGATAGAGAATACCTGCACTGTTAAAATTTCATGTAATTTCCCTATACAATTTATAGTTTTCTCAGATATTTCTGGTAAAGTTTAGTTTTGTGAAGTGTTGCAAAAAGGCCCAAAGATGATATTTGGCTAATACTTCAAATGTGCTGATCAAACTATGATGAGATATTTGTTTCACGATTCAAGATCCTGAAATTAGTATCAATCCACGCTACTATACTACTGCTTCCACTGGAAGAAGTATTCATATGTTTCTCATAAAAATGTTGGTACAGATCTTGCGTTCAGTAATTTTTTTCATAAGTCTCCATGAAGCTACTTATATTATTTTAAAATTGAATGATTAATATGGGAAGTATAATTGCAACACTTAATTTGAGTGATAATTCAGTTTCATTATTTTGGATAAATTAATTGGATCAAGAGAATTACATCGGACTTAAAATGAATTATACTATAACTATATAGCTATAGAATATTATCAAATAACGAGACATTCACATATTCTTAAAATTGGTGGCTAAGATAACCACTTCTTAACAGTAATCATATATGCAGATCATAAAAGAATTTTCTTCCAGTTTTTAATCTTGATTACAAAATTGAAAAGAGAGCACGACTTATTAAATTTTTTCACCTAAACGGCCAAAAAACAATAGACTAATTGGCTTATATAATAATCTATTGAAATATTCTTCATTTCAAATATTTATTTGGCATAAAAATCAAATATATACCGGTTTTGATGAATTAAAGTAGGATTACTATAGAAATTCAACTTGAAAATGTTTTATTTTTCTTTTTTCTTTCACACTCTACAAACGTACATTTTGTAAACAGATAAACGTCAAGCGTCCCTGATATTTTTATCTGAATGTTAGATAACACATGTCCATATACATAATCCAAAAACTTGTATTTGTTTAAAGTTTTAGTACATGTACAGAAAATAAGTGAGTTATTCATTTACGAGGATTGTTTTCCAAAGGTATAGCCCGGTTAAAATGTGCGAACGACCTCTGCGGCGCATAAACCTAATCAGAAAGTTTTTTCTATTTACGAAGAATCACAGAAGAATCGAAATAAAGAATTTATGTTGAATTTTGCTTCGAACTCGAAATGTTTCAAAGATAGTCGGACATCCGTTGATAGCAACCCACACTCGGACACCCTCAACGGCAAATACATACGATAACATCGAACGTGTGCTGATTGCAATCAATGAAGATCGTTGAATAAGTGTGCGAGAATTAAAATGTGATCTTGGAATATCGAGAGGTGGTGTTTCGCGAATGAGCGAAATTGCTGACGGATGTCGCATTGAAATCGCTCATAATACGAAGTGAAGAAATTGCATTTGCCCAACTATTTGGCACAACCCTTATCCATGTATTTATAATAATAAAAGAATAACAAAACAAATCGGTTTTAATTTGCATATATCATCGTTTTTCCAAATTGTTGGTAGACGAGGATATCATTGAAGACTTGAATATGTCTACCAGATATGCATTTTTGACAGATTGAGAATTGATTTCATAGCCTCCATCTGCATACAATGAAAAAACTTTCAGCTTATTTGTACGTATAAAGAATTTACTCCATAACCCGCGATGGTTTAAAGCACACATATTGTATATCTATTTTTGTCATTTAAAGAGATACTGGTGTATGGTATATAAACCTTTCTGGATAATCACTAGGATATGCGTAGATATAGTAGTTCAAAATAAAAGATCACAAATATATCGTCAAAATAAGTATACTTAAGAACAAACACTTGGCAAGATTCTTTCATATGCGACACAATACATCCACCAGCAAAGTAGTCAGATATCATATGATATCAAGTCGGTTATTTAAGTTAGTATCTTTGGAAGTACCTCTTTATGAATTTCCATCTTAAATTGTTATTTGATAAGTTATCTACCAACATGTATAGTAAACTATGAACGTTGGCAAGTAACTTATCAGATAACAATTTATGTTGTTCAAGAGGTGCTTTCATATATAGTAATTCAAATAATCGACTTGGTTTCATATGAGATCTTACAACGTTTTGCGGTAGAAGGAATGCGTCGCGAGACTTGGCATTTTTTCACAATTTTTTGATGGGATCTCATTTCTTTTTGTAAGTTTCACTTCTACAGTAACTGGTTAATCTGCCATTGGTCGTGTGGGGCAAATAAACGCCCGTCAAAAAATTAATATGAAAATATTTTCAATATCATTTTTCGCACTCTAGGTACCTTCCTGAAACATTTAAATATATATCTTTTACGCGCCACTATTCAATTGGCGCTCGGCGCTCACACGCACCGGACGTGCTTTTCGCGCGCGGGTGTCACTTCACCCCACGCGACCAGCGCATCGTTTTTAAAACGCGAAAATGAATTCGACACAAGAACAACGAATCTTGAGTTGGTTGGACGAAGGGTTGGATCAAGAAGTAATTGGTGGGGAAGTAGATGAGGATGAAGGCGGCGAAATAGAACCAGATATAAGTGAGGATGAAGGCGGCGAAATAGAACCAGATATAAGTGAGCATGAAGATCAATGGCTTCAAGTAGCGACGACGACATACCCTTGTCATACACCTGAGTGTTATAAAGCCAAATAAAAAAAGAGAAATAGTAGATCTGAAATCGAACATTGTGACCTATTTGCCTGGACCTAAAGCCATATGCAGAGAAGCGGGATACTGCGGAAAAAGCCTGGAAATTATTATTTTCTCACGAATGACTACAAAAAATTGTTGATTGCACGAATCAAAAAATCCAGTCTGAGCAACGAAATTATCAGAGAGATCGTGATTCCCTGAAACAAATCTGATCGAAATAAAAGCTTTTATAGGGTTGTTATATCTTATTTGGCTGTACAAATCATCACTTGTACATGTTGCTGATATATTCAACTATGATAGCACCGGATTAGACATTTGTAGAGTTGTGAAGTCAGTGCAGAAATTCAAATTTCTAATGCAATGGGTACACGAAGGGCGCCTATAAGGGAATTGTTAGAAGAGTTTATTCAGGTTTGTCAGAAATGTTAGACTGTCGGAGAGTACGTGACGCTGGGTGAAATGCTCGAATCTTTTAGAGGTAAATGTGCCTTTAGGCAATATATGTCAAATAAACCCGCAAAATATGGGATAAAAATCTAAGCACTCGTGGATGATCGTTTATTCTACGCCTTAAGTTTGGAGGTTTACTTAGGCGTTCAACCTGCAGGGCCATATGCTGTTGATAATTCTACAACTTCTGCCACAAAACGAATGATTCAACCAATATCTGGAACTGGACGTAACGTAACACTGGATAATTGGTACACAAGTGTGCCATGGCCGAAGATTTGTTGATTTGACTGTAGTTGGTACAATGAAAAATAACTTGAAATACCATATGATTTCAAGAAAAAGGTCCAAGAAGTGTACTCCTCCCTATTTAGATTTGGCAAGCATCATAGTACTCTTGTGTCGTATTGTCAAAAAAAGAATAAAACAGTTCTGCTACTTTCGACGAGGCATAATGATACTTCAATATGTAATAAAATCCCAAAAAAATTACCAGAGATTAAATCGTTTTATAACGCCACCAAAGGCGGCGTCGTTGTGGTGGATCGACAAAAGTTGAACTACTCCGTAGCTCGCACTTGCTACAGATGACCTCTGCGTCTATTTTTTACTTTACTAGATATTGGAGTTGTGAATTCGCATGTCATATTTGATGGGGTAAAACCCTTCTCAATTTTACACATAGAAACTTCATAAAATCTTTCGCTTTTTCGTTATTCGAAACTCAACGGAAAATCCGAAGTGCAATGACAAATCTGCTCCGACAATTATCTAATACAATATCACGCTTTGTAAGGTCTCCACTTCAAGAACGAGGTGAATGAAGAACCTGAACCAAAGAAGCGGTGTTGTGTGTATTGTCCTCGGAAATTGGACAGGAAGTATTTTACGACCAGCTATAAATGCAAAAAAAAATGTGCCCAGGGCACTGCAAGCATATTTGCTATTATTGCGCCTTAGCCAAATTGTATCTTTTGATCTACACTTTTTTATTTTTTCATATGAATTCTTTTAAGTTTTGAGATCTCAGTTTGTTTAAAATTGTCAGAAGTTCTAATTTTGTTGAAGAACGAAAGTTTAATCACTATTTTTTTATTTAAAATGAGAATAATTGAAGACTGTTCTTAAAGTTACTGAAAAGTTCCTATTCAGTTTGTGATATGTCAGTTACAATATTAAACATGGTTCTATTATACTGTTCGTGTTATTTTATATTAATCTCATGATTTATATAGAAAAGTACATTTAAACTTGGGGATATTTATTGACCCTCCTGCGACCAAACTAGTTACTAAAATTGAGCGCTTCCTACGACAGGTTAATATTGTTTGTATAGCGCTTTTGTTGAATTTTATCAAGGTTAAATAGTATATACCATAGGAAAGATTAGGTGTCTAAAATGAGTTTTTGCAGTTCAACGAAGAGTTTTTCATGCCCTAAAATTATACAAATGCCTGCAAATAATGCCAGTAATCATTTCCAACAGAATTTCTTCACGAAAACATTCATTCATGATACGAAACTGAATTGAGGTGTAGTGTAGCATTAATCCATTAGTGCATAATGTTGAAAAATGATGAAAGTTCAGTTCTTTTTTTATTTTCTTAGTATTTAGTAGTCATAATTATATAATCAACAAACAAAATACATTTAACTTTCATATGAAAAAAATTAAGCGTCATCCGATAAATCGGATTGTGCAAATGAATCTGCTCTTTCCACCGCAAAATCTGCAGTCTTTCGGTAGTAATGTATTCTAGCCAGTGATTGAGACCATCGTAACCAGTATCGTTCATTGGATTTTTCATCAGCTTACCTTTTGCTGAAGGTTTACCGTAAGTTTGTAGAAGAGACATATCTATATTCCTCCTAAAAATCAGAAGAGAAGCACAATCCTTTTCTCCTGGACAGATTATTTTCATTAATAACCAGGAATTAGTCACCGATACATCCAATAAGTAGCAGAATATTGGCCACCACCATTTTTTTTGACGCATTCTTGTTCTACAATTAGCAACAAATTTATCCATTTTATCGACGCCACCCATGCCATGGTTATAATTCACAAAAACGTTTGGTTGAGTAACAGATATTTTTCGTTTACTTCCTTTAGACCATCTCGAACACTTTGTTTCTGCAATGGTATCGAAATTGGTGGCACAAGTAACTACCTTGTTATCCTTCCATCTGACAAGGCACACTGTGTTTTCACTATCTGTCCTAAAATCATACGTACCCCTCTCCTGTTTTTGCATAACAGATTTTTCTGTGAGGGGACATTTACCAACCCTATTGTCACGGATAGTTCCAGTTGCGCAGTATCCATTCGATGTCAAGTGCTGAAATAACTGTATTGAAGAAATGTAGTTGTCAAAAAAGAACTTATGTCATAGATTCGGCGGAACACTCGCAGAATTTATTTGAGAAAGAACAATATCGCCGCCGATTCGAAATTCTTTAACTTTGTCACTTTTTCCTGTGTATAACTCGAAAGAAACCAAGTAACCATCGCTGTTACAAAGTGCCCAATTCTTAAAACCAAATCTAATTGGTTCTCTTTTTATATATTATTTGGCAAAATGACGGCCATAATATGGAATCATAGATTTGTCTATCGATATATGTTCCAGTTATCCACCATGTTCTCTAATTCAAAGATTTTATGAGAGGTCTGAGTTTATACAAACGATCGTCCTTGTCAATGGCTGAATTATCATTCAAGTGAAAATGCCTAAGGATCAGTTCGAAGCGATTTAGTCTCATGCTTTTCTGTAAAATTTGAGGCACGTTATCCAGTGTGGACCAATACAATCTTTTTTTGGAATATTTGGCATATCCTGAAAATAAAAGACCACCTATGAACACAAGCAACTCCTCCATGGATACATTCAAAGGATTGTTTTTTGGCTTGAGTAAGCATTTAATTGTCCCAAAATTTGTGATAGTAGCTCACTGTTGAAGAAAAGGCTGAAAAAATCTAAGGCAGATATTGTCTGTTTCGCATTTTCTGATGGTTGCTTTTCCACACAAGCTACATTCGCATCGAACTACGGGTGTTTTTTCCTCCATTTCAACGTTTCCGGTTTAGATCTTTTATGCTATATCTTCCTTTTTGATTTTCGATACATAAGCATTTTGCTAACGGTTCGTCGTCACTCGAGTTATATTCATAATTAGTGGAGGTACTAGCAACTGGTTCAAGCGATTGTGATGGAAAGTCCTTTTCATTCGAATCATTTTCTTTATTTTTCACAGAATATTCGCATTGAGCACTCAAGATTTTCGGTCCTACGTGGTTCAAATTTCCATCAGGCTGATCACTGCTATCTGAATCACAGTCAGTATCTTCCCCATTTTCAGGTGGAACAGCATATATATACATTCCATCATAAAAATCATAATTTTCTACGATATCCAACAATTCAGCAAGAGAGAGTTTGAAAATGAAAACATTTCTTGGTACCGAAAATTTTGAACCTCAAGAGCTGACTTGTGCATAGCATCCGATATATCGGATCTCAAGTTTAAACCCATATATTTTCGGAAGAATATATCTATCTAAGGCTAGTTTTCTCAAGAAATATATACTTTCAACTCTTACGTGTCTTTATTGATGATCCAAGAGTTTCGGAAAACACAGGAAAAGTAAAGAAATCAGAATATACTTACCCTCCCGCACTTTTTGGGTAAATGGCTGGATGCATCTCTGTTCAAACTTTATTTTCTCTTTTTTCGTTCACTCAGTCACTTCAAAAAGTCCCAAAACTATTACACGACACGTTCAGTTTGATATTACACGTGGTAATAATTTTGAGTTTATATTGTTGTGCATGTTTGGTTGTCTAATTGATGAATCCGATAAATCGGATTGTATGCACTAATGGGTTAACACATTAATATTAATCATTATTTTTGATTTAATGAATAATACATCATTTAAATACTTGCCTCCACACAAAAGAACGGTGTTTATTATTTCATTATTATATATTATTTCAACAATAAATATATTGTAAAGATACTTGAATTTACCAATCGCAAAAAATATAAGGACATTCGAAAACGAATGTGTGTCTTCTAGAAGTATCTTATAATGTTCATGATTGGTAAGTGCATCAGTGACAAAATCAAACTGGCGATAGTTCGTAAACAGCGTAAAAGGCAATACCATGCTTTCTGATTAGCGCCTTATTAAAATAGCCTTATGTATTGCATGTCCGGACATAATATTGTTATATGTTTGCCCCTCAATATTGGATAAACAGGATCAGCTGTTTCTGCCTCTCGGACATGCAATAATTCCAGTTGTAACGTTTTTAATTAGTCTCGAATTTGTGCGGCGTATTGTGTTCTCCATTTCTTCGAATTACAAGTTCTAATAGAAATTTAGACGAGCATTAGTTCTCATCCTACGCCTTAATGTCCCCTTGCAAATGCTTGCAGCTTTCAGGGGGACAGTAAAAGACCCAGTATAAATTAGAGAGCATTGACATGGCGCACAGGGGATGTGAACAGATTACCAATTCATGGTCAAGACAAAAAAAAATCAAGCTAATCATCTACTAAAATTCACAAAATTTTTTGATGCATTATATACATGCATTAAAATAAAAAGTATAACAGAGGTTGAAGTACAAAGACTAAAATTATATACATTTCAATTTCCAAAAGATATCTAAATATCGTTGAGATTATAATGAAGTAAACATACACGAAACATCGATTAAAAATTATTAGGTATGTTTATGTTTATAATCTAAACTGGAAAGCTAACTTGTTTGGCGCCGCGTTAAACCCGTCCGTGAAATGTCACATTTATTTCACTAAAATGGCAAAGTTTTTAATTCAAGATAAAATAGATTAAATCATATTTATTTTCTGATCGTCGGGGTTTTAGGGGCATTCGGTCAAGTGACATACATGCGGCGTGTCGACGCGAGGCTTCTGTCCTTACCTTTTGCGCGGGGTGTTTATAAACGAGTCACTGCATGTTTAACTTATTCTTGTCGTTACAGGTTAATTTTCTCCAAACTATAATAAAGCTGAGATTCTTCATTTTAACTTCATTTAGCGCGCAAATGAGAACAAGGCTTCAGAAGTTGATTTCTCACCCACGTATTTATGAAGTGCGAACTAACACTATTGGGGAAGATTTTTTTAATCAGTAGTAAAATAAGTAATAACCACTGTGCTCCATAAAATAGCAGCAGATATTATCCGAAAAATTTTTGAAATGCTGTGAAAGGACGAATTGATAAAAACGTTGAAAATATCAAAAAATCATTGTGTACTTATCTATAGACTTATTTTCAGTTCAGCTGAATCAGTGCAATTTACCAACCAATGTAGGGTTCATTAAGTATGAAAAATATATCAAGAACTATTGTTCGTTACAAATTTGGAAACGGATATTTTAATATTCTGGAGAAGTTTTGTGCCAAAATAGAAATCCTTTCTTGTAACTGAACGCGGTGACTTTTAGTGAAAATAAAGTCTGATATTAACAGACTCCTTAGAATACGTCAAATTCAACTGTACCATTAGTTATTTTCGTTTCTTTCAAATGTCAATAGAAATTTCACAATATAATTATGCGTTTTTATTGTTCCCGTGGAAATATTAGTTTTTCATTTTTCATTTTAAACTCAGAAATAGGATTAGGGACCATACTCTATTTTACAGCCATAATGTAACTTTTAGCATTAAAAGAAGGCGAAAAATGGCGAAGAAAAAACATATTTTCAAATCGGGCGGAGGACAAAATTAGGTTGAGAAACTTGGGGATAAGTATACCATTGTTTACAGTGATGCATCAAATATAGCAGGTCTACTGGTAGGTAAATTAATGGATGACATTGTAAAAAGCAGCAAAACATGGTGAAAAATTGAAATAATTTTAAAATCAAAGTATGTTGTAAAATATCATTCACTCAGTACTGAGCGTCACACCAATGCCATGTCTGTTTTGTTTTTCGTTAGCACGAACCTTCGAAAGGGACGTGTAAAAATTTCATAGCATTTGGTATAGTCGCTGTCGAGATAATGACGCCTGAATTATATAATTGCTTTTATTAGAATAATGGATAAAAACGAGTTTCGTGCGTTAATCAAACACTGTTTTTATGGGGGAAAATGTTTAAGCAAAACAATGGTTTGATAAGTGTTACTGAGACCCTGCTCCATTGACAACAACAGTTAAAAGGTGGTATGCTGACTTTTAAGACGATCGAAGATCCACCAACTATACTGAAAGTTCTGATCGATCAAATTATAAACGTAAAAAAAGTCCATAAAATAGTATTATCTGATTCTAAATCGAAGGTACATTGGCTAGCAGAAGAATTGAAGATACCAGAAAACAGTGGATTCACTATTTTTCATGAACATTTGCCACAAGAATGCTCTGCTCGAAATGGGTTCTGCCCTTGCTCACAACAGTAAAAACAACACCACATTTACAGTTTAGAACGCTGTATGGTGCTAACACTCAAAGAGCTGCTGGCAAGATTATGGCATCCGTAATTTGCTATCTGCAAGGAATTGTCTTCACAGACTTTTTTGGCGAAATGAAAACTTTCAACATTGAAGAAATAAAGAGAAGGAATCCTCAAATGCAAAACGCAAAGTGTTGTTTCGCCAAGACAATGCACCGGATCACAAATCGATGAAAATGTTGATTAAATTGAATGACTTGCGCTTCCAATTGCTTGGCCAGCCAGTGTATACCCCAAATAATGCCCACCCAGTGTCTACTCTGTACTTGCAACTCTAAAAGAATGCACCAAGGATAGATTTTGCACCAATATAGAAATGATTGCCCCGGTCCAAGCCTATTTTGAAAAAAAAGGCTAATTGTTCACAGAAAATGAATTGATATGGGAAAACTTTAAAGTATACATATCATGCTTGAAGGTGACTATGCTGATAATTAGAGTCAAATATTTCCTGAAAAAAAGAATGTGTTTTTTCAGGTAAGGCCCAGAACTCATTGAGTAATGCGTTATCAATGCGCAAGTTGATCCATATAGCCTACCTAACCTAACCTAGTTCCAATATAGGTAGAACTTCACTTTTACACTAGATAAAAATCTGCATGTATATTTAATGATATTTAATAATAATAATAATAATAATAATATTTACTTTACTCATTTGGAATAATCAGATGGACTAAGACAGAATTGGGTGATATTCAAAGGCAGACCCGAACGATGCTGACAAAGTCCAACAATCATCATCCAAAATCGTCTGTGATACGAACAACTTTGAAGCGGAAAGAAGGAGGACGCGGATTAATAGATGTTGTCAATTTACACACCGAACAGATAAAAAATCTCAGAGAATTCTTCTCTGCAAAAGCTCTCACTTCTGAGCTCCATAGAGTGGTATCGTTGGCTGATAAGCGATATACACCTCTGAATCTTTCTACCAGAGATGACCTGCTGAATCTACCATCCCTATCAGATACTGAAAAACATTGCATTGACGACATCACCATGAGATTTATCAACCACACATCGACTAAGAAGCCTCCAACAAATGGTTGATGAAAGGAGAATTATATATATATATATATATATATATATATATATATATATATATATATATATATATATATATATATACATTACAAACAGATGCAGAAAATGTCATATAAGATCGGAGACTATATATATTGTTCCTGTCATCGTATCCTCGACTGGGTTAATACCCAAAACTTTGTATAGCCCATAGCATAGCCTTAAGAAATTAGAATTGCATAAGAATACCCATATAGAAATGCAAAAAGCTGTAATTCTTAATACATGTAGGATAATAATACCGTTTATTGTGCCCAAACAGAACACTATTACAGTAACTTACAAACTAACCTACATAGAAGGGACACAAATGGACGAGTTCAGTTTCCTGATTTTCCACTCATCCTGCCTAACGTTAAAATAGCGAAATAAAGAAAATAACAAAAATCAACAAACATAAGTGAAAAACAGTGGGACGAATCAAACATCGATAACCTTTCTCAATTCAGTTTTAAGTTTTTTTTTTCATTTAAATTTAATATTGAAAACACCCTGTTAAGGAAAACTGGCGCTATATACAAAAAGCAACCCTCAAACTTTGATGTTACATGCATTAGAATCACAAAGGCATCTCTTCTAAGAGGAACACCGCGTTCATCGGACCTCTTCCTAATGGAAGAATATAGGTAACATGGAATTTTTGACTTCAATAGCTTGTACAAGAATATACAGTACAGAAAAGTTATATGTTTCTTCATGGGCAATACATTCAATTTTATGTAATGTAGTGTCATATGGTCATGTCGGGTAATGCAGTGTGAAAATCGCTAACAACAATTCTACAACTTTCTCAATTCACTTCTATTTTCAGATGTCGAAAAATAATAATAAACAGGAGCACAATACTCAATTTTAGGCATGATAAGCGTCCTCACCAGTTTTAGCTTTACCTCCGATGGGGAGAATACGCTTGTATCGATACAGAGATTTCAGTTTATAATAAGACGTCTGACATATTTTGTAAGCATGAGCAGTGAAATCTAGATCCTCATCAAATATTACCCCCAAGCTTTTCGCATTCTTCATAAATTTTATGGCCAGGCCATTCATATACACATCTGGTTGTTCTGTAATCAACATGCGTCTTCGTCTAGAGCCCATAAGAATGGCTACACTTTTATTGGGATTCATTCTGAGTCCATATTTGGAACACCACAGGAACAGGTTGCCTAGATCCTCATTCATTCTTTGCGTGGCTACCTCTATGTCATCAACAGGAAATCGGAGCATGAGCTGGATATCATCGCAATATAAATGACTGATGCAATGTTGATGTAATTTCAGATATATAAATGCCAAATATTGATGGCATATTTGTTATTTGAAAATCCATTTCAAAATATGGAAAAGAAAAATTTGTTTTTTTGTTCCATATTCTAGGTGTATATGTAGGTCAACCCTAGATTGGCAAAATCCAGATTGCATAAGTGACGTCACAGTAGAAAGCACATCACTGTCGAAATACACCCAAAAATGGGAAATTTAGTTATTGAATAATTACTGAAAAAGCAAGTTTTCTCCTTAAGAAATTTATGCAGATTCAACTTTAACATTAGGGGACTGTGCTTTGTCTCACGACATAGAGAACAGGTACTATTCTGAATTCAAATATAACAGATAAACTTTTGAAGATGAACTCAGTGGATGTCTCTCAATCACCGTCATAACTGAACAAAAGTCCTCCTTATCATTATTAAACCTGGAAGAGTGTCTTTGCGTCATATAATGTAGGGAACAGGCCTTGCATTACATGTTACTCAAAAGTTCGCATCAGATATTTCAGAGATGTAAAAATATGGATTCAGCTAATCAGAAGCAACTGCTACACACAAGTTAAGACAAGAGCTATGGCATCAGAGAACAACATTATGGCCTCAGTATTCTGGGATGTACAAACTGCTATAACATGCTCTTACTATGAGCAACAAATATCACCTGAATTACGTGAATCTAGAAAAACATTAAAAATTAAGATTGTTAACACTTTCTTGTATTATTTCTATATCAGGAGTTGACCATGGGGATCAGCTACTGTATTTTCAAAATTATGTTATTTGTAATAATAGAATTGCCTGAACATGCATGCAGCACTTAAAAATATTCATATAGCAATGCGAGTAGATTTGCCTGTAATGATATGAACTCAAAAAATATGAACCTCATGCTATTTTGTAATTTGTTATGGACTTGTGCATTTCCTTTATAGGTATACTATATACCATCTGGGGACAGAGTCAGGATGGAAGAGCTTGGATCTAACAAACTGAAGCTGACTGAGCTTATTAAGCTCTCACCCACGAAACTCATATCCTTTACAAGAAGGATGGAGCTCCTGGATGAAATTTAGGACAGAGTGTGCCACAATAGACCCCTGCATGACTGGGCTGCTAGGCAGCCCTCACTCATATAATGTATAATCTAAAATCTATAGCTATACAAATTTTACCAGAATTGTGCATCATGCCCAATGGCTTTTCTTATTTGATCTTCGTATGAGTTTTCACTTATCATTCCTCCCATGCTCAATGAAACAATATTGCATTTGCAATTGGGGAGAACGAACAATTACAGAATGATATGGAAAGGATGAATATATAATTAGTTAATAATACGGAGATGGACCCTACAATACTTTGATAATAATACAGATATCAAAAGAATGTCGGTAAAGAGCTATCTATCCAGGAAAAAATATCATCATACCAGACAAACAACCTCACTATATTGTTTCCTCAAAATGCCGATTCAGATATTCCTATAAGATATTCTGTGAAAAACAACAATTTTTGCAAAAGAAATACTGGGGACTTGCCGACGCCGATTATGAAAAATACATTCATATTCATTAGCAAGCGAAAACAATATTCAGCATCACAGAAAACAAAGCATACAGATCAAAATTACAAAATCTAAATCACGAATTTATATACCACCTAACGTAGATAGTAATATTGTGCGAGTGTGTTTAAAATTCTTGCGAGCAGTATTCAACAAAAATTTCCAGATAATTAGTCTTTAAAGAGCAGGGTCAAAGCAATGCTCTTATAGATTCCGATTGAGGAAAGGGGAAAACCATACAAGCATTACACCCATAGCAACCAGAAACTCATTGAATCTGTCATAGGCATTTTCCCCCCAAGTTGACACCATACAAAAAAAAACAGTATTTAGATATTTAAGTACAGTTTCTGCTAAGACAAACTGTTTGAATGAAAAAATCACACTGGTTCCTAATAAGGTTCACTAAAAAATATTTAATGATTATAATCCACAACTGTCTTTCCATATCTCTAAAACTGTTTCACGTACAATTCCTATTGCACTGCCATGGGCAAGACAGATTTAGAAGAAAACTATCAATTGTATATAAGAAGAAAAAAGAAGCAATTTCAATCAAGGAAGCGAATAAAAAGAGAACCTTATAAATTGATGGCTTAGCCTATAGAGTTATTTTGTTACTGTGGAAGCCATTTATTACGTGCTTCTCTCTGCTTTGAATGTATGAATCATAAACTGTGGAGACTCAAGTTTTATAGTGTTGGAGTTAGAGGAATTTCTCTAGAGTGGGCTGATTCATACTTATCGGATCGAAGACTGACTGTTGTGGTGTGGAGTGAGATCAAGAAAACCATCTGATTAGACAAAGCGTGCCCCAGGGCTCAATTCTTGGACCTCTTTCCTTCATCACATTTTTGAATGACATATTTAATATAAATATTGAGTCGGGTAGACTGATTCTTTATGATAATGATGCAAGTATGCTTGTTGCTGAGCCATCGATACCGGAAGTTATTTGTCAGAGCAATATTACATCTCAAAATTTCAATGCCTGGTGCTTCTATAATGGATTGACTGTGAATGTTTCAAAGATCCATTACATGAGATTTTTGCCGGGAAATGCATCAATTGATTCCTCTTTCCTTATAAAAGCCCATGGAATAAGCATTTCTGCCGCATATACCTTCAAACTTCTGGGAATTTACGTTAGACCCAAAATTAACATGGCAGGAGCATATATCTCTCTTGGCCTATAAATTGAGCAGGGCAGCTTTTGCATTCAGATATAGAGAGATGTGGTGAGTTTGGAGGTTCTGAAGCTGATGTACCAGGTATGGATTGAGGGAACACTGGCATACGGAATAATTTTTTGGGGTTATTTAGCACATATGCAGGAGGCTTTCATAGCACAGAAGAAGATAATCCGCATTATGTTTAGACAGCTTTGCTTGAGTAATTGCCAGGAGCTATTTAGAATTGAAGGGATCCTAACCCTCCCTTCTCTGTATGTGTATCATTTGATTTTGCATATTTGGAAAAACAAGCATCTATTTAATACAAATAATACAGTGCATGATTACTCCACCAGAATAAGAAGCTATCTGCGTTTACCATTTTCAAGACTTTCAGTGGGTCAAAATGATCGTAACTATATTGGGATCAAATGCTTCAATCACATATATCCGCTCATAAATGATTTCAAATCCAAGGGTGCAGTTAAGCATAGAGAATGGGAATTCTTGATTT
The DNA here is from genome assembly GCA_013387265.2 of Cryptolaemus montrouzieri. Lineage (NCBI taxonomy): Eukaryota > Metazoa > Arthropoda > Insecta > Coleoptera > Coccinellidae > Cryptolaemus > Cryptolaemus montrouzieri. The sequence goes on from JABFTP020000144.1 coordinate 39,080,406, forward strand.
CGGGTGCCTTCTATACATTGGTAGAATTCTTTGAAGCACACATATGACAGCTTAAATTGATGAGAACTCTCTCTAAAAATTTGTAATATTCGTATTTTATGTTGAATATTTCTTTCTCATTGACGGCCACACATATATTTGCAAATTATTATAATTTTCATCAAAATAGTAGCAGCAATTTAGTATTGCCATATTGCCATAAGAATATATAATATTGATATAGATTAGATACATATGTATACATATAGGTACCTGCCTTGTTAGTAAAAATTGAATGTATAACAGTTCTAATCATCTGTTAATGAATGGAGCTCCATGATAAAAATATACAGTAGTAATTGTAAATATTGCAATAAAATATATATATAGGAACCATTATGCAAACATTAGTTCAACGTAGTGAACTAATGAGTCTAGAGGTAGTAGCAGTAGTACCTACCTATTATCTAAATATATCATCTGCCAAATTCAATCTTTTCTTTCTGATTATATTCACAAAAATTAAATGGTCCCGCTTTCAAGCAATATGAATGTAGAGAATTTATCGTTGAAAGTTTCGACCATTTGAAAGAAAAAAGAATATAAAACTTATTTTAAACACCACTTGAAATCTCTAGTGACAACACCAAGTTGAAAGGTACCGATCTTATAAGAGAACATCTTAATTTTTAAACTATGAATATAGCTCACCTTCATATAAAATGAAATAATCGAATTTCAGCAAAATGATTACAATGTAATGATACACTGTTAAATACTTCCATTAAATGTATAACACTAACACAACAAGAACATCACGTAAAATGGCGTGTCACTTCATGTAATACGATCAAACTGAAAAGATGATATTGGAATGACTTCGTCCATTGAAATAAGCCGAAATTTTACAATGCATTGTAGAATCTTTGCTTCTGAAAACTTTATGATACGTTTTTTCACACAATATTAAATAGAAATTAGTTCAATCACATTTATCCCTGAAAACAGTGGAAAGAGAGCGGTGTTGCCGGTGTATCGTAAGGAAGAGCATAAGGGTATGGGCAAAGTGCGGGAAATTTGAACTCTCAGAGTTCCACCAATTAAATATGATGTTGTTATCACGTGAATATACATTCCTTCGGCATTGGTTATTAATTGTTTACATATTTCCATGGTAACCGTTCTCTTTCTTTTAAATGGTTCACAATTTTAATTCATATAGAACAGGATTATTTAAATTATTATCGAAAGCTCATAAAAAGTTACTCTATTATCCAAAAATTTAAGTAAAAATACAACTATTTAATTTATGTGGGTTAAAATTTCCATAATAATCTAATTCATAAATCAATATTATGTCAAATTTCAATCATTACACCAACAATACAGTTTGGAATATATTTTTCAATTTCTTGCAAAACACCGCTTTTTGTTGAAATATTGAGAAAATTAATTTTCAAGTAAGAAGTCAAAAATTTATAAGCAATCCAGAGGTAATATCCTTTACACATATTATTCTCTTCATTTGATATCAGCTGAAATTATCTGATAAGTGATAAAATATCAGTTCGTGGGCGTTCTTTTAACGTTTTGGAATGAAATAAACTGATTCTATCAGTTCCTCCTTAACCGGAATTGTTACAGGATTTGTATGTTTCAATTTATATCAATTTAAACAACTGCCGTTTTATATGTTACTTAGGTTGTCTTCTGTTTTTTCATTAAGACTTGTTAACTTGTGTATTAACCGCCTCGGTAGCTGCACGGTTAGTGCGCAAGCATATTGGAACTGATTAGCAGAGGTGCCTGGTTCGAAACCAAGTTCAAGTGATGGATGTTGTTCTTGAACAAAAAAGTGACACCTGCAAGAATTGCCTAAAGAGGGCATAAACTTCCGAAGACCAGATAACTTGTAATCCTTGTGGTGGCAGTTATCATTGCACGGTCTGGGACAGTGATTCGGAATCCACTATAAGCTGTAGGTCCATCTGTGTAGATGGGCTAAGTTCCCGAGCACATCCAAAAAAGGTGAAAAGAACGAACTTGCGTATTTGGAAGTGAGGTTAGTAACTAGTATGACAGTTCTATGACCGTTCTTTTCATCTGAAATTGTCTCAATTTCTATCAATTAACTTTAACTGAGATATAATATTGTATCAATAAAAATCTGATTGAAAGAACAGGGCTTATACTAATTACAATTATCCCAGATGCGAGCCAATTGCTCTGCTCTACAAATAAGAAAAGTTCAACTGACAAGACAATGGCATCGTTATCTTTGAAGTCTCCTAATTTTCAATTAGATACTGAAGAAACCCATCTAATATGATTCCGAATTACATCGATATAATTTTTTTTTAAATAATAAAAATAAAATTCAAAGAAGTGGCCTATTAAACTAGATACTTCAAAACTAGAAAAAGGTGTTATTTTATTTTCGTGCTAATGAGATGTATATGATACTGTTGTAACTGTTTTGTAGATATATTTATTCGAATTACCAAGTTTTCTTGTATACTGTATTACTTGCCCTCATTACAAGCTAACAATAGTCCCCCAATAATGAAGTGTCCCAGTAATCTTCATATCTTATTTCCATTTCAAAATATTAGGATGTAATCTCGCTTCTTTTTTCATCGCTGGTGAAACCTAAATTTTGTGGAGAAAAAATAAAATGCGAACGTAAAAAATTAATTGCTAGTGACATTCTGCAATCTTTTCCTCTACTTCTTCAGAAAGTTTTCGATTACTTTCCATACCTGTCAGAGTTTTTGTTTCCCAAGAATTCTGTTATAATGGTTTTGAATTGAGTGATATTTACTTCCCTTCAAACACTCCCTCTTTCAGAATTTTTCTGATTTGAAATCCAATGAATATTTCTAGAGCTTAGCGTCACTTGCTATCTAAACCTTAACAAAGATATTTATCAATTCGAGTTTTATATGCAAAGGAGGTAGCAAAATCTTATAATGCTCAACTGAGGGCATATTCATAATATAGGCTTCACCAGGCACGAAATCGCCTCTTTGTGGATAATCTTTTATCTTGTAATGTTTTCATTTTGCTTCACTGTACGAAGGACATATAGAACAACAGTATTCTGTGAATTCCCTCGAAACCCAAAATGCAGTCTGATGGCTTCAAGATCAACACATACCTGCCACTTGTATATATTAATGCAACTGAAAATCCATGCCATACATTCATAAGTTTCTTTTACAACAACAGCGTGAGCTGGTGGAATTGAAAGTTTTCGTGTTGCCATTATGTAGAAGAACGGATTCAAACCTACGTCAGATGGGTCTATGACTAAACGCTATTTTTCTGGATTATGATCTTCTTCTCCATAACATTTAAAGGTTGGTCGATCCAATGTGCTTTTCCTTTTTCTTCGTCTTCGAAAGCTTCATACATATACTCCTTGCTTATTTTACGGGGTATAATCTCATCCATAGTATCTCAAAAAGGGCAATGTCAAAGTTCTATTTCTAAAATCAGCGGCAATAGGGGAGCCGCAATTGTCAAATTTGGCAAAATTATGGCGTTTTACTGAAGATATTGAAATTTTGCTTATGCTTATTTTTGTAGAAAATCCAAATACTCTTGTCATTATGAATTTGCAATCGGTAGTAGGATTCGTTAGCTCACACCAGACCATTATTCAAGTAAAAAGCATTGAAAACCTTTTTCATAAAGCCAGTAGGAAAACCAAAATACTTCAGACATGCTAATTCAGTCACAGTTATTCTTTGTGATACAAATATAACATAATTATCCCTTTAATGTGCTTCAATTACGTTTTTAATTTTAAATTCACCCGTGATAATTTTTCGCTTATGTTGTCAAGAATTCATTTTATTACTTATTCGGAGAATGTTATTTATTGTACCTATTAATTATTTCTATAAAAATCTATAATTTCGTTATACAAGTTAATTGAAATTACTTTATATTCATTCATTGTTTTCCTGTTAATTGTAATTAAGCGAAACGATTGTTGGAAAATCTACTAATTCGATAGTATATCGAAGGTAATTTGCCTAGTTTGGTGCAAATCCCTCTTATCCACTATCAATTTAAATTCAAAGAAAATTTCAATTTCAAATTAGGCGCCTGCTGATTTAGATTGCCAAAATGCACATGGTAGCGCTAGTTTATACGCAAAATTTAACCACGATGTTGCCAATTCACATGCACCAATTTGTCGTGTATTCTGTGATCCTGCTTTGCGACTGTACTGTGTTGTCTGTGTCTTCTTATTACAGGAACAGGATATCCGATTCGGATTTAGCAATATAAACTAGGCAGACTTACTTCACCATGATCATCAACATCAAACAACTAAACTAATCGTGTCCACCACAGAGAACACTATCCATGGTGAACATAGAACTCTTGAGAGGGTTATGCAGAGAAAAATGGAGGTCTGTTCTGTGGGGTTATGTATGTACATTGTCAAAGATGATTTATATACTCTAACTTCTATGAAACACATAATGAAATTATTTTAGATAATAAGGACGGACAACACAAAACAGAACTCGAGAACCTGGCTGTTAGCTGCACAGGGTTAATTATATTCATCTACTAATAAATAATATGTTTACATCTGTGTAAATTTTAATATTTTTGCAAACAATAATGCAATCTACTTGCAAGGTAAACAATCATCATCGTTCAGATATATGTACAAACTGTGTCTGTCATAATGATTAGTTATTTGAATTGATTTACATTTTGGTTCCTTGATAGATATAGAATTAGTCTGACTTTCTCAAGACTCCACTTATGGCTATTAGAAATATAAGAGTATAACATTAAATTCATCTGATATAATAAAAAAACTTTCTGCAACTACTATTTCACAACTCTGATAATTTAATTAGTTGAAAATTACTAATAGGACTAATATTATTAATCGCCTTCAAATTTTGTTTGTGGACGATTCCTAGAGTAGTCCAACTGAAGTAGTTTAGGTATACTCAATGTTATAGTATACTCAGAGCAGCAAGTTAAATAGAAATAAAGATAAGGTAAATTTCTTTTTTTAATGAATAGTGCCATTTATCAAAATACAAAATAGAATGAGGAGAGCTTAATGAATATAAGAAAACTCTAGAAAATATATGTGATCATCTTCTCTTCACTCATTGTTTTAAAATTCACTATAATTTTCCTGTTTCTATGTAACAGGAAAAATATATCCCTCAGGTCATCCATGGATTCATTAAATTGATGTTTATGTAGTTGTAACTCATCCATCAACTATATCTTTGTATAACTTTCAAAAGCTACATACATTTACCAAGGCATCAGTGAATGAAAAATAACTTACTTAGCTCTTAATGAGATACTAACTAAAAAAATTAACATCAAATACAGCTTTTATTTTTCAAGAAATTAATCTAAAACTTTTGAAGATAACATCGTTTATATCAGATTTTCTAATATTCATTTTTATTCTTCAACATCCAACTAACTATACCATCTGAATTTTCCAATCGAGATAAACAATTTATGCCATCATTTTCAGCTCTAATTTTTGCAATATCTGCTAATGATTTGAAAGTGAGAGGTTCCCAACAAGCTAAATCTGCTAATGTTTTTCGGCTCAACAGAATATCTTCTCTTGTTAAACTTTCTCTGAATGTGTGATAATCAATACCATGCTGTTCACAACCTGCACGTACTCGTGTCGTCCATAGCTAAAACAAATATTGGCATGAACATATCTTAAAGTTTTTTCTACATAACTTACATCTGCCATATCAAGTTTCTTTAGTTTTCGTCCTTTGGTTGCATAAACAAGTGCTCGATGTACATTTCTGATTGCAATGCTGTAGCAGTTGCGTCTTCTTCCTATGTAATGCTGAAATCAAGAACTATCAGTTTTTAATCAGAGAAGATTATCTAATCACTGTTCTTGAAAAAACAGAAAATAATTTTTTCTTTACATACCGCGGCCAATTTGAATATTTTCCTTTTTCGCCAAAACTCATCTGGTCCCCTTGCTCGTACGTAGTTGACTATTGATGTAAATACCATTTCAAGTTATAATATCGCGAAAATTTCTCACACTTATTTAAACCCAAAATCAATGTTCTCGAGAATTAAAATTTATTATGATCTATTTTCTAGGTTAAGCCAGGAACATAGACCAAAGATTTATGGATTATATAGATCAATATAGCCAAGGAAGAGGAACTGAAAGAAGTTGATATATATGAATTTATATTTAGTAATTAGATAAAGAAGTAGTTCACAGTCATTTGTTCTATGGTATATATCTAAATTGTCGAAGTTGCCGAGATACATATATATATATATATATATATATATATATATATATATATATATATATATATATATATATATATATATATATATATATATATATATATATATATATATATATATATATATATATATATATAACTTGAACCCGGATTCGAACCAGGGGCTGCGGCCACTGAATGTGTTCTTATGACATTTTTATTTTAATCGTCCTTTTCAGTGTGAAATTTTCATCATAGTAATATTTAAATATCTGTGTTCAAGTAAATCACTATATAAACAATAATTCTCATGAGAAAACTGTGAGTTTTGACCTTTCATGACATTGGAAATGACCTTACACCACTCGCTTTAGGCTTTACCATAATATTTCCTAAGTCCTGACCACGATCACAATTTCACTTATGTTCCATGTCTCAACGTATTCGTTCTATCAGGTGCCGGTTGCAATTAAATTGTTAAATTTACTTTGTTATAATTTATTTCTTAGTTGTTCTAAAGAGTGAAATTTAAGTTCATAGTTTTTGGGAACTAATAATATTCTGAGATGTCTTCGAAACAGTCGTTATTGTTTGCCATAAATAAAGGATCTTATTGGAATATTGGAATACAGAGAGCTAGGTAAGGAAAATTAATGAAATAAAATTCTAACCGAAGATACGAAAGCACATCAAATAATGACTTTTTTAATTGAATATTAGGCGTATCAATGAGTATTTTTGCGAATTCGGTAATTTTCAATTATTAAATATCTTTATTTGATAACTGCACACAAAAGTTGGCCACGAGAATATCTAGATATCGAACCTAACGTATGTACTATGTAGTACTAAGTGATGTGATAATTTTGATTGAATAATTCAATTAGAACTTATGTGTAATAAAAATAATTTGACCAAATAGAACTTCTTTATTTATTTAATTGGCGAGTTAAAATTTATTAACCTATGATGTAGTGATTGGATATTTATACATAAAAGTAACTAATTTATTGTCAAGGTGTTTAACACAATACATAGAGCTAGAGGGTAGGTAATGTAGATCATGTCACATGAGAAAACAGTTTGGTATATAAGTGGATATCATTGATGTTAATAAAGGTAAGTATGTATTTGGCTTCTCCATATGTGACTCCAAAATAATTATAATGAAGGACCTATTGATATTTTTTTTATTACTGTGACTGGGGTGACTCATTAAATATTGTCAAGATACTCTGGCTGCAAATCAGTTCCTGCATTCGTCCAGTTTTGTAGATGGGAATTTCTACAATTATATAGTTTGATTACAAAGGGATAGACGTTTGAGGATGTCATAGCTCAAATAATTTATATTTTGGATTTGTACATAGAAACACCAACACCCTTATTAATGTGAAGTACTTCTGCCTCTGGATGAAAATATCTGTTTATTCACTAGAAGTGGTGGTTTTCCTGAAATTTATGTGAATTAATGGATTGGGAGATCTGCTTTGACAAGCTCCACACAAAAAAGTAGAACAAATCTGAAGAATCATATATGAGAGATATATTATAACATTTTTCGAATAAATCTCTTTTTCAATAAAGCTAAAAGAGTTAGCAGAAGACCCCCAGCTTACTTTATACCAAAATATGTAGATGAGGAAAGAGATTCATGTTATCTATTCATAAACTTACTGGACTACCATTGGTGGTTCTTATTTCAGTTAAAACTCAATTCTTAAATAATAAAGATGTAGCTAAATGTTTCTTCAATTTTTAATTAACTAAACAAATTTCGACCATAGTAATGTATTTTAACCTGGATTACTCTGGGCCTATTGCTATGAGATATTATAGTTTATTTATTCAGTTCTATATAAGTAATTTACAATTTACTGAACAAATAATAATCACAGAGATAACAATGTTGTCTGTACGTGATAGTTTCTAAATAATATGTTTTTTTCTTCACCTTAGCAAAATAAAAAATAATATAAAATTCCAAACAGACTTGATCAATTTTCCCATCCTAACCAAATAGTCTTTGCTTGCTTGCATCTTTTAACAATGTGCTCGGGTACTTGCCCATTTACATAGCTGGACCTACAGTTTATAGTGGATTCCGAACCACTCTCCTAGACCGTGCAATGATAACTGGCACCACAAGGATTACAAGTTATGTGGTTTTCGGAAGTTTATGCCTTCTTTAGGCGACTCTTTCAAAGTCAGTACTTTTTTCTCAAGGACAACATCTATAACCTGACCCCCAATTTGAACCAGGAGCACTAACCGTGCAGCTACCGAGGCGGTTCCAAATAGTCTTTATCGTCTATACGTATAGTCTTCATCGGGTTTTCTCCATCAAGTAGTGCTCATCGGGTAGTCATCATTAGGTTTTCCTCATGTAGGTAGTCCTCATTAGGTTTTCCTCATTTGGGTAGTCCTCATCAGGCAGTCTTCATTGCGTGGTCCACATCGGGTAGTTTCCATTGGGTGGTCCATATCGGGTAGTCTTCATCGGGAATTTTTTTTTTTCCTTAATTTTTTTTTTGATTTTTTTTACGTTTTGTTTATCAGTTCAGAAAATATTTTTCTTCCACTAGAAACGATCCAATTTTTCATCTTATACTTCAATCTTTTCGGATTTATTATTTAATTTTTATAAATTAAATAATAAAAATAAAAATAAAATAAAATTAAATTAATTTAATATAATTTATTATTTAACTTATTGATGTTTTTGAGTGCGTCTGGTAACAGGGAATATATCCGTGGAGCCAAATAGGTGTACGATCTCTGTCCTACAAGCTTTTCTGCTTTAGGTGTTAGTACTTGTGATGATTTAGTTCTGGTTGAATATTCGTGTTTTGTATTGGTGATTGAAATGCTTCCCTTTATGACTTGATGAAGAATTTTCAGAACAAATATCTGATGCATATCGAGAACACCTGATATCTCAAACATTTCTTCACTATGGAAGGTTAGCTCCTTTCCATGTATTATCCTTAATATCTACTTCTGCATGACTTCAATCTTCCTCATATAGCAATGATATGCTCCTCCCCATCCCAAAATTCCATAACTCAATTGTGATTCCACCCATGCATAGCAGAAAGTTTTCAAATCGCGAACATCGAGTAATATTTTCATGTCTGAACTTGTAAAGAAGACCTCTCAGTTTTCGAACTAAAAGCTCGATCTGTTTATCCTGTCTCATGTTTCTGTCCATTACAATTCCCAGGTATGTCAAATTTTCTGCTTCGGGTATAAAGGTGTTGATATCTACCTGAAGATCACCCATATTTGGTAATCCGATTTCGTATGAAGCATAAGGTTGATACTTTGTCTTCTGCAAATTCAGAGTCAGCTGGTTGAATCGAAACCAGTCCCTTATCCTACGGAGATCTATTTCAGCTTCTCTTTTCAATTCTTTCCATGAATCTTGGTGATACAAAATGGCTGCATCATCTGCGAAGCAAATAATTTCACCTTTCTTCTCCAGTAGAAGTAAACTGTTGATGTATAAACACCTCAAAAAGTCTAGGGAACACTTCTGAATATCGATATATCGTATCCAGAATTTTCATTGATAGGTGGCAGTTATCTCCAGGAACATGTAATGGCTAGCGGTAAAATCAGTTAACAAACCTTTGGTGATATGTACCCCAATGAGAATAAACATCTCAAAAAAGTCTAGGGAACACTTCTGAATATCGATATTTCGTATCCAGAACGATCAATATGGATGATTTTTTTAAAGAAATGAACACCTGCATCAATTTCTCACCAAATTATGTAGAGTGCCGCAACAGATTTCAGTTTTTTTTTATAAAAAACTAAAAATGCAGCAGATGCGACGCTGTTTTATAATCATTTCATGTATTCAGTGTTCGAAATAAGTTAGTTGGCACTTTGTTTCTATTGTAAGCACAAACAAAAGATTCAAGTTTTGTGATTCGACCATGGAAAGACGACATTTGATTAGAGAAGAGATGTTACGAGCCGTTGGCATGCTCCAAGCTGGGAGCTCTCAACGGGAAGTATCCAGGGTTCTGGGAAGTAGCACAAGTGTCATAAACCGTTTATGGTCGCGTTTCAATGAAACAGGTATCGTAGAAGAACGCTACACAGGTCGTTTCAGGATTACTACAGTCGCCCAAGACCGATTTTTGGTTTTACAAGCCAGATGAGATCGTACTACCACAACATCTCAATTAGCTCAAGATCTATCACGAGTTCATAATGTACAAATTTCCGACCAAACTGTGAGAATTCGACTGCACGAAGGTCAACTCCACTCCAGACGTCCTTTAAGAGTTCCACAACTGACCCATGGAAATCGCGCTGCTCGTTTAGCTTGGTGCCAAGAACACGTAAACTGGGATCAAGAGAGATGGGCCACAGTTCTCTTCAGTGATGAATCTAGATTTAGTTATTATTCCGATTCGGGAAGAATTCGAATATGGAGGGAACCTGGAAGGCAAAACCGTCTCCAGCATGCTCGAGAAGTTGTTAGACAGGGAGGGGGGATCAGTGATGTTTTTTGGTATACGCCTTGGTGGAAGAACTGACCTCGTTTTCATACAGAACAACTTCACGGGAAATTCTTACGCAAATGAGACAGTTTTACCTGTAGTGGTACCGTATCTCCAAACAATGGGTCAAAATCCACTCTTCCAACAAGATAATGCCCCTCTTCATCGTGCAAGATTTGTCTTGAACGTTCTTGAAGAGAATGATATCGATCTTCTACCGTGGCCATCCTGCTCCCCAGATGTGAATCCCATCGAGCATGTGTGGGACACCCTAAAAAGAGATCTCCTGCGTCAAAACGTCTTCCATCATGAACAGGAGCAGGAGCATGCCGCGAAGATGCCAAAGTGTCATTAATAACAGAGGTGGACCTTCTGGGTACTGAAAAATATAAGTACTTCCATATCGTTTCGAAAATATTAGTTCAGGATTTTTTTTTGTTTTACCAAATTTCGTCATTTTCAAATTTCAAATTTCTTTTTATAATAGGTGCTTTGGAGAAGTCAAATATTATTTTGTTTTCTTGAGAATACATTATATACAATACATCCTAACAAAAACCGAAAGATTTCTATAAATTCGAATCATCAAATTCATATTATAAAGATATTGGTAAGTGTTGCCTAGACTTTTTTGAGGTGTTTATTATGAATAATATTGGGCCCAGTACAGTTCTTTGTGGTACTCAAAATGTTACTTCTCTCATTTCGCTCTGTTCATTTCCCATGACAACACACTGCTTCCGACCACTCAGATAACTCTCTGATAAATTATAAGCTTTTCCTCAGAATCCAAGCAGGTACAGTTTTCTCAATAACTTCTCATGCGAAACAGTATCGAAGGCTTTGGCTAGATCTATGAAGATGCAAAGAGCCGGTCTCCCTCGATCTAACCAACTGTATATTTTCTTCTTCTTTATAGCATTCCTATCGCATCCTCCGTTGATCTGCCTTTTCTGAACGCATGCTAAATTCGATATTAATGAAACCAGACGATAGTTCTGTGTCATGGTTTTTTCCCCTAATTTGAAAAGGGTTTAACTACTTCAACCTTCAAAATGTCTCAAAACAGAGATTAGTTAAATACGTAGTGGGTTCTGACACTTCCTTCTTCAACTTTTTTACCATCAGGTGCTTTATGGTCTTTCAATTCTTCAATTATCTTCTCTACTTCTTCTGGTTTCGTTGGATACAAAAATATTGTGTTATTGTTGTATATTTATTTTTCCTGAAATTGATTTGGCTTCTCTATTTTGTCTGCATATTTCCTTCCTATTTCACTATAGTATTTGTTGGATTCTTCTACTATTTCATGCCTGTCTTGTATTTTCTCGCCATTCTGTCCTTCCAATTCTTCAATATTTGTTATAGGTTTGGACTCATTGCAACTTTCCTGAACTAAGTTTCACAATACTTTCGATCTATGCTTTGCCTTCACTATTTGATTTTGAGTGTAATCTCTCTATGAGTTTATGAACTAGATTTCTGTAATTATTGTATTGCATTTTCAATTCTTGGTTATTCGGTTCTCTCATAACCTTTTTGTATAATTCTGTTCTTTCTTTTTAAAGATTTCAAAAGTCCAGTAGTCATCCAACCATTTTTTGTTGTTCTTCTATTTGCGCTCCTCGTACTTGTATGTTTCTTCATATATTGAGTAATTTTTCCAATAAGTACCGTTGTCACAGTGTCTTTTCTGTTCTTAAATCATCCCACCTGTCCATTTCCATCTCGTTCTTCATTTCAGCATAGCTTATATATGTTCTTATCGTTCTTAATTCTTTCTTAATTGGAGTTTCCATTTTGAGGGATAGAACAATATGAGAATGATCTGTGATGCGTGTTTGAACAACGAAACCTTTTCGATAGTCGTCCTCTATCTTCGTTTGTGTTTTCAGGAAAAAATGGTCGAGATAAGTCCCGCCAGAAGGTCTGGTACATTTATCAATTAACGATTGGTAGCCATAGGAACTCATGATGTTTTTGTACTCACTTATATCACCTCCGTCTTCTAATAAATTTATATTGATATCACCGGTTATTAAGTGGTAGTTCGCCATACTCCGACTTTCTAAATATTTAAGTAATTTCATTAAGTCTTTTTGCATTTGTTTTCGTAGAGCGATATAAGGCTGTAATTCTTAGGGACTTATTTTCTACATTCATATTTAGTTCTAAGCCATTTGTTTCATCTAGTGCAATCATCTCACAATGGTACTCCAATTCTTTTGCAACATAAACTAGAACTCCATCATTTCTGTTGTACATATCCTCACTGTAAACACTGGAATTTCCGTCAATACTGAGAATATTAATATTTTCTATCCGAAAGGTCTCGGAGAGAACAATAACGTAAAAATGCTCAGCGCCTCTTTCCAAAAACAGTTTCACTTCATCGATATTTTTCTCAACGCTACGGATATTTGTATAAAAAACCTTCAAATAATGATTTTTCAATTTGTAATCTTTCAAGTCGTTCAAGTTATCTATCAAAATTGTATCGTATATACTAGCTGAATAGTCTCTGAGATAAGGTTTCATTTTTTCCTCTTTTTCTCTCTAATTTGATTTTTTTAATTTTTTTCTCATTTTTTTAGTTTCTATCATTTTTATAGATACAAAATTCATTCTGAACAGAAAGAAACAAAATAAACGAAAAATAGTGAGGCAAAAATTATTCATCACTTATTCAACTTAGTATTTTTCTGCCTACCTGCCAGTCTAGCACTTTGCTATATTGTTACATACAATCAATATTATTTCTGAAATAGGGTATATTATGAGAAATACGTAATAATTTCAATATAGCTTGACACTATTTTGAAGCTCAGAGTTATGACTTCAGACGAAGAAATTTTACAGAAGAGAAAGATAAAGAAAATATCCTTTTTTAAGGAAGGACACAGGCAATAGCCTATGTGCATTTCCCTAGACCTGTTGACCTCATAGGTCGTATGCACTCAATCATTTGGTTATGTGTCTAGTCTCAATCAGCTTATGAGTGTAGCCCATTAAAAACAAACTAGTACTCGACATGCTTCAATGTCGCTCACAAACGCGTTTCAGATGAAACTGAGTAGTTAATGCGACTGACTTGTAATCTGTATAATCTGAAACGTCTTGTAAGAGGATATTGATCTATCTATCTCAAGTACTTCTTCTTTCTTCTCCGTGTACCGCGCTTTTATGGGCAGCATTCAGGTCCTCTGGCCCATTGTGCTTACCGTGTTGTGTTGTTGTTATTAGTCTAGCAGAAACTTTTTGATAAATTTGAAAGACTATTTGTAGGGGGCCTCCTGGATCATCCGGGCACTAGGTGTTTCAGTGCTCAGTGTCCAATCTGGTCGCCTTATGAGTGAGACATTTGAAGAGTATGTGTTCCGTTGTCTCCTTATTTTCTAGGCAATCGCGGCACTGTGTGGTTTCCGACAGTCTCATGACATGTAGGTATTGATTGAGTTGGTTTCCCGTCAGTAGGCCAACTACCATTCCAATAGACTTTTTTGTCAAGGGGCAATAGTTCATGTACCCTCTTCTTTGATTACGGCTCTTTTATGAGCCTTTTTGACTGTCTTAGTCCTGAGATGCCTGCCCAATAGTTCAGGGCCTCAGGGTGTTTCAGTTTTGAAAGAAGGAGATCATGTGGGTCCATGGGATAGTAAGAATAGGCTCTGGTCCCATTGGCCTAACAGCTGTTGCTTTTTTGGCAAGGCTGTCTGCTTTCTCATTCCTTTTGATATCCTGATGGGCTGGGTACCAAAGCAGAATAACTCTGTTTGTAGTACTTTCAGATATGTAGAGAATATGTAGATGTATGCGTCTCTGTAATTCCTGTGTAGGTTTTTATGTACACATCGGAGAATGGCAAATATTTCTGCGTGTGTTACGGTGGCGTGGTCTCCTAGAGCAATCGTAATGTTTGCCCTCGGGCCCGTGGATGCCGATGCCTGCACCCATCCTGGTTTTGAAACCGTCTGTAAACCAGGTGGGGCCCTGTGGAATACGGACCAAATTTCTTTTGGTGGAATGACGACGTTAAAGGGTTCGTAAAAGTAGTAGGTGGCTCTCATTTGATTTCGTCTTGTGAGAAGGTCAGTTCGGAGTTCTCTAAATTTATTGAGGGATATAGAGTGTCCAGAAGTCGGATTTCTGTGCCTCCACAGCCTCAATGAGGCCGTGGATTTCTGTTCCTCCACAGCCTCAATGAGGCCCCTCATGGCCGTCTCCTCCACTATTATGTGTAGAGGAGGGACGCCCAGCAGACACTCCATGGAGGCCGTAGGTGTGGATCTCAAGGCTCCCGTGACTGCTAGACATGCTTGCTTTGGGGTCTTGCTCATTTTGTTCCGTTTTGTCTCCCTGTCCAGTGCAGGCCACCATACGATGGCCGCATATGCCAGGAGCGGTCTAATCACTGTCGTTTATAACCAATATATTATGTTTGGTTAAAGTCCTTATCTGGGCCGAAATAACTTCCGGCAGGGCCAGAGTGTATTTTGCGCTCTTTGCGCTTGTCTTTCGATCTGAAATCTAACCCAATTTAGTTTGGTATAAAGCATCACTCCTAAATATTTCACTTGTTTTATTAATATTAGTTCCTCGTGCCTTGAAAGCCGGTAATTTCCTTTTACGAGTGAATAGAATCATGTCGGTTTCGTTTGGATAAACAGACTGGTCGTTCTCTCTGCACCATTGTTCAGTCATTTGCAGAGCGTTCTGCGCAACTTTGCATATGGTGCTGAGGTTTTCTCCACGAAAAAGGAGTACAAGATCTTCGGCATAACCCACCGCAGTTTCCCCCTTTGTCTTCGAATATTCCTAGAGTGAATCCGCCTTTTTCCAGTCCTTTCTCAATATACCCCACTACAGAGTGTAGTGCTGAGTCGACTGATCTAGTATCTCCATAGTCTTTAGTAGGAAGGAGGTTAGTCTAAAATCTTTGGCGATTTTATGTACGATCTTGCCCGGTTTAGGAATGAAGACTAGTTAGCATGATCTGAAGATGTGAATTGAATGCTTAACTATTTCGTCCATTCCTTTCATTAAGTGTGCAGGGTATATACCATCTGCTCCTGGTGCTTTGTATGGTTGAAAGGTAGTTACTTCCAATCCAACCCTTTCCACTGTAACGACCATTGAGGCTATGCTCCAGATTGTTTTTGCAGCATGTTCATTAGACTTTTGGTTTGCTGTGTTGCCGATGAGGAAACCTGGGAAGTGAACTTCCGTTAGATGTCTTAGTGTTTTATACTTCGTCTGTGTTTTCACTCCTTTCGGTGTATTAAGATTTTGGATGTCAGTCGGTCCTGTTGCAGAAATGCGTCGAAGACGGTTAGCCTTCGGTACATATTCTATTTCCGCGCAGTAGGAATGCCATACTTCTTTTTTGGAATTTTGATCAATCTTTTGTATGCTCTTTGGGCTTCCTTGTAGTTGTCCCAATCGCTTTTCGTGCTGATGCGCACCGCTTTATTTAGGAGGCGTCCTTTGGGCATTGAGTCCTGCTGTCCACCATATGGTTTTCTTTCTGCTCCTGTTGTATTGTATAGGGCAGCTGTTATGGTATGCCAAGGCGATGATGGTTCGCAATTTCTCAACAGCAGCTGCCAGATCCTTGATGTTTTTCGGTGTCTTAGCTGTCTTAGCTGTCGGTTCCACCTTTTCCGATAGTTGTTCCCGGTAACGGTTTCAATCGTTTTTTTTTGGTTCCTGTGAGACACTTGTCGTTGTTTCGGTACATTTGTGATGTCGAAACAGATATGCCGATGGTCGGGGAAGGATACTACTTCTGTGGCCACTCTCCAGTTTCGAATTTTTGTGGTGAATTTTTCAATGCATAAAGTCAGGTCCAAGACTTCTCTTCTATTCGATGTGACAAAAGTTAGTTCGTTTTCTTCGTTGAGAAGTGTAAGGTTTGTGCCGTAGGATAGTCGACTAGCTTCTTTCCTCTAACGTTGTTGCCTTGTGTTTTACAGTAGTTCACCAGTTCCTGTAGTTCTTCTGTTGGAGGAGATGTTTGCGAGTCGTAGGAGAAGTATGCTGGGCATACCACAAACGTGGTATTTGTGTAGTCTTTTCCATTCTCTGAAACAGAAATTAGGTAATATATGTGTTCTAATACTTTCAGAGACAAGAACTCATGTCTTAGGGGTCAGACAGTCCCTGCAGTAAAAAAGATTTCCATCGCAGGACATCCGGCCCCCAACGACGCCGCTCCTTAGCCAAGGTTCTTGTATAAGTGATGAATGTATACACTTTTGCAAGCCGCGAACTTAATATATCAGTTGTGGCTATGGAGTGGTGTGAGTTTATCTGCATAATTGTGTCCCTTGTAATTTTAAGAATGGCGGGGACCCTTCTCTGTCGGTGTATCCGTACACCTTGTACTCGCATGCGATCCCCGGCTGGGAGCCGCATACGTCTTCTTAGGGCCTTCCGTGGAAGGTAGGCCCGAGCGCAACATTTCGACTCCCTTCCCCGCCAGATTTTATTCTGCCGGAAAGGCAGGAGTCAGGGCCCGGAACCGCCTACCCGGTTGTTCTTCCCACGTCCATAGGTTCCTGGCCTATGGGTTTTTCCGGTGCCTCATTCTCTGCACCAATATCTGTTGCAGAGGTCTCCCCTTTTTCGGCCACCATTTTAGTACTGCTCTTAGGATTTTTCAGCACACTGAGAGATGCTGTCCCAAGGCCAGCATAAAGTCGTTTTTCCTTTCGACTTTATTATGTCCAAAGACGCTGGGTCGATGCGCATTATCAATTGGGTGTAGGACAGATTTTTTTACCGTGGGGGTAACTCTCTGGATCCTGGTTAGGATTACCCTCGTTGGCTCTGGTGGTCACCCCAGAAGTATGTGAGCATGGCGACTGACAGTTTCTGTCAGTCAGAGCCCACTCACCAGCTTCAGGGTTTTGGCCTTGGCTCTCGACCAGACCCTGCTGTAGTTGTCTTTGCAGATAACTGATAGGGCACCTGGTGCCACACATGTGCTGTTTTTGAATAATGGATATATCTCCTTCTTGGAAGTGGTATCTATTATTTTTCCAAGGGACTGTCAGGGAATGTTACCGGTACGAGTAACACCCTGATGGTGACCCTCGTTGCTCCACTGAAAGAGACGTTGGCTTTCTTGTCCGGTCACTCGATTGAGGGAGGTGTTGAGAGGTTGGAAAGGGTCAAGCTTTCCTTGGCCCTCTTTATTTTCCTGCTTTCTGCACCAGACTTGTTTTTGGTCTATAGCCAGTATTTTCTGGCCTATCGTGTTCGGGTACCCTCTCAGTAGGAGATTCCATCCGGTCCTCAGCCACGACAGTTCCGGTTGGACTTGATTTCTCAGGTGTCTCCCCCAGCGTTATTTCCTTTCGGTTTTTTTTGTTTACTGTTTTTTTCATGTTGCTCCCACGAGTAGTGAGGAAAAACGGTCGCAAACATCCATTGCTGTTTGGGATACGAACCATGCAACATGTGTCGTAGTCATGTGTCGTCACACACAGTGGTGAAATGATACTTATTTTGATCTAGATTTTAGCATTTGAACATTATATAAAACCTTATTTCATAGGAATTTATTTCTTGGACGTATATAAGATGTTAGTGTCGATTCATGTAAAGAAAACTTCAATTATTGAAAAATAAGAAAAGAATAAATTCTTGAGAAGATTTCGTTATTTGAGATCGACCCTTGAATATACATGCAATTATTTTTATATATATATCACTACACAGTTAGGTTACTGGATGTCAAGTTGTCAAGGGTTATCAAAGATAGACATTGATTTTTATATCTTTGTAATTACTCTGAGATGAATTACATTTGAAAAATACCATTGTAAAAGATTCTGACTTGTTTAAACATGGCGAAATAAAGTAAAAATGAACTGAAAAATCGTTCATTCATTGATTTACGTATTCAATTATTCACAAATTACTTTTTGTAATCGAATAATGAAGTCGTTTCTACCGCTTGCTGTCAAAAGCATAAAATTGATATTTTCGATGAACTTCACTTTACCGCTTTGAACCGACAAAATATGATATTTTTTCACTTCAGTATTTAGTTTGTGATTAATCATTAGCTCAAATTCAAATTTCTTAATTCATATTCTATTGAATTAAATTAAGTAGTATGAATATATCCGCACAACAAAATTTATACGGAATCACCCAATGTTTCGAATATTATCTCAGGGATTTTGGAAATTTGGAAGGATTCTTAGAATTGATCCTTTTTGAGATATTTCAATTGAAAAAAGAAATAAATTGAGGTTTATTTTAAGAAATAAACAAATAAAACACAATAAGAGACGCATGTAGTAAAAAAATTGAAAATTGTTTTTTCACGGAGTAGGTGTTTTTTTTCTCGATCTCAGTAGCTTGTATTACCTCCTCTTGCCCTGATACAAGCCTGAATCCGTCTAGGCATGCTTTGGATTAGCTTTTCGACCTCCTCTGGGGTGATATTCTGCCACTCTTCTTTGGCGGCTTGGATGAGCTGTTGTGGGGGTTTTTGCATTATCCTGGCGCGATCTAATTTTCCTTTTGAGATTATCCCATAAATGTTTAATAGGTCCACGTAATTTCTAGCCGTTACACTCTCAGGAAACGAAATCAAATCTGTTTTGCTTCCCAGCATAATACCACCCCAAAAAATCATATTGCCCCCTTGATATTTCGGAATTTGTCTTGCTGTTCGGAGTCTTACTTGTCTTCCACGATCCCTTAAAACCCGAATCCGGCGGTCATCTGATGGAACACCAATTCTGGTCTCACCCGAAAAAAGAACATTTCGCCAATTCTCAATATTCCAATTTCAGTGCTCGATACACCAATTAATTTTGAAATTCACAGTTTCATATCTCAGTGACGACTGAGTACAATATCTCGAATATGTTGTGATAATTCAACCTTTCTCATCATACTATCCAGTTTTTTTGCAACAAAAAACTTCATTCTTCACAAGTAGTCAATGATCCATGGTTAAAAACAATCAATAATGTGAAATACTGAGTGATTCCATATAAATTTGGTTGTGTGTATAGCGGCGTTAGTATTTTCCCAAAACAAAAAGTTACTATATGCGAGATTTCGCAATGTGTAGACACATCGAAGAAAATTATTTTTCAAAGGGACGATATTCAACCTTCCGTAGAATGTTAAATATCCTCCCTTGAAGGAGCTAGTTTTCCGATCTACTCTTCATAATCACCGTTAACCGGGGCCACAAGGAAGTGGTACAGCACGGTCAGATGTCACGAATAGGAACAATGGACTGCAGTTTCGGTCTCGTTTGACCTCGGCAGCATTGTCTACCCATTCGCAACACAAGGCTATGCCGTTACCTACTCATCTCAATTCGTTGGAGCGAACGCAATGATGTAAATATCACTTCTTCTATAGTAATTTTCCTGATACTCCACCAGATATTGCTGCAATGGCAAAATCCATTGATTTAATTCCAAAAAATGCGACCATTTTTAACATGGTGGACTGTTGAAAAAATAGGATGGTATTCAGAGAATATTTTGATTGATTTTTTTGGGAAAGAAATAGTAGTGAATTTGTAAAGCTAAAAACTCAAAAACCTCGATAAAGGTGAGGTACAAAAATTCTTGGATGAAGTGCCACATAAAAAGTATTGATTGAAACAAATTCTTCTAGTTATTGGTATAGCTTATGTATAGAGGCGCGACGAAGCTGTGAAAATGAAGACAAGAGATATCCGAGATAAAAATTGAGGGTTACTCTTAAAGATTTCTGGTACAAAAACGAACGGAGAGTATGTATCCCTGCGACCTGTCAAAGAATATAGCCGAATACTTGCAGTGCATCGACCACTCTATTGGTTAACAGAGGTGGCGATATTTTACACTTGAAGCGGCATGTGGAATATAGGAGTGTAGCTGTATTCAATAAAATAGATACAGCATAAATAATTTTAGCAGGACGATCGACGTCCTTGTGAAGTCAATCTTTTCAAAATAATCAGCTTTGGAAATGTAATATTTTGGCTTCGTCACCAAATTCTTTACTTACTACTATCTCTGAAACCGCTTCACCTACCAATATTATAAAAAATGCAAAAAATGCATTTTCGCCTAGCAATTAATATTAGCTAATCGATTTCATTATGTAGTAAATAATATTAATTGATTCGTATATCTAGTTAATATTTTCATTACCAATGTATTAAAGAAGTCTTTGATAGTATTGGTTTCGATTCGATTGTTACGATTGCAGAAATTTTGTTTGTAGTTCGAGCGCATAGTAACATTACCGTTTCTAACTGCTGAGCGTCGCGCGATAACTTTCTCTTACTACCGACAATGTCACTGCGCTCTTAAGGGGTTAGGTGTAGTCAGAGACATGAAAAATGACAATTTTTAATAATTTTTTTTGCCAGTAAATTATTTTATTTTATGAAAGTAAAAACAGCATCATCAAATAAGTTTTCGGCTTGACTTGACATAAATTTTAGAAAAAAAAAAATAATAATTTCAAAAGTAATGGCTGTTTATGTTGATGCAGTTTCAACCGAAGCTTCCTATAGTGGCCATCACTTCTCCTTGGAGGTTCATCTAAAATCAATCAGACAAAAAAAAATAGATAATCTAGTACCTGATCGAACCTTTTTTTTCCAATTTTTAAAATGGCGGCCTCAAGAAAATTGTTTCCAGATTTTCGGGAAGAACCAACAGTTAATTGTTTATAAAAAATTGAAAGAAAATGGAATCCGTCGATCTGGCACTAGTGTCTCATGTTTTAAAAAAGCTGTATAAATATCATTGAAATCTATCGAGCGGTTTTGGAGCTATAGTGGTCATCAGTTCAGAAAACATAGCTTTGAGAAAAATGCATTTCAAGTTTTACACTCAATTTACGTAAAATAATACATTATATTTAATTACCTACACCGAGTCATCTATTCCTGGGCCATATAATAGTTCTTCAGCTGTTGTAGCAGCTTGTAATATCTATTTGATGTTGTCTATGTAGCATTCTAACTTCTCGAGTGTTGTCGTTAGCACTCTTATCTGCCACTTTCAGACGTGCAGTATGGGTTTTCTATTCCCGGTGTATTCATTATGATCAATAATGATTTCGTACCTTCATTGAATAAACCAGTATCCTTGTATGCAGCAATTTTTACAACAGTAAAACTAGAATTTATCGTTTTTGGGCATATTTTACATACTAGTTGGTTGAAGCTCTCATAATTATTCTGATTGAATCCACCTACACATCTTGAAAGTAAATTGTCATTACTGAAATCTTCATAAATTTGCTTAATAGCTTCTAAAACATCAAGAGGTAAGGGAGAATAGTCGTGAGTATAAGTAGCAAGCTCTCCACTTGTTTCAGCGCGCTGATAAGAGCACCAAGAATCTTTGCATTTTGGACACACACTATGATTCAGATTTTTATCATTTGAGCCGTAGCGATAAAAAGTCGCCGTTATAGCAGATTTCATATCTGTTATAGAATCACAATATCGACGTATAGATAAACCATAGTAAACAGTTAATTTGTCTATTACTTCTCCTGTAAGCAGATTTCATATCTGTTATAGAATCACAATATCGACGTATAGATAAACCATAGTAAACAGTTAATTTGTCTATTACTTCTCCTGTAAGCTTACCTCTACCACCAAGACCTTTTTGTTTAGTTTTCAGTGTGTGTAATCGAGCCGCCATCCGCTTCTGAACATGTCCTATACATTCCTTTTTATTTATGGTTGCAATTTTGTAAGGATCTGCTTTTATAATTCCTGAATAGGTATTTGAATCACCATCGCCTATGTAGTTCGCATATTTAACTCCATATTTTGTTTCAGACAGCTGAAACATTTCTACCATCGCATCCAACTCCATTTCCCCTTTGTGATCAGCACTATACTCATCTTCATGTGATTCATACCATTCCGCGAACTCAGTTATATTCATTTTATTTTTCCAATACTCACATTGCTTACAATAAGCACTTTTAATGTTTACATCAAGAATCTTTCCAGTGAAATAGCTAATTATAGAAGAAACTCGAAATGACGATGTATGTCCACGTTTTTGCCAGATTCCATTGCCTGATACAGTTAAATCACTAGTATTTTCATTTTCAATTGTTGTCATTGCTTGTTTTTGTTCATTTACAGCTTTTTCAGCAAGGCCTCTGTGACGGTTTTACTACAATCTAACACGTGATTCAGTAATATTTTATACGTACTTTTATCTAAAAAAGCCGGTATGTCCATCAGGTCACGAAACTTGCACAACCCTTCGTATCGCTATTCCTAGTATTCTCACCACAAAAATGAAGCGTGTTTTTATTTCATAAGAATGCCCCGTAAGAACAGGAAGGAACATATTCATTTCCACAATTATCACATGTAACTACAGTTTTGAATCCCAGCTCACGTGAACTTGCTGTTTGAAACTGTACATTTCCATCACATTTTTACACTTAACAAGAGTAGAAATTGCAGTGAATGCCGTAATGAAATTTAATATTCGAAATTCAGTACTGCTGTTTTCGGGTACATCTTCAGTGTTTTGTTTAAATTTCTCAGACTACTCTGGACATTTTCATCACATTCCACTGTTTCCGGATTGAATACATTTTTTCTCTTCACTGAACACGACTTACTTTTGAATATTTTGAGGACTTCGAAGTTCTTCTGAAATTTTTCAAGAATCACGCCCCATTGAAAAGGACTTTAAAAATAATTTATTCTTACACACAATTATCGACTGCTAACCTACAAAACGCATACTGGCAACAAAAAAATAATTTTCAACACTAATTATACCTGAAAATTGTAATAATATAGTGTGATATTTATAAAGCTAGGTATATATACATCAAAGATGTGAGTCAATCATGACAATAGAACCCGAAAACCGGTCGCTTGCAGCTGCTCGTTTCCACCGTAATAGTAAGGCCTGAGCGCTCGGACCACACCGTTTCTCTAATAGTCACAACGCGCTAGCTCGATACTGTACCCAGCCGGGCGTTCGTAGGCGCTTCAACTATTATAAACATTGAAAACATTAATTTTTTTGGGTTCTTGGATTTTTAAAATTTTTTGGTTATGTTTTAGTTCTTAGTGATTCTTATTTTGAAAAAGCATTAGCACTAAAGACCTAGATTGCCTGGGAAAATATAGAAAAGAACAGATTCAGGAGACTCAGATACTCATTTATTCGATACTGTATCCAATTTCCGTTTTTCGTTCTTTCCCAATCTATCATTTATTTTCACGCAATAATTCTTCAAAAGAGTATTTGTTGTACCTATTATAATTAGTTTCAAAATATATTCCGGGCTGTGGGTTTCACAAGCAGCTAACCTATAGTTTTCAATTTCATTAGTCATCCAATAATTGAAAACAAAACTCACAACAAAATCCTTCTTCAAATTGAGTTTCAAGAATTCATCCTCGAAATTTTCAATTAATTTCTTGAATAGCACGTAGTTAACTAAAACCAAACGGACTACAATATCGTGTGGAAAAGAAGGACCTTCACGGCTCAAACTTTTTATCAAATTATTACTTTCTTCGACAACCATTTCCTCGTCGAACACTAATTTTGATTTACAAAAGTAACATTTAATTTTTCGTATTACCTTATAGCTGCAAAATCCTGTCAAATAAGTAACAACTGGCATCTCAAATTGAACTTTTTCGAATTCATTTTCGTCAAGATGAATATCTGGCTGAAAGGAATTATCACAAAATTTCCGTTCTTCATGACAATTGTCGAAATTTTCCGAAAAGCTAATTATAGAAATATTGCCAGAATTTTGAGACGTTAATGATAAAAGCGATTGAATTCTCAGTTTTTTTTCAGATTCGTATAACTGCTTTATCGAAATATGATAGTTACCACCTGATAATTGTCTATATTTTCCGAACCTATGTTCCAAAGAGTCTGTCTGAAATTTCTTCAACATAGTTCATGTTGAGTTCTTCAAAACAATACTGAATAACTTCTATCATGCCATGTAGAGTATGCGATAATGCTGTATGAGTTTGAGGAGTAAGTTTATGGGGAAAATCAGAAGAAGATTCCCAACAATCCAGCCAATTATAATTATACAAATATAACAAATGGACTGAAAATTTTCAAAGCTAACATTATATTTTGGCGTTCGAAACTACTAGGAAATAATGCCTTGAGTGATAAAGAATATCCAAATTTGAAAAGTTTGTTGTGTTCTAATTTATGCAATTGTATGAGTGAATTGAAATTGGCTATTTTCTTTTCATCAGTCTTAAAATCTGGAAACGTTAAAGTTATTACTTTTAGGATTTAGCCAATTATTTCTAATACATCAAGTATGTGAACTGAGTCGAATAAAAAAAGAGTGGTGGTTTATTATCCGATGGATGAGGATAAACTATGCTCAGTTTTTTTTCGGGGAAAAGTTATTCATCGCTTTACTATTAATAGCATTATTGTCACTAATAACGCAAAATACTCTGTAACCTATATCTTCAAGTTTTGAAACGATTATTTTTATATAGTCAAAAAGTGTATCACTTTTAATTGTCGATGTGGGGAATATATGAATAACTTCTTTGAATTTTGATGTCAGACTAGTTATCATGAAAGTATAGGCTTATGTACATGTAGACAGTATATGAAGTCCCCACTATTTTTCCACCTTTGAAATCTAAGTAGGGTTGAATGTGAATAAAAGTTTGAAAATATTACGTGCGTAGGAAAGGAAAACATGTCTATCTTCGTTAGTTGGATCTGTTAAAAACTTATTACAAATGTTATTTAAAGTTGATGTATGTGGCAGAATCAAACAATCAGGGTGTCGTAAAAATGTATAAGCATGCGAACTTATAGTAAGCATAATAGAAGACAAAATAAGAGTGCTTGTTGAGTAGCGATATTTTTTTTTGGTGTTATTATTAGTTTCAGTTGTTCGGAAAGGAATTTGAAACAATTACTTTTCCCTAAGTTTTCGCCATCTATAGAGTCCAAAATAGTTGTCAAATGATTAACTATACGTTTCAAATTTTCGTTGTTATCATTGACCTTTGGGAAACTCTTCAACGATTCTGTTTCCGAATCTAGTACCTCCAAACAATTTTTTAAAATTTTTAAGTTGTTAATGTCGCATGGTGTACTCACTCCTTTAGTATTCACAAAAATTTCCTGACCGTAAACATTTTTCCATTTTTGAATTAGAATTGATAACAATACCATAGGTTGTTGTGGGGCCTGGAGTATAATCTAATCGTAAAAAAGTAACTTTCTCTTTTAAAATAACTTTAAGCCACTTAGGATTGTGAGGCATTTGATCTAGAACTACTAAAAGTTTATCAAAAGTATCAAAAGAAATGAGATCTTTGCTGAGTGCATATTCAGCTCTACTTTCATTAATAGCTTTGAGCAGGTTCTGATTTTCTATTTCAATAAGTTTCTCTACCCTCCCTTTACGATTTTCATGTGGTTTTGATAAATATGTGGGGCAATTCGGAAAAATAGCTGGTACTGCCCCTTCTTTCAAGTGAAGACGTTTTACTGGCACAGTAGAGTACTTACCAGTTTCTTTATCAAAATTTTTAGTATCCCTGATTAAGTCATCTGTTTTAAAATGTAATTCACATACCTTACTATACTTCGACGGTTCACAATGATCTCGGGGAATAGATTTCAACCATTTACCTTTCAAACGGATATCTTCCGGAAAGGAAAATACCGCCATCTGCATCACCGTAGTTTCCTGAACAACCAGGAACACAACACCTGAACGGCATAATATCTTAAAGGTACTAACAACACTCTCATAATAAAAATATCAGAAAAATTTAGGTTTATAAACGAAAAGTTTAACTGTACACTAATACGCCTTTTCTAACCTTACTCACAATTCACCTCACTGAAATTCGTTCAAATTTATAATTAACGCGAATTACTCGGTAAACACACAGCACTACACTGTATCCTGATGTCTTATAAATGAGTTACTACATAAATTAAGCACTAGAAACACGTATTTTCGGATGAAATACAGAAAACAAAAGGACATGCACCGGCTTTTCGATTACACTGTGCCACCTGTTGTGCTTTCATTTCGCATGCTTGTTATGACTACTAGAGATGTGTGACGTCATGATACGTTTCAGTGCTCAGGGCTTATTATTACGGCGGTAACGAACTGCTGCTAGCTACCTGCTCTCGAACGTTTCGGAGCGCCCTAGAACCCTTGGCTAATCATCGAATAACTCGAAAAGTATTTGTCGGATTCACTTTCATTTTCAGAGAATATTTATTTATTTACTCAAGTTTTCTTGTTTCATTAAAAGTATCATGCTAACTACCATCTGACAAAGTTTCAACCGGGAGGAACTCACAGAATATTCTTTTCTCTTTTCATGAGCAAATCGATAGCGTTAAAACCAGGTAACGTTTTTTGTTTCGTTTTGCTAGTGCAATAGCGACAGGGAAACGAGTTTTTTCCTCAGGTTTTTTCACTCGTTTATTGAATCATATACAAGATAGTATGGTTCCCCCCTGTTACATTTCCTGAGCTCACACTTGTGTTTTTTTTCTGACACACACCAAAATTTTTGTTATAATCAGTTACTGTAAATACAATTATTCAAATTTTTGTAAATCCTCTCTTTTCAAAAGAATATATATATATATATATATATATATATATATATATATATATATATATATATATATATATATATATATATATATATATATATATATATATATATATATATATATATAACGCTGCAGTTGACGTTTGCGAGACTTCATAACAGAACCGTCGGAAGCGTTCCACAAATTATCCTCCGGGAGGACGTTGTTCAAATATATTATAAACATATTTTAAGAATTTTTGCTGATTAAGTAATGAATATTCAAGATTTGATATAAGTGGAAAATATTCCGCTCTTATTGCCAAAGCATTAGCTATTCATTTTTTGACAAGAAACAATCTCAAAATAAATTTACTTCAAAGTATTTGTTATTAAATTCAGGTTAAGATTCAATTATTTTATGAGTCTTTTGCAGAAGATTTCACGTTTATGATTGGTCATTAAAACATATTCTGATCAACATTTGTTGACGAATCATCAACTTCGAATCTTTCGTCAAATTGTCATAAAAGATAAAAGAAATCGCCCAATAGTGTTTTGCGAGAGCTTAGACGTTTATGCTTGATTATTAAGAAATGTTGCTTGGAGAAAAGTTGAAAATTTGTTGATAATATATTTGAAATTCAAACTGCGCAGCGAGCTACTACCAATTCATCTAAACTAACAATAATTAATTATATGAGGTAGGTGTGATTTTGTTTAGGTGTTTTCACATTGTTAATGAGAATGTAATCTTTTAATTTTTGTCACTCTGTTTCACGTGAAGAAATAAATAGATAATAAATTCCACCGTTAGTGTAGAGATTTGGAGTACAGATACAATTAGGGAGGATTAACTGATTACATCTGAATTATGAAGTATTTTTCTGGAAAAGTACACACAGAATTATTATATTGTATAACAAACACTTTTTTAATTTTGTTGAATTTTTGATTTGGTTATGGTAAAATAGACTTATGGTACTTAAACATATGGAATATCCTTTTGCTGCATTTATATTCATATGAATAATGGTTTCAACAAAATATTGAACATTGAAAAAGAAATGAGTATTTCTGAATATGCATCAAGCGAAATGATTTTTGACGTGACAACGTATTTTGTTGGTTATTTGGTTATCCAAATCTTCTCATTTTTTCGCTGCAATACTATGTCGTACCAATTAATTATAAAATTAGGTATAACCTTTCGACAAAGCCAATCTACGAGGTCTGGCTATTAAATAACGAGACTGGTTACGAAAAAGGGTTTTAATATTTAATTATTTTACATAGTTTCGCGAACAACAGTATTGTACGTGGAGCATTGGAGTGTACATCTGTTCCGGAGCATTAAGTGGATTATCTCGTAAAATAAATTCCTTTTATTTTAGTTACCATTCCATCGGTTTCCTATCTTTCCGTGGCCTACCTATCCGAATGTGAAAGTCTCTCATATCGGTCCATGAAAGCGAAGAGTGTCTCAACCTTCGCCAATTCCTTTACTCTATACTGTTTTATTTTTTAATTGTTCAGATCTATAGTGGTCTAGCGATCTAATTTTTCTTTTGCTTTTTTTGTTTTAAAGAAATATTGATAATGCCGAATAACTTCCCCTCTTGCTCAAAATCGATCAAAAGCCAAGAGCTAACTATAACCTGCGAAACTTGAAATAAAACTTTCGCGCTGTTGTGTCAACTATACAGTGTCTGACATCGACTACTTGCGTGATATAAAAGAAGCTTTCGTCTGCTCCAAATGTGCCTCTCGCATCAAGCTGAGGAGTTATTCTTCATCAACCTCCACAAATGAATCTGAAATGTCTGATAACTTGGCCTCCTTGAACACATTCTATAAAGATTTCACGAACGATGTCGCGAAAATAAAAACTTGTCAGACTGCTCTAGTGACCGAGATGATGTCCTGTAGAGCGTTGCTGGATCAGCATTCTATCTCCCTCTCTGATCATCAAGCTCAACTAGATTCTAACAAATCTAGGTTAGACCAGTTAGTGAACCAACATGCATCGCTTACTGCTGAAGTCAGCTCATTCAGCACCGATCTTGACAGTCTTAGAGATAGTGTTTCTCTCGATCATTCCTGTGGAAGCACCCATACTGCAGAAATTCTTGAACGTGTGAGGAGAGCGAATAACATTATGGTGAAGAGTCAGTCTGGAACAAACCCCTTAGAACTGAACGAGATTGCTATTATTGTCGGTCATATCGATTCTGCCGGAACAAACTCAATTGTTGAAGTGATTCGAGTTGGATTGGATTCTCTCTGTCTCTGAAAAGCGACATTTTCCAACCCAGCTTCAGCTCAGAAAGTATTGCGAAACAAAAAGTCTCTTCTCAACCATCCCAACTATAAGAACGTCAGGATCACAGATGACTTAACACCTAAGCAGTCCGAGCATCTCAAAAGTTGGAGTTGAAGAGAATGCAGGATGCTGGCGAACCTGAATTGACAATGAAATATAACTAGCAGGCGGGCAGATCTACCTTGTATATCAAACGCCTAGCCGGGCAGATCTACTTTGCACGCAAAACGCCTAGGCGGGAAGATCTACCTTGTATATCAAACGCCTAGGCGGGCAGATCTACCTTGTATATCAAACGCCTAGGTGGGCAGATCTACCTTGTATATCAAACGCCTAGGCGGGCAGATCTACCTTGCACCCAAAACGCCTAGGCGGGCAGATCTACCTTGCAATCCAAACGCCTAGGCAGGCAGATCTACCTCTCATCCTCAAATGGCTACGCGCCCCGAACTACCTCACGCATAATCTCCGGAACTATCTTACGCCTTCAAACGTCCAGAACTACCTTGCGCCCGAACATCCAGACGACGCAAACCACCTTGTATTCTAACTCTCGAGCGTCAAAAAACTAGAAAATGGTGTCAATGATTGGCCCTTTATGTATACTAACCCACGATCGTTACCATCTAAATTTCATGAACTTCTTGAATACACAAACCATCTAACCTCATCTTCATTACTGAATCTTGGCTCCAAGCTCGCACAAGAGATCAACAATACTCAATTTCAAATTACACGTATCGGAGAGATAGTACTACAACAATTGGACATGCTGGAGTTTGCATTTATATTATCAACCAGATTACAGTTCATTACAAAATCAACGTCTCGTCTTTTGATACACCTCGCATTGACAATATTTTTTTGAATATTCATAACAAACATTTCAAAATTTGTGTGGGTTGTATTTATCGGTCTCGGCCCTCAACTTTTGAGGATACTATTTTCGACCACCTGATTCAATTGTCTTCCTCGACGAAGCATTCTCTTTTTGTTGCGAATTCAATTGCCCGGATATAAAATTGCCTATATGTCCCTCCACTTTACCTTCTGTTAGTTCAAGTTCTTACAACTTCGCTACTAGAATATTGAGCTCTGACGTGCACCAACTTATTGATAGACCAACCCGTTATCTTCTGGGTAATAAACCAGTTTATTCCATCAGTCCCCACCAAACCTGACACAAAAATTTTCACCACTGTCGATTTCCGAAAACTGAATGAAGTATTCAAAACTACCGACTGGAAGGCGGTTCTGCCTGTGGATGACATTGAGGCTATGTGGAAGCGTTTTCTGGAAATATATAATTCCGAATTGGAGAAGTGTTCCACTAGAAGGGAGGTAGTCAGCAACCCTAGTAAACCCTGGATTTGCCCAAACATTCTGAAAATGATACGTCACAAGAGAACACTATGGTAAATGTCATATTTTTCGTACTACTGTCAAAATTTTTTTCGCAAATTTTTCTTTAAATTAAACAAGTTCCACGAAGAAATAATATATGGGCGATGTTAACCCAGATTATTGGGTCCATAATGATTCTAAAACATCTATAGATCAAAATCACTCGACATCACTTGGAAGACTGAACCTGGCCATCGGGGCTCTCTCGGTCAAACAGAGATGGAATTTGAGGAAGTATCGCAGGTTATGTATCTCCTTAGTCCTTTTCATGACCTTGCTTGCCATGTAAAATCTATTCTTAGATTTGTTTAGATATATAAGAAGTATGATTGTTGAAATATTTTTCTGCTGGTTTTCTTTTTCCATTGTTACAGATTCCTGTCCTAAACCCCCTTCCTTTCACCCTTGTCTTCGTTTGGAAATCATGGAATGCAAGAGAGAATGAAGCGGCTAAGCAGAAAATTCTTTGGTACTCTTTATGTGCACACGACACTAACACAACATAAGCAGACAAGCTATTGCTAGTGCAATAGTGACAGGGAAACGAGTTTTTTCCTCAGGTTTTTTCACTCGTTTATTGAATCATATACAAGATAGTATGGTTCCCCTGTTACATTTCCTGAGCTCACACTTCTGTGTTTTCTGACACACACCAAAATTCTAGATATAAGCATTTATTGTAAATACAATTATTCAAATTTTTGTAAACCCTCTCTTTTCAAAAGAAAATATAAAATATATGGCAGAGGTATTTTCGTAGAAAGCAAGAAGCTGATTATAGAAATCATCGTAATTTCTCCAACATGCTAATGAGCGAAATTGGTAGATCCAGAATAACCTTTGAGCATGGACTTGCTGCCTCAAAAAATAGAGAGAAATTTTTCAGATATGTAGGATCTAACACGAACACTAAGATATCGGTGCCCCAGGTTCGTAACTCAACGGGACAGGTCTGTGAAGATTCTCAAGAAACTGCTGATATACTGGCAGCCACGTTTGCATCCTCCTTCACTGTACAACCCCAGGGACCTATGCCACCTCTTCTGTTCCAACCATGCGCCAATAGTCTGTGTGAGTTAAGCTTCAGTCCCGCTTTGATTGTACAACAACTGAGCGTTCTAGATCCCTCTTCTTCACCTGAAATTGATAGTTTATCTTCTAATATTCTCAAAAAATGTTCATCAAGTCTGGCTCTTCGCTCATCCATTATTTTTGAAGAGTCGTTTCGATCAGGAGCCTTGCCTAGTGACTGGCTTATCGCATCAGTGACTCCCATTCACAAAAAAGAGATAAACTTTTTGCCGATAACTATCGACCGATCAGCCTTGTTTCCATTGCTGCTAAGCTTTGCGAGAGAATTATCCTTGATCAAATGTTGAATTTTGTTTCCATCAATAAGCTTATACCTGCGCAGCAGCACGGTTTTCTTCCTGGGCGTTCTGTGATAACGAATTTACTCACATGTATGAAGATTGGAGTAAGTCACTGGATAATATGATATTTATCGATGTTGTTTACCTAGATTTTCGAAAGCCTTCGATAGGGTACCACACGAGCGCTTGCTGTTCAAACTGAAAAACTTTTCAGGGACCTCTTCTCGCATGGATAGGAGCATTTCTTAGGGGCAGGAAATATTTTGTCAAAATCAAAAATTCCACATCTTCGGTCAGATCGGTTGCAAGCGGCGTTCCTCAGGGCTCTGTTCTGGGACCGCTTTTATTTCTGATATACATATCTGATCTTCCATCACTTCTTTCTTCCACTTGCTCTATCTTCGCGGATGACACCAAGATCTACAATGTTCCCTCCCTTAGTTCGAACACTCTTCAACAAGATCTAGACTTTTTATCGCTATGGTGTTCTGACTGGCTATTACCACTCAATGCAGATAAATGCAAAATCCTCCATATTGGTAAAAACAACCCCCACCTTAAATATCATCTGAATGGAAAGAATCTCGACAGCACCCGAAAGCAGCTTGATTTTGGCGTAACTGTTACAGATGACTTAACGTGGTCTGAACATATTCGGAATGTGTTCACCAAAGCTTCCCGTCTCACCTACCTACTCGAAAGATCTTTTAGGTGTTGTGAACCAAAAACTTGTGTTTTACTCTATAAAACTTATGTACGACCTATAATGGAATTCGCTGGGCCGGTTTGGTCTTCTGTTTTGACGAGTAATGTGGATCTACTGGAGTCAATTGAAAGAAGAGTGACAAGAATTCCCTATGGCCGCTTGAGACCATCTTATTCAGAGAGAATCAAAATTTTCGGTATCCCATCTTTTGAGAACCGCCGTCTCCGGGGAGACCTCATAATTACTTTCCGATCATTGCGATCACTATTCACCTGCGACCTCCCAAATATTTTCCACTGAATCGGAATAGACACCTTTAAACTGCATAAGGAAATTTTCAAAACTACTCAGCGCCAGAGCTCTCTTCCGAACCGGGTATTCTCCAGATGGAACTCGTTGCCAAACAGTGTCGTTGAAGCTTCTACTATCAACGCTTTCAAGAATTCCCTCGACGAGTGGTTGACCGATTAATAACAAACTAATAATATTTCATAATGAATCTCATTATTTGTATTCATTAATTAATTAAGTGAACTATTAGTTATTTTGGTTTCATGCGCCAACACTTCCAATATTGTTTTGATTTGTATAACTTTTAGAATAGGCACCATTGTTTTTTTTTACTTTGTATTTGAGTCATAATAGGCGAATTCACCTTGACTCTTAATAATTGTTTAATAACAATAGTAATAATAATTCGAATGCCGCCGGCAGATGTTCATATGAAATTTGGGATTGAAAAATGTAAGACCCTGAACATTCAAAGAGGGAAAGTCATAGATGGTGAAACACAACTTCCAAACAGTGATATTATACAATGCATGAGGGATGGCGAAACATACAAATATCTAGGATACCAACAAGCCAGATTGCTAGATCAAAAACAATCAAAGGAGAAGATTCGTTCAGAATACAATCAGCGTCTGAAGACTGTGCTGAAATCAATATTGAACTCGGGGAATCTAGTCAAGGCAATTAACACATACGCCATTCCAGTGTTGCTTTACTCATTTGGAATAATCAGATGGACTAAGACAGAACTGGATGATATTCAAAGGCAGACACGAACGATGCTAACAAAGTACAACTACCATCATCCAAAATCGTCCGTGATACGAACAACTTCGAAGCGGAAAGAAGGAGGACGCGGAATAATAGATGTTGTCAATTTACACACCGAACATTTAAAAAATCTCAGAGAATTCTTCTCAGCAAAAGCTCTCACTTCTGGCCTCCATAGAGTGGTATCGTTGGCTGATAAGGGATATACACCTCTAAATCTTGCTACCAGAGATGACCTGCTGAATCTACCGTTCCTATCAGATACTGAAAAACAAGAGCAATGGTCAAGAAAGGAATTGCACGGACGACATCATCATGAGATTAATCAACCACACATCGACAAAGAAGCCTCCAGCAAATGGTTGATGAAAGGAGAATTATTCGCGGAAACAGAGGGATTCCTTATGGCCATCCAAGACCAAGTGATCGTACAAACAACTACAAAAAATTTATTATGAAGGACGGAACATTATAAACAGATAGGTGCAGAAAATGCCATATAAGATCGGAGACTATATATTACGTCCGGAAGCGAACAACTGGCCAATACGGACTATCTTCACAGGCATAATCAAGTGTGCAACATTATCCATCAGAAACTTGCACACAAGTACGGACTTCTGAATAATTTCCAGCCATATTACAAGTATCAACCGGCGCCCGTATTGGAAAATGACTCTATCAGATTATACTACGATAGGCCTGTTATCACTTTCAGAATGATGACGAATAATAGGCCGGACATGGTGGTGTATGATAAGAGAGCCAGAACAGCAATGCTGGTGGATGTCGCCATACCGAATAATAACAATGTGCTGAATAAGTTCCAGGAGAAAAAGTCCAAATACACAGACCTTGCTATTGAGATCAAGCAGATGTGGCACCTCGAGAAAATAGATATTGTTCCTGTCATCGTATCCTCCACTGAGTTAATACCGAAAACTTTGCATGATAGATTTAAGAAATTAGAATTGCATAAGAATACCTATATAGAAATGCAAAAAGCTGTAATTCTTAATACATGTAGGATAGTTAGGAAATTTATGACAAGTATGTTGTAATCGAGCCTATTGCCTTCGATTGCTGAATCTGGGAAAGGTAAATTATATCCAGCTAACAGCTGAGATAGTGCATAATTCGAATGCTCCCCTTCAATATATTCCCCTTCCCTCGCAACACACCTTTCCATACGTTTTTTCCATTTATCGAAGCAGTGCTGAAAGTCTTCTTTGGTGAGGGCCTTTAGGAGCTCTGTCGTTTTTTGCTTAACCGCTTCCATCGACTCGATTAGAGATCCTTTCAAAGCAGATTTTATTTTCGGAAAAAGAAAAAAGTCTCGCGATACCAAATACTGCTTCACAGACAGCGCGTTATGGACAGGTTTTCTGGTACCACCTTCGCACAGACATTTGTCATGTGTAATTCCTCGTGTAAAATTTTTCTAACCGTTTCTTTATCAACGTCTACAGCTTCGGCTATCATCCGGATACTTATTTTGCACGCACAATTTGATTGACTTTGGTCACTGTTTCCGGAGTTGAAACAATGGCAGGGCGACCTGCGCGCTGGTCTTCAGTGCTCTCTCGGTCCTCCCGGAAGCGCTTACACCACTCAAAAACACGTGCACGAGATAGAGATTTATCCCCGTAGGCCTCAGTAGTAGTTTTATTCAATTTAACGAGAAATTTGAGATTGTTGCGTTGCTTCTGGTTTTGGTCACACGTGGTTTGCGGTACGAGGAAAAAAACGTTCGTTTCAAACCGTTACTGCACAAATACTATAATAGTAACGAAAACGTATTTTGGTAGGTGCATAGACAAGATATCTAGATACCCAACGCACTACTCGTTTTTCCCCACTACTCTAGGGCGCCCTCTAGGTGCACAGTCTCGTTATTCAATAGCCAGACCTCGTATTACGTCGCCCTATGGTGATTATTTGGAGGTCAGAGATGAATCCTAGATCAGCCTATTTTTTCGGAACAAATACACATACTTTAAAGCTGCATCTAAATTTTTTACGGTTAAATAATATTTTTATTTTTTTCTCATTTCACAGGATTAAATTGAAATGTGAGGCAAGCGATTTCTGGAAAACTATTGACTAATCAGTAAAAATGTCAGTGTACCATCAGAGCCACAGGTTAGTTTTCCTTATAATTTTCTGAGACTGTTAAATGTCGTTGTTACAAAATGTACTAATTTATATATAATTGTTTATGGACGCCATGGTTTGATGTAATTAATATATTTAAATTGAATGCAGAATATGGTGTGCATGAATTGTTCATTTCTCATCTTGTGGATGATGGTATCTGATACAGTCCTCGATGTTTTGGTGCATTGTGCACTCACAAATTCTCAGAATTTTTGAGTTTTATGCCAGATTATATGACCACAATATATATCATATCGTTTATACGTTCAAGTTTCGCTATATTTTTAGCACTTCGGTAGGGAATTATATTGCAAATCTTCAGGCAGATTTTCATTCGGAAACTATTACCCCAAATCAATATAAAGAATAGAGAAGAGCTCTTTTACTAAAGACCAATACTGAAAAAGTACCACTTTATATGATCTTTTTTACATTCGTTGTGTTTTTTTACGAGAAATGTAGGAAAAGTGGAGAAATTGTGTTGAATTTCGCTTTAAACTCGAAAAGAGTTATGCGGAAACTATTATGAAGAAAGTATTTGAGAACCAGTGTGTGGACAGAACACAAATCTTAAAGTAGAGTAAATAGTTCAAAGATGGCCGCACATCTGTTAATAGCGACCCATGCTTTGGGTGACCCTCGGTGGCGAAAACAGACGATGCCATCGAATATGTGCGATTTGCAGTCGATGATTATCATCGGTTCACTATATGAGAAATAGAATGTGATCTTGGAATATCGAAAAGTGTTGGAAATGCTCAATAACGATGAAAATGGTTATGATATTATTTTTCTCAGTGGAATAACAAGTGGTATTATGTCGAAGTTCTGAAAAATTTGAGTGGCGCGATTAGAAGAAAACGACCACAGCTTTTGAAAAGAAGGGATTCTCTGCTTCATAACGTGACAGCACTTTAATCGAACCTCGTGCATAAATATTTGACAAAACATTAGATCTTGCAGCTACAAATTGGAAGTAGGTCGATACTTTTGAAACAATCCTCGTAGTGTATTGCAACAGAATAAAGAAAATCCTTTTCTTGATGTTGGATGAGTAGTTCAGGAAAGTCGAACCTCTTTGCTGCAGTACGTTTTCAAAATTATTGGTTGTACAGTCGAAGAACAAATGGATAATGCAAGATTAAATGAGTTGAAATGACCATTTTAATGTCCATGGGTCTGAGTCGTTATTGGGTTTTACAAAGTGTTAATACGAACTAGTTCTAAGACGTATGAATTAAGGGATTATGCTGTTATTCTTCACGATACCCCCAGGACACAAAAAAACACGCTAATCATGTATTAAAGTAAAATATAAATTCATATCGTAAAATTTTTGTTTTTGAAGATAATGAGACGACCCAGAACCGGGATCTATTTTTTTGTTAATTTGCTAAAATTATCCACATTTTCTTGATTTTTAATCTAATTGAATTTTATTATCAATTGTGAATAATGTCTTGTGTAGATCTACCTGAAAAACATTTTATATAGTTCATCTGAATTCAAAGTTACAGTGAAAATACGGTCATTTGTCGGAGTTATTCAATAATTTAATTTCAAAATTCCAGTGTAGTGAAATATTGTGTATTTTAAAGCAGCTCAAAATCTATCTAAAAGCGTTAAATTTGTGTTGTTGGAATGCAGCCAAATTCAGATAAGAAATCGAACGCGATCGCAGACACCATCTAGTATTTTCTCAGAAAGCGATTCTTGCGTCGCGACGACGAAGTAGCTCGTTTTGAAAATGCAATATGTAACATGTAATTAGAACCAAGAGCAGAAGGGAGTACGGGTGTAAGGACTTCTGGGCAAACCATATTGTAGGGCCACGATCGCGACGTTAGGTTTATTCAGTCTCGAAGCTCAGTAAATTTATTCAGTAAGTGATGCTGGTTCGATTGTGAATTTTTCGGTTCCCCCTTGGGGCTCGAAGTGGTTAAACCCACTTGTCCCAGCGGGGAGACGACGACCATTTCGACCCTGGAAATATATGCTCGAAGTGGGCCAACCCACTCGCACGTAGATCATTGTATTTGTGGGAATTGGTGATCGACTTCTCTTGGTGGTAATTGATGTTCGTCCAGAACCTACACTTCTCACAAACTGTAAGAACTTCGTTTTGCTCTCAAAAGCTCGAAGTGGTCCAACCCACTCGCCTTCGTTGCCTGGACGGTGTTCTCTGTGAGAATCCGTATTTTTTCCATTATTTCGAGGATACCAGCTTTAGTGCGGGAAAGAATTTAATTTTTTTTTCGAGAAACTCAACAGGGGAAAAAGATTCACAGTTCCCGTTTTGTCTCACAGGTAATTATTTTCTGAATCTTCCTTCAAAATTTCAATCCAATTTCACGAATTTTGTTGAGATTAATGCTTCGTTATTTCTGAATGCATTGAGGGCGGGTTAAAATAATCACTTACTAAACGCCAAAATATTTTTAAACGTTTAACTTTGCAAATTATCTATTTGAACTGCACAATTATCTAATATTCATTTCGAACATTCATTTTCATATACTGTATTATAACATCTATTTTCATAACTTGGCAAAATTTGAAATGTACTGAAATTATTTTCTATCGATTTTTCATAGTTTTCGTAACTTGGCAAATTATTTGGAGTGTACTTAAATTATTTAATATCGATTACAACAGTTTTCCTAGCTTGCAATACTGTTGAAACGCAATGAGACTATTGTATATTGATTCCAATAACTTGGTAACTATTTTAAATGTAATGAAGTTTAATATTAATTCGGAACTTTACTTTAACTCAAAGAAATGATCTGATTGAAATGTTACGAAACTATTTTATATCAATTCAAATCTTTTGTTTTATAATTGATGATTGATACATTGGAATGTGAGAAACATTCAATTCTTATCTTTGCTTCTAAATTCTGAATTGGTCAATTATCTATTTGAAATATCAATCCATCCATTCAGTATTTATATTTATACATTTTAAGGTTCTTATTGATTTGATGTCCGATAGTACTAAGCTCACTAAGGGAAACTTTCCCTGCATTTAGGTGTAATAATCGCCTTTGAATATAACCTGTCTCATTGGTATAAAGAAATTGATTAGCGAAGATACGCATGTATGAACCCACAGACATTAAGGCTTGTATATTCAGTGCGTATGAAGGTTTCGAAGAATATCTGAGTTGGTGGCATGTATGCAATGTTTGTGGTACACACAGGTGTATGATTATCGGGCATGATTTCCTGGTTGACAAATGCGCGAATGTGGTAATAGAATATCTTTCGGAGTCAGTGACATATTATGGCCAGTTGGCTCTTAGTTGGGTAAATAGGGCGTTTGCGGCTTACGTCTAGTTCCATACAGCTATTATTATTATACGAATTATTGAATTCGATTGAAAATACACGGCCGAATTAAGACTTGCAAATTGTCAGCTTAGGGTGTGTTCCTTAGAGTTTAAAATCGAATCTCTGAGTTCAGCCAAGGACCCATTCATAAAACGTTATATCATATTATCAAAACCCTTAAGGGGTCAGCTATCACTGATAATATGGGTGAGGGCCGATTAGGTCTATCTATAATAATCTAATATCCCAACTTCCATTCATAATATGGCTGAGAGCTAATTAGGCCTGTTTCTGAGTGATCTGATTTTTCATTAAATTTATTTAAAGATGCCAAAAGTTACAAAGAAAATAATTTAATACGAATGTTGCGAAAATCAAATAAATATTGTTACAGAATCTGTTTTTGAATTTCTAATTTCCTTACCTATGGTTTAAGCCAGGGGTGCTCAAACTGTCGATCGCGAGTGCTTTTTGAGTAGATCTCGAGAAGAAAAAAAATTTTAATAAGTAGGCAACTAAACTACAAAAATTTATTAGGTAATAAAATAACACTCTGCTAGCGGCAAAAGGCGGCTTTATCAAAGAAACGCGCGTTACTTGTCAAAAAAAAGCCGCTTTTCTAGAAATTTCGGGCGGCGCGTTTGACGGGAACATTCGAGACTTTCGTTCACGCCGATACAAATGTTGCGCCTGCAGGAATTAGAGTCATTCTGAATTGTAACTTGAGGGCAATATACGTCGATACAAAGTTTATTATTGAATAGTACAAAATGAGTGCAGCGAAGAAATCTAAAACGTATCATTTTAATAACGATTGGGAGGAAGAATTTTTCTTTTGTATGGTGAAGGATAAGTGCATTTGTTCTATTTGTCGTGCGTCAGTTGCAATACCTAAGCGTGGTAAGTTAGAGAGGCATCATAAAACGGTTCATAAAAACTATGAAAAGGATTTTCCACCACAGAGTGAATTAAGAAAACGAAAAGTACGTGATTTGATATCTTGTTTGAAAAAAGAACAAACCATGTTCACAAGACCAGCCAAACAATCAAATGCTGCTACGATCGCGTCATTTAAAATATCTCATATATTGGCGAAACACACGAAACCATTCGAAGATGGATCGGTTGTGAAGGAAGCATTTATTGAAGCGAGTGAGACTTTATTGGGAAATTTTAAAAATAAGACAGAAATCATATCTGCTGTTAGAAAACTTCAGTTATCTCGTCCGACTGTCACAAGGCGTATTGAAGTCATGGGTCAGGACATGGTAGATAAACTAAAACATGATATCATGAAATGTACATACTTTACAGCTCGACGAATCCACCGTTATGACAGACACTGCCCAGCTGTGTATTTTTATATGGATGGTATTCAATGACATGTTGGCTAAGGAAGAATTTTTGACAATCATTCCTCTTAAGGGGAAGACCCGTGGCGAAGATATATATGACGTTTTCTTCAATTTTGTACAAAACTACAAGCTACCAATATATAAATTAGTGTGCATTACAACCGATGGAGCAACAGCAATGACTGGAAACAAAAACGGTTTTGTGGCATTGTGTTGAGCTAATCAAGATTCTCTTCATTTTTATGTTCAAAAGTTTTAAACACGGAGTAAATTGCAACGAAAATTGTGAATTCCATCCGTGCACGTAGTTTGCAACGGCGGCTCTTTAAGTTGCAGTTGAAAGATACTGAGTCAGCTTAACACACTGATTCAGTTCTTCACACGAACGTCAGGTGGTTGAGTCGCGGAAAATTCCTACAAAGGTTTCAAGAATTGTTGCCCGAAATAACAGCTTTTCTAGACGAAAGACTGATTTGGAAATTTTGACTGACATCACAATGCACTCTAACACCATTTAAATCTTATTTTAAACTTATTATAGATCAACTGAAAATAAAGGATCTGAAACATTTTCCGTCTTTGAAAGCAAGAATTCCTCAGTTGAATTATGATACGTATGAGGTTGAATTATCAAATATTTTGGGACAATTGAAAATGCGTTTTTATGATTGCGGTTAATTGGCAAATATAGCATCATTTATGAGTTATTCTTTTTCATCTAAAAACACTGAGGAAATAGCTACTGAAATAGCGAGTCAGTTTAATATGAACTCATGTTCTGTTGAAAATGAGTTGATGCAGATTATATCAGATATACATCTCAAAGCTACAGCATCTGATACAAATTTCTGGTGTTTTATATCTGAAGATAAATATCCGAATCTGAGGCAAATCGCCCTTCAACTGACGACAATGTTTGGGTCAACTTGTGCGAGTCTGTATTTTCTGAAATGAAGATAATTAAGTCAAAATACCGCAATCAACTAACTGACGATCATACTCATCATGCTTGCGATTAGCACTCAGTGGTTACGTAGCATCTTATGAAAAATATTTTGATGACATGCAGTGCCACGCTTCAACATCCAAAGTCACTCCTTAGTTATGTTTAACACCATATGTAACTCTTTTGTTTTGAAACAAACAATAAACTCGCAATTTTGAATAACTATGAGTTTATTCATTGATATTATAGAGAAGAACTTAACTAAACCTAATCCTAACCTTGACTAAAATAATGTATATTGTGCGGAAAGCTAATATCTATATGCTACGGTACACCCTACCTAAGTAGGTAGGTAGGTGGGGTGTATCGTGTATGTACGACTACCCTGCATCACACATAGTTGCAGCCTCTCAAAGTCGATTGAAAATATTGAGGTAGATCGCCAGCAGTTCAAGTTTGAGCACCCCTGGTTTAAGCGACGAAGAATTCGTCGTATGACATCAAACCTCACATGAAAAATTTGGAAAGGTTACTACAAATACACAACATAACAAAAGATCTTATTTCATGAAAAAGAATTTCAAGGCAAGTTCAGGTACTAGTCGATTATATGGATTTTCATTTGACCGATATCATTCGGTCTCAGGTGTAATTAATGTGGGGAAGGAAGTAAGATAATTCCCATATTGCAATTTATATAAAAACGAGGTATTTTGCATTGTCCTTAATGGATCGGGGTATGGGTTTATTCAATATTGTAATGATTTTCATCAAATTCACGTATTTCTGTATGACGGGAAGTGGATTAAAATCATCATTACTAAAAAACTAAAATACATGTATATTAGAATAAAAAGTAAGTACTATAACTTAAAGAACAGAAATAAAGATTATATGAATATTAATTTCAGAAAGATACTTAATATTTGTTGAAATTATAGAAAAGTAATCATATTCAAAACGTTAATAATTATTATTTCTTTGAGGCATTCGGGTGCAAGTGATATAACGTATGTCACGAAAATCTTGGGAAAAAGTTTTTTCATGCATAGTTCCCGGCATTCGAGGAAGATCTAGTTGCCGTGATCAACATATGTCATTTATGATTTATATTAAGTATTCCTTCTGTCAAAAGTCTGAATAAGTTCGCTAAACTGGCTTACTAATTAAAACTTCGAAGAAGTATTTACAATTTAGTTGGGCGAGTTCCTAAGCGTGAAATCATCATTTTTCGCTTTCCGATCAAGAGATAACGGCCCAATGTATCATTTTCCAAATTTCTCAACAGAAAACAAAAGATATAATATAAAGTATAAGGAGAAATTCTAAGAATAGCAAATTTTTTTTCGCAAATGAAAGAAAACATAAAACGCTCGTGAAGAAACATTTAGGTTACAAGATTGTAGGTGTTGAAAGATTTATCGATTTCTTTTTTATTTTTCATCAATTGGCGCAATAGTTTTCGAGATTTTCTTTGTTTTTGCTGTTTTTCTTGCAAAATTAACATTTCGTAAATTATACGTTATACCAAAACCACAGGTTGTTTGAAATAAAAAAAAAGTTTGTTGATATATGCAGGATGTTTCAGGTATGCTGTCATTAATTTCATCACGAGATTTCTCCAAAAAAGATGAAAAAAATGCCCATGAACTTATGCTCAAAAATCCTCCGTTCTTGAGATTGAAGTTCACATTTTTTTCACGTTTCTCTTGGTAACTTTTGTAGTTTCCGATAGATCTAGCAACAATTTGCAGAAAAAGATTTTTTTCTCTCATAAATCCATTAGATGTGACCAGTTTATGCCAAAATATACAGGCCATCTGATTTCAGAGTCATGATACCTTTTACCCCATCAAAATCATAATGTAGTCGCCACTAGTAACGTATGTCACGAAAGTCTTGGGAAAATGTTTTTTCATGCATACTTCCCGTAATTCGTGGAAGATCTAGTTGCCGTGATCAACAGATGTCATTTATGATTTATATTGAGTATTCCTTCTGTCAAAAGTCTAAATAAGCTCGTTAAAATGGCTTACAAGTTAGAACTTCGAAGAAGTATTCACAATTTAGTTGGGCGAGTTCTTAAGCGTGAAATCATCAACATTTTTCGTGGTCAGAATATTTCTAAGACAACTATTTATCGGGTAATAAGTGAATGTGAGCAAGGAATACCATGCTTGAATTTGCCAAAAAGTGGTCGACCGAAGGCTCTGAATGAAATCCGTAAAAACAGGCTCTTAGAAAGAGCAAGAGAACATCATTACGAAAATTATCCAGAAGATTTCGTACTTCTCATAAGACAATAAGGCGAGAATTACTGAATACGGGATGTAAATATCGTAAAAGGCGTAAGTGTCCAAAATACACCCAGAATCAATTGGAAAATATCCCCAGATTTTGCCGCGCCTTAAGAAGAATTCACTTTGCAAATGACAGAACCATAATTTTGGATGATGAAAAATATTTTACATTATCCCATTCTGAAAACAACTGTAATGCTGGTTTCTATACAAATAACATAGAAGACTGTCCAAACGAAGTAAGATTCAAAACAAAGAAAAAATTTGAAGACAAGATTTTGGTTTGGTGTGCTTTTTTTTAAGGTGGGGTTTCAAGACCATATGTAGGGCATGTGAGAGGCAAAGCTGTTGATGCAAACCTATATACTGGAAGATGTCTCCTAAAATTGTTAGATTTCATCAATACCTATCACGCTGATGACGAAATAATTTTTTGGCCGGACTTGGCGTCTTCCCATTATGCGCGAGTTGCGAGAGATTGGTTAGAGGCTAATAACATCCA
Organism: Cryptolaemus montrouzieri; assembly: GCA_013387265.2. NCBI lineage: Eukaryota > Metazoa > Arthropoda > Insecta > Coleoptera > Coccinellidae > Cryptolaemus > Cryptolaemus montrouzieri. Next base: position 39,125,241 of record JABFTP020000144.1, read on the forward strand.
TCCACAAGCAAGACCAATCGAAGATTTTTGGGGTTTACTGACAAAGGAAGTCTATGACTATGGATGGGAAACCCAAAACGAAAAAGGTTTGGGACAGAGAATCTTTCAGGAGATACGAGAAATTGATGTGGATGTCGTCCAAAACTGATGGAAGGTGTTCGGAGAAAATTTCGCGCCATTGAGCAGAACGGGCCCCTATCAGTCTTTTAAATACGATTTTATAGAGTTTAGATATGAGGTGAAATCTTAATGACATAATCAATTCAATAAATCATTTTTCAGTTATTATTGTATATATTCGACTTTTTTCCCAAGGCTTTTGTGTCATACGTTACATGCATTGACAACTCTAATAGGCTCCAAACACTAAGTTCTCTTTTGTCCGTTTGTCGGTTCTCAGTTCAACACTGCGTTTTGAATTTATGAGGTTTTCCACACAGACTTGCTATGAAAACAACGATTCGGACAGTTGATGATAGATAACAAATAAAAGTTAACACTGGTGGCGGCGTGTGCCGATCCTAAAATGAATGAACGGAAAGTGCGAGAGAGTATTATGGGCTAAAAAGTGGTGGTCTAAAAGAAACAAGTATTCTTATTTAAATAACATAAATCTCAAGAGGAGTGTGTTGATTCACGAGAAACATTTTATGAACGAAATACCACAAATGAGGTTTATAAAACAAACTTCGGTCTTTCCGAAACGATTGTTTGATTTTTCAGCTCTTTTCTAAAACACCCTCTAATCGTCTTCACAGATTGAAACATCGCATCGTCGTCCACTTCTCTCAATTTTTTTTGAAAGTTCTTCATATTCTTTGTTTTTTTGTTTCTCTCTCCATATACTCTGTAGACTTAATTTTCCATGAATAAGGAATTTTTTTCATATATATCAATAAATTCGACTAAGAATTGTTTGTTCGTTTTCTGATATATTGTATATCAGTGAATCGAAACACCACTGACTAGGAAGAAAACCGAGATCGCCAGTACGAAGTGGCCATACTCTATCAGTTTGGAACAGAAACTGATGCCCTAAAAATCAAGCGATAGATGTTTGTTTGTTATTCCTTTAACGTGCTCTATTTCCGCCTTTCGGCTAATGACACGCCGGGGGATTCTGTCACCTCACTAACCCTGAAATTTTGCCTATCCCTTCTCGTGTCGAGGGAAGGGATCTTTAATGTCCAGACATCTCTGTTAGACATGACCGACAGCTTTACATCTCCTACGAAAGATGGACACTCAAGCGATTCCCAGAATCCGAAAAATCGTACCGACTTTGTGGGGATTGAACCCAGTTAACACTGCGCAGGGGACGAGCATCATATCCTCTATGCCACCGAGCCGGCAAGCCGCGACAGATATTCGAACGGGCGGCTTTGCCCAATACGTAGGCAATTTCACACTCCGCGTCGAACTGAGAGAAATTGATGGCCTTAGATTTAGAAGTTAGATTTTTATTGATCTTGATTGATATTTACTCACGTATTTGCAAAGTGCGAATCAAGTCGGAAACAAAAGAGAATAAGACATATCAAATATGGATTTATCAAAAATCTTATAAATCCATCATCGCAACTGGGCCTTATGCGAAAAAAAAATTTAATGAATCTATGAAGCCTTTCAGATCATTAATAACATACACCCGTGTAAGAAAGACAAAGATGTTACCTATTGATTGATGAAACAAGGAAACTATGCACTATTGGGAAAGATTCAATTTTAACAGAAGTAAAAGAAGTTCCTGATAACCAATGTGTTCAATAAACAACCAGCTGCATATATCGAAAAAATTCCTCGAACAATAGTTAGGTGAATAAATGAATTGATGACATGGCTGTCATTGAAGAATCTGCAGCCTTATATGTTTAATACTCTGGAAAATTTTTCTGCCGGAATGGAAACTCCGAATTATATTTTGTCAGTACCGGTTAAGAAAGGGCGTCACGAAGGCTTCATAGCGTGCTGGAAAAATAAAGTTTTTGACGTTCTTGGTGTGTATTGTGTAATTCATCACACAGGTACTTTGGCTGCCAAAAAATACTTGCTTGACTCGATTTTACAGTCTGTTTAGATCTGAAATAAGGGGCCTAGAAAACAAATACCTAGAATTATACTATAATCTCATCATCCAAGTACGATATTCTTATTGTATTTGATAAACCCGGCTATTTTGTTATTGTTTATTGATGTCAATATCCAGCTTCAGGTGATGAATCAAAATTGGTTAAGGTTTATGGATTGTTGGTTTCATAGTCAAACTACTATTATATAAAAGACGGGAATGCTGTAAATTTTTAAGTTTATCTGGAATATTTTTCAATCAGCACGACTTTCTTGTTTGCTGTCAACGCTGGTAAAACCCCCATAGAGATTTCGAGTAACGATCCCAGGAAATTTTAAACATGGCATAATAGCAAGGGTTTTGGATCCTTCTTCTAAAGTTAACACAAACAGCATCATCCCAATCAGAAGAATTAATAGAACTGACGATATATGAAAAATTAGAAAATTAATTTAGTTAATTCAAGATATCCACATTATGTTACTGAACACAGACGCAGGGTTGTCTTTAAGTGAAATTGAGCATGACATTAACAGATTCCTTAATAAAGTTTCGTTTTTGAATTTCACTTCAGTAAACTGTCAGTAATTATGATATTCGAAAATCACTGAAAACTATGATGATCAATTGAATCCTGAAGATGGGTAGCTAGAAAAAACTATCTGTATTTGTAACTCTGGAGAGCACAGAATATTAGACTATTGTTTTTTTTGTTTAAAATTAAAAGAATTACTTTGAAAAAATTGTTCGAAATGATTACCGTAAATTTGTATATACTTCGGCACTCAAGTCGTCTTGAATTTAGCTAGTATCTATGGAAGCAACTATTAACAATTGTAGTATTTTTCGAGGATATTAACGGCAGTTGCATAATTATATTTTCAGGTGATCCCATGAGTTGATTTGATTTAAATCGGGTCATAGAGTTGGCCACAGCACTGGTCCATCTTTAATACAAAAATTTTCCTATTGTGTTATCAGCTGACATGCTTGACCAATCCTTTCTCGTAGTTCTTCCAATGATTTGGGTGGCATAACATAGACTTCAGTCTTGAGCTCCATGAAGGAAATTCATTGACGTTAGATCGGGTGATCTAGCCAGCCATTCTATAGCGCCTCTCCTACCTATCCAACAACCCAGAAATCTATTGTACAGATAGACTTGGATCTCCATCGATGATTAGTGTTATGAAAGGATCAATCAAACTCTCAAGTATCTTCAAAGAGGTTTCGCCTTGCAAGTTTTCCTGTATAAAAAGAGACATACAGTATGGTCTCCCAAAATTACAGCTCAAACATTAAATTTTTTAGTATAATTCTCCCTTTTTAAATGAGATTAGTGTCACTCCAGAGTCCACAACTGATGCACCTCGCCATTCAAAAGCAAATTCGGATCGTTATTGATCCACTCATTGAAATATTCGCAGAACTCTAAACGACGACCGAAATCATCTTCATTTAGCTCGTATACGAGTTATATGGATGGAATTTGTAATGTAAAGAATCTTGAAAATATTTGTCCGGCATACTCCAGATATTTGCGATAATCTCCTCACAGATTATGTAATCTGCATCATGGCAACTTTACCCAAAACGGCCACACCTTCGTCATTCTAATTCTGGTGAGATTGTCTTTTCTTTATTAATGATGCTTCCTGTTTCCATGAATCTACCTGTTAACACAATAACGTATTTTCGCCTCAAATTTCTTTCAGGATTATTTTGAAAATGCGCGCAGTTTTTCTAGCACAGTTATTATTATTAAAAAATAAATACAATTTCAATGCGTTCCTGAAGTGATTGCACCATCTTCAACATCACCGTTATTTCAGGTTATAGTATGGAAGATACTACAACGAAGGTGGCCTATGTTTCAAAGAATAACCAATAGTACCTGAATCTAGCAGATCTGGAAACAATTTTCAAACATAGGAAGATTGATAGCAAACTGACATGCCATCAAAAACAAACACGGTTTTTATTTATTGATTCAATCGGAAGAAATCTAGCACGCTTCCTGTTTGCCATCCGAGAGCAGCAGAATTATTAACTCTTAGAAACAAAATCGACTTGTTATATCTCAACATAAAATGTCGAAGGTTTACTCGATCGTTGATGAATTAAGAAAAATACAGTAAATCACAATACAATAAATAACACACTCCTGCGATCTCAAAATATGTAGTCACATCATCGCAGGTGTCCACAGCTATAAATCAAGTACCAAAATCACTTAGGAGCGAGGGGTATAATGCCAATACGTGTACCTTATCCGACAAGGAGGGCAAGTATATGTATGGTGCAGAGCATGTATTCTCGGTAATGCTAGAGCCTACTCATGTATTCACAAGTAGAAGAAATTATATCAACGCCGAAAATAACTCTTGCAAGGATAATAGTTGATGAAGGTCTAGATCCTACAAGGGCAATTACAATAGGAATTTACATAATAATTGAATGAACAATAACAATAGTATTAATGGCTTATCGAAGACTGGCTACGGATATAGAACCAGAATAATCACAAACACTGAGTTAAAACAAAAGGAATATAAGGAATGCCTGACTGATTGGAAACCAAATTTTCGGAACTTGGCCTCGAACTGGGTTCCAACGCACAATTAGATATGAAAGACAAGATGGGTACATATGTTTTTCATCAAAACATCCAATCATAAAAGAACAAAATCACGGAGTTGGAGGTATGTCTTGATAATCTGGAGATACCGCCACAAATAATATGTATAACTGAACACTACTTCGCAAAAAACGATATTCAGGTGGTATCCCAGCTCGTAACTCAGCGAAAGGTGTACTCTCAGTCAAAGATGATCAGCTTCAGATCTGAGTTGGGAGATATTGATTGGACAGCTTTGTATCAGATGTCTGATCCTGATCTGGCATATGACAGATTCCTAAGTGTCTTCCAGGAATTAAGTCATCTCATTTTTACTTTAAAGGCAGTTAGCTCATGTACATGTAATCATGGATTACAAATGGCATAAAAATTTCTTGTAAACATAAGATGCAAATGTACTTGGCTGGAGTCAGGGGCGAATATTATGACAGATACTGTAAGATTTTGAGACGAATTATTCAAATGGCAAAAAAGATGGATAACAGTAGGTTTCTATCTAATTCCAACAACAAACAGAGAGCTACCTGGAAACTGATTGAGACGTACACAGGAAACAAGCCTAACAATGTTTCCGTCTTGAATGAGATCTCAACTAAAGACAAAACCAGTGAGGACATTTTATATGAGCTAAATGCATATTTCGTTAGTAGTGGTAGGTGTGGACACAGTAACGTTGACAGGGTTGGTGTTGGCTGTGGAAGTCCTACAAGTAGTCTGGTACTAGAGAACACAGATCCAGCCGAAGTCTTCAACATTCGACGACATTCCTGTAGCGCTGATCAAGACAGTGGCCCAGGAGATATCTCCGGTATTGTAACATATCGCTAATATGATGTTCGAGAGGGACAAATATCCTGTCATCCTGAAAGTAGCTGAGATAAAGGCAATTTTCAAGAAGGGCAACAGAAAGGAAATGGCGAACTACAGACCGATTTTGCTCTTGAGTAATATCAGCAAAATATTTGAAAAATTAATACATAGCAGAATTATCATCTTTTTCGAGACGTATAAAGTGTTGACTGAAAGTCAGAATGGATTCAGAAAGGGTAGATCAACTAACTACAAGAGCTATATATGCCGCTATTACAAATATATTGAAGAACTTAAATAGTGGTAGAGCCACTGCTTTGGCATGCGTAGACCTGAGTAAGACATTTGATAGTGTCAATACAGTAAAACTTTTTGATAGATCGTACGCGGTCGGTGTGAGGGGCACGCCAGTAGAGCGTATTAACAGATAGAACTCAATATGTTGCTGAACAAAATCCAAAAACAGGTGACGAGACAAAGTCAAAAACACTCTTCAATGAAACTGGAGTGCCACAGGGCTCTGTCTTGGGACCACTTCTGTACATTGTGTATACCAATGATTTGCCTGCTGCGGTACCTGAGCCTATGATTCAGTATGCGGATGACATCACCCTGATGCTTTTAGATAAAACTTCGATTGATGTACGAGTGGGCGGGGCTCTGGATGACCTGAAGGAGTGGTTTTCGTGCCGTGATTTACGAATGAAGGATAAGACGCAGTTGCTGAGGTTTTCCTATGGCATGAACTTCAAGAGCGGAACATTTCAGTGTAGGCACTCTACGGTTACAACCTCTGGAAGTCTGAGGATGCTGGGAATGACTGTGGATTATCGACTGAGCTGGGATGAACATATCGATCTTGTTGCTAGAAATATATCTAGGTACATATACGCGTTAAGAACACTGTCGAAACTTGTTGATGTGGATGCTGCTATCTTGGTATACCATGCATATGTGAGTTGTTGGACTCTATATATACGAATGCAGTGTTTTCATCAATAATAATGGAGAACTTTTTGTTAAAAGAAAAGAAATTAATCCACACATTACTAGAGGAGCCAAGGATATAGAACTGCCCCACATGAAGTCTGCTTACCTGCAGAAGAATGTTTCCTACATGGTTGCGAAAATTTTTGATCACTTGCCCCTACATGCAAAGAATTGACCGATGAATAAACTGAAACAAATTTGAATAAACATCTTGTGCAGAACCCCTACTACTCACTTGATCAATATTTCTCTGCCGACTTACTGAGACTGTAAATGTCTGATTGTGAGGATTTTGATGTAATTTGTATTTTGTTTGTTTGTGAATTCTCTCAAGTTGTGTATTATTCTTTCCCTCTGAATATAATTGATTTGTATTTTTAACTTTATAATTTGTATGTGAATATGTAGATTGTGAAATATGACGTGTTCTACAACATAACTGTTATTATGGAACAAATAAACGGATAATTATTATTATAAATTGAAAAACCTTTCAAGGAACTATCACACAACATCGTTCTCATTTCCATTGAAATGCACTGTAGGTGCAATATGTGTTTTTTCTTCTATCTATATAGATAGAGTGATCTTTTCAATTCAAATACCCACACCCCAAAAATTGTCGCATCACCTGGTATTCTGAATTCCACAATCGATTAAGTAGCTCGATCGCAGTTTCTTTGTCAACATATGTTTTTGGACATATGAGGACAAAAAATCTTATTTATGTAATAACATTTGTGTCCATATGATCTCAAACACGTCTGAAACAAAAATGAGTTTATTTGACTATCAGTATTCATTCAATTTCTCTTCAGTTTTCACGCTAAATTAATTCAAGTTTTCTGTGTTTCTTGTTGATTTTCGAGTCTTTTAATTTATTGTAATGGCTGCTGAAAGCCAACGTTACGTGGCTAACTTGCTGAATGTTAACCAACGCACTATTTCAAGAGCTGTTAATCGGTACCACGAAACAGGGGAGAAAAAGGGCCGGACAGGGAAGAAATCGGATAACAACACCAGTTGATGATCGTTGGCTTCGTTTAACTGCACTAAGAGTTCGGCACTGTACGGCTAGAATGCTATAAAATGAACTTCCACTTTCCAGAAATGTGCATATTTCATTGCAAGCTGTTAGAAACAGGCTCAGAGAAGACGATATCAGACCAAGGGTGGCCTCTACCTGCCCGCGTCTCATCAGAGAGCATCGAGTTGCAAGACTTCAGTTTGCGAAGGAACATGCAAATTGAGGTATTCCAGAATGGTCGAATGTTCTCTTTTCCGACGAGTTCAGGTTCTGTCTAGTATCAAATGATAGACGCATGCCTGTATACAGACGACCTGGGGAACGGTATCAGCAATGCAATATCCGGCAAACCGAAAACTCTGGAGGGGGATCAGTAAGGGTGTGGGGAGGCATTTCTTTCCATGGTTGAACTGAGTTAGTCCTAGTGAATAATGGAAGAATGACAGCGGCCAGATACATCGCAGATATCCTTGAACCCCATGTTATACCCTTTGGCCCATCGATTGGTGGAAACTTCATTTATATGCGTGATAATCCTTGGCCTCATGCAGCTAGAGTAGTTACAGAATTTCCGCAAAATGCTGAAATTGATATTTTAAGATGGCCAGCCAGAAGTCCCCACTTGAATCCCATAGAACATGTTTGGTACAACATGAGGTGGCAAATTCAGCATCGTAGGATGCCTTGTAGAACACTCCGACAACTAGAAAATCTGCTTCCTGAAATTTGGAACTCGCTGACTCAAGAGTACATCCGAAATTTGTTTGAGGGGCTTCCGAGACGTATACTGGCAGTAATTAGGGCCCGGGGGCTAGTTGATTGGTCTCTTCGCGAATATTTGAAGATGGTAGAATTTTTTCATTTTGCATTAACTCGAAAATTGTTGATATTTTCCATCATAAACTCATCTCTTTTGAATGATATCTTCTTATTTTACACTTCTGGAAGTTACCAAGCGACTCTTGAATGACCAACCTAGAAGTTTATATAGTATTGTCGTAAAAGTAGGGTGATGCGACAATTTTTGTGGGGAGTGTATTTTTGCATTTTATCGACAGTATTTATGTCATAATAGGGATCCTTACCATTCAAATTATGTCACATATACCACTTTCAAAAGAAAAATCGATTACATAACGGTTATCAGAAATGAGGTGTCAAATTGAAAACGAAAAATAACAATTAAATCGATAGTCGGCTCGGTGGCGTAAGGGATATGATGCTCGTCTCCTGCGCAGAGTTACCTGGGTTCAATCCCCACAAAGTCGGTGCGATTTTTGGGATTCTGGGAATCGCTTGAGTGTCAATTTTTCGGAGGAGATGTAAAGCTAGCGGTCCTGTCTAACAGAGATGTGTTGGACATTAAAGATCCCTTCCCTCGACACGAAAGGGGTTCGACAAAATTCCCGAGTTAGTGAGGTGACAGAATTCCCCGGCGTGTCATTAGCCGAAAAGGCAGAAATAGAGCACGTTAAAGGAAAAACAAACAACAATTAAATCGATATCTTCGAAAAATTTGTGCCGTTTGCTTTTGTGATAGGTTTCACCTCGTTATCTAAAGAATTCATCTGAAAAAATGAAATAGTGAACATTCTTTTAACTGGAAAAAATCTATTATAAAGTAGCCAGATATTTCAATGCAGTTTACACAATGAGTGTACTTTCATTCTGTCGGTATATTAATAGAAATATTTAGAAGGGGAATTTCATGAAAAAACTACTCTTCAAATTCGCCAACCTTTGTTTGCAATTGCTTCAATATTACGATTTGTTCTATTTAACAAGCTATAATCGAATCAAAATGAGAGATGCGCCAAATTCGAATGATTTTAGAAAACTTTGAATGGGCAAAATGAACGTTCTTTAATTTCAGAAATGGGGTTAGTTCGTAAATATGCGAATTTTTTATTATTAAAATACGGGGTACGGACATAGATGAAAATGTCTCATCTGCTTACCTTTTTGCTGTTCTTTTGAGCAAAGTTAAATGCCCTAAGAGGGGGATGCTCAAACTTGAACCTACCTACCTAGGTAGGGTGTACCGTAGTATAGATATTAGCTTTCCGCACAATATACATTATTGTAGTCAAGGTTTGGGTTAGGTTTAGTTAGGTTCTTCTTTATAATATCAATGAAAAAACTCATAGTTATTCAAAATTGCTAGTTTATTGGCTGTTACAAAACTAAAGAGTTCCATATGGTGTTAAACTTAACTAAGGAGTGACTTTGGATGTTGAAGCGTGGCACTTCATGTCCTAAGCATACTTTTTATAAGATGGTACGTAACCACTGAGTGCTAATCGCAAGCATGATGACATACGATCGTCAGTTAGTCGATTGCGATATTTTGACCTAATTATCTTCATTTCAGAAAATGCAGACTCTCACAAGTAAGTTGACCCAAACATTGCCGTCAGTTGAAGGGCGATTTACCTTAGATTCGGATATTTATCTTCAGATATAAAACCCCAGAAATTTGTATCAAATGCTGTAGCTTTGAGATGTATATCTGATATAATCTGCACCAACTCATTTTCAACAGAATATGAGTTCATATTAAACTGACTTGCTATTTCAGTAGCTAATTCCTCATTGTTTTTACATGAAAAAGGATAACTCATAAATGATGCTACAGTTGCCAATTTACTGCAATCATAAAGACGCATTTCGAATTGTCCCAAAATATTTAATAATTCAGCCTCATACGTATCATAATTCAACTGAGGAATCCTTGCTTTCAAAGACTAAAAATGTTTGAAATCCTTTATTTTCATTTGATCTATCATAAGTTGCAATTTACTTTTGAATGCATTTACTGCGCTAATCATCTCAATAATAGTTTTTCCGTTAGCTTGAAGCTCCAAGTAAATGGTGTTTAAGAGCATTGTGATGTCAGTCAAAAATGCCAAATCAGTCAGCCATTTTTCGTTTTTCAACATCTGAGTGTCATCACCTCTTTCGTCTAGAAAAGCTGTTATTTCGGGCAATAATTCTTGAAACCTAGGAATTCTCCGCGACTCAACCACCTGACGTCAGTGTGAAGAACTAAATCAGTGTGTTCAGCTGACTCCCTATCTTCCAACTGCAACTTAAAAAGCCGCCGTTGCAAGCTACGTGCACGGTTGGAATTCACAATTGTTGTTGCAATGCCTATAATTTCCTCCTTGTTTAAAACTTTTGAACAAAAAACTTGTTGATGTATAATGCAATGGAATGAAAAAATGAAGGGAAATCTTCATTAGCTCGACACAATGCCACAAAACCGTTTTTATTTCCAGTCTTGCTGGTGCTCCATCGGTTGTAATGCACACTAATTTATATATTGGTAACTTGTAGTTCTTTAAAAATTTGAAGAAAACGTCATATATATCTTCGCCACGGGTCTTCCCCTTCAGAGGAATTTTTTGTCGAAAATTCTTCCTTAGCCAACATGTCATTGAATACCATCCGAATAAAAATACACAGCTGGGCAGTGTCTTTCATATGGTGGATTCGTCGAACTGTAAAGAAAATGTACATTTGTGTATGTACATTTCATGATAATATGAAGTTTATCTGCCATGTCCTGACTCATGACTTCTATACGCCTTGTGACAGTCGTACGAGATAACTGAACTTCTCTAACAGCAGACATGATTTCTGTCTTATTTTCAAAATCTCCCAATAAAGTCTCACCCGCTTCAATAAATGCTTCCTTCACAACCGATCCATCTTCGAATGGTTTCTTGTGTTTCGCCAATATATGAGATATTTTAACGATCGTAGCAGCTTTTGATTGTTTGGCTGGTCTTGTGAACATGGTTAGTTCTTTTTTCAAACAAGATATCAAATCACGTACTTTTCGTTTTCTTAGTTCACTCTGAGGGGAAAATCCTTTTCATAGTTTTTATGAAACGTTTTATGATGCCTCTCTAAGTTACCACGCTTAGGTATTGCAACTGACGCATGACAAATAAGACAAATGCAACTATCCTTCACCATATAAAATAAAACTTCTTCCTCCCAATCGTTATTAAAATGATACGTTTTAGATTTCTTCGCTGCACTCATTTTGTACTTTTTGATAATAACCTTTTTATCGACGTAGTATTGCTTTCAAGTTACAATTCAGAATGACTCCAATTCCTGCAGGCGCAAAATTTATATCGGCGTGAACGAAAGTCTCGAATGTTCCCGTCAAACGCGCCGCCCGAAATTTATAGAAAAGCGGCTTTTCTTTGACATGTACCGCGCGTTCCTTTGATAAAGCCGCCTTTTGCCGCTAGCCGACTGTTATTTTATTACGTAATAAATTTTTGTAGTTTAAGTTTCCTACTTATTAAAAATATTTTTCTTCTCGAGATCTACTCAAAACGCACTCGCGACCGTTTGACCACCCCTGCCCTAAGACGTTAAGGTTACCTTTTGGTATTTGTTTTTATTTTTATTGTGCTGTGTAACACATATATTCGTAAGATATGCAAATAAACAACTGCATATATATTACGTATGAGTGAGTGTAATTACCTAACACGTACAAATCTCTCTTTGAAATGTTCAGTTTACATTACATACGACGATTATGTAACCCTTTACATTTTATGTTGAGGTCTATCAAGCCGATTTCATTTCGAATAGTTAATAACTCTGCTTATTTGGAATGGGAAATAGGTAGCTTGCGATAATATCCTCTTAAAAAAAGCTAGATTGTTTCCGTTTGAATCAATAAATAAAAACGATGTTACATTTTGATGGCATGTGTCGGTTTGTTATCAACTTTCCCATTTTTAAATATTTTTTCCAGACCTGCTAGTATGCCGGACTAGTATTTTCGGGGTTGTTCACAAGTACAAACTCCATCCATATAGAATTAGACTCGTACACGAGCTGAATGAAGGTAATTTCGATCGTTAGGTGTAGAATCTGGGGTGACACTAATCCCCATTTAAAGGAGAATTATACTCAAACACCTCGAAAACTTAATGTCTGTGCCGAAATTTTAGGAGACCATATTGTAGGACCCTTATTTATAAAGACAAGCTTGGACGTGGAAACCTGTTTGAACATGCTTGAGAATTTGATTGATCTTCTCATAACAGTTATCATCGAAGGAGATCCAAATTGGAGCTGTGCAGGACTATCTGGACAATAGATTTCCTGGTCGTTGGATAAGTAGGAATGGCGCTATAGAATGGTCGTTTAGATCAGGGGGTCTCCAAACTACGGCCCGCGGGCCAAATCCGGCCCACCAGTGCCATCAATCCGGCTCGCGATAGCTTAAGACTAGTATCATCAATCTGGGCCACGACAGCCTATGTTTCACTGTTGTTACTATTGCTGTGATAAGTTGAATGGAAAAAAATGAAAACGGAATGATAATTACTTGGTTTTATTTACTTGCAAGGTAAAACTTAACGATAGAAATTATAACGCAGAAACCTAAGCTTAAGTATCTCAGCTTAAGCATATTCTAACAAATAATTAATATGAAATCAATCACACTAATAAAAAACACTAATGAGATTAATGTAATTGTGATTTTACAGCGACAATTGTTGGTAGTTGTGGATTAATTTTGCTTGTACCAATTATTAGAAGATATTTAAGATGCTCATCAGTTAATTTAGATCTGTAAACGTTCTTTGTGTACTTCATCTTGGAAAACGTTTTCTCACACAAGTACGTAGTACCAAATACAGAAAACAACCCACGAGCAAAATTATGCAAATTATCAAATTGTACCATTGGAAGACTTTTGTAAAATTCCAATAAAGATGAATTTCGATATTTGTTCTCAAACATGTCATTGCACTGTAAATCAATAACTTCCATTTGGACTTGCGGAACCAGGGTCAAAAGGATTTTGAAAAAGCCTAATTTCAGTCAATCACATCAAAGTCTGAGAAACTACAATCGAAATTTATCTTTAACCAGAGATCACTAACCTTCGTCGAAACGACGACGCGATCCCAAAAAAAGTAGTATAAATTTTGAGTGCGTCGTCGGCATTTCAGATTTCGGCTTATCCCAGCCGACCTGCAGCTCGCGCGGCGCACGTGTGTGTTTTTTATGTAGGGGCCCTGTGTGCGCCGTTCCAGCCACCATGAGTCGTCGAAAACAAGGTTGACATTTGTCACAAATGTATTAATTAATAGTTTTTTTCTAAGATGTTTCTTTCTCTTGTTGTTCAAAATGTTCGAAGGAGTAAAAAGTCTGATCTCGATTGCAAGACTGTCAAAGTAATTAACATGTGATTTAAGTAAATGAAAAACTTATAAACTTGTAAACAAATGATTATTTAAAAATTTTATTCCATAAACCTTTAGAAGTCTCATTTTCATACGGTATAGCCGAAACGATGAAGGTTAGTAATGAGCGTTGTAAAATAAGGTTAGTGATATAGGGTTAAAGCACTCAAAGTTTCGACTCCAAAATCGACGGGAAATTCAGTCTCTGTAGTGTGGCTAAATATTTCACATGTTTTGAAATGCGCGAAACATTTTTTACGTAATTGCTATTGAAATAGTATTATTTTCTGCCTGAACGTTTTGATCCCGTACTGGTCGAACGTGAATTTTATTCTCGCGCGAGATAGTCCTTGAATAACGGTTTTATTTCCAATTTGAAATTAACACGAAAATGTAAATAATAACATCACATATGCTTGTTCTTTAAGTAATTCGGTAAACCGTGCTCTTACTTTCAAAAAAGCCGGCTCGGTGGCGTAGAGGATATGATGCTACTCCCCTTCGCAGAGTCACCTGGGTTCAATCCCCACAAAGTCGGTGCGATTTTCGGATTCTTTAGAATCGCATGAGTGTCCATTTTTCGGAGGAAATATAAAGCCGTCGGTCCTGTCTAACAAAGATGTGTTGGACATTAAAGATCCGTTCCCTCGACACGAGAGGGGTTCGGCGAAATTCTCGGGTTAGTGAGGTGACAGAATTCCCCGGCGTTACATTAGCCGAAATGCAGAAATAGAGCACGTTAAAGGAAAAACAAACAAACTTTCAAAAAATCGACATTTTCGATAGAAGTTTGGGCGATTCATAGACGAAAAAGTTAGTGAAATCGAAATATTTCAATGATAACAGGTGGTGTGCTGATAAAGTGAATCTGCAAGAAAACGGGTTCAATCATTTCACATGCACTTCTGTAACAATCGTTGTTTCAACATACCTACAGGTGGTCATAAATAGAAACAATATGGCAAGTCAGTGATAGCGAATATGTTCTAATAATTATGTTGTCAGTACAAGGTTTATATCTTGTTATTTTTGTGAGACTACATTCCATATTCAGTGCTGAAAACTGAAGGATGCTTTTCAGAAACCAATACCGTCAATTTGTTCTGGTTGTGTGATGAGTGCGCACCTGTTGTAAAGCGTAAACTTGCTCCAATTTCAGATGAGCCGAAAACTGATGTCGAATAAATCAACTTATTCAGGGATACTTCCGTTGCCGTGGATAAAGCTGTAAGTTCCAAACTTGGCTTGGTTGAAAATAAAAATAAAGCACTAATATCGGAGCTTCGTGGTCAATACGATTCAGTCAAAAGTGAAATAGAGAATCTGGGACAATCGAATATAGAGATGATTCGTTTACTGAAGTCAGATGATTTTGGAGGATTGCCAATGGAAAAGTCCTATACTGAAAATGCTATGAGCTCGAAGATCGACTTATAGAGCCAGATAATGTAAAGAACGGTTTGTCATCCAGAACCTCTCAAAAAAAGAGCTCTGATCAGTTGGGGGAATTCACATTATCTCTAGTATCTGCAGGCTATGAAGAAAAATTTTGGCATTTAAAAATCCATAGCTGGTAATTCAAAAATTCACAAAGAATCGCACCAAACCAATAACATAATGATTCTAAACATCGCAAAGTTCAGCCCCATTCTCAACCTATTGTGGGTAAATCTAAATCAGTTGCACTCAAAAGCATTCCTAGGACGTCCAACATTCATATAGCTCGCTTGGACCCTGAGACAAAAGTGGAAGACTTGAATCTTCTCCTTAAAGATGTAGTGCCTGTATTTGATTGCGTGAAACTCAACTCTAGATAACCAGAGTTGTATTCATCCCTCAAAATCAGTGTACCTGCACATCGCGTGAAATATATACTTGATGCAGATATTTGGCTTGAGGGCATACTAGTGAAGAGGTTTTTTCAGAGGAGAAAGGCAGACCCAGATCTGAAAAAGTGATCCAAGTCTCGAGAATCATTGTCAGCTTACTATCAAAACGTTCGCGGTCTCAATACTAAACTAGCTGAACTTCATAAATCAATGATGAGTGCAGATTATGACATTGTTATTTTGACTGAAACTTGGTTGACTGAAAATGTGAAGACAAGTGAACCCGATTTACGTGATTACGTTATATACAGAAAAGATCGATCACAAGCAACGAGTGAAAAGAAACGTGGTGGAGGCGTTCTCATAGCAGTATCCTCCAAATTGGAATCTAGTGAAATAGAGATAGTCGAAATTGGTGAGAATGTTGAACAGATCTTTGTCGTTGTAACATTAAAAAATTCCAATCTAGTTTTTGGGTCAGTTTATATGTCACAAGTATCTCTTGAAATCTATCAACAGTTGAATTTATGAATTCTGAATTATATTTGTTTGGTGAATACAATCTGAGTAGTTTCACTTGTTTCTTTTTGGTCTCTTGAATTTATTTCAAGTTAACAAAATAATGAATTCTAACGGATCTTTGCTCGATCTTCTTTTCACCACTAATTCTGAAACCCAGTGCGTCTTGCTGATTATACTTCACTACCACTTGACATCCATGGAGGCCATCCAGCTTTTCAAATTGATGTAGCATGTAGAATTACTGAAGAAATGGCCTTCAGTGAATCATTCCTAGATTTCAGCAACGGTAGTTTTGATAAAATTGATGAATATCTTGAAAGCATACATTGGGAACAAGAATTCCTCAATAGTAGTTTGGACGCCTGTGTGGAGCGTTTTTATAACCTGATTGATTTTATCGTAGATAAGTTCATCTCACGTAAGATTTTTATTCCATCGAAATATCCTGTATGGTTCTCTGCGGAACTCATGGATCTCATCACACGCAAGAAAATTGCTCATAAAAAATACAAATCATCAAATAATGATGCCGATGTCCATATCTTCAGCCTTCGGAGATCTCAATGCTATTTACAGTTTATAGAATCTAGCGAGTTCTCAATAAGATCAGACCCTAAAAACTTTTGGTCATTCATGAAAAAAAAGAATCACTTTTCTCTTCCCTTGACAATGTTTCTGGAAAAAGTAACAAGCTCGTCAGGTGGGGATATAGCCAATCTGTTTTCTGAGCATTTTTCGAAAGTATATCGAAACGATACCCCTTCATCTATACCTGCTCATGTTGAACATGAATCTATTTTCTGTAGTTGCACGGTTAGCGCCAGTGAAATTGAAGCCAAATTGCGGGGTCTCCTACACAAGAACAGTTGCGGGCTCGATGGAATTCCTCCCTTGTTTCTCAAGCAATGTGCGGATACATTGGCAGCTTCTTTGTGCTTATTGTTTAATATGTTGATTAAATGTGGATGTTGGTTTCACCCTTAAAAGTTCATCCGCTGAAACCAACATAAGGTGAAAATACTCCACAAGTCGCCTAATCAACATTTCGACGACCCGTGACGGGAAATATGGAATGAAACTCTGCAAGCTAGCGTCTGATGGATTTCCCGTGTAAACGAAGTCGGAGCAGCGATATCAATCTATTGCGTCATGCAATAAGCAGTATATAAGTACATTTAAATTGTACAATAAACGATCTCAAAATATCCACATTTCATTCAAGTCATTACTCTGTCCAAATTATTACTGATTCTCAGTCTCTCATCGCAGATTAAGATTTTCTACAATTTTATCCATCTTAGTCTCCTACTCCCCAACATTTGAATATTAGGAAAATGAACCCACTATTTACAGTAGAACTTTTCCTGAAAAATGGAAGTCTAGTTTCATTACACCCATATTCAAATCTGGAAATACGAGAAATATAATGTATTACTGTCCGATTAGTAATCTAAGTGTTATCCCGAAAATTTTTGAAAGCGTTATGCTTGAAAAGTTCTCATTCTCGATCAACAATATTATTGCGACCGAACAGCATGGCTTCATTAGGGGAAGCTCGGCATTGATTAATCTAGTTCCATATTGTCAGCATATTTATGACGTGATGCATGATGGCTACTAAGTTGATAGCTGCTATATAGACATCGTTAAAGCTTTCGGCCAGGTCAATCATGGCATATTGGATTCGGTGGTTCAATCCGCAGGTTTTTTCGGTAATCTTCTCGAGTGGCTACGGAGTTACTACAGGGGTAGGACTCAAATTGTGAAAATAAAAACTTCAAATCGTATGTCATTGATGTATCTGGAATTCCGCAGGGTTAGCCATTTGGGTCCCTTATTATTTTCTCTGTGCATAAACGATGTATGTTTGACAGTTAAATACTCGAGAGTATTGTTATTTGCCGATGATTTGAAGATATATAAGATGATAACTAACCTTTCCGATGCCTTGAAACTTCAGCATGATTTGTATGCGATACTTAAATATTTTTCGGCTAGTTGCTTAATGGTAACAATAATAAATGCAGGTTTATTACGTTCCACCGAGGTAATAATCCTTTGATCTTACCATACTGGATAAATGGAAATGAAATAGAGAGAACGCATCTTGTAAAGAATCTCGGAATATACGTGGATCAACGCATGGAGTTCAAAGACCATAACGTTTATATAATCGTGAGTGCCTTATGGGTAATAGGTTTCATTCGTAGGAACTCGGTAGATTTCTCGGATATATTCACTATAAAAAGTTTATATTTGGCACTTTGTCTTGTCTGGAATACGGTTTTGTAGCCTGGTCTCCATTTTACGAGTCAGATTCACACAATTTAGATAAAGTTCAGAACAGATTTTTAATGTACATTTCTTTTCGGCTGTCAATTCCACGTATGAACTTTTCCGCTAGTTTTATGCGTTCAAAATTGAATATCAAAACCTTATCTGAACGTCGTTTAACCGGTGACTTGATTTTTCTGTACAAGTGCTTGAACAATTTATTGGATTCTGTCGAAATAATGAGTCTAATCTGTTTCCATGTTCCAAGTAGGACTACGCGTAGTGAGCGAGTGTTTTTCATCCCTCAACGTCGTACAAACAACGCAGTTAATGATCCTATTGATAGAATCATGGAACATGGAAACAGATATACGAATATCAATCTTTTTTTTAGTGCGTCTCTTGAACAATTTTGTTCTCGCGTCCAATGTATCTAGTTAAGATTTATTTATGTTACCAGTCAATTATTTGTATGTTAATGGGAATCTCCCGTATATATTATTAATAAATATCTCAAATTTAGTACGCTCATATGATTTGTCAAATCAACATAGAATGCTAATTTCCACAGCCATTCACTGTTTCCTAAATCGGCACAAGGGCGATGCTTCTCATTCAAAAAAAATTCGATCTCTGCTCGAAGTTCAAAAAAACGCTTAAGGACGTTTCCGCAACCAAGCCAGCGTGCGGCAAGTCATTTTCTCCAATCTCTTTAATAAACTCGCGGAATTGTCGGTGATTCAGTCCTGTGGATCTGATGAAGTTAACAACTGATATGACTGGTTTTAGAACTTCAGACAGATCCAAACATATTCCTCACAAGGACTGTTGATGAATGATACAATGTAAGCCTAATGGTTCTGAACCACCATCATTTTCTACGGTCTTTGACACAAGTGCGACCACCCTTTATTTTTTCCACACAAATTTTTGCCTCCATCAGTGGTGATACATTTTAAGTTTTTCCATTGAAGGTTCTATTTATTAATGGCATTTTCAACTCCCTTGAAAATATCTGCCCCAGTTGTCGTGCCGTGAATACTATCAATATCAAGCAGTTTTTCATATACGTCATAGCTTTTATCTACTCCTCGAATAAAAATCAACACCTGAGCAGTATCTGACACATCTGATAATTCATCCAAGGCTAGAGAAACTCACTGAAGATGTCCATTTTTGTCAGACAGTCGAGACAATATATTTTCTGCGATGTCTTGCACCCTCCGAGCCACGGTATTTGCTGACAAACTGACACCTTCCAATAAATTTACCTTTTCGGGGTATATTTCTTCCGCTACTGCAATCAAGCAAGCTTTTATTTCTCCATCGGTGAATGGTTTTCCACGTTTTGCAATTTCAAGAGCCACACGAAAGCTGGCGTGAGTTGCAGACTCAGCATTTGCTTTGGTAAACGAAGATGGTGCGGTTTCAGTCCGCGCTTCAAAGTTTCAAATTGTTCCGTCCCCAAACTTCCTGTATATTTAGAGTAATTTCGAACATGTTTCGATTCATAGTGACCTTTAATGTTATATTCTTTGAGAACAGTTATGGTTTACAAATTAGACATAGCGCCTTATTATTGCACTCAATCACATAATACTGAAAGTTCCATTTATCTTCTATCTATTCTATTTATCTTGGAACGTTCTTCATTCACTGTCTATTTTCGCCTCTTTTCCATACTAATAAATCAAACATAAAACGAGTCTAATCAAAATACTCTTACTTATGCACGGATGTTACTTTATTTCACAATAGGCAGTTTCGCTTCCTTTGCCTTTCCTACGCAAACTGACTCGCAATGGCGCCGCTAGCCTTTTTATACCTATGCAATTACTACCATCTAGAAGTGATCGTATATATAGATATATAGATGGATAAAACTAGTCAGAACCAGAACTTTCTCGAACCAATGCGGAAATTCTCAAACATGCCACCTGTTAGTAGTTAGTGGGTAGCCGAAATAGATAGTATCTGCATCACACACCTGCATAGTATTACTACTCGTCACTAGATGTCCCTACTTGTCTCAACATACTGAATACACAATCCATGGGCATACCCAGCGAGGGGCAGAGTGGGGCAGCTGACCCCCTTCCCCCTGGACTACCCTGGCACAATAAACGAGGTTTTGCGAAGAAATCGGAATGAATGATTCAAAGTAAACTTCACACCATAAGTAGAGACAATAGAATCGGAAGTCAGCATTCCGCGAAAATTTACTAAACTTGTGTTATCATCATGAGTTTCTTCAACATCTGGTACATACTCATCAAATGCAGGCATAGAAACACATTAAGAATTTTTAGGTTCCGGCGTGACCCTCGAACAACAGGAGGTACACTCTTCCAGTTGTAAAACCTTTTTGGATTATTGTGCCAAAATAACTTTTGAGTTATTGGGTTGAGTTTTGAAAAAACATTTATATACTGAATATGTGTTAATTGATTTAGACCTAATGAAGTTCCATTTGAAGAAAAGTTTTGGTGAGTTGATGCTATGAATTTTATCTTGTGTTGTGTAGCAACTATTATTCAATGAGTTTCTATGTAAATCTGTTCTTTTGTGAGAGAATACTTCAACTGAATTTCTGATAGATCAAATAAAATATGATTATAGGAATATTTTTCACTCGACAGAAATGAGTTTAACCTTATTGATTCAAAAATGTTCGCCTGTGGCGCATTATACGAGGGAATACCGCCCCCCTGAACCCCCCACAACTTTTCGCGCTTACTTTTCGGCTAATTTTTATTACAATCATGTGCCTGCCCCCCTCTTGCTGAATTTCTGGGTACGCCCTTGACACAATCAATAGTAATTGAAATGCAAAACGCCTATGTTTGCGTAGGTGGGCAGAAAAATTAAAATTGTTTTGGCCCTTGCAACGTACCGAAAAAATATTATGGCCCTAATGCTTCAAAGTTTGGAGACCCTTGGTCTAGATCGCCCGATCTAACGCCCCTCGCTTTCTTCTTGTGGAGCAATCTCAAGTCTGAAGTCCGTATTATGCCACCCGAATCTTTGGAAGAAGTACACCAGAAAGGATTGTTCAAGCATGTCTGCAGATAGCACCACAAATGTTGCAAAATGTTACGCAATCATTCGAATCTCGATTGTACCAATGCATGGAAACAAATGGGGCAATGTCTAACATTTGCGAAAGGAATGTACTACTATTGAAAAACTGAAAACTCAATAATATGTTTCATTTCATAATAGCATTTCATGAGAATCATAGAAGACAAAGCAGTGTAAATTTTTAATTAATGGTACTTCAAAAAACAGACTGCTATTGAGGATAAGATAACCTTTCTAATGAGGTACCACACAACATCTTTCTCATTATAAAAGTTTTCGGGATAGCAGTTCATAGGGCTAGGAAGTGTATACACTTACGTTTAAATAACTAACAAACTTTTTTTCGATTCAACCAAATCGATTTTGATCGAATTTTTTCCTCAAACGAGAATCGAACGAATTCATGAAAACCTGGGAAATTTCCAAACAATTCTCGATTTCAATTCGTCATATGTTATTTTAGAAAGTAAATAATTACATGGTCGTATAGAGAATGGAAATGCAATGTATACGAAATATTATATATGCAAACATGAGAAATAATAAAAAAAAATCGTATTAAAAATTAGTATCAAATTTTCTAAATTATATCAATATAACAATGTGGTATTATTATTTCAGCTCTTGGTGGTCTCACGTGGAAATGGGACCTCCTGATGCTATTCTAGGAGTCACTGAAGCCTTCAAAAAGGATACCAATCCTAATAAAATTAATCTAGGTGTTGGTGCCTACCGAGATGATAATGGAAAACCATATGTTTTACCTTGTGTGAAAAAAGCTGAATCCCAATTAGCTTCGAAAAATCTTGATAAGGAATATTCTCCAATCTCTGGAACTACAGAATTGTGTAAACTAAGCATCCAGTTGGCTCTTGGAAATGACTCGGAAGTTATTCAAAATTCTCTAAATGCTACAGTCCAAACAATTTCTGGAACAGGAGCTTTGAGGGTAGGGGCAGCATTTTTGAAAGCTTTCTATCCATTCTCAAAAACGGTTTATATTCCAACTCCATCTTGGGGTAACCATACACCAATTTTTAAACATTCAGGAATGGAAGTGAAATCCTATAGGTTTTATGATTCAAATACTTGTGGTTTCGATTTCAAAGGTGCTTGTGAAGATATTCAGGTAAGTGTATAATAAATTGATTCTTTTCATGAAAAGTTTAATAACTGGAAAAATATATATGGGTATATTGCTCAAGTCCGTGTTCATCTCTAGGCTCGTGTCGGGGTAAACTAATTAGTCCTCAAACACTGAAAAGATATAACCATTATATTTTATGTTCGAACAAGTCGATAAACTATATATAATTGAAGTAATATTTGGCACTAGCTATTTGAAACAAGTAATAAATAAAAAAGTTAAAAAAATTGGTGCATCAGATGATTTGCGATTCTTTACTTTTATTAATCTATATTGCACAAACAGGTGGATTCAAGTTTCTTCATCATCATGCATGATTTGAAATTTACAGCTTTCCATCTCAAATCACCCTGTATATTCTGATTCAGTCTGGGGGACATCTTTTGACGTATATTTGAGTCTTCAACGAGCAGCCTCCTAAAAGGGGCCTTTTTAACTTCTTAGAATTGAATAGGGCAAAGGGATCGAGCGATACTTCATTTGAAAGTTCTTAGAAGACTCTTTACAACGGGTATCATAAAAGCAACTTTGACAAATCTTTTTCGCAAGAAATCATCTCACGTTTTGATGTGACCTCATAAACCTAGGCAAAAAAGATTCAATCAAAACTTATTAAACGACTACATTAAGATAGTCATCTGAAGGAATATGAAAGGCCAAAAACAAAACTACGGCTCTTTGGCATAGTGTCAATAGTAGACCTAAATGAACCAGCTAAGTTTGATGAGAGGTTTGGAAAATACTTCGCCAGCCAAGAAAATGCTGGAGGCATATGGGAGTACATGTTTGTACATGCAGTGAATCATTTATGTATTAGGATGCCACTGAACATGATGTTCTTAAGGCAATAAATCGGTAAATTCAAGAATTGTTAAGGTTATATCGAACCGTATGGTGTCCCACCTTGTCTATATAATAATTTTATCACTTCATTCTGGTGTCTCCCCATTCTATTTGAAATCTGCTTCACTCATTCTAGTACTTAAAAACGGTGATATATCTACTATATCTCATTATAGACCAATTTCAATCATAGATACTTTGTTGAAACTTATAGAGTGTTATTCTAAACAAATTTACGTCCTTTTTAAATATTTAATAAATGACAAGACAAAATGCATTCAGGCCTGTTAAGTCGACTGAGACCGCGCCACAGGACATCTGTTTGGATTTAATGATGTGTTAGTTGTACGCGTTAGGATTTAGGGGAAATATTCTAAAATGGTTGAAATCGCACTGTTCGGACAGAACATTCGCGGTCAGGACGGTTGGCTGTTCTCATCTGAGTTTGGTTTGGAAGGTGGGGTTCTCAGGGATCTGTGTTGGGATCGCTATTGTTCCTACTTTAGGTTAATGACTGCAAACATCTCAGGGCAGGCACGTTATGTTTGCCGACGGTAGTAGTAGCAGGTGCGCTGGAAAGTTCGTAGGCTGATATACAGATGGCATTTTACTTGGGTCAAATCCACAATGTTTTCAGTTAGTACTATCCTTAACTAGACACGAGTAAAAAGTTTTTAGCTGTCTCACCGTTGGTTCGCGAGATATAGCATTGACAGTGAATCAACTTATTGTTGGAAAATCGATAAAATATTAATCCATGTGTTGATTAAACATTGCTTTTTGATGAAAAATACAGTTGAAGCCAAAGTATGGCTTGTTAAACATTATTCGGATTCTGCGCCAGGAAAATAAACGGTGGAAAAGTGGTTTGCAAAGTTTAAACGAGGTAATACGAGCATCCAAGACAATGAATGCATTGCACGTCCCAAAGAGGCTGTTATCGACGAAAACATTAAAAAAGTACACAAAATTGTCTTCAATAATCAAAAAATGAAATTGATCGAGATAGCTGAGAGCCTGGAGATATCAAGGGAACGTGTTGTTTCTTAAAAATGTTTGGATAAGTTGTGTGCGAAATGAGTGCCGCGCTTATTGACTCTCAATCGAAAATAACGAGTTGATGATTCTGAGCACTGTTTGAGGACAATTAACCGTAATAAAGCCGAGTGGACTGAAGAAGGAGCACTGTATCCTCAGCGTGCAAAAACGCAAAACAAGATTATGGCATCTGATTTCTGGGATGGGCAGGGTAGGTATTATATTAATCGATTCCTTTAAAAAGGGCCAGACGATAAACAGCTACTACTAAATTGAGTTATTCACGAAGAAACGGCCCCATTAAAAAAAGGAAGTGCTGGTTCATGAAGATAATGCACATTGCCGCAAATCAATCAAAACAATGGCGAATTTGAGACTTGAGAAGAATGTTCGCTGGAAAAAAATTCAAGAGTAATGAACAGGTAATCACCAAAACCGAAGCCTATTTTGTAGTTAAAGAGAAATATCATTATGAAAATGGCATCGAAAAAATTACACTGACAAACAGTAAATTTATTAAACGAAATCAAGCCATATTTTCAAACACTACTACCTACCCGCATATAAACTTCATACTTAGTTCTGTTCAATCACCCTCAGTTTTCATAAAACATCGACTTAGTGGATTACGCGTATTTTGCTTACCGACGTGTCTTTCCGAATAAATTAACGAAACAATATTGAAATTAAAACAGTTTTTTTTAGATTAGTATTATACAACATACTAAGATTCCGAGAGTGTGTGTAAACCATCCTGATAACTTCTGTTATATTTGCGGTCAACATCGTAGTTTGACACCATTAGTTGAAAACTGTTATTTTGATTATTTTGGTTTTTCGGCGCGAAATTTGGACAAAACCTGGACTCCTAGTGTTTGCTGTGCACCGTGTGTCACTTTATTAACCGCATGGGCTGAAGAATCTCGTCATATGCCGTTCGCAGTTCCAATGATATGAACCGAACCGGAAGATCATGTATCAGGTTGTTATTTTGCCAAAACTTCTATGAAAGGTATTAATCACAAATTTAGGCACTCTGTGAACTATCCAAATCTACAATCTGCTCAAAGACCTATCCCACACGGTGATGATTTATCTGTTTCTCAGCCTCCAGTAAACATGGATGACGTGACCGAAGAAAATGTATCCGACTTTTGAACCCAGTACTTCAAACAGAGAACCTCATTTTATAACTCAAAAGGATCTCAATGACTTGGTACGTGATTTGGATCTCAGTAAAAGACAGGCAGAACTGTTGGCGTCCCTATTTCATGACTGGAATTTACTGGAAAAAAATACCAGAATATCCGTATACAGAACTCGACATACGCACTTCTCAAGTTTTTTCTCAATATAGTGTTTTGCAGTGACATTCCCTCAGTGAAGACGGAGTTGACGTTTGAATATAAAACATCTGACTAGCTGTTGTTTATAGATTCCTCAAAGGTTAGTTTAGAAGCTATACTGCTATACTGTTACGTAATGGTAATAAATACCCTTCCGTACCGGTCGCTCATGCTACTGAAAGGAAAGAATCATGAAAATATGAAATCACTGCTAGAACATATTAAATATAACCAATATTCCTGGAAAATATGTGGAGATTTGAAAATAATTGCTATATTGCTAGGTCTACAGCTTGGATATTCGAAGTTTTGTTGTTTCCTCTGTAAGTGGGATAGTCGAGACAAAAAAAAATCATTATGTCAAAAAGGAGTGACCTAAGCTAGACGCTCTTATACCAGGTCAACGAAATGTTCTTCACACTCCTTTAATGAACCCTGAAGATGTATTGTTACCTCCATTGCAAACTCGGACTAACAAAAATTTTGCCAAAGCTATGGAAAAAATGGAGATGGTTTTTGTTTCTTGAAACAAAAATTTCCAAAAATCAGTGATGCCAAAATAAAAGAAGGAATATTTGTAGGGCCACAAATAAGAGACCTACTGGCTGATGAAGAGTTTGAACAAAAACTTAATCCGCATGGACATGTTTTCGAAATATTGTTCGTAATTTTCTTGGAAACCACAGGGCCGAAAACTATGAAGAGTTAACCAACAACCTCTTAGGGACTTACAAGGACATGGGATGCAATATGTCGCTCAAGATTCACTTTTTACACTCCCATTTGGATTTTTTCCTCAAAATTTGGGAGCCGTTAGCGACGAACACGGTAAGCGGTTCCATCAGGACATATCCAAGGCAAGTGTAGTCCGAACATGTTAGCTAACTACTGCTGGACACTCAAAAGGGATGTACCTAACGCTAAATATTCTCGAAAATCCTGAATAAAAGTAAATATAAGTTATTTTTCTTCATTTGAAACATTTTTTACCGTTTTTACTCAAAAAAAGATTAATTGCTGTTGCAAAAAAACTGAGGGTGGTCGAAATTTTCTAAAAATGCAGATTAGTTACAGACTAGTTGTAGATACAAAATAACCCATTCAATTCCATTTAACTTTCATTAAGGCTATTTCTGTCTATCAGTGTTTTTCATCGGTACAATCGCTGTATCTCTCTCGAAGGTGACTATAAAAAAATGAAATTTTCTCAAAAAATGAGTTTACTATGATAGCCGACGAACTTTTCAGCCCACCTGTTATAGAAGTCTCAGCTGATTTCTAATTATGAAATTTGCTACACGTCGGTCTCCTAATGGGGGCATGGCGATCAGTGTGAATGGGTCTCAAGTTGCGACACAGGGTCCGGTTGTCATTCTATGGTCCAATCTAGACTCCCTTCTATGGAGGGGTGTACATGTGTACCATGTTTGTGCTAAGCAGGCTTCTAACCTATTCAGAACCCTTGATCTGCCAGGCCTTTTCGTACCTTGGAGGTTCAATATGCTGCCTCCTACTCCCACCTCTCATACGTCACTTCGTGGGGCAATTGTTGCTCTAAAGACCGTGCTTTTGGTGCACAGAAACGAATCGTACGCCTACTGTTCGTTTAAGCAGCCGTCTTGCCTTTACCAAATACGGCGTTATGCTCCTTACATATACATTTACAAGTTTTTGCTATTTGCACAAAAAAAAACGAACCCTATAATTGGCGTCACGAACCGTGACAACCGTAATTATTAGACAAGCAGCCAAAATGTGCTTTACTTTACTCGTCATATGACAACGAAATTTACATTGAACCCGCACTATCAAGGAATTACTATCTACAATAGGCACATTCCTTTCACTGGATTTAAGTCTAGAGTCAAATACCTCCTTGGCAGAAAGGTGTATTACTCTGTAGATGATTTTTTTTAAAATGAATTTTAGTTGTTTAAATTGATTGAGCGTGTAATATGTACCAATAATTCAAGAATCTTAATGTACTTGTGAAAGCTTTGTAATTTAATGTATTTGACGAGTATATCCATGTAGAACTTAGCTGCATACCATTAATACATATAATTAGGCGATCCGCCTTGAATATTTTGGGTATTTTTCAGATTATTGAAGAAAGAGAAAACAAATTAATGTTTGTTTTGAAGGGAAATCTTTCGAGGGTACTTAGCGCATGCGTGCATTAACCAGTAAATTTACTTACCTTGAGGTTTCAGACGATAAGAAAAGTAGGTTTTGTTGAAATGTTTTTTGAAAGCTCTTTTTGCAAACTACCACAAATTCAAAAATATTCTATTGTTTTATTTGGATTGCAATTTTTTCTCATTTAATAAGAAAAATTCACCTGAAATAAACACCTCAAAAAAGTCTAGGAACACTTACCAATATCTTTAAAATATGAATTTGATGATTCGAATTTATAGAAATCTTTCGGTTTTTGTTAGGATGTATTGTATATAATGTATTCTCAAGAAAACAAAATAATATTTGACTTCTCCAAAGCACCTATTATAAGAAAAAAATTGAAATTTGAAAATGAAGAAATTTGGTAAAACACAAAAAAAATCCTGAACTAATATTTTCGAAACGATATGGAAGCACTTATATTTTTCAGTACCCAGAAGGTCCACCTCTGTTATTAATGATACTTTGGCATCGTCGCGGCATGCTCAATATTAAATTGTCTTTTACATTTTGGCCGAAGTCATTCCAAGCCCCCTGAACTGCTAATCGAAGCTCCTGTTCATGATGGAAGACGTTTTGACGCAGGAGATTTTTTTTTAGGGTGTCCCACACATGCTCGATGGGATTCAGATCTGGGGAGCAGGATGGTCACGGTAGAAGATCGATATCATTCTCTTCAAGAACGTTCAAGACAACTCTTGCACGATGAGGAGGGGCATTATCTTGTTGGAAGAATGGATTTTGACCCATTGTTTGGAGATACGGTACCACTACAGGTAAAACTATCTCATTTGCGTAAGAATTTCCCGTGAGGTTGTTCTGTATGAAAACGAGGTCAGTTCTTCCACCAAGGCGTATACCTCCCCAAAACATCACTGATCCGCCTCCCTGTCTAACAACTTCTCGAGCATGCTGGAGACGGTTTTGCTTTCCAGGTTCCGTCCATATTCGAATTCTTCCCGAATCGGGATAATAACTAAATCTAGATTCATCACTGAAGAGAACTGTGGCCCACCTCTCTTGATCCCAGTTTACGTGTTCTTGGCACCAAGTTAAACGAGCAGCGCGATTTCCATGGGTCAGTTGTGGAACTCTTTAAGGACGTCTGGAGTGGAGTTGACCTTCGTGCAGTCGATTTCTCACAGTTTGGTCGGAAATTTGTACATTATGAACTCGTGATAGCTCTTGAGCTAATTGAGATGCTGTGGTAGTACGATCTCTTCTGCCTTGTAAAACCAAAAATCGGTCTTGGGCGACTGTAGTAATCCTGAAACGACCTGTATGGCGTTCTTCTACGCTACCTGTTTCATTGAAACGCGACCATAAACGGTTTATGACACTTGGGCTACTTCCCAGAACCCTGGATACTTCCCGTTGTGAGCCCCCAGCTTGGAGCATGCCAACGGCTCGTAACATCTCTTCTCTAGTCAAATGTCGTCTTTCCATGGTCGAATCACAAAACTTGAATCTTTCATTTGTACTTACAACAGAAACAAAGTGCCAACTAACTGATTTCAAACACTGAATACATGAAATGATTATAAAGCAGCGTCGCATCTGCTGCATTTTTAGTTTTTCATAAAAAAAACTGAAATCTGTTGCGGCACTCTACATAATTTGGTGAGAAATTGATGCAGGTGTTCATTTCTTTAAAAAAATCATCTATATTGATCGTTCTGGATACGATATATCGATATTCAGAAGTGTTCCCTAGACTTTATGTATGAATAAATAAAATTAAAATATTAGATTGGACTTAATTTTTGTTCTGAGAAGGAAGGTGAAATTTCGAAAATAATTATGGTGTACACATTACAAGAACTTGTTGAACTGGTAAGTCTTTATTACCAAAATGAAAATTGTGTCTTAGAGGCTGCAAGGATGTTGGCCCAACACCATCGTGAACGTAACGTGCGTATATAAGTACGTACGTAATTGAATTGATATCAAAATTTATTGAGACGAGTTACGTAATGCTTACAAAAAAGGAGCGTCCATTGAAATTGTGAATGATGAAGCAGCAGCTGAGTCGGTTTTGGGACACTTATACCAAACAATCTGTACGACAAATTCCCTTAAACCAACCCTCTATACTTCCGATGTTAGCCAATCTAACGTTTTCAGAATTTTATATAAATACAAGTTTCATCCGTTCGTAATTGAATTAAATAATGATTTAGATAGAAGCCAAGAATTTTGCGAAATTATGGCTGAGTGTATGAACAATAATCCGCATATATTTTCTGAAGAATGCATTTTTTCACTTCATGGAGAGATTAACCAGCAATCTAACCTAACCTAACCTCACCAGCAAAACTGTATATTTTGAAGAGATAGAATCCTTATGTATTACGAAAAGCTCATACTCAATACCTGGAAAAGCTAAATGTTTGAGTTTGATTTAGTATAGAATTTTGCGAGACCACCTAATTAGACATATGATTGATCCACTAATAACAGAAAACAGAAACGATCCCCTACTACTTGAACAACCATTGCATTTCTAATAAAATGGAGCTCCTCCTCACTACACCTCACCCCTTTGTCATACACAATATCATAACGACCAGGATATTTGCAATATCCTGGTCGTTAGATTGGAAGAACGGGCCCTACAGAGTGGCTTGCCCGATCTCTTGAATCTAAGCCTCAAGACTTTTTCTTGTGGGGGCAGCTAAGCCCAAAATTTCTATGACTGCCTGAGATGAGAGTTTGGATGATTTACGCCAGCTAATTTTAGATGAGTTTAGTCAAATAACTCCAAATACGCCGAACCATGTTAGAGAAAGTATTATTGGATGAAAGTAAATGGAGTACAATTTGAAGATTTGATTTGAAATCATTGGATTTCATTTTTCATTGTAAATATGATAAAATAATAAAATATTTTGAAGATTCTTGTAGTTTGTAAAAACGGCCTAAGGAAGGATGCCTTTATTTATCTTCCATGAATTTCACATCAAGAATTGTAAATTAGATCATCTCTATTTTTGTTATATTTTATGTACCTATCTAAATCTTTAAAATACTGCACTATTATTTGTTGTGAATGACTTGAAATATTTCATATCCACTTTATTTCATTTTCAAAGTTACTACCTGTTGTGTGTTCTTATTAGGCTCTTCCATATGTTTTTTCTTCAGAACTTGCCAGAAAAATCTATCATCCTTCTCCATGCGTGTGCGCATAACCCTACTGGCGTAGATCCAAATTCAGAACAATGGGCTGAACTCTCCAATTTAATCAAGAGAAAGAATCTATTTCCATTCTTTGATATGGCCTATCAAGGCTTTGCGTCTGGATACATTGACAAAGATGCTTATGCTGTAAGTAATCTTTGAATATTACTTTGCACATAATACTGTAATTGATATTCTTTTTTATATTTACAGGTGCGTCTTTTTCTCAAAGAAGGTCATGAAATAGCTCTTGCTCAAAGTTACGCCAAAAATATGGGTCTTTACGGAGAGAGAGTTGGCGCTTTCTCTGTTACAACCTCCAATAAAGAAGAATCTGAGCGAGTTTTGTCGCAGATTAAGATCCTCATTCGAGCTATGTATTCAAATCCACCCATAAATGGGGCTAGAATTGTTTCAGAGATATTAAGTGATCAAAAACTTAGAGCTGACTGGTAAGCTCATTTTAATTTGTTTTTCATTTCCAAAATTTGGGAGGACTCAATGCCTGCCATGATACAGCTGTGGCCGACCAAGCGGATGCATGTTTTGAGTGAAATGCTTTATATATCTCAATACCTAGAGGAGAGTAGAATTGCAAAAATCTTTTGACTAAAATTCTTATTATTCCTCAACATTGACTTACAATTTTCGTTTCTAATTAATTTAATTCCAAGAATATTATATACAATAATTGTTTCGTTCTGAATGATTTTCGGAGAACTCGCTAGCAATGTGTTGATTGATGAAATTCACTAAACTAAACGAAAAATATAATTTCTTGAACTTGTGATGAAAGAGCTAATGTCATTTTAAAATTAACTGTAGTTTAAAGAGTATAGGTGTCCATCTAGGTAAAGTAAGTAAGATTCTACTTCTCATCGTTCGATTGGGAATAATTATATTTTTACATTTAAACTTTTAAAGTACCTTTCAATTATGCTCTAAAACCATTGGTGCTTGTGACTGTTTGAATGCCTACAGTAATCAGTATCTTCAATTTTTATACTTTCTCAGTAAATAAGAGATGACTTAAGTAAGTTGACTGAAATATGGAAGTTGTAATAAGGAATAAAATTATCTTCAAATTAATTTAACATTTTCTGTCACGAAAATTGAAAAACACTTATGTTGGGGAAATGCTGTAAGAATTAAAATTTTTCATAATTCTCTTGAATTATGTAAGTTACAAATGAAAGCTGGCCAGGTTTTGGTTTGACTATTTTACATCGTTATATATATATATATATATATATATATATATATATATATATATATATATATATATATATATATATATATATATATATATATATATATATATATATATATATATATATATATATTTTCTTATGATTGAGAATTTTTTTACTTTGTGGAGAAATAATATTTGTATCGTTATGTATTCTAGGCTTGTAGAAGTAAAAGGTATGGCGGACAGGATTATTTCAGTCCGAACACAACTTAGAGACAATTTGAAAAAGGAAGGTTCAGTCAGAAATTGGCAGCATATTACAGATCAAATTGGTATGTTCTGCTACACAGGAATGAATGCTGATCAGGTTTGTGTTTCTTCTGTAATATAATCATCACTTCCTCTCTCTGCATCACTACACAATTATTAAAGTTATTAAGCTAAATACTTCCATTTTCTACTGATGCTTTTCAGAGTCTAATATTAACAGAAAGATGCTTCTTTAGAATTCTTTTTGGAACAGCAGATTCCCAAATTGTTCGCCTCAAACGTATCTTATTCCATTGGCGTTTTAGAAGACATTCCATCTGAAGAGTACATGATTTATGAGTCTGTGAGATACATAAGATTAATTTCATACCGTGGTTCTCTCTTCTCATTTTTATGAATTTGAAATTACAACCCATAACAGTTGAGCCGCGTATTAACAATGTTGTCTAAGGCGAACTTCCCGCTGAACAATTTTTATCCAGAAGAAGCGTAATAATCTGCTTCGCAATAGCTGTTAACTACGGACGGAATTCCATCCAAATGCAAAACATATTTTTATTCCTCCTCTATATAAAAATTTGTGAATTTCAGCGGTTGGATTCGTCTCTGGCAACGTTGTTAATATGTGGTTCCACTGTTATGGTGTTGTAATGGCAGAAGCACATGAAATTAATATTCTGACTTTTAGACACTCCTGTTATTTCGACGGGTACAATATGGTATATTCATCTTGCATATCACAATCATTCGTATATTTTGCATCTCAAGCCCGCAGGTGGAATATGATGCGGCAATAAATTGACTTGAGTAAATACTGCTCAAAAACTTATTTCACATTTTATTCATATATAAAATATCATATATTGTTACTACACTGTCAAAACGTAGCGATAAAGCAATTGACTGAACTGAACACAAAGATAGCGGAATGAAAATTACAAAAACAAAAGTACCAATACATTTAAATTAACATACATAATACATATCTGGCATAATTAAGGAATGATTAATTATTTAATTATTCTAGCTAATCCTCATTAATGATTATTATTTTTCATCTGCAGGTAGGAAAATTGATGAAAGACTATAGTGTATACCTTACCAAGGATGGTCGTATTTCCATGGCAGGCGTTACTTCGAAAAATGTTGAGTACTTGGCCCACGCGATTCATCAAGTAACAAAATGATGACGAAAAAAAATCATGTTGAGAAACCGCTTATATAATTTTAATGGTATCCCATCTTTATAGGAATTCCAAAGAGCATTTTATTTTAATTAAATGTATTATTTTTATTCATTATTTCATTAAATGGTATTCATTTAACTTATATTTGTTTTTGTATTTCTTTACACGAAAATTCTTTGCGGTTTATGCATCGCAAAGTCTCTTTGCACAAACATTAATCAAGGAGCAATATTAAAAATTCAGTTAATTAACGAATAACCCATATAAAAACTTGGTTTTCGATCTGCTCACCAAGACAGCTGCCAATAAGGGCTACAACAGCAATTTTATAATCGAGTTGGATGGAGCAGCAAACTAGATTAGGACTCGTCTGTGTAACATACTATTTCATAATATTGTTCAACAAAACCACACGTGAACTATATGTACCTCTCAGGAATTATGACAATGGATGCTTAAAATTCAAAATATGAGAAAAACTGAGAACACGGTCAAGTACGAGGATCTTCAAAGATTGACTACAAAGTATATAAAAGAAGCAAAATCCAAATAAATGAACCAAATGCTGCAGCAGACTAAGCTTATGGTAAACAATCAATAATATCGTGGAAAACACGAAAAGCTCTGAAACAAAAATATAGCAATTGAAAGTGGATTCTGTATCTTACATTTCCAAAGTCGAGATAGAATATTTAAACAACCATTATGCAATTATTGTTAAAAAACTATAGAGGAAAATCAACATAAACCTTTTGAGGGATCCGAAATGTTAAATATATCAACAAAACAAATGAAGTCGATTATAAAATCTTTGAGGAACTCTGAAAACATTGACGGTTTGAGCGAAAAGTATGATAAGCAAACTTATCACACGATCAAATTCACATTTTTGGATTTAATAAACCAATTTTTGAAATCTTGAGAATTCTCAGAATTCTTAAAGAAGTCGAAAGTTTGCAAAGTAGGTACTAGGAAACTGTAACCCATTTAATAACCTCTATATTTTCAAAAATAATTGAAAAACTAATAACAAAACGATCATTAAAATGCTTAGATATATCTGAGCGTCACTATGGGTTTCAGGAAAGATGTTCTAAAGAACATGCTGTCGTGAAATTTCGATACTGTAATACACGCAACCCTCTTGAAAAACTCAAAATGGTTGGAATTCAAGCTAATGCATTGAAACTGCTGAAGTTTTTTCAAAAATAAAAAATTAATTATGACCGAGTTGGGAGGCATTAAAAGCTCAAGCCAGAGAATAGCTGAGGTCAAGGATTTGTGTTAATCCTCCTTTCCCAACTGTTATATGTTTAAAGCTTTAGACTTTCAAAGTGAGTGGGGATGACACAGCACATATATCCAGGATATGGCCTTAAAGAACTGAATAACTTAGTGAATGGACATTTTACTATAAACGAGAGGTTGAATGCGAATAGTATAATATTAGATGAAAATAGAAGTATCTTTATGTGTTTGCACCTACAAAATAGAATTTAATCACATCCAAATTGCTCAAATCACTGAATCCGTGATTTGAGCATCATCTACCAGATTAATGGAATTCTAGAAATTTTTGAAGTATGCAGTCCTATACAACAGTAAATATTTTGTTGAATTATTAATTGGAAGAAAATCTCAAACTTTCGGTTCTATATCTCAAGAATTTTCAAAGCTCTCGGTATCGCAGAAGGTACAGTCCATCATGAATAAAATTTTAGCAGATTCGAAGGAAGGATAACAATAATGGATATATGATTATATGATTATTGTGAATGAAAAGCTTATCTTTTTGATAAAGGTTCATCAACTCACGCTGTCAAATATTTACAGCTGTAACTCTATCTACAATGAACATTTCAGGACTGATAAACGAAAGGCAAGTTTTTGATAATATATCGATTCAGATTACTTCTAGATTACTTCTGGTTGTACGAAACACAATAACGCATGATATCCTCGACCCCAACTTGTAAAAATTATACAGCCTAATATATTCATCGTATGGGTAAAGTCCTTAGTGGAATGGATGCTTTTACATCCACCAAAGGCAAAGATTTGGAGTATTGTTCTAAAATGGAATCACTATGCCAAAAACTATCAACTGCACTGTTCATAATTCGAAAAATTGAATAAATAAATTGTGGGAAAACAAGAAGCGCTGATGACATATTAATCCCACTTTAACAGTGTAGCAACTTACGGCGTCATATTGTGGGTGGGGGCTTCCATGGATGCTACTCGGGCGTTTTTAAAACAGAAAAGGCAATTCGAATATTAGCTGTTTTGAGCGGGACTACAACCTGTGGGAAGGAATTCAAGAAACTGGGAATACCTACACTCCCTTCTTGCCATATTATGGCATGTCTGTTCACTTCCACCGACGAAGGGCCAATTTCACAAGAATAAGAATAACAATCATTCAAAAAAGTTGTAAAAACTATTTTGAAAGAAAATGTTCTACTACTCAATAAAAGAATTTTTAAAATTCAAATTATAGTTATATACCAGTAAACTGGTATTTTAACGTGTTCTGTATTGCGACAGTGATAGAATATTTAAGTATTTCATTTTTGTTTGTAAGACTCTCATTATAAATTTAGTGAGTCAAATTTATTGTTCCTACTTTATTATTAATACTATTGGGCAATAAATGATTTGATTTTAAACAGAAATATAATAATAAAAGCCTATATCCCTATCCATGTCTATCATCTCCTGAAATTCTCAAATCTCGAAGGTGACGTCAACTCAGTGATACCTTGAGAACAAGGTCTGGCAGACTTCTCAAATCCATACCAAAGACTTAGATGTGTTATCTCACTTATTATACTTATACTTAAACGAAGAGTGATAAGGAGAGCTTACTGCGAGGAAATTGACTTATTCTCTTAAGTTCTCTCTGAACACTAATACCATGACATCGTGGGATTCGAACCAAGGAGGATATTGCAAAAAATAACTATTCACAGTGAGAACCTTTAAGCGCTTATGTCTTTTCACTTTTCAGACTTCCTTCTAACTAAAATGGCAAACTGGAGCTTCTAAGTGCAATATAAGCTATTCAATTATTATCACATTGCTCATTCAATCATCGATGTGTTTTATATGAAATGGCGATGGTGAATTAGGTTATTTGTATTTTTGCACAATTTCAATTTTTACACAAACATTAATTGTTGTTAGTTAATAATACAGATGATATTTTCAATCATTAAAAGGTATTAATCTCCAATTCAAGAGATACCCGATGTGCCTATTTTTCAAATTACTATATGTAAACATGAAGGTCCCTCTTGTCCTCTTGATAAAATATATCAGCTATATTTACTTAATTACTTTGAATATTTTATCAATTGTATCATGAATGAGATAAGAAATAAAAAGAGAGTAAGTATGGAGATGCAAAAATATACAGTTTCAATTAAAATAGAGATGAAAATGAAGAAAAAGGTGTTATAAATTGGCGCATTATCTTCAAATCTTTCACAGTTAGTAATGAACAAATTTTTATGATAGTTTCTACTTTTAATGATTTGGAGATTAGAATAGGCCTTTATTTAACTAATAAAAATAGTTTTATACTCTTAAAATAATTGATAATTAATTAATTAATTAATTGCACACTAATTCTCATATCGGCCAAATTTTTTGAAAATTAAAAGAATTACAGACGTTAATAGGTTTTGCAATTTCGTATAACGTGTTGATTACCGATGACTCATTGAAGGAAATTCTACATCTATTTTTTTAAGGTAAGTTATTTGCGCCTGAAATGGGGAATAATGGCGGGAAACGCATGGAACTAGTTGAAATTATTGATTGATTGTCCATTTCGTAGTTGAAACTTGAACAAAACTAATTTCATTAATTATACGAAAAATAAAAAGCTATATATAAACTTGATTTAAAATTTTCATGTTTGACTTATACAATTTTTGAGAAAACGCATGCATCACATACAATATAAAATGCACATGAAAGGTATATCAGGGAAAGAGTCAAAGAAAGTGTTTCCATTTGCTTTTGAAAATGACGTGTTCAAATTTGGAAGTTATTGGGTGTCATATTAGATAACAAAAGTAAGCAATTCAAGAAAAATGTGAATATAGGAAGAATGTTTATTTTGGCTGTGGAAATTATTGTAAACATCCACCAAGTAAAATTCAAAATTATTTCAATTGGAAATTGATTTTTACATACTAAATTGATATAACCGATGTCAAGTACTTTATAAAACTTTATTTCTTCATTGTTACAATAAAATTCTCAAATTTACATAAAATATAAAGTATTCAATAAATAATTCACTGCATATCAATCTAAATTTCAATTATTAACACAATTTTTCAGCGAAAGATCAACCAAATAACGATTTCATTGATACAATGGAAATATTTTAAAAGCAGAATATGAATATATGAACAATTGATTAGAAAGTATGTTCACAAACTGATTTGATATTTTCAATGATCCTTGTACCAAAGAATGTCATCTTGGTAAAAATGTTATCCAGCAATAGGATATAAACTTTTTAACTAGACGCTTTCAGGATATCACTTGAATTTGTTTCACACCAGAGCAAAGATTTGATACTTTTCCTGGTCAAATATATATGTATTTGATGAGGCTTTTTGAAAACCAGTAGATTCGAATCAAAATATTTTTATTTCAATAAAAGATCTCCATCAAAATTATTAATGTACAGTTTGTAATATTTGATTGGAGTTAAATCTCAGTTTTTGTACAATATACATCAAATCCTCCACATCTTATATCTGAGTTTCTTAGATCTAGATTGATTTTTGGATAACATTTTTCAAATGATACGGTATTTTTAAAAGTGTTATATGCTCTATGGGAAACAATTGTCTCAAAGAACATAAACATAACAGTATTATCAGGTCAGATCAAAAACATTTTTTCCACGAAAGAAATAAATGTTAAAAAGTTGAAAAAACGAATGCCCGGTTATACGCGCCCTAATCAGTCTTGTTTATTCTCGGATAAATCTATTTGCTGATCATTTTTATCCTCACACACATCAATGTTCATTTCCTGTCTTTCATGAGAGATATTCACAGGATTATCAGTAATGAGCATTTTTTCCGAGGTGTCAATAATTTCAGCTTCAGAAATGAAACACTCTGAAAACAAAAAGAAATTTGACTGACATGAACACATTTGAGCTTTAGTGCATTTGATGTAAGCACATATAAATGTAAATACATAAAATTAATTGTCCACAAAAATGATACGTTTGTTCTTCCTAGCATAATAAATTGATCAATTGAATTCTATCAATATAGTATAGTATATATTTCCTCAAGAATTATGGGAAGTCAACAAAATAAAGTGGTATTAAGACATAATTCAAAACAAAGTAAATCATCAAACAACAGACCAAAAAAGATTTTTCAGGTCTACCTCGCTGTATGGTTAAACTTCATATTTCAAATTTATGATTGAAGCACCCCTCCAGATTATAGAGGCAGGCTATCAGCAGATTTTTTTATGATTCGCTTTAAAGTGGCCACTTTCCAGCACTCCTAAGATTTGTGGTAATTTGTTGGCACCACAAAATTTTCTAGATCTCTAGTGTCATGGAGTTGACTGGAGTCCTTGAAATGATGTCTGTGCTTTTATGGAAATATGTGAAAAAGTACACCGAACCCAATGAAAATTTCTCCGCATGAACTCTAGACAATGCTCAGTGCTATTTTTGCTCTGCATGCACACCTTATATCATTTGGCTGTGGAAGTTGGTATAATACCTGAGAAGTGCTTCTTGAATGACGAGGGAATGCTTTAATCTCCTTATGGAGAATATGGATGCCAATAATATTCGACACAGAAGATTTACATCTCATGCCCATGACATGTTTTCCCCGATCATGAATCTCAATACTGTTCCAATGTCTACTTCACAAGCATACCTTGTGCTCACAACTATTTCCTGAGTTTTAATATTATTCCAGGACTAATTCTGTCAATTCTTTCATTGTTAATATGTATTTCAATAGGCTAAATTATTATCATTTTGTAGATAAACATTCAATCACACTCATCATAGTAGGGCACCGTTGAGATTAATTGTTGATAGAAATTGTATTCTATTTATGCTGTTCAATTTAGTAATTCACTCATAAAAAATGTTGGAGTGGGCTATGGAAACTTAGGCAGAGATGAAAATTTATAAAAGGGTACATCATCAGAGTTTGAAATAATAAATATTCAGAAAATCAAATTTAAATTAACATAGTCATTTAGAGCCAAAATGACAAAAAGTGCATCTTCCCCTTCCTGAACATTATTAAAGTTTTCGTCTGAAACCAGTAAGTTTTGTGGCGCGTCGTTTTGAAATTCGGACCAATGTTCCCTATCTTTGGAGAGAAAGTTTAATTCTTCGTTTGTTTTTCCTTTGTATAGATTCTTCTGTGCCATCGATATCTAAAGGTAAGTATGTAAATGAAGACGAATCTCTCATCTCAATTGAAGCCATGATCAACTTTTTGTATGGGCAGTAACTACCTTTCAACTTGGGTAAGGAACGGCGTGGTTGGGGGCCTGATAGCCTGCTATGGAAATCTTTTCTACTGCAGGAATAGTCTGACCCCTAGGACATGCGTTCTTGTCTCTAAAAGTATTAGGACACATATTTTTAGGGACCTGATAGCAGTCTAAATCGATGGAAAAGGCTACACAATTAGCTCCTTTGTGGTATGTTCAGCATACTTCTCCTACGACTCGCAAACACCTCCCCCAACAGAAGAAGTACAGGAATTGGTGAACTACTGTGAAACACAAGATTGGCCACTCGTCGTTGGGTTGTGATGCTAAGTCACTCTAGGAATATTTCAAGACATAGAGGGTGGTTTTGATAACACACTTTATAGATCGATAGACGAAGCTATCGTAAATGGAGTAAACAACACCATAGCAAGGTGCGTGGGACGTCTGCTGTCGACCAGGCGCATCGAGGCTGACCTCGGCGAGTCGACCGTCCGGAGGACCGCAAGCAGGGGATGTCCACAGGGGGGAGTTCTATCTCCTCTTCTTTGGAACCTCGTGCTCGATGGGCCACTGGCGGCACTTGCCGATGCTCGGCACTTCGCGGTGGGTTATGCCGACGATCTCGTTCTCCTTGTTCGTGGGAAAACCTCAGCACCATAAGTGAAGTTGCGCAGAACGCTCTGCGAATGACTGAACAATGGTGCAGAGAGAACGACTTGTCTGTAAATCCTAACAAAACAGACATGATTATATTCACTCGAAAAAGGAAACTACCGCCCTTCAAGGCACCCATTCTTTTCAACGAGGAACTAACACTAGTAAAACAAGTGAAATACCTAGGTGTGATGCTTGATGCCAAACTAAATTGCGGAAATCCAAGTTTTGGGGACCGCCAGCAGAGAATGTCCTCAGGGGGGAGTACTATCTCCTCTCCCCTGGAACTTCAAGCTGGACGAGCTCCTGGTGAGCCTCGCCGATACTGGGCACTTTGAGGAGGGTTATGTCGACGATCTTGTACTCCTTGTTCGTGGAAAGATCCTCAGCCCCATATGCGAAGTTGCGCAGAACGCTCTGCAAATGACGGAACAATAATGCAGAGAGGACGACCTGTCTGTTAATCCAATCAAAACGGACGTGATTCTATTCACTCGAAAAAGGAAATTACCGCCTTTCAAGGCACCCATTTTTTTAAAGAGGAACTAAGACTAGTAAAATAAGTGAAATATCTAGGTGTGACGGTTGACGCCAAACTAAATTGCGGAAATCCAACCTAACCTGACCTATGTGGCCATCGTTTGGTGGCCTGCACTTCATTTGAAAACCGGGCACAATCTTACATAAAATCGCCAAATCTTTTAGCCAACCAGTTCAATCTTATTCCTACCAAAGATCACGGAGAACCTAGTGGAAATATATCCTAGCGGAACGCCCCCTACATATCACCTAACATGTCTATGAGCAAAGTGAATTAGTCGACTTAGCTTCTGACCTGTTGTATGGTGGCTTGCATTGAACAAGGAGAACAAACGTAATAAAATAAGTAAGATCCAAAGGCAAGCATGCCTAGCAGTCACGGGATCTTTAAAATTCACACCCACGGTCTCCATGGAGTGTCTGCTGGGTGTCCCTACACTACACATAATAGTGGAGGAGGCTGCCATGAGGGCCTCATTGAGAGACTTGGACCTACCACTACCACTTGGACGAACCTTTCAAGGTCGTCATTTCACCAAAGGAAATTTGGTCCACATCCCACGCTTTACTCATCTCACAGGGCCCCACCTGGTTTACAGACGGGTCCAAAACCGGGATGGGTGCAGGCGTCGACGTCCATGAAATATTAGCTATTCTCCGATGTGTACAGGACAACCTATACAGGAATTACAGTGACGCATACATCTACATATAATCTGACAGCCACAACGCCCTTGGATATCTGAAAGATCCAAGGGTTATATCCAAACTAGTAGACGGATGCAAAGCAGCATATCGACAACTCAGTACTACAAACAGATCCCAGTCCATCAGGGTATCCAAAGGAATGAGAAAGCGGAGGGTCTTGCCAAAAAGGCAACAGCTGTTAGGCCAATGGTACCAGAACCTATTCTGACTATCCCATGAACCTGCATGAACTTTTTTCAAAACTGACTGAGACAGTCGAAAAGGCTCATAAAAGGGCTGGAATCAAAGAAGAGGGTACATGAACTATTGTCCCTTGACAAAAAGTCTATTGGAATGGTAGTTGGCCTATTGATGGGAAGCCATATCAATAAACACCTACACGTCATGAGACTGTCTGAAACCAGAGTGCCGTGGTTGCCTAGAAGCACATAACCTAACCTAACCTACACGTCACGAGACTTTCTGAAACCAGAGTTGAAACCGTGGTTGCCTAGAAAATGACAAAATAACAGAACACATACTCTTCGAAGGTCCCGCACATATGGCGACCAGATTGGACACTTTGAGCACTAAACACCTAGTGCCTGAATGATCTAGGAGGTCCCCTGCTACAGTCTTGCAAACTTCATCAAAAAAATTCTGGTAGACTGATAACGAACAACACAACACGGCAGGTACAATTGGCCAAAGGGCCTGAGTGCTATCCATAAGAGCGCCGTGCATGAAGAACTACCTTTTAACCATATAAAGCAACAAGAGCACATGGTATATACCCTGCGCACCTAATAAAAATAATGGAATGCAAAGGAGTACTACCTATGACAACTTACTACCATAAACAGAGTTACTCTACTCTGGAGCCCAAATCATTAGGGTATCGAAGAGAATGAGAAAGCAGAGAGCTTTGCCAAAAAGGCAATACCACAACCTATTCTGACTATCTAACCCACATGCTCTGCTTTTTCTAAGACTGGAACACTACCGAAGTACTGAATTACTGAATTTCCCGACCAGGTTGGAGACATTAGGAAACTTCATTGAAAATGTTCTGCAATATTGACAACATCAACACAACAGGGCAAGCACAATGGGCAAAAAGCCCTGAGTAAAAGCACAGCAGCGTCAAGGGTTCATAAGGACGACGTGCATGAAGAGATTTCTGCACATTTTTTGTGAAAGATTAATCAACTAAAATATTTTTTTGTTTATTAATGAAACTTATTAGATAGTTCGTCAATTATAAAACAAGGACTTACCAATTTCAGGAAGACAAACTAATCCTCTTCTATCCATCTCCATATTTTGAATTATTTCGTCAGTTCGAATTTCACTTTCGCACTGTACTTCAACTACAGTTTCTTGAGAATTCATTGGTACTGTCTGAATATGGAATTCATCAATCTTAGCATCATAATCCTCCACTACTGGCACTAAGTTTCCTTTAGCAAAAATATTCGGAAATGTGTGTGGATCTTCCTTTTGTTTTTCATTAATTTTTGATTCGGGTCCTGATAATTCCATATTCTGTGACAAAGTACCTTGTGCTTCTTCAATACTTTCAGCAACCTTTCTTGCACTCACAAGGGGTAAGCTGTTAATACTTTTTGTCGAAGTTTGCATGTTTCCCATTGTATTCATAAAATACATAGATGATGGTGTGGTTGAAGTGGAAGTCTTTCCTAGAATTTTTCCTCCTAAGGGAAGTACCTTAATACTGCCTCTATTCAACATTTGCAATTGATTTAAAGGGAAAGCCTTTTTTCCTGTATTGACAGTATTATTTGTTCTAACAGTTACAACTTTATGTTTCACTGAATTGAAATTATTTGTATTCACCACAGAGGTTGCTAGGGTAATTGGTGTAGCAGTTGTAGTTACAATTTTGAATTTATCAAAATTTTTCACCGAAATATTCTTAACGAAAGGTATAGTTAATGTTCTTTGGAGAATACTACCCGAAGATACCGTTTGGGCATTAGAAACAACAATCAACTTTTGACCAGTTGTGGGAACACTCTTCATCACAGTTCTACCTGAAGGACACATTTTAAATGTTTTTTGCAAATCACTATTCGTATTTGTACCCGCAGAGGTAGTTAACGATTTGAACATGATGTTATTATTTGATTTCGTTAAAAACTTCAAACGGTTAGTTGAATTTTCACTTAGATTAGTTGTTTGTGGTGTTGCGTAATTCTGTTCATTCAACTTTTGCACAATATAATGGTCTTGTACTGTATCTGGTTGATCATCAGATACTGTAGATAATGAATTTTGCAGATTGATGTTTTGAAGAAGATTAATTTTTGAACCATTCGACGAGACTGTTGTTATAGGAGTGCTCACTGGTATTTTCAGTGTCTGGGGAAGCTTCTGTGTTACTAACGGATATTGCCCCTTATTCAGAAGTAATTCTTGTTGCTCCAAGTCAGATTTTATGTTTGCTAACTGTTCCTTCGTTTTTGATTTCGTTTTTTGCCTGAAATTAAAAAAAATCATATAGGGTGAAAATATCTGCA
Source organism: Cryptolaemus montrouzieri (assembly GCA_013387265.2). NCBI lineage: Eukaryota > Metazoa > Arthropoda > Insecta > Coleoptera > Coccinellidae > Cryptolaemus > Cryptolaemus montrouzieri. The sequence continues at coordinate 39,170,025 of JABFTP020000144.1, forward strand.
CAACGGGATTGTACAGGAAGTATTGAATGGGACAACAAGATAGTTGAATCTAACATATATAATTTTTTTCTATGGGGTTATAAAATGAAAATATTTACAGAATTGCAACTACCATGTAAAATAACTCAAAATTTGAAGACCCAGTATATCAGGAAAAAGTATAGATAGAAATGAATAGATGAACTAACTATACATTGGTGTAATTTAGCAGCAGAACATTGATCTATGAAAACGAATGAAAATTTATGAAATTTACAATAATCCAAAACCTGTAGCAAAAGAAATAATGGAACAAATTGAAACATTTCACGTGCAAGTTAGCAAAAATAATAACGAGAATCAAGAAGATTCTAACAGAATACACAGCTGATAAGAAAGATACTTTTTTCATTTCGCATCTCAGAATTTTCGCTATTGTGTTGGAATCTGATTTTAGACAGAATCGATATACCTCTTCTTTGAATGATGTATGTGGAAAGCTTGACAAGATAAGCAGTTTTTCTCAAATGATGTTCAATCTGGAGGTCTACGAGAGTCTAGTTATTATGTCAATGTGTATAATATTGAATGTCCATTTGAATCTTGCTACCACTGTTGTAGTCCTTGGCGACGATCTTAGTTTATAGGACTTACAACTAGCTCCTCAAGAACGATTATTTTATATTTTATTAATATTAGTTGAATAATTCAGAGAAAATAATTTTCTACACAAGTAACATATGCTCTTGAAGAGGGGCAGATTAATATGTTATAATTATCACTATTAGAGCACCTAGTCTCACTGATATACAGAGTATTGCATCTACAAAGAATTTTTAAATAAACATGTTAGACTATTAAAGCATATTTTCTCAAAGAAAATTTAAGAGATGAAAAATATATACTATTCAAAGAGGGAAATTTGAATATTTCAAACAGAAAAAAGTTTGTTAAAAAGTATTCAAATATTGGGAAAATATTGTCTTTCTATGGACTTTGTTACAAAAACTAATCTGTTTAGGCATCTCAGTATTCAATAAAATTATGAGAATAAAAACCTTTCTTTTTCTACCCATTGAAAAATAACCAGCTGTTGTAAACTGCCAATGTAGGTGGTTGAAGTCTACAATTTCCGGACCAACACATATTAATTTAAAACAAACAAGGCAAGGAGTACCTCAAGGATCACTACTATACGTGTTGTGTGTTAACGATTTGTTCAGGTGTATCAAAAAATGTAAAATGTCAATGTTTGCGGATGATACAATGATTTATATTACTGGATAAGGATATGAAATGGTCCACTTCAGTAATCAAGAATTGAATAGCTTGTTTAAGTGGTTATGTGATAATAGTGTTAGTGAAAAAATTTAAAAAAAGCAAATATATGGAGATGAGAGGCCATAAAGAAACCTCACTTAATGATCTCGACATAGGTGTCATGTTGAATATAAGCTTGGAGAGCGTAGGCATTAGGAAATATCTTGACGTTATGAAATATATGAAATAAATGAAATATATATATTATGACATCAATTATTTACATGTCAAGTCAAAACTAATAGAAGATTTAATAGAAGTATGCCTCGTTTACGTCGTCTATTCAGAGAGAAATTCCTTCAACTCGTATATGGTCCTATATAGAAGTAGGTTTTTGACCTCTCTCCTGAATGCAAGTTGATGTTTTTCTTTGATTTCAATGGGCAGATGGTTGTATAACTTAGGACCCCAGTAGTAGTTTAGTTTTGCTATGAAAGGTCGTCCTCAGGTCTCCCTTTCTCCTCGTGTTGAATTGATGGAATTGACCATTTGTTTCAAATTCAGGTAAGTGCCTATGTACATATCTCACACATTCCATAATATATATTAATGGTAGGGTCGAGACCTTAAGTTGTTTAAAAGCCTCTCTGCAACTGTCTGTTTGTTTCAGGCATAGAATAATTCGAATAGCCTTCTTCTGCAATCGAACAGGTCTTTGGCTCGTGGAGAAGTGCCCCAAAGAAGAACGTCATGCGAAATGATAGCATGAAAATACCCAAAATAGGCTGTACAACTTATGATGGATGAGAAACTTAGTTCCAAAAGACATTCTGATTACAAAACAAACAAAATGCCAAAAAAGTGTAATTGATGAATAGAATTGGTAACTCACTTAGTTTGTATGCAAAAACTATATTGCATAAGAGTATTGTTGTTGGGCTACAGATAATCAAAAATAACGCCAAGAGAGTTTTGTTGAATATAATCGTTATACACCTATTAGAGTAATGCAGGAGGTCCCGAACTTCATCAGTGTGTAAGCTGTTACTTATCAAACCTTGAAATTCATCTCAAGGTTCATTCGGGAATGTAAGATGAGCTAGAGAAGTTCATACCTGTTCCACTTGTCAGAGAGCATTTTTATGTGGAAGCATTCAGTAACACATTTGTAGAAAAATCTGTTTTCTCACAAAGATTTAAAATCTACAATGATTCATCAAGTAAATCAATATTAATTATGCAGAGACCTAGTTTTTTATACTGACCTCAGTGATGATTTCTTCTCAGTTCTACATTTTCGAGTGAACATTCATTGGACAGAACAGAAACTTTCGTACTTGTTCTCAATGAACATTTGTGAATTATTTTGGAAATGCTTGTGCTGTCTCCAGTTTCCAAAAAAAAACTAATAAATTCAAACAGTCTGGAATATTCAGAATTGAATGCAATTAATGACTAACATCTTATGTAGGATAAACAGGTCGAAATTCAAAATCAAGATTTAAAGAACATCTACCCTCAAATAACAAATCTGTAGTTTTTGAACATATTAAATCAACAGATCACATAATTACATTAGATAATTTAAAAATTCTCAGATTTGTTTGTTAATTTCCAAACTTAGTAAAAAATCAAAGTTCTCCACTCTCAATAGTCAACTAGAACTCTACACTACTCAACATTCAGTTCTAGACATTTGAAAATGAGGTATCTGTCGAAACCCGTCCTGTGAATCAAAAATAAACATTGTGGAAATCATTGTATTTACATTAAGATGAAGTTCCATAAAATAAACCCATCACCAATATCATTAATTTATTAATCACGATTTTTTATTGAACTCTTGTTAGTTGGTTTTTGTGTCTTTCTCTTTTAGTTATTAATATTCCTGATTCTGAACTTTTAGCAACTTAAAATGTTTCCCCAGTCCCTTGACTTTCGAATCATCAAGAGTTGACTGTAGTTCATAGGTCACTGACATAGTATCTATTTTATCTATTCTATATCAAGAACCTGTTCACAGGTTCTTGAAGTTTTCACAATAAGCTTGTGAATTTTCGTGTTTTACTAAGCAAGGATTTCGTTATCAAAATATATTCATACTTATGAATGAATTCATTTTCAAAAATGCCTCCTATAAGAAATTCTCTGAAATGTCTCTTCACAAAAAACTGAAACATTAGAAGGAATACCACAGAGCAGAATATCCTGCTTCGATTTTTATAATGAAGAAATCTTAACATGCATTACTTAGAAATCACAGAACAGTTTTATTATCATTATAAAATGTGAGTTCAGCCAAAGAATCTCATTATGCACACTGGAAAAATAGCAGATGATACTACTTTATCCATTAGAGAACAAGATAGGGAATTATTTGAGCTAACTTTCTTTGGTAGATTTTGGAGATGAGCAATTCTGGTTTCAAGCAAATGACTTGACTCTCAATATGGAGAAAACTGAAGTAATACCTGTAACCATTAGACATGTGACCAAGCTGGGTGAATTGAGGTTAATTGGGTTCACCATTAATGGAAGGGCATTTGAGGAACACATGAAAGAGATGTGCAACTGGAATATTCACAGGTCTTAGAATAAGGTAGATGTTAGGCCGAATTTCCATAACATAGCGACATATTGCATAATTCTATGGGAGTTCAGCACCTGAAGTGAAAAATGTATTTCTGAGGCAGAAAGAGGTACTACAAACTCATGTGGGAGTACCAACAAGCACACATTACAGAAATATCTTTACGGATCACGAAATAAGTCACCATACCAGCTTGTTGCATGTTGGAATATCTCATTTTAGTGCACATAAACAAAATGAATTAGCAATACCAATCAGAAAAAAAAACTGAAGATGACTCAATGTCGCTTCAATTTTCTTGGTGTAAAACTTTACAATAAGGTCGAGGAATTCATGTTATGTTGTTTTATGTATTCCTTGAGAGTGATTGCCTGCTGCTTTATGCTTTCAGTTTGTCGTGATGTATAATTGATTCTTCTATATTCTTGAATTTTTCAACTGTCGCATATCAATAAATTCTATTCAATTTGCTCATTACTTTATTAAGAGCATTAATGAACCTAGTAAAGTTTTGAAGGTAATATAAATCTTTTATATTCTGAAAAAATTAAATACTTCTTCAGTCTTTAAAATTATTACCTATCTAGTTTCATATCAAACTGAAATTTCATGAGCCTCATAACTTAAAGAGTCTTAATTTCTATTTGTTATATTAATAGAATTCTCATGAAAATCATTTGTTTCACTAATTTCATTTGGAACGAATGTAATAGAAAACACATCAAACCTTCTAGAACTAAATAAGTTTTTACCTATATATCTGCTGAATTTTACTGATTTTTGAAGGTCCTAGAAGATGCTGTGCTAAACTGCTTTCAGAAAATTTACGTTTTTTACTTTCTTCATGTTTAGGAACATCAGGAATCCTGAATGAATTTGGTTTATTACATTCACCAAGTATATTTTGATTCAATGGAACTGCAGAATGTTTTCTTTCTGTGCTAGCTGGTAATGGTAGTAATTTATTATTTTGATCTGCACCTTCTGCAACTTCATCTGCTATGGCTAGATATGCAGTCTGTGGAGTAGTTCTAGGCATCAAAGGTATAACTCTACGTCCTTCTTGGGCCCATTCTTCAGCATACTCATTTTGACCACTTATACTGGAAAATTTAGATAAGTTTGAAATGAAAATAATAATATTGAAATACTTACTGGTAAGCAATTGTACTTAATTTTTCATCACTTAATGCTCTTCTTACTTCAGCTCTATGTCTTTCTTGTGATATATTTAAAGCGTTACTAGTCTCTTTCAACAGCTTTCGTTTATCAGGATTTAAGGGACCTTGAGCTCTCAAAGCGGAAACAAGATGGGAATACGCTTCCAATTCTAAAATATGACTTATTCACGTCTTCTGTAGAAATAAAAAACTAAAACACTTTACCCAGATTTCTCAAGCTCTGAATAGATTCGTCCCTTGTCATATCAAGCAATAATGGCCACATATTAAGTAAAATTTGCTCTATTTCATGAGCACATAATCAATTCAGAATCATGATAACCAAAATAATCAAAAATTCAATTGTTTTGATCAGCCTCCAACCTTATTGTATTATGTTGATATTTCACGAAGGTTATGTTTTAGATATGAGTTCTCTGTTATCGCATATTACCTTAGTTCAGTCTTAATAAATATTTCATATCCAGAGAAATTTACATGCATTTTATGATACATTATTGAAATTTCCGAAAATATTTTTAACCAAACGAAATTGAAGTACAATACTAATTGACAGGAACTAACCGAAACGGCGCCTACTTAAAAAAAATTAAAAATAATCACTTTACTAATCTGTGTTTGGCATTTGCTAAGTTCCTTTTACCCCATATCGATAATATAAATATCTTATTCATTCATTCAAAGGAAGTTTGATTATTTTAGTAATTTTAGATCACAAGAGCGTACATATATATATATATATATATATATATATATATATATATATATATATATATATATATATATATATATATATATATATATATATATATATATATATATATATATATATATATATATATATATATATATATATATATATATATATATATATATATATATATATATATATATATATATCTGTTCATGCAATCAAACTGATTTCATGAAAAATATAAATCCACCACCCGGTAATTGATACCATTGCCAGGCAATGATTATAATCAAAACATATCCTGGAGTAATTATATATTAGGATAACGTTAAATGTTATGAGAATATATCAATCTACCAGAATATATACATACTATAGCATCATCAGACAATGATATCAATGTACCAACGAGTAGTGTCAGAGGCTTTCTCCCGGAAAAATCCAGTGTACGGACCTTAGTCAAGTAACACTGAATGTTACTCATTAATAGTTTCCTTTGTGTGAAGTGGTGAACGATCGAATAGAATACTGCTCTGAATATAAATATGACAAAATTGTCAGTTAATTATATTACATTTATATAAACAAATAAATAAAATATGAAATGAGATTCTGAGCAGTATAAACTAAAGAGAAAACCTATGACTCTACCTCATTATTATTTTCGGAAAGAAACCTACGAAGAATATTACAAGATTTGATGACTGTTATCTTTTGTAACTGTTCAAACAAATTTTTCTTCAGACCCAAAATCTCAATACTTTTGTGAAGATTTTTATATATATATATATATATATATATATATATATATATATATATATATATATATATATATATATATATATATATATATATATATATATATATATTTTGATATTCATTCAATATTCAATATTCACTTTCGTCGACTCGTAAAGTATATTTAGAAACTTTTGTATAATATTTATTTTGTATACTATGCGTTTATGTAATTCAGTTTGGGGATAAGTAGAAATTGATATTATCAGTATTATCAATTAATTTGGATCATATATGTTTAACTAATACTATTACATATCTCAGATAATTCATATGCTCTGTAGTTTTGTGACTATTACAGAATAATAGAAGTATATTCTTCAATCGCAGCCAAATTATAATTTTCTCTTGTCTTATCGTTTATGTTTAGGCGATGAACAAGAACACTATATTTTTTGATGATGAAACTGACTTTTTATCGATTAGAAACATCAGTAGAGTTGTTTCGCGTCAATCGCTTTTCATTTTCTCCCCTAACAAATTCATGCTAGACTTCTTCTTGGATGCGCTTCACATCTTAAGCCCTTTCTCTGCATATGATGTGTTCAATTCATTATGTCTGTTGTAATATTGTTAATCTACATAGAGTTCTATTTTGGTTAAACGATCATGGAAAAATTTGTTAAGTGAAAGTGAGGGTGAAGATAGAAACCACAGAATATACATTACAATATATTATCTTCATTCTGTTCAGATACCAACGAATAGAGATATAATATCCTGCTATATATATGCACATGAGTTGAGGCACAAACACATTAACATTCATACATACTATACCCATATCTTACCTGGGATTCGAACCTGGCCTTGGCGTGGTAGTCAGTACCTCTACTGACTTACCCGCGGAGGGAGATATATATATATATATATATATATATATATATATATATATATATATATATATATATATATATATATATATATATATATATATATATATATATATATATATATATATATATATATATATATATATATATTCGGAGAAATATTATATTCTGTAACCGCCTCGGTAGATGCACGGTTAGTGCGCAAGCATATTGGAGCTGCTAAGCCGAGGTGCCTGGTTCGAATCCGGGTTTATGTTATGGATATTGTCCTTGAACAAAAAAGTGATACTTGAAAAGAGTCGCCTAAAGAGGCATAAATTTCCGAAAACCAGATAACTTGTAATCCTTGTGGTGGTAGCTACCATTGCATAAGAGAGTGGTTCGGAATCTACTATAAGCTGTAGGTCTCTGTGTAAAAGCAGCAGATCTACCTGTCTAGATGGCCAATGCAGCCCAGCCCGCAGTAAAAAGAATTACATTCTGTGGTAAAACGTCAAGAACGTCAGAGTGGATGACATTAACAATAAACAATATAGATAGATATGAGAAACTGAAAAGAAAAGTTTTCTGAGTCGGTTTTTTAGAAAAACTCTCAACAAAAATCTTTCGATATTAGGACTATTGTTTTGTTGAGTACTTTTTCCAGTCAATAATGCCTACTCCTGGATTGAGAATTGTAAGGGGTCCAGATTGGTGTTGGGGAAATCAAGGTAAGTGTTTGTTATGAAACCTGAGTGCATTTCAAGGAATACCTATTCTTTTTTGGGATTTGTTTATTCATTCAAATGACTAAATAGAATGTAGTTATCTAGTAGCAGTATTTGTAGTGAATATTTTTCTCAAATATGGAACCATTTTCTTTCGAAATCATCCAATATTGTACAAGATTGTATGTATTCTGGACAAACCAGCATTTGTTAACATATATTTTGAACAAGACCTATGGCTTACTGTAGGCGTTACATATTTCTTTTGTCATCATCATCATCCTCTTGAGAGCTCAAACTTTAGTATATCATTTCATGAGTGAGGATTTTGCATCAATATATTAATTAAAAATGGAAATATCCATAGTGTTTTCATTCATAGTCATATATTGTGTAACATTGGTATATTGCAATGTTAGTAATCAAATATAGCAAATATATTAAGTTTTTGTTTATTGATTTACTCATAATTAAAATGCTGATAACAAATATAAGACAAATATGTATTTGAAAATAGTTAAAATGAAGTTGGAATATAATTCATTGTGTTGAGTAAACTCAACAATTAAAGTGAAAAAGAATAATAAAGATAATGATCATACTTCACTGATTAGTGTATTATGAATTGAACGCTAACAAAGAACAGCAATTTGGAAGTATTGTGTTGTGGGTAATATAAGGATCAGAGCAACAGAAATTATTAACTGCTAATAAAATATTCAATGATATTCAAAACAGCGCCTTCAGGAAACAATATCTCCTATCTTGAAATTCTTTAGTGTTTTACAATGATTGTTATTGGCATTTGTCTATTTATAATATTGGATTAATTGGATACACAGTTTGGGAAAGAGCTCTAAGATGTAAGTATTATTATAAATAACAAACATACTGCTACTTCTAGTACACTCATTAGAATTTAAAAGGACTCTTACCCTGTATAGTCTTATTTGTGGTATATCTAGTTTTGAATATTTAACATGAACATAGTATTAGTTCAGAGTAATGGAAATAGGAACAATTATAGTCTTATAAATAATTTTTCTGAAGGATTTTGTATGTATTAGTATATTTGCTAGGCGTTACAAGGAAAATATTGTAAACACTACTCAGAGTCAGCAATTCAGAGAGTTGTGAAGGTTGTGGACTAAATGATTTAAACAATCTATATACTAAACTGATAATCCTTCTAGGTCCTCATTTTCTTGATAAACACCACATTGTTATTGTTGCTGTACATAGTAGTATAACACTACTGCTGGATTTGATGAAATATAAGGTACCCACTGATTTCATGGAAAATAAAACTAAAATAGAAAGTTGGACGAGAAGAAATTGCATGGAAAATATCCTTAAATTTTATAGTAGATTATATGGATGAAACTCATTCTAATAAAATGTTAACATCTAGACAAATGTTATCTGAAGTAGTATGCTTGAAAATCGAATTGTTTTCACAAGAAAACTATAGAAAACATATTTTGAAACAAATGTACAGAGTGGATAGATTTCACGTTTAAGTACTGCAGCTATGTGAAATATTGTAAATAGAGAAAAATTACCCCTTTCATTTTACAGTTATTTTGAAAATTTAAATGTATTTGCGAACTACTTGCGGTTTTTTTAACGGTTTTTATGTTATAATTCAGAATTGCGTTTTTTCAAATATAAATCATAGGTAGTTTTGATTCGGTTGAATAGAGTTTCTTTATTCTATTCAAAAATATATCACTTATGCACTCAATTTTTTCATCTAGGTTGTGCTTTCATGAGAAACCGAACATTGAAATACCCAATGAACACATGAACATAATGAATATATATATATATATATATATATATATATATATATATATATATATATATATATATATATATATATATATATATATATATATATATATATATATATATATATATATATATATATATATATATATATATATATATATATATATATATATACAATATATATATTGTATTTACAATAAATGCTTATATCTATAATTTTGGTGTGTGTCAGAAAAAGCACAAGTGTGAGCTCAGGAAATGTAACAGGGGAACCATAGTATCTTGTATATAATTCAATAAACAAGTGAAAAAACCTGAGGAAAAAACTCGTTTCCCTGTCGCTATTGCACTAGCAATAGCTTGTCTGTTTATGTTGTGTTAGTGTCGTGTGTACAAAAAGAGTAAGAAAGATTTTTCTGCTTAGCCGCTTCACTCTCTCTTGCATTCTATGATTTCTAAATGAAGACAAGGGTGAAAGAAAGGGGGTTTGGGACAGGAATCTGTAACAATGGAAAAAGAAAACCAGCAGAAAAATATTTCAACAATCATACTTCTTATATGTCTAAACAAATCTGAGAAAAGATTTTACATAGCAATGAAGGTCATGAAAAGGACTAAGGAGATAATAAAAAAAATACATATCCTGCAATATTTCCTTCAAATTCCATCTCTGTTTGACCGAGAGGGCCCCGATGGCCAGGTTCAGTCTTCCAAGTGATACCGATTATGATCTATAAATGTTTTAGAATCATTATGGACCCAATAATCTGGGTTGACATCGCCCATATATTATTTCTTCGTGGAACTTGCTTAATTTTAAGAAAAATTTGCCATACTTCCAGTTACCTCGAAAATATTTGAAGCTGCTATTGAATTCAGGATCGTTGGATGCATGAAAAGTATGAGTTTTTCAATGACACCCAAAATGGATATTGTAGAAATGGGGATCCTATTACAGAGCAGGTTTCTGGAGGGAAGAAAATATTTAGTTGCTATACGATCTCAACAAAGCAGCGATATTGTCTCACATAAAATAGTTCTTATGAAGGTAAAGACCAACGGTTTTCGTGGAGAATTTATGACCTTCTGTGTCTCAGTGGTCAGACGCAGGTCACAATCTGGGGACATTATACATGAACTCCAACATTGTGAACTATGGCCTTCCATAGGGTTCAGTCCCGGATCCCATACTCTATTATATTAGCATTTTATATATAAATGATGCAAACCACATAGGAATATACAATGACGATAATTCGAGATAATCAGTGGTTAAAATGAAGAGGAAATCCCAGGAAAAATAATGAGAGTAATGAAAAAAGGTAAGGCCTGGTTTTCAAGTAACAAAGTGAAATTAAATGAGGGAAATACAGAAATACTCAATATCGGAGATAAAGAACCATTGACATCAGTCAAGTATTTGGGAATTTCTTCGGACTTCAGACAAAATTGCTTCAAACGAAAATTTAAACATTGACAAAATAAATGGCTTCTTAGTGTGGGGATTGGTTTCACCGATGTCTAGCATCTTCATACAGCAAAAGAAAGCATTAATAATAAAATCATTGAAATAAGTTCATGCGATCCTTGTAAGCCGATATTTATCAGGGAAGGGATACTTTTAGCAGTGAATTCATTTATCAAGTTCTGAAACACATGCAGATCAAGTTGCTCAGCTATGAATCACAGACTGTCCTTCCCTATCCGTCCCATAACCTCTCTTTAGTGACTTTGTTAGTTCCCTAGATTTTTTACAAGCGCTGATATGTCCACATTCCGAATGTTTCCAATTTAATTACTGTACATGATTTTGCACCATAAGCGAAGAGCAGATGTCCTTCTGCAAGCAGATGATTATCACAGTGGTGAATGCTGGAGCGTGCCAAGATATATGGGATGTTCTTCAGCAATTCCACGACCATATACACTGGCTCCGATCCCATGGATAGTTTTGGAGTCGTCAGTCAATCAACAAGGGTTCTCAAGTAGTCTGTCTCTGGATCTGCCGATTCCTGTCTGTTAGGAGTGGTAATTTGAAGGGGCAGTTTCATGTTGTCTTTGTGTATCATTGTCAGACCGTATATCCAGCATCTCATTGGTCTCAATTTCAACCTGAAGAGTGTCAGGCACAAAGCTGAGCATATCTGGCCATTTTGGGAAATGGAATCTGTATGTAGCCATTCTTGGTACTCATCTAATTATTGGGTGAAAGAAAGCAAGACCTAGTATCAGTTTGATGGTTGCAGTAGGTGTAGAAAGAAGTTATTGAGTGAACATAATGTAGGCAGTTCTCTGAAATGAGAGAGATTGAGTTGGAATTTCTTTTTGAGATTGTACTCTCACTAAGTAATACTGCCACAAGTGATAGGTAGTCTGTGCACCATTACATACTTAGTGAAGTTGTTATATTTTCCAGTTGCAAGTTTCATATAAGCTTACTGCTTGGGGTAACCCCCAGACGTTTTGCCCCCTCCCCAACTGGAATTAATACTAATCTGGATCAGGGGGTTAGGTTAGATCTTGTGTTTTTCTATTTTTCACACCATTTCAGGTTAGCTATTACCTCTGGTAGCCTATCAGAAATGACATCGTCTTCATATCCGTGAGTCAGGATGGCTGAATCGTCAGGGTATGATTAGATGTCCTTGAAAGTATCTATAACGCCTCCCTTCCAGAATACATACGTCTGTTCGTCTGTTTATCTGGCCCTTTTTCAGATCTAATGTTAGCATGGGTTCTTTGGAGAGAACCCTGTGTCATCTCGGATTTCCTCTTCTTTATCAGTGAATCTTTCCAATAAATTCCCATGTTATACTTTGTCGAAAACTCTTTCACATTCTATGAGAAATATGAAAATATCTTTTTATCTTGGATGTTCTGAATCATCATCTGAATACAGCAGATTGTCGTCTTTGTTTCCAATCATGCTCTGAAACATCTAGTTGTATATATTCGATCTATGAATAATTTTGAAAAATATCTTCAAGCTATGCTTTATAATGCTTATTAATCGGTAGTCATTATGCTTCTGAACATTTGAGGTTATCCTTATGTTAGCCTAGCTATGAATAGTTTTACGAAATAAAGCTACGGGACTCTTTTAGGGGTAAGAGTACTCTAGCAGCTGAAAAAGAGGCCCATTTTTGACAATTTATTGTTGGAGTATAGTAAAAAGAATCGAATTCCTTCTTTAGCACATATATATTGAGATCCGATCAACTTCTTTCTTAATTAGAATTTTGGTACGAAATGAAGGCTGCATGATCAATCTTCGAAATTACGTTTTTAGAAAAGCCTCGGCGAGAGAAACGATTTCTGCGAAACTATTAGACGTATAAGAAAAAACGAAAGGAATTCATAATCTACATACAAGTGGCTAAGGAATTACGAATGAATTTTTGTGAAAATGGCACCCTCTTGAAAAAAGCTCGATTTTTGGTTAAAAAGTACACCTGACATAGTTTTTAAAAAAGAAATTAAAATTCGATCAAAAAATGACCACGCAGATCTTCAGAAAACGTTATTCTAAGGCTTTTGTTGAAATTTCTAGTAGATCCATGCAATAACGCTCGAGTTATCTTTTCAATACATGATCAACCCCCCAATTGGTATTTATTTTACTCACACGTTACGATTCATTGATTGTCGGCGTTGTCGATAACATCTGTTTGTAGGCGTTTGAGACTTTCAGGAGGGAAGTAGAAGATCCATAGAGAATTAGGGGACATCGAGATAACGCAGGTGTGGGGGCGCGCGCAGATTAAAATATAGTCTAAAAAGGCCAAAAAAGTAAATGCTAATCAAGTACTAAAGTAAAGGAAGAATTATTAGCGTATAATTTTTGTTATTGGGTAGTCTAAAACTTGTTATCATTTGTGCAAAAATTCATGTATTTCAGTAGGACAGGCATTGCGTCAAAATCATGACTGAAAAACGCATGTATTAAAATAGAAAGTACTGCAACCGCAACTGCAAAATACACAGATGAAGATTGTATAAATTTTAATTTCCAAAACTTAGTTTATATTTGTTTAAATTATAATGGAATAAACACATACAAAGCATCGAGTAATAATCATTAATTGATGTTTTATGCATGTTTATAATTAAAACTAACAAGCGAGGACTTCGAGGTTAATGTCAAACAGGACAGGTGTTATAATTTCCTAAGTATTTTCATTAATTTCTGAGTGTTTTTTCATATTGTGGCGAGTCTATTTAAGTTCATAAGTTGAAAATTTGAAAAATGGTAGTAATTTATCATTTGCGGATTTAACTGTTCTGAATAACGAAATCCAAATACTTAAAAAAACATGCCATAGAAAATATGGATGAAGAAATGTTATCGGAAATTGAAACCTTAACTCGTCGATAAATTCAAAAAAAATCTTAAACAATATAAATATGCTGTTTCCTATAGGGGACATTTCACTGTATTTGTTCAGGCAAAGTCAGGTAATGTGGGTAACCTAGATCCGTTAGCTTTGGGTAAACTTTTCTTTAAAAATAGCGACTTTAATTTCAACATTAAAAAAAAAGTCTAGGAAGGGTAGAAATAGAGTTGGGATTGACTTTAATAGAGCGCATGAAGCAAATACCTTCAAAATACTTTAAATGATTCTGATGTTTTTATACCATCTAACTTAGTAACTAGTATAGGTGTTATATCAGATATCACGATCGAGCTTACAGAAGATGAAAAATTAAAGTATGCAAAAACGTCTACAGAAATCCTAAGAGTTCAAAGATTGAAAAGACGTGTAATAAAGGAACACAAACCAGTATATGTGGACTAAAAATCGTGTGTTCTCACCTTTCAAGGAAAAAATCTCCCCAGTTTTATAATTCACATCACACATTTCACATCATTAACGTGGGGCAATATATTAGTCCCGTCATACAATGCTATCACTGTTTGCGTTATGGCTGAACAATGTAGGGGAAGAAAAAGATGCCGAAATTGCGGATCCGAACACGATGAAGCACAATGTGACATAGTAGAGGCTGAATGTATTTTTTGCAAAATGAACCATTCTGCAGTAGATAGAATTTGTCCTGAGTACGGTAGACAAAAGAAGATCAAGGAAGCGATGGCCGTCTACAAATATACGTATTATGAAGGTAATACCCTTTACAAAACTAATCTGAGAAATATATACACGAGTCTTAGAAAATTTCCCAATCTGAAAAGGAATGATAAATATATAAATGATCAAGAAGATTATAATAAAATTCCTGTTACCATAACTAGACGAACATTTTCACAAGTTCTGAAGGACAATAAAGATAAATCACAACAGGCTAACAGTTCAAGGAAGATAACCACTCATTCAGTAAGAGAGAGACCACAACCACAACAAAAGGATATGATTATGAAGAACATAGAAAATATTTGATAGACACAACACAAAAAATAAGTCATACATTACAGGAATGGGAAAGAATAAAAGTTTGCCAGAGGAAGGAACTAATACCTGGATGGAAAATCAACACAATACTACCAATCAAATTCATGGAAAAATAAACGATAATAATATACATGTTCTTCAAGACTTTAAGTGAAAAAAGTAAAAAGTACTCTGGAAGATGAAGAAATGGAAAGCATATCAGGGGATGAAAAGTTTAATAATAATAATTGTACAGTTATTATTATTAAAGTTTTTTTACTTGACTAAGGTCCGTACACTGGATTTTTCAGGGAGAAAGCCTCTGACACTACTTGTTGGTACATTGATATCATTGTCTGATGATGCTATAGTGTGTATATATTCTGGTAGATTGATATATTCTCATAACATTTAACGTTATCCTAATATATAATTATTCCAGGATATGTTTTGATTATAATCATTGCCTGGCAATGGTATTAATTACCGGGTGGTGGATTTATATTTTTCATGAAATCAGTTTGATTGCATGAACAGATATATGGGCAACTCGTCGGGGTGAAACCCCTATATATATATATATATATATTTATTTATTAAATTAATAAAAAATCATAATAAAAATCAGAGCTAAAAAATAATTAAATTAATGATCAAATTAGATGAAAAAATTTAGATACTTCAAAATTTTGTTTATAATTATAATAAGGAAATAACTTCAATGAAAATGTTTAACAATATAGTTAACAATTTCAAAATCGTGCAATGGAATATAAGATTATTAAAGTCCAACTATAATCATATGTGTGTACTATTAGCCGAATTGGATCCGGGCATAATATCTCTTTCGGAAACTTTTCTGAAAGAAAATGATATGGTTAGATTTAAGAGATACAACATAATAAGGGTAGATAGAGAGGATGATAAAGGTAAAGTGGCCTCAATTATCAAGGCCTTAATTGAATTTGAGAAAGTTGAAGTTATTAGAAATGTTTTAACCATAGTAATTAAAACAGCAAATTTGTATTTGATCAATGTTTATAATCCTCCTGATCAACAATTAAATGTCAATAAGCTTACAACCTTTTGTGAACGGTTTTGATAGCGCATTCTTATTGCTTGGGGATTTTAATTCTCACAGTCCGATGTGGGGTTCTGGTACAATCAATCATAATGCCAAGGTTGTAGAAAACCTCACCTAATAATCTTATTTTATTAAACAATGGCTCACCTACTAGATTCACTAAACCGGATATTAACAAAAGTGTGCCCGACATATCTTTATGTTCAGCAGGTCTAGCTAACAAATGTTTATGGGATGTCAAATACGATCCTGGATTGAGTGATCATTTCCCTGTCGTGATCTCCATAGAGACAAACTCAACATAAAGCGGACTGGCTGAAATATCATGATAATATGGTTTCAATATTGAATAGCTCATCATCATAGATTTCGAGAATATAGTGGGAAAATGTGCAGATGAATCAATTCCAATATTGAAGAAAACTGGTCATAACAAATATCGGGTAATATGGTGGGATGCGGAAATGGGTGAACTGGTTAAAGAAAAAAGAGAAGCATTCCGTAAATATGTAAGGGAACCTTCTAGAGAAAACTATGTCAAGGCGAAGCGTATCAAAGCAAAAGTAAAAATTACGATGAAAAAGAAAAAAATCAGTCCATTTGAAAAATTTTGCGAGAGTATATCTTTTAAAGACAGCAAAAAAACGTGGAGAATGATTAATAAATTTAATGGTAACAAAAATCCGACTAATATAACCGAACATCCACCAAGTGAGGTCTTGCTTCAGCTCATGAAAGAATTGGCTCCTGGAGAAGATGAGAAAATATCTTGTTTGAGAATTGACAATAATATACAGACACCCTATTCTTGTATGTATGAACTTAACATGGCACTCAGATTGAAAAAAGACACTGCTCCTGGACTAAATGCACTATCATATTCCTTGTACAGGAACATACCGCATCAGGGAAACAAAAACTTCTTGCGATCATTAATAACCTATTGGATAATCCTTGTGAAATACAGGAAATCATGAAGATACTTATAATATCTTTTGTCAAACCAGGTCGTAAGTCAGATGACCTTTTCGGAATCAGACCAATAGGACTGTGCATAATAAACATCGTCAAAACACTAATCAAAAAACGAATAGAGAAGACTTTGGAAGTATATTAGAAACAAATAATGAAATAATATATGAATATCGTAGAAGCAAATCTGTTAACGACAGTCTTATCATACATGATAACCAGAATGTACAATGCATTCGCACGAGAACAATTCGCCATAATCATATTTCTTGATATAAAATCAGCATACGACAAAATATCAACATACTAATAGAAGTTCAACTAATTGAAGCTATGATAAAAACAGACAACTTTTTATAAGAGATCATAAAACAGGAGCATTGATCGGACCCTGGATAACCGGTAAGGGCCTAATACAAGGATCGAAAACCAGTCCACCATTGTTTAACTTCTATCTAAAAGATATAGCGAATTGTGCAGGAAGCGGTGTGGATATTGGACAATGCGCGGATGACTTATACTTGATGATTACAGGTTCAGACCTGGGCTTAATGTACGAGACACTGTAAATAACACCGGATGGGTTGGCCTTGTGGCTTAAATATTGAGAATTGTCCATATCAACAGAGAAGAGCGCAGCGATGTTTTATGCTAGGAAACAATTACCGGATTTGCCATACTTCTCACTTAGGGGTGATAATATTATATGGAAGAAAGAATCAAAATATTTGGGTGTAATATTGGACAGCAACCTATCATGGAAGAAACAAACAGAGGCATATGTTCGAAATCTTTGAAAAGCTGTCGATCTCCTACGTTGTTAGTGTAGGACATGGTGGGGAGCACACCCAAGAATACTACTGACGATATATAAATCTCTAATTTCACCGCATTTGGACTTTGGGGGAATGTTATATGGGGGATGTTCTAAGACAAGAATAGCCAGTTTAGATAGAATACAATATATGGCTCAAAGAACGGCATGTGGATTCATGAGGACTATACCCATCTATTTTTAACTGGCAGAGTGTGGCGAACTTCCACTGGAGAAAAGAAGAACTATATCGACACAGAAGTTTTTATGTAAGAATTATAGAACGACAAACAATCCAATAATTAACAAACTAGAAAATTTAACACCGTTCAAGGGATTCTGGAATAATAAATATACACCAGCTTTCATGAAAGCACACCAGAATGTAACACTGCAGGCTCGATGGACACACTGAAAATCAAATACATGGCTAAACTTCCAGACCATTGGACCATTTTCTCCGCTGGAATGATGGCCATTTGCAAGGCCATAATATTTATAATTAAAAAAAAAAGTCCAGACGTACAGTGATTTTTTTCTGACTCCTTAAGCGCTGTAAACAAACTTGCCCAGTATAACTTATCATCTAATGATGATATAATGACAATGAATGCAAAAAATACCTCTATAAAGCAAACGTATTAAATCTGGATATCATTTTGGTATGGATACCAAGTCATTCGGGGATCATAGATAATGAGAGAGCCGATACATTGGTCAACCAGGGAAGAAATGAAACTGAAACAGTTTTAAAATACATGGGAGATCAAAGAGATGTTGGAAACCTATTAGAGGACAGAGTAAAGAATCAGGTGATGAGAGAACGGAGAGAGATAGGTTTGATCAAGGGAAAAACCTATGCGCACATGGGAAACAGGGACAAAACCTACATAGAGATATTTCTTGTTAAAATATGACTTTCCTAGAAAGAACATCATAACAATGATGAGATTGCGTTCCTACCATTGCCTGACCCCGGAACATTTATATAAAATCAAAATGAACGATAATCCAAACTGCCAATGTGGTCAACTAGGAGATATCACCCATATCGTGTTTGGTTCTCAGCTCAATTCATATAATTGTAAATTACTATATAGTAAATTAATTAGTCTAAAATTGACATGTTCATTTAATGTAAATGATGTTATATTTAGTCGATCAATGGAAGTTATTGAAGTAGTGATGGAATTTATTAAGGCATCAAATTTAAAAATATAGTCAATTGAGCTTTCTATGTTAATACTAATTTACCTGTAGATTTTGACCCTGGTGTTTATTCGAACCATCCTCGTCCTCTAGGGTACTGGGGTGGGATAAAGTTTGAGACTGGGTACATAACCTCGGTTGAGCCCATATCCCCTTGTTGTGGACCTGAGAGAAGAAGAAGAAGAACTAACAAGCGAACCAGCAAGTGACGTACAAGCATCGTCGCCTTTGCCCCCTCTAGGCAGCTGCCCCTTGCTTTCATGCTGAGTGTTATAAATGAGGCAACATATGTATATCTTATTCCTTTCGTCTCGTGTCAAAAGTATCCAATTTTAATTTATATGAAGGCAATGATTATTCATTTTATTTTCATTAGCATTATCCCTCGTGATTGAGAACATGGTTTTAGAAGTTGATCTTTTTCTTTCACTCGCGTATCTTTAAAGTGCAAACTTCACACTTTACGGAATATTCAATAATTTTAATAGCAGTAAAAGAAATACAGTAGATTCGCGATAATGTGAACTCGAAAAATTCGTGGCTGTTCGCAGCTTCGACCTGTTGACACCAACGAATGTATGAATCAAATGAAAACAGATTTACATATTCTTCAATTTTTATTAGGGACGTACGTACATATACTAATACATTTTGACATCATCAGTTTGTATACATACATAGGTCAAGTTATTTAAAAAATTGAGTTACTTTAGTTTGAATTTTTTTGGTGTAAATTTGCAATGGCTGCTCTTTTCTGAATTTGTTTTAAAGTCATCATGTCACTGACATCAACATTCTCTTGTTCTGCCCATTATGAAACTATTTTGATAGCTGCAATAGTTTCGGAGAGGGAAACTTTTTGTTGTGATATAAAGCTGCAATAGTTTCGGAGTGGGAAATTTTTTGTTGTGATATAATCAAATCTTCACAGTCGCTATATTCAGAAATATCACTCTCCTTATCTACTCCTAGGACAGTCTTGCATTTTGTACACCGAAGGTACAAGAACATGTAATAAGTCAAGAGTATCGTTCATCATGGTTTCCGATACATTTTGTCTCCAAATTTCACGAAGCCTAGCTAATGGTAAATCTTCCCCATTTTCATTTTTTCGTAAATAATTATGCCTTTGCTATCGGTTCCCTTTCCAGTCGTTCCCAAGTCGTATGTAAATGTAGAAAAAGTTTTTGTCTCAAGAGCATCTGCTATTACGCGACCCCGAACTAGTGATACTGACACCCTTTCTGAACTCTTCTATAATTAAAGATTTCTCATAAAGAGTCAACAACCTTTTTGTTTTTTTAGCCATTATTTTAACAGCGAAATAAATCCCCAAACACTGAGCACATCTGTCTATGAACTCCAACAAACACAAAATGAGTAGATGTGTATTTGATAGAGTGATAGGTCTCATTTCACCCCCGTAATGCTGCAGGTCTGAACTATCTAATTCCTGTTCACATGAAGGTGCCATTTGTTAACATTACAGATCGATTATGGAAAAGATTTTGTTTTCACGTGATTGAGACGTTTACTTAATGCGAGTCTACTGTATTAACTACTGTGGTCCATTAAACCCGCTGTAGATATTATCCGAAAATTTTCTTTGAGCAATAGTTCAGTGCAAAGACGAATTGATGAGATTAGAATATTTTAATTTTAATTTAATTGGAATATTTAATTTTAATGGAAGCACAGGAAGGCTAACTGGTAGTGAAGTTGTCGGAATACATGGAGAGGAAGAAGTTAACGACAATGGAAGAAGACTGGTAGAAACATGTGAGCAATATAATCTGAAAATATGGAATGGCTTTTCTGATCATAAAAACATCCATAAATATACATGAACACAGACAACAAGGAACCTCAAATCTATTATCGATTACATTATAGGAAGAAGAAGATCACTACCTAGAGTCGACGATGTAAGAGTATATAAAGGTGCTGAATGCGGTTCAGACCACCACTTCATCAAAGCTAAGATCTATTTTGCCCAATATACACATATGATACCGCAAGCAATGCAAGCCTAAAAGATACAAATTGGACCTTCTGCAAGATCCTTCAGTGGCTTTTCTCTATAAACTATGATTGAGCCAAAAGCTCACCGAAATAGACGATTCCATACCAACGAAACTGTATGATGGTCTAGTTAAATCAATCCACCAAGCAGCTGAAGAGAGTCTTGGGGAACTGGATAATGGAAGGAACAAGAAAAGTCTATACTGGTGGAACGATTCGATCAAGGAAAGTATAGAGGAGAAAAAAAGAGCATACAACAAGTGGTTAACAACAAAAGATTCAGAAGACAGAAAATACTACACGCGAATTAGTAGGGAAGTGAAAAAAGAAATAATAAAGAGAAAGAACGAATTTAGGGATGCGAAACGTAAAGAAGTCGATCAATACTTGGGAAGCAGCAGATCAAGGGAATCTTGGAGACTCTTGAAGAACTTGAGAACCAACGAGAATAGCAGAACGAGTTTACAACCAATAAGTATGAGTGAATGGGAACTTTACTACAAGCAACAGATGAAGGAGGACAGAGTACAATTTGACAGGACGGAGTTGGAACTGAACGAACAAAACACTGAAATAACAAAAATTACTCCAAAAGAAGTCAAGACCCACATCTGCTTGCAAAAAAACGGCCGATCACCAGGACCGGGGCAGGTAAACGCAGAACTTCTAAAGAGCGGACCGGATATCCTGTTCGAATGGTTAACTCATTTATTCAATAGATGTTTATCAGGAGAACAACTCTGGGAATATTTTAGGAAGGGGTACATAACTAATATTTATAAAAAAGGAGATAGAAGGGATTGTTCGAACTATCGGGGAATAACGGTGTTGAGCAGCATAGGAAGAATATATGGAAAACTACTTAAAATCAGAATAGAAGGAAGTTTGGAGGAAGTGGAGGACCATAGCGGCTTCAGAGCAGGGAGATACTGCGTTGACAACATATTTAGTATAAGAACAATCACCGATATACGCTTGGCCCACAATCTTATGACTTTCCTCCTCTTTGTCGATTCGAGGAAGGCCTATGACGGCATACCGTTATGTAAACTCTGGGAGGCAATGAAAGCACAAAACATAAATCACTGCTACATTAGAGCAGTCAAAAACCTGTATAGTGACAACATCAGCTACGTGAAGAACGGATCGTTGCTTTCTCGGGGAGTCGAGGTTTCCAAGGGTCTAAGGCAAGGTTGCTGCATCGCTCCGAATCTGTTCAAACTATACCTGAATAAAGTGCTGAAGGAGTGGAAGAGAAAATGTGGAAATATGGGGATAGAGGTAGATGATGATATGCTTTTTTCGCTCAACTTTGCAGACGACCAGGTCATATTTGCAGGGGATGAAGATGACGCCCATTATATGTTGCGGAAGCTAAACGAAGAATACACAAAATGGGGTCTGCAGATAAACTTCAACAAAACTGAGTGTCTCGTGGAGTGAGGAAATGAAACTGATTTGATCATGGAGCACCACTACAATGAAAAACTGTAGTAAATACCGTTATCTGGGAGCATTGATTTCAAAGGAAGGAGGGAGTGAAGAGGATATAAATGACAAAATAATAAAGGGGGAGATAGCGATTAGACAGCTACACAGCGTTATTTGGAACCGGAATATCAGTAAACCTGTCAAAAGAAGGATATATAAAACTATCGTAGAATCAGTGGCTACATATGGAACAGAGGTGTGGGAGATGACAAAGAAAAATGAGAAAAGACTACAAACAATGGAGATGGACTATTGGCGTAGAAGCGGCGGCCTCACAAGACTTGATCGTGTAAGAATACAGAAATTAGGGAGAGAGCAGAAGTAGACTTAGACATAATAGATACAGTAGAGGCAAAAAGACTTAAGTGGTATGGACACCTGAGACGCATGGCACAAGAAAGGTGGCCTCTTAGAATACGGAAATGGCAGCCAGCACAGAGAAGAAGAAGTGGTAGACCAAGCACAAGTTGGAACGAAGCCGTCGATAAAGCCATGACAGGAAGAAACCTTCAAGAAAATGACTGGCAAAATAGAAAGATATGGAAGCTAGGTTGCGAGAAACGCCGTATGGTGTAATCCCGCTCGCAAAAAAAATTACCCACCAATAAATCGTTGTCATCAGGAAAGCTTATTAATTATATCAAGAACTATCTTTTGTTACAAGCTCTGTTGTTTTATGTTGTTGGTTATATGTATTACTTTTCGAATTTCATCTTTGGTGATCAGATGTCTTGGTAGCTGTTTTATTTCATCTTGTGTGGTATTCGGCTTGGTGTTGTCATCGAAAATTTTCTGAATGTAATTTTCCCAAGTTTCGATTTTCTTATTATCTGTAGTTCTCATTTCCATAATAATTTGAAGGTGATTCGGTTCTATATATCCCAGTTGCTCCTTTGAATTTTTTGTGTTCAGCAGAGCTTTCATGTAGTTTCGGCAATTTATAATTTCCTTTCGTTGACTCTTCTAATCTTCTAATAGATCTAATAATTGAACCTCATTATATTTATTTAGACTTACGTTTTTGTACGCCCATTTTTCTTTCATTAATCTGAGGATCTCATCTTCTATCCACCTCTTTTAATGTTTTGTTTTTCTGTAATTCTAATTTATCTTCTGGAATTATACATTGAATATTATATATATTTAATAAAGCTCTCACACTGTTTTTTTCCGTGGAGAAAGCACTCCTCAATATACTAACTGTTGATATCATTGGCTGAGAAGGTTATGGCATATATTTTGATAGATTTGTATATCTTCATAATAATAATTTTTGTTAACTCCATGTATAAGGTGCGCAACTAAGTTCTCGCTGTTTGCCAATAGATGGCTCCAGCAGTAAGTGCTGGTCGATTTTTACATATCGAGAACAAAGCTTAGACAAGCTTGTTGGTAAACAAACAACTGTGACACATTAGTGATTTTGTTTTTGCGTCATATACTTTTAGTTATGAGAAAATGTCTGATTTTGTGGGATTTGCGGGAAGTGTTGATTTTCTTCTTTCATTCGAAGAAAACGGCGGCTGAAGCTGAAAGAGAGCTCCAAAAAGTTTACGGAGATGCCGCTCTAAGTGAAAAAACGTGCCGAGATTGGTTCCGTCGCTTCAAAAACGATGTTTTCGATGTAGACGACCGTCCTCGTGAAGGAAGGCCGAAAATCTTCGAAGACGCTGAATTGGAGGCATTGCTCGATGAGGATCCGTGCCAAACGCAAGGAGAGTTACCCGCCAGGCCATTTCCAAGCGATTGCATGCGTTGGGAATGATTCAAAAGCAAGGAACTTGGGTTTCTTATGATTTGAAGCCCAGAGACGTTGAGCGTCGTTTTTTCGCCTGTGAATAACTGCTCTAGCGACAGAAAAAAGAAAGGGTTTTCTTCATCGCATCGTAACGGGCGATGTGTTATTTATTATGACCTGTTGAAACTGAACGAAACCATCACTGGGGGATCTGGCAGACGGATCCGGCCGGATTTTAAAGTTACTTAGGGCCTAGTATTAAGTGATTTTTAGTTTTGATAATAATACATGAAAAGAAAAATAAAATACGTATTTATGGAAAATAAAATCATTTTTAATTATATTTTTGGTATTGTAATTTTTGGTACTATTTGTACTTAATGTAATTATGAAACTATTTTAAATAATAAAGTAAGTAATCAGTGTGACTCTCACTTATTGCTGTATGTAAGTATCTGAAAGTACTTTAGTAATAATACTATCAAACTCTTATTGATAATCTACACAGACTTAAGTTAACAAAACAGTCGTTTAAATTTGTACTTATAAAATCAACTTCAGTTCATAATCCTAAGAAACAGTAACACAAGAAGCATTTATTTTTTGCAATGCAAAATGCAAGTGAATATTATTTATGTGCCTGAAAAAACGATCTAAGAAAACATATAGTTTTGATTGTACTGTCTCCTAATCTGCTTCTGATGGCACTACAAATATAACCTGCAGCAGGAAAGTCCCTTTCTGCCTCAACACTGGTTGGCCTAATCGCCATTAAGTAACTATAGATCAGCGATAAATGTTTTCCTCTTACTCCTTCTACTTCATAGGCAGTCATTTTCTTTTTGAGTATTTTCTCATAATTTGTTTCTTTTTTAGCTTTAACTTTCCCCCTCTACCCATTTTTTTCTTGCAGGATTTGATTTTCCAGTCCCTCTTTTAATGTAATGTTTTTTTCTATTGGCAATAATGACAAGGAATCAGAATCGGAATCGGAATCTATATTTTCGTCTGCTGTTTTTGTCACATTTTCATCACTCAAGAATCGGCTTATTTTTTCATTTCCTGTAACATGATATTTTTTTAGGTATAAAAAATGTATCGTCAGCTTGCCTCAAATATTCTTCATATTTTTTTGGATTATGTAAATAAGTTAATATGCCAGTCACTATTGTGCGACGTTCTTTCATTTTTACACGTAGTGCGTCAGATAGATCGTTACTTAAAACAGTATCTTGTTGACCCAACTTATCTATAATAAATTTAAGAATAGTGTCAGCAGCAAGAAGGGTCGATTCTCTTCTGCAAAATGTCTCGACAGCAAGTTTGAATGGTTGCAGACTGGTGATCAAATCTTTCATTATTGACCACTCGTGGTCTGTAAATTTTACTTCAAATTTTATATCTATTGAAGCTTTTTCGATGCATACCTTAAGATCATAAAATCTTTCAACCATAGATAAAAGGCTGTTCCAGCGTGTGCGGCAGTCCAGAATAAGTTGTAATTCTTTGCCTTTTTCTTCTCTAACATACTTTTGAAGGTATAAATCATCTTTGGTGGGTGACTTTCGAAATAATTTTATCATTTTCCGCACTTTTTGAAGAAGTTCATTGTATTTAGGGACCATTTCGATACAAGCTCCATGATCATCTGTTTCTATTATTACGGACATGCCTGTTGCACCTTGCTTATCATCCAATGCTTATCATCCAATTCGTCCATGTATTCACTGTCATCATAATCCATTTCAATAGAAGATGAAGACCTTTCCATGGGATCAACTTCGCTATCTGATTTTTTGCGGTACAAAATTTTGACAACAGCTAAATGGATGCCTTGAGCGAGGCACAATTGATGATAGCACGGTACTAGTGTGCCAGCTTTAACCATAACGCTTGCGCCGTCCGTAGTCATACCAATTATGTCAGAATGGAGATCAAGACCAAAAATCTTCAGGCGGTCTTTTACCAAACAGACAGTGTGCTCTGCAGTACACGATCCTTTAATTCTAATTAAGCCAAGTTTAAAATAATTTTCGTGGTGATGAAAGTTTAA
This sequence comes from Cryptolaemus montrouzieri, assembly GCA_013387265.2. Classification (NCBI taxonomy): domain Eukaryota; kingdom Metazoa; phylum Arthropoda; class Insecta; order Coleoptera; family Coccinellidae; genus Cryptolaemus; species Cryptolaemus montrouzieri. The sequence continues at coordinate 39,196,628 of JABFTP020000144.1, forward strand.
GTTTAGATACCTATGGTTTTTTTGGGGTGTCCATTCATCGAACGTCAACGCAAATTTTTGATTCTGCTTCTTGAGACATTCAAATTCAATTATCATGTCAGCCTCTACGATGTTTGCAAAATCATTTATCATAGTTCTTATGGTGTTTAGTGATTGTGGAAGTTGAAACCCGCTTTTTTTGAATAAATTCCGTAAGTCAGTAGATGTACAAAAGGTACTGAGGGCCAAACCACCTTTGCAAATCATTCTAGAAGTCATAGCCTCCATACTATCATTTTCTTCTCAAAATAACTGTCAATAGGTTCATTTTTTTCTTTGGTGTAATGTTTTGTTCTTCATTACTTAATGGTTCAACTGTTCCCGTATCAGTTTTTGATGTGGACGCTTGTGAAACTACTTTAGAATAACACCGTTTTAATTTACTATTTTCAGAGCTTACGTTTATGCAGTGTATTTTATCTCAATGAACCTTTGACTCACCGGATCCGGTAGGTCCAAAAACACGCCGGATCCGCCGGACCGGATTGCGATCCCTAACCCAGACCCTTCTGAAACCTGTAAAAGAACCTTTGCTTATTTCCAGGTTCTTTGTACATAATGAACATTGCGCTTAGTTTTCTGTATTAGGTCTTTTTGAGAAATAGTCCCACAGAGATTTTCCAGTGTCTTCACTTTCATTATTTTTGTCCTGCTCCTGATTTCTTTGTGGTTTCGAAAGCGACATTTCTAAATACTATATATCATTTCCGTTCTGAATTTAACAAAAAGTAGGTAAATATTCTGATTGAACAAGCAATAAGTTAATAATACACGACTCGACTTCCCAATCGCGCTGTGAACTTATATTGAGCTCAGAATTTTATTCCTCTTTCGGTTAGGTATTGAAATCGGTTCTGTATTTTAGATTTTAAGGTGGAGTGGAACATATTTAAATACAAATCCACATAAATATTAAATTTACATAGTGTCAAGATCATAACACTTCCTATTGGCTTTGCTGTAGTCGTCTAAAAAGAATGAAACAGTGATTGAAATTATTATAGGTAAAAGACGCATTGCATTGTATGACAAACAATACAATTAATACCAGCTAGGTATTTATTGTATTACTAACTAACCTAACCTATTTAACAATTCAAATACAACATAGATTATTCAATGTTTTTTCGTCATATAACCATAACCACTAATTAGGTAAACCAAGTGTTTGTCAACTTACGGTTTATTTCGACAGAATAATCTAATGAATCATTCACACACTTTTCGATTAGTTTCGTTCCATACTTTCGATGTCAAAGGTCAAGTGGCGACTGACAAATAAGTACAGGCAAAGCCGGTGTCGGCGGCGGCCAGATCGCGTTCGCTTATTTTTTGCTTTATCGGATCCGGCGCCGACTCACCGGATCCGGTAGGTCCAAAAACACGCCGGATCCGCCGGACTGGATTGCAATCCCTAGCCCAGACCCTTCTGAAACAGCAATATCAAAATCGTTTAAAGTTGTCGCTTTTGAATTCCTGAAAAAGTTGAACATGAAGTTCTGGAAGCAGCATTACGATCGGTATTTTTATGTTCTTCAGACTTCAATTGCTGTGCCATATCACCACCATCACTATGGGAAACACTAAATTCTGACGACACTTTCTGCATCTGACATTCGGAAAAGTATTAATTTGCTTAATAAATGGGTACTTTGCTTGTGAGTTGATATTAAAATGAACACTAGTGTTTCGGCATAACTATAGGTAAAATCAAAACAACAAAGAATTTCAAATTTGTTAGTCTGAGTGCATGCGCGTGGCTAGTCTAATAACCAAATAAATGTCTCTTCTCCCTACGTTACTAGTGAATCACCTTACGTCGGCGACGCGACCGTTTGTGATTCCCGCGCGTATCCCACCAGTTCATAATTTTAAATTTTCGCACGGTTTCGAAAAACGGGGCTATTTTGCGTCCCGACCATTGATTTGGGGACTACGGGACAAGTGACTGAGAGAGACAGTCCCATTAGAAACGGGACTTATGGTCACTTAATGAATAACACAGTTCTTATGACAGCTATTTTTTGAATCAGATTTCTAGTAATTGTATCAATGGACAAATTGCTGCTATAAAGAATGACGACTATTTTTAATTTTATCGAAAAAATGCAGCACAAATATCTAGTAATTTGAACATTCGTTTCTTTTCAGATGGAGGTGAAGGTTTTGTTGGCACAGTATGCGAAATTGGGAAATCTGGCGCACTAGGTTCTCCGGAAAAAACTGTTGTCGTCCAATGGGATAATGGTACTCGTACTAACTATAGAGTTGGTTATGTGGGAAAGTTTGACTTGAGAGTATTCGATAATGCACAAATTGGTGAGTGATATTTTAAATATTCAATATTGTTTCGAAGAATTTCATTTCTACAATTAATATTTGAATGAATGCATTCGGGATTATATAGAATTTTACGTTTGCTTGCTGTAGAGTGTACGGCTGTTGCGGCGGGTAAACTCTCGACACCAAAGATCATTGAAGTCTAACCAGCAGAATCTTTATACAGGGTGTTACATAATAGTATGTCACAACTTGAGAGGGTAAATCTAAATATAAAAAAAAATTGTTTTTTCTTCAAAACTCCTGCAGTTTTTGAGATATTCAGCCGAAATTTGGAATGCAAGCTATTTTTTTTACAGCCTCCATCATTACACGTCCTAGATTTTAAGTTGTTTTAGGTGTTTTATTGTCCGAGGTCAAACTTTTTTGACACTTGCAATATTTTCGTATTTCCAACCGTTTCCGAGTGAAAAATTATTGAATTTGAATTATTTGAATTGTATGTTATTTGCTAAATAAAAAAAATAATAAAAATATTCGATAGGTATGCCTAAAATGTGCTTTTATTTTGATAGCTCGTCTTCTGAGACTCAACTTATACTTATTCAATGTCAAACTAAAAAAAAGAACAATTAAAAACTAAATAAATTGCTGGAAGTGTTCTCCACCTGCAAGAATACAGGCCTCTGTTCTTCTTCGCATATTATCACGCACTCTTTGAAATATTCCTGGGCTATTTCTTATCGTGTCACAAGAGGTATTATTCGATTTCTCAATTCTTATACAGTGTTCACTGGAGTAGTATAAACTAAACTTTTGAGATATCCCCATAAGAAAAAGTCTAAACTATTTAAGTCTGGGGACCTAGGAGGCCATGGTTCTGGCCCACCCCGACCTATCCATCAGTTGTTGAATGTATTATTCAAGAATTCCCTAGCTTCTCCACTAAAATGTGCTGGTGCCTGTCCATGAACCACATTGTCCATGAACCACATTGCTTCTTACCAAAAGTAGCATTTTCTCTAATTTCATCTAAGAACCATAGGCATAAATTCATTCCTTCATTCTTGAAGGAAAATCTCGAGGAAGTAGAGTTTGGACGCTTTGAATATGAAACGAGTACAATAAAAAGTAGTGGAGAATCCTCCAAACTAGAACATGTGAAATATTCAACTGATTTCCAATTTTTCTTGTACTCACATGAGGGTTCAAATCAATACAATTCAAAATTGCTTCCTCAATATCTGGAGTTTCCATAGTTTGAGTTGCACCTTTTGAATGATTATTTGCAGTAGAAGTACCAGTTTCCTTCAACTTTCTGTGAATATTTGAAAATGTTCGGCTGTCTGGTGTTACTCGATTTGGAAAACACAGCTGATATAATGGCCTAGCTTCTGTTGTGTTTCCGTCAGCCAGACCGTACCTACATGTAACGGAGGTCAGCCATATCGGCGTTAGTAAAATTAGCCATTTTTTCTTACAGCAATAACTTCAAAAGTCTTAAAACTAATCGTTAATTTAATAAATAATTCGAGCAGACACTGGTTCAACTTTATCAACTGTCAAAATAAATAAATGAATGAAAAAATCAAAGCCTACTAGTCACTTTTCTAATAAGAAGTGCTTTCAATTCAACGAATGCATACAATCGTCCAATAATTTTTTGCTCGAGAACGGTTGGAGATGCGAAAAAATTACAAGTGTAAAAAAAGTTTCTAAATTGAACGAAGATGAGGAAAATTGATTTTACGCTGATCAGTGGCGTACTGCAAAAAAGTTTGAAAGGCAAAATAAGACATGGCTCCGGAAAAGAAAACACCTTGTAGATTCTAGTTGAAATTCAGGACGTGTAATGATGGAGGCTGTGAAAAGTAGCTTGCATTCAAAATTTGAGCTGAATATCTCTAAAACTGCAGGAGTTTTGAATAAAAAACCAATTTTTCCGGAAATTTCCATTTTTAATTGAAAACTGTGAAAGATACAGGATGAGCAACTGAAAGATAAATTTCAGTAGCTCACTCTGTATCTTCTATAGTTTTCAATCAAAAATGAAAATTCGTTCACGGGAATGCAGACAAAGATATTACCTTTCTTACGAGGTATCACTCGACCCATCTACCCTCTTCCAAATTTTCAAGTGGTCACCCCTGCTCTAGGGGTTGAAATTCGAGATGAGGATGGTACTTGATGATGACTGCCATTGATCAGCATGGATCTGTTCCATTTTACTTCACTGAAACTTGAATAGTCTCAGGGAAATAGTCTTCCCTATCTTTCAGTTGCTCACCCTGTATCTTTTACAGTTTTCAATTAAAAATGGAAATTCGTTCAAGGCGATGTAGACAAAGATACCACCTTTCTTTTGAGTCATCACTCGACCCATCTTCCCTATCCAAAATGTTCAAAGATTGCAACCCCCGCTTAGAGAGTTGATATTTCAGGCAAGTTTTGTACCCCAAAAGATGACCCCCTTAAAACAAAAATTGACCTGTTTTTGCGTTTTGATCAGAAATGAATATCTTGGTAGATATAGCTTCTGTTTAGCTTTCGTTGAAGCACCCTGTATATTCACGACTACAGACAGTAGAACCTCTTTTATCCACTATAAATATGTGCCTTTCAAAATAAAATTGAAAATTAAGCCCAGCTGCGTCCAAGTTTCTAATTCATTCGTCAGAAGGACTTTACAAAATTATACACAAAGTTCTGCATATCTCCATGGATTGTGTAATTTTATATGTACAGTAAATATGTTGGAACGATAGATGAAGATGCGCCCAAATTCTGTTTCATTAATTTTAGAAAAACATCTTCGAAATTTTCAGTTTTATATAATAGGTGTTTTCAGTGACACACCAGAGTTACATTAATAGATTTTAATGTGTTCTAGGAACATTTTGATCTTTAAAGAGAAATTTTAATGCGGTAACAAACTACAAGGAATTATTATACTTATCTTTACTAGTAACAGTATATTTCATAGTCCATTTTAAGCTTATCATTTTGGTAAATGACGTCCTAATTTATCATGAAAAATAATTTTCACCAGACATTTATGAGTTTAACAAGAAATGATAATCAATAATAATTGGTTTTTATATTTTTTCAAATTTTATTGATTTTCTTCTATATTGGATTTACCATTTATTAAAAACATTGAAGTGAATTATTTGTAATATTTAATTTTTGATCATGGTTCCAATATATCAATTCTGTTTCTATCATGCATGAAATTTACATTTTATAGAAAAATGTAATATATATTCAAATTTATGATGCTTTTTCAGGAGTTAAACACCCTAACATAGTCTGCGATGGTTGTAAAAGTCAGGGAATCAGTGGCATGAGATATAAATGCTCCATTTGCTATGACTATGATTTGTGCTATATCTGTTATCATGGAGATAAACATGACCTGACTCATCCTTTTAAAATATATGAATATACTACATCGAATGGGTAAGTAGATGAATTTACTGTATCAGGTTATTATACCCTTACAGAAGGTTTTGAAACATCATGATGAATAAACATCAATCAAATCATAATTTTTGCATGGTTATGATGAATAAATGATTATTGAAATCTAGCATTGAATTACTTTTGTGATACTAATATTTTTCCTAATTTTAGTGGTTTAGATTATATAATAATATATATATATATATATATATATATATATATATATATATATATATATATATATATATATATATATATATATATATATATATAATAAAAGAAATATATGAAAAAAATATGTTATTATATATTTTAGTTAGATTATAGTTCAATAATGTAGAAGAAATGCGTAATTCGTTTAAATATTTGGTGACGTGCATACAATCTTCAGTTCTTATCCTTTGAATATATATCATTACTAGGAAACATAATCGTCAATATGACTATTTCTACAAAACTTTTGGAATTCACACTTTTATATTAACCGAAAGTTTAACCAGAGTTCGGCGTATAAAAATATATTATTCTGAAAAGTGCGTTTCTGAAATAAAATTAATCCATAACAAGTACCAAGTATTTCTTACTGGAATGCGACTCGAAATTGATCTCGAATCTTGGTATCTACTCTTTGCCAATTCCTGTATTGACATATGATAGTTGTGTCCAACTATTTGATTTTCTAATACAGTCACATATACAAAACTTTAAACTCGGAAATCAATTTCAGGCACCAATTTTTTTGATAGTAGTAATTTTAAATAAAGCTAGAACTATAGTATAAGAACCCAGAAATAAGCGTTCGGAAGTTCTAATCAAAGCAACACAAACTTATGGAATTAGAAAATGATTGTATACCAGCTGTTGACGTTCGCAGGAGTATGTTGCACTTAACCGTTGATTACTTCTTAAGATTTAGTTGTAGAAAAAATAGTTTGATTTAAGAATTTATTAAACTATGATATGTATGTTTTGATAATGTGAACACGGATTTATGAATTGATGAAACTGTATATGTCTTGCTTGGTTGAAGACTGACACAAGAATGATTTCTAGTTTATTTTACAAAATATGTTTCAACTTCTAAGAACTACGGGTCAGGTACACAGACCTGACCTATCGTAACGTTCAAAGATATCTAAAATACCTTACATTTGTTGTTATTCCTACAACTGATTAAGATAAAACAGAAATGATATCTGCAGGTAGGCAAACGAGAATTAAAATGAACATGAAATAATGCAAGTATAGACTTTGAAATGAAAATGAAAATAGAAATGAATATTTGACTTAAATAAGTAGTAGTAATATCTGAATATATGTACCTGTTTCGGGACACCAGACTTTCATCAAAGAAGATAGCAGCAAACTCCACTGAATGGGAATCAGTCATGATACACAGGCGAATTTTCTTCTACATAGCCTTCTGAAATGAATTTTGGGGTACTATTTTACATAGAAGAAAAATATGTAAAGAAAATATATAAATATGATGACATCAGAAATACAATACTCTGCTTCAATACACTGAATAAAATAGGATAGTAGAGTTAAATAAATGAAGAACTTTTATTTGACGACATTATCCGAGATGAAGAAATCTCTGAACTCATTTTGAATGTCATAGAGCAAGAATGCGTTTGATCAGTACGAGGCGAATGAAGTTGGTTGTCATACTGAGTTGTCTCTGGTAAATGGAAAGTTATATTTTTATTCTGTTTTGTTGAACCACTTCTGAAATTGCTCTAGGGTGCTCTCAAACCAAACACAACGCCTAAAAAATCAGCGTAATAACCAGTGAATTCGGATACGAATTGTTCTGGTTGTGAACCTGTTCACCACCGTATTCAGATGAGCGTAGGTATTACCCGAATCAGTTGGTTATTCCAATAGGCGATTAAATTCCTTTTTGTTTGGAAAATAACGCAACGATGTCCAGTTGATTTAAAAATGGTTAAGGTCTCCAAAGCTAACCTCTACATACTTCGTACGAGTCTCGATCAGGTAGGATCGACAGCAGATTAGGCTACTTCTCGAGAATGCGGTTACTTTTTCGGACCGAAATATTCGCAAAGAAAATTACGTAAATTTTTCCATATTTATTTTACGCGGGTACAAGTTTTAACCTCAAACGATATTCTTCTTTCTCATTTCGTATGCGTTTTTGTCTCAACATTTAACTGAAAGTTACTAGAAATACCATTATGCCTCACATATCCGATATCTCATGATAGCTGTGCTTATGTGTTATGTTAGATAATCTGTAAGGGTTACGAAAACTCTCATTTGTCTAGGAAGTATGGGCATGAAAATCTTCAATATATAATTCATAAATTATATAAAAAGTTGTGATAGCACCGCCTATTTTTGGTTGTTGAAAGTATAAGGAATCTAAAACTTGAATCCCAAACTTGAGAACTTCTTTAAAACAACAAATTGGTACACATCACTGCAAATCATCGTGAATGATCAAACAATTAAAATGGGTGAACTCAGAATCCAGCGCAGAAATTTTCAAGGATGTTTACGATGCTCAATTGCACCCAAGACAATATTTACTGTATATACTGAATAACTCAACGAAAAACTGGTACGAAAGATAATCACAATACAAAATCATCAGTAAAAGAACGACATAAAATTATAAAATGAAGGATTAAGGTCTGGTATATATTATCAATTTAGTCAAATTCAAAGTTTGACAAAATTTATTTGTGAAAAGGCAGCAAATCATCATGGATTAATTACTAGGAATATACACTTTTGAATCTTGTAAAACAAGTTTAACGCATTTATGTTATTATTTTGGGCTGAAGTTGATAAACAACAATGGACAATTGAACAACTGCATGGACTGTATCTCCAAGAACAGAATTAACTTCAAATAGATAAGCAAGTTTTGAATAAATGGTTGGCAAATGGAGAACGCTTCAGAAACAGAAGTTTCAGTGATGGCTTTACAAGACTAAGTTATAAGCAGTAACAACTACAAGACTCATTTTATTGATATGGGATTTGAAAGTTGTGAATGAAGAGTCCAGTGTGATACCAAAATATTTGGATAGAAATTATGATACAGTGGAGAATTATTAAAAAATACCTTCTATAATCATTTTGAAGATCATTCAGATGAAAACAATATACTTCAGTTTTCGAATGATTATGGCATAGACGACTTTCCCTGAAGAACTTGTTCAGAATATCCAAATCGGCAGACAAAACTTATTCTATATATCTTTATATCGTGATGAAAAGAGTAATATCGTCGGCATAAATGACTTACTAGACTAAGATGTAGGAATATAATCCATTGAATAATAGTAGTGCGGAAACAGATTCCTACGGAAGTTCGAAGTGCGAAAATGACTACTTTTATCTTGAACGAAAATCCGAAGCCTTCTGTCAGACAACATCTTGTAACGAAAATATAACTTAAATAGAACCTCGTACAATAGAACACAAAGGACGCTGGAAAGATCAAGAACTGACAGGAAGAAGAACTCGAGGGTCTAGAGAGAATTCTCTTAAGAAGAATTCTGGACTTGGATATATGGGAACGCATGGAACTCACTGCCAGCAGTATCATACAGATTAGAGTGCAAGCGAAGTTAAACGGAACGACGAAGCGCCTGAGTAGAAAGAATCTATATTGATCAGTGTTGAAGTTGAAGAAATTCAAAAAACATAATGGTGAAATTATTGCTCAGCTTATTTTTCGAATACCAATTCTGAAACAATATTCTCGATCAACTTTTTAGTTTTACTACAGTAAACAATCTTATACAGTTTTTATCGGGTCTCTTTCCACACTATTATATGCTTCATGAAGATCCATATACAACTTTTGTTTTCAATTGAAGTTTTACTGAACCCGCTTTGGAAATGAGACAAATCTTCATCAATAATAGTCGTAATATTTGATATAGGAGTCTTTGATATTTTGCAAAAACAGAAAGTAGATCTATAATAGGATGATAGCTACTAGGATATTCTGAATTTTTATCTGGTTTCAAAACGGCGATAACTTTTCCTTTTCTAAAATTTGCAAGAAGCAGGCAAATCATTGTAACAAGACAATGGCCATCGTATTGTATTTTTCCCAATTGTTTGAAGAATTCTGGGAACATACCATCAAACCCTTCTGATTTATGTAGGTACTCTTATTGTCTTTCAAAGCACCTTTTAGCTCTTCCAATAGGAATGCTTTAGATTAGTTCACATCAGGATAAGAAAGTTTTTCGTTGTTTATGAAGAGTGCATCTAGTTCGCTCGATATCGTTTTTATTCATCTGAATATTTTTTTTTTTGTTTAATGCGCTCGCAAGTTTAGGTAATATTGCGGTTGGCCTCTCTCTATCTCATGCCTGTAACATTTTACTTCAGTGCGCCCCGTTACTAGGACTACTACTGTCTTTGGTTCTCCTCCGCTCAGTTGTAGCAGACCTGCTACAATCTCCTGGGTTGTTTGCCAACTGCCAATTAATGTTTTTGGCTTTCTGCGACTTTCTACCTTCATCCATGCTTTATTTTTATTTTCTTCGTATAGAAAATACGTATGGCTGGTTTCAGGCTCATTATAGATTTCGCAGCCCTGGTTTTGGCGAGGCTGTTAATTATTGTTTAACATTCCATGGTCAATCGGAACTCCGTGGTCATGTATTGTGAGGTTGTGATGGCGACCTGTTGTCAAAGCATGGTTGTCTCGTATACAACTCTATAGTATAGTGTCTGAGACCCAACTCCTCCACTATGGCTTTCCTAAACGGTCAAATATATAAAGTGAGGTATCTGCAACTGTTCTCTGTGTATTCTACATAATAGCTTTATGTAAGCGTGATTCTCAGGTATTTCTTCTCATGGGAGGACTACAGCCTTTGCTCACAGGCTGCAATAATATATATCCCATTTATAACTCCTTTTAAACACTATAGTCCCCATCCTTTTTCGGTTGACGGCTAGCTCTGTTCTTTTACACCAGCCTTCTCTCAATAGAAGGACTTTTTCTGTGATACCAATTAAGATATTTAGCAAAAAACTTCCACAGTAATCATCAAATCATCTGCATATTGCACCACCCTACACCCATTTTTTTTGCTTCTCGTTTAGCAGTTTATTTACTATTAAGTTCTACATCAGTGGAGATAGTATCCTATCCTGGAGGTAGCTGGATGTCAGTTTTCCTTCTATTTCTATCATGCAATCTCCTTTAATAGCCATGGTTGTTCGTTTCGCCAGCTTGTGTTGTATATATCTGTTGATCATCGAAGGCATCTCAGGATTACTCAGGGTTGCTTATCGCAATTTCAAAGTTGTTGCTCAAGACCCTTTCAATGTCTAGAAACATGTCAATCATGAAACCCCCGTGTTCAGCGGAGCCCTAATAGACACCACTCAATTCACCGCTTCATGGACCATCCCGCATGGTAGGCAAGTTGGGCTCCGTTTAGCGGAGTGAGCTTATGTTCTCTGTGTTATATTTTCTATGCACAAAACTTTCAAGATAGATTGTTGGCTGGAGTGGGAGTCCCTTATGGACTTACAGCCTGCCAGGGCCGGTTTGGGTATAAACTCTACTCTCTTATTCATTCCATCCATATTCCATTTTAAAATCAGTCGTTTTTAACTTATGTGAGAATGAGCCTTTCACTTTCAATTTGTGGACCAGAAGTTTATCAAGAACCTTCTGTATTTGATCTTACCTTTGCTCATCATTTGATCATAAAAATAAAAATGTATTACTTTTTGATTTTTCAATTTTTCTTATTTCTTTTCCATCAGAGAATATCACATGCGATGATTGTTGAGTCTATTTTTCAATCAGAAATTTAAAGTGTAATTATGATTATTCGCCAGGGTTATTATTATCTTCGATTTTCATCGTCTTGTTCTTGTTGTGATTTAGTTATTTTGAACTCTGAATGAGGTCATTTCCTTACTCCCGTTCTAATGTTATTCAATTTAATTAATTTATCATTGGCTAGTTGAGAGGTTTATTAAAAATTTTGTAAGTAGACAACTCCATTGAAAATAATTAGAAGAGTTGATTTTATGTAAAGAACGTTTGCATGATACCCATTTGTTATTGTATATTGGACCAGTTTCTCGAATGTATATTCTATAATTTCAGCATCGATTTACCAATTCGACAAAATGCCCGGAAATGTGAACTGAAGGGAATTTTTGTTGGTGCTAAAGTTGTTAGGGGTGTTGATTGGGAATGGGGAGACCAAGATGGAGGCGAAGGTATGAATCTTGTTTTTATTCAAATCGAAAACTTTTAGTTTCACTTTCTTTCTTCGTTCTAGTTGAACATTTCAAGCACATTAGGTCAGAATCTTTTCTATTTCCTTATGTCATTCCTGCATTGTTTTATTGAATTGAAAAATGTATATCAACTTTCATTGAGTAACAACCTCCCCAATCAAAATTGTTGAATTCTATACATCAACTGATTTGGTTGGAAATTTGAAAAGATATAATTAAAAATGAATTTGATATTAACTTATATAGATATATAGCAACTTATAAACGATATATTAATTCTCTTGCAGGAAAAATTGGAAAAGTATTGGATATAAGAGGATGGGACAATGAAAGCAGTAGGTCCGTGGCAAATGTTACTTGGTTTTCTGGTTCTACAAACGTTTATAGGCTAGGACAGAAAGGAAATTGCGATCTTAAATTTTTCGAACCTACTAGCGGGGGGTTTTATTATCCAGATCATTTACCAGTTCTTGGTGAGAATTAGGAGCATATTATGTGAACATTCTTATTACTTGTGAGGTTTTTCAGGTCAACACGTTGAACAGAACGTAATACCTCCTCCGAGATCTGGCCCTCTTCCGTTTGGTGTGGGGGATAAGGTTCAAGTCAACGTATCAGTAGAACAACTGAAGCAAATGCAGCAAGGTCATGGTGGGTGGAATCCTAGAATGGCAGAGGTCAGAAAACAATTATTTGAGGAAGATCAGTTTATATACAACAAAATTAATAAAATTTGTTACATATAGGTTTTTTTTTTCAGTATATAGCTAAAATTGGCACTGTTCATCGTGTAACAGATAAGGGGGACATAAGAGTGCAGTATGAAGGATGCAATAATAGATGGACATTTAATCCCATCACACTATCAAAAGTTAATATTTTCACTGCCGGTGATATAGTGAGCGTTATAACTGACATGGATAAGATCAAACAACTTCAGAAAGGACATGGTGAATGGATTGACATAATGCAAAACGTAAAGAAAATAAATAACATAACACATGATAAATAAATATCATACATATTTAGATTTTCATAATGAAAGTCAATGCTATAAGTACTTTTGAATTGTTGAAATATTTTGTTTTCAGACTCTGGGAAAACTTGGTAAAATACTCAAGGTATACTCGGATGGTGACTTAAGAGTGCAACTTGATGGCCATGCATGGACTCTAAATCCACAGTGTGTTAGAATCGTACCTGGTAGTGCAGCTGAACTTGCTAACACGATGCATGCTTCTCAAAATCAGCGGCAAGAACCATCCAGTGAGTGTAACTTTCTTTATAATGCAGATAATTTCCTTTTGATGCAAGGATTGAATTTTTCTGTTTCTAATTCAATTATCAGTGATTTATATTTCAATTAGGCAGGGTTGCAAGCATTATTCTAGCATAGTAAAAAACTACAAAAATAGGGTGGATATTCGCGATTAATTGAATCAGTTTTTATATGAACAATATTTATTCCAGGACTTCTTTCATTTACAAGTTAGCAGTATAAACAAGACCATTTACATCAGATTCTTAAAAAGTATGGGGATCTTACTTGCTACCACAAATTCATTCAAAAGTATTTCAGAATAGTTTCTGCGCTCGCGTGGTAGTGGAGTGAGATAGGTCAACCTTATTGCATTGTTGTTAAGCCGTTTTTATCTTATTTGAAATTACAAAAACAACACAATTATAAAGTTATACAATTAAGAATTGAATTCGATTACAGATCAATAAATTAATTGTAATGTTGAACGTTATGCCAATGAGCTAAAAACTTACCTATCTTGAGCTACGGTTCCCTACAAGATGGGACAATAATATACTTTCCGATATATAGCGGTTGATGACGTCACTGTGATGTAGCCAATCCAAACCAATAGATTTTGAGCAACACGTTAAAAAGTGACACCGCTATTTAAATGACAATTGCATGACGATAATGAACAGTTGCTGAACGTTTCTGTCCGCTGAGGAATGAGCGGTGTCATAGCTCTGTTGGGTTTTGCTAAATTGTTTCAGTCATACTTTCCTTTTCTTTATCATAGTTTTGAAAATGTGGATTAGAAAAAAGGTATTTATTAATCGATTTCCCAAAAGTTTTATACACTGATAAAAAATTACCCGTAAACTTGATATAAGTGAATAACCTAGAAAATAGAGGGATATAAGTGAAATAGATTAGAAAGGCTGAGAGAGAGTAACTTGAAGCCGCACTATTCACCTCGTCCAGGCACTCTTAGTTTCGTGGAATGATATTACTTGAATCTCACGATATTTTTCATCTTTTGATGATTCTTCATTTTCATATTACACAATAGAGGCCCTGTTTATTTTCCTGGAAAAAGTAAATTGGGAAGATGAAAAAGGAGATTGAAATAGTTCCTATTAGAGTGCGAAAAATCACATCATGATATCTGTTAGACATAGAGAAATTTAGGCACTAACCGTTTCTTAAGAGCCGTATTCATCGAATGAATGAATACACATCTGCAAATACATGAACTACACATCTATAATCTTCAGCAATTTCTATAGAAATACGATCATAGATTATGACGTCTCATAATATGAGACGTCAAGCGAATGAGCTCTATGCTTCAACGGCAAAAGGTAGGAGAGGGCGTCTCGCAAGTATAAAATGGTAATTCATTAATTAAAATTTGATAATAAAAACAAGTAATGTGTTTTTAGGAATTTTACTTAATAATTGTGATTTGGAACGCGTTTCACTACACCGTAGCTTCTTTAGACGAATGAATGTACAAAAAATAAGAATGAGAATATAAATATCAATGTTCTTAAGTAATTAAAAGCTTATTGGGTTGCTCCTTCTTACGTGGTTATCGATGACAGGTATATCCAATAAAATTAAGGAATAGATTGCTCCCTGAAGAGATTCAATAGATGTGAAGGGCTTAAATCGACTTGTTCATTGATGAGTCTACCTGAGTGTTTGTTGATTTCTAAAGTTTATCACAGTCATTACAATTAAATCTATAAACACCTGATTTATTGTTTTTATCTGATTTGGTTTTATTACTTTTTATATATTTGCCTAAACCATTATTAGTTTGGAAAGCTATGTTGAAATGATCGTATTGACATGATTCTTTTCTAATAATTCTTCAACTAAGTAGTACGTTTCTTTCGGAGGAATGTTGGGAAATAGATTCTTAACATCGAAAGAAATGAGTTTGGAATTAGGTGGTATAAATGGTATCTTTGATATTGCCAATTAGTTCGTATGAATTTTTGACTGAAAATTTAGATTTTAAATTGCAATGTTTTATTAGCAAGTCGTTGAGGAATTTTGAAAGTTTGAAAGAAGGTGCCGTTACATAAGAAACAACAGGTCTAATAGGGTAATTTGGTTTATGAGGTTTTATCAACGAATATAATTCGGGGATTGTGGATTGGAGTTAATGAATTTATATTTTTCGTGGTCTGTAATTAATGATTTTGCTGACGAAGTTATGTTTTTTAACCTCTTTCAGAAATTTAGCGGTAGGATCCTCAGTTGATGTTTTATAGTTTCCGACTGTTAAGAATTCTTCAGTTCTTGAAATATAATCGGTTTTACTAATCGCGATGACGGTGTTACCTTTATCTGCTTTAGTGAATACTAAATCGCTCTTGGTACTATTTTTACGAATTGTTTTTATTATTTTATAATCGGAATTGCAATGAGGTGATAATTTCGAAAAGTCTTCTTTGATGATTTCTGCTGTTTGATGTTTGGCTAAAATATTATCTTTGGAGTTTTTGAGAATGACTTCGGAGTCTATGCTTAACTGTTCAAAATTAGTTTTAGTATGTTTTGGATGTAAATTATGTTTGAATCCTTTTTGTAATAGATCTTTTTGTGGTTGTGTAAAATCGGTATCAGTTAAATTAGTGAATCTTTCAAAAATTTATGGTCTGAAAATTTATCAGTTGAAGGTTTGGGTGGAGAAATTTTGAATTTAACTGAATTTAACTTTTTCTGTTGTTGCTGAAACTTTTTATGAATTAAAATTTTGACATCGTATCTGGATTCAGAGTCAAAAATATCAAACTCAACAGGGTGCAATCTAAACAATAATTCCGTATGGATTACCTTCAAATATATGTTTGCAACGTCCCCCCTGTTGTACTGGATCTTCATATCCTCTTTGATCCATATGCGTTGACCTTTCTCGATTGCTGTTCTTGCTGGTCCACTGTTATGTGTCCTCAACCGTATGTAATTGCGAGTCAATCTGTTCTTCAAGCACATTGAGTAGAACCATATATTCTGAGTATGAACTGCACATCTTAGTAGTATTTTGAAATACCACAAAGCCAAAAAGCCGATATCAGCTCTCTTCAACATTTGTATTTGGGAGGCTTTTACTTGGTAAAATTCCATTATCAATAATAAAAACAAGTATTGTGTTTTTAGGAATTTTACTTGATAATTGTGATTCGTAACGCGTTTCACTACATTCACCACATTAATTCGTCTGAAGAAGCTACGGTGTAGTGAAACGCGTTACGAACCACAATTATTAAGTAAAATTCGTAAAAACACATTACTTGTTTTTATTATTGATAATGGAATTTTACCAAGTAAAAGCCTCCTAAATTCAAAAATCAAAATTTGCCGAATTGAAAAAGAAGACAATAATGTATTCAATAAAACAACACTCCTTAATAAAAAATTTAAATATTTTTTGCGCCTTGATTCAAGCTGTCAACAATTCTGTTAGTGGCTACAATGCTCGACTCTACTGATTGTAGTTACACAAATATTCACGCATACGTGATATTGTTCAGGCGTTGAGGACTTATTCTGTAGTGTAGTTGTGTATTTCGAGGATAAGATATAAGGTTCGATTTACACATTTTTGTCCCCTGGGTACCAAAACTTGAACTAAACTAACCAAATGGTCACCTATCCATCCATCCCATGCTTACTCGCTGTTTCAAAAATTTCGAATTTGGACGATTATTGACAGAAAGCTAGATTTGTTCTCCGAAAATTTGATTACCTCACGTTTACTGATACCGTTTAGGTATTGAAGATACCCTCCGTTGTGTAGTGTAGTGTATTTCGAGGATGAGTTCGTGAATTTAACCATCCTCGAGAATTAATTGATAATTGTATGTATTTTGAAGACTTTCCGTGTTGCGAATTAGATGTGATGCTGAAATATAGTAGAAACATTCACAAGAATAGCTCCAGAGAGAATACTACATTATTGTAATGTTGATTTCCAATCGTACATTAACAGAAAACACATTTAGTGAAAATCCTGAATTTTTACATTGACTTCTTGCAGCCGTCATCAACAATCATCAACTAAGAATTAAAGATTCATTCCGGTAAAAAGTCGGCGCCTATCTGCATTGGTAACAAGCGCCGACCTGCTTCATTTGTGTCGTGTGTTAATTGCACAAACGTAAACGTTAACTTTTTATTGGCGCTTATAAGTGCTTGTTACCAGCAAGCAGGTGAACTATTTGCTTTCGTACTTTTATCTTTGATGACTACAAATTCTAAACGTATAAGTACAATTTGTACGTACTAGGTTAGAAACTCAAATGGATGTGAGAAGAAACGAATAGAAATTGATGCAGGTGTTCATTTCTCAAAAAAAATCATCCATATTGATCGTTCTGGAAACGATATATCGATATTCAGAAGTGTTCCCTAGACTTTTTTGAGGTGTTTATGTAAGTCTTAAGCCTTACGTACACCCAGAAAAAATATAATATTGTTGTAAAGTCGAACATGGCTGTTCAGAAAAAATTTGAACATTTTGTAATATCTACAGTTTTGACAAATTGCAAACAATAGATATTATAATTTTTTATTCTTTTCTACTCTTTATCACCAAGGCAGATAAACCTTAACTCAGAGAGTTAGATTATAAATTGGCCGTGTATATAACTTGAGATGATCTTAAATTATTTTTTTCGAATTCGAAAGAAATCAGTCAATTTTTTTCAGAAAAAATTATGTACTTTCATTAACTCTATGATTTGTTCAACGAAACGAATCGAAGTCGATCGTTCCATGCCATAAAACATCTAATTGAAGCATATCACCGCTACTAATAATTAAATATTTCTACTCAATAAAATTTGATCTCATAAAAAAACCGGAGAGGAACGTAGGATGTATCAAAATACAAATGCGGCGAAATTTTGCTACTTTGGCTTCAGTTCATAACAATTCTCTATTTTGGTTTATTTTTGAAAGTTTGAGCCGCATCCATTGTCATTTTTTTTTGTTTTGATAGAAAATAGATAATTTAATTACCCTATTTAACGTCTATTTTTTCATTTGTTTTCTTTTCGGTATATAAATATACTGATTAAATTGGCCAGTTATAGGGAATTTGTTTATAAGAATCCTGTAATTCATTAAACCTCGTTAGCATCAAGTTGCAGCGCCTACATTTTCCTTTTAATTCCCAATTATTGTTTTTTGTGTGTTACCAATGATTTAACAATCGTTTCAATTCACATTTGATTGTGGACAAGAAAACTAACTCGAATCTATCAGATATTTCAAGTTCCTCGTACAGAAATCTACCATCTTTACGGTGAAAATATATGTAATGCCTCATGTTGATTTCTATTTTTTTTCCAGTGCAATGGCATCCTGGGGGCGTTGCAGACAATCAATCAAACGGTTCTGTCGATCAATTGGTTAGAGCGGCTGCTCAAGGCAATTTAGAAACCTGTAAGAGATTATTGAATGATCTTCCACGAACATCAGTCGATATGAGAAGTGGGGGAAAAACTGCTCTTCAAGTTGCTGCTCATCAAGGTCATTTAGCGATTGTCCAAATGCTGTTAGCTTGTGGTGCTTCCGTAAATTCTAGTGATACCGACGGTGATACTTGTTTGCATTATGCAGCTTTCGGGAATCAACCAGAGGTCTGCACCCGAATATTGTTTATATGCCTGAAATTCTTTTAAACTTCAATAAAAATATGGATTTTTCAGGTACTAGAGTTGCTTATAAGAGGTGGTTCTGACCTCAATTCTGCAAACAGAAGTGGTTGTACAGCTCTTCATATTGCGGCGCACAAACAACCTGCCAAATGTATAGAAATTCTACTCAACGCTGGAGCAGACCCAAATTGTAGAGATCTCTACGGAGATACCGCTCTTCATGACGCTATAGGTAAGATGTCGAAATTTATAAGGTCTACTATAATTTTTTGATTGATATTTTGTACTGAACTGCACATGCTGCGTCAAGAAACTTTAGCAAATTTTCAGCCGTAATATAGTATTTTTTTGAGAAACAAGTATTCTATCAGAACCCATGTTTAAACTGTTTCAATCATCTTTTATTAAATGGTGCCCTGACTCGACTTTTTTAACCTCTTCTACTTATAGGCAAAGATCAAGTATCTTTTCTTATGTTAAAATATTAAGATGAGAATATTTTATATTTTTTACATTTCTTATAAAAACCGTATGCACCATTTCAAATGATCATCTAGAACACTTTACAATGATTGATTCATAAAACATCATTTAAAAAAAATCGATCGGTACAGCTCCACAATTTATGTACGTAAGTTACAAAACTCGATTACGTGTTATAAGTACAACGGAAGCATGACAGACTGAGGCTCTGGAGAGGAATCTTCAAGATAACAGCACAGACCATACTGAATAGGCCTAAACTGTTTATGCCAAAGAAGATTGTCCTGAATTTTAAGTATGCAGATCACAGATTATGAGAATGAAATGGAATAAATATTTTCAAGAATAGAGGTCCCCACACAATTAGTGCTATTTCAGAAAATGCAGGAAAAGCGTGTACGTCGTTTGTCTGAAACTGTGGTATTTGTGGAATGCCTCGATCTACAACTTTTTTTTCTTCTATCCGAATTCAAGTCAGCTTCAGTAAGTGATAGAAGATGCCGTGAATAAATTCGAACCAAATATTATGGACATATAAAATGTAAATTGATCCTTTTACATTTTCGTAGCACACTGCCTATACACTGCTAAAGCAGGTCTAAGACAAAAGGGTACTTAAGTTAAGCCCAACTTAAAAAAAACACCATCAAAACTGTTTCTTTATGATATTAATAACAAAATATGATTATCTTCGTGTGTCATTTCAGTTTCTTCAATTATATATTTTTTAAGAGCAATTCATAAATTGAAAAATTTTTCTGAAATACTTGGAATTAATAAATGAAAGAAAAATATGGTTTTGAGATAAGAACTCCTTGTAGAAGACAAGATTTTTGTCTGATCTTCATTTCTGTTTTGGTTTTATCGAATTCAAATAATGAAAAAAAGAGCTATAGCTGGCGGCAATTTTAATTATAATAGTTTGAGACAAGCGATGTACACGCTTTTCAAAAATTTTTTTCATAAAACATGATGTCATGTAAAAATAAATCACGTGTGAAAAAACTTTGTGCCTTCACATCTGCCAAAAATTGCATTGTTTCAGAGATAGTTGCTTTATTTTTCTAAAATATTATCTAATACTTCAATCACATACATATAGAAACATTTTCCTCATACAGTTACCACAAATTTTTTTCACTAAAAATTCATAGTAATTTTCATCTCAATACACATATTTTCCAAATACATATATTATGTATATGAATGTTAAGCACCTCTGATGTAATACCGGTTCTATTTTTTTTAATAGAAATTTCAGAGTTTCATGAAACACCTAAGGTGAAAAATTATCCCACCTACGCTGAAGTTTCGTTCAAAAGATTGATATTTATGTCGCCTACTAATACAACTGCTTTGTTTTTTAATTTTTCGAATATTCTCCCTAACAATGTGAGGAGGATCAATTTACTAGAGGATGGTGGTTTGTATAAAGCATTGTTGTTCCATTCATTTCCGGGTAGGGCTGAGAAAGATCTACTGAACGAAGCTAATGCTTTTTTTTTGTGAATATATGTCCAGATGTTGATAAAGTTAATTCAATGCATAGCACTAACATCAAGGTTTGTGAGTTCAGCTTGTTCTTCAAGCCGGTGGTGCAACAAGATATTGTCAAATATATTATGCAGTTGGATAACAAGAAGTCTGTAGGGTGTGATGAGGTACCAGTTTCATTATTGAAAACAATTGCTGAGGAGATTGCCACTCCTTTGACCCACATCATAAACCAGTCGTTTCTTACTGGGTTGTACCAAGATGCACTGAAGGAGGCATGGATAAGACCGATTCACAAAAAAGGAGACTGTGACACTCTGAATAATTAAAGGCTAATCTCACTTCTCTCTGATGTAAATAAAGTATTTGAAAGAGTAATTTCTCATCAACTAATTGAATTTTTGAATATTCATAATTCTTTCGCGAATCAAAAACATGGGTTCCGAAAAGGTAAATCTGTTAGTTCATAATCGATGCAAATATGATGATTATTTTTTCCTTTATCTGTTCA
Source organism: Cryptolaemus montrouzieri (assembly GCA_013387265.2). Taxonomy (NCBI): domain Eukaryota; kingdom Metazoa; phylum Arthropoda; class Insecta; order Coleoptera; family Coccinellidae; genus Cryptolaemus; species Cryptolaemus montrouzieri. Next base: position 39,218,076 of record JABFTP020000144.1, read on the forward strand.
TTGTTAAAAACCACTTTGATAGGAGTCCCATTCGATAGTAGGACACAATTGTATTATTCTCAATTGGGATGCTTAATTTTTCTGCTAATGTGGACACGATCACTGTCAGATTTTCTTTTTCATCTTCTTTGGTTACTCCTTTGATTATTATGTTTTTTGTTAATAGACTTTGCTCGACTTTCTATTTATATCAGTATCTAATTTGTATTTAATGTCGTGTATTTCCTTATTCAATTTTTCATTTGTAGCTACTTGCCTATTGTATTTATGTAGCAGATCTTCATACTGTTTTCCATCTTCCCATCTTCTGTTCAATACTGATGAGTTTTAGCATAATTGATGGTGTAACCACCTTTTTCTGAAGGAAATTCATTTGGATCAGGTATAATAACACTCTTATTTTGAGTGTCCTCGTTTTCACACTCGCCACAAATGCATTTGTCACCATTATCGATTTTTTCTTGATTGGGATAGTATGTCAGTCTAGACGATGGCATATTTAGGCATTTTGCATACCACCAAAATCTGCTGAAGATCCGGACCTACATTTAGTATTACAACTTTTACAATCATATGCCATATCCATGATACGCCAGCCGATCAGCTGTTATTATTAGAGTTATCTGATTTGGTTGTAAAAGTTTTTGTGTTGATAGTTTTTTTATAGCACTTTTCGTATGACACTATGAAGCGGTAGTAATTTTTCGACGATTTTTCTCTCAACTCAAATCAGTACTTTAATTTTCATTTTCAGAAAAAAAAAGATAAGTTTATCTTTCATTTGGTATAAGTTTTGAAAATTTTAATTTCCGTTTTCATTTCGTTTTATTGGAAATCTCGGTAGCGTATTTACGAGGTACAACACCTGTGTATTGATATTAATCTATATAGAATGAATAATTATTCGAAACACACCATGCCTGCTCACTTGCTCCTAAAGTGTAAGCCAATATAATAATAATGATAATATTAATAGAACAATAAGTCGATAATAAATTAACCATATTTTCAGTTCAATATTGATAAGGTAAATAATAACTACATTTAACCAAAATGCATTTAACAACCCTATTTAGAAGTGTATAACTAATGCAAACGTTTTGTATTGTTTATTATTTGTCTAGGACATTTTCCCAATATATTTTCCTGACTTTTCCCAATACATGTTTAATTACGTACGATTTTTTCATTTCTTCCCGATATAGTCGCTCCCTACCATTTACATATTATTACACCCACCTAGTTCGAATTTCGAATCGATGATAACGAGTTATAAGTTTAGTTTGATGAACAAGATCTTGACAGATAGTAGTCAAATAATTCGAATAATTTCTATTTCAGGCAGATTTATTTTATTATTGGTAAAAATCAATCGTCATTGGGTTCATAATATAAAATGATTAAATCGTATTCTTCCTCAAGTCCTGAATATCATTATTTGCAGGTAAAGACAATCTACAAGTTATCGACCATCTCTGCTCTGCACCAACAATGGATTTCACTTTGAGAAATAAGCGTGGCTTCAATGTTTTGCACCACGCTGTTCTCAAAGGGAAAGATTATGCTACCAACAAATTATTGACTCAAGCCAGACAGTTAGTTGACATAAAAAAAGATGATGGATTTTCAGCGCTTCATTTAGCTTCTTTGAATGGACATAATGAAGTAGTGGAGATACTGATTAGGATGGGACAGGCAGATATAGATTTAAGGAATAATAGAAATCAATCAGCTCTTCTTCTAGCGGTTAGTCAAGGTGAGAATTCTCAAAAATATCAAGTTAAAACATTTTCTTTAGGTTCAATTTCATTGTGAACTACTTGTGTGAAGTGATTCGATAACGTAGAGATTCAAATTTGGCGAGCTCTCGTGTTTAGTGAGTATAATTTATTTTACTTTCAGTATTGTCAAACGGCACATAAATAAACAGTTAGTAACGAAATCAAATAATCAATATAATATATGACTGAGTATTTCTGCTAAAAGCTTAGATAACGTTATTCGCAGGGAGCACGACGAAAGCGACATCTGATGGTAGCGTAAAATCATGCTCGGCAATGGTATGACATGTGAAAGATCCGTATAAATAACAGTGAATTGTTTCAAAAAATGAATTTCAAAATAAATATGTGTTATAAAAATCTGTGATCGTGTTTTTAAATTGAAAAACTCATTACGATGGAAAAAGTGTATACAAAAATTCTTTGAAAACAAGCTTTTATTTAAATGCGCTAAAAAGAAAAAAATAAACTTTTGCACTAAAACTTTTACCGTTGATTCATAACGTCATTTCAAATTTAACACATTTGACACAATTTATATATTATAATATAAAAGCTTGTCGCGAGATATAAGTACTCGTATTTACTTTATCAGTTTGAAATATTAACAGGTAGGCATAACATATAAATTGTGTCAAATGTGTTAAATTTGAACTGACGTTATAAGTTAACAGTAAAAGATTTAGTGTGAAAGTTAATCTTTTTCTATTTAGCGCATTTAAATAAAAGGTTATTTTAAAGAATTTTTTAAACTTAATTTCATTTTTCAGTTATTCTTGGCAATCTTGTTGGATTTAGAATGACGTCACATAGTTAATCATGCATTGTCATCCAAACTCAACGTGTATACAAAATTTCAGCTCAGTTGGTTGAGATCAAGTGCCTTAAAATTGAGTTGTAAGATCTCACCCGAACATACAAACATACATACATTGCAAGTTAAATAAAAGCTTGTAAATATGTTTATGAATAACTAAAAGGAGTTTTAAGAATCCCATGGGTTAACCTGTGAAATGTAAACAAATTTAATACATGACAACTGCAATAATGAAAATTACAAAAGTGTTGATTGTTAATATGATTTTCAGAAATAAAATGAAAATTAATGGCAATGTAATTGCGAATCGTAATTTAAACATACATTACCCTAGTTGCATTGTTACTGAATAATGTTACACACTACTTTGTTTTTTCTTTTAACATCATTTATCCATTTATTTCTTCCATCCATTTATTTCCACTTGGCCACTGGAAATGTGTAAAATTTACATTTACTGTTTCTAGCTGTATTTTGCAATCAACAACACAACAACTATTATGGACCATTTTTATTTAATGTTAACGTGTTTATTTATGATAAAAGCATGATTTAACGATAATTTGACCACATCGAGCGCAATATGAACCTGAGATTATTTGTGAAAATGACAAATATAAACTTTATTTTGATAAAACAATTCTTTGCAACAGAGCTGTAAAACACAATAGACCAGATATCATTCTTAATGATAAACAGAATCAAATAACATATATAATTGATATTGCTATACCCGACACACATAATATACAAAACAAATACAATGAAAAAATTTCTAAATATATGATGCTTGGCGACGAGATTAAAAAATGTGGAAAATGAAGGAAAATATTTATTCTACCGATTATTATTTCCACAACAGGTGTTATTCCTAGAAATCTTCACAAAAGTATTGAGATTTTGGATCTGAAGAAAATTTGTTTGAACAGTTACAAAAGATAACAGTCATCAAATCTTGTAATATTCTTCGTAGGTTTCTTTCCGAAAAAATAATGAGGTAGAGTCATAGGTTTTCTCTTTAGATTATACTGCTCAGAATCTCATTTCATATTTTATTTATTTGTTTATATAAATGTAATATAATTAACTGACAATTTTGTCATATTTATATTCAGAGCAGTATTCTATTCGATCGTTCACCACTTCACACAAAGGAAACTATTAATGAGTAATATGCAGTGTTACTTGACTAAGGTCCGTACACTGGATTTTTCCGGGAGAAAGCCTCTGACACTACTCGTTGGTACATTGATATCATTGTCTGAGGATGCTATAGTATGTATATATTCTGGTAGATTGATATATTCTCATAACATTTAACGTTATCCTAATATATAATTATTCCAGGATATGTTTTGATTATAATCATTGCCTGGCAATGGTATTAATTACCGGGTGGTGGATTTATATTTTTCATGAAATCAGTTTGATTGCATGAACAGATATATGGGCAACTCGTCGGGGTAAAACCCCTATATATATATATATAGACATTTTTATGATAACGATATATATATATATATATATATATATATATATATATCGTTATCATAAAAATGTCTGCGTTAGTTCCAACTCTATAATATTACTATAACACCGAAATATTATTTATGAAACTGATCTCGAAAAGAAAAATGAAAACATTTCCAAAATTCATTGCATCAATCTCAATTGCTAGTTATTTTCACTTGTAATATACAATGAAGTAATTTGATGTATTTCTATCTTGATTTACAAGAAAAGGGCTGTTGGTAATGAAAGGCGTCCTCTGCTATTTTTGTTGCAAATCATTTACGAAGAATTAATTGAATAGTTATGTATATTAAGTCACATCTAATCATCATTGTAATCATTATCTAAAATGAAAACATTTCTCAAAAATGCATAACACTAGTACTAGGATTTTTGGAAAATAGGAATTCAATAGTACTTTGTTGTTCACTATACATAATTTTTTATTTATATTCTAGGACACTGTGGTGTTGTGGAAATCCTTGTTAAATTGAAAGCAAACATCAATGCTAAGGATGAAGATGGAGATACTGCACTTCACCTCGTTCTCATTAAAAAGGCACATCTAAACGCAGAAATCAGGAGAGAAAATTGTCCAGAAATCTTTTCCATTTATGAACAAATCAGTGAAGTGACAGAATATCGTTTAGCAATAGCAATAGCGTGCTTTTTAATTCAGAAGGGTATTGATATAGATGCGTTGAATAACAAAGGTGAATGTGCCTTAAATCTGCTCCAAGAATCTAGTCTTCAGGAATTGCTTAAGAGCTACAAACCAAATGTCGATAACAACCAAATGCAGATTTTGCAAAATAGTCCTGATAATTTGGATATTGACAATTTGAGTCTAAGGGAATCTAGCCATCCAAGTGATGGTTATAATTTGAATGAGAATAGGTGAGTCGTCAATTCGTTAATTTTTTTCCTTCGGATAGAGATAATAGATCCTTAGAGTTCATTTAAATAAGCTAGCATTTAGTTATGAAGCTGTGCGAGCAATGCATTCCAATATTCTCTAACATATATAGTATCGTGTTGTCACACGAGCATACACATTCACATTATGTAAAGGAATATTCGAGTTTGACTGCAATCTGATTAAGATACAGGTGAATTACTGCTAGGTTTTTCAGTTTACTATGAAAATCACAAACAGGCAGAGGTTAGGTAAGAAGGGGAAATTTTATCTGAAATTAATGGCTTCTTGAACATCATCTATAAATTGAGAAATCTTTAAATTTGAATAGCAATTATAGAACTTGTGAACTCTATTTGGGAAATTTCCTCAAACTATCTACAATACTGATGAATTTTTGAATTTGCTCACATTTTCTCAAGAAAACTTGAAAATTATTCAAATGATTTATATATTTCCATTTCAAAAATGGGTAGCATTCTACAAACAATGCTACAATTGTGTAGATTATTTTATGAAAATCTGTATTCATGTATGGAAGTTAGAGGTTAACATTTACTTTAATTGTATTAATATCGAATGTACCAGCGTTGTTTTCGATAACATCATTTGTAGACATTTCAATGAATGCTTAAAATATAATTTCTTAATAATTACTTCATTATTTGAGAGAAATCATAATCTACTAAAGTTTTCTCAAACTGTCTGTAACCAATTTCTGATGAAAACAAAGTTAAAACATTTTTCAATCCAAGCTAAGTAGAGAATCTATGATAAAATTGAAAGAAAAGGTATAAGATTTCCATAACTTTACTAAACTGCTTTGCTTTTATAAAAGGGCTTTACTCTGCTATTTATAATGGACTTATCTATTGTTTTCCAATTTTCTTCATATTTTTGTTTGATGTACTGCCTCAATTAATCTTTTTTTTCTCTCGAACGGAAATGTCGCTGCATTTAAACTATTGAAATTTTATTAAGTTTATTCATTTTTATAGCTTTTGTTCCAAATTAACTTGCATTTGTTTTTCAGAAATAGTCCAATTAGAATATTCTCTAATGAAGATACAAAGAATTGTAGACGAAGTAGAAGAGAACAAAAATCAGAAAAAATCATTGAGATGGGAAATAGTAGTCAAGAAAATTCGCCAAATCATCGAAACTTGCAGTATCAAAATGAAATCGTCAGTAGTAAACCAGTTGAATGTCTAGTCTGTTCGGAATTTTCAGAAGAAAATGTTAGGTGAGTTGAATTTTCATTTGGTTTCACATGTGAATGCCATTCTGCACATCCTTCATGAATCATTTTTAGTTATCAATAGTGAAAATTAATGTGTATGGGGAGATACTTAAAAAATTCGTAGATTAAATTCAGAGAATTTGTGATTTTCGTTGGTAAAAAGTTCCGCTAAAAGATAGATACTCATTCAGAAAAATTGATTCCCACACTGGGGATCTGTCTAATTGAAAAGATGACTGATTGAATAGGCTTGTGCTCATTATTATGGATACAAATCACTGTGTATCTAAATAAAATTTTATTAGCATGTGCTTTGCTGCCTATTGTACTGAATGCACATAAAGTTATAGAGCAGTTCAAGGTCAACTCAGAAATGATATAGTTAAAGAGTAAAAATAAACTTCCTATTGGTAAAATGCATTGGTCCCTGTGTTTGGGACATAGGTGCTGTTATTTTTTATTCTACTCAAAAATTTTTCTACTGAGACTACCATTAACGTATTTAGTCTCTCCTTTTCATTGCGTTGCTTAGGAAGGTTTTTATTCTCTTCAGCATTGAAAAACATCGTTCAAAGGAAAACGCTCCAGAAATGTTTCTCGATTCATACATTCCAATCGCAAACAATATGCAATTTAATTTTGAGTCTATGCTTTTCCGAATGGATAACTAGTTATAAATTAAACCCTTCAGGATTCAATGTCAGAAATATTATATCTGGTGAAATTTTCTAGCAAACGACTTTGGGGTTTTCTAATGTTATTTGAATTTAATGGTGATCTAATTTGTTGAATCACACCATCACAGCTGATGATTTTATACAATGCACAGGTGTGATCTGGTCTAGAATGCTGTTCCTATGTGTGGGGCTCCGCATCTAAACATTCATTACATTTATTGGATAGTGTCCAACAGAGGGCAGTGCGCCCCATTGACCACCAGGAGATCACATTCAGGTACTTCCATCGTAAATGTTTTGAAGAACTGAAATCCTCGGTTCCAGAAAGAATCTAGTTCCAAAGCAAAAAAAAAAAAACAGGTTAGCAAAAAAGTCTCATAAGCGGAAGGTCCAACTAGTTACGCCACTTCCTCCCTCTATAAAAATTCCTTTGTTCACAAGGCCACTGTGCTGTGGAACTCGCTTACATCGAACATCTTTCTCATGATTTACAATTTGGGCCTCTTCAAGAATCTAGTGAACACACACATTTAATCATCTTGGACGGCCACACCTTTGGTATGAAAGGCATGACCTCCTCCCAAGAGTTATAATATAATATATTATAATATCTTTATTAACAGAAAACCTTCTACAAGTAGCCTATATACTAACATGAACAATAAAACTGAAAAATACAGTTTTGCAATACTATACGTTGGTTCAATACAAGCAATCTCTGCTTAATTTTGAAACAATAAGCTTTCTAAGAAAATATCGAGATCAATTTTGCTCTTTTCACAATTTATGCCAAAGAAGAATGGATTCCATGATTTGTTCTATGGAATTCATACGATAACAGATGTTTCCCTCTAATGCTACTTGAGGGAACATGTAGAGAGAATAAATTCGAGACATCAGAGCTGTTGATGATACCTTTCAGAACTTCAAATGCAAACATTGTACGAAGGTAGGATCTATAGCTGATAAAATGGGAAGTGTAAATAATGTCAGATGATATTTGTAGGTTTGTGAGTCTAACTCGATGCCACTTTGAAACAAACTTATTGAATATTTTTTGAATTCTTTCAAGTCTCCCTATGTGTGTTGCGTATACGGCAGCAGGTAGAAAGATTATTTATTATCCACGAGAATTCCCAAATCTTTGTAGTTTGTAACGGATTCGATCAAGGCACAGTTGAAGCCGTAAGACCGACCTCCAGGGTCTTTTTGCTTTGAAAATCTGATGTATTAAAATCTTGCGATATTAAGAGACGTTTATCTCGCACCATTCATGGAAACTGTCTAGATTCGATTGAAAGTGTAGTTCATCTTCAACTGTTTCTATACGTTTGAATATTTTACAATCGTCAGAAAATAAAAGGAATTTGCTGTATTTGAAAATGAATTTTACATCATTGATGTCCCCTGCCCTACTCCCGATAGAGCATCAATCTGTTCAGATATATGACCAATTACATTAATCAGTTGTTTCTACCTAATAAAAAAGCTTCTATGCAAGAAAGTACCAGATCAGCAATACCGTAAAGGAGCCCTAATTTGAAAATTTGCAAGTTAGCTGGAACTCTATCAAATGCCCCCTTTATCCCCATCCACATATATACAGTCTACATTAGAAGCGAGTTCAATACTTCTGAAAACAAAAGTAACGAATATAAGCAAATTGGTTTCCGTCATTTTACCAGGACAGAAACCATGATGTTCTTCAATGATAACATTACGAACGTGGTCTAGAAGTAAGTTAGCAAGCATCCGATCGAAGACCTTCGCAAATCCCTCACAAATTGAAATCGGATGATAGTTTAAGATGTCCGAGCGTGCTCCAGATTTGAAAATCGGAGTGATATTAGCTTACAAATATCGGGAAACGGTCCTTCTTTCAAACAGGAATTAAAGATCACTAAAAGGGCTTCAACTAAATTGTGGGCACACGAAACAATAGAAGATAGAGAGATTTGGTCAGGTCCGTATGTATTTTTGGGTTTCAAGAAATTCAATATTTTGAGGATCTCATCATTTGTAAATTTGACGTTCGTAAGAGTATTGAAAACTAAGTTGATTGACGGGAGGTATGCATCGCAATACTGATTAATCAACTACTTATAACCCAACTTCCGCTAACTTCCTGATTATTTAGTCATCGAATTTGGAATGACATTGTCATTCCTGGAGCTGTTAATGTATTTCCAAAAGTTACGGGAATCCTCAACGATTCCACCCTCAGCCTCCCTTATATAATCTTTCTCATTCCTCTCCAAAGCAATTTTGAAGTCTACATGTAACTTCGAGAAAGTGTTATAGTCATCTATAGATGTAGATTGTTTATAGTACTTGCGAGCGAGTTTTTTTCATGAATCAACCTATACGTGTCTCTTTTGACCCAGCTAGGATAATTGGAAGGTATAAATTTCGATGATGAAACATATCTATAAATGATACTATACTGGGTGTTATGAAAGTTTTCAATATAACGGTTAATATCTTTTGGGTATTTCAGGTCCCAAGCAGTATTTCCAAGTTCATTATTAATGATATCGTATGGAGTTCTATTAAATGCATGTGAAGAGGTGATGATTGCGTGATGAGTATCTACATCAACAAGTGAAACCAATTTCCTTACATCTACATCCTTGAGATCACGTAAAACCAAATCTAAAACAACATTATTGCTATTGAGTATTGAATTGTATTGATTTAAGCCTAGATAATTAATTGTATCTCAGAAAGAAGTGTCGATTTCTCCCTTAGCCGAGGATATTGTTTTTTTGCTATTACCTGAAAGACGAACCTATTTTATATTTGGTAGGTTGAAATCACACACAATACAGAAATTTTTGGGGCTAGGTGCACTCTGAATTATTTCAATTTTTTCTAAGTGTGAACTATATTTACCAACACATGAATCTGGAGGAATGTAAACTGCACACTGACAGACATCGATATGACTGGTTCTTCATCTCACCCATAGTTCTTCTACAGTCTTGTTGTAGGTCTCAAGATGATTTGTGAATATTTCACTAGAATATAGGGTCTTGTCTACTGCTACTAATACATCTCCTCCGCACTTTTTCGAACCATACAGAATGTCTGTAACCCTGCGATAGACGTTGTATGTTGAGTCCACTATGTCGGAATTGAAGAAGTTATCATTGAGCCATGTTTCGACGGGTATGATAACTGGAAAATCATAAGATAGAATAGATTTGGTTAGATTTTTGACTTTGGTGCGTAATCCACGAACATTTTGGTAAAAGATAGTGGAGTTCATCGATTTGGGCGTGGTAGTAATGATCGATTGATTTTGGTTCTTTGGATTTTGGCAAGATACGAAAGGGCTCCACTGATACATTTTCAGGCCAAGCTATCAGATTCAGTATCTCATCAGATGTAGCATCTCATCAGATGTAATATTTATGCTTCCTACTTTGGAAGATTTTTCTTCGATTCCGATTTCAGATCAAAGGCTAAAACAGCGCGGTTTGGAAACATCTTCTTAAAATGCTGAATAATGTCGTTAGTAACTGTTTTTTGGTGAAGACTTCCAACACCTACCACGAGGAGCAGACTTTAGCGAAGTAGGGCCTTCTTGAGCTGGCAATGAGTCCTTCTAATTTCTCTTTTGCTGCCAGAGAGATGATGTTTGATAATGCTTAATGCAATAGGTGGTACATTTCATTTAACTCCGAGCTTTGTGGATGAACTTTTATCGATACGATCTTCGCGAGATGAATCTGTAGATTTGAATTTCTCGCGCAAGTTTTGAAGACTTTTTGTGATATCCTTGGTTAGTAAACTTATCATGTCGATATTGGAATCCTTAATCGCACCTACTTGATTTTTCAATTCAGATATGTCTTTTATTATTACATCATTCTATCATGTAATATAAGATACTATTTCCTCTCTAATTTCCTTAACTTTTAGGATGAATGTTATTTGTTATTGTCGATTTTTTACAGGTAATCAGGAGATAACTCATCAATAGTTTGTGAAGTTGGTGGATTAGAAAGTAGTTTTCCGTCGATTATCGCTTGCGTGAATCGCAGAATCAATATAAACTATCATTTTCACTGATTGATTTGGATATAAAATCTTTAGTACGCATACAATGTGGATGGAATTTATTCCAGTAGAGTCTTCAGTAGATATTCAATGCGTTAATTATAAAGTTATATTTGCAGGTGGCACAGAATATGTTTTTATCATCGTGATCTCGTGTATGCACAGCTGTGAAATTACACGTGCGAGATTGTTCATTGATATTATGGATTAAAATTATAACTCACTGAAATAAAATCCAAAAAAATTACTTCAGAAGTCGAAAACGCATAAAGTATTAGATTTTCAAACCAGTGTATTGAGGACACTTTCGTACGCACTTTGATATAACATTTTAATATAGCAATGTAGATAGTATAACATATTTAATAGAAATCGAATTCAAACTACTAAATTCGGATCAACACTCTGATGGATTAAAAGTTATATTTGGCAAGGTTGATTTAGCTGCTACACTTTCATATTATTACCCTCTGAAGTTAATCACTTTACAAGAAAGATGTATTAGAAATATTTAATGGATCAAGCAGAGAAGCCCATGTAAACAATTTTTTTATCAAACATAATGTACTACATTGAGAATAAAAAAAATAGAATACCCGAATCACAAATTTCCAATGCCTCTTTTTTTATTCATTCTCAGAATTCTGCAAATCATGTTTCTCTCTACATGGTCACTATCAGTTATTTGAAGTTGTTGAAAAATATAAAAATTCTTGTCTTGCAATCAAAGTGTGTGAGCACTGGTTTGTTGAATTTTAGGGTCCAACTTGGTATTTCTGTTGTTCTATAAACTCCGGATGAAGCTAATCAGTTCTGATCTATACCCATAAACAGTTTTTACTATTTAATATCAATATTTTTCCAATATAATATTTTAAAATTTCGTCGAGTTTGTGAAGACCTTAGAAATGGTCTATAAAAAATTTCATTTTTCGTTCGTTGTAGCTGAGGAGAAAAAATGAGCATATTCTGGATAAATGAAAAAGTAATATATTAACTGATATGGTACCTGAAGTCACATTATTCATAATCAAATTGATGTGATAACTGTAACAATGAATTTGTTCAAACCCTATTCAATACTCCACTTACGACAGATGCCTCATCATAACAGTGTGTAATGAGTTTATCAGAGTATCGAGTTATGTGAGAATGCATTCTAATATTAGAGCTGCATTATGACTACCATATTACTGCAATTTTTAAGATGTGCTTTCACTTACACATTACTGAATTAGAAACGAAACGAGAGAAAGTAAGATTGATCGGCCCAAAGTTGGTCTATGGAGCACATAGTCGCATTCTATCCTACTTTACATAATTTGTTTTTCATTCACCTGAAAAGCCTACGTTCCAGTGGCCAGGTGCTTTTATAGTTTTACTTACATTACGAGTGCGCAAACACTGAATCCGGCTCCCTTTGGTAACAGAGTAAGAAAAACTCTGCACTGTTTAGTTCATTACTTCGCAGCACTGACAAGTGAATATATTTATATTATTTTCATTTCATGCATTGATAGTTTGTACGGGTATTTGTAAACTGGATTCGTCAGGATCGGTCTGTAATCGAAATGTCGCAGGAATGTCTATATTAAATATATTATTGATTAATTAAACATTGAAGAATCCATATTATGTTTTTACTGTTATCACAAAAATAAATTCATTATATATCATAACAACTATACAATCTCTAATTTACTTCTGCCATTGCAATCTCACTCAACACTTCTTCATGTAGTTCATCACAAGCACTCACTTTTTTATGTTGTTGCATGAATTGTTCTGCAAATTTTCAATTTCTAAAGTTTTTTCTGATGCTTTATGCAAGAAGTCCAGTGTTGTTGTCTGGTAAATTGGGTTCTAACTGTGTCGCTCCATTTTTACATATTCAGTTTTCTTCAAAAGTTTCATTTAAATATTGTTGGACAATTCTTGTCAATAAGGTTCAGCTTCTACATGTTGGAATGCAAACACATGTGTGCTTGAAGGTTTAGAAATAAGTATCAATTGAACCAGAAAATCGAGGTTTTTTAAACGATGTTCCTTATTTTTGATTCATGGATAATTAATCTTCTACTTTTAACAATTACTTATTTACAATATTCAAGGACAAAACCGGTCAAGTCTTGAAGGACCAGAAGTACCGAATGACCACTATTCTACTAAGCATTTTTTAAATACTGGAAAAAACACTTTTTTCGTTTAAAATAGAGCAATTGAAGCGAATTGAAAATGTAGTGTATCTCTGAGTCTGTCGGCCATTTTAAATTGTACTGAAAATCATTCTTTGGCATTCCAAAACTCGAAAATGAAAGCTCTAACTTAATAATTGTGAAAGTTATAGGTTATGAAAGCAGTTCTGGTTTTTCGTGGATCACCTATATATATATATATATATATATATATATATATATATATATATATATATATATATATATATATATATATATATATATATATATATATATATATATATATATATATATATATATATATTATTATGTTTTCTTCAGTCTACTGTTACTTGCAAAGCGCATTGTCAGAACATAACACATACCAAAGCTCACCAATGAACTACATCATCATGATATACGTTTTCTTTCCCAATCACATCGAATTATATTTTAAATTCAACTCAAGGTAGGCTTGTTCAGTAGAGTAGTGTTCATAAGACATTCTCCAAAGTTTTGCGGTACAGTGAAAACAGTATTGCCTTTGTGATTGTTAACTTCCTCTTTCTAGAAGAAAATGGCGCATTATTTAATTGTGCAAACATTTGTAAGTTCGGAATAATACGTTTGGCTCAACTCTGGGCATATAAATGAATTGCTATGCTAGATTCCCGATAAATTAACATGTGAAAACTTTTGATATGCGTGAACATTTTCCAATGTCAATGGCATTCAAAAAATATTTATCGATTTAATTATTGACAGATGCGTCCTTGCTATTTGTTTGGTCAAGCTACATTGTAAAATCGTGAATATTGCGAATTTATCTTACCATATTATTTTTTAAATGAACCTGAATAGTCAATTTTCTCTGATTAACTTTGTTCAGAAAAATTAATTCTTTTTAAACGTTCCAAAATATAAGTGAATTTCTGAAAAAATCGATGACATTATTATTTGACTTTCCAAAAATTTACAAAACAGCGGCTACAGGAAAACTACAACTGTATGAAGCGACAAAACATTTGATCCGCTGATAGTCACGATCCTTGATTGGCAGTTATTATATAGATCACTATTAATTTATAAATATTTTATTTTCAGTCTAGAGCCTTGTACTCATAAACCTGCTTGTGAGGACTGTTCTTCCAGAATGAAAAAATGTCTTCAATGTGGTAGTGTTGTTCAAAAACGAATCACAAAAGATGGCCGCATAATACCAGCGAAGAGTCGACAACCTAGTGCAGAACGCATGCGGTATTTAGAATCCAAAATAGCTGAAATTGAAGAGAGTCACGCCTGCAGCATATGTATGGAAAGAAAAAGAAATGTTGTGTTTCTTTGCGGACATGGTACTTGTACTAAATGTGCTGATACACTGAAAACCTGTCACATGTGTAGGAAGACTATTACAAAGAAAATACCTATTTATTAGGAAAAACACTTTCGAGTTGTGAACGTATTTTATCATTCGAGATAACGATGTAAGTTTTAGATGAATATTGCGAATTCAAAAATTACCATAAGTTCCATATAATTCTTGTGAAAAAATATTTTCTTCAATTCCAAATACAGTTTACATTTTTCTTTACACCTCTAGAACATTAATTATATGATGGAATGGAAATCATAATGTCATTATTTTACATCTAAAGCTTAATTTGGAATATTATTTTCAATTCAATTTACAGAATATTGATTTTATATTCAAATAATTTTATATATTTTGTTGCAAATTTTGACTTCACAATGAGAATTTGCTACTGCTGTGTCAACAAAGTTTTCGAGTGAATTGTCTTTCCACATATGTAGACTTGATTTTTTCAAGGATCGATAAATTTTAATATGAATTTATTCTTGAACATGAATCTTAAATACGTTTCACAAATCAGAAAAGATTAAGAGATTCAAACAAATGAAGCAATTTCCCAAAATAAACATAAATATTTCTACTTTTTGTAGACATCAAAAGTCATTTTGAAATTGATTACAGGCGAGTTTTCATGCTTAGAAATTTTGTATTTTGGTCCAGCAGATAGATATTGAGTTTATTCTATATAAGTTTTAAACAGTAGATATATTGATTTTGAATTTTAGAGGTGAGATAATTTTGTGGCCAATTCATCAAAACAGTTCATAACTTATTCAAATAGATTTCGAGAAAAGTTTTAATACATACTTACTGTGATTTATGTTATTTATATACAATTTTATTTGTGAATAAATTTATTGGAAAATATTGTATCAAATTTATTCATTCAGTTTGAGCAAATTATGACGAAGAAATTAATCCTCATTTATTTCTTTAATTAGGTAGCAGAATCGAAAAAACGCATTTTGGTGATAGGAATAATGAAAGTCAGCAGATATATGTATGACAAAGTTATATCCTTTGAAGAAAATCCTTTTAGCAACAGCACCTATTTTACTCATAACTCATTTCAGTCAGTAATACCTTATTGTGGTAGACCTGATCTTTCATCCATCATTGGAAGGATTGGATTACAGATTTGAGTATACTTCATTTTGATGAGTATTTATTGAAAAAAAACATTTTTCTGCAGCAAATTGTTTGTTACTGTTAATTCTATGCTCGAAAGCGATTTTTATCTATGAAGGAGAATAAGAATTTAAATGTGCCGACCGCTAAAAAAGCCGACCGTTCATTTTCCAAAAGGTTGATATAGATACAAGTGAGAAATGTTTGCAGCATGAAAAACTCAATAGTTGATCATCTCAAGAAAGATGCAGAAGTAGTTCAAGATTTAGAATCAGTAATTAGATTGTCGAACTTAGAATTTGTCAACAGCAGAAGTTGAAGAAGTTAGGCTATCTTTTTTACTATAGAGCAAGTGCATGTATTTGTTTCTGAGTTTGGACGATTATACTTATATCCTAAAGGAATCGGATGGGTGAAGAAAATGATAAGACTGGATAAAATTTTACTAAAAGCAAATAATCTCAAACATCTAGCAAATAACAATTAAAATGAGCAAGCAATTCAGAGATATTGCCAACATAGATAACATAGTGTCAACCACCTTATTTTGACATCTAAGCATGCGCGATTGCATTGTTTGATAAAGAAATCGTTAATGAGATTAGTGCTCGACATTCTGCTGCTTTGTGGTAGTCGAGAAATCTAGAGACCAGGAGGGCGAACTGCGTTGGTTAGTATAGGACTAAATAGTACCTGTGCGCACCTTTTTCATAATGGCCGCCACTGCCAGGGTGTTCTCAATGTAAAGCTGTTTAACTGCCTGGCAGAAATGCAGTTCTGAGATTTGTCGTTTCTGACAGAAAATAATAACGTGTAGTGCGCAATGCGTAAAGTGAAAACAGGTAAGAGATGCAGGCGAACGGTACTACATCGCCCTGCAGCGATCTTTTACCAAAGGTAGTGTAGTAGTAAAGTTTTCCAATTCTATGTATAGCGGGTGTAACTG
The DNA here is from genome assembly GCA_013387265.2 of Cryptolaemus montrouzieri. Classification (NCBI taxonomy): domain Eukaryota; kingdom Metazoa; phylum Arthropoda; class Insecta; order Coleoptera; family Coccinellidae; genus Cryptolaemus; species Cryptolaemus montrouzieri. The sequence continues at coordinate 39,234,701 of JABFTP020000144.1, forward strand.
AAACAAGGGCCACACTTGTAACTTTTTTCTATTTGGAATATTTTGATGAAATTTGGGAATCGGATAGAAGACAACCTTTTGAATTTGATAACATTAATATGTTTGACATTTCGTTTCCAGTTATGCCGGAAAACGATACCAACTTTCGATTATCAAATTGGACGCCCTATATTTTTTTCCTTATTTTAATTGTTCATCATCTACGACGGGTGTCAAAGATAATCACAAAAGAGTGAACAGCGAAAACGAAATAATAATAATAAGTGTTCAAAAATACCACCATTCTCACGAACACAACATCGCTTACGATTGATGGTTCCCCTCAAAACATTATTTGTTGGGTTGTAATGACTGTAATAGCCTGTCTCAAACGGTTCTCCAATTATTGTTGGGTTTTAACAGGTGTTTGGTAAACCTCAATCTTCAAATGGCCCACAGGAAGAATTATAGTGGACTCAAATCTGGCGATCTAGTTGGCTGATGGGACCATTTGTACCTATCCATTTTTCGGGAAAAATTTCGTTGAAATACCGCCTTGAGATGTGAGGAGGTACACCATCTCGTTGAAAATATATTCAATTCACAACAGCTAATGGCAACTCGTCCAATTCATCTTGTATTTGGGTCCTCAAAAATTTCAAATATCTCTCCCCTGTCAATGAACCTTAAAAAATTATAGGCCCTATTAAATATCTTCCCATCATCCCCATCCAGACATTGAACCCAAAACGTTCTTGGAAGTTTCCACCTTGATATTTGTGCTCATTTTGTTGCGACCAGTACCTGGTATTTTGCCTAATAAACATCCCATTGTTCGTGAAACGTGATTCGTCACTGAATAAAATCTCTTCACAGTACTGGAGTCGCCTAACACTATCGTCAGCATACAGGTGGCGGTGTAGTTGATATTTAAATGAGCGGTACTTATGTTATTTCAAATTTCTCCATACGGTCTGGTGGCTAATTTCAAGCTCCTCGGCAATTTCCCTTGTTGATTTGGTTGGATTAATATCAACAAATGTCAATACGTCTATTTCGGTATCTACGCCGATAACGAAATCCTCCTCTTCAGCAGGTTGCACCTCACGAAATTTTCGTTCAACTTTAGAGAAATAGGTTCTATTCAGATGAAGTCTTGCCGGATAGCGCTCTCTGTATAATTGTTTAGCTTGAACGCGATTTTGCCTGCATTCTCCATAAATAAGGAGCATATCGACTTTTTCACTTTTTACCCTCATTTTGTTGCAGACTGAACCAGTAGAGTCAAATTTAGCAACCAGTTGCACAACGTAAGCAGCGGAAACTTTTTTCAGGCTGTCGTTCGTGAAATAAAACCGCTGTTAATCGCGCAAAGTCGTTATTTCTAAGAAATAATTTCACCATTTCCACCCTTGTTTCTACGGAATACACCATTTTAATCCTACTACAAATTTACAATTACTTTGGCACAGTTTCAACGTTCCTGAAAATTTAACGATAGACTAACGAGAGACTAAGGTAGTTCAAATACATGGTCTGTCTACTTTTTCGAACAAATGAATGAAAACATTGCATACCTCCAGGTAAATTCAACATAAGCTAGCCATACACCAGCGTTCTTTACTGCATGAAAGTGAATGGAACCCATTTTCAGCACTTAATAAACTAATCACAAAAGTAAGTAGTCTTCCACTTTCTTAGCTGCCATTTCGTTAACGATGAAAATTTTAAAGCGAAAATTTAGTGTCAGATAGTACTCGATAAGATCATCAAAATGAGGTATCGCAACACCCCCTCATCCCTATTCAAAATTTCAAAATCAGGGGGTTGTGCTCACCCCCGTTAAGGAATTGCAGTTTCCGGAATGATTAAATCGGAAAAGTTATTCCTCCTCGAATCAGAAATCGATAGACCCGAGCGATTCTCCATATTTTATTTTAAAACCGAAAAATAGAGGTGTTAAGTTTTCGTTTACATATATATATATATATATATATATATATATATATATATATATATATATATATATATATATATATATATATATACATTCGGGAATGATTAAATCGGAAAAGTTATTCCTCCTCGAATCAGAAATCGATAGATCCGAGCGATTCTCCATATTTTTATATTATATATATATATATATATATATATATATATATATATATATATATATATATATATATATATATATATATATATATATATATATATATATATATATATATATATATATATATATATATATATATATATATATATATATATATATATATATATATATATATATATATATATATATATATATATATATATATATATATATATATATATATATATATATATATATATATATATATATGTAGTAGGCGTCAGTGTTCGAGAACGATCTGGTTTGCTTTGAAAGTGATGAATATGCACAGTTTAAAACTCAACGCATAATCAAGGTAGTTGAGGTAGAGAATAGCAAGAAAGTGAACATTTATAATTTCTATTCGGAAAGAGAAGAACAGCATTTTCTTTACAGATTTTAAAGGTAAAAATCTATGTTTGTTCTGTATACAATTGGCAAAAATAAGGCCGCAGCTGAACCATCATAGCGTGAACCCCTGATAATTGCACAAAAGATGAAATCTGATGAAGACGGAGAAATGATAAAACAGGCATTTTTGAAAGCTGCAGATTAGTTGTTTGACTTTTCCAGAAATATAAAAACGAGATAATTTCAATCATAACATCAATAGAGTGATGAGACGAGTATAAGTAATGGGCAATGATATTTTGTTACAATAAGGAACTAACTTAAATAACGCTGTTTATTTTTAACTCCATCTGGTTAATTCGTCAATTGTTGTTGACTTTTTCCTGATGGTCGTGCAAGTCAGAAGGTTTTCAGTGATTTTGTGATTGAGGAAGATTTTTGTAGTTTATTCCACTGGAAGGACCAACTACTTAACAGGAACTTCTGATTTCAAGAATCTTCTGAGAAAATTTCAATATCAAAAATGGTAAGCTTGGCGTCCGATGGCGCTCTGCTATAGTGAGTTGTGATAAGAGTCTCGTGGCGTTATGTCATAAAGATGAAATATTTCCGCATTTTCTCTGTTATCACTGAAATATCCATAAGCTAGCAATATGTGGAAATTTTCGAAAAATGGACAACATTTGAAATTTGAAGTAGAAAGTGTAAATAATACGCATTGTAAAGAAGCTTATCGAAAATCTTGATCGATGAAATTGATTGTCAATATGATGAGCTACTTCATCACTCCGCTGGTTAGATTATCTATCATAGCTTTTCCTTCAAACAACTCGATGAACCGATTTCGGAACTGGAAAATTCAAACTGGTCTCTTGTGGATATTACAGAAAAACTCAATCTGCAGCTCCAGTGGAAAATTAAAAACTAGCTGAAATGATTTCCGATATGAATATATTCACCTGAAAGCTCGACGTTTAGAATTGAAACCTGATCAACCGCGATTTCAAGTATTTTCCTATTCTTTCAGAAAAGTTATCTCAAAATCCATTAGATTCCTTTGGTTGTAAATATCATGTAGAAAAAGTTTCTAACTTGAAGAATAACTTCAAAAATTGTTTCAGGGCTTTCAACGGTGGGTCTTTAATGTTGCAGTTCGTCGTTTCACTCTTCATGGAACTTGATAACCAATAGTCTAGGTTGGGGGTTGAGTCAACAGGCTAGCAACCTGCTATTCATAAAAAGGTTCATTATGCTAAAAATTTCGACAAATCGCCTCGGAATCAGGACGGGTCAAATTTACGTTAAACGCTAAGGAAACGGACTTTGAGAATGGGTATATGGAATATACAGGGGATCAGAAACAAAAAAAAAGAAGTGCGCGAAGAATTGAAATCAAGGAAAATGGACATATGCGTATTAACGGAAACGAAAATGAAACGAAGAGATTGGAGATTACATTCATTTCTATAGTGGAGTTAGAAAGGATCTAAGAGCAAAGAGAGGGGTTTCTATAGCCATACACAAAAATTAAAAAAAAAGTATCAAAAGGAGGGAAGAGATCGATGAGCAAATCATAATGCTGGAAACAAAATCAACAAAAATGGCCAAAATATAGTCATAGTGGGAGTGTATGCTCCAAGTAAGGACGCTGTGTTGATGGGAGATTTGAGTGGAAGAGCCCGAGTCGAAGGAAACGATTCAGTTGTAGGAAAATTTGGCGAAACAACAACAAATGATAATGGAATGCGTTTGAGATACCTCTGTCAAAGTTTGTCCCTAAAAGTAACGAATGGTTTTTTCCAACATCAGGATAGACATAAATTCACGTGAAGACAGCCTACAAGAGGACTACAGTCTATAATTGACTACGTTATACAACGTCAAAATTCAAAATTAAAAACAACTGGAAAGAAAAAACTAGAATGGTGGTCAGAAAGTCTAGATGAAAAAGTGAAAAATAAGAAAAAGGCTATCATCAGTGGCTTCGAACACAGGGGGAAGAAGATAGACTAGAATATAAATACTGAAAAACTATAAAAAATCTAAGGAAGGAAGAGAAGCAGTCAAATCACATTTCATTGATAACCTTAGACGAATGGAAAAGCTACTACGCAAAACTGTTCAAAGAAGACAGGAAAGAATATGAACGAATTAATTTTGATTGGAATGAATTTAGTGAAAGATATGTGGAGGATGTAACAGTAGCAGAAATAAGAGGGATTTTAGCTAAAATGAAGAACAGAAGTGCGGCGGGGCCTGGAAACATTGCGATCTAACTAGTTAAGAATGGACCTGACATCCTACTTGAGATCCTTGCAATTATTTTCAACAAATGTATGATACAGGGGGGTGATATTCCACAAGAATGAAATTTGGCTTATATTACTCCGATATTTGAGAAGGGAGATAAAAAAGTTGGTGCAAATTATCGAGGAATAATTTCGATTGGGAGGTTGTACGGCAAAATTCTAAAGAGATTATAGAATATAGAAAAAGAGATTCAAGATATTGAAGAACAAGCAGGATTTCGTTCGGGTAGATCCTGCATGGCAATATGCCATGTGTTTTGCAACACAGTCATAGAAAAACGCAAGGCGAGAGACTTGCTTACCTTTCTTATTTTCGTCGACCTAGATAAAGCATACGACACGGTACCCTGGAATAAACTTTTTAAAACATTGACGATGATCTGCATGAATGGGGTGTATGTTCGCTGTGTCTGGAATGTGTACTGTAATTCGGAAAGCGTCACCAAAGTAAAAAATATGATCTCCACAACGTTCTCTAGTACGAAGGGTCTCAGGCAGGGTTGTTGTTTATCCCCAACACTATTTAAGATCAAGAAGCCTTACATTTTTGGAGAAGGCATGTTTCTGAAATGGGAATAAAAATCGGTAAATCTTGCCTGACAACTCTTTTTTACGCAGATGATCAGGTGATTGTGAGAACTGATGAAGGTGATATGGACTTCATGCATGGAAAGCTAAAGCATGAATATAAAAACTGGGGACTTACAATGAATCTGAGGAAGACAGAGTATTTAGTTATCGGTTGCTGACGGATGATCCTGAATTGCAAACAAAGAAATTAAAGAATCTGAACAATATAAATATTTAGAAAGTATCAAAGCGCAAGAAAGAATATCCAATAAAGAAATTCAGAACAGAGCGAAGCAAGGGAGAGTGAGCGTTCGCATCCTGAACTCCCTATTATGGTCGCATCAGATTAGACTTACAACTAAAGTTCCACAAGCTATTTTGGAACCGATTTTGACATATGGTTCAGAATGTTGGCAACTTACAGGAAAAAACAAGAGACTCATCGACACTGTAGAAATGGATTTTATGAGAAGAGCATGTCGGATCTCCAGGTTGCAGCACATGAGAAATGAAGAAATAAGGCGCAAGACACGCCGAGTCTACAGCATCACAGATAGAATTGAAGCCAGACAGTTGATATGGTACGGACAAGTCATGAGAATGGGGATTGGGAGATGGCCCAAAAGAGCCTTGGAATATGTTCCAAACAGTAGGAGAAAACGAGGAAGACCAGCAACAACATGGTTACAAGGGATACAGGAAACTATGGAAGACCGAGCACTCGGTGAAAATGACTGGTTAGACCGAGAAAAATGGCGATCGAAATGCGGGAAGAGACGCTGTAGGGCCTGCATTCGCGCCGAAAGAAGGCGATTTGAACATTTGCTTTAATCGCTTTGTGTCCCAATGTAAATAATTAACATTTTTGTAATTAAAAATTTGTTGGCAATACACTGATAGTTGAAGATAGGGAGGTATCATCATTATGTGGTAGAATTATTTTTATGAAGAAAAAGTGTTTACAGGAATTCGTACGGAGTTTAGGTATCTTTTCCTGTAAAGTATGGCTGCTGCGCTAGAATTGCATCAACAATCTCTATAAATGAGATGAATATTTGCATATTCTTGTGCTGAATATAAATATGGCTTAGTGCAATTATGCAAAACACGAAATAAATTCATCGATTTTTAGTATTTTACAGTAATCAGGTGTCAAATCAATTAGCTAGGTATCTAATTTATTCTGACATTAAAAATTCTGTGCTTGTTTAAATTCAATGACCGAACGACCGAACACAGATATTGTTACTTTTAAGTTCTGTATTCATGTTGATATTCAAGTCTTTTCGCAAAAAGACAACCATTATTCTATTTTCTATAAGAAAAGTAGTAAAGTGTTGTACCTCTTGAGAATCGTCGATAAATATTCCATTTTTCGAAATAACTTGCCAGGATCCCGTAATGAATTTTTCATATAATACGAAGGGTTAAATGAGGCACATGCTTGAAACCCGTGTAGAAGTTCAACTGAAAGTAATAATTTTCGACTCGAAAAACAGAATTTCATTTTTTATTTTGGGGTGATATTTATGATATAGTAACCAGAGATTGCTCAAAGAACAATACAATTACAATTTGCGCAAATCTTTTAGATTGCCGGTGGTGCCGGCTTAACGTTGAGTTTCGGGACACCCTGTCCCGTTAAGTTCACTTTTTTGCTATTTTGTTCACATCTATTCAGTCCTATAAGACAAAATTTTGTTCATTTCTCAAACACCTGCGAATCTCATGCATAGATTCAGTTATATAGTATGTATTAGTAATATAAGCTTTTCTGTTAGCAGTTTATTATCAGTATGTATTATTAGTTAATTAGTAAATTGAAAACATGTTTATATTTCGTAAGCAACTGTGTATTATTTCATTTAGGTTGGCCTACGCTGTTTAGGACTAAGTAGTTCACTGCTTATACTGGCTCAACAATTGGAAAAGGTTGGCGACTACTGAAATGGAGAAAGAGTTGAGTTAGATGTTAATTGATTGAAAATTGCATTCATATTGCTTGATTAAATATCAACATTTGTGATATCGCTTATATCATAATGGAATAGATATATTAAGCTTTGAAGTAGCGAAAGGAGATTTGATCACTTTTATACCTTTTTCTGTGTGATCAGTGTGTTCCTATACATCTTCGATTCTCCATTCTTCGTCGCCACCTGAAGCAAAAAATGCAGGCAACCATCGAAAAGACTGTAGTAAAAGTTGCATAACACGATAATTAGACTATTTATCCCTTATTGAAATATATTTGATTATTTTCAATTACTTAATGCTACATATTACAGACTATCTATACTGATGTGGAACTAATATCGACATCATTAAAAGAAAATTCTTAAAAGCCTATTTATGCAAGATTCAATACGGTTCCAAGAACGCGCCATGTTTTATTGATTGAGAGAATAGTCCCAGCTCTTCTCTCTTCTCACTTCAACAAATAAACCAGTCTTTCGTGCGGTGGCGTATTGTGAGGTTGAGGTTTGACGTTTCGGATAAACAAACTAGCGATAAAATTTAAATTATCGCGGGTTATTTAATTTGTGGAAATATACAGGTGAATAATTAGGATCAGGATAATTTGAAGAAAATATAGGCAAGGTATGTTGATCAGTGTTACAGATTTTTATGAGGAATTTTGAACTGATTTCATTGACCCTGCCGAATATCCAAACTGCTGTCTATCATACTCGTTGTAAGGTACATCGGAGAAGACTTCTTTTCCAATTCGATAATGAACAAATTCACTGAAGATCGAATCGATGCTGATCTTTGTCTAATTGAGAACTACGTATGATAAAAAGGCTAAAAACATTCATATTTTTATTTATTCAGAGAGTTGGTGTTTCAATACTTTATTGTGAATAACGGATTTTGTAATTTCGTTATTCCGGTAAGGGATTGTGATGAAGTTATAAATTTATGTGTACTTCTGTAATTAGTTAAATAATTAATAGTTTCGACCTTGACAAATTAGTATCGAGATGAGTTCAAAGGATATTTTCTTATAAGCTGTTCCTATGCGTTTCATTGAGAGACGAGGAAATAATTATATTTTTAAGATGTAGGCTTCACATCCATCAATTTTTCGAATTGGCGTGAGGTGTATATATTTGTAGGTCTTTAGTATGAAAATTTCCATATTTTTGCTTATTTGAAATGACGTTCATATAATAGAATGATAATTTATTCAGGCTATGAACGTTCGTAAAATTATATCTATGAAACTTATATTTGTTTTATTATAACTATAGTTTAGATTACTTTGGTAGATTTTTACCCTCCTCATTGAGCCAGAATGAGTTAAAAATATTCAATTATATAAAATGTTGTTTGGGCAAACGAAATTGATTTTGTACTGACAATTTTTTTGTGCCAAGTAGATACATTTCTTATACTATTGTCCTGACCTACTACAGTACTATCAAGTTAGAACTACGATTTGGAGTAGGCAAATTACAGATGTCAATGGAAAAGAGTAGATTTTCATCTAGAAGAGAATATCGACCATACGGTCATTCAAATACCCTTCTTGCTCATTCAATTTGGTTCTCGCAAGAAGAGTTTACCATCACGCACGTAACTCAATGATGAAATGTCGAATTCTGTATTGTCACGAAATCGGTTGGCGGAAGATACATTCCTTCCAAATTACTTTACTACTGAAAAAAGGCGGTTGTCTTGCTGTCCTAGGAGTCTCTTAACGAAAACAATTTCAAACCCGATTTTACTCACCGCTGGGCATTCTGGAACAGTACTTTGCCGTCTCACCTGATTCCAAGCTCAACCTGCGTCCATCTTCAAAATCTAGGCTGATGTTGTGCATGTATACTGTCAGTTCATACTGCAGTGATCGATAAGAGTTTCAAGTTTTGTCTTACCCAGTTCTAGTCATAGGATGGTATTATGATTCGATACGCCTACAAGGAACGTTTTCGACTGATTTAAGTTACGGTGATGCAACAAGAATGAATTAAATCTAACCTACATACTGTCCATTATTGCCTGCTCACCAATTTGAAGTGAGATATCCAAAAATGGTTCTGCTACTACCAGAGGCAGAAAGGCAGCAAACTGTGCAAATCAGTTTGTTTCTTCGTGACTTAAACTCTTGGCGCCGGAAGCTCTTAAAGTTGATCGTCTCATGATACAGATCCAGACGGATCCACGAAGCAATGCGCTCAGATTTCCCAGTGGAAAAATAAGCGGAAATCATATCATAACAGCAGTTTCTTTATGAATGAAAATTTCTTTTCATATTGTCGTATGATATTCATCGAAATACTCGTTAGAAAATGAGTGTTCGTTTAGGTTCTCAGACGCATTATAACAAACAGAGCACCTTTTTCGTTTCTGCTGTTTTTTTATAATCGATTCAATTGGTGTTCGAGTTCGGGTCGATTCCATCATTAGTTGAGGAATAATTATCATCACTGATGGAATCATCGGATTCTTCATAATTAAAATAATGCGCATCAGATCGGGAGCTTTTTCCATCGGAACTAGACATGACGTTTCAAACAAATGTAAAAGCCTACTTAACAGACCACCTCATAACTTGTATCAAATCAAAGCATAACCGCCACCATGTGCCAATAGAATAGACACCAGCACTCGTATGTGGATGTGGTTCCATAATCCTATTCACTACCAGGAATTCGGATTTGCTCTAGATGCATAAGATTTGATACATATGTATCTATTACCGTATATTTCGAAATAAACATCATTATGCACACGGCACCAAGGGATTAACCCATTAATGCCTGATTAATTTTTTTTCGCGAAAATTGATGAAATTGAAAATACTTCTTCCTTTATTGATACAAAATACGAGAACAATACTTTGAGATACACCATTCTACTGAAAGTACCTTTTAATTAACATATGATATATCATACCATAGGCATTGGCGAGTCTAATACGAAAATATTCTATTGGAAGAATTTATAACAGAACTAATGATTAGTCATAATGACAAACTAGGAAAGTATTCTGAAATGATGAAGACAACATTTATGGTCGTTTGTGATATAACATGAAACAATCTTTTGGTTGAAGTCCAACATTGCACTTGGAACAAATGAACTTTGTACATTTTTTACACTGAGCGCATTGTCTCTGAGTTGGAATCCAAGAAACTAAGTGATCTACCCCATCAAACCTCACTTTTGTCAAAACATTTTGACTGCATTTTGGTTTTAGTCCAGACATATGCTCAGGACTAGTCAGAATTGATAGAACGACTCTTCTGGTAAATTCCAATAAACTGATTTTTGGAAAAGCATGTCGATAAAGGATCCACATATTCACCATTGCTCCGTTTATACAAAAACGAACAAATGGCCAAATCTATTTTTTGGAACGTATACGGATACGGTAAAGTCCCCTCATTTGGTCGAAAATCTCGACCCCGCCCATTCCTTGGTTATATATATTTATGAGGGTAGGTTGATCAAACTGCTTATATGATTTTTCTTTTTTTGACCAACGCTTGCATATTACCTTACTTAGACACAGCTGATCGTTATTTATGTTCATCGCGATGTTGACAACATTGTTGTCGTTCCACCTTATCAATGAAATTGACTTATCAGAATCTTGAAGAACATGGAAGCTTCCTCGTGGTTCTTTCTTCAATTCTTTCAAGGGCGCTTTTTCAACTCTATCGGAATGAATGGTACCTATGCAATTTATGTTTTCTTCCTTCAATGTATCTAGCAACTGTAAGGAGTTGAAGAAATTGTCCATGAAAACAGTACTACCATGGGGCAAATGGTGTAGACATAAATTTTCTGATACCGACGAACCCAAAGTTTTCCCCTCCTTTTTATTTCTATCACCATAGTATGGATCGAATTTCAATAAATAGCCTTCAATTATTGTTAGGCACCAAAATTTGAAACCGTATCTAATTGGTTTTCCTCTAATGAATATGGCCCCATTGCTTCATCTAAGGAAAAATTTTCTCCCAACGGTATAGCCAAAGTCTGAGAAATATGGTTCAGTTGATCTATTACGGGTCGAACCTTATACAGTTTGTTATTTTGATCTATTGTGTTGTTGTCATTGAAGTGTAAGTAACGATGTATAGCTTCAAATCATTCTCGTGATATGCTGTTACTCACTAGGGAATTGAAAGTGTCAGACTTTGTTTGCCAAAACAATCTCCTGGACGGCAACTTGCAATAACCAGATAAAATCAATATTCCCAAATAGATATATATTTCTCGAGTGGTAACAGAAAACGAATGATTGCCTTTGAAGATCGCATACCTTTGTGTTTCGTCGCAAATTTTTTGAACAAATGTTTTAGAAAAAAACATTTTGAATAAACCAAGTGGTATTTAATTTTGATCCCTTATAGTATTGACTATGTTGGGCGCCGGAGTTTTTTCGAGAGAAGTTTCTTCGCGTTCGTTCAAAATGTAATTATGCCAGTTACTCTTCTTTCTATTCTTTATTGTACGCTCACCCTGACGTCGTTCGTTTGGTGGGTGCTGGTTTGTATTCGTACTCTTTTAGAATTTCTTTGCTAACTCTGTCAAAGGTAAGTTATCATCATCACTATCATCACTATTCTGAGGAACATTCAACTCAAACATTTCAGTACCGTTATCATCACTATTCTGAGGAATATTCAACTCAACCATTTCAGTACCATTATCTCCACCAACGGCGTATATTTCCATCGTTTGTCTCAGAACTCCTTTGCCAATATCCTTCAGTCCAAAATTTCCTTCTTCGTGGCTTGGAGCGTCATCTCTATCGCTGTCTTGTACATCTTCAGGTGGAAATAACACAAAGTCGAGATGATCACAGTTTTTTACATTTAAATAATCTTCATCCACTTCTCTCAATTCGAAAATATAATTCATCAGCTCCTCGGCATCTCGAGGATCCTCTGGGTTATACTTGCGTTTCCTGCAATAGAAGGGACCCATTACTTCCTATGATATGATATATCATGTGCTACAATTGCGAGCACCTAGCTGATACATATATCCAAAAATGAACTTTCTGAACTCGTAATCTGATGAAATGAACCTTCATTGTTCAAATTCCAGAATGAAAATAAAATAAGATCTTTTGACAGATTTAATTTTTTTTGTTATAAACTCGATTTTTGAGGAACATTTAAAAAAATTGTAGCTTGTAGATCTTTTGCACTACAGACACAATTTTTGCTTGGGTGGATAGAAGAAGAATCAAGGAATTTTTTAAGCAATATACACATGTCAAATGTTTATTGCGTTGTTTTGTATGATTTTTTCAATTTGCCCTTTTTCAGACAGCAATAACTCAATTTTTTCAAATTGCACGTGCCAATTTTTATATCGCCATCAGATGAAGCGTCAAATTTCAGATGGAATTGTATAAGCATGTACTATACCCATCTCTTATAGTTTCGAAAAAATTGGGGAATATATTGAATTTTGATGATTTTGCAAGAACTAACAGAGAATGCTTTGAAATATTTGAATCAAGTAGCTGAACTGGCTACGCTCACCTGACAGGTGCCTAAAAATTAAAGTACTTGTCACTTCGTTCATTCGAATTTGATATTTCAACAAGAATTATCGTTATTTCAGATTGAAAATATCCAAAAATACAACACATTTGGAATAAAACCACTGGTTATTCAAACGAAAATATATTTAATCTTTTTTTAATTCATTTTAGAATGTCGAAAAGTAGTGGGTATAAATTGCAGGCAATTCAATAACCAATTTCCAAATTTACCGTCTATGAGTAAAATAAAATTTCGAAGCGTTAGAAGCAATTTTCTACAATCCGGATGAATAAAAATTGTAGGAACTAAGCGAAAACCAATCATCGAAGATAAATACATTAATACGAATAAATGATAGCAAACATCATCGGAGAAAACTAATTTAAGATCTGAATAAATGTTTAATATGGGCCCCATTTTGCTCGATACACTTGACAGCTCGTATACGAACATGATGAGTTGCCCCCCTAGTTGCTTCAGGATCAATATTACGAAAAGCATTATGAATGCGCTCTAGAAATTCTTCTTTACTTCTTACAGGAATAAGATACACTTCACTCTTGATTTTGCCCCATAAATAAAAATCAAGGGGCGTCAGCTCCGGAGAACGCGGAGGCCATAAATTTGGTCTTCGATTACCCCACCATCTATCCTAGAACATTTCTGTTAGCTGCCGATCTACAGCTCGTGTTTATTGTGCTGGTGCATCACCCATTTGGTAATAGCAATCCCTCAGAATGTTAAGGGGTAATCCATCTAAAAAATTTGCTAATGTTTCTCTCAAAATTTCCAGGTATCTTTGTCCATTAAGATTTTCATCATAAATGTGATAAGCCAACAAATCATTCATTAAAATTGCAAAAGGGTTCACGCTGAATTTATTTTGTAAATCAATAACCTCAATGAATGTGGATTTTCTGTGGCCCAAAAATGTCGATGTCTCCTGTTGGTTATTCCACTTTCATTGAACTTGGCTTCATCAGACCATATTATTTTTTGCAGAATTGTCTCATCTTCTTGAAGCCGAATTAATGAATTTCCACAGAAACTTAGCCGCTTGGAAAGGTCAGTTGGTTTCAATTTTTGTAGTCTGATAAAAGAATACGGATGCATGTTATGTTTCTTATGGATCCTTTGAATGGAAGTATAACTCAATCCAATATTCATTGATGCTGACTTAATGGACGCATGTGGATTGGCACGAAAATACGCTAGCGTATTAATTTGATTGTCGTCGTCCTCGAGAATTGGTTTTCTTCTAGTCTCTATGTATTTTGTTCCTCCAAATTGCAGAAAATTGCTTCTAATCCTTCGAAATTTTGTTTCACTCATAGGCGCCAAATTTGGAAATTGGTTATTGAATTGCCTCCAAGTTCTATCCACCACTTTTGACATTCGCCATGAATTAAAAAGAGATTAAACATATCCTCGTTTGAATAATCAGCCATTTTATTATCAATCTGATGTTTTTCAAATATTTCCACTTCAAATTACCAACAATTCTTGTTGAAATATCAAATTCGAATGAACGAAGTGAGAAGAACATTAATTTTAGGCACCTGTCAGGTGAGCGTAGCCAGTTCAGCTACTTGATTCAAATATTTCAAAGCATTCTCTGTTAGATCTTGCAAAATCATCAAAATTAAATATATTCCCAAATTATTTCGGAACTATAAGAAATGGGTATAGTACATGCTGATACAATTCCATCTGAAATTTGACGCTTCATCTGATGGCGATATAAAAATTGGCACGTGCCATTTGTGAATATTGAATTATTGCTGTTTGAAAAAGGGCAAATTGAAAAAAATCATATAAAACAACGCAATAAACATTAGACTTGTGTAGACTGCTTAAAAAATTCCTTGATCCTTCTTCTATCCACCCAATAAAAATTGTGTCTGTAGTGCAAAAGATCTACAAGCTACAATTTTTTTAAATGTTCCTCAAAAATCGAGTTTATAACAAAAATAATTAAATCTGTCAAAAGTTTTGACAGATAAGTGCCAACAACTTGGGTATTTTATGCCTTGCTCAAATGTCGGTTCTAGATGTATAATAAAAAAAAGGTAGATTGCCACTTGAAATAACAGAGTGATGACCCACTTCCGGTATAACCGGGAATGGTATCACTTCTAAAATATTTCACTCCAATTAGAAATCGCTAGTTATGGCCGCGTATAAAATTTCAGCTTGATATTGTAATTGGGACTCAAAAAGTTTTTAACGGACGGTCCCGGTGGATATCCCTGTATATTGCCACAATGATCACGTGAGGGCTGAAGGAAATCCTCATAAGACAATTGAGCATAGCCGCCAAGAAAAATGTTCTATCAATGTTTGTGCCGGTTGGTATGATGGCAGATTGCTGGGGCCAGTAATCCTACCTAACAGATTGAATTCTCTAGCATACCTTCACTTCCTGCATATCACTCTGGTTGATTTTTTTCATGATGTGCCTTGTGCGAATAGGGGGAGAACGTGGTTTCATTTGAATCAAGCATATCCCCATAAATGCATTGGAAGAGAGGGGTCCTGTAGCTTGGCATCTTTAATCCACCAATTTAAACCCTCTGGACTACTTCGTCTGGGGGAATTTGAAAAGTCTGTTATACTCACAGCCTGTTGCTACTATACAGGAATTGCATGCATGTGTTTTGGATGAATGTAACAGAATAAGAAATCCCACCAAAAACATTCTATGAAAAACTAGCCAAGTCTCGATGGAGCTGCTTGTTTATCTCTAAAAAGTAATGAAATCTAGACAAAGTCGTGCCAAGTCCTTACTGCGATTTTTTTATTATTATAGTTAATGTTGTATGACTTGGCCGTTGAACATTCTTTATACGTTAGTGGGTAGGTACAAGTCAATTTCGTTTACACGTAATGTTATATCTGTTGTAACTACCTATGTTTGTTAAGCGAGATAATAGCCCATACTGGTATTGGTAATTAGACGCAAGCTTCTTATTTTAGGCTGTTGTTGATTGTGCAACACATCCATTCAGCATTGACAATGCTGACTTCTGCTCTCTTCTTTTTGGAGCGTCAAATCGGCCACCTATCTAACATAAAATAGACCTACAGACGGACTTCTATCAATGATTAGAAGTCCGTCTGTACTGGAAATATTTTTTTATACTGTTTGTTTCAGGCTTGCCTATACATAAGTATTATTGAAATACGCAGTTTTATCAAGCCAACAATCGACTGGTTATTCAATCAACGTTTTTCAAGTGGTAATTTTCCATCGTCAATAGGTAGCAGTTCTGGGGACAGATTGGTGCAATGGTGTCATGGTGCACCTGGTTTTGTACCGTTGTGTACCTTTCAATGGCCAAGTCACACAACATTAACTATAATAATGAAGAAATCGTAGTAAGAAACCTTAGACTTGGTATGACTTTGTCTAGATTTCATTACTGTTTATAGATAAACGAGCAGCTCCATCGAGACTTGGCTAGTTTTTTACAGAATATTTTTGGTGGAATTTCACTTCTTTTTGTAGAAACGTGGGCATATTGATTTATTTTATTAGATTTTCTCATTTAACAATTTTCCTTCTTTTTAGTAGTTTTTTTTATTACAAATTTTTTTTCCGGTTCTGATTCTTGTACATTAGCAACAGTTTTTCGTATTGCCGATTCGCTATTTCTCTTTGTAAACTTGTAAGTATAAGTATAAAAGCCAGTCTAGTCTTATCTAGAGTTTTCCTTTAATTTTATTTATATGCTTATTAAGAGCAGAAGGGGAGGCATTATTCGCCCAGTATTGACTGTGGGACGCTATAGGCTAGATTAAATTAGAAGATGTGTTCCACTACACTGGATTTTTGCAATGACAGTCGATTTTTTCAGCTGAAACCAGCTGAGAGTTCCTTATCAGATACTTCAGACCTTCGATTTTTGACATCAAATGAAGCGGCCCACCAAGTTGAATATTTTTTGTAAAGGCGGTATGTCGATCTCTAATAGTTTGGTTTGGTCACAAGGTACTCCAGATTTTCCATTTCCCTTTATGTTCCCATTAAACCCTAACTCTGTACCAAATTTCAGCTCTCTGAGTTCATGGGAAGTACTAGTTCTACTCTGATGATCATGAGTGAGTGAGTGAGTGTCATAAATGCGAAACTTCGCTTTCGCTTAACTTCGAGACTAAATGACCTACAGACTCGAAATTTTAGATTTTAAGTATTTGATTATAGCTTACTGGATGACGAAAATGTCTGCGTTCTGCTCTTATCCAGAGGTTCTCAAATAGAGGCCTGAAAATGCGGCGAAATGGTTCCAGTAAATAATGGTACCGCAGTGTTTGCTTCGCGCTCGACTTGGCGGGGGCACTGCCGTGCCTTCTAATATGCCATTTTCGATCGGGTGTTGGCTTCAATGAATCGCCGCCTAACACTATGTGTGGAAATTTATGATGGCAATTTCGAACACTTACTTTAGTTCATTAGTTTGAAAAAGAAGGTTTTTTTCGTTTGTTGCTTCAATTTTCGTTTAATGCCGAATATCATCATCCATTTCGTCATAGTCATATGTAATTTATCATAACACACTCTTGTCTGAAATAAGAATGCGCTAAAATACTCAAAGTTTCACCCCATTGTTTTAATTTTCAGTAAATAAAATGAACACTTTGTATATTCAAACTCAAAATGAGGTGAAAACTACTTCAGAAGAGGCTCTTTTACAGTTTTTGTAAAGAAACTATGAAAACAGTTTCGTTCCTACCTCTGAATTACGGATTATCGACCCTCACTTCAATTGATTCAAAAAACGCGTGCCTTCTCATCTAAATCATTTCTTTACTCGGAAACGGTTGTGATTTCGAAAAAGTTTTAAGAGACAAAGAAATTATGAATCGGAAGATCTTTTGAGTAAATGATTTGAAATAACGTATATCACAAAAATCTTGGGAACAATTCGAATAGATAAATTAATTACTGAAAAAACTTTATTGAACTGATTATATCATTAGGACTTCACCTCATATCTAAACTCTATAAAATCGTATTTAAAGGATTGATAGGGGCCCGTTCTGCTCAATGGCGCGCAATTTTCTCCGAACACCTCCCATCAGTCTTTAGACGACATCCACATCGATTTCTCGTATCTTCTGAAGGATTTTCTGTCTCGAACCTTCTTCGTTTTGGGCTTTCCATCCATTGTCATAGACTTTCCTTGTCAGTGAACCCCAAAAATCTTCGATTGGTCTTGCTTGTGGAACGTTTGGGGGGTTATCTCCGTGAGGTACAAATGGGATGTTATTAGCCTCTAACCAATCTGTCGTAACTCGCGCATAATGGGAAGACGCCAAGTCTGGCCAAAACATTATTTCGTCATCAGTGTGATAGGTATTGATGAAATCTAACAATTTCGGGAGACATCTTCCAGTATACAGGTTTGCATCGACAACTTCGCCTTTCACATGCTCTACATATGGTCTTAAACCCCCCAGCTTCAGAAATAGACCGCCAAACCAAAACCTTGTCTTCAACTTTTTTCTTTGTTTTGAATTTTACTTCGTTTGGACAGTCTTCTTTGTTATTTGTATAGAAAGCAGCATACCAGTTGATTCAGAATGGGATAATGTAAAATATTTTTTGATTGAGGAGGTCGTTACTTGATGAAAATCGATATACATGTTTTCAATGAAATAAAACTAAAGTATAGTGAAAATCTAAATACTTTAGTTTTATTTCATTGAAAATATAAAATATTTTTCATCATCCTAAATTATGGTTCTGTCATTTGCGAAGTGGATTGTTCTTAAGGCGCGGCAACATTTGGGGATATTTTCCAATTGATTCTGGGTGTATTTCGGACACTTTTACGATATTTACATCCCGCATTCAGTAATTCTCGCCTTAGTGTCTCATGAGAAGTACGAAATCTTCTGGATAATTTTCGTAACTCCTACTGTTCCTACTGTGTCTCTTGCTCTTTCTAAGAGCCTGTTTCTACGGTCGACTACTTTTTGGCAAATTCAAGCATGGTATTTCTTGCTCACATTCACTTATTACCCGATAAATAGTTGTCTTAGAAATATTCTGACCACGAAAAATGTTGATGATTTCACGCTTAGGAACTCGCCCAACTGAATTGTAAATACTTCTTCGAAGTTTTAACTTGTAAGCCATTTTAGCGAACTTATTTAGACTTTTGACAGAAGGAATACTCAATATAAATCATAAATGACATCTGTTGATCACGGCAACTAGATCTTCCACGAATTACGGGAAGTATGCATGAAAAAACATTTTCTCAAGACTTTCGTGACATACGTTACTAGTGGCGACTACACTATGATTTTGATGAGGTAAAAGGTATCATGACTCTGAAATCAGATGGCCTATATATTTTGGCATAAACTGGTCACATCTAATGGATTTATGAAAGAAAAAATCTTTTTCTGCAAATTGGAGCTAGATCTATCGGAAACTACAAAAGTTACCAAGAGAAACGTGAAAAAAATGTGAACTCCAATCTCAAGAACGGAGGATTTTTGGACATAAATTCATGGGCATTTTTTTCATGTTTTTTGGAGAAATCTCGTGATGAAATTAATGACAGCATACCTGAAACATCCTGCATATATCAACAAACTTTTTTTTATTTCAAACAACCTGTGGTTTTGGTATAACGTATAATTTACGAAATGTTAATTTTGCAAGAAAAACAGCAAAAACAAAGAAGATCTCGAAAACTATTGCTCCAATCGATGAAAAATAAAAAAGAAATCGATAAATCTTTTTACACCTACAATCTTGTAACCTAAATGTTTCTTCACGAGCGTTTTATGTTTTCTTTCATTGGCGAAAAAAATTTTGCTATTCTTAGAATTTCTCCTTATACTTTATATTATATCTTTTGTTTTCTGTTGAGAAATTTGGAAAATGATACATTGGGCCGTTATCTCTTGATCGGACTGTACATATCTACTAAACTCTTTTTTTTACTCGAAATCAAATTCCCTGCTTACGTATGATGGTTTAACCCTGACTCAGCCGGTATATTCGTATTCATATAATTGTTGAAACAATATTGTTGTGAACCGCAATATGTTTGAAGGTCGTGCATCGGACCATAACATGGGCAAAATGTCTCCAGTGCTGGTAGGATTCGCGCACAGAGGATTCCGTAGAAGGTTGAAAGTATATCAATAGTTACAAAAATTACTAAAAAATTGATGAATATTATTAGTGTCAACTCTGAAATTCTCCAATGAAATTCAATACCTCAAAAATTTCCGTAATTCCGACAAACAAAAGCGCCGGGCATCTCTCATCAAATATCTGTTTCACATTCGTGAAAACCGTGTTTGTTCAAAACCGTGTTTGTTCAAAACCGTGTTTATTGAAAACCGTGTTTGTTCAAAAACCTTGTTTGTTCAATTCCTTCAACTCATAATTTATCATATAGTCGATCATAATTTTCTAAAATGATACGTTTTAAAACAATTCTTTTTGTTGAATTTCATGACTTTAAGACAACATTGTTGTCATTTTTTTTTGTGGTAAATGGGAAATACCCTGTAGTTGTTGATTTCCTCGCGAGACTTTAAGACAACATTGTTGTAACTTTTTTTGTGGTGCAACTGAAAATCTACAATTTTGGTATTTATCTCAGGATAAACTACATTGGTTTTTGTAAAATTTCATGATTCTTGGTAAATGGGAAATACCCTATAGTTGTTGATTTCCTTGCGAAACTTTAAGACAACATTGTTGTAACTTTTTTTGTGGTGCAACTGAAAATCTACAGTTTTGGTATTTATATCAGGATGAACTACATTGGTTTTTGTAAAATCTCATGATTCTTGGTAACTGGGAAATACCCTATAGTTGTTGATTTCCTTGCGAGACTTAAGACAACATTGTTGTAACTTTTTTTGTGGTGCAACTGAAAATCTACAGTATTGGTATTTATATCAGGATAAACTACATTGGTTTTTGTAAAATCTCATGATTCTTGGTAAATGGGAAATACTCTATAGTTGTTGATTTCCTTGCGAGACTTTAAGACAACATTGTTGTCACTTTTTGGTGGTGCAACTGCAAATCTACAGTTTTTGTATTTATCTCAGGATAAACTACATTGGTTTTTGTAAAATTTCATGATTCTTGGTAAATGGGAAATACCCTATAGTTGTTGATTTCCTTGCGAGACTTCAAGACAACATCGAAACCCGTGTTGCTCGTTTATAATGATGGAACAATTCTTCCATGAGAGATAACTGCAAACCAAACAGTCCAAAATTTCAGGTATAGCATACAGCAAAGACATACCTCTGTAATTCGAAATGAGCGATCTTGAGCCACTTTTGAACAACGGGATTACGAAACTACGCTTCCAGAAAGCGGGAAACACCATGACTCAATGAAAGTACAAATGACTAAGAGGAGAACAAAGGATGGTATACCATCACACCCAGTCGAGAATCTCAGTTTCAAGTTGTCGATAACCTTCAAAATTTCACGTGGTGAAACTTGGCAGCCATCACTATTAACGAAAAATCATAATAAATCTTATTGGGTTCCACTACATCCTCGCTGTAGACTTCTGAGAAGTAATCCGCGAATAACTCGACTACCGCTTCTCCATCTTTACTGGTTATTCCATTGTACTCCATAACACTCGGAAGCTCCATTGAATTGTTTTTAGAATTTACAAACTTGATTGAGGGTCAGAGTGAATCATGCGCTCCATATTATTGAGATAATCCGAATAAAGCTGCCTCGAGAGTGATTTACAGCTAGAGCGCAGCATGCTGAAGTAATTGTAGTCCTCATCCATGCCAGACTTTCTGAATTTACGGTGAGCTCTTTTTTTGCGACCAATTATTTTTTCTTACTCCCCAGAAAATCAAGTGGGATGTTTCCTGTTGCACCTAAAACCTCTAGGTATGAAGGGATCAAATGCTTCATAAAGAATATCATAAATCAAAAGTTATATCGCAGAAGGTTAAAGTCCTTTCAACAGATATTGGAATGGTCAGATCAAACTCAAGAGCTGCATGATGAATGCTATTGACTTGAAAGAAATCCCCGGCTGGAGGTACCTGAATAGCGCTATTGTGCGTGACAACTAGATCTAAATATACATCACGGCTATTGCTAATCTTACAAATTTGAGATAAGTTGACAGAGTTTGAACTGTCTCTAAAACGCCACTCACTTCCGGGAGCATAGTAGTCGCCACAGACAGACATTTCCTGATTGGGATATGCCAGGGAAACTTCTTCTATAGCATACCCGTGCGTAGAGTATATGTCCTCAGCATACCCAGGGGGTATGTAAACACCCCCGACCACAAATTCACAAGTATTGTAGGTATTGTATTGTAGTATTTCAACCAGAAGGAATAACTGCTCCACGTTTCTAATTCAGTGATCAATCACATTAGCCCCAAGAGAAGAGTTCACAAGAATAGCGACACCACCCACACCGAGTTTTACACTAGTCTTCCCTCATCTGTCGATTCGAAAGACGTTGTATTTGGAAGAACACAACTCCGAATCAAGAGCGTCTCCATTCAACCAAGTCTCAGTCAGAACAACAATATCATATGAGCATTGTTCGAGCCACAAGTATAAATCCCTGAGTTTGCTTCTCATACCTCCCACATTCTGGTATCAACCCAGGATATCAAGTGGGGAAGTAACTAGTTTTTTTTGTAGTTTTTAGTAGTTGAGGCTGTTGTATTATTTTCAGACGATGTGTTCTGATCCTTGATCTTGACAATGGTGGGGCTGCCCTTCAGGAATTTAATAGTGATGTCACTCTCACCAGACTGTTTCCGCTGTTCCAGTTCATCCTGCACTCTCCTAAAGTAAGAGCGCTACTGATCTGTTCTGTCGTCTTGTAAAGAAACTTTGCTCCTAGCATTATTCAAAATTTGTGACTTATTCCTCCAAATATTTCCAACAAACCCCTGGTTCGAAAACACTACCTTGATAGGTCGTGCCTTTGCACTTCTTTTCCCAATGCGTATCACCTTCTCGATATCATCTTCACGAATATTTGCGAGCTCAACAAGTTTTCGAGATAACATTTCTGTCATGCTTGATCCTTTCCTCGAGACTGGCGCTTGCAGATTCCGATAGGTTGTGCACTATAAAATTTCTTGCATGATGTTCTCTCTCCCTAATTTCCGCTACTATATCCTCTGTATTTCTATCCAGTTTCTCATCGAGTATATCCATTTATTGCTTACACTCTCCAAGTTCGGTTTTCAGTAATTCGTTTTTTGCAGCTGCTCTGTCCAGTTTATCAAGTAGTTTATTGTTCTTTGCCTTCATTTTATTGAGTTTATTCTATTGTCCTCAAGAGTCAACTTACTGGGTCGCTTACCTGAGAGTGGGATCACCCTCATCCGCATCCTCAACACAGCATGATTCGCAGAGCCAATAATCAACGCCTTTCTTGAGATTTTCAAAATCTACATCGCTGATGGAGATGCAATTCTTGCGAAACCACCTATCACAGTCGTTGCAACGTACCTTGTAGCCTGTTTTCCCAAGTTTCGTCTTGCAGCGGCTGAGAAAACCAGCGGAATGACAACGCAAAACCGGATAGTCGACAACAATTTATCCTGCAGTGGACGGTGACCTTTAGAGAAGTCTCATCAAAATAATAAATCTGCGTTCACCAGTTTTTGCTATTATTAAATACTTGTTATCTCTCTTTTATCGATAGCAGGTGTTAACCAAATGTTTGTTTGTTTGTTTTTTCTATGGACCTACAGTTTATAGTGGACTCCGAACCACTCACCTAGACCGTGCAATGATAAGTGCCACCTCTCAGGATTACGAGTTATCTTGCCTTCAGAGGTTATGGACTCAACAACTATGGTTGTGTCCAATCTCTATGTATGTCTTTGTCAAATTCACTTTTTCGTTCAAGGGCAACATCCATGACTTGAACCCGGATTCGAACCAGGCACCTCGGCTAAGCATATTCCTACATAGTTGCTCACTAACCGTGCAGCTACCGAGGCGGTCAACCAAATGTTTCCTTAGAAAGTTTGTTTGTTTGTTTTTAATTTAACGTGCTCTATTTGTGCCTTTCGGCTAATGACACGCCGGGGAATTCTGTCACCTCACTAACCCGGGAAGTTTGCCGAACCCCTCTCGTGTCGAGGGAAGGGATTTTTAATGTCCACCACATCTCTGTTAGACAGGACCGACAGCTTTACATCTCCTCCGAAAGATGGACACTCAAGCGATCTTCAGAATCCGAAGAATCGCACCGACTTTGTGGGGATTGAACCCAGGTAACTCTGCGCAGGAGACGAGCATCATATCCTCTACGCCACCGAGCCGGCCTCCTTAGAAAGTGGTTGAATGAATTTATTCACACCAATTTCTAACTGCTTTTACGAAAATTGCGATTTTTCACTACTAATAGACTAAAAAGTGAAGTAATTTTAAACAACAAATGGAAACCTGATTTTTAAGGAGCACCCTGGTACAACTTTCAGATTTCAGTTTCATAGCACAACAGTTAACTCTATATACTGTAAGTTCCAGACCACAACTAATTCCAAAGATTGAAATAAATTCTCAAAAACACAGGTTCTTTCAAAGGGGTCAGAGGAAAAAGTTAGTTACAATAAACAAGATAATGAAGAAAATACAATGGAAGTTTCTATAGCTGTAGCTGCGAATCCTTCAATTTTATGTAGGCAACTTGAAGCAGAGAGTACGAACCCAAAATCTAAAGTTTCGCGAATCCTCAGCAAAAATAAGTTTCAATCTCATAAAAAGGGGAAATCTCGGTTTGTACAGCCAGTGGAATATATATACCATGTGGACTGATGAGGTGATGTTGACGGATTATTCAATCGTAATAATAAACATTACTGGTCCGATATTACTCCCCATTGGGAAATGTATGTTCAACAGCAAGAGCGATTCGGTTTTAATGTTTGTTGGACGTTAATGAACCACCGTGTTTTGGACTGCTATTTTTGACAAAAATGTGGGGGGATCTTCGATATTATATAATAAATGAGAACATAGTTTTTTGGATGAAATTCCCTCGGCTCAAAGAATATTAGTTTTAAACCAGTCTTTCGGTGAGAACGTGAGGTGGCCAACTTATCCACCAGATCAACCCCGTGAACTTTTTTCTTTGGGTCTATTTCAGGAATTTTTGATATCGACAAACCTTTAATGATTAAGAAGAGTTTAGCTGACCAATATTCAAATTCAAAATTCACGCAGAAGTGTTTCTGGAGGTTGCAATTCTTGCATTTCGAATAATTATTTCTTATTTTTTACTGATTATTTTCGATATTTCCTTACTCATGAGAAATAAATAACTTTTGTTTGTTCTTTTTATAAGTAGGCTCCATTGTTGTAAGCATAGAACTGAAAACATTTGGGATGTTTTGTGTAAATTCGCACCAGCATACTAGATGAAACAGAACGTTAATAGAATTTTTATTTCTGCAAAAATTAACATTTTTCAGGAAATTTGTTAGCCTTGTTATACGAGGTGTGGCTTTTAAATAACGAGACTGACGCTGCCGTTGAACAACTGTGCATGAGCCAACCGCCATTGACTGACAAATATATAGTGTGATGCTTTCTCTTCAGTTCAGTAAGTATTGTACCTTTGGACATAACCTTCATTTCCTCTAGTTAAATGGTTATTGTCATAATTGCGCAACGAATTGTTGTTAAACTTCAAACTCTCATAAAGAATGTGTACGGCAAGTTTCACGTGACAGTTCAAACATGCGAAAAGTGTGTGATAAAACGTTAGATGTTTAACGTTATCGACCGAGAGGTTTCTGGCCAATTACCGCATCTCAATGTTAGATTTTTTCACAATGTCAGACTCGTTAATTAATAGCCACATCTCCTATACATTTGGAAAGAGGAGGAAAAAATACTCTCCCCAAATTATCCAAATTCACTCATATTTTTAACTGAAAAAAAAAACAAGTTTATATTATACATGGTGTTACATAATAGTATGTCTCAACTTGAGGGGGTAAATCTACGTGCAATTTAAAAAAAGAAAGTTTATATATACATAGGTCCGCAAAAACTTCGTAACGAAGCTACAGGGTGTTGAAATTTCCGGAAAAAATTGTTTTTTCCTCCAAAACTCTTGCAGTTTTTGAGATATTCAGCCCAAATTTCGAATGCATGCTATTTTTTCAGCCTCCATCATTACATGTCCTAGATTTTGACTGAAATTCACTTTTTGTTTTTTTTCCGAGGCCATGTGTCCTTTTGACCTTTCAAACTTTTTTTCAGTACGCCACTAATCTGCGTACAATCAATTTTCGTCCTCTTCGTTCAATTTAGAAACTTTTTTGACACTTGTAATATTTTCGTATCTCCAACCGTTTTCGAGTGAAAAATTATTGAATTTGAATTATTTGAATTCTATGTCATTCGCTAAATGAAGAAAAATAATGGAAATACTCGATAGGTATGCCCAAAATTTGCTTTTATTTTGATAGCTCGTCATCCGAGACCCAACTTGTACTTATTCAATATCAAACTGAAAAAAGAACAATTGAAAACTAGATAAACTGCTGGAAGTGTCCTCCACCTTCAAGAATATAGGCCCCTGTCCTTCTTCGCATATTATCACTATGTGAAATATTCCTGGGGTATTACTTATCGTGTCACAAGAGGTTATTATTCGATTTCTCAATTCTTCTACAGTGTTCACTGAAGTGGTATAAACTAAACTTTTGAGAGAAAGTCTAAACTATGTAAGTCTGGGGACCTAGGAGGCAATGGTTCAGGCCCACTCCGACCTATCCATCGGTTGTTGTATGTATTATTCAAGAATTCCCTAGCGTCTCCACTAAAATGTGCTGGTGCCCCGTCATGCATGAACCACATTATGTTTCTCATCAAAAGTGACACATCCTCGAGCAATAAAGGTAACTCCACCTCAAGAAATTACCGATAAGAGGGTTTAGTCTGTTAGGCAGAAAAAATGGCCCAATCAAATAATTTCCAATTATTCAGACCCAGGCATTTAGTGAGAATTGTTCTTAATGATGAGATTGTTCAATCAAATGGGGGCTTTCCTATGCCCAATAATGATTATTGTGAAAATTTGTGATAGCAGTTCTCGAAAAGTTAGCTTCGTCTGTGAACATTATTTCACTATGAAAATGAGCATTTTCTCTAATTTCATCTAAGAACCATAGGCAGAAATTCATTCCTCCATTCTTGAAGGAAAATCTCGAGGAAGTAGAGTTTGGACGCGTTGAATATGAAACGGGTACAATAAAAAGTCGTGGAGAATCCTCCAAACGAGAACATGTGAAATATTCAACTGATTTTCCAATTTTTCTTGTACTCACATGAGGATTCAAATCAATACAATTCAAAAGTGCTTCCTCAATATCTGGAGTTCTCATAGTTTGAGTTGCACCTTTTGAATGATTATTTGCAGTAAAAGTACCAGTTTCCCTCAACCTTCTGTGGATATCTGAAAATGTTCGCCTGTCTGGTGTTACTTGATTCGGAAAGCGTACCTGATATAATCGCCTAGCTTCTGTTGTGTTTCCGTCAGCCAGATCGTACATTAAATGGATATGAGTCAATTCGGCGTTAGTAAAATTAGCCATTTTTTCTTACAGCAATAATTTCAAAAGTCTTAAAACTAATCTGTAAATTGATAAAGAATTCGAGCAGACACTTGTTCAACGTTAGCAACTGTCAAAATAAATAAATAAATGAAAAAATCAAAGCCTACTAGTCATTTTTTTAATTAGAAATGCTTTTAATTCAGCGAATGCATACAATCGTTTGATAATTTTTTGTTCGAGAACGGTTGGAGATACAAAAAAATTACAAGTGTCAAAAAAGTTTCTAAATTGAACGAAGATGACGAAAATTGATTGTACGCTGATCAATGGCGTACTGCAAAAAAGTTTGAGAGGGCAAAAGAAGACATGGCTCCGGAAAAGAAAACGCCTTGTAGATTCTAGTTAAAATTCAGGACGTGTAATGATGGAGGCTGTAAGAAATAGCTTGCATTTCAAATTTGGGCTGAATATCTCAAAAACTGCAGGAGATTTGAAGAAAAACCCAATTTTTTCCGGAAATTTCAACACCCTGTAACTCCGTAACGAAGCTTTTGCGGACATTTGTTTATATAAACTTTTTTTCTTGAAATTGCACGTAGATTTACCCTCTTAAGTTGTGACATATTATTTTGTAACACCCTGTATGATTTAATTATTTTTGTTTATAGTTTTCAGTACTTTATTGTGTTATGAGTGAAGTGAATTTGTGTACGTTTCATATGTACCTCCCCAGGTAATAACTCCATGTTATGTGCTACTATGAAAAAATGCATGATAAATCATACGCAAAGTTTGGTTTTTATATTCATGATTTCTGACAGCTTAAAGATTACAAATAGTGAGTATTTTGTTTTTTTGATTGAGTACTTCACGTGCTTGGGCTATTTTAAATTGCCTTCTGAGAGCCAGCGGTTGGAGATCGCGGGTGATCTCCGGGTGGTCGATGAGGCGCACAGACCGTTTTTGCACACTTTCCAACATCCGCAACGAATATTTGGGCGCAGATCCCCATACATGGGAAAAATATTCCAAAGCAGGTCGAATCTGCGCCTTATATAGAAGCAACTGCTGAGATGGCGTGAAGTATCGCGTGGCTCTGAAAAGAAAACTAAGTTTAGCTGATGCCGACTTAGCTATTGATGATACATGTTCATGCCAGCAGAATCCGGAGTTGACCGTTATTTCGAGAAGGTGCATCGAATCTTTGGATGCAATTTGTTGGCTTTGCATCATTAGAGGAGGTTCTCCAGCAGGGACCTTTCTAGAAAACGTAGTTGCTTGCGTCTTGCTCGCGTTGAAGCTCACCAGGTTCAACTGACTCCACTCAGAAATCCTCTGTAAATCAGAGTTCAAGTTATTAATTTGTTGACGTCTCTGATGCTGAGATTCCGCAGCTGTAATCGGCCGCAGACCACTGAAAGACGAAACCAGGGTACAATCGTCTGCAAAACCGAAGATCTTGTTTTCTGTAGATGACAGAAGATCGTTTATCTGCAACAGAAACAAGGTTGGCGAAAGAATGGATCCCTGAGGTGTTCCTGCTTGCAACTGGAAACAATCAGATGTTATACCGTCGACCACAACTTGTATTGATCTATTTGAAAGAAAGCTACTTATCCAACCCTGCAATTTTTCGGGAAGCCCATATGCAGCAAGTCTATTCAACCAGGATGCATGCCATTTTGCAATTGTCATCTGCAAAAATTTGAAGAGAATTCGCAGGTTTTCGAAGAAATGATCTAGACTGGTGAAGTTCCCATCCGTAGTGATGAATAGTCAATCTTCGAAATGAACATTGGTGGTCGGTTATAAACTCACATATTAATATTCAACGTCAAGGTCGATATTAGTGTGTACGGAATGGTCGCTTCGTTATTACAAACGATATTATATTCACAGAATAGTTGTAACTTGATGAAAAAACATTGAAAAATTTAACCGAATTGCCATTTCGAGAATAATTTTCGAACTCCCATAATCAGGGTACAAACATACTTAAGCTATTTCAATCATTCCATGTGAATTCTATGAATGGAAATAGACTTATTATATAAAATAAGTTATACAATTTTCGGTTTTTCATGAAAATAGTTTTGGATAAAAAATGATTGCACATGTGATATATTTTCGAAAAGAGAAAAACCCTTTTAACGAAATCAAATTAGCCTATGATTGTTATTAAAAAAACGAAAGTTTGTACTACAGCTCAAAAACAGTTAGACAAAAAAGAAATCTCAGAACGTTGTTCGACTCAACAAAAAATATCGCGACAGCATATGTCTAAAAAAAATATCTATAATTTTGGTGTGTGTCAGAAAAACACAATCGTGAAAAACAAGCGAATAGATAGAATACCAGTGGAGAAAAACAGACCATGCCCGTTCCTTAATCAGGCATCTAAACTCGCATCATGCCTCCTACGATTGCCCCTAAAGTGTGAGCTCAGGAAATGTAACAGGGGAACCAGACTATCTTGCGTATGATTCAATAAACGAGTGAAAAAACATGTGAAAAAAACTCGTTTCCCTGTCGCTATTGCACTAGCAATAGCTTGTCTGTTTATGTTGTGTTAGTGTCGTATGTACAAAAAGAGAACCCAAAATTTTTCTGCTTAGCAGCTTCATTCTCTCATTCTCATCTTGCACTCCATGATTTTCAGGACTTTTTCACGAAGACAAGGGTGAAAAGGGAAAAGGGGGTTTGGGACAGGAAAAATCTGTAACGATGGAAAAAGAAAAACAGCTGAAAAATATTTCATCAAACATACCTAAATCTTATATGTCTAAACTCACTTGAATCTAAGAACTTAACTAATGCTCCGCTGTTTTTCAACAGGGAACATCTATTACACCATGGAAGAAAAGCCTTAAGGGGGTGTAGCCCTTGCCTTATCTAAGAACTAATTAATGCTCCGCTGTTTTTCAACAGGGACATCTCATACACCATGGGAATAAAGCCCTAAGGGAGTGCAGCCCTTGCCTCATCTAAGAACTTAACTAAGGCTCTGCTGATTTTCAGCAGGGAACATCTCATACCCATAATAACATCAATATTCAAAACTAATCTCATAAATAGACTTGAAGTTCTTTATCCAGGTAATGAAATTATCTGAAACGGAATGAATTTCTTGAAAACCACCCGTGAAATGGTAAATAGGACAATCGAAGACTAAATGTCTTATTGTTTCTTCAGCTGCGCCACATGCCGGACTTTGTACAGTATTCCATTTGAAGAACATACTATTACTACAACCTTTTTGGAAGGAACCTCTATGAGAACTTTATTGAAAACATCAACTTCCTGCCATTCAGTTTCAAAAGATCAACAGGCTTCACCCGCAAAAAGTCAATCGACTGAATAGGTTTCCTAGATTTTAATCTCAGGTTAGGTGGATTTCGAAGATCGTGTATTATCGGAATAACTTCTGGAAATGAGTAATACTTATCCCAAGATGATTTAGGAGCTAATTTCCTAAGAATATGGGAAGGAACTATATTACAAATAACCGGAAGCCGTAGGGTAGCAGTTGAACTGATAAATCTACTTATAACTCTCATAGAACAGTTCAACTGTTCTATGAGAGTTCTATGAATCAATCTACACTATTCAACCACACCTGACAGCAATATTCTGCTGCTGAATATACTAAATCTAAATCAGTAGTTCACAAAGTAGAGACTTCGGCGCCCCAATTAAATCCATCTAGTTTAAGTAGTATATTGTTTCTTGTTTTCAACTTCTGACATAATTTATCAATATGAAATTCGAAAGTCAAAGAACGATCTAGCTTTACACCATATGTTGGAGTGAAATTATGAGTTAATAGTGATTGTCTGAAGAATACTCTTAGTTGCTTATCCTTCTCATGATTATTCAGATGAAAACAAGAAACCCCAGGTTTCGAAGGATTTGGACATAAACGCCATTTTTTAAAGAAAATATTCAGAATTTCTAAATCGGAAGTCAATGTTTGCTCAATTGTTTCGAAGTCATAGTGTCGAAAAACCAAAGCAATATCATCAGCATAAATAAACTTTGTAGAGGAAGTTTCAGTGATGTCAGACATATATAAATTGAAGAGAAGAGGTGCAAGAACAGATCCCATTTAGAGTGTAAAATCTACTGCTCTTCTCACCGATAAAAACTCGAAGTCTTCTATCATATAACATATTTTTAATCAACTTCACAATTTTTCCACATTGACCATCAAATAATTTATAAACCATCCTTCCAAACTGTGTCATATGCCGAAGAGAGATCTACAAATACAGCGCCTATTTTAAGTTTACCCTGAAATCCTGTCTCAATGAAAGTGGATAAACCTAAAACCTGATCAAAACAATTCCAGTTTATTCGAAAACCTCCCTGAGAAGTGGCCAGAGCTCTGTCAATGATTGGTTCTAACCTCTGATAAAGAAGTTAAAATTTTGAAAGTAACAGAAACTAATCTAATAGCTACTAGGAAGTTCTGGATTTTTCCCAGGTTTGGGAATGGCAATAACTTTAGCCTTTCTAAATTCAACGGAAATACTACCTGTGCTGAGTATGTCATTGTAAAAGGATAGTAACCACTTTTTAGCGTTATTTCCTAAATGTTTGAAAAATTCAGGGAAAATGCCATCAAATCCTGGAGCTTTACGAACTTTAGTTAGTAGATTTTATTGCAGATTTGAGCTCTTCTCCCTTGAAAGGATTTGATAAATCCTCTACCGTGATAGCACCCCTCCTCTTTTTATGTAAGTTTCGTTTCATTCTATTCCTGTCATATCTACTAATCTTCACACTTTTAGAGACAAAAACAAGCCTAGATGCTACATAGTTCGGATTCATATTAGACGGAGTTTTTGAAACGGGATCAGCATTGCCTAATTTCCTCAACAAATCCCAAGAACTTCTACTAGAATGACGAAAATTCATACCATTCATCAACTCATTTCATTTATTCTTTCTGCTATCATTTAAAGAATTTAGAAGTGCATCGGCTTTCTCTCTGGAAGGATTTTGCTCATAATTCTTATAAAAAACATTTGATTCATCTGACCACCCAGGTATATAATCCTTTCGAATGCCTATGGGAATATGTTTTTTAGCAGAATTTTTGACAACACCTATAAACCGGGAATAATTTCTACCAAAGAGGGGAACCCATCTCAAATCACTATCTACCTGTTCAGTGAAATCATTCCAACGAGCTTTTTTGAAATTCCATCTTGGTTTTACTAATGAATCTGCAAATGTAAATTGAAAACCTAACGAAATAATAACTGGCCTGTGTTGACTATGAGGAAAATCTGAAAGTACTTTACGACAAACAGCTAGAGGAAACAATTCAGAGTCGTTAGAAACCAGACAAAGATCTGGATTATAGTCATAATAATAATAAGCAATGTAGACGTCACTGGGGTACGGGACGGAAGTCAATATCGTTCACAGGGAAGCTCTGCCTCAAATTGATTTTCAGGAACATAGAAAGTAAAGTATATAATTAAGACCTTTTTTACAAACCTTAAAAATGAAATGTAAAAAAAACAAAAAAAAAAGTAATACAAAATAGAATGACAATCTCAAAAAATATTAAATTAATAATATTTCATATTCGAATTTTCTTCATTTTACTCTTTTTCAATAAGCCCATTCAAAAACGAGAAAGTATGAATGGGATAGTGTGTGTGTGTGAAAAATTATAACTTTTGAAATGTTTGTTTAATAACCGTGCGAAGGCGGGACGGGCTGCAAGTATAAAATACATACACGTATAGTGCCTCATAGATTGTTACATGATTTGAAGTTTATATGTTACATTCGTGGACTATTAATCCCCACTGATATGATGACCTATGATCAAGACTCATTAAAGCTTATCGATAAGATAACTTGAATAACGTCGATCGTTCTTATTTTTATTCCGCTATATTTTTCTGATAATATTGGAAATTTCTTTGATAATGGTTATATTCTAGAGTGCATATGGCATATTGTCGTTTGTTAAGAGGTTATCTCATAATACGATGCCGTTAATTAAAGAGTCGAAACCTAGAATGGTTTCAAGAAAAAAGTTCACCTAAACATGGGTCGTTTTCGAGATACGAGGTGCTTAAAAAATATTTGTTTTTTCTTAATAGCAACTACAGTTTTTCGCCCAAAATTGACACAAGAGTTATGCTATGGATGGGGTCACACACACAATGGAAACACTGATGGTTAACACAAACACTCTTTGTAAACGTAGAATTGAAATGAAATAAAAACACGTGGTTCGTTGGTAAACAACGGGGGTTTGGCAATATGGCGTGGGTACGGAAAGCCGGCTCGTGGCAACGCGTGCTGCAGCCGGTTTTCTCAGACAGTGTGAATTCGAAGAGGTCGTTGAAGAGAAAGACAGGGAGTCTCCGAAATGCACGGACATTTAAACCCTCGGTCCAGGTAGGCCCAGAATACGCTCTGTGCCTAGCCTGGTCGAAGGGCCTACTAGGCGATCTGTGATTAAGGAAGCGTGGTTAACACGGTAACACGCTCATTCGGAGAGGCCTAGAGCGATCTATGGTGAGATACCGTAGTGGACACGGTAACATTATGTATTAAAATCTGTATCGCCGAACAAGACAAATGTTTGTGATAGTAGGTTATTTTGTCTCTGGTCATGATCTCCTTTTGCCTTACCAACTTTTTTTTTCTGCGCAAATGACGTATTCTGTACATCAACTCCAATTCTTGTGTCTCAATGATATTAGAGATTTCATGGAAATTCATTTTACTATAAATAAAATGAAACATTTTTGTCTAATTTCCACAATGTTACAGTTACGTTATTTTCAAGTGTCTAGAACCAACAGTAGTGAGAAAGAATATGCTAACTATACCTACTTTAAATGTTGAGTAGTGGAGAGTGATTTAATTTCAGTTTACTATTGAGAGTGGTGAATATTGGATCTTCACAAAATTCGTTAATTTCCAAACTCTCCAACAGATTCCTTGTCATCCCTTCATTGCATTTGTGGGGAATTTTTAAACTATCTAATGTAAATATGTAATTTCTAGATTCAATATGTTCCATAACTGCGGATTTCTTATCTGAGGAGAGATGTTCTTTGAATCTTGATTAAAAATTTCGACACGTGCGTCAAACGTAAGCTGTTGCGCGTTCCAGACTGTTTGAATCTATTAATTTTTTGTTTGGCATTGATTAGTAATTTGCTTATGTTGGGACTACCGGAGAAGGAGGTTGTTAAATTAAATATGGAAAGATAATTGCTGATGTAATAGAGGAGGACACCAAAGTGACATGCGTGTTTATGTTCTGGATTTTCTATAAAAGAACATAGTAATTGTGGAATTTGTATTTGTCCTTTACCTTCAATAATATTGTTTATTCGGGAGACTGAAATGTTATTATTCGATGCAATTTTCTTAGTGATATGGATTTCCATAGTAATTTCAGTTATGGATAGTGGAATGAAAAAGGCTATATGAAGCATTGAATTATAAGTAGCGAATTAATTTGTAATGCGGTTAAAATAATCCATTGGGATTGTTGAGTCTGTAAATATTTCTTTCGAACATATGCTGTGGGTGGGATTATCACATATTATAGATGAATGTTTTATTCTTTCAGAGACCTGTTAGTCACAAAATCTTTTTTCAAATTGAAATTGAAATTTTCTCATTTGTAAACATGATTTTTTGAGCAAAAGTCACCAGAAGAACTCGATGCGCAAAGGGAGTTCTCAAGGAAGAATATTAAGAATTCGTAAAGAATTGCTTAGATTAACACCAATTAGCTTCAACTTTCTCCACAATTTTTTGCGTAATCTGCTGGAGAGTCTATTCAATTGTTATTAAAAATTACAGTTTTCAATCAAAAATGAAAATTCGTTCACGGGGATGCAGACAAAGATAATACCTTTCTTTCGAGGTATCACTCGACCCATCTACCCTCTTCCAAATTTTCAAGAGTGGTCACCCCTGCTCTAGGGGTTGAAATTCTTGATGATGACTGCCATTGATCAGCATGGATCTGTTCCATTTTACTTCACTGAAACTTGAATAGTCTCAGGTAAATAGTCTTCCCTATCTTTCAGTTGCTCACCCTGTATCTTTTACAGTTTTCAATTAAAAATGGAAATTCGTTCAAGGCGATGTAGACAAAGATACAACCTTTCTTTTGAGTCATCACTCGACCTATCTTCCCTATTCAGAATGTTCAAGGATTGTTGACCTGTTTTTGCGTTTTGATCACAAATGAATATCTTGGTAGATATAGCCTCTGTTTAGTTTTCGTTATATATATATATATATATATATATATATATATATATATATATATATATATATATATATATATATATATATATATATATATATATATATATATATATATATATATATATATATATATATATATATAATTTGACTACATGCGGAAAGAGTCTCCTATTTTAAACCTTAATTTATATCTTTCTTCATTTGAAATATCTCAAAAAGGATGAATTCTAACAATCCTTCGAAATTTCCAAAATCCCTGGGGTAATATTCAAAATTTCGGGTGATTCCATATAAATTTGGTTGTGTGTACTGGGTGATTCACCAGTGGCGCGGTGCTCTGTAGCTCGTGCACTCTTGAAGATTTCATTTTGGTTCGAACGGTATTGTATTTTTAGAAAGTACGAATCTACTTCAGCAACTTATTTTGCAGTAAACAGTGTGTCCCAATTTTCTATAAAAAAATCTTGGGTGGTTTTTTCAGATTGGAATACCACTTTTCTGTTCAAGATTCAGGAGCGGCCTGAACTCTGCTATAATGTCTTTAAGTAATAAGTTATTTTGGTGAGTAGTTTCGTCACAATATTTTTTTTCCGTAAAAATTCATGAAAATAGGCTCTCACATCATCGCATGCTTCTCCGGTCAGAGAGGATGAATACTTTTTTCCTTTCGTTTTCTTATTGCCCAAGGATAGTTTTATTGATGAAATGAAATAGATTATCCTGATTTTATACAGGAGTGACTCAAAAAATTGTTGAATATTGTAATTTTAAAAATATCATATCATGATAACGCATCAAATATTGTGCTATATTTTTGCAGAAGTAAAGTAAGTATCTTTATCTTCGATCATTTTCGAAATATTCGATTATTCGTAAAAATTTTGATGAAAATTCTACAAACCGTATCAAACTCATCAACATGCATCATTATTCGCAGAGAAGTTTTTTTGTAATGATTCAATTAGTAAAAAATGAAACCTAAACAAGATAATTCTTTTAACGAATGATAAAATCAAGATGATTAAATCGTAAATCGAGGTATGTATTGACATTTTTTTTTATTTGTGCCTTCTGGCAGGTGTCCGGACATATTATATTCTGCATTTTACATGGTGAACTTAACAGTGTTTCGTTATTAAACATTGTTAAAGTGAGGTTTGAACTCAATTTTCTCAATTGACTGCCATGAAGTTCTCCAAAGAATAAATGGTAGATATGATTTTTATTCTGGGTGAGTGTGATAAAAGATATTCTTTGTTGGCAAGTAGAGTTTATACATAAAGGTTTCCTGATAAGAGGCATCCTGATGCAAGATGCTTTGAAAAACTTTTAATTAGATTTATCGAAACGGGAATATCGCTTACAAAAAACATGAAAAACCGAAAACTGCTACAGCTGAAGACAACCAGTTTTCAGTTTTGTTGACAGTGACAGAGGGCCCATATAAAAGCCAGAGAGAGATTTCTCAGTTAACAGATATAAGTCAAACCTCCGTCCAGAGAATCTTGAAAGTGAATAAATTTCATGCATATCATGTACAGCTGCACCAGGAACTGAACAATCAAGAGTATGAAAATCGAATCAATTTTTGCTATTGGGAAAGTGACAAAGTCACATCACCAGCATCGTTGGTCCTTGAATGTATGGGCCGCTATAGTATATGGATATCTTATATATATATATATATATATATATATATATATATATATATATATATATATATATATATATATATATTTTACGCAGTGATTCACCAGTGGCGCAGTGCTATGTAGCTCGTACACAAGATTTCATTTTTGTTCCAGTTTTCTATGAAAAAATCTTGTTTTGATGAAGATTCAGGAGCGGCCTAAACTCTGCTATAATGTCTTTAAGTGATAAGTTCTTTTTGTGAGTAGTTTCGTCACAATTTTTTTTTCCTAAAAATTCATTCAATTTTCTTATTGCCCAAAAATAGCTTTATTGATGAATTAAAATAGATTATCCTCATGTTATAAAGGAGTGACTCAAAAAAATTATTGAATATTGCAATTTTAAACATATCATATCTTGATTTTGATCAATTTTTGGAATTGAGCAAGTGACAAGTTAGCGGAAAATCCAAATATGTTTAGCAGAGTTCTTTCATCGGACGAGGCAACTTTCCACAAAAATGGGCTTGTTAACAAGCACAACTTTCATTATTACGTCATGGAAAATCCACACCTCATGAGACAAATAGATCGCCAGCATCGTTGGTCCTTGAATGTATGGGCCGCTGTAGTAGATGGATATCTAATTGGGCCGCACTTTTTCGACGGGCACCTCAATAGTTTAATGTATTTAGATTTTCTGCAGAATCATCTACCAATATTACTTGCCGATGTACCAGAGCATATAAGACAAAATTTGTGGTTTCAACATTACTCACATCAGGTTAGGGAGCATTTAAATCATGTATTTCCAAACAAATGGATAGGACGTGGTGTTCCTGTTAGATGGCCATCTAGGTCTCCGGACCTTACAAGTCTAGATTTTTTCTTGGGGGCATCGTTTACTAGATTCCTTCTACAACACAGTTGGGTATGAGACAGAATAGTCGACGCCTTTCAGTTAGTTAATCCGCAAATGTTGTCGAGAGTTCAACGGTCTTTCCTCAGAAGGATTGAATTGTGTCTAAAAAGAAACGGGCAACATTTCGAACACTTATTGAAATAGTTCAACACCTTGTAGATCATCTCACCAAAAACCAATCTATTACGTTTTTCATACACGACTACCTTAAAATATCTCCATTTCTCTGATCAAGTATAATGATATGTACTAATAATAATAAACCATTTCGCAACCTCTGATTTTATCATTTTAGTTTATTTTTTTTATTTCGTAAATGTTCGAAGATAAAGATAAGGTTACTTCTGCGAACATATGGCACAATATTTTATGCGTTGACATGAATAATAAAATACAGGATGTTCTATTTGAAAAAATCAAGATATGATATTTTTGAAATTACAATATTCAATAATTTTTTGAGTCACTCCTGTATAAAATGAGGATAATCTATTTCAATGAAACTATTCATCCTTTCTGGCCGAAGGAGCACGCGATATATATATATATATATATATATATATATATATATATATATATATATATATATATATATTTTGAAGTAAACATATTCCACGTAGAATGATAAATATCCTCCCTGAGGGAGCTGGTTTTTCGATTCACCCCTCATATTCATCGTCAACCCCATAGTAGTGGTATCGCCTTGACGGATGTCATGAATAGAAGATGCGATCTGTCGACAAGCTAACGCTTCAAGTACAGTCTGGCTGTTAACCGGGTGTTCTAAATATCTTAACAATAATAACTTGCGAAAGTTATCGCTATATGAGTAAACACTTTTCTTCAACAATATTCAATTTTCTGTAGAATTTTAAATATCCCTCCTTGAAGGAGCTGGTTTCCGGTTCACCCTTCATAACCATCATCAACCGGGGCCACACAGTAGTGGTACAGTACGGTGGGTTGTCATGCATGGGAGCAATAGACTGGAGTTTCTGCAGGCTCTTATGTGTTTACACATTAAAATTGCTTCAAACTTATCAAAGCCTAAACTTTCATCATCTGCGCAGAATTCTTCTTGGAGTTCGTCACATTCCTCTCTGTGTGTTATAAAATCATCGATTATAGACTCTCTCTTGAAATATTCATTCCCAATTTCATTAAAATGTTCACAAACTTTTCCTCTACCTCTTTTGTTATATTATTCATTCGCATTTCGGAAAGTGACAAACGCTGCTTCACCCGTTTCTTCTCATCTTCGTGAGCTCACATTTCAGGAGGCTCGGGTATTTGTATTTGTTTTGACTCACTTCAATATTTGACTTTATGACATAATCAATGTAGTCCTCCAATTTTTAGTAATTCTTTCATTCATTAGAATATAAAGATATGTTTTTTATGGGGTTGACCTCAGAGTGATATTGGGTAAGCGCAACTAGAGTGTCTGTTTTCATCTAAAGGTCTATCCACTGCAAGAATTGATTGCATAGAGTTCTGCTTCAATTTTTTGGTTCGGAGAATATATATAAACACCTCAAAAAAGTCTAGGGAACTCTTACCAATATCTTTAAAATATGAATTTGATGATTCGAATTTATAGAAATCTTTCGGTTTTTGTTAGGATGTATTGTATATAATGTATTCTCAAGAAAACAAAATAATATTTGACTTCTCCAAAGCACCTATTATAAAAAAAAAATTGAAATTTGAAAATGACGAAATTTGGTAAAACACCAAAAAAAAATCCTGAACTAATATTTTCGAAACGACAATGGAAACACTTATATTTTTCAGTACCCAGAAGGTCCACCTCTGTTATTAATGACACTTTCGCATCGTCGCAGCCTGCTCAATATTAAATTGTCTATTACATTTTGGCCTAAGTCATTCCAAGCCCCCTGAACTGCTAATCGAAGCTCCTGTTCATGATGAAAACATCACTGATCCGCCTCCCTGTCTAACAACTTCTCTAGCATGCTGGAGATGGTTTTGCTTTCCAGGTTCCCTCCATATTCGAATTCTTCCCGAATCGGGATAATAACTAAATCTAGATTCATCACTGAAGAGAACTGTGGCCCACCTCTCTTGATCCCAGTTTACGATTTCTTGGCACCAAGCTAAACAAGCAGCGCGATTTCCATGGGTCAGTTGTGGAACTCTTAAAGGACGTCTGGAGTGGAGTTGACCTTCGCGCAGTCGATTTCTCACAGTTTGGTCGAAAATTTGTACATTTTGAACTCGTGATAGCTCTTGAGCTAATTGAGATGCTGTGGTAGTACGATCTCTTCTGGCTTGTAAAACCAAGAATCGGTCTTGGGCGACTGTAGTAATCCTGAAACGACCTGTATGGCGTTCTTCAACGCTACCTGTTTCATTGAAACGCTACCATAAATGGTTTATGACACTTGGGCTACTTCCCAGAACCCTGGATAATTCCCGTTGGGAGCTCCCAGCTTGGAGCATGCCAACGGCTCGTAACATCTCTTCTCTAGTCAAACGACGTCTTTCCATGGTCGAATCACAAAACTTGAATCTTTTATTTGTGCTTACAACAGAAACAAAGTGCCAACTAACTGATTTCAAACACTGAATACATGAAATGATTATAAAGCAGCGTCGCATCTGCTGCAAATCTGTTGCGACACTACATAATTTGGTGAGAAATTGATGCAGGTGTTCATTTCTTAAAAAAATCATCCATATTGATCGTTCTGGATACGATATATCGGTATTCAGAAGTGTTCCCTAGACTTTTTTGAGGTGTTTATTCTCTTCCTTAAGACTTTTTCGCATCCCAACTTTCCTCATGTAGGTTGTGATAAGATGCGTTATCAAAGACATTAACAAGAGTTCGG
This sequence comes from Cryptolaemus montrouzieri, assembly GCA_013387265.2. Taxonomy (NCBI): domain Eukaryota; kingdom Metazoa; phylum Arthropoda; class Insecta; order Coleoptera; family Coccinellidae; genus Cryptolaemus; species Cryptolaemus montrouzieri. Next base: position 39,275,798 of record JABFTP020000144.1, read on the forward strand.
AGTCGTATGGCAAAATACAAAGTTTTCGAAGAACGACTGGGCTGATATGAGTATTATTGAAATTAAAAGCCTAAAAATGTTACAACACATGTTTCAAGGAGTCGTTTTTCGAAAAATAGGAATTGTAGAGTTTCATGAAGACGGCACGAAAAATCAACATTGTGTTCAGGACTTCTGCTACAATCTGTTGGCCAGAGTCTAGATTTGTAGGAACCAGTCGATAAGTTCATAAAAATATATACGAAGAGTTCAAGAGATCAAAAAATATTTCCGAATGAATGTGCAATATAGGCGCCCTGTACTTCAAAAAGTAGTGATACGATTTAAAAAAAAATGCATCGTAATTACGAAATAGGAAACTAATACTATACATTTTGAGAAAACTTGATTGAAAGCCGGTTTCTTCGCTAATTCTGAGAGGGTTTTTTAGAATAGAAGTGGAACATTATTCTGTGATAAAACTGTCTATTCATGTTCGTTCATCGATTCTAATATTATAAAGGTGAAACTAAGTCTGTCTATTAGTCTTTCACGGCTAGACGTTGAACGAATTTTCATGAACATCCCTATGCTTGCGAAATAGGGTATTTGCATGCAAATTGAGATTTAAACATATGATGGGATATAATAAGTTTTATTTTGAAATACATAATTCAGAAACAATTTCGATCTGTGTATTGATGAAGAATTTCGTTGATATGAACAATATTCAAAGTATTTTATTGAATGAAGATAAAGATCTCCTATCATGTTATGGAGATGTTTGTGGGTATACTGGGTAATTCACCAGTGGCGCGGTGCTCTGTAGCTCGTACGCTCTTGAAGATTTCATTATTGTTCGAACGGTATTGTATTTAGAAAGTAAAAATCTACTTCAGCAATTTATTTTGAAGTAAACAGGGTGTCCTAATTTTCTATAAAAAAATCTTGGGAGATTTTTTCAGATTGGAAGAACACTTTTTTGTTGAAGATTCAAAAGCGCCCTAAACTCTGCTATAATGTCTTTGAGTAATAAGTTTTTTTGGTGAGTAGTTTCGCCACAATATTTTTTTTCGTGAAAATTCATGAAAATAGGCTCTCTCAGCATTGCATGCTTCTTCGGCCCGAGAGGATGAATACTTTTATCCTTTCATTTTCTTATTGCCCAACGATAGCTTTATTGATTAATTGAAATAGATTATCCTCATTTTATACAGGAGTGACTCGAAAAAATTATTGAGTATTGTAATTTTAAAAATATATCTTGAGTTTTTCAAATGGAACATTCTGTATTTTATTATTCATGTCAACGCATAAAATATTGTGCCATATTTTTGCAGAAGTAACCTTATCCTGATCTTCGACCATTTTCGAAATAATAAAGAATAAACTAAAATAATAGAATCAGAGGTTGAGAAAGAAGAGTTTATTAGTACATATCATTATACTTGATCAGAAAAATGGAGATATTTTAAAGTAGTCGTGTATGAAATACGTAATAGATTGGTTTTAGGTGAGATGATTTACAAGGTGTTGAACTATTTCAATAAGTGTTCGAAATGTTGCCCGTTTCTTTGTACACAACTCAATCCTTCTGAGGAAAGATCGTAGAACTCTCGACAACATTTGCGGATTAACTGACTGAAAGGCGTCGACTATTCTCTGTCTCATACCCAACTGTGTTGTAGAAGGAATCCGGTAAACGATGTCCTTAATTAAACCCCACAAGAAAAAATCTAGACTTGTAAGGTCCGGAGACCTAGCTGGCCATCTAATAGGACCACCACGTTCTATCCATTTCTTTGGAAATACATGATTCAAATGCTCCCTAACCTGATTTGAGTAATGTGCCGGTGCTCCATCCTGTTGAAACCACAAATTTTGTCTTATATGCTCTGGTACATCGGCAAGTAACATTGGTAGATGATTTTGCAGCAAATATAAATAAATTTACAATTAGATATCCATCTACTATAGCGGCCCAAACATTCAAGGACCAACGATGCTGGTGATCTATTTTTCTCATAAGGTGTGGATTTTCCGTGGCGTAATAATGAAAGTTGTGCCTGTTAACAAGCTCATTCTTGTGGAAAGTTGCCTCGTCCGAGAAAAGAACCCTGCTAAACATATTTGGATTTTCCGCTACTTTGTTACTTGCCCAATTGCAAAAATTGATTCGATTTTCATAATCTTGATTGTACAGTTCCTGGTGCAGCTGTACATAATATGCATGAAATTTATTCACTTGCAAGATTCTCTGGACGGAAGTTTGACTTATATATGTTAACTGTGAAATCTCACTTTGGCTTTTATATGGGTCCTCTGTCACTGTCAACGAAACTGATAACTGGTTATCTTCAGCTGTAGCAGTTTTTGGTTTTTCATGTATTTTGTAAGCGATATTACCGTTTCGATAAATCTAATTAAAAGTTTTTCAAAGCATCTTGCATCAGGATGCCTCTTATCAGGAAACCTTTATGTACAAACTCTACTTGCCTACAAAGAATATCTATCACACTCACCTAGAATAAAAATCATATCAACCATTTCTTCTTTGGAGAACTTCATGGCAGTCAACTGAGAAAATTGGGTTCAAACCTCACTTTAACAATGTTTAATAACGAAACACTGATGAGTTCACTGTATAATATGCAGAATATGATATGTCCGGACATCAGATAGAAGGTACAGATAAAAAAAAATGTCAACACACCTCGATTTACGTTTTAATGATCTTGATTTTTCATTCGTTAAAAGAATTATCTTGTTTAGGTTTCATTTTTACTACTTAAATCATTACAGAAAAAAACTTCTGTGCGAATAATGATGCATGTTGATGAGTTTGATACGGTTTGTAGAATTTTCATAAAAATTTTTACAAATAATCGGAAATGATCGAAGATAGGGATAAGGTTACTTCTGCAAAAATATAGCATAATATTTTATGCGTTGACATGAATAATCCCATTTGGAAAAAAGCAAGATTAAGAAAATTACAATGTTCAATAATTTTTTGAGTCACTTCTGTATAAAATGAGGATAATCTATTTCAATTCATCAATAAAGCTATCCTTGGGCAATAAGAAAACGAAAGGAAAAAAGTATTCATCCTCTCGGGCCGAAGGAGCATGCGATAATGTGAGAGCCTATTTTCATGAATTTTTACGGAAAAAAATATTGTGACGAAACTACTCACCAAAAAAACTTATTACTTAAAGACATTCTAGGACGCTCCTGAATCTTGAACAGAAAAGTGGTCTTCCAATCTGAAAAAACCACCCAAGATTTTTTCATAGAAAATTGGGACACCCTGTTTACTGCGAAGTAAATTGCTGAAATAGACTTTTACATTCTAAATACAATACCGTTCGAACAAAAATTAAATCTTCAAGAGTGTACGAGCTAGAGAGCATCGCTCCACTGTGCAATCACCTAGTATATCTGTAACGCTTTCTTATAAGTTGAGTGCTGTCCCAAAATTGAAAAAATGATAATTTATTAAGGAGAAGCAAAAACAATAACTATTTATTTTAAAGATCAACATTTGTAGTAATTCACAATAATAAATTTGTATTTTTATTATGTAAAATTATGTTCGAGTCTAGCTAAAAAATCATGTATTCTTCACATGCAACACAAGAAATGGCTATACAATAATGTACAATATTTATGCTATATGCTTGCTTTTATCTATTTAATTACATGAAAACTAAATAATGTTCACAACTGATATTGAGGAAAGGTTAATTACGTGTAATTAATTATTTCTACTCAAACTTTGTTTGGATACTATACCGGGTGTCTACGGGCGATGGGTCCTTAAAAGTATATGGAGAAAGGAATGACCGATTGGAGAAATTTTTGTTGTCTTGAAAGTTATTTGAACTAAGTTCCGAAAAGATTTTCAATGCTGTGGCACTTTAGGTTATACTGGAAGTTGCGACAACAAATACATAATATATATATATATATATATATATATATATATATATATATATATATATATATATATATATATATATATATATATATATATATATATATATATATATTCTTTTGAAAAGAGAGGATTTACAAAATTTGAATAATTGTATTTACAATAAAAGCTTATATCTATAATTTTGGTGTGTATCAGAAAAAACACAAGTGTGAGCTCAGGAAATGTAACAGGGTAACCATACTATCTTGTATATGATTCAATAAAAGAGTGAAAAAACCTGAGGAAAAAACTCGTTTCCCTGTTGCTATTGTACTAGCAATAGCTTGTCTGTTTATGTTGTGTTAGTGTCGTGTGTACATAAAGGGTACCAAAGATTTTTCTGCTCAGCCGCTTCATTCTCTCTTGCATTCCATGATTTCCAAACGAAGACAAGGGTGAAAGGAAGCGGGTTTGAGACAGGAATCTGTAACAATGGAAAAAGAAAACCAGCAGGAAAATATTTCAACAATCATACTTCTTATATGTCTAATTTAAGAAAAGATTTTACATAGCAAGCAAGGTTATGAAAAGGACTAAGGAGATAATAAAAAAATATATAACCTGCGATATTTCCTCAATTTCCCTCTGTTTGACCGAGAGTACCGATGGCCAGGTTCAGTCTTCCAAGTGATGCCGATTATGATCTTTAGTTGTTTTAGAATCATTATGGACCCAATAATCTGGGTTGACATCGCCCATATATTATTTCTTCGTGGAACTTGTTTTGATTACATTCTTATACAAGTTTTTTATATTTATTTTCGAGTAGTCTTCTAGAATTCAGTGTAGTAACATCTGATGATAGCAACTTAGTTAGCGGAACACTTGTGAGATTAAGTTTTGGTGAAGGGGTACCAGTCCCCAATCTAACCCCAACTTAAATACTCAAAAATATTTTTTTCTATCGAATTAATCAATTTTTTCTACACTATTTTGTTCACGAATCAACATGAAAATTCTCATTTTTTTATTGAAATAAAGTTTTGAATTTAAATTCATTTCATTTATTGATGGTACTGATTTTGAATTAAAATGTACAGGATTTTTCATACTATTGCATCATATTCCTGGCTAACGAATTTGTAAATTCGATATGTCCTGATTTGGCCATTGCAGCAACGACATCACCCCGAAAAAGAAATTTCAAAAACGACAAAAGTATTCGGCAGGTTTAAATCGACTTTATAATCAACTTTGCAAAGTTCAATCGAAGTGCCGCCGAAAAACAATACAAAACAATACAACAATAACTTCCTCATCGTTTGTGTTACTCCTTGCGTTATGGTGCCTTGACGTAGTTAGGAATATACCAGGACATCCTAACAGCATCAATATTATCTCGGATCTTGCGTTCCTTTGTTCCCGGTGCTTTTGTTTGCGTAAAGCGAAATCTGTTTCAAAATTTGAACAATTTGACGAATTGCAAGAACGGAAGTTCGATTATGTTGACCATAATCTTCACGAAGCTTACGTTGAGTTTCAATAAAGTACAATTCACTTGGGAAAACTTTCGAATAATAACTGAACCTTTTCGAGGCGTGTACCTTGCGATGGGAATTTTCAGATTATACTATCAATACATGATAGCGACTAACATTTCTAAAATTTTATTCTTTATATTATTCCAACGAAAATGTATCCCCCTCTATTTCTGGAAACAGTGGTACTAGCGGAAAACGCCGAAACAGGTCGAATTTTCATTCGAGGAGAACTGTTCTCGAAGTTAATTTCCTGCATGTGAATATCACACGAATCGAGCAGGCACAGATAGATAGATAGATAGATTTCTTTATTTGCCCATTGTAATACAATATAGCCTGATAGGCGTAGGACTCGTCAATATACATATAAGCTATGTTAATTACTATACATTAATATTTGATAAATTATTCGATAAAATATGTAAACAAGCACTTGTTTCAATAGACAGTTGTTTGTGATAAACAACCAACAAACAAATAAATATATAAATACAAGTCAAACGATAATTTCAATTTCACTCACACTAAAAATGTTCTGTGAAAAGTATTCATTCAATTTAGGGTGTGATATGCCAATTTCTTTAATCTTTACTTCAATCTAAATTTCAATTTATTTGCCGTTAGATTTCTATCTTCTTCTGGAATCTTGTTGTAAATGGAAATACAGGAATATTGAACATTTCTCTGAAGAAAGCTGATGTTATGCGTAATGTTTAAAAGATCACCTTTTTGTTGAGTGTTATATACATGATCTCTCTCATGCTGGGCAAAAAGATCAAGATTTTGTTTCACAAACATAACTGCTTCTAGGATGTAGGTAGAAGTCAACGTCAGAATGCCGGTTTCTCTGAACAGTAGTTTGCAGCTACTTGTTTGCTTTATGTCCCCAAGCACCTCTTCTGTATTAAGAAAATTCTCTCCGCCTCCACGCTGTTTCCCCAAAATATTACTCCATATTTCAGTCGAGAGTGGACATGGGCATGATAGGCAGATAGAGCAGCCAATATACCAATATTCTGTTTTATCACGCCGAGTGCAAAACAGTTTTTAGAGATGGAGTTACAGACTATGTATATGGTCTTTCCCGACTAGTCTTGAGTCGATAGTAAGGCCGAGAAAATTGATTTTTTGTACGGTTGATATTCTAGTGTCTGTTGGGATCCAGGTTCCTCGACAGGAAGAAACTTATTATTTTGGTTTTATCTATATTGAGCATCAAGTTATTCGAAGTGAACCAGCCCTGCAGCGCTCTCAAGACTTGATGAACCTCAGCACACACCTTTTCTTCATTCTGTTCTGAAATAACGACAGTGGTGTCATCAGTAAACCAAACCATGCTCTGTTCCAATATCGTGGGTACACCTTTTTTCAATGCCATCATTTTCGATTTTTCATTGTCAACCACAATCTCCTGTGTCCTGTTTCTAGATATGAAGTGATTAAATTCAATGGTATGCCCTTTATTCCAATTCTTTCCAATGTAGCCAGCAGTTACTTGTGGTCCACGCTATCGAAGGCCTTCGATAGATTAAGGTACATCTAGTGTTCTTCTTCTAAGGTTTATAGATGAATGTGTGTAGCGTCGCGGTAAATAGTCAAACTAGTCTAGTGTCTTCAAGTTCTCTTCGTTGGATCTACCCCTTGGCTTCATGATTTCACGGTCGCCCTGGTAGTCTCCTGTGTCGGTTCGTGGGGGGGCGCCACGTGTCTATGTATACATAAACATATACTTGATACGTTCCAACAAATTGATACTAGTAGGTGGCAGTCTACGAAAAATTTGAATAATTGTATTTACAATAAATGTGACAGGGGAACCAAACTATCTTGTATATGATTCAATAAAAGAGAGAGAAAACCTGAGGAAAAAATTCGTTTTCCTGTCGCTATTGCACTAGCAATAGCTTGTCTGTTTATGTTGTGTTAGTGTCGTGTGTACAAAAAGAGTACCAAAGATTTTTCTGCTTAGCTGCTTCATTCTCTCTTGCATTCCATGATTTCCAAACGAAGACAAGGGTAGAAGAAAGGGGGTTTGGGACAGGAATCTGTAACAATGGAAAAAGAAAACCAGCAGAAAAATATTTCAACAATCATACTTTTTACATGTCTAAACAAATCTGAGAAAAGATTTTACATAGTAATCAAGGTCATGAAAAGGACTAAGGAGTCATCCGACTAGATAGTACCCCTACCGTCGTGGCGCTGGTTGACTATGATTATGAAGAGTAGATCGGAGAACCTTGTCCTTCAGTGAGGGATATTCAACATTCTATCAAAGGTTTTATATTGCTTTCTGAATAAAAGTCTTCAATGTACACGGCGCCAAGAGATTAACGCACAAATTCGAAAATTCAAATTTATTCAAAAGCAGTTTAGATATGTTGAAGAACTATTTTTCCAGTAACCCACCAACACTTAGAAATGTTTGAGAACAATCGGAATGAAAATTGTACTCGTAGAAACTAATTATGAATAATGTATATTTCTAACCCTGGCGAGAATTACTGCATGATATCTACTCAAAATCAATGACCTTATAGCATTCTGATCAATGTCGTTCCAAATTTCGATAAGTCTCTTCCGAACCTCATTCACAGTAACTGGCTGATTTTGCTGGTTCCTTAATCTTCTTTTGAAAATCTCCCAGACATGTTCGTTGGGATTGAGGTCTGGACAACGTGCAGGCCACTCCATTGAAGTGATTTCGTGATCTTGAAGGTAGTTCCTAACTATATGACCGTTATCATGCACAAACAAAAAATTTTCACTCATGATTGCCGCAAATGGTACATGTTTTTCTAAAATGTATCTGTACCTGACTAATTAGGACTCCATTATTTACGATGATATAACAGACACTAGAGACTGGAGATGCTGTCATAGGACGAAATCTAAACCATTTTGGTAAGGGGACCTAGGTGGCCATGGCCACCTTGTAATATCCACTTATTTTGTTTCGATTCATTCAAATACATTTGATAGCTTAGCAAAATAGGTAATTCTTCGAGTGATAAATGCAATTCGTCATCTATCTCAATCAGTCATTTAACAAAACTTGATATCGAAAATAAAATAGCCGAACTGAATGTTACCAAAGGCCTGGTCCTGATATGATTCCCTCAATATTCATTAAATCATGATGCTCATCTTTGTTGACGCCTCTTCAAATAATATTCAGTAAGTCTCTTCAGCTGGGAGTGTTTCCGGATAGATGGAAGCTGGACAAAATTGTACCTATTTTCAAGAATGGTAAGAAAAATCTAATTAACAATTATAGGCCGGTGTCCATTCTGAGTCACTTTTTAAAATATTTGAATCGATTATAACTGATCGACTTTTTCATGTATGCAGTTTTAGAATTACAAAGTATCAGCATGGTCTCTTCGAAGGGAAATCAGTTCTCACTAATTTAACCCCATATATCAATTTCTTATCCCAAAGTCTTGATGATGCTGTTCAGGTGGCCACGGTTTATACGGACATGGCTAAGGCATTCGACAAGGTGAACCAAGCTACTTTATTAAGTATTCTCTCAGACTTTGGTATGACTGAATCAATGACGAGATGGCTGCAATCATATTTGGTGAATAGGTCCAGTTTGTAGTGATAAATGGGGTCTCTTCAGCAATGCACCTTGTAACATCCGGAGTACCCCAAGGTTCTTACCTTGGACCCCTTCTTTTCGCCATCTATATCAATGACATTTCTGACTGCTTTCCTTATACTTCACATGAACTCTTTGCTGATGATTTGAAAATTTACAAACGAATTTAATCTCATGCTGATACACAGTTGTTCCAAAGTGATTTAGATTTTTTTTCTTTGTTCTGATATTTTGAACTAAATGTCGATAAATGTCAGCACACAACCTCTACAAAGAACATCAACATCATACATACCTCCTTTTCTCTCAAAAATCAGGATGTGACTAGGGTTGAACAGGTTAAGGACTTGGGTATTGTCTTAGATGTCAAACTTTCATATGCACTTCATGTGGATTGCATAGTATCGAGAGCGTTTAGAATGCTTGGTGTTATACTTAGAATTAGTAAGAACTTAAGAATATTCAGTAATTGAAAACACTATACTTTGCCTAGTCAGTTCAAATTTGGAGTATGCTACACCTATCTGGTCACCCTTTCACCACGTTCATATTGAGAGAATTGAGAGAGTACAGAAAAAGTTTTTTGAAAGTTTAAATTACAGATTTAATCGCAATTTGCTGCAAAGTGATTATAAAGTCAGCTTGCGCCGATATCGTGTCTTAAGCTTGGAGGGTAGACGTGCTCTATTTGATGGTGTTTTTTTGTACCGATTTTGAATAATTATTACAACTATCCTTTGATTAATTTCCTCACTTTTAATGTTCCTCAATATCATAATCGTCATAACACCTTATTTTACGTACCTAAAGCTAAATAAATCTAACCGAACTGCTCTATACTACAACTCTGTCCTTTTAAGATTAATGCCTTTCTGTAATTACCACTTGAAGAATTTCGATTTGTTTGATATGAGCTTGGTTTATTTCAAGAAAAAATTGATTTTATATCTAGCAAACCATAATTCATGAAATGAAACTACAATCGACAACTTTGTTTCTATATGAATTGGGTTTTTCTTCTTGTATCATTTGAATTGAAAATGTTTTCTTCTGTCTTTCATTAGATAGTCAATATTGATAGAATATCTGTCGAACCTTATTCATAATTATCTTAAATTGTTTTTGTAGAGAACCCCTCTAATTGGAATTTCTCTATTGGGGTTCCTGATTCAGTAAATAAATAGATAAATGAATAAATTCATAATGGAATTTCATGAGTTATTGGTCCTGGCAGTAGAAAGGATAATGAGTTCAAAGTTGGGGATTGCTGCTAGCGTATTAAAGTACCACCTGAAGAAATTGATCGTTAAAGGGAAGATCTCGGGTAAGGAGCGCCGTTACCCTTTAAGGTATTTGTTTTACCTGTATGATTGTTGTTGTTTTTGAAAGTTCTAGTTTTCGCAAGACGCCTAGGAGTTTCGGAAAATGTTCGATGAGCAGGTATTATCATACACTGCGCCAAGAAATAATCGCAAAATATCAAGAATGAATCTTCATTCCGAAGAAGTTTAGATATGTTCAAAAATTATTTTCTCAGTAATCCACCAGCACTAAAGAATGCTTCAGAAACATCGAAATGACCTCATTCACAGGTTCTGGATGTTTTTGCTGGCTTCTTAATCTTCTATTGGGAATATTCCATATATGTTCGGGGATTGACGTCTGGAATTCGTGCAGATCACTCCATTGAAGTGATTTCGATATCTTCAAGGTATTTCCTAACTATATGAGCGTTATCATGTATAAACAAAATGTTTTAACCCATGTTCACCGCGAATGGTACAATATGATCTTCTGAAATGTCTAGAACGTGCCTCTTACCGTTCAGGTCTTCATTATTTACAATGACCAGATCATTGCGGGCGTCCACAGAAATTCCTGCCCACACCATTATTTAACATCTACCAAAACCATGGATAGGTGAATTGCACTAGGTATATCTCTCATTTCGACGTCTGTACACTAGGGAACATCGATCGCAATGAAAAAGACAACATGCTGACTTATATGTTAACAAAACTCTCTACCATTCAGCTAATCATGTTCCTTGACCAAATTCAATCAGATTCGATGTGCTGCGACACGAGGCCTCAAGCCAAATTCCCTGAGACGTCTTATCGTTACAGTGCTACTTTGCTCTCTAAAGTTCTTCTGGAAACAGTTGAATGCGACATCCCAAGACTTTGGACAATTCTTGTACAAGTCCCACCTAGATCATCTTATTCAACTGTTGCAGCACATTCTGCCGGGGTCAAATTTTGTGATTCGCGTTGAATTATAATCTAAAATTAAAATTTTCAAGAAGTTACTCGCAAAAAATGATTAACAACTGCTGTATTCAATATGTGGTGGTAGGTCGCCGGTTCGAATCCGGCAAAGTCCTGGGCGTTGTGTTTGTTCCATGGTTGGTCATAAATAAATTGCTCTGCTGGAAAAATGTCGAACATGACAAATCCATTGCCTTTAAGGTCAAGGAAGGACGGTAATGGGATAGCATGCCCGCGTCCCTTCTTTGAAAAACATTTGTAGTGGTCTGTGGCAAATCACAAATTATTTCTTTTATGAGAGGAACATGTGCGCCAAGAAGAAATATCGATTCTTGTTCGCATATGTCTGGACATATCCGAAAAATAAATTGTGTTAATCTATCTGCCTATCAAAAAAGACATTTGAAATACAGAAATTATGCGTTAATTTCTTGGCGCAGTGTATTTCTTTCATAATTAATTGATAAATAATTCAATTAGGTTACTCTGTAACTAAGAACCAACCTGAAAGTAATGCAATATTCGTTCAGAGAATTCTATCACTTTCTCGATAAGTGCAATTCTACCTAATTTCACTCATTTGATTTTCAAGCCAGATAACTCAGGGAGGGGATTTGCCCTACAAATTCCAAATTCGCATGTGGAAATCCCTCTTTTAATATGGACTCGAGCCTATCCTGATAATTCACCGAAATGCATCGGTTTTCAAAAGCATTTCTAGTCTAATGAATGATTACTTTCATTGTGACGTAACACATAGTAATTTAATTTTTCAAAAATAGAATATCCAAGAAATTTTCAAAAAAGTGCCACTCGAACCCCTATGGAATTTGCTGATGCGAAGAGGTTGAATTTATATGCCCCAAATCAAACTTAAAGACGGTTGTCCTTGAGTTAGCTAATAACACTCTTCACAGTCATAAGAAGGTCAAATTTTTATTGAAATACAGTGTATAATGTAATTTGTGTCAGATGAATTTCGAAAATGCTTTAGAAACAAAAATTTCAGTATGGCCTCACTTTTACACTTCGATTTAAAAACAGTTTTTGTTCATCTGAATTTGATATTACAAACAACTATTTAAAATGAGCCTGTTTTATGTGAATTATTAGTACTAATTAGCATCGCTTAGTAATAACATTCGGTGAAATAATCGATAAGAAAGTTTTCTGAGGATTATTACATAAAGATCTGGAAATTTAATATTTAATTCATCAATAGAGAAACGATATTTGATTGATTTTTATCTTGTTCGGAAGTTATCAGATGACTGATAAACTAGCGTCACTCAAATTCATTCGTTAATGCAAGATTAAGAGTAATTTATTTATTGGGGAAATTTCAATTGGTTTAGTATTACTTCAACTTTCGTGAATTTTACGTTCTAATACAGAAATATGAATTTCATAGTTTTATATAGTGAAGGAAGAACATTCGGTTTGGCAAATAACGAATGGTAAGGGCTTATTTAAATCTATCTGTTATTCATGAATTCATCTATTTGAGCACTATGTATTTAAATAATTGTAGGTAAATATGGTTTACTTCCTACTTACAATTTTATTGGATTTTCATATTTGAATTTTGTAATTCTGTATTGGATAATAACTTAAAAGTTTATTAATTTATTTAAACATTTGAAAGAAAGAGTTACTATAATTTGAAGAATTCATTCTCATCATATTATAATAATGAGTATTGGTGTGTCTAAATGCGATCGGAGGAAAGCAAAGTAAGTAGAATGGATAATTTACCAAAACACGTTAAATATCTTACGGTTGTCCCTAAAGTGTAAGCTTAGGATATTGAGGAGAAACTCAAAGATATTTAAAGGACTTATACACTCTTATTTTTCATGTTCAATTTTCAAAGGAAAGTAACAAAAATGTTTGTACCTATTACTAATTAATTTAATTAATTACTGCTTACCTACAAGACTGGGAGTTACATCGGCTCCGCTGTCACAGATTTTTTTTCAAATCATAGACAAATTCTACGACAGAGAAGAAACAGTCTAATTCAATAATATCTCTTTCATTTGGTGAATGAAACATTTGTTACTGATTCTTTCATATTTCAACCCACCCTATCAACAAGTATTTTCTCCTACATAATGTTAGAATAAACTTCTGGTGTCAATAGTCTGCATTTGGTGACGATTCTTCTCCGCAGCTCTTTCAAGTTTTCAGATTGTGTAGCAATTTCGTTTATAGATGACCCCATTGGAAGAAATCTGAAGGACTCAAATCAGGTGACCTGGCTGGCCATTCAACTGTTCTTCTGCCGATCCGCTGATCTGGAAATTTGAATCGAAATATTGTCGCACACGAACGTGGAAATGTGCAGGAGTACCTTTTGTTGGAAACGTATCTCCTTCTCCGAAAGAGTTTAATCATTTTCCAAAATTTTTGTGAGCCTGGGATTTATTAATTCTTCCAACAACTTCAAATAAGTGTCTCCGTTACCTCCGATGAAGAAAGGTCCGACATATTGTTTCCATAAACTCCAGCCCAAACATTCAATTTCTGTGTATTGTGTGTGTGCCTGTGTGAACCAATGATGATTTTTCTTATCCCAATATCGACAATCACCCCTATTCATTTCAACATTGAGAGTAAACGTACTCCGTCAGAACAGCAGGTATTAAACAGAATATGTATATTATTGTTAATATTTTTACTTACAATTTTACAAAATTTCAAACGGCGATTAGGATCATTTTCGTTTATTTCGTGAATCAGTTTCACTTCCACATTCGAAGAGTATTTGTTCCCTTGTTTCGTCATTTTCTAGGCGACCACGGTACTGTGTGGTTTCCGACAGTCGCATGACGTGTAGATGTTTATTGAGTTGGTGTCTCGTCAATAGACCAACTACCATCCCAATAGACTTTTTATTAAGGGACAATAGTACCCTCTTCTTTGATTGCGGCCTTTTTATGAGCCTTTCAATGCCTGCCCAATAGTTTAGGGCCTCGGTGTTCCAGTTTTGAAAGAAGGAGATCATGTGGGTCCATGGGATAGTGAGAATAGGTTCTGCTCCCATTGGCCTAACAGCTGTAGACTTTTTTATAAGGCTGTTTGCTTTCTCATTTCCTTCGATACCCTTATGGGCTGGGCACTAAAGTAATGAAATGGTTTTAATGAAAATACTGATACGCTAGTTTTTCACTTTGTTATCAAGATCTTGAATCGCATGTTAATAATCGAAAACTTGTGGCCGTTACTTCATTAATTTGAAATGATAAATCGAAGAAAATTTGATTTAGACTTATTAATATGGCTCGGCATCTCTAGAGGATAGTTCGTTTCTCTATTTGCATCGATAATTTTAAAGAGATAAATTTCATTTTTGAACAACCCTCTGAACTCTATGTGTTTCGAATAAACGAGCGTGCAAATTGATATCAATACCGAAGAAGGTATTTCAACATGTTGACCCCTAACACTTCGTGTTAGGGGTCTATACAGGGTGTTTGAATAGGGGTATTCATTCCGTTAGCTAACTGGGTCGATTGTATCACATTTATTCGATGGTATTCTTCAATTGGCCGTGTTAGTAGAACCAGAAACTACCGACATAAGAGTCAAAATAGTGTACTTCATTTTCAAAATAACATTTGCTCAAAAGGAATTAAGAAGGAAATAATCTAACCCATGTGCCCAGCTACTTAACGGAATAGATGCCTCGGTTTCACACCCTGTATAGACCTCTTACACAAAGTGTAGAACAAATTCGGCCAGAATATCAAGAGTTACTATATTTCCAATAAGGTGTCACATGATCCTCTTTTCGATTGAGATTGTATGGTCTCGGGACTCCGAGTTTAGGATGTTGATCTTGTGAATTAACATGCTGAAATATCTTCTTCATGCCAATCTGTACTACCATTAATTCAAAACACATTGATTCAGTGTTGGATCACCATGTGTCGAGAGTTTAACCCAGAAAAACATCGATTCATGTAGATAATCGAAATACCCAACTGAGGATGTGTCACTCGACCTATATTCCCTATGATTATTTTGTAGGTAGGTGAAGGTGGAAATAAGAGGTTGATCTGACGTGCTCAAAGGTGGGATAAATAATGCTCTCCTTCAAAACAAAAAGCGACCTGTTTCAGCGTTTTCCGCTGATACTGTCTTCTTAGTTAAAGAGGAGGGGTCAAATTTTCTCTATATGATAAGTATAAATGAAATTTTCTTTCATAACGCTGCGCTCTCATCAGAAACAAAATATGATCTAGTTGAACTAAAGTACATTAATTTCCATATATGATCTATTCAATCGGAATAACAGTGAGTTAATTAATAAATTCATATAAACATTATCTAAAATAATGTTCATTGATTCTAATATTGAAATTTCTGTGTGTTCTACCGATATATATTTTGCTACAACTACCGCAGCTAAGTTTATATACTTCAGATTTCTTTCCTTCAACTGTTTTACTTTTATTTTTTCATATTTTAAAAATAAAGCTGCGTCAACTGCGTAGGGTCATTGGCAGCCCGGTATGTGCATTATTAATATTATTTATAAGTCATGAATAAGTAACAGTATGGTAAATACTAATCATAATAGATTGTACAAATCACTGTTTTTTAGAAATGATAATACATTTGGTAAATGTGTAGTCAGGGCTGTTTTTATATTGTAGGTTATATTGTATGTAGTTCTTTGGTTCTAGTAGATGGGACATTCTATGAGAATGTGTTTGATGGTAATTCTGGTGGCACAAGCTTGGCAAATTGGTGGTTCTGTTTTTTCGAATATATGTTTGTCTGTTAATAAGGTATGTCCGATTCGTAGACGCGCAATGACCACTTGATCGTTTCTGTTTTTTGGTATTTCTAGTTTCGTTCCGATCAGGTTGTGTATCTCGGCGAGTTTATTTTCATTTTGTGACCATTTTATTTGCCATGCGTTCATGATGCATTTTCGGATAACCGGTTTAAGATTTAGGTATGATGTTTTGATATCGTAGGTGACTCCTTCTTCTATTGCTTTTTTCGCGGATCTGTCTGCTTCTTCATTTCCTGGTATTCCAATGTGGGATGGGACCCATAAAAATTTCACGATTTTATTGATGTTTCGTAGATGATGTAATTTTTCTTTGATGGTTTTTAGAATTGGGTTTTTTGGATAAACTTGTTTGATACCTTCAAGAACGCTCATTGAGTCGGAGATTATCAAGATTTGATGTTGTGGTATTGTTTCAGCGAAATTTAGAGCTCTTCGTATAGCCGTCATCTCTCCCATAAATACGCTGGAGTGTTTTGAGAGTTTGTATAGGGTCTTGGGATTTTCGCTTATTGCTGCAGCACCAACGCCATCTTCAGATTTCGAGGCGTCGGTGTAAATGATTCTGTGATTTTGGTGATACCATAGAATATCGGAAAACTTTCCACGAATGGTAAGGTGGCTCCTTTCTGTTTTCGCATAAATCTTGAGGGCAGAAATATCTTGTGGAATAGAGATTATCCAAGGTGGAGTCGGGGTGGTGCAGGATATCCTGGATTTTAGGAGATTGAGGTCAAACTGGTTCCGTCTTAGTCTTTCAAAACATGGTGCTGGTTTTTGGTTTCCAAGTTGCGTTGTTGTTTTAGCAAATACTGTAGCATATACGGGGTGCTGTGGGAAGCTTGATATTTTTGAGGCATAGGGAATATATAAGAGTTGTCTGCGCATGTGTGGAGGAGATTCGTTCACTAGGGCGTGTAAGTTCTCTATTGGACTGGTTCTTATTGCTCCTGTGATCACTCTCACTGCTGTGTTTTGTATTGTTTCAAGTCTGTTCGACAGTCCTTTGTTTGCATTGTCATAACAGATGCACCCGTAGTCGATTCCCCATATTTTGCTGGCAAGTACTTCAGGAGGTTCAGTCTTTTTTGACTTGGTGATATGATTTTATTGATTTGTTCGTCCCATTTCATATGACTATTGAATATTATGCCAAGAAATCTTATGTTTTCTTCTCTTTGTAAGGGTCGGTTGTTTGAAGTCAAAGTAGTATTGTTTGCAGTGGTTCTTGGTTTGGAAAATATCATGAATTTGTTTTTTTCTTCTGAAAATCGGAATCCTGTTTCAGAAGTCCATCTCTCAAGTTCGTTAAGACCTTTCTGTAAGATTTTTTGACCGGTTTATAAATTGTTGGTTGCCATGTACATCACAAAATCGTCAGCAAAAATAACGTATTTTATTGGTGTTTTGAAGGATTGAGTAACTTCGTCAATAGCGATTAGGAAAAGTGTCGTACTCAAGACGGAGCCTTGTGGGATTCCGTTCTCTAGTGGTCTATTTCTGGATGTTATGCCGTTGACTCTAACTCGGATGGTTCTGTTCTTCAAGAAATTATGGATGAAAGCTAAAAAATTTCCATTTATGTCCATGTCAATCATGTTTTGGATAATGAGCATTCTCCATGTCGTAGCATAAGCTCGAAGTAGGTCGAAAAATATAGTTTCTGATTGATCCAAAAGGCTTCGTTAACGGCGCATTCTAATATAATAATATTATCCATAGTTGACCTGTTATTTCGGAATCCGCTCTGGTATGAGCTGAGTAGATTGTGTTCCTCTATGAATCAGGTGAGTCTTTTATTCAAAATTTTTTCCGTAAGCTTGCACATCGAGCAATTTAGAGATATTGGGCGATAGGACAACGGGTCGCTTCTTGATTTTTACGTTTTGATTAGTGGTAATACTGTAGCTTCTGTCCAGGAGGTAGGGAATTTTCTGGATTCTAGGATAACATTGAATACATTCACAAGTACTTCTCTTGCTTGCTTGGCAGGTTTTTCAAGAATAGCGCAGAGACCTCGTCGGGCCCCGGAGTTGAGTTTTTCGTTAATTTCAATGCTTCATCGAGTTCGGTGTGTGTGATAGGAGTGTTTAAGGCGTCATGTTTACTTTTATTGTTTTTGATATATACGGATATATTATTATTGCTTCGAAATGAGCAAGTTTCTAAAATTTTGGCAATTTTTCCCTATATTTGTGAGAATAATATTTGTGTGTCTATCTTTAGATTTTGGGTATATTAATTATATTACTTTGAGTTTTTGATTTTTAAATACTGACATCGTAACCGTTACTAAGAACTATTTCTTTGATAATACAAAGTTCTAAGTCAAAATTATCTGAATAAAAGGAACATGTAATAATCAAATTTTCAAATTTTCAGGAAAAACGAATTTTTCGCTTGGTTAAAAGTGTAACCCCTCAGCAATATCAGAAAATATGTATTTTTGCTTTTTTCTAAATGCTCGAATGATTAATATTAATTCTTTCAAACAATACGGAGTTTCGCTTTTTTCTAAATGCCTGAAGCTTCATCATTAGTTTCTAGGTGAAAGATAAATGACGATGAAGATTGGGTATTGTGGAGGACGAAGCCATTTCCCAATTTCATTAGAGACTCGCTTATATATGATCTGTAATGTTCTAAAGGCTTACTCTTGTTGATGAATCCAATTCTATTAGTCCTATTGTGACAATTGAAGCAATTGGATTAATTTACCGACTCTTAACCGTATACTCGTTCTCAAAAAGATTCGATTCTTCAATTCGATTATAAAACTGAATTGAATAAGGCAGGGAGAAATATACTATCTTTTGAATTAAATTATGTATTTATATCTAAATTTCAGCTAGTTTCACTGAAGTTGGTCCGAAAATCGAATATTTATAAAGTTCATTCGTAATAAATAAATGGTAATTTATTGGAAAAATCTTATGTCAAAAGTCATTCATTAGAGAGTATATATATATATATATATATATATATATATATATATATATATATATATATATATATATATATATATATATATATATATATATTTATATATTTCCCAAGGAAAAAATATGAACCTGAGATTATTTGTGAAAACGACAAATATAAATTTTATTTTGATGAAACAATTCTGTGCAACAGAGCTGTAAATCACAATAGACTAAATACATACAAATAAATACAATGAAAAAATTCCTAAATATATTATGCTTGCCGACGAAATCAAAAAATGTGGAAAATGAAAAAATATTTATTCTACCGATTTTTATTTCTACAACAGGTGTTATTCCTTGGAATCTTCATAAAATATTGAAAATTTAGGAATGAAGAAAAATTTATTTGTACAATTACAAAATATAAACAAATCTTGTAATATTCTTCGTAGCTTTCTTTACGAAAAGAATAATGAGCTCGAGTCATAGGTTTCCTCTTTAGGTTATACTGCTCAGACTTTTATTTCATATTTTATTTATTTGTATATATGAATGTAATATAATTAGTTGATAATTCTATCATTTATATTCAAAGCAGTATTCTATTCGATCGTTCATCACTTCACACAAAGAAATATATGAATGAATAACATTCAGTGTTACTTGACTAAGGTCCGTACACTGGATTTTTCCGGGGATAAAGCCTCTGACACTACTCGTTGGTACATTGATGTCATTGGCTGATGATGCTATAGTTTGTATGTATTCTGGTAGGTTGATATATTTTCATAACATTTAACGTTATCCTAATATATAATCATTCCAGGATATATTTCGATTATGATCATTGCCTGGCAGTGGTATTAATTACCGGGTGGTGGATTTATATTTTATAATAATAATATAATAATAAGACTGTTTATTTAGCTGAAGCTAGAAACAATAACATAAAATACATTGACGTACTAATACAAATGAAGATATTGTATAAAAGATTTCTCATCTAATCCGAAACATACAACGTTCTCAGGCGTGATTTGAAAACACTTAGACTAGCGGACGTCCTCACATCAGAAGGCATACGATTGAAACGCTCCAGACTGCCGACAAACGTGGAATTTTATGTTCAAGACAAATCAAATCTCTGAATGTGTTATTCATCGTTTGATCGGAGACCATAACCAATCATATTTGACCTTTTCACCAGAAACTGTTTTAGATATGAAGGCGTTTGATCATTCGTAATCTTGTAAAAGAGAATCATGATTGACTGTTCAATCAACTGCGCCACACTCAGAAAACCTAATCTCCTCAACATATCTCTGATAGGAGTGAACCTACTACATCCAAGAAGTATTCTCATAGCTCTGTTCTGTACTATCTGTAGCTTCCGAATGTCCTCCCCCGTCGAAGAAATCAGCAATGAAATGCAGTAATTTAAATGTGGAGCAATAATAGTGTTATAGACCACTCGTCTACACCATGGAGACAACTTTCTTGAAATCCTGCCTAGATAACCTACTTTTTTCCAATTTTCACACATAAAAAATCAACATGTTTAGAGAAGTTCAACTGCTGGTCAAATATGATTCCCAGATACTTCATCTCTCGGACGAAATCAATAAGCTGATTATCCATAATAATTTTGTAATTCCTAGATCGAAACTCCACGTACTTAGATTTTGATCCGAAAAGCACACACTTGGTCTTAGCAGCATTCAATTTCAATTTGTTCATCTTCAACCAGTCCTGCAGTATATCAAGTCTTTGTTTCTAACTTACCCTAACCAACCTGTCAAAGTCACTATCAGTTATCGACACCAGCGCATCATCAGCAAACAAACTGCGAAAACAATCACCCAAGTACAAATTCGAATCGTTCCCATACAAAATGAACAGCAGAGGACCCAACACACTTTCTTGTGGCACACCACAACCAACCTCTGCACACTGTGATAAAACCCCCATGACCCTTGTCTTTTGACGCCCATTTGCAATATATCTCTTTAACCACTTCAGTACTGACCCTCCGATGCCCAGCCTCTCACATTTTACCAGCAATCTTTCACGGTCAACGGTCTCAAACGCTCTCTTCAAG
Organism: Cryptolaemus montrouzieri; assembly: GCA_013387265.2. Taxonomy (NCBI): domain Eukaryota; kingdom Metazoa; phylum Arthropoda; class Insecta; order Coleoptera; family Coccinellidae; genus Cryptolaemus; species Cryptolaemus montrouzieri. The sequence continues at coordinate 39,296,937 of JABFTP020000144.1, forward strand.
TCAACAAAAACACCAAGAATAATATTTCCCTTATCGATATCTCTCTTCCATTTAGTGCAAACAAGTGCATGCAGACTCACACGAGTGATTCTTTCTGAATCCAGACTGAAACGGAAATAAAATATCATTTTTCTCAATGAACTTTATGAGATGTTCATAAACTATTATTTCCCAAATCTTTTCCAATACCGGAAGCAGGTTGATCGGCCTGAAATCCACTGGACCTTTCGGAGCATTCACTTTAGGTACAGGTACTATTATATTGCATTTCAAATCAGTTGGCAATTCAGCATGAAATCGGTTTGATTGCATGAATAGATATATGGGCAACTCGTCGGGGTTAATTACATTTTACAAATATTCTCGTTATAAAACACATTTTGTTTCTGCACGCAGTAAGTGGCTGTGACTCGACTTTTCCGTTCTTTAAAAAAAGGAAAAAACTTTTTACAAAAAACATGAGAAGCTTCCTGATGTGGATAAACTTGTAGCAGCATTTGAAGAAAAAAAATTGTCCGGTCAAAGGTTATTCGAGAATGGAACGCAAACCTTGTTGGCAGTCTATAATGTTCCGAAGTCTGCAAACAGTATCGACCGTGTACGTTATGCACAGTTCGTCAAATCAACAAAACAAAATAAACCTATAAAGTTATCAAATCTGACACGAAGAGTTGCCGCAGCTTAGCAACATTTCAATCGTGTTTATTTTCGAGTTCAGACTTGGTTAGAGCATAATTTGGACCCGCAGAATAATGAGCTGGATAATGCGTAATGAATCCCTGGAACCAATTTCTACAATTTTACCGAAGGAAGCTTGTCTCAATGCTTCATCATATCAAAGTGATATCAATGAAGATGGTATCTTAGACCCGGAATTATCGAGGACCTGGAAACAAATGTCGTTGAAGACGAAACTTAAGAGTAATCTGAAAGGCTACATTAGCCAGTAGATGAAGAAAAGAAAATTAAAGTTACAACTTGTAGTTCTTGGCATTAATCAATTCCATTAATTTCAACGATCGTTAATGTGTAGAATGATATCAAATATCAATTTCTCTTCTTTTTAATATTCACGAAGTGATCAGTATAAATTTGATTTCAATTAGAGTATATTGAATATGTTTCTCTTAGCCATCTTATACTTATACGAGCAGGTCAGTGTCATTAAATAAATAGATACTTCATTAATGAGAACAGTTATTAACACATTTATGCCTGAACTAGTTTTTCTCGAACAACGGTAGAATTTTTAGAAAAAATCATTTATTTTGGCTCAAAGGCAGTACAGGTTTAAAGAAAATAACAAAAAAAATACAGCCAATGGAATGGCTGAGGAAAGAGTTCACCATTTGTTTAATGATAATTCTTCTTTTCTTTTCATTCCTTCAGTTCTCTTGCTAGTTCCGCTAAAGAAATTTCATCTTCTGAATCGAAGTCATCATCTCGATTCCGATTATCTGAATAAATTCCTGTAGGTGCTGATAGTTGCGCGCCAGGTAAATTATAAGGACGAACCTGTTCTTCATCCCTAGAATACTCATCCGTTACTTCACCATTTGCATTAGATGCAGACATCATAATAACATCTACGAGAAGTTTGGTTCGAATCATCATCACTGTTTCCTTCTTCAAATAGAGCCAAAATGTCATTCAGATTCAATCCCCTGAAATAAAATATGTAGTCCAACCAAGGTCACCGCTGCTTCAGCACATTCTGCCGGGGTCAAATTTTATATTTTGCGTTGCATTATTACCGAAAACTGAAATTTTTGGAGAACAAATGCTACTCAGGAAAATTTATTGAATTGCTATCATCAATATGTGGTGGTTACTTGAAAATACCCAATTTCTTTCATTTTATTCCTCATGAGGGGAACATGTTCGCAAAGAAAAAAAAATCGAATTTCTTTGGCGTATGTCCGGACATCCGAAAAAAACATATATTAATAATTAGTTGCCCAGTAAAAAAAAAACGAAATAGTGAAATTGTATTTGGTTGGTGCTTCAAGTACAGATGTCTGGCTTCTTCAGCATTTCCATTCGCATGTACATACATTAAATACTTTTCAGCCATTTCGGAATTCGTATGAATTGCCATTATAACGAATATTTCAAACACTCTTTCATCTCACAGCCATGGGCACCGACAAGAAATCAAAAGAAAATAACACTGGGTTGACTTATTTTCACAATTACATGAAAATACAATCTTAATTTTTTCCCCTCGTGAAATACTGTCTACCGGCGACCATACTTATAACTCTCAATGCTGACACATCTGAAATGCTAGATTATCAATGATTATTCACATGCCATAGCCGACTGGAGACCATTTCAAAAAACTCATTTTCATTCTGCTAATTATAGGCAATCGTCTTTCATTTTTCATCTTGACAGTTTGGCATGTGCATTAATGTAACTCATATTTTTTACTGATTCCAAAATTTGGGTTAAATATCTCAGAAATTGCAGGAGTTAAAGAAAAATATTGAAAATCTATTGAAATTTCAATATTCTGTGGATGCGTAAAGAATTGTTTGCGGACGTAACTTTATTTGAAGCTTCAGTAATGAAATTGAACAAAGAATCATCCCCTTCCGTTTGTACATTATATTTTGGAACACCCTGTATAATGTTAATAATGATGAAAAAATGTAAAACTAGGATAGAGTAGGATCCAGATAGATAACTGGTTCTTTCAGCAATTATTTCTCAGATAAAAATTATATGTCTGTACCATTTCACCCATTTTCAACTTATCAATTTTATTTTATATATCATTTAATCTGTGAAAATTTGGATTTTTAAAATTTTGTGATATCTAGAGTGCCGCCAATGAAACTCTTTTTTGTGGCAGCCATATGACAGTTCATTTTAGTAATTTTCATGTTCGAAAAAATGCACAATATTATTCACATATTATATACTTTTTTCGTGAAGAGAGGAAAACGATGAGTCACCTTGTTTTCTATGGAAAGCTCACTTTATGATCTTAAATAAATTGAATAGAAATGCTTATAAAGAAATTAATTCAGTAATAATCCAAACGATAAGTCTTCGGAACATTTGAGAGACCTCATATAGAAACGAAACTCTTATGTAATGGAACGGGATATACGGTTTATTTTATTCTTTCTGAACTCAATCTTCAACTTCATTCTGGTTTATGTTTCAGTAGGAAAGTAATAAAATGCCTTTCAGCATTTCTTTAGCACATGGGTGGAAACTGGAATATATATGTTTTCTTATCACAGTCTACACTGTGAACTATGAGAGTTTCCGTAACGTCTGCTTATGTGTTAAATAATCGGTACAGATATTTCTTAAAATTGAAAATGTAAGTTTTATTTTATAATACAATTTGTAAATGCGTTATTTACTTGCTTATTCGTTTTGTTCTACAATGATCAATGATCTATAAAAGAATTTTATGATACATACTTACTTTATTACGATTATATTTTCACTTATGAGTTCATAGCACTATTTTTAGGCATCTTTCGGGTCTTTCGTCCATAATGATTCAGCAGTGTATATGTTATGAGGTCATCACGAATTTCAACTCAGTATTTTAGGATTTGTAGTTTCTCTTTGAAAAAGTTTTTCTCATTTTAAATATCATACAAAACAAATAGTTAATTGATTCATTCATGAAAAGTTAATCATAATAATGAGAAATTGAACTATGCATTATACTACCATAAGAGATTATTGAAAATCTCCGATTGCAATTTCGGTCTCTCGACCATCTTAGTATAATACATAGTTTAATTTCTTATTATCATCATACCAAACAATTTAAAATGGGAAAAAAGTAAATGAATACCATTATTTTATATTTTTATTTTTGATTGTTTGGCTTAAATGTTTCCAAAACTTATTCCTTGGCAGCACAGTAAAGTTTTATACATATTACTACAAACTAAGGTGAATTTTCAATTTAATTCAAACTTTGCGGGCTAACTGATATATGCAAACTCTTATTTTTATGTTGGTACAACTGTCACTGACAGCTGTGCCAAATTTCAAGGCAATGTCATTCGTCACATAGTTACGCTGGTGCTTTGTTTTTCCTTTAACATTATCTATTTCTGCCTTTTCGGCTGATGACATGTCGGGTAATTCTGTCACCTTACTAACCCGGGAATTTTGCCGAACCCCTCTCACGTCGAGGGAAGGGATCTTCAATGTCCAACACATCTCTATTAGACAGGACCGACGGCCTTACATCTCCTTCGAAAGATAGACATCGCACCGAATTTGTGGGGATTGAACCCAGATAACTCTGGGCCGGAGACGAACATCATATCCTCTACGCCACCGAGCCGGTTATGCTCGTTCTTTCTATTCGACTAAGAGTGATTTTGATTGTTTTTACAATGTCTGGTTTTGTTGAGCTGTTAAATTTCGTTCAGAATATTACAGAAGGTCTTTGGTGATTTTAGTATGACGCAGAAAAGAAAGCAGAGAACGTGTCGATGACATGAAATGCTTCGGACGACCATCAACATTTATTGAAATCCAACAAGTCAATCAAATTAAAAAGCTAGTGCTACAGAATTGATAGTAAGAAACTTTACTGATATAGTTGAAATGTCCAGTTAAATCTATTTGGGCCTTGAAGAAGTCAAATCTTATTTGATTGGTTTTGTTTTTTACTACTGGATAATCCACAGTCCCACACTGCACTCATTCTCCGAAACTAATTCGCCAAATAATCATCGTATCTCGTTCTACAACCATCGTTTTCATCTAATCTAGCTTTGTGATGCTTTTGCCTACTACCTAATTCACAAGACCACTTCTTGGACACCTTTTTGAGACAGTTGGAAAGGTTCAAAGTGAGTCGTGTTTTGAAGGCCATACCTAAGAATGACTATTTGGCATACTTTGAGAGTTGGAAAAAACATTGGCTTAAGTGCATTATATTAGGAGGGGATACAATAGAGTAGGATGATTAAACGAAGATTTTCAATTTAAACCCTCGATAGGTACAGTGCGTGTAATCTAACCGACCTAAACGTCACAGTTTTTCTTCCCTTGTGATGTACTGCTTCGAAATTGGTTATAATTGCAGGAAACCATATTTGTCATTTGCACAGAAGCCGTCTAAACAGCCGCACTAATGCCATAAGTGAACTTCACGTATTCACTCAGTTTCTTCAGCCAAGCCTCTTGCTCTGAGTCGGACCAGACAATACCTGCTGGCCCTGGAACTTCAATGTTCTTGTACCAGAATGATGAAATGATTGTGTCGTTCAACTTCAAGAAGAAGAATGTTCTGTTAGTGCCTTCTATGCATAGATGATAGACGAGAGAAGGATTTCAAGAAGCAGGTAAACCCGATAATTCAACAGCAGCCAAGAAACCCAAATGTGTGCATCATGTGGTTCCACAAAATAAATGTATTTTGCATTAACTGCAATTTATGTGTATGTGGGGATCACAAAGCAGTGATATGCGTTGAATGTGTCAAAAATAATGCTAGTGATGAGTATCGCGAAATGTGATACTTAATAAACACCTTAAAAAGTCTAGGGAACACTTACCAATATGTTTAAAATATGAATTTGATGATTCGAATTTATAGAAATCTTTCGGTTTTTTTTTAGGATGTCTTGTATATAATGTATTGTCAAGAAAACAAAATAATATTTGACTTCTTCAAAGCACCTATTAAAACAAAATTTGAAATTTGAAAATGATGAAATTTGGTAAAGCACAAAAAAGAATCCTGAACTAATATTTTCGAAACGATATGGAAGCACTTATATTTTTCAGTTCCCAGAAGGTCCACCTCTGTTATTAATGGCACTTTGGCATCCTCGCGGCTTGCTCAATATTAAATTGTCTATTACATTTTGGCCTAAGTCATTCCAAGCCCCCTGAACTGCTAATCGAAGCTCCTATTCATGGTGGAAGACGTTTTGACGCAGGAGATTTCTTTTTAGGGTGTCCTACACATGCTCGATGGGATTCAGATCTGGGAAGCAAGATGGCCACGGTAGAAGATCGATATCATTCTCTTCAAGAACGTTCAAGACAACTCTTGCACGATGAGGAGGGCATTATCTTGTTGGAGGAGTAGATTTTGACCCATTGTTTGCAGATACGGTACCACTACAGGTAAAACTATCTCATTTGCGTAAGAGTTTCCCGTGAGGGGTTCTTCCACCAAGGCGTATACCTCCCCAAAACATCACTGATCCGCCTCCCTGTCTAACAACTTCTCGAGCATGCTGGAGACGGTTTTGCTTTCCAGGTTCCGTCCATATTCGAATTCTTCCCGAATCGGGATAATAACTAAATTTAGATTCATCACTGAAGATTACTGTGGCCCACCTCTCCTGATCCCAGTTTACGTGTTCTTGGCACCAAGCTAAACGAGCAGCGCGATTTCCATGGATCAGTTATAGAACTCTTAAAGGACGTCTGGAGTGGAGTTGACCTTCGTGCAGTCGATTTCTCACAGTTTGGTCGGAAATTTGTACATTATGAAATCGTGATAGCTCTTGAGCTAATTGAGATGCTTTGGTAGTACGATCTCTTCTGGCTTGTAAAACCAAAAATCGGTCTTGGGCGACTGTCTTAACCCTGAAACGACCTGTATGGCGTTCTTTTACGTTACCTGTTGAGCTACTTCTCAGAACCCTGGATACTTCCCGTTGTGAGCTCCTAGCTTGGAGCATGCCAACGGCTCTCTAGTCAAATGTCGTCTTTCCATGGTCGAATCACAAAACTTGAATCTTTTATTTGTGCTCACAACAGAAACAAAGTGCCAACAACTGATTTCAAACACTGAATACATAAAATGATTATAAAGCAGCGTCGCATCTGCTGCATTTTTAGTTTTTATAAAAAAAAACTGAAATCTGTTGCGGCACTCTAGATAATTTGGTGAGAAATTGATGCAGGTGTTCATTTCTTAAAAAAAATCATCCATATTGATCGTTCTGGATACGATATATCGATATTCAGAAGCGTTCCCTAGACTTTTTTGAGGTGTTTATGTTTCAATTTTGCTTACCAATTTTATCTACTACGGTTTTTTTTTATTGTAGTGTTTTAAGTAACTATATGATAGTTCTGCATAAAATGTTCAACAAATTATTCTTGTGATGATCAAACCGAAATGTGGTTTATTTTGATGAGCCTCTGTGGTTGGATAGTTATTTTTTTAAGGTAATGAGTAGTGTAAAAAAGAGTGCAAGAGTGACAAAATAATGTTGAATTTCTGTTGAAAAGCTGATTTGATGTATCGAAACATTCTCATTCTTTTTTAGTCCTAAAAAAACTTTCCGTCAACCTGTTAAAATGATGAAGGGTCGGATTCGACCCGACCAAACTTTCTATTTTGATGGTGACCACAATAACTCGCGAAGGTTTAAATAAAATTCGCCCACAAGTGGTATATCTCATGCACTCGTATGAATGAAATTATTGAAACAATAATTTTTGTGAATGGAAAATCCTTTTAGAATATTGGGGGATTGTAACAAGTTGTAATGCTATATGATTTTATGTATTGCAACAAGGAAATAATGGAAAAAAGTTTACCAGGGATAACTTAATTCATCCATTTCTTAAAGAGCTGTTTTCCGAGATAAGTATCCAAGGGTGCCCTCATTATATTTCTGTTATATGTCAACCTGCGATGTGTACTATGTATTGAATATATGGCGTATAGAATTCATGTTGTTAGTGGATGAATTGGTTTGCCTTTTTTTAATGCAGAATATTATTGAATCATTTAATATCGGTTGGTCGTTTTGCATCGTTCCGCAATATTTCAGGATTTTTGGTTGTTGTCCCTTGGATGGCAACGCTTGACAAACATAACATAACGGTACTTACAAATCGTCATTCGAACGAAACTCCACTGCTGTTCCATGACGATATACAGAATGTCCAAGAATAATGTATCAATTACTAGGGATCGGATGGGATCATCAAGATATTGCCATAACTTTATATAAATTTTTTCGTAGGATGCATCTCTGCCCATTCTGTACGTTGAGGAAAAAAATTGTTCTTATTCGATAAAATCTGTTCTGTTTAACAGATTTCAATTAAATTCTGAAAATCCATATATATATATATATATATATATATATATATATATTCTTTTGAAAAGAGAGGATTTACAAAAATTTGAATAATTGTATTTACAATAAATGTTTATATCTATAATTTAGGTGTGTCACAAAAAAAAAAAAAATATATATATATATATATATATATATATATATATATATATATATATATATATATATATATATATATATATATATATATATGAATATTTGTATTTACAATAAATGCTTATATCTAAAATTTTGGTGTGTGTCAGAAAGAAACACAAGTGTGAGCTCAGGAAATGTAACAGGGGAACCATACTATCTTGTATATGATTCAATAAACGAGTGAAAAAAGCCTGAGGATAAAACTCGTTTCCCTGTCGCTATTGCACTAGCAATAGCTTGTCTGTTTATGTTGTGTTAGTGTCGTGTGTACATAAAGAGTGCCAAAGATCTTTCTGCTTAACCGTTTCATTCTCTCTCGCATTCCATGATTTCCAAACGAAGACAAGGGGGAAAGGAAAGGGGTTTGAGATAGGACTCACTAACAATGGAAAAAGAAAACCAGCAGAAAAATATTTCAACAATCATACTTCCTATATGTCTAAACTAATCTAAAAAAAGATTTTGAGCAAACAAGGTAATGAAAAGGACTAAGGAGATGATAAAAAAATACATAACCTGCGATATTTCCTCAAATTCCCTCTCTCTTTGACCGAGAGAGCCCCGATGGCCAGGTTCAGTCTTCCAAGTGATGCCGATTATGATCTATAGATGTTTTAGAATCATTATGGGCCCAATAATCTGGGTTGACATCCCCATATATTATTTCTTCGTGGAACTTGTTTAATTTAAAGAAAAATCAAAATAAAACTATAATATAGCGTTTTTTGAATTTCGAATTGGTTGAAATTTTTCCAAATCTGATAAAATTTTCGATTTCTTAAATCTTGTACCAAAATCAGGTACTCAAGATGTGGCAAATAGAACCGTTTACAAGAAAAAATTCGCAAGAGTGTACTTCCCTCTAACTACAGAAGACAGTGTCAGCGAAAAACGCTGAAACAGGTTGATTTTTTTTTTGAGAGGGACCATTCTTTAAGCTAACTTTGAGTATTGCAGATCTTTCCACTACCCCCCACCAACCCTTATCTTCAAAATCATCATACGGAATATAGGTCAAGTGGCACATCGTTAGAAAGGTATTTTGGTTATCTATATATCGATTCAGTGTTTTCCGCTGAAACTTCCTTCCTCTGACTTTTAGGGGATGATCAAATTCTCGATGGGACACCCTTATAAATATTAAAATATTAACAAAATATCTGCTCACAAATGAAAGCTCTTTAGTTTTGATTGAATTCTTAACTGAGCATGGATTTTTATTTTATAAAATAAAAATAATGAAAATAATAGATATCACATTCTAAGATCGAATACTTTGTTCAACGCATTTTAATGAGAATCCACCCTCAGAATTCAGACAGTTGATCATTTCTACTCTCTATTGCTTATTTTGAGCATCAAAACAACCTAAATAAAATTATTCACATTGTTTGCTCAAACCGAGTGTCCTTAACTCTGATACATTCTTGTGCTCTTGCAGCAAGAGATATCTGTACTTTGAAATAGATTTCGTGATTGTACATTCGAATTATTCTTTCTAGCATTATGTCTCTTTTTGTAAAAATTTTGGGGATTAAAGCCAGGAGACCTAGGTGAGGGGGTCATGTGATAGGTCTTCTCCGTCCTATTCATTGATGAGGTTAGGTAGTGTTCAAATATTGTCAAACCCTTAACCTGAAATAAGGTGAAGCTTCATCGTGCATGAATCACATTATCTGCCGAGTTGCCCGGAATATCTTCCTAAAGTTCTGGCAAGTTAATTTGCAGAAATTGTGAAAAGCCCTCACCATTCAATTAAAGTGGTAATATAATTATTCTAACGAAAGTGCGACCAACATATCCGACTAAGATATTTATTTGAAACTGGTGTTATGTTTCAATAATAGCATTAGGGTTTTCATGAGTCCAAAAATGTAAATCCTGTAAATTCGTAACCCTATTTCTTCGAAAGTCTGCTTCATCGGTATAGGAGATTGATGTTACAAAGGCAGCATTTGATTGATGATGATTTTAACACCAATTTGAAAAATGCATCTTTTCTGAAAGTCTTTAGGAGAAGTGCTTGAACTTGTTTGCGAGTGATAAAGGTTTCTACCTTAAATTCTATGGATGGTATTTTCAGGCGTATACAATTGTGTTGATAACCGTTGTGTGCTGGTAGAAGATTCTACAACTATCACTTCCAGAATATTTCACAACAAGAGTACGTGCGGTCCTTGAACGACCTGAATTAAGTACACTTTTTTCAAATGTAATTGAAAAACCAAAAAATACCTCTTATATCGATTAATCTCTACTCTGAATAGACAACTTACCCGTTTCTCATAACACAAGTCTGCAAAGAAAATGAATTGAGATCTGGTTGGGTTTTGTTCGTAATCTTATCCTTTTCGGTTTGTTGAATCCAAAAATAACATTTATATTGTCTTGGAATGTGACGTTTTCTGACAATTTAGATGTCTATGTTCAACAAGTTATCATCTTATAATAAAATATTGAAGCTTAATTTTGTTTCAATTTATAATTGCGTAACAGAACTTATTATATATTTAACTTATCTAAAATACTGAACATATTTCTTCTTCCTTTTGGAGCATTTCCATTTTTGGAAAGCACCCGGAAGGTTTTTCTGGATCGTTTAACCGTAGTTTGGTTTCGTTGAGACGCTCCATCTTCCCTGGATCTATTTTGCATCTTCTTAATATCTTGGTGAAATCGTTCAGTTCAACTTGCTCTTCGCTCAGGTCTTCTAAAGCTCCTGGAAAAAAGTCGAGGTGGGAATGAAGAAAATGGATTTTCAAACTCATTTGGCTATCTAGAGCTTGAAATGCTTGCAACATTCTTATGACGATTTGTTTGTAGTTAGGGAGTTTGTTTTTGCAATTTCCATCTCTTGAAAGTGATTTTACAAATTGCTTCATCAATCCCAGCTTCACGTGAAGCGGTGGTAGAAAAACTTCAGGGGTAAGCATCAAAGTTTTATGCAAGATGTTCTTTTTGTCAACTTTGAGCTCCCTCTGAGGCCAACACTTTTTGATCTAGTGATTTGCTCGGTTCTCACTTCTTGAAACGAATCATTGCCAAATTTTGTAGGTTCCCTTGAGGTCTACGTAATGACCGACAGGAATGAAAGTATCAAAGCCTCCATTGTGAAGCAGAACTGCTTTGATGCTTCTTTTTGAATCTATAAAAATACGCTGTTGTACTAGGTCGTATGAGATCTTAAATGTATCCATCAAACCTTAAATATTGAAACAATAAACCAACTCTTCCTCTTGGGCAAGGTAGGAAATCAAATACTTCTCACTATATATAAAACAGGAGAAAAATACTCCTGGCAAAAGTAAGTTCCTGCTTCTGAGCTTCGATCGAAGCACTGTTTTTGAGAAGATTTAAGTCTCTTACCAAATCATTCAGCTCGCCCTGAGAAAATAATTTCGGACGGCTGTCGTCTTCTAATTCAAAACTTGACTCATCATCGGATTCATATACAGCACCTTCTTTGTCAGAACTTGGAATCTCTTCTGAGATAGTAGGGGCGTCGGGCACTGATATTTTGGTCCCATGAGGGATGGAACGAGTAGCTGATTTCAGGTTGTGGTATGAAATTGACTGCTTCCGTTTTGAACTATACCCTTTCACATCATACGAATAAAAGTAACAATCATCACTAAGTTCTTCTGCTCGCATAATATCGTAGAAATCGCATATCGAAGAGCTTTTTTCTTGCCCTTAAGTCAATTTCGATGGCTTCAACACATCGTTTGCAGACTTTATGAGGTGCCCAAATTTTATCCTAATCTCCACGTTTCAAGCCATAATACCGGAAGTATACTTTCTTCAAAGTCCGTAAAATTATGTTATTGCTTCAATACCATATAGTCCCCACAAATATAACAAAAACTTTCAGACGAATAAAACAATGACGAGTTAACACGAAATTGTACTGCGCCACTCTCTACACTGTTAGGGCGTTCTTTATTCAGGAAGTATTGATAGTTATGGTCTATATACATTTGAAAACAGTAATCAAAATTAAATTGTTCTTATTATTTATATGACTTCAAGTTAGCCCAAAAAAAAACCTTTTTTATAATAAAGCTTTGCATTTTGCACAATAATCTAGGTTCTGAAATATTTTGAGTATTTTTTAGTTTTCAGAGCACCTAAATACATAGAAATTAGTTTGAAACATCCAGATAGCAAATTTGTTGCTGACCTGTGTAATCGGCAATGTAAGCCAATTAGGTAATCTTCTCTTTGGAAATCTCTCTGAATAAAATCTTTCTACACGATGCCCATCACCGGCGGATGCTAGACCAATCAATAGCTGCAAATCTAGATACTATTTGAACGTGTATTCCATTTTATTCATTCAATCCTCAATTCGATGGATTAAATTGAATAATTCTATAATAAAACAAAATATATGCGCTGTTAAAAATTTACATGGAATCAAAGAGCTTTTCTGTTTATCGCATAGATTATTATTTCCATAACTATAGTACCTTTTGGGGACATTTCTCGGTTTCTTTGTGTGAACTCTATAAGGTTACTGTTTTTTTTTGGTAATAGCCTAGAGAAATCGAAAATTTTATAAGATTTAAAAGAATTTCAGCCAATTCGAGATTTAGGAGCTGATGAACATCAAGTGTAGTTCACCCCTTGCTCATTCCTCAACTGTGCAGTTGAATATCTCAGCAGGGGTTGATTGTCTAAAAAAAATAATATGAAGCTGTGGCATTATTTTGATGAAATCTATCACATCCCAATTTATTGTTAATTTATTTTTGGACATCTGAGTATTTTCATCATTCCTATCGATCTTAGAAGATTAGTGAATAAGTTTATATATGCTTACACAATATGAAGATTTTCTGGCTGAAATATGTCTCTTGAAGATGATGATTTCGATCGTCGTCTGCTATATTTTTGAACATTTTTTCCAAGCGGAATGAAAGTCTGGTAGTTTTCATATTTGACAGTACAGAATTCATTACAATGTGCCAATTCATGTATTTTTTTACATTTCAGAAATCCCTCTTAGAATCTACTGGGGCAAATGGAGTGGTATATAGAAATTCATAAACATAGAAACTAGAGGAGCAATCAAATTTTACTCATGACTGATACATCTGAAGGATCTCATCGCCTGGAATCAATGTAAAAATCTCAGAATGACGGTGTCAGCTAAATTTGGTCGAAGATTGTCGCCCAAATTCTTCGCATATTCAGCTATAACTGTAACGATTCTTCTTTGCATCTACTACGCTAGTTACACAACAGATTATGGATCTAAAAGTGGAGTTTTTAGAAATTCTAACAACAGAAAGCAATGGGAACGATTCCACAACGACGGGTTGACAATTGGCAGATCATCAGTTTCCACTAAGGAAGAGGTGAAAGAGTATATGGAGTGTCCCAATTTAAGTCAAGCTGAAGCGGATATCAATACAATGGACGTCTTCAAAGATTTTGAGTTTCAGGTGAGTTAATATTCTACGTCCAGTGTAACATTATAATGGTACAAATCTAATTTATTATAAATAGTATTGTATCAACACACTGGGTTTGATATTATTATATTGCTGTTCAGAACTGCGGAGATTCATAGCAATGTACAGGGTGGACAAATTTCGATGTTTTTGTACGGGAGCTATGTGAAATATTGCAGATAAAGAAAAATGAACCCTCCTCTCTCGATCTTATCTTCAGGGGATAGTTTAGTGATGCCAAAATTTTTCTGATATATCTTTCCGTTCTGAACCTATTCAAAATTTCTCGAATTTTGTGAAAATCGTCCATCGCGGATATCTCGATCATCATCAAAGATTCGTTTGACATTCTACTGGCACTTTTTTTAATAGAATACCGTGCTGAGTGAATTTTTTTTAGCTCTGCGGTTTTCGAGTCTTAATGCAAACATGCTTTTTTTTTAAATACAAACCATAGGAAATTTTACCTCTATTGGATGACCATCAACGATTCATATTGTTCTATCACTGATAACCACTGATTTTAAAGATCCTTTTTAAGATCATGGTTATTTCTATGGTTTGGTTCGATTTAGACCATAGTAATTAGCTGTAGTCTTAGAGTTCGACAATCAATTTTACTCTTCATGAATCGAATTAGAGATTAACATTAATTTTTTTTGGAATTCGAAACTTGCCAACCCGAGGAATCTACGTAACATATGAGTCCATGAATGTTGCTTTGGTAATATTCTATCAGAATGATTAGAAAGTTATGCGAGTAAAAAAATATATTATTATGAAAAACAAGACCTATGACATTAAACTTTTCTCAAACGAAAACCAAAAACACATACGAAAATCTTCAACGGAAACAAAAAGTCCTAACGATACAAATACTTTATCGCAAATATTTAAAAGTGTTGCCATTGTTTTCAATGCATAAATTACATCGCCCAGAAACACTAAGGCAGGCATTGTAAATATAAATATTGCTAACAGAAGCAAGACATTCCCTGAAATTCTGCTTCAATTCTTCTAAATTGGTACTGTTCCTCTTGTAGAGTGGCTTCATGTCAGAGGAACGAGGCAGGCATCTCACAGGACCTTTAGTCCCTATCCAATTATGTCCAAAATTCAAATTCAACAGATCAGTGATGGCCCTTGTTTCGTGGGAAGGGACACCATCAAAAAAAAATTTGATCTTTGTGCTACCGAAAGTTAGCTTAAATGTAATAGGTGGAACATACAACTAACAAGCAGCTATTTCGATATTCAATTAACATTAATGCCTATATTGAAATGAAATCGTAAGTGTCAAACTCTAAGACGACAATTAATTATTTTGGTCTAAATCGAATCAAACCATTTAAATAACCATGATCATAGATAGGATCTTTAAAATCTGTGGTTTTCAGTCATAGAACAATATGAATCGTTTATAGGCATGCACTTTATGAATGGAATTGTGGCAATTTCAGGTTTTTCTCTGAAAAAAGGTATTGAATGCAATAATTGACTGCAAGTGTTATACATTTTTGAAGAGGAAAAAATAACTGCATCTTATGGGGGAAATTTTCCTATAGTTCGTTTTTAAAAAAAAGCATGTTTGCATTATAACTCGAAAACCGCTGAGCTAAAAAAATTTTTTACACAGCACTGTATTTTACTCAAAAAAGTGCCTGTAGAATGTCAAACTTATTTATGTAACTTTGATGATGATCGTGATATCCGCGATGGACGATTTTCACAAAATTTGAGAAATTTTGAATAAGTCCAGAACGGGAAGAGATATCAGCAAAATTTTGGCTAGTCCCTGAAAATGAAATCGAGAGAGGGTGGTTCATTTTTCTCTATGTGCATTATTTCACATAACTACTGTACAAATCATTGAATCAAAATATTTGATTTGATTGATTGTTTTGATTAGGAAATATCTGAGAATGTTTGGATCCGACAATTCCACTCATGTCAAAATGCACGTTTAAGAACACAGAAATTCGAGTTTGATATCGGATAAATTGCATAAAAATAGGAAAAGGTAGGATATTATTGGATAAATTTGTCCATAGAAAATCCTTGCGTTTCCATAGCAACGCAACATTCACAACAAAAAGCACGGTTTTAAAACTGTCAAGAACAGCCATTTTAGTACCTGGTGTAAAGTTTCTGCCGATACAAATTAAAATGTCTCGTTTTGGAAGCACCAGTGAAGCAGAAATAAATAGTTCTGTACAGAATTCTATCCCCAAAAATACAAGAAAAACGCACAGCGAATTCAGTATACTCTGCAAGGAACGAACGTTCGATTTGGAAATTCTTATGGATTGGGGTTTCAATATGAAACAAATGAATGGGCAAGATTACAAAGAATACGTTGTCAAAACAATGTGGAACTTAACTGCGAAAATGATGCAGAAATTCGAGTTTGATATCGGATAAATTGCATAAAAATAGGAAAAGGTAGGATATTATTGGATAAATTTGTCCATAGAAAATCCTTGCGTTTCCATAGCAACGCAACATTCACAACAAAAAGCACGGTTTTAAAACTGTCAAGAACAGCCATTTTAGTACCTGGTGTAAAGTTTCTGCCGATACAAATTAAAATGTCTCGTTTTGGAAGCACCAGTGAAGCAGAAATAAATAGTTCTGTACAGAATTCTATCCCCAAAAATACAAGAAAAACGCACAGCGAATTCAGTATACTCTGCAAGGAACGAACGTTCGATTTGGAAATTCTTATGGATTGGGGTTTCAATATGAAACAAATGAATGGGCAAGATTACAAAGAATACGTTGTCAAAACAATGTGGAACTTAACTGCGAAAATGATGCAGAATATGTATTTCGAAAAATTTATCATGAGTTTCAACCTCTTTACCGATTCAGCATTTAGAAAGGCTCGTGAAGCTCGCAATTCTAAAAGAAAGATGTTACAAGGGGATGTGGAAAAGCGCAAAGAAAGTTCCGTTGCATTATTAGGAACTGAAATTGGTAGCATGGCTCTGTACTTGGACGAAAATGCCCCGATAGGTTTGTTGAAGAAATTTTTCCATATTGTTGCTTATGAATTAGCATGGAGTGGCGGTGAAGCAGCAACTTGCAAGGTACACTTTTTCAAACAGGAAAAATTTAATAACGGAGAAGTGATTGGTCGTATTGAATACAACCCAGTATTGTCGAAAACTTGCCAAGGCGGCTCAAAAAAATGCCGTGATAGTAAATGCCTACTAAAAAATAAGGAAAACCCAGATTTATGTCCTGTGAGGTTGTTTCACAAGATATTGTCGAAAAGACCCGATCATATTACAAGTGATAGATTATTTCTGGTTCCCAATCTATTTTGGAAAAACAGTACTTCTAAGGGTTGGTACCAAAATATGGCCTTGGGAATAAATGAAATATCCAAATTGACAAAAATTTCAGCAGAGTGTTATACTAGATACGAAAAATAAAAAGATGACAAATCATTCTCATAGATTCAGGGCTGTTTCGAACCTATCTGAGGCAGGTTTCAGTGAACAAGAATTGATCAAACTAACCGGACACTCTACAGCAAGCTCTATTAAGCCCTACCTGCAACTGAACAATGAGCATCATTTGGATCTTGTTTCAAATCTTCGAAAAACTTCTGCGAATGCTGTATCTTCCATAATTCCTCAGGCATCGTTCCATATGGAACCGACCCGGAGTGAAAAAATTATATAGTAATTGCATTTTCAATAACTGTTCATTCCAATAATAAGAAAACATGTTTGTAATAAATGCTTTATGATATTCTCCTTGAGTTTGTGTGCATTTCTCAATAAAGTTCATTTTGTACATTTTGTCATTCGCGGAATCTTCTCAGCAAATACCACTCGAGCTCAGATTTGGTCGGATATTTTTCTCAGCTCGTTTTCTCATACTTTTCGGTAATTGAACTCGACCTGCTCGACAAAATCACTCGAGTTCTCGTTGAATTGCCTGCACGTAGGTATTCGAAAACGAACAGAAAAATATCTTGTCTGAAGAGAATGCTTGTTTTTCTGTGAAATAAACAGATTGATGAAGTTCACATCAGTAGTGATGGAATATTCAATCGTCACAATGAGAATTGGTGGTCGGATGTAAACCTACATCGCCATGTTAATATTGTCAAGGCCGATTTGGGCTCGAAATTTTCGTACGGTTGCTCCTTTATCACAAACGATATTATATTCACCCAATAGTTGTCACTCGATGAAATATCACTGAATAATTTATCTGAATTGTTATTGCAAGAATTAATGTTCGAACTCATAATGAGAGCATAGAACATACTTAAGCTTTTTCAATAATTCCATGTGAATTCTGTGAATGGACATAGAGGTACTAGATAAAAGTAGGAAAAAATTATACAATTTCCGTTTCTTCACGAAAACACGTCCTGGAAAAAGTCAAATGCACATGTGATATATTTCTGGAAACGAATAAAAAACTATTCAACTAAATCAAAGTTGTCTATGCTTCATATTAGAAAAAACCCACAGATTTGCTTTATCACACCGTTAGACAAAAAAGAAATTTCCGTATGTAGTTCGATTCTACTCGAAAAAGCGCGTTTAGAATGTTAAAACCATTTTTACATAACTTCAAAACAACCGAGTCATTGGCACTTTACTAATTTCGAAAATTTGGAAATAACTTGAGCAGAAAAAGCTAGCTTGGATCTGTTTTCAGCAATGAAATCCTCACGCAGAAAGAACACGGGGAACTGGGGATTATTTTCTACTATTCACAACAATTCACATAGCTGCAGTATCAGAAAGTCGAAATCCGTCTTCGCTGTACATCAATGAATGATTCATGTTGTTCGATGACTGAGAGCTACAGATTTGTTAGGTCCTGTCAAAGACCATGATTATTTTCTTAATTTTTTAGATAAATTTGATAACATAGTAATTATTTGTGGTCTTCAAGGTTGACAACCACTTCAGATCTTCATGAATCTGCGATTCGTGCTATGAATCACTCAATTTCAGATGAAAATTACCTTCTCTGAAATCGAAAATTTTCCTCCTCAGGTACCTGAATTATATCAATATAATTGCATTGGCTATATTTCATTTAGAATGGCTACAAAAAGATGCATGTAGAGAAAGCATATTACATAAGTTATTTGAATAAGTTCTTACTGTTTTGTTGAGAAAATAAACCATTTATCAACAGTAATTTTTGAGAAATACTTCAAAGAATTGCCCAGCAGTACACACCATTGTTTCCCATGATTTTGGCAGTAGATGAATCCCGCTTCGGAAAAAGAAAATTTTTTGAGGCTGTCAATAAATAAATCCATTTTTTGTTATGTTTATATGATTGGAAGTGCTACTCAGTTAGGCCATGTGGTGTGGAACGGAATAGGTAGTAAGGGGCTATGTCTGATGATTACGGCGGGTGGGGTCATACTTTTCATCAAAGTGTTTCCAAGTAAGTTTTCACTAGTTTAGCAACCAGTGGCCGAGCGTTGTCGTTCAACAAAATCACGACACGATGCAGAAAAACCTTTACTTTCTTGTCGTTTAAGCAAAGTTCCCACGAAAGAAAACGCCGATCAATGTCTGTCGGCTTTAACTCATGAGACCCAGTGTGACCCTTGCTAACACATTTAAACATTTCGAAACGGTTGTGTCATCTGCTTTAAATGATTTTGCAAGTGCAGATAGTGTCTGACACCAGTTTTTATCAAGTAATTATATATATATATATATTCTTTATCTTCAAACGTTTTCGATGTTCCAGAGTTTTCTCTCCAAGATCAAAATCGTTTTTTTTTTTGAAGCGTCGCAACCAGTCTCTGCATGTTGTGACTGATAAAGGATATTCTTTGTAAGTCTCTACAGAAACTGATGTGAAGATAGCCACGCTTTTCATCCACGGTTCTTATCAACGGTTTCAATTTGACAACACCACATTGTTTCAACGTAGGTCTCAATTCCAGCCACGGTTTCCAGCCTTCACTAAGTTTCAGTTCGAATACGGTATTTTGTTATGAAAATTGACTCATTTTTTCTATCGTAATCTATACATTGATTTTGCAATTCATCTGCTTAAGAAATGAGCTCAGTATTTCCTTGATTTATATCGCCTACCGCAAGAAATATAGAGTTTCCCTTGTTTTTTCTCGATGTTTTCCATCTCGAATAGTGTGCATGATTTTTACTTTAAAAAAATTTTCTTCAGTGTTAAAGTGCTCGTAATAGTGAACGACTTTTTAATGTCACTGATTTGTGTAATGAACTATCAATATTCATCATTTATTACTTCACGTGGGAGGAATATATGTATTTAAGAGCTTTTCCGCGACAGTAACCAATCCAAATATTGTGCTAATATTTTCGCTATCGAACTATATTTTTCAATGTAATTCTACTTACAAAATTGAAGAAAATTTCAATGTCACCCATTCGAGGAATGATCTACGATTCTCCTTAGTTCATTATACCGTTTAGTAGGAACATATGGAAATCATAGTTTATCCGCCATAATTTCCATACAAAGTGATGTGCGTGATTTTCGCTTCCAACATATTATTCTCCAAATGAATCTCCGTAAAAGTTGATATACCGAACCTCCGTTGGTCCACGTAGAGAATAATATGTTGACAGTAAAAATCACGCGCATCACTTTGAATGGAAATTATGGCGGAAAAACTATAAACTTCGTATGTACTTCGTTCGTAGAGTAATAAACCTAGAAAATTCGTGGTGCATTTTCCAAATGGGTGACATTGACAATTCCTTTTCCGTAGTATGCAGAATAGCTTGGAGAATAATATGTTAGAAACGAAAATCACGCACATCACTTTGTATGGAAATTATGGCGGATAAACTATGATTTCCATATGTTCCTACTAAACGGTATAATGAACTAAGAAGAATCGTAGATCATTCCTCGAATGGGTGACATTGAAATTTTCTTCAATTTTGTAAGTAGAATTACATTGAAAAATATAGTTCGATAGCGAAAATATTAGCACAATATTTGGATTGGTTACTGTCGCGGAAAAGCTCTTAAATACATATATTCCTCCCACGTGAAGTAATAAATGATGAATATTGATAGTTCATTACACAAATCAGTGACATTAAAAAGTCGTTCACTATTACGAGCACTTTAACACTGAAGAAAATTTTTTTAAAGTAAAAATCATGCACACTATTCGAGATGGAAAACATCGAGAAAAAACAAGGGAAACTCTATATTTCTTGCGGTAGGCGATATAAATCAAGGAAATACTGAGCTCATTTCTTGAGCAGATGAAATGCAAAATCAATGTATAGATTACGATAGAAAAAATTAGTCAATTTTCATAAAAAAATACCGTATTCGAACTGAAACTTAGTGAAGGCTGGAAACCGTGGCTGGAATTGAGACCTACGTTGAAACAATGCGGTGTTGTCAAATTGAAACCGTGGATGAAAAGCGTGACTACCTTCAAATCAGTTCTACAGAAACGGTTGTTGAATAAAATAATACAATAAAATTCCCCGCAAATACTCTTTACGTGGTACAAACCTCGCTATTTTCAAAACTATAAAAAAACATCGTTGTTTACAGCATGGCTGACCAACATAGACCAAAGTTCGAGCTTACACATTGTAGTTTTAGGTCGAAACAATACCATAAAAAATCATATGCTCGTAGTCCTAGTATAGTCATCTGTTTGGAAGCAGTGAGAACTTATTCAAGAATCAAATAATGAAAACTACGATCAAAAACAATTCAATGTTCTTTTCTCAAACTAAAACAAGAATTATTCATATGGAAATCTTCAATAAAAAACAAGGAAAATTTCTACGGGTCTTAAAGGAGGGGAAACAAAGAAATACTTTGGTAGGCATTGAAAATATGAAAATTGTTAACAGAATCAAGACATTTCCTGCAATTCCGTTTCAACTATTCTAAATCGTGGCTGGTTCTCTTCTAGAGTAAATCTTCAATATAAACCCAAAGAGAGAAGTCTGATGTAGTTCCCCTAGTCCCTAATTATCCCCAAAATTCAAATTTAACAAGTCGCTTATTGACCTTGTTTCGTGGGGTGGGGCACTATAGTGCTGAAAAAAAGTGTCTGATCTTTTTGTTATAACCAATTCATTTACAAATACTATTACTTTTGACGACCATCATTCATATTTTCATAAAAATTTCGAAAACTCAAACTATGCTGCACATCAATATGGTACTGGGAATTTATATCAAACCAAAAATGTTTATTATGGCGATTAAATATCCCATCACCGGTTATGTGGACTTCGTCGGTCATATGACTTCTTTAAAAAAGTTTCGGCATTCATGGAGTTTTTTTTAAATACCAATTACAGTATTATCGGCGAATGCGATCTCTGGCTGCAAAAATCATGATACTCGCATTTTGTAGGGCTCGAACTTCCTTTCTGAATACCGAACGTACGACGTCTTGAAATTTCAGTTTCTACATCCATTTGTCTGCCCTAAATAAAATGTTTGGTTGTTACAGCTCCTATTACTTCAATAGTTGCCTCTTATTTATCTCTAACGCCATAATTATTTTTTATTGGTGCTCTGAACGGTCCACTGTTGATAAGATTATCTTCAAATCTTTGGAAATAGATTTACCAGGCTGGTATCTTTCAGAAAACTGATATATATATATATATATATATATATATATATATATATATATATATATATATATATATATATATATATATATATATATATGAATATTTGTATTTACAATAAATGCTTATATCTAAAATTTTGGTGTGTGTCAGAAAGAAACACAAGTGTGAGCTCAGGAAATGTAACAGGGGAACCATACTATCTTACACATGATTCAATAAACGATGGATAAAACTCGTTTCCCTGTCACTATTGCAATAGCAAAAGCTTGTCTGTTTATATAGTGTTAGTGTCGTGTGTACATAAAGAGTACCAAAGATTTTTCTGCCTAGCCGCTTCGTTCTCTCTTGCACTCCATGATTTCCAGACGAAGACAAGGGTGAAATGAAGGGGGTTTGGGACAGGAATCTGTAACAATGGAAAAAGAAAACCAACAGAGAAATATTTCGACAATCATACCTCTTATATGTCTAAACAAATCTAAGAAAAGATTTTACATAGCAAACAAGGCCATAAAAAGAACTAAGGAGATAATCAAAAAGTACATAACCTGCGATATTTCCTCTTTCGCGGAGATGTTCTTTCGTCGCAGTGTGAGTCTCCTGAAACAATCACTTCCTTGTTCTTGCTTGCCAATTTTGAAGTATAATCGCAAAAAACCCTTCAATATTCAAACTAAACAAAACAATTCCCTCTCTGTTTGACCGAGAGAGCCCCGATGGCCAGGTTCAGTCTTCTAAGTAATGCCGATTATGATCTATAGATGTTTTAGAATCATTATGGACCCAATAATTTGGGTTGACATCGCCCATATATTATTTCTTCATGGATCTTGTTTAATTTAAAGAAAAATTTGCGAAAAAATTTTGTCAGTCGTTCTAAAAATATGACAAATGTCAAAAAAAAACTGATTCAAGCATGTTTCTGCCGTTGCAGCTGAATCATAGGCACTTTGAATATAACATTCTATCCTGTCAAATTTATCATAATTTTCGAAGTGATATAATCTAAAAAGAACAACACACACTGTTGAACGGATATTTGAATGAATGAATTTTTAATATCCAAAAAACAAGCTGTTCGATTCTGATATTTGGAAAAGATTAAGAGCACAGATAATTACTATGGCTTCAATTCAATCAAGTACATCCTGTATATCGTTGCTTTGTTTCGTTGTAGTGTGGACGAGTTTTATTTAATATGAGACATGTTTTTGTTCAAACAACTAATATCCACACATTCCTTTGATTTTCATTTCATTCAATTGATTGTTAATAAAAGATCCATTACCATAATACTATCACGCTATGGAGAGAAATGCAAATTTTTAATATAATAATTTTTAGATGACTACGTTCTATAGTAACGAAGGAATTTCATAGGTATTGAAGAATGAAAATTCAATTTCAAAGATTTGAAATAGTGTTTTATGTTCTTTCACTATATATCTATAGTCTATTCAGAATATAATACTAATATACTGTATACACTCTAGACAAAATTTCAAATTACTGCACGATGTACTATTATGTGAACAATAAATGACGTTGTTTTTTACTTATTCTCTAGATTGGATCAAGACAAATTGAATTCAATATTTCATTCGGAGTTCGGTAGTGAAATGTAACATGTTTTCGGTCTATTCGGTCCATGAGTTTACTTGTTTTTTCTCGTTGAACTACTTCGTACTTGAGGAAGGTTGAAGATATAATTCTTGTCATATCTAGTCATATTCCAGGAAATTATTAATAGAAAGATATGATTTACAAAAGGTACTAAACTCCCATCTCTTTACTGGTAAATAAAAGGCATAAATAATAATATTCGCAAGCACCTTTGCGAATGGATGATTATCTGTCTAATAATTAATTCTACCTATTCATTATACAGGGCATTACATGATAGTATGTAACAACTTAAGGGGGTAAATCTACTTGCAATTTTAAGAAAAAAATATTCATATAAACATATGTCCGCGAAAGCTTCATTACGGAGCTACAGGCCCAAATTTGGAAATTTTCACAGCCTCCGTCATTACACGTCCTAAATTTTAAGTAGAATCTACAATGTGTTTTCTTTTCGGAGCCATGTCTTCTTTTGCCCTTTGTTCCGTTCAATTAAGAAACTTTTTTGACACTTGTAATTTTTTCGTATTTCCAACCGTTCTCAAGCAAAAAATTATTAAACGATTGTATGCATTCGTTGAATTGAAAGCACTTCTAATTAGAAAAGTGACTAGTAGGCTTTGATTTTTTCATTTATTTATTTATTTTGACAGTTGCTAAAGTTGAACCAGTGTCTGCTCGAATCATTTATTGAATTAACGATTAGTTTTAAGACTTTTGAAGTTATTGCTGAAGAAAAAATTGCTAATTTTACTAACGCCGAATTGGCTGACATCCGTTACATGTAGGTACGGTCTGGCTGATGGAAACACAACAGAAGCTAGGCGATTATATCAGGTGCGCTTTCCAAATCGAGTAACACCAGACAGGCCAACATTTTCAAATATCCACAGAAGGTTGAGGGAAACTGTTAGTTTTACTGCAAATAATCATTTAAATTGTTCAACTCAATATATGAGAACTCCAGAAATAGAGGAAGCAGTTTTGAATTGTATTGATTCGAATCCTCATGTGAGCACAAGAAAAATTGGAAATCAGTTGAATATTTCACATGTTCTAGTTTGGAGGATTCTCCACGTTTTTTTATAGTACCCGTTTCATATTCAACGCGTCCAAACTCTACTTCCTCGAGATTTTCCCTCAAGATTGAATTTCTGCCGATGGTTCTTAGATAGAATTAGAGAAAGTGCTCATTTTGATAAATAAGAAATAATGTTCACAGAAGAAGCTAGTTTTTCGAGAACTACTATCACAAATTTTCACAATAATCATTATTGGGCTGTGGAAAATCCCCATTCGATTAAAGAATGTCATCATCAAGAACAATTCTCACTAAATGTCTGGGTCGGAATAATTAGAAATTATTTGATTGGGCCATTTTTTTTGCCTAACAGACAAATCGGTCACGCTTATCGGCAATTTATTGAGGCGGAGTTACTTTATTGTTCAAGGATGTACCACTTTTGGTGAAAAACATGTGTTTCATGCATAACGGGGCATCAGCACATTTTAGTGGAGAAGCTAGGGAACTCTTGAATAATACTTTCAACAACCGATTGGTAGGTCGGGGTGGGCCAGAACCATGGCCTTCTAGGTCGCCAGACTTGAATATTCTAGACTTTTTCTTATAGGGATATCTCAAACTTCAGACCAATTGCGTTGGTTCCTGTGTTTTCCAAAATATTTGAAACATGTCTTAAGATTCAAATAACTGAATATTTCGAATCATCTGGGCTCTTTTTTGTGAATCAGTTTGGTTTTCGGAAGTCTAAATCTACATGTGATGCAATAAACAGGCTACTTGAGTAAATAGTACGCAGCATGGAGAAGGTGTTCGTTGTGGGTAGTTACTTCTATGACCTGAGAAAGGCCTTTGATCTAATGAGCGCATCCATTCTTACCAAAAAACTGGGTCACTACAATTTTAGTACATCCAGTTCCGATCTAATTTATTTTTTTCTCACTAACAAAGTACAGTACACGTTATTTAATGGGGTCGCATCCGAGCTCAGTGAGGTCGTCAGCGACGTCCCGCAGGGATCTGTATTGAGTCCCTCTTTATTCATTATTTTTATTAATGACTTAGTAGAATCTGTGGGCGCTGCAGATCTTCTATTGTTCGCGGATGACACTACCGTGATCGAGGAAGACTCTAGTGAGATAGAACTTTTATCTAAAATGAATACCACTCAAGCCGCTCTGTTTAATTGGTTTTGTGCTAACGAACTAAGTGTCAACATTGATAAGACCTCTAAGATTATATTTACCTACAGGAAAGTCAATTTTTATTAGTCCACCAAGCGTTAAGTTCCTTGGGGTAAGACTCGATTCTAAATTGAGCTGAGAGCAGCATGTCGATAGCCTAGCGGCTCTGATTTCTGGAGGCATTTTTCTGCTTCAAAACGTGATTAAGATGCTCCCGGGAGATGTGATTCGTTCTGCTTATTTTTCACTTATTCAGTCCTACATATGTTATGCGTTGACAAGCTGGGGCCATTCAACACATGTTAGTAGAATTTTTGGTTTACAACGCAAAGTCATACGAATTATTTCAAATGAACAATACCGAGACGATGTCAGAGACACTTTTGTCTCCATCGAAATCATGACATTTCCTTCATTGTATATATTACAATGTTTATTGGAGTGAAAAAGAGATAATGGCCGTTCATTAAATAGAGATTTTCATGATTATCCTACCACGAGAGGCTGCCACATATGTGGAGACTTTCTACGCCTGGAATCGAGTAGGTTTAGTAGAAACTATTATAATAAGATATTTTTTAACTAGTTGCTGGTGACTATAAGATCACTTTCATTTGATAATTTCAAGAAAACCTCTAAAAAATTTTTGCTTGTGAACCCCTTTTACTCCACTGTTGAATTTTTGAATTGTCCGCTTACAGTAAACTCTTTTGAGTTGTAATTTTTAATTGTAATCGTGTTGTCTATACTTTTTTATTTTTACACTAATTATTTGTAGCTTATGACATGTGGAAACAACTTTGTGAAATCAGTGCAAGCACGCAATAAATCTATTCTATTCTATTCTATTCTATTCTATTCAAAAGTTTAGTTTACACCACTCCAGTGAAGACTGTAGAAGAATTGAGAAATCGAATAATAACCTCTTGTGACACGTTAAGAGATATCCCAGGAATATTTTTTAAAGAGTGGGTGATAATATGCGAAGAAGGACAGAGGCCTGTATTCTCGCAGGTGGGGGACACTTCCAGCAATTTATTTAGTTTTTAATTGTTCTTTTTTTTAGTTTGATATTGAATAAGTATAAGTTGAGTCTCAGAAGACGAGCTATCAAAATAAATGCAAATTTTGGGCATACCTATTAATTATTCTTATTTAACGAATAACATACAATTCAAATAATTCTAATTCAATAATTTCTCACTCGAAAAAGGTTGGAGATACGAAAAAATTACAAGTATCAAAAAAGTTTCTAAATTGAACGAAGATGACGAAAATTGATTGTACGCTGATGAGTGGCGCACTGCAAGAAAGTTTGAAATGGCAAAAAAAGACATGGCCTCGGAAAAGAAAACACCTTGTGAATTTCAGTTAAAATCTAGGACTTGTAATAATGGAGGCTGTAAAAATAGCTTTCATTCCAAATTTGGGGTGAATATCTCAAAAACTGCAGGGGTTTTGAAGAAAAAACTAATTTTTCCTGAAATTTCAACAACCTGTAGCTCCGTAACGAAGCTTTTGCGACCTATGTTTATATAAACTTTTTTCCTTAAAATTGAACGTAGATTTACTCCCTTAAGTTGGGACCTACTATTATGTAACACCCTGTATATTGAAATTTTCTATAATATACCAAAGCATAAGAAGAGATAAGATTACTTTGGTATTTAGGTATTGACAGAGTTCAAAGTGAAACACCGCCAAAGATTCGTCATCATAAAAGCATAATTTAGTATCCAGTGATATTCATTGTATGAATAGTGTAAATTCGAAAAACAACGGAAAACTTGTCGAATTTTACTTCAGATGAACGGATTACAAAGTCCTTTCTATCGCAAAATGGGAAGATGATTGTATTGAATGTTTTTATGCTTTGAGGATTCAAGGTGGTTCAACAGTCGATAAAAATGCGACTTGAAAGAAAATGACGGGAATTGAAATGCCAACCATTTGAAAACTTTTAAATATACCGTGGAGGTAAAATCTGAAAATGGCCTAGTGAAACCTCCAAAGTTATTTCCAGGGAAATCCCGAATGGTAATTGATCAGGGATTCAAGATCACCATTGGAAGAACAGTGCATAGTTTTCATTTCCTGAAGGAAATTCCTACTATTGTTTGAAAAGACAATATTCTGAAGAACAGAACTCCCCTCCATTTTCCAAAACCAAATTGTTCTAGGTTCTGCACGAACTGAATTTCTAGTAAGGAAAACATAATAGGATATCAGAAAAGAAGAAGCGTAGAAGATTTCTTACAAGGATTATCAACAGGTTTTCATGCACCATCCAGAAAAGGTGATTATCACAAAGACATGAATGCCGATGTTTTTGAAGAATATTTTGAACAAAGGTTGGATTAAACTCCAATATGATCGGTTGTAGTGAAGGATAAGGCGAGCAATTGGAAATTATTCAATACGTAGAGAGTATGGTTTAAAAAAGAACTCGTTTCAATCGCCAAACTTCAATAACCCATTCTATAAAAAGAATAAGGTTGACGAAATGGCAAAGAACCAGGAAGATGCCATTCTCGGTTTTCCTCCTTACCATTACGAATCGAGCCCAATTAAGCTGATTTGGGACAAGTAGAGGATGAGTGAGGTAGCCAGGAATAATACAGAGTTTAGGCCGAAGGATCTTAAAGTGCTTTCAAATACGGCAAAAAAGACAGCCGACAACTGAACCAACTGTATAGCCCACGCGATTAAGGAAGAAAATAAATTGTGGAAACGGAACTCCTTATAGACGCCAAAATAGACTCTGTTTTAGTGAATATAGGTGCCGAAGATTCGTCATCAGAGGATGAAGATAGCTGAGAGGGGGATTAGTAATCAACACAGCAATTCTTTTGTAACAACAACCATAATAAATTACTTTTTCGTGATCGATATATTTCTATATTCTTGTTTCAACAAATAAATCCTATAGATCAAATTCCTCTATGTTTTGAAGGGGTGACGAGAATTGGTTATTTTATATAAACGAGGGGGACTATCCCTGATATCGACAAGGAAAGCAAGGACAGATTCTAGAGTTAGTCATGTATAACTTTGAGTTATGTACGAGGGATTCTTTCAGGTCGACCATCATTACAATTATACCTAGCCCAATGTATAATAACATAACTTTTCGGATTTTCGATGTGTTCCGTACGGCATGGTCAGGGAATTTGCATATTTAATGAGCTTTCATTATCCTACACTTTTTCTGAATATGCTATAAAGTTAATTCAGTTTCAAACATAAGTTCAATTAAGTAAAACGTTTTTTTTGTGTAGATATAATGAGGCGGAAACTATTTTTTTTTGTATTTGGAAGGTGTGAGATATTCACAACTTCAAATAAGTTTGTGTGACAAATGTTACGCCTGGAAATCAATAATTTGTTAGCGGTTCAATGCCACTTCATGATGCGTGATTCCCAAAACATATCTGAATGAATTTGCATTTCCTTTCACAAAGTGACATCAATTCATAGCAGTTGTTCAATTATTTCAATCGAATAGGGTTGACTATATCAGGTTAGAGCAGGGGTGCTCAAACTGCTGGCGATCTACCTCAATATTTTTAGACTATTTACGATCGTCTCTGAGAGGCTGCAAGTATGTGTGATGCAAGGTTGTCATACATACACGAAACACCCTTCCTATCTACCTAGGTAGGGTGTTCCGTAGCATATATAGATATTAGCTTTCCGCACAATATACTTTGTTTTAGTGAAGCTTTGGGTTAGGTTTAGTTAGGTTCTTCTCTATAATATCAATGAAAAAACTCAGTTATTCAAATGCTTATCGTAAATTACAAAATAAACTAGTACATATGGTGTTAAACTTAACTAAGGAGTGACTTTGGATGTTGAAGCGTGGCACTGCATGTCCTCAGCATACTTTTCATAAGATGGTACGTAACCACTGAGTGCTAATCGCAAGCATGATGACATGATCGTCAGTTAGTTGATTGCGATATTTTGACTTAATTATTTTCATTCCTGAAAATGCAGACTGGCACAAGTAAGTTTACCCAAACATTGCCGTCAGTTGAAGGGTGATTTGCCTTAGATTCGGATATTTATCTTCAGATATAAAACACCAGAAATTTAAATCAGATGCTGTAGCTTTGAGATGTATAACTGATATAATCTGCACCAACTCATTTTCAACAGAATATAAGTTCATAATAAACTGACTTGCTATTTCTGTATCTAATTCCTCAACGTTTCTACATGACAAAGGATAACTCATAAATGATGCTATATTTACCAATTTAGTGCAATCATAAAAACGCATTTCGAATTGTTCCAAAATATTTGATAATTCAGCCTCATATATATCATAATTCAACAGAGGAATTCTTGCTTTCAAAGACGTGAAATGTTTCAGATCTTTTCTTTTCAGTTGATCTATCATAACTTGCAATTTTCTTTTGAATACGTTTACTGCGCCAATCATCTCAATAATAGTTTTTCCTTTACCTTCAAGCTCAAGCTGTTATTACGGCAATAATTCTTGAAACCTTTCTAGAAATTTTCCGCCTCTCAACCACCTGGCGCCCGAGTGAAGAACTAAATCAGTGTGTTCAGCTGACTCCTTATCTTCCAACTACAACTTAAGGAGCCGCCGTTGCAAGCTATATGCAGGGATGGATTCACAATTTAGTTGCAATGCCCATAATTTCCTCTGTGTTTAAAAATTTTGAACACAAAACTTGTTGATATACAATGCAATGGAATGAAAAAAATGAAGGGAAATCTTCATTAACATTTGAATTTGGGAGGCTTTTACTTGGTAAAATTCCATTATCACTAATAAAAAACAAGTACTGTGTTTTAAGGAATTTTACTTAATAATTGCGATTCGTAACGCGTTTCACTACACCGTAGCTTCTTCAGACGCATTCGTCTGAAGAAGGTACGGTGTAGTGAAACGCGTTACGAATTGCAATTATTAAGTAAAATTCCTTAAAACACAGTACTTGTTTTTTATTAGAAATCTTCATTAGCTCGACACAATGCCACAAAACCCTTTTTTCCAGTCATTGCTGGTGCTCCATCGGTTGTAATGCACACTAATTTATATATTGGTAGCTTGTAGATTTTTACAAAATTGAAGAAAACGTCATATAAATCTTCGGCACGGGTCTTCCCCTTCAGAGGAATGATTGTCAAAAATTCTTCCTCAGCCAACATATCATTGAATACTGTTCGAATAAAAATACACAGCTGGGCAGTGAATCGGTGGATTCATCGAACTATAAAGAAAAGTATGTACATTTCATGATACCATGTTTCAGTTTATCTGCCATGTCCTGACTCATGACTTCAATACGCCTTGTTACAGTCGGACGAGATAACTGAAGTTCTCAAATAGCAGACATGATTTCTGTGTTATTTTTAAAATCTCTAAATAAAGTCTCACCCGCTTCAATAAATGCTTCCTTCACAAATGATCCATCTTCGAATGGTTTCGTGTGTTTTGCCAATACATGAGATATTTTAAATGACGCGATCGTAGCAGTTTTTGATTGTTTGGCTGGTTTTGCGAACATGGTTTGTTCGTTTTTTCAAATAAGATATCTAATAACGTACTTTTCGTTTTCTTAATTCACTGTGGCGGAAAATTCTTTTCATAGTTTTTATGATGCCTCTCTAAGTAGTTAAGTACGTAATAAATTTTCTCCTCGAGAACTACTCAAAAAGCACTCGCGATCGACCGTTTGAGCACCCCTGGGTTGGAGATTCTATCGATATGAATCCAGGATGCAAATTCCTGGTTACTGAGTTCCAAGTTTGATGTGATTTTCTATATTTTCCCTGAATTGAGCAGGTCATATGGGGTTGATAATGAAATACAATTTATTATATTTATTATTTGAGGAGGATGATTATCAACTATGTACTGAAGAGCAAATCTGAAAATATTCCGTTTCAATTCATCAATAATTTAATGTGCATTGAAGCCTTGCTTCCTCACGAAAAAATAAACTCGAAAAACTTTCTAACCTAAGTTTTTCCCCTAACTGAATTCAAATGAAAATAAAACGACCATCATTCAAGTAATACCATTTTATAAACATATATATTGAAAATAGATGTAAAATGAAACAAATAAACTGTTTCAAAGAGATTTGGGAGATCCGTCGATATACGTAAATGTGAAGATTTTACAGAATCTGTATATAACCGACGGCAAATCAAACATCAAGAACGTAATAAAAATAGCTTCAATAATTAAATAATTATTGGAAACTTTTTGGAAAAGTTTCTCAATAACTCGTCATCATACATATATCTTTGAGAGTTTTCACAAAAGGAAACTAATACTTTTCTTTTACAGCCGAGTTGGATGAAGACCAAAGAATATTGGGACAAATCGTTTGATGATCGATATGAAAGACAGAAAATGGATACAGAAAGACCACCACTCAAAGTAAGTTCAACAAGCTCATCCTAACATCACAACAATGGGTATGAATGAAGAAATATTGACTCAACTCGATATAAATAACTCAAGGTTCACGTTCCAAAAGATATTTTTATATATTGACATTTGCTATGAATCAATTCAAATGAAATTACGATTGACTTTCATAGTTTTTTGAATGGGGTTACAATTGAGCTAGTTTCCTGAAGGAAATAGAGGATGATATGAATTCATGATGATTTTTCATTTTACTGCTGATGTTCAACTTTCAATAGAATTTTTGAAAATTTGTCTATATCTTCATTTAACTGTGGACGAATGTCTCAACTAAAGCTTTTGTTCTTTATTCTTTATGATTAATTGAAAATGCCAGGAATTAAGACTTGAATGGTTTAACTTGTCCTTAGTTTCTTGTTCTTGGGGAACTCTTCGCTGAAGCATGTTCCAAGGATACTCAATACCATGTAGATCATGAATCAATCTAAAACAATGATATATTGTCACTCACTATATGTGAAATAGCATTATCATGCATCAAAATGTAGCCTGCTCCGGCAATAATTGCATATAGAATATCTACAATAAAAACAGTGTAAAAAATTCATAACAGAATCGTTTACTGGCGAGGAAAAGGCTCCTTAAGCATAGGTCAGAGATCAGAAGTAAGCAGTTCTTCTTGCTCCTGTCTTTTTTTTAACAAATAACACAGACTTCAAAAACAATTCCCTCAAATTATCAAATACTAAGAAGCATTATGTGAACAGTGCAACCTAGGCTTTGGAGCCTGTATGTTCACTGATCAACAAAAAGAAATAAATTAAGAATACATCGATTAGTAGGTACACGAATACAACAAACTTCCATCTAATAGGGTCTGCCTTAAAACTAAAATATGACAAAATTGTTTAATGAGCTTGAAAATTTGCCTAAAATACCATAGTGCAAGGGGAGACAATCATTCCTTATCCAATTAAAATAGTTTTAATTTTTTTTTTCATCTTTAGCTTTGAAGAATTTCATGAAATTTGTGATACTCTTCCACCACAAAAGTTTTCATTTCCTTTCTATGATTTTTGTTTTTAATGTTGATATTTTTCCGATTTGAACTGGGAAGGTTGTAGAATTTTGGTCCGAAATAAAAGAAACTTCTTTGTGAATTAGTTTCATGGAAAAAAAGGAGGAGGTATAGAGTTCTTAGCCTTATGCCTTGTCATATATTCACGATTTACCCTTGTCTTGTCTAGTTTTATCGTCCTAAATAAACACCGAGTGACAGAGCTGCCTCATGTGTAAATGTTCAGTCTCTCAAAAAATTTTATTCGTTTTTTCAAGAATTATTTTGATTATAGCTTTTTGAACAACTTTCAAGTGGCCCAGTACATTCCCACACAAACCACCCCATACGGTCAGCCCATAATTCAAGATCGATTCAACTAGTGAGTCATAAATCAGGAGCATGTTGCTCCTGTTTAAGATGTTTCTCAGATTATAGAATACATAAAATAGGCCCCTAAGTCTCTCAAATACCCCACGTGTGATTTCTATCTGAGATGTTGGTTGATGTAAATGCCTAAGTACTTAAATTGCATTTCTCTGGTAATTGCAGGGCAGTCGCAAAAATTTTTGTGACAATATGATTCGTGAATGAGTATACTCTTTTGAATAGGTTGAGTTGCTGATGAAATTGTAAGAGTAATAAACTTTGTTTTTTTTGCGGGTTTAGAGTTAGTTTGCTGTCTTCTAGCCAAGCACCCATAATTGCTAAACCAAAGTCCGTAGCCGAATATACTTCCCATGTATCACCATTGAAAATCATTGACGTGTTATCTGCATAAGATATAATGTCGCATTTTGGTATTCCCAAATTAGTTATTTGATTGATGAAAATCAAAAATAATATTGGTCCCAATGCCGTCCCTTGAGGAACACCCATGTTTACCGTGAGAGGTTCACTTATGATCCTCTTGATATTAGGAAGTATTGAAGAAAAGATTTTCAACAACCTTTGGCTGTAACACAATAAGTACGATAAATAATAGTATTGAGAATTGATTACCCCAAAGCAATTGGATAAAAATTGATCCAGATCGAAAAAACACTGATGAAGCAAATATAGTTGGAGATAATAATGATAATAATAATAAATCTCAAAAAAAAAACCTCAGAGAATTCTTCTCTGCAAAAGCTCTCACTTCTGACCTCCATAGAGTGGTATCGTTGGCTGATAGGGGATATACAACACTAAATCTTGCTACCAGAGATGACCTGCTGAATCTACCGTTCCTATCAGATACTGAAAAACAAGAGCAATGGTCAAGAAAGGAATTGCATGGACGACATCACCATGAGATTAATCAACCACACATCGACAAAGAAGCCTCCAACAAATGGTTGATGAAAGGACAATTATTCGCAGAAACAGAGGGATTCCTTATGGCTATCCAAGACCAAGTGATCGCTACAAACAATTACAAAAAATTTATAATGAAGGACGGATCATTACAAACAGATAAGTGCCGAAAATGCCATATAAGATCGGAGACTGTACAACATATTACGTCCGGATGCGAACAACTGGCCAATATGGAGTATCTTCACAGGCGTAATCAAGTGTGCAACATTATCCACCAAGAACTTGCACACAAGTACGGACTTCTGAACACCTTCCAGCCATATTACAAGTATCAACCGGCGCCTGTATTGGAAAATAACTCTATCAGATTATACTACGATAGGCCTATTATCACTGACAGATAAGAATACCTATATAGAAATGCAATAAGCTGTAATTCTTAATACATGTAGGATAGTTAGGAAATTTATGTCAAGTATATTGTAATCGAGCCTATTTCCTTTGATTGATGAATCTGGGAAAGGTA
This sequence comes from Cryptolaemus montrouzieri, assembly GCA_013387265.2. NCBI lineage: Eukaryota > Metazoa > Arthropoda > Insecta > Coleoptera > Coccinellidae > Cryptolaemus > Cryptolaemus montrouzieri. Next base: position 39,332,367 of record JABFTP020000144.1, read on the forward strand.
AATTATATCCAGCTAACAGCTGAGATAGTGCATAAGTCCACGATAATAAATAATAGTAATATGATACCTATATAGAAATGCAAAACCTGTAATTCTTAATACATGTAGGATAGTTAGGAAATTTATGTCAAGTATATTGTAATCGAGCCTATTCCCTTTGATTGCTGAATCTGGAAAAGGTAAATTATATCCAGCTAACAGCTGAGATAGTGCATAAGTCCACGATAATAAATAATAATAATAATAAAGGCAGACCCGAACGATGCTGACAAAGTACAACAATCATCATCCAAAATCGTCTGTGATACGAACAACGTTGAAGCGGAAAGAAGGAGGACGCGGATTTTTTTTTATTTCCTACAGGTAGAACCCAATTACAGGAAAAATTTAAATATTGATATAACAAATCAACAACTTAAAGCGTAATCATGAATATTGAGTTAATATTAGTAAAAAACCGCAGCTATTCTAACCTTACTCGGTACAGAAAATGACAAAAATAAAATGAACAAATCAAGAAAAAAAAAATTGAAGATGAGATGAAGAAACTATGGCAACAAGAATATTTCAATAATTTCTGATTTCCACTAGACAAATTTTTTTGTGGATTTCCTGAAACAGGCCGATTTTTGATTGGAAGCAACATTTCTTGTTAAATGTTTCGTTCTCTTCCTATCAACCTTTTGAAAGTTTCACTCCAAATTTTGATTGGAGAAACCGGGTCGTCTGAACCCATTCTCTAGACGACCACGTAATTATTCACTTTCTAAAATAACATATGACAAATTGAAATCGAAAGTTTGGAAAAATTCTAGGTTTTTATCAATTCGTTCGATCTCCGCTTGAGGAAATCACTTGATCAAAATCGATTCTGTTGGTTCAAAAAAAATTTGAATAGGTGCGTGCTACACCATTCTCCCAAGAAAAAGCTTGGTTTCTTACGTTTGAGTGTATGAAAAAATGATGGTTCATTTTTTCATTCTCCCCATTTTTAAATTTTTTTTCCGGATCTGCTAGACTCAGTTGCTTTTCGTTATTCGTTAAAACACAGGTGCCTTGCGATGATAATATTTTCTATAGTTTTGATAACCTAAAATAACGGTAATTTTGTTGAAGATGGTGTTCACATTGCAGGATCGCATTGAACTTTATTTTTGAGAAATAATTACCGGGCTAGAGCAACTGCGTGCATTTTCAACGAAAATAATCTTGGAAAAAATTGGGGCACACATACGTTCTTGAGTTAACGAACAAATTAATGGAAACTGAATGCGTTATTAATAAAAACACAATCCCACCAGAGTTGTGAATAACGAAGAGATTCGTGTGGCAGTTTTGGAAGAATTTGCCAGAATTTCAGGAGACTATATTGTAGGACACTTATTCATACAGAAAAACTCAGACGGGGAAACTTATTTGAACATGCTTGAAAATTTGATTGATTCTTTCGTAATAGTTATCATCGAAGGGCTTCCAAATTTATCTGAATATAACGTTATTTATCATCATGATAGAACACTGACCTATTATGCTGCCTCTGTGCGGGACTATCTGGACAAGAGATACAGATTGGCCGGCTACATCTCCCGAACTAAAGCCTCTCGATTTCTTATTGTTGAGCTATCTCCAGTTTGAAGTCTATAGGTTTGTTTCAACAAGTAGTTGAATGAGAATTCTCTATTTATTCCGAATCAAGTATACTCGCAAGTGTGAGGAATTACTGGTTCAGTGAACGATTTGATTGTTTTTATATTTATTTTAGTTTTAGTTTTTAATTAAAACCATTTTAAGTTAACTTTTGTAATTTATTTCATAGTAAAACGTGAGCGAGTTGGAATGACATTTTTAGTCAACTTATTAACATAGAAAATATAACATTGTCACAGAATCAACCATAGAACTAGTATTGGCAAATACAAAATTGTACATATGCTATGCATTCATATTTCCACACCCAGTCCCAATTTTGTAGTCAAAGAAATAAAACAAGAAGACCTAAATTAGACAAAGAGGAACTGAAGAAACTAAAATATTTCAACATAGCTTCCCAAACAAATAATAATTTAGGCAAATATATAAAAATAATAAAACAAAACCAGGTAAAAACAATAGATCAGGTGTTTATAGATTGAATTGCAATGACTGTGATAATTTCTACATTGGTAGAACACACAGAAATTTTAATATTAGAATATCGGAACATAAACGCAGTTTTTCAAATAAAAAAATCAGATTCAAATTACGTGAATCATCTCTTAGAAAATAATCACTCTCTCGACCCACAGTTTGAAAATTTTGCATACAGATAATAAATATTGGAAGGTAGATCTTTGGCAAACTTTAGAAATCAATAAATACAAACACTCAGGTAGACTCATCAATGAACAAGTCGATTAAGGCCCTTCACCTCTATTGAATCTCTTCGCGGAGCAATCTATTCCTTAATTTTATTGGATATACCTGTCATAAATAACACTTAAGAAGAAGCAACCCAATAAGCTTTTAATTATACAAGAACATTTATTTTTATATTCTCATTCTTATTTTCTGTACATTCATTCGTCTGAAAAAGCTACGGTGTAGTGAAACGCGTTACGAATCGCAATTATTAAGTAAAATTCCTTAAAACACAGTACTTGTTTTTATTACTATCGAATACATTCTCCACAATGAAAAACATTAAAACTACTTTTTTTATGAAGAAAATATCTATTATAATCTCTTATTTTTAAAAATGTACTTTAATCAATGCTATAAACTACCCTATTCTGTGATTCAATCTTGCTCAATGATTCTCGACAAAAACTTGACGAAGGAAAATAAATGAAACTGATTCAAATGTAAATAGTTTATTAAAAATCAGATACATTCTAATGATATACTTATATTACTGAATAATGAAAATAAAATATAAATCTCAGATATTTCTCATTAATAATTGTTATTGACTGAAAAAAATGAAACTAATGACTGAGATAGGATAAGTATATGTATAGTACATAGCTAATAAGTATATCCAAAAACTAAACGTCTAATTAAAATATCAAAAATATGTTAGGTAGGTATACTGAATACTTATAGTTAATAGTGTAGATTGAAACTTTTTGAGGAAATAGGTTAAGGTAAAATTTTTTATTCAGGTTAGGCAAGAAAAAAACAAATATGTGATGTATTTTTTAATGACTGAATAAAGTTTTATAGAAAAAAGATAGTGATTATTGAATTCTCGAATTAACAAGGTCGTTTTTGGTTCAAAATACACAACCAAATTTATATGGAATTACTCGGTATTTCACATTATTGATTGTTTTTAACCATGGATCTTTGACTACTTGTGAAGAATGAAGTATTTTGTTGTAAAAAAACTGGATAGTATCATAAGAAATTTTGAATTATCACCACATGTTCGGGATATTTTGAAGTGAATTTGAAAATCGTTCTTGAACATTTCTCTTCGATATTTTAAAATGCCTTCGAACTGCGTATCATGTGCGATATCGATAAGCAGAAATAAACCAGGTGTGAGTGTTTTTCTTGTCAAAGCGAGGTTCATTTCTCATGTATTGGATAATCTCCCGGTACAAGCAAAACATCCGATTTAGGAGCAATGAAATGGTTGTGTACATCTTGTAATGTTCCTCCGAAAGATAAACTGCCATAGTATGTATGCAAATTGGACCAAATTATGTTGGAGCTAAGCTCCCTTAATTTCTATGGCAAAAAAATCGATGAATTTGAAAACAAATTGAAAAAGTTCGAATCATTCGACAATAAAATTTCAGTCGTCAATTCAGAATTAATTGAATTGAAAAAGGACAAGGATAGGGACACGAATAATTTGAGCAACAAATAAAATTCAAAGATGTTGATTTCGTGGGTGTTCCTGAAAGGAAGAGTGAGAAAGTCAGTTGCATTGTCAAGGATGCATCTGCCGCATTGAACTTTCCCGTCGAAAATGCAGTAGAAAACTGTTGTCGAGTGCATGTTGCTTCTAGAGATAATAAGCCTCGACCGATAGTGGTCAGGTTCGAAACTAAGTTGATGAAAAACGAATTTATAAGAGATCATTCAAGCGTATAAATGGATAGAAATCTGGAGAAGTTGGGTTTAGCGAGCCGGAAAGTAGGATTATCGTCAATGAAAGTTTAACACCCATGAATCGAAAATTGTTTTATGTTGTCAGACAGTTTTGCCAGTCAAACAATTTCAAGTTCTGTTGGACTCAGGACTGTAAAATCCTGATCAGAAAAGATGAAAATTCGAACATTCATTACGTTATTTCGGAAGATTATCTCCGGAAAATCCATGAATGATGTCTGTTGAAGCTGAATTTAATTTTTTTCGCAGAGTATGAGGTTTGATTGTGGTTTTAATGTTAGTGAACCCCTGTAATTGAGATGTCCTGTTGGAGTTCCTGTTCGAAAAAATAAATAAATTAATATTGTACTCAGTCTACACTTAGATTTGAAACTGTGAATTTCAAAATTTGAAAAAGCCTATAATCACAAATGAAAATGCCTTACGTTGGATTGTCCGATGTGCAGAGGGGTCGAATAATTGCTCTCGTTGAAGAAGGGGTGACACAGAGGGATAAAGCGGCCACAATGGGGGTATTACAGGGTGTGATTTCAAAAACCTACGCCCGATACGTGGCGCTACAATCTCTGCAAAATAGGCCTAGAAGATCACTTCTGAAGAACAAGACCCTAGTGTTCGCACCCCATACTCCAAAGGCAATTTCTGGAAGCAACAGGCATCTGTGTATCGGTCGAAACGATACGTCAAAGACTTCGTTCAAGGGGTTTGTATAGCAGAAGGCCCTTAAGAGTTCCAGAGCTAACCAGACAACAAAAAATTAACAGAATTAATTGGTGTATCGACCACTGCGTGTGCAACGGCTAGAAATTACGTGGGCCTAGTGCTGGAGCCCATATTGAGACTCTGGCGAGGTGCCCACGGTGAGAATTTCACTTTAATGCAAGATGATATTCCTCCGCATACAAGCAACCTCACGCTACATTATCTTGGAACAGATGGAATCGCTATTTTGGACTGGTCAGCTTGCTCTCCAGACCTAAATCCTTTTGAACACTCATGGGATAATCTCAAAAGGAAAATTAGATCGCCAGGATAATCCAAGAACCCCCACAACAGCTCATCCAAGCCGCCACAGAAAGGTGGCAGAATATCAGCCCAGAGGAGGTCGAAAACCTAATTCAAAGCATGCCTAGACGGATTCAGGCTTGTATCAGGGCAAGAGGAGGTAATACAAGCTACTGAAGTTAAACACCTACTCCGTGAGAAAACAATTTTCAATTTTTTTACTACATGCGGAAAGAGTCTCTTATTTTCTTCCTCAAAATAAACCTTAATTTATTTCTTTTTTCAATTGAAATATCTCAAAAAATACCAATTCTAACAATCCTTCGGGATTTCCAAAATCCCTGAGGTAAGATTCAAAATATCGGGTGATTCCATATATATTTGGTTTTGTGTAGATAAAGAATGATGGAAAACAATCTACTCGCACAGTAAAAAATCAAATGATTATTTTTTGGTTTTAATTTGTGATTAATAGTTTATTTTTAAATTTATGAGAAAATGTTTTTTTTCTAAACTGCAAAGAATATCCTGCATTCTCATTTTTTTCAGGTTATAATTGTTCCTCACTCCCATAACGACCCTGGTTGGCTCAAAACGTTTGAGAATTACTTCCATTACACCTCTCGTCAAATTATGAACCACATGGTAGCCAAGCTACAACAGCACAAAAATCTTACTTTCATTTGGTCCGAGATTGCTTTCCTGAATGCTTGGTGGGAAGAAGCTCATCCCAGTAAACAACGAGCTTTGAAAAATTTGGTTCATTCAGGTAAATTGGAAATCGTAACTGGAGGGTGGGTGATGACTGATGAAGCCAATGCACATGTATATGCTATTGTCGACCAACTCATAGAAGGTAATTTTATAATCCACATTAGTTTGGAATACCGTACATATATGGGTGAGCCAATTGTGCTGGGACGAAAAATTGTGTCTCTGCTCTTATATAATTTTACAATAACGAAATAATTTCATTGTTGACGTAGTATGCGAATTTTCATGTTTTCGTTTTTTTTTTGATTCACCTTATTCTTAATAAAATACTTCCAAAGGGCGGATTCATTGGTGTAATAGCAGTAGATCTTTGACACCAGTGCACTGATTCAGGTCTTCCACCAATTTTTCTGAGAAGTATTATTGAACCACTCTTGACACATTTCTAGCATAATGAGGTACTGTCCCATCTTGCTCATTGGGAATACATATTCCTTTGTCCCAAGAGAATATTTTAATTCATGTCAAATATGGATGCTCAAACGTTGCGGGTTCTCGTTAGAATAATAATATTAATTGTGTCTGCTCACAAATCCATTCCGATGAAACGTACGTTCATCCGTAAAAAGAATATCATCCGAAAAATTTATAGCATGGTCCAAAGTCTGCTGGAAATAGACACAAAAATTCTCTATTTTTAGGAAATTTTGCAGTCTTTGCTCATGATACAATTGTATGAATTTATTTTCTTTCTTGATTCTTCCTATTGAGGTTCGGAAAATTACTCATTAATCAATTGCACAGTGCTTACGTCTTACATCTTAGTTTGTTTTAATATTTCATAGAACTGTTACTTTAAACCTGCTTCTTTCGTGAGTGTTTTCGTATGGGAAATCTCTCCTTGTATACTCGACTGGCCAACAAACAATTTCAACTACACTAACCAAGAATAGAATTCATACCGGTTAAATCATTATGTAAAAGTAACTCATAATGATAATGAAATTTTGTGAAAGTAAAAATGGAATAATGACGTGAATCTAAATCTGTATATTTCATACCTGCAATTATCATTCGGCAATCTATGTTCTACCCATAGAATTTTAGTAAGCAGTTCGAAAAGAAAATTGAAAATACGTTTTATATGTAACCATTCCATATATTTTAAGTTTTCTGAAAATTTTTGAATTCAGGTAGCAAATTCTTTGGATTTGTGAATTTGTGAAAAGTGCTCTTTTTCAAAACTGTGAAAAATTGTAGTCTTGAATGAACTTATACCAAATTCAATTTACCGAAAGCTTCATCATTTTTGGTTTAGCGGACAAATAGTTCAATATAATAGGATAAATTCTACAATTTTTCGATTTTCAGTCTTATTTGATGTTTTCAATTTTAATTGTTTCGTGACATGAGAGAAATTCAGGAAATGATAAAAACTCCTAAAGCATATGTTTCAGGTACATTGTATTATGCTTAAACTCTCTCTGAAATTTTGTGAAGAATCCGAATATGTGAAAATATGCAGCGTCTACCATTCAAAAAATACAAATTTGATATGAATCACCCTGTATAGGAACGTCAAATACAATGAAGCTATTTTGCCACTGTTTTTCTTATAGTAGAAAATGGAACCACCGCAAAATGTATATCAGCAGCGCAATCTCCGTCCCCACACAATTTTTGTCATCCTGTACATATCGTTTAGAACTTTTTAGTCCGGTCAATTTAAGATATACAGTCCCACAAAAGTAGGAAACATTTTCGGGAATATTGGGAGTATGACCAACTACAAACAGAGAAAGTATTCGGGGTAAGGCAGATAGAAAGGACGCATGGCCCGAAGATCAGCAAATTACAATCCGCATTAAGATTTTCAGGTATAAATTTGAACGGATAACGATGGACACGAATTGAGATAAGGAATTTCAGAGAAAATGCGATAGATACCAAATTATTGTTGCACAGAGTGTATTTCAGGATGTTCACTTCGCGGGAGCTTTGATGAACTAATCATTGATAGGCGACCTCCACTGCGCAACCTATTAGAAAGTCTATCTAACGGAAGGGGAAACTTCAGATATGTTTGACGAGTAGTGATAAAATAACAAAATTTTCGGTGGAGACCTTAAGTTTACCATTATAAATAAAGTCAAAAGTTCTCATCGATCCCATGTATGCTAGGAAAGTTACTCGGTGTCAAAGGTCAAAATTTAAGTTTTTTTTCGGGTTTTTCTTGGAAACGGCAAGTTCTATCGAAAAAGTACCTCAGACCAAAACTGTAGATCTCAAGATTATTTGAAAAATAGTCCTTATAATTTTCTCTCAAAGAGCCACCATTCCTGAGATATCGCGATAATAAGTGTCACGTTCTACATAATGTGCAAACATTTTCACACCACCTGCGAGGTAGTGTACTCGACGCGTTTTTTCAAAATGATTTCCAAAGTAGGCCTATTCCACGAACCGTTATGAAGTAATTTTCAGAGACACTATTTATTTAAATGCGTGAAGATCATTGATATTTTTATCGGTTCAACGGTCGTTTTAATTTCTTTTGATATTTCAATCAGATACATACTCTTTATAAACAACTTCAACGATCATGTCTTCTTCGATTTCTTCTTCTTTTTGCCGAATGTTCATAATTTGTTCACGTGAAAATGAATCAGTTGTCTTTTTATCAAAATCACATGAGTTTTCCTCAGTTATATTCAATTGGACATTCGAGCAGGATTGGCTTCAGCAATTGGCACACGCTGGAGAACACTAACCCTACTTTTCTACAACCACATTTGGCACTACAACCTTTTTTGCAATTGCAAAAAATGTGTTTTTCTGCAGCAGGGGAAAGGAAGAGTTGAATCGGTTCATTAATTTCCAATCCCAATCTTCAGGGTTCAGTTGATTGGCTTGCCATGTTTGAACTTGATAGTATACTCGATACAAGTGTTTAATGGCAGATGCCGATGTTGTAGGAAGACAATATAGTTTCACTAGCTTTTTGTTTCGTGTATTCTCGACAAATATTAAACGTCTGTAATTATCTATGCAATCTAGTTTTTTAGGAGCCCCATAAACATCAAGAAGATAGCGAATTACTTTCGTAATTATCGATTGAGGTGAAGAACCAATTTCTGTAAATATTTTTGCGAAGTTAATCAAATCTTTTTTTTTCAAATAATTTCAATACTGAAGTTTTACCCCTTCTCAACATTGCTGATGTAGTACCGCAGCCGGTTATCTCATGTAATAATGAAGTATAGTTTTGGCATTTTGGATAACCCGATAAACTTTTTGAAGAACATATTTCTGTTCGCTGTTGAGCCTTTCCAGGTTTCAGAAAGTAAATAATTTCATCAATTTCTTGTAGTGAGTAGTACCTACAAATCAATATCTTCACCCACAAGAATTGTTGTATTTGTTGTATTAAATTTTTCTATTGCTGTTCTCTGAATAGTATAGTTTATACATGAAAAAGAGACAAAAATAGGCATTTTTGCTTGCTTAAATACCTGAATATGCATATACGTGGCTTATAGGTGCACATTATGTAGAAAGTAAATCTTTCATATCTCAGGATTGATGGCTTTTGAGAACAATCTAAAGGACCATTTTTATGGACAGTTCAAGGATTTGAGTTTGATTTTGGTCTGAAATACTTTTTTGATAAAACTTACCGTTTCCAAGAAAAACCCAAAAAAGTTTGACCCGTGTAACTTTCATAGCTTATAGGGGATCGATGAGTACTTTTGACTTTATTTTTAATGGTAAACCTAAGGTCTCCACGGAAACTTTGCTCTGTCGGAATTTCTGTTATTTCAATTGTCTAAATTGACCGGACTATTCAAAATATGTATCCTTCAGAACTCGAACCTGGCTTGTATCTTATTTCCCAACACCTACAACCTGTTGGATTTTAACCAGAACATTTGGGTGCCATTTCTTTGCAGGAGTTTCAAAATTAATAAGGTTCTCTTGCATTAGTATGATGACAATTAGCATTGCCATGAGGCTTACACACCTCCTGCACAGCTAAATATTCTCTCCGCTACGAGAATATTAACTCTTTGAGTGGCAGTACACAACATCTCAAACAGCCAAGTTAGGGGGTTTCATTATTGGAACAGCTTTTCCTGTCAGCAGTAGCAAGACCAGAACAAGCAGATAATGACCGTCGAGATCCATGGACTCTCAATAAGATTGAAGGATCAGTCATAACTATTTGATCTGAGTACTATATGTGGATAGTATGAATAATGAATTTGCATAACTTTTTCGTTAGTGGGAGAAACGGTTTCATACCATTGGTAGGACAGGTTTTTCGCTTGAGAAGCCAGCGATTAGGAACCCAGGGCATTTTGGCTGTTTTTGATTAGGGATGTATCAGCTCACCACATAAAACCTGTATGGAAATTAGAAATTGTGTGTTTATTTTATGGCTTCTTTATAAGTAGAATTACCTTATACTGCAATTAGCCAGTTTACCAAAATGTCCTGACAAAATTGGCTCTTAACAGAATTGCATAACAGTTTTGAAATTCTCACCTTGATTTGTACCACAAAACTATTTTGTTGGTACAATATAATACTTATGTTGAGCATCATATTCTCTAAGAGATGAATATAACGTACTGAATGATTCACAGAAAAATGTCAAATTATATTTTCTGTTGCTGTTATGAGTTCTGCTAATAACACGGGTAACTCTATTTCCAATTGCTTGTTTTTCAGTTCTTTGAAAAGCATTATTGTACATTTTGATTTTCATTGAAATTTTCGTAAGCTGATTTTACTATTTTCTTTTTATTGTAGGACACCAATGGATGCTTTCCAATCTGGGTATAAAACCTAAGGCTGGTTGGTCAGTAGACCCTTTTGGTCATGGTAGTACTGTTCCATATCTCTTAGCAAAATCGGGTATCAAAGGGACTGTAATTCAACGAATACATTATGCTTGGAAACAATGGTTGGCTCTTAAACAATATGGAGATTTTCGTTGGATTCCCCAGTGGTCACCTACAGATGCATCAAGTTCACTTCTGACACACAACCAACCTTTTGACATTTATTCTATCAAACATAGTTGTGGACCACACCCATATATATGTCTCAATTTCGATTTTAGAAAAGTTATAGGTGAATATACTGAGTACTCAATCAAGGCTCAAGAAATAAACGATAAGAATATAAAACAAAAAAGTGAACTGCTATTAGAACAGTATGCTAGAACTGGATCTTTGTTTCCTCATAATGTTGTATTAATTCCACTAGGTGATGATTTCAGATACAATATTATGGAAGAATGGGATCAACAATATACTAACTATATGAAAATCTTGAACTATATCAATTCTAATAAGAATATTTATAAGGCAGAAGTTATATTCGGAACACCAACTGACTATTTTAATGAAATAATGAAACGGTATGATCAATTCCCTACATTAAAAGGTGACTTCTTTGTATATTCTGATATATTCTCAGAAGGGAGACCTGCCTACTGGTCTGGCTATTTTACAACTAGACCCTTCATGAAATTATTAGACAGGGAATTGGAGCATAACCTCCGGAGTGCTGAAATTTTGTTCACAGTAGCTTACAATGTAGCGAGACAGAATAAGCTGAAACCTCTTATCAAAATACTTGAAAGGGATTTTGAAGGACTTGTCAAATCTAGAAGAAACTTAGGATTGTTTCAACATCATGATGCTATAACTGGAACTAGTAAATCTTTTGTTATGAGAGATTACGGTCTCAAACTTTTTGAAGGTATCCGAGATACTATTCGTATTCAGCAGAAAGCATTGCAAAGTTTAATTTTTCCAAATGTTCAGATTAAAGCAAATCAAGATCTTATTTTGAGTGACATTGAACGGGAATCTTATGAAAAAATGGCAAAAAAGTTCTCTATGACAGTAGGGCCAGAACAAATTAGAAAAGTGTTACTTTATAATTCCTTAGCACAAACACAGGAACATCTAATAAAATTACGAACCAATACAAGTGATGTTAAAATATTAGATGAAAACAACAATGATGTTCTGTATCAAGTAAGCCCAGTTTGGGATTCCAATCAAGATAACACAAGAATGATTATATCGGAAAGTGAGTATGAGATCGTATTTATCGCCAAATTACCAGCTCTTTCTATAACGACGTATAAAGTTGTACATTTAAGCAACGCTGACTCCAAATTATCTACAATTTATTGTAATAAGTGTCAAAGAGAACTTCATGATGCGGAGAATACTTCACCCACGAATTCTGAACCCATGAAATCGAAATTCACTTTGAAAAATATTCCTTCAGGAGATATTCAACTCGAAAATCATAAATTGAAGGTATTATTCAATGGCAATACTGGTTTTTTGAAAACTGTTACGAGAAAACATAATCCAAAGATAATGCAATGTGCAATAAATTTTGGAGCCTATAGAAGTGCCCAATTTCATTCTGGAGCATATCTGTTCAAACCTGATCCGAACGAAAGAGAAATTGAAAAGGATGTATTACAAGCTTATAAGGATCAAATGAGTATTCTTATTACTTCTGGTCCAGTATTTAGTAAATTAACCGTTATATACGGGAAATTTCTTGTACATAGCGTAACTATTTTCCATGATAATAGTTCGATTTTATCTTCAGGTTTAAATATAGAAAATACAATCGATTTTGAGAACCCTCCGAAGAACCGAGAAACAGAGATGTTTATGAGAATAATATCTGATATCCAAAATGGTGAACCACCTGAATTTTACACTGACTCAAATGGGTTTCAGACTCAAAAACATATAAAAGTAGAAAGAATAGGTATTGAGGGCAATTATTTTCCAATCACTACAATGACATACATTCAGGATGAGAATGTTCGACTTAGCTTACTGACAACACATGCTCAAGGTGCAGCAAGCTGGCAACCAGGATTTTTAGAGGTTATGTTAGACCGCAGAACACTATATGATGATTCAAGGGGTATGGGTGAAGGAGTAGTAGATAATCATCCAACATTACATCGATTCTGGTTAATAATTGAAGATATTTCTAATGAACTTCAATCAAACCTCAATTTGAAACGATTTGAAAATAGCGATGACAATTTCGAGAAAGATGACGTTTTGAGACATTTCAATAATCCAACTGAAGCACCCGATTCCAAACAAGATCGGTATTCCAGGCCGTCGTTGTTTGCGAATCATCTGTCAAATTCCTTAATATATCCAGCCAATATATACTTTTTAGATTCTAGTTATCAAGACTTTGTGAATAGTTCCATTAAACTCATTAATGAACAATTTCCGTGTGACGTCCACCTGATGAATTTGAGAACCCAACCTGATTCGGTTTATTCTCAATTTCCATCAAACAGTGCTCTTCTTCTCATGCATAGACAAGGTTATGATTGTACAGTCAGCAGCAACTATAGGTGTAGTAGTGCTTCATTTGTCGGCAGAAGTGCATTTAATTATGTGAAGGTTAAACATTTTGAAGCAAAAAGTTTAACTGGAATCGAATCGCTGGCAGAAAATGTGTCCAGGTTCGAAGATGTTTACATTGAACCAATGTCAATAAAGACTCTGAACGTTAATTTTGAATGATTGTTATGATTTTTAATTCAACACTTTGTTATGTTGCAGGGAGAATTTAAAGATATTCTGATTATTGTGTTAGTTTATCGTCATCTTTTCGAAAATGCTTAATAAAATAGCATGAATTTTTTATCTCATTTGAGGGAAATTTTAAGAAACAATTTTTCGAACATTATCAATCCACAGGAATTTTTTCGTGTAATTTGATATTCCAGCAGGCATGGTTAATCTCCCAATTATAATTTTTTTTGATGTATTTTTTATAAGTACGAAGTTGCCTAATTTTTATTTATTTCATTGTCTGATTAATCAGCTAAACTATTCAGTTAATGTAAGAATGTAGTAATATCTATTTTAAATCCAATCTTGTTATTTTAAAACACATCACAAATATCAATACTGACGAATTTCCAAGTGTCAAAAGATTTGTTTCTTTTGATAATTTGTTTTGAATGAATGAAATGAAATTTTATTGTGTTCACGATATTCCAATTTGAATGATTTACTTTGTAAACTGTAGATACTTGTAAATAGAAATGTAACTATTTTGTTGATTATTAAAAATTGTAGTGATTATCCATACTTCGTTTATCCATTTACATACTTGTCGGGAATGCACTTGATATAGGAAGAAACCAATGTTTTCAACAATTAAAATATAGTCTGATCTGAAGAATACGGATGCATCTCAAGCGATTGAAATATTTTACAGTATATAACACGATTTCATTAAATGTATGCTATCTGCAATCCAAGCATGTTTTAAATGGAAATAGATGCAATAAACCCGCTTCTGTTTCTTAGATTGGATAATTTTTTGATGATTTTGACATGTCTTAATGTATCGGTATTCACGAAAATAGGTAATTATGCTTGACATATGTGGCTCATATATTTTGAAACGTACCTTACCAAATGGGTTTTCTTTATTAAATCTCTAGGAGTAGCTCATTAGGTATAAGGCTTTACATGGCTTGAGGGAAGATAGACGTGACTGAGGTGATTTCGAAACACCCCCCTATTAACTGAATACCAAAAAATTCGGCACACAGGATCACCTTTGCAAGATATATCCAAAGCGGGACATAAATTTCGAAAGTTTCAGGACCGGATTGAATAAATGTACAAAATTGTGTTTGGAGCGATACAACACCCTGTATAAAGTTTTTTTCAATGATTTGTTCACTGGTGCTCGAACCGCACCTTCTCCTGAAAAAAAAATTGTTATCGCTTTCTACAAGAAATAAACGTGTTAGTAATCTGTTTATGAGTCCATTTTGATTTTTTTTAATGTAGCATCATTTGAGACGTCAGTTTTTCCTGTATTATCTACGTATGGTATTTGACTTATTATACAGGTTCGGACTATCAGTGGAATATTTTATTGCTTAAATGAAGACTGTTGCTATCAAAATGATGAGAATATTGATGAATAAATAATATTATTTATTCAGCACTCTACTACCAATCTTACTTGTGATGCGTTAATTCGGTATTTAACTCTGGTAAAGGTACTGCAGTTTGATTGTTTGTTTTTAAATTCAGACTATGAATAAGTAAGCGAGTGAAAAATTATTTTTAATTATTGCTGCACACGGAAATTAATGAATAGTAACACAATATAAGGAATATAACGATACATGTCGTTTCAACTGATTGCAATACTAGTGCGTGAATATTTCAGAATAATAACACAATAACAGAAAGAAAGTACTGACTGCTTAAACTAATAATTTTCGACACCCAATTTCAGAGATTATTCTCAAAATAGCTGCCACCTTCAGTAATACATATTTCCGAACGTCTGAAAATATGCCTGGCTGCCTTCTGAATAGATTCAGGGTTTCCTCAGACGAAATCACAACTCTCTGTGATTCTTTCTGAGAGTTCTTCCCTTGTGTCAATTTCCCCCTGGTAAACTTTTTCTTTTAGAGAGCCCCTAGAGGGAATAGTCAACCGGATTCAGATCCGGTGATCTAGGTGGCCAAGCGATGGGAATTCCTCTGCCAATCCATCGATCCGTATACTGTTGATTTAAATAATTCCTCACTGGAAGTGCCTAATGAGGACCCGCCCCATCATGGTGGAATATATGACCCCTCATATCAACTTCTGCCATTAATCTGTATAAGTCGTTTCTCAAAAATCCGAGATACCGTTTCCCATTAAGAGTTTCATTGAAAACATGAGGTCCTATTAGTCGATTTTTGTGAAGTGCACACCAAACATTGACTGAAAATTTATACTATGATCTTTTCTTCAAGATAGCTCTCGGATTTTCATAGCACCATTAATGCCTGTTACGAGAATTGTATATTCCATCTCTCGTAAACATTGACTCGTCTGTAAAAAATATCCTACCGATGGATCTTCTATGGTTGATAATATAATTGCAGAAGTCCAATCGCGGTATTTCATCCGCAGGTTCCAAACGTTGAGCAGGTTGAAGATGATAGGGGTGTAGTTTTTCTTCATGCAGAATTCTCCATACTTTCATGTGCGCCATGCCCATTTCATTTGCGATCCTTCGAGTGCTGATGGAAGGATTCTCTATTGCTCTGTTAATGACCTGGTCATCGTTATCAATATTTCTATGGGGATCACGTTTCTTCTCCGCAGATGGAAAATTCCCATGAGTTCTCGAAAACTGGTAAGTTTGAAAGTCACATGGCTGGGAAGTCTTCTGTTCGGAAATCTTGGTTGGTATTTTCGAACCGCTGCTCAGGCATTGCCCTTGCAATATCCATAGACGAACAGAATATCAGCATATTCTTCATTAGAGAATTTTGATATTTCGGTTAATTAAGAAACCTAAAATTTGGTTTTCCTGAGATAGAACGACGAACTAGTATTTTCGAATATAAAATTATTCATACTGACATTCTACTGCCAGAAGATCTATGGTGACAAGCATAGAATGCTCCCATATAAATGAGTACCTATGATTGCTTCAGTGGTTTGAAACTAAAAATGGATTGGGATGCTTCATATAACGAATGAAAGGTTATTCATGTTTCAAAATTTCACAAAGTATTGAAACGACTAAAGCTGTTTTGATGCTCATACACTTAGTATCAGTTTGCTCATAAGTTCCATTATTTCAAATAATCATTAATTTATTCAACATGCACGGATCACTTGGTTTAAATTAAACAGTATACCTATTCTTTGGTGACTAATAGATATCTAACTGCCATAGCCAAATAACAATTTCTTTCTTGAAAAGTCAGATCTATGACAGAACGCCGAGAAATTATCATTCATTTATTATAGAGGCATGTATTCTTGCAGGTGGAGGACACTTCCAGCAATTGATTAGTAGATAGAGTAGAGTAGATAAGCAGAAAACCTCAAGAAGTCACACTAGTTCGACTATTTATCGCAATGCTATACACAGTGTCTGCAAGGAAGGGATCTGTCGAAACGCTTCTTATTCATGTCGGATCCGATCCCAAAGAAAGGAAAGAAGTCCTTGCCCCAAAACTACCGCCCTGTTGCACTTCTTCCCATTATGTCCAAAGTGATGGAGAGAATCATAAATGATATGATAATATCTTGAGTTGCAGGGAATTATCAACGACCGTCAGTATGGTTTTCGCAGGCAGAGATCGACAGGAGATCTGCTCGCCTATGTCACTCATGTTTGTACATCAACGATGGAAAAGCATGGGAAATCTAGAGCAATAGCCCTCGACATCTCTAAAGACTTCGAAAGGGCTTCGCATGCAGCCTTGTTGAATAAACTTGCTGCATATGGGATTCCCGAAAAATTGCGGTGTTGGATTAGTAGCTTTCTTTTAAATAGATCAATACAAATTGTGGTCGACGGTATAACATCTGATTGTTTTCAGTTGCAAGCAGAAGTACCTCAGGGATCTATTCTTTCGCCAACCTTTTTTCTGCAGATGAACGATCTTCTGTCTTCTACAGAGAACAAGATCTTCGGTTTTCTAGACGATTGTACCCTGGCTTCGTCCTTCAGTAGTCTGCGGTCGATTACAGCTGCGTAATCTCAGCGTCAGAGATGACAACAAATCAATAACTTGAATTCTGACTTACAGAGAATATCTGAGTGGGGTCAGTTGAACCTGGTGAGCTTAAACGCGAGCAAGACGCAAGCAACTACGTTTTCTAGAAAGGTCCTCGCTGGAGAACATGTATCAGCAATAGCTAAGTCGGCATCAGCTAAACTTAGTTTTCTTTTAAGAGCCAAGCGATACTTCACGTCATCTCAGCGGTTGCCTCTCTATAAGGCGCAGATTCGACCTGCTCTCATGTATGGGGAACTGCCCCCAAACATTCGTTGAGGGTGTTGGATAGTGTGCAAAAACGGGCTGTGCGCCTCATTGACCACCCGGAGATCACCCGGAATCTCCAACCGCTGGCTTTTAGAAGACAAGTTGTTGACTTTTCTCTGTTTAACAGATACTTCCACGGAAGTTCCGGGAGAACTCATGTTTTGGAGTTCACGTTATATGGCAGTACATTTTACGACCCCTCGAACCTCTATCTATAAGATTTCCTTCGTTTACATCTCCCCAACATCCTACAATTCGACCTTCTTCAAGAAGAGAGTAAACAGACACCTCAATTCTTCCCAGGCGCTCACTCTTGTGGTGTAACAGGTTCGCCTATTCCTGGAAAGCGCACTTAAAAAAAAAGAGTGGTTCAGAAAACCAGCTCCTTCAGGGAAGGATATTTACCTTTCCACGGAAGGTTGAATATTGTTCCTTGAATAAAATTCTTCAATATGTCTACACATATAGCCATAATTTCGCAGATTATCTTTGATGAGATCTGCAGGTAGGTTTTAATTAGCTTTGATTGAAACTTTCGATTTGGCATTCATTATTATTACTTCAAAAAGAAAGGCATTTTTTTCGAAATCGATTTGGTACATTCTGTATCAGCCTAGTTGGCAATACTGATAGCGTACGTGTCTCTGCCGGGGGAATCCCTGTGTACCGCATCTAGAACTAGAGGCTACACGGGCGGTGCCGAAGAAACCTGTATGCCAAGGGACGATCGTTGTTTGTTTATGTGTTGGATTGCGTGTGCAAGTAATTAGAGTAATTGTAATAATTATTAGCGAAACTATTGATTTAAACTACCGAAGTGGAAATAAACGTCTTACAGAAATAATAGGTGAGTAATAAAATAATATTATGAAATATATTATCTTGTCGATGCTATTGCAGTTCGTAAATGTATTTTGTCTTTGGTAAAGTGTGTATAACACAAAACTAACTAAAATAAATTTCCGTCGATGTAAAATAAAATTTTTGTATTGATCTTTTTGCAATGAGTAGGTGGTATGTAGTGATTGTATATCCTATTTGACTAAAACTTTATAGCTTAAGCATCGAATACTAGTACATTGTTATTGGTATTTTTATTTGCTAGTTAAAAGTTTTGTATTCTGTAAGCTCAAAAAATACAATAAAATGAAATAAAGTCTTCGGGAAAAGGTAAGGACGAGTAGTAATTCAACATTGAAGTTATGCTCACGTTTTGCTGGGCTCCGTAACTCAGGTATTTACCAGTGTAAAATATATTATGAATATTTCTCAGGCTGAAAAGGTCAACGATGAGGGCTCCAAGGAAAAATCTTTCTGGAGCTGAAAATAGAAATGGCCGACCTAAGAGAAAATTACCGATCAACAAAGGACATTCTCAAGAAAACAAGGTGTATTACTAAATAATGAGCAACGAAATAACATTTAGGTTCACTGAACGCAACGGTAGGCATTTGACACATAAAATGTGGATCGGAATTATGCACTTCACTCCACTGTCTGCAATTTATTCGCCAGCACTCCACATCAGCGTTGTGTAAAGAGGGTCTCATTAATTAATAATAATAGTAAGTATCATTTTCAATAAAGACAATTTAACTCACAAAGGCAAAATCCTCTGGTGAATATTTTACCAAAAAAAAACATAACGATCAAAATGTTTGCTAACTGAAATATAATCAATCACGCTCTCTAACAAAAACATAAATAGCAACATGTAAATCAAAACAAAATCTGAATGAAAGAACTCCACACCAAAACAACTCAAAATACAAAAAAAAAGAAAAGAAAGTATGAAATTAGAGGTTCTGTATAAAAACGTTCTTTCTATTTATTCTTATATTGGGGAGAATCCAACCCGAAACACAAATGGAGTGCGGACAACAAGACAAAAAAAAATGAAAACAACAGGATTAATTGTTCTTCATGTCTATCAAATTATTTATCGAAAATCTATCCACTTTAGACATCCAATATTTGAGTTCTTTTTTGAACTTCTTAGTATTTTTTATAATTTTAAATTAGGTATGGCAACCGAGAACTGACTGTATCTCGTATTCGAAGGGTGCTCAATGAGTACCTGTTTATTCATATTTATTTTCAAATGATTTAATATAGCATAGCAGAACAGTTGCCTTTTATCCCAAATATCCGACAACTTATACAACGAGTCAGACGAAAAACGAATGTGCTTTTTGTGTATAATTCTGAGAATCCATTTCTGCTGTATCATGAGTTTATTGAGAATGTTATTATAAGCACCTCCCCACGCAGCGATTCTGTATCTCTGCTGAGACTCGACAAGTGCCTTATAAACGATTTTTAGATGTTTATTGTCAACTACGCTAGAAAGAAGCCTAAAAACAGAGACAAGTCCCCTCAGTTTTCTTACCAAATTAGTTATATGAGCATCCCAGTTCAAATGGGAGTCCAAGGTTATGCCCAGGTCCTTACATTTATAGGAACAGGGTATCTCAATAATTGAGCCCTCGTCAGAAATTCTCAAGCAATGTCCGCCTGCCAATCGAAAAAGGAATGTATTTTGTTTTTTGAGAAATTTATCGACAACAAATGCTCTTCCATCCAGTGATTAATGTTTACAAAATCTGTTTCAGCTATCGTTATTAATTCTGACCGACTTTCACTCGTATAAAGAATAGCGGTGTCATCAGCAAAGTTGATTACTTGCCCTTCAGTTTGCAAACTCAATAAACCGTTCATATAAATAGTAAATAACAACGGTCCCAAGACACTTCCATGTGGGACTCCGTACTCTATAGCTCTCACTGAGTTGGAAAAAGACTTCAGAAAGATTAAATGAGCATGAAGAATCACAAACGCACAAAAAGTTTTTATTAATATAGAACGATTAATTCACTCTGTGAAAGAAAAATGGAGACATATTCTATATGTCGTTATGGACTCTGATATATATTTGGCCGCAAACTGTCTTTCTTTCAGATATACTAAAGAAACACTGAGTGATCTCACTGAAAATTTTCCTCAACCTCTACTCGCTAATAACGATCCTACTCTCAAGTATCAGTCAGATCACGTCAAAAAAGGATAGGTTTTCTATTTGTCGAAAACAATGCAAAATGAAATAATCGATATGATGGCAAAAAAGGTCGAAATACCAATATTAATGAGATCAAGCAGGCCAACTATTTCACCATCATGTTTGACTACACTCCAGATGTATCCCATTCAGAACAAATGAGCCAGGTAGGTTATTCGATATATAAAAAAACAGAAACTGGATGTATTATTATATATTAAGGAAAGCTTTATTGATTATATTGAAGCAGATGGAAATACTGAAGAATATACACTCAGCGAATTCTTGAAAAACTAGAAGATTTGGATATGCAAAAATGCCGTGGACAATCTTACGACACGGCTCTAATATGGCTAGGATATACAAAGGCGTCCAATCCAGAGTTATGCAAGGGAACGAGTTGGCAGAGTTTGTACCTTGTCTTAACTCTCCTTATATCTTGTGGGCGTGCATTCACCATCATCATGTCCAGAAGCAGTTAACTTATTTGGGCTTATACAAAAACTTTATTGTCTCTTTGTTGGATCCACCACGCGGTGGAAAATAATGGAGAAGTGTACTAAAACAAACTTAGAAGGAAGAAATCAAACCAGATGGTCAGCTGAACACCAAGCTGTTGCTGCTCTATTAAATAATTTACTGAAAAATGTCAAAGCTCTAAAAGAAATTGAAGAATCCTCTTCAGCCGCAGAATCGAAGTTTGAAGCTGCTCATTCACTACACGCAGTGATGGAATTTAAATTTATCCCCAACTTATGAATTTGGAATAACATTCTTCGAGAGATTAATAGAGTGAACGTTGGAAAACAAAAAGAGGATATTATCATTTCGTGTTATGTGGTCATAATGTAAGGTCTTGTTAAGATCATACAAGGAGTGGGAGAAAAACCAACAGAACAGGGATCAATGAAGCTGCAACTATATTAGAAAAGTTGAAAATCGAACCAGTTCTTCAAAATAAACGAATTTCCAAGAAGAAAAGGCAACACGACGTAATCTGCGAAGACGAACTTAAGACCGGAATTAGCTATTTTCCAAAGATATAAACGTAGTATTTGACAAAATTTCAACAGAAATAGATACAAGGGTAGACACCTCAAAGAGTCTACATGGAAGTTTCGCCATTCTTAGTGACCATGTGTTTTTGAATATGTCGACTGTCCACGATGATCTATAGAAAAATGGAGCTGATTTAGCGCGAAAATATTCAAAAGACTTGAATGCGTATGATTTTTGCCAGGAACTTGCTGTATTCAAAGAACTAGTACCGGGAATTATTGGAAAATCAAGTGCATTCGACCTGTTACAACATCTGTGTAAGAATGACCTGCAAGAAACGTTTCTTGATATTAGTATCGCTTTAAGGATATGCTGCACATTACCGATGGCATCTGCAAGCTGCGAGCGAAGTTTTAGCAAACTGAAAATAATTAAAACCTATCTGCGTTCAACAATGAATCAAAAACGTTCATCTGACCTTGCAATTCTTGCCATTGAAAACACAACTGCTTTTGAGACGGACTTTGATGAGCTAATAGATTCTTTAAAGGAAAAGAAAGCACGCCGTGTAAAGCCGTAGCAAGATGAGAGATAAACAGAACAATGAGAATAATTGAGAAAATGTCTTGATTGTCTGTTGTCTTATTATATAATTGCTATATTTAACTCGATCTCACACCAAAGAAAGAGTTATTAGCTGATAGATAACAGAGAGTGCAAATTTAGTAAAGAGTATTCTTTCGGTCACAGAAATGCCACTTATTATATATTAGTGAGTTTTTTACCAATTTATCTCAAGCGCTCGAGAGAGTTCGAAAAAATCGTAGATCCGGGGCTGCCTCGTCCGCATATTGCGGTAGCAACAGATGATTTTGCAATGCCGCCAATGTATGAGCTTTCTCTGTGCGACTACACATAACTGCGTTAACAGACGACTGATTAGGGTGATTGTAAATGCTATTAGAAATCAACGCGTAGAGACGTAAGGCAATACTCCATCCAGACAACATTGACAAAGTCATAAAAGCATGCTGCCTACTAAATAACTTTGTTAGCAAACGGGATGGTTTATGAAAGTGATACTTTGGTAGTCAATGCATCCAACAGGGAGCACAAGATAATATTTCGTTGATTGCTAGTAAGACTCCTATGAGTTAAAAAAAAATTTTTTTTTTAGAAAATATTTTTTTTAACTCGAAAGCTATACATTCGAATTTATTCCCATTTTTAAATGCTTCATATTTGTTTGGTTTCCAATTTGAAAATGAAATTTTTTTAATAATCAACAATGTAAATTGTTTAACTTAATGTGATTATTCTTCTCCGATATTGAAAACTCCTCCAAATCCTCATTACTTTTGCTACTTCCAACCAGCTCCTTTGTTTCATTATTCGATTTTGTGGATTTCGGAACTCTTTCTTATACTAGTGAGATCAATTTGTCGATGTCCATAGCGAAATCAACTTTTCTCAGGTTATTTAGGTACAAGGTGTACCTAAATAATAATATATAAGATTCAGACTAATCTCAACAGACTACCCCGATTAACTGAAAAACTATTAATTATAAATTTTATTTAAATATCCAGTGAAAAAAATATACGAACATTTCCCCAATAATCAATTATCCGCAAAGACTGTTCCATACTAATGATTCTAATGATTACTCTTCCCGTACAGTACCGACAAATAAAAACGGAAAAACCCCGGACCGCATAACAAGATTGGTAATTTCTGAATATCTACATCAGGGGTGCTCAAACTTGAACTGCTGGCGATCTACCTCAATATTTTCAGAATACTCACGATCGACTCTGAGAGGCTGCAAGTATGTGTGATGCAGGGTTGTCGTACATACACGATACACCCTACCTACCTATGTAGGGTGTACCGTGGTATATATAGATATTAGTTTAGTTAGGTTCTTCTCTATAATATCAATAAAAAAACTCATAGGTATTCAAAATTGCGAGTTTATTGGTTGTTACAAAACAAAAGAGTTACCTATGGTGTTAAATTTAACTATGGAGTGACTTTGGATGTTGAAGCGTGGTACTGCATGTCTTCAGCATAATTTTGAGAAGATGGTACGTAACCACTGAGTGCTAATCATGGGGACATATGATCGTCAGTTATACGATTGCGATATGTTGACTTAATTTTCTTCATTTCAGAAAATGCAGACTTGCACAAGCAAGTTGACCCAAACATTGCCGTCAGTTGATGGGCGATTTGCCTTAGATTCGAATATTTATCTTCAGATACAAAAACCCAAAAATTTTTATCGGATGCTGTAGCTTTGACATGTATATCTGATATAATTGCACCAACTCGTTTTCAACAGAACAGGAGATTATATTAAACTGACTTGCTATTTCAGTAGCTAATTCCTCAACTTGAAAAAGGATAACACATAAATGATGCTATATTTGCCAATTTACTGCAATCATAAAAACGCATTTCGAATTCTCCCAAAATATATTTGATAATTCAGTCTCATACGTATCATAATTCAACTGAGAAATCCTTGTTTTCAAAGACGGGAAATGTTTCAGATCGTTTCTTTTCAGTTGATCTATCATAAGTTGCAATTTACTTTTGAATGCGTTCACTGCACTAATCATCTTAATAATAGTTGTTCCTTTACCTTGAAGCTCCAAGTTAATGGTGTGCAAGTGCATTGTGATGTCAGTCAAAAATCTCAAATCAGTCAGCCAGTTTTCGTTTTTCATCATCTGAGTGTCATCATCTCTTTCGTCTAGAAAAGCTGTTATTTCGGGCAATAATTCTTGAAACCTTTCTAGGAATTTTCCGCGACTCAACTACCTGACGTCCGTGTGAAGAACTAAATCAGTGTGTTCATCTGACTCTCTATCTTCCAACTGCGACTTAAAGAGCCGCCGTTGCAAGCTACGTGCACGGATGGAATTTACAATTTTTGTTGTAATGCCCATAATTTTCTCCGTGTTTAAAACTTTTGAACACAAAACTTGTTGATGTATAATGCAATGGAATGAAAAAAATGAAGGAAAATCTTCATTAGCTCGACACAATGCCACAAAACCGTTTTTGTTTCTAGTCATTGCTGGTGCTCCATCGGTTGTAATGCACACTAATTTATACAGGGATATCCACCGGGACCTTCCGTTAAAAACTTTTTGAGTTCCAATTACAATATCAAGCTGAAATTTTATACTCGGCCATAACTAGCGATTTCCAATTGGAGTGAAATATTTTCGAAGTGATAAAATTTCCGGTTATACCGGAAGTGGGTCATCAGTTTGTTATTTCAAATGGCAATCTACCTTTTTTATTATACATCTAGAACCGACATTTGAGCAAGGCATAAAATACCCAAGTTGTTGGCACTTATCTGTCAAAACTTTTGACAGATTTTATTTATTTTTGTTATAATCTACATTTTTGAGGAACATTTAAAAAAATTGTAGCTCGTAGATCTTTTGCACTACAGACACAATTTTTGCTTGGGTGCATAGACGGAGGATCAAGGAATTTTTTAAGCAGTCTACACAAGTCGAATGTTTATTGCGTTGTTTTGTATGATTTTTTTCAATTTGGCCTTTTTCAAATAGCAATAACTCAATTTTTTCAAATAGCACGTGCCAATTTTTATATCGCCATCAGATGAAGCGTCAAATTTCAGATGGAATTGTATCTGCATGTACTATACCCATCTCTTATAGTTGCGAAATAATTTGGGAATATATTGAATTTTGATGATTTTGCAAGAACTAACAGAGAATGCTTTGAAATATTTGAATCAAGTAGCTGAACTGGCTAAGCTCACCTGACAGGTGCCTAAAATTAATGTACTTGTCACTTCGTTCATTCGAATCTGATATTTCAACAAGAATTGTTGGTAATTTGAAGTGAAAATTTCTGAAAAACACCAGATTGATAATAAAATGGCTGATTATTCAAACGAGGATATGTTTAATCTCTTTTTAATTCATGTAAAACAAAATTCCGAAGTATTAGAAGCAATTTTCTGCAATTTGGAGGAACAAAGAACATAGAAACTAGAAGAAAACCAATTCTCGAGGACGACGACAATCAAATTAATACGCTAGCGTATTTTCGTGGCAATCCACATGCGTTCATTAAGTCAGCATCAATGGATTAAGAAGTGAGTTATACTTCCATTCAAAGGATCCTTAAGAAACATAACATGCACCCGTATTCTTTTATCAGACTATAAAACTTGAAACTAACTGACCTTCCCAAGCGCCTAATTTCTGTGAAAATTTATTAACTCGGCTTCAAGAAGATGAGACAATTCTGCAAAAAATTATATGGTCTGATGAAGCCAAGTTCAATGAAAGTGGAATAACCAACAGGAGAAATCGACATTTTTGGGCCACAGAAAATCCACATTTCATTGAGGTTATTGATTTCCAAAATAAATTCAGCGTGAACGTTTTTGCAATTTCAATGAATGATTTTTTGGCTTATCACATTTATGAGGAAAACCTTAATGGACAAAGATACCTGGAAATTTTGAGAGGAACATTAGCAAATTTTTTAGATGGATTACCCCTTGAAATTCTGAGGGATTGCTATTATCAAATGGATGGTGCACCAGCACATAAAACACGAGCTTTAGATCGGCAGCTAACAGAAATGTTCGAGGATAGATGGTGGGGTAATCAAGGACCAAATTTATGGCCTCCGCGTTCTACGGACCTGACGCTCCTTGATTTTTATTTATGGGGCAAAATTAGAGTGAAGTGTATCTCATTCCTGTAAGAAGTAAAGTAGAGTTACTAGAGCGCATTCATAATGCTTTTCGTAATATTGATCCTGAGGAAACTAGGAGGGCAACTCATCATGTTCGTATACGAGCTGTCAAGTGTATCGAGCAAAATGGGGCCCATATTGAACATTTATTCAGATCGTAAATTAGTTTTCTCCTATGATGTTTGCTATCATTTATTCGTATTAATGTAATTATCTTCGATGATTGGTTTTCGTTTAGTTCCTACAATTTTTATTCATCCGAATTGTAAAAAATTGCTTCTAATGCTTCGAAATTTTATTTTACTCATAGACGGTAAATTAGGAAATTGTTTATTGAATTGCCAGCAATTTCTACCCACTACTTTTTGACATTCTAAAATGAATTAAAAAAAGATTAAATATATTTTCGTTTGAATAACCAGTGGTTTTATTCCAAATGTGTTGTATTATTTGGATATTTTCTATCTGAAATAACGACAATTCTTGTTGCGATATCAAATTCGAATGAACGAAGTGACAAGTACATTAATTTTAGGCACCTGTCAGGTGAGCGTAGCCAGTTCAGCTACTTGATTCAAATATTTCAAAGCATTCTCTGTTAGTTCTTGCAAAATCATCAAAATTCAATATATACCCAAATTATTTCGGAACTATAAGAGATGGATATAGTATATGCTGATACAATTCCATCTGAAATTTGACGCTTCATCTGATGGCGATATAAAAATTGGCACGTGCCATTCGAAAAAATTGAGTTATTGCTGTTTGAAAAAGGGCAAATTGGAAAAATCATACAAAACAACGCAATAAACATTTGACATGTGTAGACTGCTTAAAAAATTCCTTGATCCTTCTTCTATCCACCCGAGCAAAAATTGTGTCTGTAGTGCAAAAGATCTACGAGCTACAATTTTTTTAAATGTTCCTCAAAAATGTAGATTATAACAAAAATAATTAAATCTGTCAAAAGTTTTGACTGATAAGTGCCATCAACTTGGGTATTTTATGCCTTGCTCAAATGTCGGTTCTAGATGTATAATAAAAAAGGTAGATTGCCATTTGAAATAACAAAGTGATGACCCCCTTCCGGTATAACCGGAAATGGTATCACTTCGAAGATATTTCACTCCAATTGGGAATCGATAGTTATGGCCGCGTATAAAATTTCAGCTTGATATGGAACTTAAAAAGTTTTTAACGGACGGTCTCGGTGGATATCCCTATATATTGGTAGCTTGTAGTTTTTTACAAAATTGAAGAGAATGTCAAATAAGTATATCTTCGCCACGGGTCTTCCCCTTCAGAGGAATGATTCTCAAAAATTCTTCCTTAGCCAACATGTCATTGAATACCATCTGAATAAAAATACACAGATGGGTAGTGTCTGTCATATCGGTAGATTCGTCGAACTGTAAAGAGAAGTATGCACATTTCATGATATCGTGTTTTAGTTTATCTGCCATGTCTTGACTCATGACTTCCATATGCCTTGTGACAGTCGGACGAGATAACTGAAGTTCTCCAATAGAAAACATGATTTCTGTTTTATTTTTAAAATCTCCAAAGTCTCACCCGCTTCAATAAATGCTTCCTTCACAACCGATCCATCTTCGAATGGTTTCTTGTGTTTCGCCAATATATGAGATATTTCAAATGACGCGATCGTAGCAGCTTTCGATTGTATGGCTGGTCTTGTGAACATGGTTTATTCTTTTTTCAAACAAGATATCAAATCACGTACTTTTCGTTTTCTTAATTCACTCTGTGGCGGAAAATCGTTTTCATAGTTTGTATGAACCGTTTTATGATGCCTCTCTAAGCTACCACGCTTAGGTATTGCAACTGACGCACGACAAATAAGACAAATGCACTTATCCTTCACCATACAAAAGAAAAATTCTTCTTCCCATTTTGTACTATTTAATAATAATCTTTGTATCATCGTAGTATTGCCTTTAAGTTACAATTCAGAATGACTGCAATTCCTGCGATTCCCAAAATTTCTAGAAAATCGGCAAGAATAAAAAACGCGGCTTCTCGTTGACAAGCAGAGCGCGTTCCTTTGATAAAGCCGTTGCCGCTAGCAGAATGTTATTTTATTACGTAATAAATTTTTGTAGTTTAGTTACCTACTTATTAAAAATATTTTTCTTCTCGGGATCTACTCAAAAAGCACTCGCGATCGACCGTTTGAGCACCCCTGGTCTACATATTGTATTTTATAGGTGAAGAATTTATGCGTCGGAAGAATAAATGTTTATAGGCCATAAATGTTATCTATAGACATGACATTAATAATGGATAAGGAATTATTTTAGATGTTATGCAATTTGTGTAATGAAATAATAATTATTTCCATATTTGATACTGACAGATAGTTCCAATGCTCCGTTGAAAAAACGCAATTGTGATCGCTTTCCTTCGATTCTATGTTTTGTGCCTCCTTCCGTTAACAGTTACAACCACATATTGCCCTGAAAAATTCCCTTAATTACACCGCAACGGAAGATGTGTGATCGCTTCCATAAGTTAATATTGGCTGCGAAAACTAACCTAGACCACTTCCCCGGTGGTGCCACCACAAAATCATCCGTTGCTACTGATATGTGTAGTTGCAGGTTTACAGTGTTTTCGGCTACTGATAGCAACTATTTACTAAACGGCGTAGTAGAATACATGTTAATTTCCTAGTTATCATTATTAAACAAACAGCCGTGCTTGGGTTTTCTCCGCGGTTTATTTCGTCAACAAAATAATTGCCGGAGAAAAATTGAATGTGCGCAGGAGGCCTATGTGTTTAATATGTCGATTTAAAGAAAATATATGAAAAATAGATTTTTAATTCAATAAGATGTCGAAACGTCATAGGAAGTCAAAACGAAAGTGCACAACCATAATATATTTTTCTTTATCGTATTAACGTAGGGCTACGCAAGGTTCTGTCGTATAAAATCTTCTAAAACTAAAGAATCATTGATAATTTTTCCGACATGCTTCACGGCTTTCACTACTTCATCTCAAGGAACAGGACTAATTGAAATGAAACGAATTATAGGAAACTTTTATTCAATCTCCATTAAATTAGGAAATCTTCTGATTTACAAGTAGTAAACATCAATTTTCTGCATATGCAAAGAGACATATAATGGGATGAACGACCTGTTATAGATCTTATCATAAATCTATCTCTTATCGAAAAATAGTCTTGTGCTTCATAGTTCGAAAGTAAACAAAAACGATGTTGACTTTCTATATATATTATATAATTTTTATATTTTGTCGTTCAAATGCAATATTTCGGCTGGTGAATGTTGTTCTATATCATCATGTTCTCTACTGAATACGAATCTGTAGAGAAGACCTGCAACTAGACCTCCTAGCATAGGCCCAACCCACCAAACCTGAAAAATAAAAAAATAGTGAAAACAATTTTCATACTTTTTCTGACGAGTTGTCCCTATACACACAACCAAATTTATATGTAATCACTGGGTAATTCACATTATTGATTGTTTTTAATCATGGATCTTGGACTAGTTGTGAAGAAGGAAGTTTTTTGTTGTAAAAAACTGGATAGTATGATAAGAAATGTTTAATTATCACCACATGTTCGGGATATTGTATTCAGTCGTCACAGAGCTTTGAAACGGTGAATTTCAAAAAGCCTATAATCATAATTGAAAATGCCTTACGTTGGATTGTCCGATCTGCAGAGGGGTCGAATAATTGCTCTCGTTGAAGAAGGGTCGACACAGAGGAATATAGCGGCGACAATGGGGGTATCACAGAGGGTGATTTCAAAAACCTACACCCGATACTTGGAGCTACAATCTCTGCAAAATAGGCCTAGGAGAAGTCGCAGGAAGATCTTTCCTGAATAACAAGACCGCTTCTTGTGGCAAATTGCAAGAAGAGACCCTAGTGCGTCGCACCCCATACTCCAAAGGCAATTTCTGGAAGCAACAGGCATCAGTGTATCAGTCAAAATGATACGTCAAAGACTTCGTTCAAGGGATTTATACAGCAGTAGGCCCTTATGTGTTCCAGAGCTAACCAGACAACAAAAAATGAACAGACTTAATTGATGTATCGAGCACCAAAATTGGAATATTTCGGATGAGACCAGAATTGGTGTTCGATTAGATGACCGTCGGATTCGGGTTTTGAGGGCTCGTGGAAGACAAGCTAGACTCCGAGCAGCAAGTTAAATTCTGAAATACTGAGGGGACAGTGTGATGTTTTAGGGCGGCATTATGCTGGGAGGCAAAACAGATTCGACTAATTAATAAATTACGTGGAACTAGTGCCGGAGCCCATAGTAAGACTCGGGCGAGGTGCTCACAGTGAGAATTTCACTTTTATGCAAAATAATGCTCCTCCGCATACCAGCACCCTCGCGCGACATTATCTTGAAACAGGGGAAATCGCTATTTTGGACTGGCCAGCTTGCTCTCCAGACCTAAACCCTATCGAATATTTATGGGATAATCTCAAAAGGAAAATTAGATCGCGACAGGATAATCCAAGAACCCCACAACAGCACATCCAAGCCGCCATTGAAGAGTGGCAAAATATCACCCCAGAGGAGGTCGAATACCTAATCCAAAGCATGCCTAGACGGATTCAGGCTTGTATCAGGAGAAGAGGAGATAATACAAGCTACTGAGGTCGAGAAAAAACACATATTCCGTGAGAAAACAATTTTCAATTTTTTAACTACATGCGGAAACAGTCTCTTATTGTCTTTTATCTGTTTCTTTCTTGAAATAAACCTCAATTCATTTCTTTTTTCAATTGAAATATCTCAAAAAGGATCAATTCTAATGCATACATACGGGGTGCTTTAACGAAAACTAAACAGAGGCTATATCTACCAAGAGATTCATTTCTGATCAAAACGCAAAAACAGGTTGATTTTTGTTTCAAGGGGGACATCTTATGGGGTACAATACTTGCCTGAAATATCAACTCCCTAAGCGGGGGTTGCAATCCTTGAACATTTTGAATAGGGAAGATGGGTCGAGTGATGACTCAAAAGAAAGGTGGTATGTTTGTCTACATTGACTTGAACGAATTTTCATTTTTAATTGAAAACTGTAAAAGATACAGGGTGAGCAACTGAAAGATAGGGAAGACTATTTCCCTGAGACTATTCGAGTTTCAGTGATGTAAAATGGAACAGATCCATGCTGATCAATGGCAGTCATCATGAAGTATTATTCACATCTCGAATTTCAACCCCTGGAGCAGAGGTGACAACCCTTAAACATTTGGAAGAGGGTAGATGGGTCGAGTGATAACTCGAAAGAAAGGTATTATCTTTATCTGCATTCCCGTGAAAGAATTTTCATTTTATATTGAAAACTGTAGAAGATACAGAGTGAGCCACTGAAAAATAGAGAAGACTATCGCCCCAAGACTATTGAAGTATTAGTGCGAGAAACTGAAATATATTCATTTATATCAAAGATGACAGCCTTTGATCTGGAATGAAACTGTTCCTTTTTTTTGCACTGATACTTGAATAGATCAGGGCGATAGATAGTCTCCACTATTTTTCAGTAGCTCACTCTTGATCTTCTACAGTTTTCAATCAAAAATGAAAATTCGTTCACAGGGATGCAGACAAAGATAATACCTTTCTTTCGAGGTATCACTCGACCCATCTACCCTCTTCCAAATTTCAAGGGAGGTCATCCCTGCTCTAGGGGTTAAAATTCGAGATGAATATGGTACCTGATGATGACTGCCATTAATCAGCATGGATCTGTTCCATTTTACTTCACTGAAACTTGAATAGTCTCAGGGAAATAGTCTTCCCTATCTTTCAGTTGCTCACCCTGTATCTTTTACAGTTTTCAATTGAAAACGGAAATTCGTTCAAGTCAATGTAGACAAAGATACCACCTTTCTTTTGCTTCATCATTCGACCCATTTTCCCTATTCAAAATGTCCAAGGATTGCAACCCCCGCTTAGGGGGTTGATATTTCTGGCAAGTTTTGTACCCCAAAAGATGTCCCCCTTGAAACAAAAATTGACCTGTTTTTGCGTTTTGATCAGAAATGAATATCTTGGTAGATATAGCCTCTGTTGTTGCAAGGACGCCCATGATCTCCTGCGAAATTTGAGACCATAATAATGGAAGTACCTTCGCCCACTGATCATCGTTTTCAGGTTGTGGCTGATTGCCAAAAAGAGCTCGTCCTAGTAGATCCATGTTTGTTGGATTTATATGAAAAGAATGTGGCAGAAGTGAATGCTGATCAATTCCGTCTTACTTAAAACCACACGACTAATTTCGATGGGGCTACATATAATCTTGGGTTTATCCGGTAGGATCTTGCTCAATTCAATGAGCTAGCAGGACGTTCACAATTTTCTTTGTGGGTTGGAAGTGAGCAATATCGTATAATATGCCAATGAAATTTTCACCAAAATTGGCTCAAACATTTCGTGAAACAGTCTTGGGTGTATACCTGTTCAGTCGTTTTTCTCTACAAATAATTTTGCTTTCATAAACCGTTGTTTATACCTGTCCTCCAGACAGGAATACGTTGATATTGCTATTCAACCCAAATCTTGATTCCTCCCCAAAACGAAATTTCATTCTTCGTGTTAATGTTCGTGTCTCGCACCCATCTACTCGCCTTCGCTTACAATTCAATTCATCCAGAAAATATATTCGAATTTACTATTTTAAGTAAAGTTTTAAGTGTATTTGTTTGTTTGTTATTCCTTTAACGTGCTATATTTCCGCCTTTCGACCAATGACACGCCGGGGAATTCTGTCACCTCACTAACCCGGGAATTTTTGCCGAACCCCTCTCGTGTCGAAGGAAGGGATCTTAAATGTCCAACACATCTCTGTTAGACAGGACCGACGGCTTTACATCTCCTCCGAAAGATGGATACTCAAGCGATTCCCAGAATCCGAAAGATCGCACCGACTTTGTGTGGATCGAACCCAGGTAACTCTGCGCAGGAGACGAGCATCGTATCCCCTACGCCACCGAGCCGGCTCTAAGTGTATTTAACACATTGCACAAACAACCCGAACAAGGTAAACAATAACAATCAAGAAACAGCTGACTTGTTGGAAGGTGAAATTAAGAAGATAAATTGTACAGGTATTTCTATTCCTACGAAAAACACTAATTTTCCAATAAATGGACAGCAGAATAATAAATATTCGGACGTCGGGGCAAAAATGAAAAGACGTAATCCCACTGTTATGATCGGGAATAAAATAAATACCGGGGATAAACTGAAAGCTATACCAAAAATGAAATATGTTCACGTGTATAGGTTTCATCCTGATACCAAGCATGAAGATGCGTCCGATTACGTAAAAGCAAGTAAAGACACAATCAGCTGCGAGAAATTGAATTCAAGAAATTCTGAAATTTACTGGTCTTTTAAGATAGGTGTTAACGAGAACGATAATGAAAAACTATTGAGTTCTTCATTTTGGTCTGAGGGGATTTGCGTTAGGCAGTTTTTTCAAAGATCCAAAGTGCAGAGCCGGAATCAGTGACAAATGGTGAACGAACTAAGATAAATCGAGTAGTGATTTTGCACCTCAATGCTCAATCTGTTAAGAATAAAATCATTCTGCTCAACGCTCATGTGAATGAACTTGCAGAGCATCTCAACTTGGTGAATATATTGTATTACTGAGCACTTCCTTCTACAAGATGAAGTGGATAACTTCATTGTTTAGAACTTTCACACTGTATCATCATTCTCAAGATCTACCAGGCGAGGAAGTAGTATTATTATGGCCAGGAATAACCTGACTTGTCATGTAGTAGAGGAATTGCTGAATTTTTCGTTACCACTTCACTGTGAAGTTTCAGCGATCGATGTTTCAGGGGAAAACTTGATGGTCGTAACTGTTTACCGCCCACCAAAGGCAATTATGTTATTTTTACTGATGTTTTTGTGCAAATTTTGAACTATCTGTCCACAACAAAAAAAAATGTTGTAATCAATGGTGATTTCAATTTACTGTTCCATTCAAACAACAATTTATATGTAGAGTTCAAGGACTTATTATGTCTTTTGGATTCGAACCTACTATTTTTCAGCCTACTCGTGGTACCAATTGCTTTGACAATATTTTGATCAATTTCAAGAATTTTCGAGGTTATAATAGCTGTGTGGTTGACTCCGGCTTGTCGGATCATGAGGCAGTGGACATCGTGGTTGATTCAAGTCGAATATTTCAGTATAAAACTAAGTTGGTGAGTAGGCCTATTTCTCTTTCCGGGAAGCAAAATTTTTTTGATGTTATCAGCGTGGTGGATTGGGGTTTCGTAAATCTACCAAACCTGGATGTTGCTTCCAAGTTTCGCGTGTTTCTAGACGTCTTTGCCAGGGCTGTTGATGTGTCTTTTCCGGAAAAATAAAAAAGTTTCCAACTTAAACTCCAACTTGTGGTTTGGCTGGTTCGATGATAAACTTAGAAAAAAAGGGAGAGTTAACATCTTCTTAGTGAAATGAAGAGGAATTATCCTAACGATAACAATATTAAGATGGCAATAGCCCATCATAAAGTTTCATATAAGAATGATCTGCACAAGGCAAAGTCTCAGGCTTACGAACGACACATTG
This sequence comes from Cryptolaemus montrouzieri, assembly GCA_013387265.2. Classification (NCBI taxonomy): domain Eukaryota; kingdom Metazoa; phylum Arthropoda; class Insecta; order Coleoptera; family Coccinellidae; genus Cryptolaemus; species Cryptolaemus montrouzieri. The sequence goes on from JABFTP020000144.1 coordinate 39,367,494, forward strand.
TAAACAGTGGTAACAAAAATAAGGCTTGTTGGGACATACTCAACGCGAATAGAAAAAATAAAAAGTCATTTGAATCTGAACTTGACCCTAATTCGATCAATTCTTTCTTTCTTGAAATTCCCACGAAAATTAGGAAAGAAATTCCAACTTGCGGTAAGGACTTCTCAGATTATTTGGGTGATTTCCACATTCCCGATGGACCTCAATTCTCATTCAATCACGTTTCGTATATTCAGGTTAGAGATATTTTTAATCAAATGAAAAATAAGAGTAGCACAGATCATTACAACTTGAATATAGGTTTGATCAAACTTGTTCTGAATTTCATCATATATCCGCTTACAAAGTTGATTAATTATTGCATTGACGAAGGCGTGTTTCCTGATTCCTTAAAGATTTCGAGGATCATTCCGATCCACAAAGGGGACCCAACAACCGATATGAATAACTTCAGACTAATTGCGTTGCTCCCTGTGTTTTCCAAAATATTTGAAACATGTCTCAAGATTCAAATAACTGAATATTTCGAATCATCTGGGTTCTTTTTTGTGAATCAGTTTGGTTTTCGGAAGTCCAAATCTACGTGTGATGCAATAAACAGGCTACTTGAGTACATAGTACGCGGCATAGAGAATGAGTTCGTTGTGGGTAGTTACTTCTATGACCTGAGAAGGGCCTTTGATCTAATGAGCGCATCCATTCTTACCAAAAAACTGGGTCACTACAATTTTAGTACATCCAGTTTTGATCTAATTTATTCTTTTCTCACTAACAGAGTACAGTACACATTGGTTAACGGGGTCCCATCCGAGCTCGGTGAGGTCGCCAGCGGCGTCCCACAGGGATCTATATTGGGTCCCTCTTCATTCATTATCTTTATTAATGACTTAGTAGAATCTGCGGGCGCTGCTGATCTTCTGTTGTTCGCGGATGACACTGCCGTGATCGGGGAAGGCTCTAGTGAGATAGAACTTTTATCTAAAATGAATACCACTCAAGCCACTTTCTTTGATTGGTTCTGTGCTAACGAACTAAGTGTCAACATTAATAAGACCTCTAAGATTATAATTACCTACAGGAAAGTTAATTTTGTTACTCCACCAAGCGTTAAGTTCCTTGGGGTAAGACTCGATTCTAAATTGAGCTGGGAGCATCATGTCGATTGCCCAGCGGCTCGGATTTCTTGAGGCATTTTTCTGCTTCGAAACCTGATTAAGATGCTCCTGGGAGTTATGATTCGTTCCGCCTATTTTTCACTAATTCAATCCCACATATGTTATGCTTTGACAAGAAGGGGCCATTCAACACATGTTAGTAGAATTTTTGGTTTACAACGCAAAGTCATACGAATTATTTCAAATAAACAATACCGAAACGAAGTTAGAGACACTTTTGTCTCTCTCAAAATCAAGACATTTCCTTCATTGTATATATTACAATGTTTATAGGAGGGAAAAAGAGATAATAGCCATTCATTAAATAGAGATTTTCATGATTATCCTACCACGAGAGGCTGTAACATACGTGGAGACTTTCTACGTCTGGAATCGAGTAGGTTTAGTAGAAACTAATATAATAAGATATTTCTTAACTAGTTGTCGGTGACTATATGATCACTTTCATTCGATAATTTCAAGAAAACCCTGAAAAAATTTTTGATTGTGAACCCCTTTTACTCCACTGTTGAATTTTTAAACTGTCCGCTTACAGTAAACTCTTTTATTTTGTAATTTTTAATTGTATTTGTGTTGTCTATACTTTTTTATTTTTACACTAATTGTTTGTAGCTTATGACATGTGCAAACTACTTTGTGAAACCAGTGCAAGCACGCAATAAATCTATTCTGTACTATTCTAAATGTGAAAGGTGCCGTATATACATTCGGGTAGGACGCGTGCCGGGTCCGCTTGTAAAATATAATATATATTAATTGATATTCATTATTAATTTTGCAGAATTTTTTACATATTATCCTAGTTTTATGGTGTTTCTTCCTATACAGGTATCTCCTGTGAAATATCTCTGTTTCCAACATTTCTGGCAATTAAAGTGAATAAAATATTTTATGGCAATTGATTGCTTTCAGTAAAATGTAAATTCTATGAAATGATTTTTAAAGAAATCAAAACAAAGTTTCTTGGTGCAACGTTTGTTGATTGAGTAGTCCTTCATTCTTAATAAAGTGATGAATGAAGAAATTGTATTGAGTATTCCTATAATAATACTAATAGAAACGGATTTTTTTACCTTGTATGCTTACATGACGATGATAGTTTGATAATATGACTTACCCACCAGTTATTCCAATCACCGTTAATTAAAGCTGGTCCAAAAGATCTAGCAGGATTCATGTTGGCTGTAGTAAAAGGTCCCTTTAATGAAATGATAATATTATTGAATTTTTATATACACATATTGTGTATGTTATATATACTGGGTGATTCACCAGTGACGCGGTGCTCTGTAGCTCGTACACTCTTGAAAATTTCATTTTTGTTCGAACGATATTGCATTTAGAAAGTAAAAATCTACTTCAGCACTTCAGCAATTTATTTTGAAGTAAACAGGGTGTCCCAATTTTCTGAAAAATAATCTTGAGAGGTTTTTTCAGATTAGAAGACCACTTTTTTGTTGAAGATTCAAGAGCTTCCTAAACTCTGCTATAATGTCTTTAAGTAATTAGTTTTTCTGGTGAGGATTTTCGTTCATGAAAATAGGCTCTCACATCATCGCATGCTCTTTCGGCCAGAGAGGATGATTACTTTTTTTCTTTCGTTTTCTTATTGCCCAAAGATAGCTTCATTGATGAATTGAAATAGATTATCTTCATTTAATACAGGAGTGACCCAAAAAAATTATTGAATATTGTAATTTTAAAAATATCATATCTTGATTTTTTCAAATAGAACATCCTGTATTTTACTATTCATGTCAACGCATAAAATATTGTGCCATATTTTTGCAGAAGTAACTTTATATATATTTATATTTATTATTTTTTATATTCGACCATTTTCGAAATAAAAAATAAACTAAAGAAATAAAATCAGAGGTTGCGAAAGAAGGGTTTGTTAGTACCTATTATTATACTTGATCAGAGAAATGGAGATATTTTGAGGTAGTCGTGTAAGAAAAACGTAATAGATTGGTTTTTGGCGAGATCATCTACAGTGTGTTGAACTATTTCAATGAGTGTTCAAAATGTTGCCCGTTTCTCTGTAGATACAACTCAATCCTTCTGAGGAAAGACCGTTGAATTCTCGACAGCATTTGCTGATTAACTGACTGAAAGACGTCGACTATTCTCTGTCTCATATCCAACTGTGTAGTAGAAGGAATCTGGTAAACGATGCCCTTAATATAACCCCACAAGAAAAAATCTAGTCTTGTAAGGTCCGGAGACCTAGCTGGTCATCTAACAGGACCACCACGTCCTATCCATTTGTTTGGAAATACTTGATTCAAATGGTCCCTAACCCGATGTGAGTAATGTGCCGGTGCTCCATCCTATTGAAACCACAAATATTGTCTTATATGCTCTGCTAGATCGTCAAGTAACATTGGTAGATGATTTTGCAAAAAAAAAATTCATATATATATTGAGGTTCCCTTCGAAGAAGTGCGGACCAATTAGATATCCATCTACAAAAGCGGCCCATACATTCAAGGACCAATGATGCTGGTGATCTATTTGTCCTATAAGGTGTGGATTTTCCGTGACGTAATAATGAAAGTTGTACCTATTAACAAGCCCATTCTTGTGGAAAGTTGCCTCGGCCGAGAAAAGAACTCTGCTAAACATATTTGGATTTTCCGCTACTTTGTAGCTTGCCCAATTGCAAAAATTGATTCGATTTTCATAGTCTTGATTGTTCAGTTCCTGGTGCAGCTGTACATGATTTACATGAAATTTATTCATTCATTCTCTGAACGGAAGTTTGACTCATATCTGTTAACTGAAAAATCTTTCTTTGGCTTTTATATGGGTCATCTGTCACTGTCAACAAAACTGATAACTGGTTGTCTTCAGTTGTAGAAGTGTTTGGTTTTTCATGTTTTTGTAAGCGATATTACCCGTTTCGATAAATCTAAGTTTTTCAAAGCATCTTGCATCAGGATGCCTCTCGTCTGGAAACTTTTGTGCATAAACTCTACTTGCCAACAAAGAATTTCTATCACACTCACCCAGAATAAAAATTATATCAACCATTTCTTCTTTGGAGAACATGGTGGTCGATTGAGAAAATTGGATTCAAACCTCACTTTAACAATGATTAATAACGAAACACTGATAAGATCACCATGTAAAATGCAGAATATGATATGTTCGGACACCTGACAGAAGGCACAAATAAAAAAAATGTCAACACATACCTCGTTTTACGTTTTAATCATCTTGATTTTATCATTCCTTAAAAGAATTATCTTGTTTAGGTTTCATTTTTTACTCCTTGAACCATTACAGAAAAAAAACTTCTGTGCGAATAATGATGCATGTTGATGAGTTTGATATGGATTGTAGAACTTTCTTCAAAAATTTTTACAAATAATCGAACATTTCGAAAATGATCGGAGATAAAGATAAGGTTACTTCTGCAAAAATATAGCACAAAGTTTTATGCGTTGACAGAAATAATAAAATACAGGATATTCCATTGGAAGAAATCAAGATATGATATTTTTAAAATTACAATATTCAATAATTTTTTTGGGTCACTCCTGTATTAAATGAGGATAATCTATTTCAATTGATCAGTAAAGCTATCTTTGGGCAATAAGAAAACGAAAGAAAAAAAGTATTCATCCTCTCTGGCCGAAGGAGCATGCAAAAAAGTCTTCCAATCTGAAAAAACGACCCAAGATTTTTTTTATAGGAAATTGGGACAACCTGTTTACTGCAAAATAAATTGCTGAAGTAGATTTTTACTTTCTAAATACAATACAGTTCGAACAAAAATGAAATCTTCAAGAGTGTACGAGGTACACAGCATCGCGCCACTGGTGAATCACCCAGTATATATATAAATATATATATATATATAAAAAAAACGAAAACTTAACACCAATATGGAGAATCGTTCGGACCCGTCGATTTCTGATTCGAGGGAGAACTTTTCCGATTTTTCTATCCCCATAACTTCAACCTCCTACCGGGAGGATGAGGAAAGTTGCGATACCGCATTATAAAGATCTTATCGAGTACTTTCTGACCCTAAATTGGATTTAGTATTAGTCGATTGTTCAAGGAATCGCTACCTAAATGACTGAGACATTCTGAAGAATAAATACATGAATGATTGGATTAAAACGTTCAAATGGCTATGAAACTAAAACAGATAACTGGATCCGATGTATGAATTGCAAAATAATTTAGTATTATTTATCACTGCTTCTCAAACAACGAAAAGTTTAGGAATATCTGATAAATAATTCTTGAAAAATTATCAGTATATCGAAGGGATGATTACCTTCAAACTCATTAGTTCGATTGTTATCATTAGTTATATAGTTTACATATACTACAACTGATTGGCACGAAAAAAGAGTTGGTCTAGAAAAATGCGTTTCAATTCCATAATGAACTGACTTGTTGAAAAATTCATGAGTTACTGACAAATCCAACTCAATTGAAACATATCAAGGGCTCATTGCCAACAGTTTTTCTAACTAATCTGTATTTATTATTCTTATTCGTATAATATACAGGGATATTCACCGGGACCGTCCGTTAAAAACTTTTTGAGTTCCAATTACAATATCAAGCTGAAATTTTATACGCGGCCATAACTGGCGGTTTCCAATTGAAGTAATATATTTTCGAAGTGATACAATTTCCGGTTATACCGGAAGTGGGTCATCACTTTGTTATTTCAAATGGCAATCTACCTTTTTTATTATACATCTAGAACCGACATTTGAGCAACGCATAAAATACCCAAGTTGTTGGAACTTATCTGTCAGAACTTTTGACAGATTTAATTATTTTTGTTATAAACTCGATTTTTGAGGAACATTTAAAAAAATTGTAGCTCGTAGATATTTTGCACTATAGACACAATTTTTGCTTGAGTGGATAGAAGAAAGATCAAGGAATTTTTTAAGCAATCTACACATGTCAAATGTTTATTGCGTTGTTTTGTATAATTTTTTCAATTTGGCCTTTTTGAAACAGCAATAACTCAATTTTTCCAAATGGCACGTGCCAATTTTTATATAGCCATCAGATGAAGCGTCAAATTTCAGATGGAATTGTATCAGTATGTACTATACCCATCACTTATAGTTCCGAATAATTTGGGAATATATTGAATTTTGATGATTTTGCAAGAACTAACAGAGAATGCTTTGAAATATTTGAATCAAGTAGCTGAACTGGCTACGCTCACCTGACAGGTGCCTAAAATTAATGTACTTGTCACTTCGTTTTTTGGAGTTTGATATTTCAACAAGAATAGTTGGTAATTTGAAGTGAAAATTTTTGAAAAACACCAGATTGATAATAGAATGGCTGATTATTCAAACGAGGATCTTTAATCTCTTTTTAATTCATGGCGAATGACAAAACGTGATGGATAGAACTAGCAGGCAATTCAATAACCACTTTCCAAATTTGGCGCCTATGAGTAAAACCGAATTTCGAAGGATTAGAAGCAATTTTCTGCAATTTGAAAGAACAAAATACATAGAAACTAGAAGAAAACCAATTCTCGAGGACGACGACAATCAAATTATTACGCTAGCGTATTTTCGTGCTAATCCACATGCGTCCATTAAGTAAGCATCAATGGATATTGGATTGAGTTATACTTCCTTTCAAAGGATCTTTAAGAAACATAATACACACCCGTATCCTTTTATCAGACTATAAAAATTGAAACCAACTGTCCTTCCAAGCGGCTAAATTTCTGTGAAAATTTATTAATTCGGTTTCAAGAAGATGAGACAACTCTGCAAAAAATTATATGGTCTGATGAAGCCAAGTTCAATCAAAGTGGAATAACGAACAGGAGAAATCGACAAATTTGGAAATTGGTTATTGAATTGCCTGCAAGTTCTATCCACCACTTTTTGACATTCGCCATGAATTAAAAAGAGATTAAACATATCCTCGTTTGAACAATCAGCCATTTTATTATCAATCTGGTGTTTTTTTTTCAATTAAAATTACCAACAATTCTTGTTGAAATATCAAATTCGAATGAACGAAGTGACAAGTACATTAATTTTAGGCACATGTCAGGTGAGCGTAGCCAGTTCAGCTGCTTGATTCAAATATTTCAAAGCATTCTCTGTTAGTTCTTGCAAAATCATCAAAATTCAATATATTCCTAAATGACTATAAAAACTATAAGAGATGGGTATAGTACATGCTTATACAATTCCATCTGAAATTTGACGCTTCATCTGATGGCTTTATAAAAATTGGCACGTGCCATTTGGAAAAATTGAGTTATTGCTGTTTGAAAAAGGCCAAATTGAAAAAATTATACAAAACAACGCAATAAACATTTGACATGTGTAGATTGCTTAAAAAATTCCTTGATCCTTCTTCTATCCACCCAAGCAAAAATTGTGTCTATAGTGCAAAATATCTACGAGCTACAATTTTTGTAAATTTTCCTCAAAAATCGAGTTTATAACGAAAATAATTAAATCTGTCAAAAGTTCTGACAGATAAGTTCCAACAACTTGGGTATTTTATGCCTTGCTCAAATGTCGGTTCTAGATGTATAATAAAAAAGGTAGATTGCCATTTGAAATAACAAAGTCATGACCCACTTCCAGTATAACCGGACATGGTATCACTTCGAAAATATTTTACTTCAATTGGAAATCGCTAGTTATGGCCGCGTATAAAATTTCAGCTTGATATTGTAATTGGAACTTAAAAAAGTTTTTAACAGACGGTTCCGGTGGGTATCCCTGTATATCTCATTTAGTAAATGGTTGTAACATCTGATTTGGAACACATCATAATTGATAAGTAACTCATAATTGCACTAGAAATGATTGTTTTAATTCAGTTATTTTTATTACAATTTTTAAACTGCCAATAAGATTTTCTGAATTGATGAAAACATTTAATGATAAAATTATACTTACACCAGCCATCGCGAGAACAGCCACAGCTAGACCAAGTCTTATTGTGAGCGAGTCATGTTTGGTAGAATTCCTACAATCCCAGACAGCAGCGCAAACCATAACGAGCATGAAAGTTAGTGCGAACTCAATACTTGCTCCTTGCAATGGTGTCACTTTATTACCGAGATTTGGAGAGCAGATACCAGTTGAATTACCATCACCCAGAAAACCATCTGGGGTGATAACCTAGAATAAATTATTCTTCGATTTTCATTTCATCTATGCAAAGTTTATTTTACTCAAAAATTAAAGCCAATAGACAATGTGGTATATTCGCTGGTTGAACTTGAGAACATTTTGTGGCTGATTTAGTGGCTCCACAAACAAAAGGCATTGCCGGGTTTGTAGCTCCAAAAACTAATTCACGTAAGATTCAACTGCCTCTATACAGGGTGTTACATAGTAGAATATCACAACTTGAGAGAGTAAATCGACGTGCAATTTTAGGGGAAAAAGTTCATATAAACATATGTCCGTAAAACTTTGTTACCGAGCTACAGGTTGTTGAAAATTCCGGAAAAAATTGGTTTTTTCTTCAAAACTCCTGCAGTTTTTGGGATATTCAGCCCAAATTTGGGATGCAAGCTATTTTTTACAGCCTCCATCATAACACGTCCAAAATTTCAACTAGAATCTCCAAGGTGTTTCCTTTTCCGGAGCCATGTCGTCTTTTGCTCTTTCAAACTTTTTGCAGTACGCCGTACAATCAATTCTCGTCAACTTCGTTGAATTTAGAAACTTTTTTGACACCTGTAATTTTTTCGTATCTCCGACCGTTCTCGAGCAAAAAATTATTAATTGATTGTATGCGTTCACTGAATTGAAAGCACTTCTATTTAAAGAAATGACTAGTAGGCCGTAAAAAGAAATGGCCAATTTTACTAACGCCGAATGGGCTGATATCCATTACTGACGGAAACACAACAGAAGCTAGGCGATTATATCAGGTACGCTTTCCAAATCGAGTAACACCAGACAGGCCAACATTTTCAAATATCCACAGAAGGTTGAGGGAAACTGTTAGTTTTACTGCAAATAATCATTTAAATTGTTCAACTCAATATATGAGAACTCCAGATATAGAGGAAGCAGTTTTGAATTGTATTGATTCGAATCCTCATGTGAGTACAAGAAAAATTGGAAATCAGTTGAATATTTCACATGTTCTAGTTTGGAGGATTCTCCACGTTTTTTTATAGTACCCGTTTCATATTCAACGCTCCCAAACTCTATTTCCTCGAAATTTTCTTTCAAGACTGAATTTCTGCCGATCGTTATTAGATAAAATTAGAAAAAATGCTCATTTTGATAATGTGATAATGTTCACAGACGAAGCTAACTTTTCGAGACCTGCTATCACAAATTTTTACAATAATCATTATTGGGCTGAGAAAAACACCCATTTGATTGAAGAATCTCATCATCAAGAACAATTCCCACTAAATGTCTGGGTCGGAATAATTGTAAATTATTCGATTGGGCCATTTTTTTTGCCTAACAGACTAAACGGTCCCGCTTATCGGCAAATTCTTGAGGAGGAGTTACCTATATTGCTTGAGGATGTGCCACTTTTGGTGAGAAAAATAATGTGGTTCATGCATTTCAGTGGAGAAGCTAGAGAATTCTTGAATAATACATTCAACAACCGATGAATAGGTCGGGGTGGGCCAGAAGCATGGCCTCCTAGGTTGTCAGACTTAAATAGTTTAGGCTTTTTGTTATGGTGATATCTCAAAAGTTCAGCTCTCAAGAGAATTGAGAAATCAAATAATAACCTCTAGTGACACGATAACAAATACCCCAGGAATATTTCAAAGAGACCGTCATAATATCCGAAGAAGGATAGAGGCCTGTATTCTTGCAAGTGGAGGACACTTCCAGCAATTTATTTAGATCTTAATTGTTCTTTTTTTTTCAGTTTGATATTGAATGAGCATAAGTTGAGTCTCAGAAGACGAGTTATCAAAACAAAAGCAACTTTTGGGTATACCTATCGAGTACTTCTATTATTTTTTTATTTAGCGAATAACATACGATTCAAATAATTCAAATTCAATAATTTTTCACTCGAAAACGGTTGGAGATCCGATAAAATTACAAGTGTCCAAAAATTTCTAAATTGAACGAAGATGAAGAAAACTGATTCTACGCTGATCAGGGGCGTACTGCAAAAAAGTTTGAAAGGGCAAAAAGAGACATGGCCTCGGAAAAGAAAACACCTTGTGAATTTCAGTTGAAATCTAGGACGTGTAATGATGGAGGCTGTGAAAAAATGCTTGAATTCCAAGTTTGTGCTGAATATCTCAAGAACTGCAGGAGTTTTGAGGAAAAAAAACAATTTTTCCGGAAATTTCAATACCCTGTAGCTCCGTAACGAAGCTTTTGCACACCTACGTTCATATGAACTTTTTTGCTCAAAATTGCACGTAGATTTACCACCTCCAGTTGTGACACACTATTATGTAACAGCCTGTATTTGAGCCCTATTTATACGATATTTTCTGAAATCTATGGCAGTCATATGACCGATCACATATTACATGGATAATGTCATCATAATTCTTCAATGAATGTGGAAATATCAATCGCTCGGAATTTCTATTTCATTTCAAGTTCAACTGATCTTAATATCTGTATATCATAAATATCAACTTTGCAACAGTCTTATTAATGATGTTACTTTTTCACGCTTGATAGATTTGTGTGAATAACCACTGTTTGTTCAGAATAGATGTGTCAGCGTCAGCAAATGTTGATGTATGTGCCCATTATTGGATGTAGAAACTGTAGGGAAACGTAGTCATATGAAAATCTTCAACAACGTTAAACATACAAAAATGATATAAGTTTATTTATTTACTTGTTAATACTGTGAGACAATGATGTTTAGTTTTTCGTATTCTCTCACTAGAGGGATCTGGATTGAGTATTGCCACACCAACTCAAAGTAAAACGATCACTAGGCCTGGCGACCGAATCGTGGACTTTTCCGACAGCTAAACAATTAAGTGGAAGAAACAATAGGTATTGAAGGAGAATCTGTGCTCCACAAGCAGACTTTGGACCGAGAAGTCGAATTTAGTTTCCATCGATTCAAATCTAACTCAATACGTGTAGGTGAGATCAATCATATGTGAAAGTTGCGCATTCGTTGCTGTTGGAGAAGCTGGGAAGGTACCATTTCGATAGTGACAGTGCAAAACTCATCAAATCGTTATCAGTTGATCTTTTTTGAAGAAGAGGTTTACCAAAAGAGTTTAATCAATCAAATGTGGAGTACCTCAGGGGTATATTTTTGGGCCGGTTCTTTTTCTGATATTTAAAAATGAATTTCCCTAGTTTCTTTGATTTCGCGGAATCTAATTCTATTCGATTCTATTTGCTGATGACAGCACTGTTACTGTCGGGGGTGTTGAACTGGCTGATCTGGTTACGTTGGGTGATTCGGCACGATTGTCTGCAATGCGATGGTTCTCCTCAAAAAAATTATGCATGAATGATGAAAAGTCTCAATCAATGCTATTCTCCCTGAAGGGAGACGGTGGAATAGGCTTCGCCGAATCTGTCAAGTCCTTGGGTCTCTATCTGGATCCCAAGATCAATGGCGCGTTCATGTGGACCAGCTGGCTCAGAAATTGTGCAGGAACATATTTTTATTTCGATGCCTTTCAAATAACCTCTCTCCTAGAGTGTTGATCTCTGTTTATCATGCTCTTTTTCACAGTCACCTTGAATATGGTATTATTTTGTGGGGTAACAGTGCGGTACTCGAAACTGAAAGGATATTTCGATTGCAAATAAATGCAATTTGAATTATCACAGGTTCATCATATAGAGCAGATTGTAGACGTTTGTTCCGAGAACTCAACATTCTTACTTTTCCAGGTGCCTATATCTTTGAATGTTTATTATATGCACACAAAGAACAACATAACTGCCCTTCAGGCGAAGATTTTCACATGTTTAATACAAGGTGTAGAAAAAACATCCGTCCTTACTTTTGTAGATTATCGAAGACCCTCAATATTCCTTTCAATACGGAATTTCAATTTTTCAATAAACTACCTCTAGATTTGCATGCTTTGACACACAAATCTTTCAAAACAAAGGTATTTAAGTTTCTGGTGGAGAAAGCCTTTTACTCTATAAATGATTTTCTGTCTACTAATTAGTTTGTGATATCTGCCGAATTGTGTTTTATATTCATATATTTTATGGGAGTACTGTGTACTCTTGATTCATGGCGTTTGATTCTCTTTTCCATTATAATTTGTTTGACGAATGCAAAATACCTTGGTATAAGCATGAATAAATGAATAATTCTTCAATTAATTCTTCAAATAGTACGGATACACGGAAACTGTGAAAATTTTATTTGTAAGAAAAAGAATTAATCCCTATTTTTGACAAACGCTTAAAGATATTAGGTTGAAATAGACAACAAATACACTGGTCGACAATGTCTAGAAGTTGTAAAAAAAATCAAATATTTCAGTCAACTTAACCGCAATATATAACTCAAAAGGGAATCAAGAGCTATAGGGTAGTATACATCCCTAAGATGGGTAAGTCGAGCTTACGCCTAAATCGTTCAGACTGATTTGTCGCATGTCTTTCGTTCTGAAAATCATGGAGAAGGTGTTAGATGAATTCATCAAGTTCCTCGGAAAGAGCATTAATACGCCTTTCAGAAGGGCGAATCAATGATCTGGTACATTACAATCTAGTCGGAAGGGTCACTCAGTCTCTGGGTTGCAAGGAGACTGCAGCTTCAGCATAAAGGATGAATTTAATACGGCTCGACTAGTTCACTGTGTGGTGCTGCGTGAGCTAAAGAAGTACAAAATACTATTGTTCTGTGGTAGGGGCTGCCTTCCGGGAGGATTACTGTCCAGTTTTGTTATGGTCTCTACTGGTTGATGATATACTGGCCATAAACGGCTCACTGGACATTTACGTTGACGATATGGTCATTGTGGCAGATGGAGATGATGACGATGTCGTCTAAATAAAAAACTTATCATAAACCCCACAAAACTATTTTGGTGCCTTTCACTAGTAAAAAAAGGGATATTCGTATCGACCCCAATTCTGAGTAGAATGTTTATTCTGATGGCGGAGAAAGCAAAATATCTGGAGGTTACCTTGGCTAGCAAGCTTGCGTGAAATCAGCACTTGGGAAACATAATACACATGAGTAGATGTTCATTATGGGCATGTCAAATGACCTGTGGAAAGAAATGGGGACTTGTTCCAAAGTATTTACAGTGGCTATATGTTATGGTGGGGGAACTATGTACCACTTATGCCTACATTACTGGATGAGAGTGTAGCCTTTAAAAGCAATCCTTCCTCGAGTTTTCTGAATTTCAGAAAAAGGTCTAAATGATGATCACAATAGTGTTTGGTTTTACACTTACTGCAGCCGTGGAACTGATACTGGACCTTGCTTCTCTTTACCTAGTGATAAGAGCTGGCTGCTAAAATGGCTACTTATAGATTTCATTATCTTTCCTGCAATGGAATGAATATGATCAATTTTGAGACCGGCGCTTTACAATCTGAAATTAAGGACAATGAGATGCTGAGTATAAAGTCTGATATAACAATACCCAAAACCAACATGGACCTGCTATTCTAGATCATCATTCTTATCAGACAGGAAGGAGGTCTGCTCCGAGGAACATCTACTTGATGGTCCCTATTGGTTCACAGACTTCTCCAAAATTGGCCAAGGCGTATATGTTTAAGATTCTGTCAAGAAGCAGTCTATCTGTTGTGGCGGGCTTACGACTATTTCTTAGGTAGAAATATTCGTCATTGGTCACTGCGCTAACCTTTGGCTTGCGGGTGGATTGACAAATCATTAGGAAGAGCCGAGCTGCACTGAAGGAATTGGCATCTGCTAATTGCACGTCGCTTATTTTGAAGGAATGTCGTTCAACCCTTGCCAGACTGTGATGTGACTACTCAAGAAATTAGGATTATGAGAAGGCGGTATCATTGGCAGCCGTAGGCGCAGTGGCTCAACCTCACAGGTCTTAGACACTCTCGACTTGCTATGAGTGGAGCTTCGACTGCGAGAGCCAAAATTCGGCCCAAACTCTCCAGGCTAGACCTGAGAGTTCTAATTGCTTCATTAACTGGACATTATCGCCTCAGAAATCACGTACACAATTTAAGATTGATCGAGAAGCCTTCATGCAGACTATACAAGAAGGAGGTAGAGTCAATAAAACACGTCATGTGCGAATATCCAATTAGGGATAGATTCAAGTTTGAGTAACTTGGATCTCACAAATTGGAACTGACTGAGCTTATTAAGCTCTTACCCATAAGCTTCAAACCTTCATTTTTATAATATGGATGAGGCTTAGAAGTGAAATTTATAGCAGAATGTGTTACAATAGAAAAGCGGGTCGTAGTGGCGGGGCTGCCAAATTTCCATGACTTTCTATAGAATCCATTTTTCCTGGAAACGTTGTGGTCTAGAAAGTTCTACCACAATGTAGGAAGCCAACGGGACTATTTCGCTCTTTGCACTGTGATGCGATTCACGGCATGGCGAAGCAAGGTCTTTAAGTGTTGGAATTTTTACGTTCTCACATCTATTTCTTATTGTTTCACCGTCTCAATTCATAGAGGGCGTTTTTCGTATGTACTAGGTGCATCTTTTTTAAAATCGTGAAAGTGTTCCGATAGTATCCTGAAAAGCGATATGCGACACTCATGAGTGCCTAATAAGAACAAAACTGCATTTTCACTTTTTCTTTTTTCGGCATCTTACCTAATTGTAGTAGTGTTGTTCTTGATGGCGTAGCGAGTAGCCATTATAAAAATTCAAATCGTCCCTCCATGCTCGCAGCCATTACAAAGAAGAAGTGGTTATGGATTTAGTCGCATTTTCTCTGGAACGCGTTGGCGTATTAAATCATAAGATGCATGTGATTAATTACGAGTTGGAAAAAACAAACACATACGTAGGTTGTATTTCAAATTTTGCCCCTGACAAAAAATAGGCCGATTGTTTTTCATAGTATTCTCCATGAAGGTCGATACACTTTTGCATGCGCTTAAACCAATTTTCGAAACACTTTTGCCACTCCGAATGAAATACCTCCAAACTATGGTTTTGAAGGCTTCAACTGCCTCTTCGGCCGTCGGAAATCGTTGCCCACGCAGTTTTTTCTTGATGTGCGCAAACAAAAAGAAGTCGTTAGATGAAAAATAGGGATTATAAGGTGAATGGCCCATTAATTAAATGGTTTGGGTGTTCAAATACTCCATAGTATGAGCGGATGTATGTGACATTGTTATGATGCAGAAAATTTTTTTTTCTTCGATGCGATTTCCTCAACTCATCGAATACTAGCAGCAAACAAAGGGTTGTATACCATTCAGAATTTACAGTTCTACGTTGCTTTAATGCTATAATGGCGACATGTCTTCTTTTGAGCAATTTTAAGCAACGCGAACAAATCTTTTCGACAGCCAAATGTTCATGCAATAAAGAATGTACGCTGGTGGAACTAATGTTTAGGATTGCCTAAATCTCACATGGTTTATCATTTCGCGTACTGCATGGATAGTTTGTGGTAAAACAACTGATTTTGGACGATCTCCACGAACTTCGCCACTGAGTGAAGCACGGCCCTGATAGAACTCGTTATACCAGCGTTTCACTTGAGATGAACATCTCCGAAACCAAAAATATCAACAGTGACAATGCTGAAGTCGTGGTCGGTGGAAGGGGAATAGAAGCGGTGGACCATTACGTATATCTGGGACATAAGATTCTGATAAGCAAGAAAAATCAAACGGCGGAGATCACAAGGGGAATGGGACTTAGTTGGGTAGCTTTTAGCAATCTCAGCTACACCCTCAAAAGTCCAGATCTGCTCCCCAATTTGAAGTGAAAGGTTTATAATACCTGTGTGCTACCTGTGGCAACTTACGTCCTTGGTACAGTAACTAACTGAGAGCTTAAATAAATCACAAATTACGCAACGTAGAATGGAAAGGACCATGTTAGGCGTAAGTCTCCGAGAGAGGATTCCTAATGACGACATTAGGATCAGAAGGAAGATAATGGACATCATTTAAAGAGTACCACAGTTTGAATGCAGATGGGTAGATCATGTGACAACGACAGATGGTCGAATAAATTAATAAATTGGAGACCACGAAAAACCAAAAGAAGTGTTGGTAGGGCCCAAAAGAGATGGCTGGATGAAGTAAAAGGATTCGCTGGGACAGGGTGGTTTCATATGACTCTGAGCGTTTTCCGGTCCATTACGTAGTATACAGGGATGACAGAAATCTGACAGCCACCAATTGTTCGAGAGGGGGTAGAGTATTAGTGGTAATCAGCGAAAGGTTTCAAATGGAATTTGTCGATTTATCGATTCTACATGATCTCGTGCCCTCAATTGAAGTCGTTTGTTGCAAGGTGAAAACCGACATGAATACTGTTTTCAGATACGCTTTCTTCCATAGATATGATCTTGGACCGACAACTGCTGATTGTAGATGATTTCATTGCGTCGTCGTACGTTGAAAACTTGTGCGACACTAGATCTATATCATTGAAAACGTTTGTAGAAACTTTCGCATTAAAACAATTCAATCATGTGAAGAATGATAGTAACAAAATCCTAGATCTCATTTTCTCCAATAATAAGTGCCGAATACTGGACGATTTTGCCCCTCTGGTGAAAAGGGATTCTCATCACCCTCCCATCAACTTTATCATTGATATGCGAGTGCAAAGTATACCAGACTTGGGTGTGAGTCACGCGATTCGGAAGGAGTTCAATTTCAGAAAAGCAAATTTTACTGTGATGTATGACATGATTGCCAATGCCGATTGGTCAACAGTTATGGAAGTGGCGGACGATTCTGATGGGGCTTGTCGAGAGTTCTGCTCCATTCGACGGGAAATTTTCGAAAAAACAGTACCTCTTAAGTCTAGGCGCAAGCGCCGTTTTCCAACGTGGTATACCTCGGATTTAATTGAAAGTATTTTAATTAAAGAGAAAGCCTCTAATAGTTATAGAAAGCATAGGTCCGAGTTTCACTACAATAAATTCAAGTCTTTGAGGAGTATTGTGAAATCTTAAATGAACACAGCTTATGAGAACTTTATTCGAACATCCGAAGAGCGAATTTCCAGTGATCCTTCTGACTTCTGGTCATTCATTAAATCAAAAAAAAGGCCATTCTTCCCTTATACCAGGAGAGATGAGAGATGATGAGAGGACATATGAGAGGCCTGAAGAGATTGTTGGTGCTTTCGCGGAGTACTTTGGTGGTGTCTATGATGGATATAATGGAGATGTTTTAGTTGACGATGGCGATGTTCTTGGTTTTGAATTCATCAATCTGACTACAATTTCTGTGGAAGATATAATCTCCGCTGCGAGAAAACTATCTAGCAAGCCTACCGCTGGTCCAGATGGTATACCCAGCTTTGTTGTTAAGGACTGTATACGTGTCTTTGCACATCCTTTATGTCATATTTTCAATATTGTCTTGAGGAGTGGAGTTTACCCCTCGACGTGGAAGGTAGCTAAGATTGTTCCCATTTTGAAGAAAAGAGATTCTAGCATCATAGGTAACTATAGGCCCATCGCAATTCTATCCAATTTCTCAAAACTTCTCGAGATTATTTTATACGCCGCTATATTTCCCGCGATCAGGGGGAGGATTCATGATGAGCAGCATGGTTTTATGCCTGCAAGATCTTGCATCAGCAATCTGGTAGTCTTGTCACAGTATATACTCGAGATTTTGGACTGTTCCGGTCGAGTTGACGTTATTTACACAGATTTTCAAAAAGCATTCGATAAAGTGAATCATCGTACTTTGCTGTGGAAACTGAAGTCCAGATTCGGTTTTTCGGAAGCCTTAGCTGCTCTTTTGGAGTTTTACTTGGTCGGCCGCCGACAGTTCGTACAGCTCGAAAGTTTTCGCTCCTGCGAATTTGTTGTTACTTCAGGTGTCCAGCAGGGTTCCAATCTTGGTCCATTGTTGTTCATAATATTCATTGATGATCTCATGGACATAATTAATATACCCAAACTGATGTATGCGGATGATCTGAAAATATATCTGAAGATAGATCAGGAGGTCGTAAGTTCAGTGTCAAACTGGTGTGTGGGATTAATCGTTTGGACTTGAATGTATTTAAGTGCACTGCCGTTCTTACTCTTGCAAGAAAAACATCTTTTTTTCTGATTATATCATAAACAATGGTGTATTGAAACGTTCCACTGATATAAAAGATCTTGGTTTTATATTCGACCAAAAATTCACTTTTGTTCTCCATATCAACTATTTATTTACATCCGCCTCGAAATTATATGGGTTCATAATTCGAAGTGGAAAGCACTTTACGAAATCAAATACTTTAATTCGTCTTTTTGAGACTATTGTAAGTCTAGGAGTAAGTTGGAGTATGCGTCGATTATTTGGCATCCCATCTATTATTGTCATGATTATCATTTGGAGGCAATTCAGAGAAGATTTTTTAAATACCTTGTCTGCCGAGAAGATGGTGCCTACCCTGTAAGAGGGTATGATCATGGTGCACTCTTGAGTAGGTTTAGAGCGACAACCCTGAACATAAGAAGAGGCTTTCTTGCCTTAAAATTTTTGTTTAACTTCATGAATAATCGTTCGGATTGTCCCCCTATTTTATCTCAAGTGAACATTTCAGTTCCGAGACTGACCTCAAGAGATGGGCGTCTGTTTTTCCTGAGCACGCCCAGAACAAACTCACTCACACAATTTCCAATATTATTTATGTGTACAACTTATAATTCCATCCCGAGATTGTGTGATATTAATTTCGATACGTTTACCACTATTAGTAGTGTATATCTGGATAATGTTCTCTGAAGAGCATCTGAGTTATTGCATACTTTTTTTAATGTCCTACTTTTCAAATTTTCAGTTTTACTCACGGCATGAGGGTTTTCTTTTTATTTTATTTTATGCCATAGCATTTTTCTCAATTTTCTTCTCGATTTGTTCATTTTATTTTTGTCATTTTCTGTACCGAGTAAGTTTCGAATAGCTGCATGGTTTTTTGCTAATATTAACTCATTAATTATGATTACGCTTTAAGTTGTTGATTTGTTGTATAAATATTTACATTTTTCTGTAATTGGGTTCTACCTGTAGGAAATAAAGAACTTATTATTATTATTATATGGCGCAGGATCGTCAGAGGTGGGGAGGTTTGGAGGAGGACTTTATCCAGAAGTGGATGATATATGGCTAAAGAAGAAGAGGCGTTATACAGTGACCACGTGTGCAGCTTCATCACCAAACGTCGAAGCAAGTTGATCGCAGCATTGTTGTCGAGTTGATCCACGTCGAAAATCGTAAAGAAGCATGAAAATGTTCTCGTGTTAATTTCATTTTTTGTCCTAGTTGGATTTTTCAAATGGCTATAAACAAAACAAAACTAACTCGTATGTCAAAGTGTTGTAAGTACGTTTAGGTTAAAAAATATCAAAATACACGACGCAGTGGTGGAATGAAAGCTGTCAATAGTTGAATTGCCAGAGGCGCTAAATTTTAAAGGCCACCTACGTATGTATGATGTAGGCAATTCAGTAACTCGTCGTTTTGATTGTCGATAAAATTATGTTATATCCAGAGTTGAATACTTAAAAAATGAAACAACTTCAGTTTCCAATTTTAGGTCAAACTGTTACTTAGTCTATAGATGATGTAAATATACGTTTTGAGGACTGATGTTCAGAAAAGAATTTCAAACATATTCAGAAAAATCGAGAACGAGCTATTCATATACTTCAATGTTTCTACGGAACCCTTAGTACGTGAGTCCTATATGTTCTTGGCGGATTTTTATTGATCTGAGCAATTAATTCTAGAGATATATTTATTATTGTATACATACCTAGTGAAGCTATTGCAAGATGGTAGTATTATCGTTATTATTTATAGTAGAATTATTGCAATTTTTTACTATTCATTCGACATTTGCCTTTAAAATTAAATTTCCACCAATGTTAGAAAGAAAGAATTTTGTCATTATTTCTTGAGACGTTATTCGCAAAATATTATTACCTTAAGTAGTCCAAATCCACCAATACCACCAAGTATTTGAGCTCCGAAATACAAGGGAATTTGCATAACAGGAGTGTGACCCAAAACCACGGCACCAATCGTCACAGCTGGATTAATATGAGCTCCGGAAATATGACCGAAACACTGAAAAAACATAAAATTAATATTTTATGATTCCATCAAGGATATAAAATAATTTTAATCATTGACCATGAAGAGTTAATATCGAAATGTTCCATCTACTGAAGCTTTCTTCAGTAGTTGGAACATTTTTGACCATACTGAAATATGCTACTGATTGCTAATCAGTAATTGCTTTTGTATCAGAGCCCTTTATTTGATAAATTTTCATCTGCTTCGGAACTATTCTCTATTCTCTAAGATCGAATGACAAAAATTTAATGAAATAAGAAACAAAAATTAATGTTTTCCGCACAAGAGAAAGTCTACTAACTTTCTTCTCCCAAAGAGATAACATTGTATTGTGTCACAATACTAGAGGGCTTCTAGAATAAATAGGTGTTCCTGAATATTTTCTAGATGATTTGCGATTATTCGTTGATAGCCTAAAACGGAGTTTGTAATGTATACTTCTACATGATGGGAGCAAACATGATTCAATACATATTGCCACTTAACTAAAATGAGAAATGAATATAACACAATAGTTTGTCATTTGAATTTGGGAGGCTTTTACTTGGTAAAATTCCATTATCAATAATAAAAAACAAGTACTGTGTTTTAAGGAATTTTACTTAATAATTGCGATTCGTAACGCGTAACACCGTAGCTTCTTCAGACGAATGATTATGCAGAAAATGTAAATGAGAATATAACTATAAATGTTCTTAAGTAATCAAAAGCTTATTGGTCGCCTCCTCCTAAGTGGTTATTTATGACAGGTATATCCAATAAAATTAAGGAATAGATTGCTCCCCGAAAAGATTCAATAGAGGTGAAGGGCTTAAATCGACTTGTTCATTGATGAGTCTACCTGAGTGTTTGTATTTATTTATTTCTAAAGTTTCCCAAAGATCTACCTTCCAATATTTATTATCTGTATGCAAAATTTCAAACTGTGGGTCGAAAGAATGATTATTTTCTAAGAGATGATTCGCGTAATTTGAATCTGATTTTTATTTGAAAAACTGCGTTTATGTTCCGATATTCTAATATTGAAATTTCTATGTGTTCTACCAATGTAGAAATTATCACAGTCATTGCAATTCAATCTATAAACACCTGATTTATTGTTTTTACCTGGTTTGGTTTTATTATTTTTATATATTTGCCTAAATTATTATTAGTTTGGAAAGCTATGTTGAAATTATTGCTACTTAAGAATGGTTTCAGTTTCTCACTTGTAATGCCAACGTAGGTTAAGGTGTTGAATTTTTGTTTCAATTTATCGACAGGGTAAACTTCATTCAATGCGATTCTACTTTGTTTTTATTTAAAATATTATTTATTAGTTTGGGATTGTAACCCTTATTTTTGGCTATTTGTTTAATCAAATTTAGTTCTTTGTTGAAATTTTCTGGTGATAGCGGGATGTTAATCAATCTATGAATAGACTCTGAATCCAGATACGATGTCAAAATTTTAATTCATAAAAAGTTTCAGCAACAACAGAAAAAGTTGAATTCACTTAAATTCAAAATTTCTCCACCCAAACCTTCAACTGATAAATTTTCAGACCATAAATTTTTTGAAAGATTCACTAATTTAACTGATACCGATTTTACACAACCACAAAAAGATCTACTAGAAAAAGTATTCAAACATAATTTACATCCAAAACATAAGAAAACTAATTTTGAACAGTTAGGCATAGACTCCGAAATTATTCTCAAAAACTCCAAAGATAATATTTTAGCCAAACATCAAACAGCAAAAATCATCAAAGAAGACTTGTCGAAATCATCACCTCATTGCAATTCCGATTATAAGATAATAAAAACAATTCGTGAAAATAGTACCAAGAACGATTTAGTATTCACCAAAGCAGATAAAGGTAACACCGTCATTGCGATTAGTAAAACCGATTATATTTCTAAAACTGAAGAATTCTTAACAGCCGAAACTATATAACATCAGCTAAGGATCCTACCGCAAAATTTCAGAAAGTTGTTAAAAACATAATTTCGACAGCAAAATCATTAATTACAGACCAAGAAAAATATAAATTCATTAACTCCAATCCACAATCCCCCGAATTATATTCGTTGATAAAACTTCATAAACCTAATTACCCTATTAGACCTGTTGTTTCTTATGTAACGGCACCTTCGTTCAAACTTTCAAAATTCCTCAACGACTTGCTAATGAAACATTGCAATTTTAAATCTGAATTTTCGGTCAAAATTCATACGAACTTATTGCCAATATCAAAGATACCACTATACCACCTAATTCCAAACTTATTTCTTTCGATGTTAAGAATCTCTTTCCCAACATTCCTCCAAAAGATACGTATTACTTAGTTGAAGAATTATTAGAAAGGAATCATGTCAATACTATCATTAAATCAGATATTCTTTCATTATTAAAAATTTGTTTAGATCAAAATTATTTCCTTTCAATTACAAATATTATACTATTGAAGACGGCTTGATTATGGGCAATCCGTTGAGTCCTTTGTTAGCAGAAATTTCCATGAATAACTAAGAGAAATTAATTCATAATCATCCACTCAGTAAATATTGTTTATACTGGTATCGCTATGTAGACGATATCATTATTTGCTTCACAGGAACAGATAGACAGTTGAAAATTTTCGAAAATCATATAAATTCATTACATCCAAAATTGCATTCACAACCGAAATAGAAAGCAATAATTCGATAAATTTCTTAGACGTAACAATTTCGAATGAAAATGGAAAACATGTATTCGCAATTTACCATAAGCCGTCACATACAGATATTATAATACATAACTCGTCGTGTCATCCATATCAACATAAAATGTCAGCATTCAATAGTTTTATTCATAGATTGATTAACATCCCGCTATTACCAGAAAATTTCAACAAAGAACTAAATTTGATTAAACAAATAGCCAAAAATAATGGTTACAATCCCAAACTAATAAATAATATTTTAAATAAAAACAAAGTAGAATCGCATTGAATGAAGTTTACCCTGTCGATAAATTGAAACAAAAATTCAACACCTTAACCTACGTTGGCATTACAAGTGAGAAACTGAAATCATTCTTAAGTAGCAATAATTTCAACATAGCTTTCCAAACTAATAATAATTTAGGCAAATATATAAAAATAATAAAACCAACCCAGATAAAAACAATAAATCAGGTGTTAGATTGAATTGCAATGACTGTGATAATTTCTACATTGGTAGAACACATAGAAATTTTAATATTAGAATATCGGAACATAAACGCAGTTTTTCAAATAAAAATCAGATTCAAATTACGCGAATCATCTCTTAGAAAATAATCATTCTTTCGACCCACAGTTTGAAATTTTGCATACAGATAATAAATATTGGAAGGTAGATCTTTGGGAAACTTTAGAAATAAATAAATACAAACACTCAGGTAGTCTCATTAATGAACAAGTCGATTTAAGCCCTTCACCTCTATTGAATCTTTTCGGGGAGCAATCTATTCCTTAATTTTATTGGATATACCTGTCATAAATAACCACTTAGGAGGCGGCGACCAATAAGCTTTTAATTACTTAAGAACATTTATAGTTATATTCTCATTTACATTTTTCTGCATAATCATTCGTCTGAAGAAGCTACGGTGTAGTGAAACGCGTTACGAATCGCAATTATTAAGTAAAATTCCTTAAAACACAGTACTTGTTTTTTATCAACAATAGTTTGTTCTTTGGAAACATAAAATATCATGAACATCAATAGATAATTTGTTAGAACTTAAAAATGGAAAACTTGGACTGCAAAGCGGTTACACAAATATCCTTGTTTTTGTGTCTTTGGGATAGCAGAGACAAAGTCCACAACTGGATTAGAAAAGAGTGGTCTAAGAGAGAAAACATGAATGTCAGGGAAAACAATGCCATTAATAACCCCTTTGTGGGATGAGAGAAAATCATACTTTTCTCACTGCATATCAAAACTCGGCCATGTGAAGAAGTTTGTAAAGGGTTTTCAGAAGCACGGATCATGCTTTGTTCACGTAGGGGCGAAAATGCTCCAGTTGAGTTTGGAACAATTGAAGCAGGAATATTCGATGGTCTACAAATAAGACAGCTGATTGAGAATCATGTCCTCGTAATTTCGATGAATGAGGCTGAGCGAAAAGCCTGGAGTTCTTTTGTTGCTGTTGTGTTGGAAACTTGGAAATACTTGATAGTTTTCAATCTCCTGGGTGTAACATGAGCATTAAAATGCACTATTCACATTGCCACTCGGATCGTTTTCCTGAAAATTAAGCAGACACAAATGAGGAACTGGGTGGAAAATTTTACCAGGATGTTAAGGCTATGGAGGACCGCCACCAAGAAAGATTGGTTACGCACATAAGGGCTGTTGTAATTCAGAGACTGTTCCAAAATTCCTTCAAGAATGTAATGCAAAATAACTTCCGACATGTTCAGTGAGAATTGGTCGCAATGATGACTTGTTCCTTTATCTTTGTATGTAAAAATATTTGCATGACCTGATTTCGAAAATTATCAATTGAAACAGTATTCATATAATTCAAAAATGTAAATATTTGATTTTTGATTCATGGATTTAACTTAAAATAGTTTAACATATATTTTATATCTCAGAAATTTGAGTTACTATGAAAATTCAATTTAGGGCGTCCGATTCATATAAAATCGATTTCAAATACTCATGCACCAATAAGCTATTGATCAGTGTAATAAATTGTCTTCCTCAAAAGGTCACCCAGTAAATAATTTCAAATTCATCAATTTTTCAGGTATTTTCAATATAGGTACGTACTTTTATTCGGATTCATTTGAAAAAATTTGGACGATTCAAAAATTGAAATAAATGTTAATAAAAATATACAATAAATTTTATTTGTTCATAGAATAGACATAAAATTAATTCCCATCACTCAACGATAACTTTAAAACAAAAAGAATTTTTGAAGTTCCACCATATGTTCAATGTCATAAGCTTCGAAGCGACGAAGAAGTTCTCTATTATTTGTTTTCAGTGCATACCATCCATATGTGGTTTTTCTAATCTTTCAAATAAATTGATGATGTAACATAAACCATGTCTTTAATATATCCCCAGAAAAAAAAACTAACCATGCTATCCATCCAACTGGACTACCGTCACCAATCAACTCATTTTTCGAAAAATTTTAAAAATAGCTCGCGTTAAGATGCTATTTAAAAAAGATGTGTCTACCCCCATTGATATGATGATTCACTTCTGTCTGTCGTGTCGAAAGAGCTCTAGAGTTACCTCGTAATCTTTCGATGTTAGCAGATGACACAACTTTGGTATGTACTGGTTCAACTTTGCACTCTGCTTTGCTATGCGCACAATGGTAGCTGATTGTCTGACTGGTTTGCTTGTAATCGCCTATTCTTGAACGTTAACAACTGACAATAGTAATATAAGTCATCATTTGAAAGTCAATAAAATATCAAATCAACAAGTGGAGCATATGAAGAGTTTAGTTAGGTTAGAATGGCTAATTTGAATTAGCACCAAACCTAACCTCATGTTGAAACCCTTTGCAAGCATTGGCTTCTAACCTATACCGACTTTAAAGAAAGCAGACATATTAATATGTGCTTATCATATTATCATCGATTCCAGATACGTAATTCTCTTCTAGAGCAACTTTCGTGAAAGAAATGAAGTTTTCAAGATGCAAAGGGGCTATAACACTTCATGTCACGACTTGTTTCGTGAAAATGAAATATTAACATTATCTACAATATACATTTCGGGGATTTTGTTTAACGTCAGGCACATGCATAATATCAATTCATTCAACAAAAATAATTTCTATCATAACCATTTGACAAGAAATCTTAATCAGCTGCGAATTCCGCTGCTCTCCCTGGCCGTCTACGAGGGTAGCCCTAGATATATAGGAATTCGTCTCTACAACAAATTACCAAAGCACATAAAAGTCCTCGAGCTTTGTCATAATGCTTAGAAAAAGACGTTAGATTAATTACCAAATCGGGCGTTTCTGAATCCAGTAACGATAGCTGCGTTATGTGAAGGGTCTCTATCTTGCTGCAACTACTTCCTTTCGACCTTTAACGATGGGTATATCTTCTACTAACTCAGGAAGATCATCTCCTCAAAATTGTAGATGGAATTAAGTTTTCATGCCCAAAATGGTTTGGGAGTTATTCTCCTGAAAGGATTTTCCGCAGGCTAAAAACCGGCACTTGTGGCGATTAACTATACTGTTGAAATCTTGACACAATGCTCAATAAAATAAATAAAATATGATTGGCCATGTTAGGTTAGGTTAGATTATATACATAATATATATATATATATATATATATATATATATATATATATATATATATATATATATATATATATATATATATATATATATATATATATATATATATATATATATATATATATATTTATTAGCATTATGTCAAGATTTCAACATATAGTTAATCGTCACAAGTGTTCTTGTTGCTGTTCTGAGAGTGATCGGTCAATTACGATCCATTAACCCTATATCGATTAAGACGTGAACGAAATCCTTTCCGTTTTGTGGACCATGTAACCGAATGGTTACATTGATTTCAAATGTCTCTACTTCAAATTTTCTGTCATTTATACAGTTTAGGATAGTGTTGCCGAGTGGTATCCACATTGAAGAAGAAGGGGAACATATAACCGACATGCGGTAAGCCCTCAGTTCCTTCGTGCTCATTTTATTGAAAACAGAAAGTTCGTTTACTTCCACCTCCTGCTATATCGGAGAATTCTACATCATCTCTCAGATATTCTGAAAAGTACGCTCCCTTTTCATTAGTGTCGCTATTGGTGCCAATCATGTTGTGAGTATTATCATCACATCTTTCTGTAGGGTATTGCTTTGATTTCTCGAGAGTATCATCACTTCTAATTTTGATTTGGTATCATCGTACGGTAGCTGACTGAGCCTTCAATCACTTCCATCTAGTCTAGTACGGGCAATGTTAGTGGGGTAGGGTACTATTCGTTTTGTGTTTTTATCCAACCCTAAAGTTTACCATAACCACATCCCCGGTATGACTAGGCTTTTCATATGAGGGTTAGTTCTGTATTCTCCGATAAAATCACTCGACCCGAAGCAGCTGGAATTAAGCTTTTGTTCTGTAGATTAATCTTTCGAACCTTCACCACCCGCTGTTTTCGTTAGTGGTCTGGAGAGAATTCTAACTTTTTTCTCACCATTAAATTTAAGGTTAATAGTTTCGAATGCACCAATTGATCCCTGATCAGCATGCCGATAAGATTTGCGGCCTTTCTCTTACATTAGAACGATCGAATTATCAATCTGCAGCCCTTGAGTGTTTACTACCTTATCTTTCTACAAATTGAGTGATTAACTATATCATCGCGTACATAAGTTGAGATGAATGGTACTCATATCTTCATAAATCATTAAACATAACATAACTGAAGGATAGTAGAACGATATTTTATATTGGTGAATAACTTACTTGTACAGCTATCATAATGGCTAATCCAAAAGTAAAAGAGACCTGCAAGTGTGGTGGCTGGTTCGTGCTAGGCGTATAAATATCTGATATACATCCCATGCAGCCGATAAAAACTAGCATAGCAGTTCCTAAAAATTCTCCGAAGCATATGATGATTTTGTCCAGGACACCGAGATTGTCATTGATGTAAATTTTTTTGGCTCTCACTGAAAAAGAATTTCAAGTTTATTAGATATATACATATGAATATACATGTCCATTATACGTCACAGCTGATAACTTCGTTATTTCGAAAGATAGAAGAAGTATGCCGAAGAAAAAAATTATAAGGATAATATGAGCCTCGTTTTCATACTATTGTTCTGTCTCAATATGGAAATTTTCGAATGGACACCAAGTATATATTCAGGAAAACCGCTTTTTCATATTCCCACAGCTGTTCCACAAATTCCAGAGTTTTTTCAATTTTATTTGGGCGTTAATCAAGGATAAAGAAGAGATAGGTAAAAGCAAAATTACAGTTTATTATCTTTATCTCATTACGGTTTAGCGACAACGTTCATCGTCAGGGATCAATATCTGTCTGAGATTCGGACAAAACTAACTATAACAGACAAATGGGAAATACGAATATCGAAATGGTTTGTTAACATTCACATCAGTTAGATTTGTCGTTTATTATTAGAGAACTGCGCTCAAATAGGCTGAACCTTTTCGAATAACGTGGAATCAAAAATGCGAACGGGTGAATTGCCTTCAATAATAAAATATTTTCATTATCAGGCAATAATGGAAAAAAAAGTAAGGGTATCGAAATCTATGTACTGGCATTTGTTAGTAATTATTCTCATTTTTCGGTTAGAAAATTGACAGAGGAAATCAGTGAATCGATGTTTAAAATACACCCCCCACAAAAATTGTCGCATCACCCTACTTTTACGACAATACTATATAAACTTTTAGGTTGGTCATTCAACAGTCGCTTGGTAAATTCAGAAGTGTAAAATAGGAAGATATCATTCAAAAGAGTTGAGTTTATGATGGAAATTATCAACAATTTTCGAATTAATGAAAAATTAAAAAATTCTACCATTTTCAAACATTCGCGAAGAGACCAATCAACTAGCATCGAATGGTAAATAATCATTTTCAAAATCGAGTGTTTCCGCCCCGGGCCCTAATTACTGCCAGTATATGTCTCAGAAGCCTCTCGAACAAATTTTGGAAGTACTCTTGAGTCACTGAGTTTCAAATTTCAGGAAGCAAATTCTATAATTGTTGGAGTGTTCTACAAGGCATCCTATGTTGCTAAATTTGTCACCCCATGTTGTCCCAAACATGTTCTATGGGATTCAAGTTGGGACTTCTGGCTGGCCATCTTAAAATATCAATTTCGGCATTTTGCAGAAAATTCTGTAACTACTCTAGCTGCATGAGGCCAAGCATTATCCTGCATATAAATGAAGTTTTCGTCAATCAATAGGCCAAAGGGTACAACATGGGAATCACGGATATCTGCAATGTATCTGGCTGCTGTCATTCTTCCATTATTCGCTATGACTAACTCAGTTCGACCATGGAAAGAAATGCCTCCCCACACCATTATTGAGCCCCTTCCGAGGTTTTCGGTTTGCCGGATTTGCATTGCTGATACCGTTTCCCAGGTCGTCTGTATACAGGCATGCGTCTATCATTTGATACTAAACAGAGGCTGGACTTGTCGGAAAATAGAACATTCGACCATTCCGGAATACCCCAATTTCCATGTTCCCTCGCTAACTGGAGTCTTGCTACTCGATGCTCTCCGGTGAGACGCGGGCCGGTAGAAGCTACCCTTGGCCTGATATCGTCTTCTCTGAGACTGTTCCTAACAGTTTGCAATGAAATATGCACATTTCTGGAAAGTGCAAGTGTTCATTTTGTAGCATTCTAGCCGTACAGTGGCGAACTCTTTGTGCAGTTAAACGAAGCCAACGATCATCAACTGGTGTTGTTATCCGATTTCTTACCTGTTCAGCCCTTCTTCCATATTCCTCTGTAGGGGTACCGACTAATTGCTCTTGAAATAGTGCTTTGGTTAACTTTCAACAAGGTAACGACGTAACGTTGGCTTCGCCTCTCCTCTAGAAGTGTTACAAATATTACCACTTCATGATCACTCAAATAGAGTCCAGGACGTTCAGCAGCCATTACAATAAATTCAAAGATTCTAAAACCCACAAGAAACACAGAAAACAGCCAAAAACAGCATTAATTTAGAGTGAAAACTGAGGAGAAATTGAATGAATACTGATAGTCAAATAAACTCACTCTTGTTTCAGACGTGTTTGAGATCATATGGGAACATATGTTACTACATAGATAAGATTTTTTCTCCTCATATGTCCAGAAACATATGTTGTCAAAGAAACTGCGATCGAGCTACTTAATCGATTGTGGAATTCAGAATACCAGGTGATGCGACAATTTTTGTGGTGTGTGTATAATAATGATTTGGACAAATAATACGCATTCAAATTCCTTTCTCCCAAGACCTTTCATCAGGAACTTCCTTGGTTTTACCAATATAATGCTAAATGATGATTGTATTTCATGGATGATCAAATCAAGTTTTAACAATTATGGTACCGTAAATGGTCACAATCGTTTCTGGTCTTCAGAAAATTTCCATTTATTTCAGATGAATAACTTCCAAACGGTTTGAAGCGTTGATGTGTTGTGTGCTTTGTAAAACAGACGAGTTATTGGACATCATTCAAACTTCAACTACTTACTTCATGAAATTTATTGATTGACGAACAAAGTTGTTGAAAAATCATCAACGTGATATTGAACGCAAAGTGTAATTTGGTTTTTACCGAAATCTTCATTTACTACATTCAGTTAAAACCAAATAAAATTGAAAAAACTCGACCCAATTCGAATGAAAAAAGTTACACAGATGTGACAGTAATGAATAAAGAAACAATTCTTCATAAACATATAGTCGGTGTATGTTATCTATAGCAAAACAATTCTTATTCTATTTTATATAATGTTGTTAGATGTCAGATGAAATATAATAAAAAATATGGAAATCAAAAATCGTAACTGAAATTTCAGAAAATTAATTTAGTTTCTTCTGATATCTGAAAATTTAAATAGAATAAGGTTCCACATTCTTCTGATTTAAAATTATCTATGAAGATCTGAAGAATATCATCTCATATCTTTTCAGTTTACCGAAGAGAGTTATTGGAGGAAGTTGAAAGGGGCGAACTGCCGAATTGTCGTAACCTCTGAGCTCAAACATGCTCGAAGCAGTTTATCTCTGTAGCTCATTTCATTTATCCCATTCCTTGAGAATACAGCTCATTCTCAATGGCTTCCAAATGAGGACAGAAATAACCATGGATGAATTAAAAATTTTCAGCAAAACATTATACCGCGTGGGGCAACTTGAACGAAAAAGACTCAATAACTGCTAAACTATTCGTTTCTGGACAAAAAGCAGAAATAGGTCAATTTTTGTTTGAAGGAGGACATATTTTAACACATGGTGATTTTATTCTACATCAACCCCCTAGGCAAGGGTGCACAAAACTCAATTTTTTGAATAGGGAAGATAGATCGTATGAATACAAACCTCATTGGAAACCTCCTTTGATTCTCAACACAAATGTGCAATAATTTTTGAGTGTTCACGGGAGAAGATACAAGCTGGTTCGTCAAGAGACGAGTTATTTTCAGTAACTGCAAAATCTGTTGATTTCGAATGAATATTCACAGAAAAATATCTTTAAGCAGTGGTGCTTCCACTACACCCTCTCAAACACCCCCTCAGATGAGGGTGTGAACCCCCCAAATCTTCGAATTCATCAGGTGATCCGAATTATAGCTCATAGGATAGGTATTTAGAATTATATAATTACAGTGAACGAATTTTCAAATCCGATTACATTTCGATGAGGATCATGGAGAATTAATGCACAGTATAATCGCTCCGTGTCATCGGTTGAATCGCAAAAAATATTCCCCATCGGTGGACTGATAGAACGCAGACATGTGAAGACAACCACTAGGGTAATGGCCCGCACGCCCTACGACCGCATATGCAACCGATCGTCGTATGTGAAAAGTCTCTAACAGCATAGTATCCAATGTTGAAATAAACGAACTCAAGTAAAGTTCTCGTTACAGAAAAATATCATCCGAAATCACACAGGTGTAATGCAGATTTCTCAACAACAAATACGGCATTTTTTGTTTTCTTTTCCAGATTGTTTGTATCTGATGAACGAAATTCGAATTAGTTTGTTTCTTTATTCAGCTGCTTTTCACAATCACGGGTTGCATTCATACCAGTATAATGGTTTATCCAATAGCTGAAAGAGTAGAGATTATTGAAATTTTTTCAGCAATAATACTTGTGCAAATAAATGGGACAGTTGCTAATTTCAATGAACGCAATGACGACAAACAAGTACCAAGTACATTTTGGAGTTGGTGGAAAAATTTAGAGAAACTGGCACTCTTCAGAATAGGAAAAGAGAGCATGTCCAAAGACCCATACGATCCCACTCTGAGTACAAGAGAATTAGAAAATGAAATTGGTGTGAGTCGAAGAACTATTGGACGAGTTTTCAAACAATACAATTTCCATCCGTATAAAATGAAGATGGTCCAAGAAGTGAATGAGGATGACTTCGACAGCAGAGTGCAATTCTGTGAAATAATAAGTGAGCAAATCGCAAACAACCCCCACTTCCTCTACAATATTTGCTTTTCGGATGAATGTACTTTGAATGACACTGTAAATCGTCATAACTGCCTGTTCTGGTTGGACTCTAATTCCAGAATCTTTCGTGGAGTACATACCCAATATCCTGAAAAATTGAATGTTTGGGTTGGCATCTATGGGAATCGTTTGATTGGGCCATTTTTCTTACTAGGAAATCTGACGGAAGAAATGTATCTACAACTACTTGAAGAAGCTATTCAGAAGAGGGTGTTGTGTTTCAGCAGGATGGTGCTCCTCCGAATTTTGCACTTGTTCGAAGATTTGAGGGATTGACACTTTCATCTGAGGGGGTTTCTGAGGATGTGTAGTAGAAGCACCACTGTTTAAAGATATTTTTCCCCAAAATACAACAGTATTTCGGTGAATGTTCACTCGATATCGATAGATTTTGCAATCACTGAAAATAACTCGTCTTTTGACGAACCAGCCTGCACCTTCTTCCGAATATGTCAAAACTCAGAAAATATTACACATTTGTGTTGAGAATCTGAACAGCTTTCCAATGAGGTATCACTAAACCTATCTTCCCTATTCAAAAAATTGAGTTTTGTTCACTCCTGCTCAGGGGGTTGATGAAAAAATAAAATCTTCGTGTGTTGAAAAATGTCGCCTTCAGACAAAATATTAAATGTTTCTGTTTTTTGTCCAGAAACGAATAGTTTAACAATTATTGAGTCTTTTTCGTTTTAGTTGCCCCACGCGGTATACTGAAACGATAATTCTTTCAAAATTCATTTGGTTCTACACATGAAGGAATTTCACGGGATTGCTTTGTAGTGTCTTGATGTAGCAATGAAAGTTTTCTATTACAAGGTATTGATTAAGTAATTAAACTGCACTCTACTTGTATACGGGAACTGAATTGAATTACGTTTGAGTATATAGTTTTCAGACAAAAATTACTTTAAATGGTGAAAATTGTCACTTCCTTTTGCGGTAACTAGGATAAAATTTTATATCAACTTTCGATATGTTACATCAAAATATCACTTGCCTCTTCATCTTAGAATTTACGTTATAGAGAAGTAAGTAATAGCTCATCAAGAATGTGACATTTTTTAAGGAAGGACGGAAGTCGGAATATATATTCTTTTGAAAATAGAGGATTTCCAAAAATTCGAATAATTGTATTTACAATAAATGCTTATATTTATTATTTTGGCGTGTGTCAGAAAAACACAAGTGTGAGCTCAGGAAATGTAATAGGGGAACCATACTATCTTGGGTATTATTCAACAAACGAGTGAGAAACCTGGGGAAAAAACTCGTTTCCTGGTAGCTATTCCACTAGCAATAGCTTTTCTGTTTATGTTGTGTTAGTGTCGTGTGTACATAAAGAGTACCAAAGATTTTTCTGCTTAGCAGCTTCATTCTCTCATTCTCATCATGCACTCCATGATTTCCAGACGAAGACAAGGGTAAAAGGAAGGGGGTTTGGGACAGGAAATCTGTAACAATGGAAAAAGAAAACCAGCAGAAAAATATTTCAACAATCATACTTGATTCTTATATGTCTAAACTCACTTGAATCTAAGAAAAGATTTTATATAGCAAGCAAGGCCGTAAAAAGGACTAAGGAGATAATCAAAAAGTACATAACCTGCGATATTTCTTATTTCGCGGAGATGTTCTTCCGTCGCAGTGTGAGTCTCCTGAAACATAATCACTTCCTTGTTCTTGCTTGCCAATTTTAAAGTATATTCGCAAAATCCATTGCATATTCAAATTCAACAAAACAATTTCCTCTCTGTTTGACCGAGAGAGCCACGATGGCCAGGTTCGTTCTTCTAAGTGATGCCGATTATGATCGATACATGTTCAAGAATCATTATGAACCCAATAATTTGGGTTGACATCTCCCATATATTATTTCTTCGTGGATCTTTTTTAATTTAAAGAAAAATTTAGGAACAAATTTTGACAGTCGTTTTAAAAATATGACAACAATATGACGTGGGTATGATGCGCGTACGCGCTTCCTTTATTAATTTATTCATTCATAAAGGGTGTTTAAAAAAGACACCGCTATATTTGAGGTGATTGCTGAAGTTAATTAATGAAAAAAGTTCATATAAATATAGGTCCTCAAATATTTCGTTACCGATTTATAGGGTGTCAAAATTTAATCGAAGGATGCAGTTAAATTTGAACTTTTTGTGAACCGCTTGATATATTAAGGTAAAAGTTTGGGGGTATCGAAAACATTCAAAGACGTATAATTTTCAATACGAAACCACATTTTGAACTCACCATTGGCTCACGTATGAACACAACGCTATTGTCAAAGAAAAAACTGAAACGTTATTGATTTTTTCGAAAATGAAGAAAATTTGAAATTTGAAATTATTTCTCAAGAAAAAAAAAATCATAAAATTTTTTGTTCGAAGCTAAGTTTTGGAGTATAATTGATTAAAAAAATGTTCAAGAGAATAAGAAAAGAAAGGCCATACATTTCATTGCACGACACGTAGTCTTCGTTTAAAAGAACTAAGGTAGTGTATTTCTCTTCATCATTAAATAAACTTTGTTTGAAAATCAAATTTTTAATTCAAAGCAAAACAAAGACTTTTGGTTATCACCAATAACTCTTGAAAAATCACAAAAGCTGTTCAAAGTGACCTTCTTCAGTTCTGATGCAAGATTCCAGTCTTTTCGACATTGGTTGGCGAGCTCTTTCAAAAACACCAGGATAAGTTCTTATCGAATTGCACCCAGCGGTGATTCTATTTCTTGAGTTCTCAACATTTGCCACGGGGGCAGTGTAAACCAAAGACTTCAAATGACCCCAGAGGAAGAAATCGAGGGGTTTCAAGTTCGGGGACCGTGCAGAGAAAAATCCAGCGATTTCCATACTTTTCGATTAGGAAGTCACGAGTACGCTGACAAAAATCGGTATCTGCGCCATGATGCGCATATTGTTTGTCTTATCATCAAAGGTGCATCCTCCAAAAATTCTGAAAGCGTTTGTTCCAAAAAGTGGGGGTACACCTCTCCCGTAAGTCTCCCTGGTAGAAATACTGGTCCAATTTGGCAGTCACCCACAATGCCGATCCAAAGGTTCTATGAGAATTGATGTTGAAATCGATCTTCATATGTTTGATGTGGATTTTCTTCACCCCACATATGATTATTATGAAAATTCTTTATGGAATTTTTTGTAAAACTTGCTTCATCAGTGAACAGGATCAGCATAAGAAATCAAGGAATTTGAATGAACTTACGCAAAAGCCATTGACAATACGCAATACAGACAGGATAAAGTGCGTGTACGCATTGTAGGTGGAATGGATACAACAAATTTTCATGAAGAATTTTCCAAACAGTTCCATTGCTGACTGAATATTTCGGATTGTCTTGAATTATTGCAAGAATCTCATTTTCCAGATCTACCGTTCTCACTTCCCTCGGTCCTCCTGTTGCTTCATATCGTCCTAATATGCCTTTTTCATTTAAGCGTCGATGAATGCTTTCAATAGTCTTCCATCGGGAACAATACTGATTGGAAATCTTTCAATGTACAACCGCTATGCTTCCAATGTATTTCTGTCAGCACGTCTATACATGAAGTGCATGTCGGTCATCTGAGCATTCTTATAACGATTCATGAAAGTCGCTTTGAAATTCAAATTCAATAGATTGAAGATTGAAGATTGAAGAAACATTCAAATGACACTGACGTTAATCATTTTTTAACACATCTATGACTGAGCATAGAAGAGATAATATCTATGGAATCGCAAGGATTCCTAGAAAACTTTTCAACAGATTTTTACTCGAAAACTGGTTGACGCACAAAAAAATGTCAGGAGAGCTTTTTGTTGAAAAATAATTGGAAAATAAATATTTTTCATCTTAGAAAAAATCAGTAGCATCCTAGATTTTTTCTCGAGATTAACCTTTAACACCCTGTAAATCGTTAACGAAGTATTTTGAACCTATTTGATATGAACCTTCACCTCCTTTAATATTGACGTGTCTTTTCAAAACACCCGGTATATAGGCTTGTCTTGTCAATGCAATCAATCCAATTCATCTATTACGTTCAATGAAGAATCACCAAACTGGCTCTTGCCCAACTGCACCAACACACATAGTGGCGAAATTTAATTTGGTGTTATAGGTGGTGAGAATTAAGTGAGTGGCTCAGAGCCAAATGGTATATCCAACAAAGCAAAAGACTCTAGCACGCCTATACACCTGTAAATAAGATTTCATAATGTTTCTATGCTAGGTTGGTGGTGCCTATCATAAAATTCAAATTAAAACTGGTAAAGCCAGCTAATCAATATATTTTATAACTAGTAATTTTCAACTGCTGACCATGTATCAAAATTATAATCAAAATAGCAGCTGAAAGCAGTGGTTCGTCTTTTTTGATGACTTCCATGACGAAGAAGAAGAATATAAGCCTAGTGTATATGAATATAAGTCTTAGGTATTTTTTTGCCAATTTATAACGAACTCTAATCAAAAAGAAGTTGTTTTGAACAGTTCTGGTTACATGTTAATATAATTGATGTTTTGGCATTTATAAGAACAAATGTTTTTTTTTAATGGGTGGTGAGAAGAATACGTGTTGTAAGAAAAATAGTATAGAAACCTGGAAGGTACTGTGATATCTATTCTCTGAAAAAAATATTTTTTGAGAATATGTTAGATGCATCCGATAATAGAATAACACGGGTGTAAAAAGAGAATTGGAAAAAGGAATTTCTTTATTGAACAAAATCGGTAAATGCAAACTTTATAATAAAAGAAGTACGGTAGACGAAAGTTTTCTGATTATTTTACAAAGTTTACACTTCAAAGCCTGAACAGATATATTATGTATGATGAAAACATGAAGTACTGTTCAAGTACAAAATACCTTGCCAATTTCAATGCTGTCAACATCGGCAGCCTCTTACAAGAGTATGGGTGTTCATAATGGAGTACAAAATAATGCTCACATGCATGTGGGAAAGAAGAATTGCGTATTGTGGAGCTCGAGAGATAGTGATAGATCTACGTGCAATTTTAAGAAAAAAAGTTCATATTAACAAAGATCTCCAAGAGCTTCGTTACGGAGCTACAGGGTGTTGAAATTTCCAGAAAAAACTGTTTTTTTCTTCAAAACTCATGCAGTTCTTGTGATATTCAGCCCAAATTTGAAATGCAAGCTATTTTCTAAAGCCTCCATCATTCCACGTCCTAGATTCTAACTGAAATTCACA
The DNA here is from genome assembly GCA_013387265.2 of Cryptolaemus montrouzieri. Classification (NCBI taxonomy): domain Eukaryota; kingdom Metazoa; phylum Arthropoda; class Insecta; order Coleoptera; family Coccinellidae; genus Cryptolaemus; species Cryptolaemus montrouzieri. The sequence goes on from JABFTP020000144.1 coordinate 39,405,383, forward strand.
AGTTGTTTCCTTTTTAGAGGCCATGTCTCCTTTTGCCCTTTCAAACTCTTTTGCAGTACGCTACTGATCAGCGTACAATCAATTTACGTCATCTTTGTTCAATTTAGAAACTTTTTAGACACTTGTGATTTTTTGTATCTTCAACCGTTTTCGAGTGAAAAATTATTGAATTTAAATTTTTTAAATTATATGTTATTCGCTAATTAAAATAAAAAAATGGAAATACTCGATAGGTATGCCCAAAATTTGCTTTTATTTTGATAGCTCGTCCTCTGAGACTCAACTTATACTTATTCAATATCAAACTAAAAAAAAGAACAATTCAAAACTAAATAAATTGCTGGAAGTGTCCTCCACCTGCAAGAGTACAGACCTCTGTCCTTCTTCGCATATTATCACCCACTCTTTGAAATACTCCTGGGGTATTTCTCATCGTGTCACAAGAGGTTATTATTCGATTTCTCAATTCTTCTACAGTGTTCACTGGAGTAGTATAAACTAAACTTTTGAGATATCCTCATAAGACATTTCCATCGGTTGTTGAATGTATTATCCAAGAGTTCCCTAGCCTCTTCACTAAAACGTGGTAGTGCCCCGTCATGCATGAACCACATTATGTTTCTCACCAAAAGTGCACATCCTCGAGCAGTAAAGGTAACTCCTCCTCAAGAAATTGCCGATAAGCGGGACCGTTTTGTCTGTTAGGCGAAAATAATAGCCCAATCAAATAATTTCCAATTATTCCGATCCAGACATTTAGTGAGAATTGTTCTTGATGATGAGGTTCTTCAATCAAATGGGAGTTTTCCTCAGCCCAATAATGATTATTGTGAAAATTTGTGATAGCAGGTCTCGAAAAGTTAGCTTCGTCTGCCAAAATTATTTCACTATCAAAATGAGAATTTTCTCTAACTTTATCTAAGAACCATCGGCAGAAATTCAGTCTTGAAGGAAAATCTCGAGGAAGTAGAATTTGGACGCGTTATATGAAACGGGTACAATGAAAAGTCGTGGAGAATCCTCTAAACTAGAACATGTGAAATATTCAACTGATTTCCAATTTTTTTTGTTCTCACATGAGGATTCAAATCAATACAATTCAAAACTGCTTCCTTAATATCTGGAGTTCTCATAGTTTGAGTTGCACCTTTTAAATTATTATTTGCTGTAAAAGTACCAGTTTCCCTCAAACTTCTGTGGATATTTGAAAATGTTCGCTTGTCTGGTGTTACTCGATTCGGAAAGCGCTGCTGATATAATCGCCTAGCTTCTGTTGTGTTTCCGTCAGCCATAGAGTACATGTAACGGATATCAACCAATTCGGCGTTAGTAAAATTAGCCATTTTTTCTTACAGCAATAACTTAAAAAGTCTTAAAACTAATCGTTAACTTAATGATCAATGCAAGCAGACACTGCTTCAACTTTGGCAACTGTCACAATAAATAAATAAACGAAAAGAATCAAAGCGTACTAGTCATTTTTTAAATTACAAGTGTTTTCAATTCAGCGAATGCATATAATCGTTTAATAATTTTTTGCTCGAGAACGGTCGGAGATACGAAAAGATTACAGGTTTCAAAAAAGTTTTTAAGTTGAACGAAAATGACGAAAATTGATTGTACGCTGATCAGTGGCGTATTGCAAAAAAGTTTGAAAGGGCAAAAGAAGACATGGCTCCGGAAAAGAAAACACCTTGTATATTCTGGTTAAAATTTAGGACGTGTAATGATGGCGGCTGTAACAAATTGCTTGCATTCCAAATTTGTGCTGAATATCCCAAAAACTGCAGGAGTTTTAAAGAAAAAAAACAATTCTTTCCGGAGATTTCAACACCCTGTAGCTCCGTAACGAAGCTTTTGCAGACCTTTGTTTATATGAACTTTTTTTCTTAAAATTGCACGTAGATTTACCCTCTCAAGTTGTGACATACTATTATGTAACACCCTGTATGAGTTAATTATTTTTGTTTAGTTTTCAGTACTTTATTCTGTTATGATTGAAGTGAAATTGTGTACGTTTCATATGTACCTCCCCAGGTAATAACTCCATGTTATGTTATACTATGAAAGAATGCATGATAAATCATACGTAGAGTTTGGTTTTTATAGTCATGATTTCTGATAGCTTAAAGATTATAAATAGTGATTATTTTGTCTTTTTAATTTAGTACTTCACGCGCTTGGGCTATTTTTTGTTTTTAATGACCATACCTAACTATTTACCGGATTCTACTCCTTTTATTTTGATTTTATAAGAATTTAATTTGGTGGTTTTAGTTGCTACAATTTATATAAAGATTCTTTTCTATAACAAAATTTGAGATGTTTTTACTAAGCATGAATAAGGTATATGTAAATTCCATATTTTACATATTTTTAACAAATTCGAACAAAGATCCATATTTCACGGTATTGTTATATACAGGGATATCCACTGGGACCGTCCGTTAAAAACTTTTTGAGTTCCAATTACAATATCAAGCTGAAATTTTATACGCGGCCATAACTAGCGATTTCCAATTGAAGTGAAATATTTTAGAAGTTATACCATTTCCGGTTATACCGGAAGTGGGTCATCACTTTGTTATTTCAAATGGCAATCTACCTATTTTATTATACATCTAGAACCGACATTTGAGCAAGGCATAAAATACCCAAGTTGTTGGCACTTATCTGTCAAAACTTTTGACAGATTTAATTATTTTTGTTATAAACTCGATTTTTGAGGAACATTTAAAAAAATTGTAGCTCGTAGAGCTTTTGCACTACAGACACAATTTTTGCTTGGGTGGATAGAAGAAGGATCAAGGAGTTTCTTAAACAGTCTACAAATGTCAAATGTTCATTGCGTTGTTTTGTATGATTCTTTCAATTTGGCATTTTTCAAACAGCAATAACTCATTTTTTCAAATGGCACCAATCTCTTATAGTTCCGAAATAATTTGGGAATATATTGAATTTTGATGATTTTGCAAGAACTAACAGAGAATGCTTTGAAATATTTGAATCAAGTAGCTGAACTGGCTACGCCCACCTGACAGGTGCCTAAAACTAATGCACTTGTCACTTCGTTCGCATTTGATATCTCAACAAGAATTGTTTGTAATTTGAAGTGAAAATTTTCGAAAAACACCAGATTGATAATAAAATGACGAGGATATGTTTAATCTCTTTTTAATTCATCATTTTGCTAATGTTCCTCTCAAAATTTCCAGGTATCTTTGTCCATTAAGATTTTCCTCATAAATGTGATAAGCCAACAAATCATTCATTGAAAATGCAAAAACGTTGACGCTGAATTTATTTTGGAAATCAATAACTTCAATGAAATGAGGATTTTCTGTGGCCCAAAAATGTCGATTTCTCCTATTGGTTATTCCACTTTCATTGAACTTATCTTCATCAGATCATTTGACATTCGCCATGAATTAAAAAGAGATTAAACATATCCTCGTTTGAATAATCAGCCATTTTATTATCAATCTGGTGTTTTTCAAGAATTTTCACTTCAAAGTACCAACAGTTCTTGTTGAAATATCAAATTCGAGCGAAGTGACAAGTAAATTAATTTTAGGCACCTGTCAGGTGAGCGTAGCCAGTTCAGCTACTTGATTCAAATATTTCAAAGCATTCTCTGTGAGTTCTTGCAAAATCATCAAAATTCAATATATTCCCAAATTATTTCGGAACTATAAGAGATTGGTATAGTACATGCTGATACAATTCCATCTGAAATTTGACGCTTCATCTGATGGCGATATAAAAATTGGCACGTGCGATTTGAAAAAATTGAGTTATTGCTATTTGAGAAAGATCAAATTGAAAAAACCATACAAAACAACGCAATATGCACACACATACACATTTGACATGTGTAGATTGCTCAAAAGATTCCTTGATCCTTCTTCTATCCACCCAAGCAAAAATTGTGTCTGTAGTGCAAAAGATCTACGAGCTACAATTTTTTTAAATGTTCCTCAAAAATCGAGTTTATAACAAAGATAATCAAATCGGTCGAAAGTTTTGATAGATAAGTGCCAACAACTTGGGTATTTTATGCCTTGCTCAAATGTCGGTTCTAGATGTATAATAAAAAAGGTAGATTGCCATTTGAAATAACAAAGTGATGACCTACTTCCGGTATAACCGGAAATGGTATAACTTCGAAAATATTTCACTTCAATTGGAAATCGCTAGTTATGGCCGCGTATAGAATTTCAGCTTGATATTGTAATTGGAACTCAAAAAGTTTTTAACGGACGGTCCCGGTGGATATCTCTGTATATTCAAATATTTTAGTCATTTACGTAGAGTCTATAGATCATGTTCCTTCCAAGGGTGGTGAATAAAACAATTGGAAGACAGGTACCTACATTATCCAGCAACTAATTTTCAAGCTTAACGGTAAAAAAAAAACAATTAGGACATTTCTGTCGTGAATAGGAATGATTGTTAAACTGATTACCTACCATACCTTTTTCTTCAATTGAAATTACTTGTTATGTGGTAATAGATTGATGGCATATTTAAGCTTTTTATAATTTTCAGAACAATTATGTCGAATCATTCAGTGTTGAGATCAAGCAGTATTAAGACAGTGTGAAAATGCCAAAAGTGTATTTAACGTGAAATGGATCGAACCATATCCAGAGATGACCATGGATGGAGAAAGTTTATTCTGTAAAACATGTTCGAAAATCGTACAGCGTATTCATAAAAATATTTTTCCTAGATATGTAGGGTAAAAGAATATTCTTCATTATATATCTCTTCTTTCTTTGTATGTTTTCCTTAATTAAGCAGGTGAAAAGCTCTTTTGATTATAACGTTTAGTTTTCAATCGTTGCCTAGTGTATTGGAATATTTAAGAATTGAGAGTAATGACAAAAAGACCCTAAAATAATTTGAATTACTTGTTTCAGAATATAGCTGATACGAAATTCCACGTTGACCAGAATGTCAGAACAGCCAAGATTAATGATCGGAGGAAAAGGGCTGCAATCTAAAAGCTGAAAATTGTAATAACTCATCGCGGTCTCCCTTATAGCTTTTCAGTATTATTTTTGGACTTACTTTTTGTTATGTTTAACATATTTATCTCCAGTAAATTTCAGTAATTTCAATATCAATGCTGCAAAGCGCGAATGTTGTAAGCAATTTTATTGGTTAAGAAAGTTAAGATCAATCACTAAACAAGCTGCTGTCGCGTTTGCCTGTTTGGATAACAGACCGTTTTACGATAGACTTATGCGGAATTAATGTTTCCGTTTCATACTGTTACCTTCATCCAGCTGGCAATAATGTCTTTTATGGAGTTTTAACATTTGAACTTGATATACGATCCTCGAGCTATCTATTGTCGTGGATATGTAATTAGTGGGATGATTGCCAATTTTACATCAATAGAATACAGATTATGCGAAATTTGTACCCAAGTCAGTCAGTAAACTTTGAAAACTAGTGGTTACAATATTTTCTAGAAATGAAATGTTTTGTAGTTCTGTTATTATTTCTTGCACAAATTGTGTTCACCACTCGATGGAAAACTTACTCTATGAATGATTTTTTGAATGAGTTATTCCAATAGTACAAAAGAATTTAGTCCTGCCTATCAATATCCGACATCTTTTCCTATATCTTATGATAGCCAATGGCTTTTCAACATTGACTCACTTTTCCCTTCTCGCATTTCATGAGAGAATTCTGTTGTAAATGTCACTTTCGCAATTGCACTATTTGGTCTCTATTTCTCCCTTCTTCAATTTCACTTCCACAACTTCCTTCGGATTGTTTCTACGATCTTTCCGCAGAGTTCCCGTTACATGAAAACTCCTTTCCAAGATATTTCGGCAAAATAGATAACTGTTATAAAAGTATATTTAGAACGTAACCGTTCTATTCCAACTCTTCTATTGAGTAGAAACTACTCTTATCGGTATGATTTTTTCAGCCTAAACCACCTCCAGCAGCAGTAAACAATTCTGATCTTAATACCAGTCTATTCAATTCAGCTAGTTCATGAAGTATCATTTATGCTTCTTTCCCTTTATGTGCTGCATAAACGATTACCTCCTTTCCACAAAACCATTGCTTCGTCAAAGGATAAATTTTCATTCGGCTGATAGACCTCAGCCATCCGTCTCTTGAAATATTCCTGGACATACTTTATGTTCTGAAGCCTATCAGTATCTCACCGGGTTTTCATCGAATTGTAGGCATTTCTGAATTCACGCTCATATGTTTTTGGAAACATTTCATGTTATACAATTTATCTGAGTTCCAAGAGTCTTGTATTCGATTGATTTGGATATGGCCAAGTAGCCATGAGCCAGGAAATACTTTGAATTTGGCTAATTCGTGTGGTTTTCCATCCGTGATTCGGGACATTTGCTGCGTTTTTCTGCTCAGAAATACTTCAGCATACAGATTAGTTTACTCTACAATGTGCTGTAGAATTTCATCAGTGATCAATAAAGAAAAAAAAATCAGAGGTACAAGCAAGCCATAATAACCAACAAATGTTTATCTGGAACATCATTTCGAATTATTGAATTGGGAATCACAGTAGGTGTGGAAATATTTTCGTCATTTTCCGATTTAGAGCCGAACTTCAACCTTCTGAGGTCGAAGCTGAAGACACAAATGAATCACTTTCATCAACATCACCAGAATGAATATTATTTTCCAATTCTTTGTTGGTTAGATGCTTTTTATAATAATTTGAACAAGTCCTTAATGACCTAAAAATGCCCTCAGTTTGAGAATCCATTCTCTATTCCTTTCGAGAACCAACACGATATACACGTGGGTTAAGACCTACTCGAACGGCCGACTAAAGTGCAACTATCTATCATTAGGCCGGTACCATATGATACGCTTTCGTTCCTTCAAACACTACTTTTCAATACTCACATTGTAGTTCTGGCACAGTTGATTAATTAATAATTAATAATCAACCTCCGATCTTCAATGGTTAAATGGATATATATAGAAAAAGGAACGAATTTAATATTCGAGAAATTTTCAGTTTGTTTCGAAAATTAGGAAAATTTCAACATGATTAATGGAAGTTTCTGGTTTGACAATCATCATTTTAATTTTACAACTACTTTAAAAACTGCAGAAGAAAAGAGGTTAAATGTTAAATAAATGAATGGTATTTCTAAACGTATATAGTTATCCTTTTCGATAGCCAGCTATACCCTTTGTCTATCACTCATTATTCTTATCAATTCTGAAATGTCAATAAATTCAAAGGCAGGGTGAGACCTCTAGTTTACTCTAACAAATCATATTAACTTCACTCTTTTGTTTTGAAATTGCTCAAGTTTGTAAAAGATAATGAAAGTTTCATTTTGTAATAATCTTTATCAAAAGAATTCATAATACGCTTATCATTCTTGATGTCATTCTTAATAAAGCAGAAACATGCAATAATTGTAGCCTGTTGAATATTTTCTACATAAAATTATTCCTGATTATGGAAGAATTGGAGCAAACATTGGTGATAATTTATCATAGACTTAATGACATCAGGTCTTCTGCTTTCTTTGACCTCCAATATTATAATTAAGTTTTATGTGAATCGAAGCTAAGAACTTCGAGAAACTCTTACGGTCAGATACACTCGCCCACAAAAAATGAGCGCACAAAAATTTTCATTTTATGTATCGAATTATATGATTATATTATTATATATTATATAATTTTACTTGTGGCTGACATAATCTCAAGATTATTCGCAATTGAATTGAATTTCTTCCTCTGCAATGTACTTTCATGATGGTAAAAATACATGAAATGATTGATACTAGTTTTATTTAACCGTTATCATCGCACATGTGAAACTGAGTATTGCATGTCATGATATTTATAAATTAACCCTCATTTGGATTGGAAAAACCAGATTAGTAGGTTAGATTTTTAGATAGTAGGTATAGAGTTCACAAACTATGGAAAGACCGGTATCATATGAATACGTAAACTATTTGGGAATTACGGAAATCAGATGAATCATTCATTATTTGTAAGTTATCATTTGAATAATAATTTGAAAATGTCAACTGATTCAAGGTAATTGAGATTTCTATTCTTCAAGGCAATATGTAGAATTTTCAAATTATGAATACTAGGAAAAGAGTGGCTGGCCAGTGAGCATTAGTTACTGTCTTCGGCATAACCAATAGTTTCCCGTTGGACAATTTAAACACAACAGGGTTAGGCTCAAAAACGATCGAAGGGCAGCTGCACCAAAAATAGTGGTCATTCAAGAAAATATGGATGTTGTGTTTACGATTATCCAGGAAGATCGACATGCAACGTATCGAGAGATTGAGACATGATTGCGAATTTCTAAGACCTCTTTACAAAAAAATTAGTTTCCCGATGGATACCGCATCTATCGATGTTTGGGTATTTCAAGAAGAAGACAAAACAACTAAAGTTATCCGTGGCCAAAGTGTTTCCTAACAAATGGTCACAACGTTTAGCTTCACATTATTGAAAAACAAGTACTGCCAATTGGTACCACCATTGTTCAATGCAAGTCGTTAGGTTAGAGTAACCAGCCCGGAACGGTGAATCATCCTTTACCAATACAATGCAAGTTCGCACACAGCCCAAGAAAGAATTGATTATTTAACGCAAGAAAATATAGAATTGTCACATCGTCATGCGTTCAGTACGAACCTAAGTCCCAGAATCAAGAACGGACTGCGTGGTAAAACGTTTATGTCTTAGAAGAAGCTGTTTATGTCATCCAAAAGGCCATTTTGAATGTGACAGCAAACGATTGGAATAACTGCTTACAGAATGAAGAAATGTATTAATCTTCGAGGAGAATACTTTGAAAAACAATAGAGTCTTTGTGAGCTTTTAATTGTTTCATTTTAGCTCTATATGAAAAACTTGAAAGACATCCCTCGTACACTTGTTGGTAACGGTGGCAGTAATTTCCGTCGAGCCAGGCCCGCCGTAAGCGGGCGTGCAAGGCGTGCAATGCACGCGGGCGGCGCATTCAGAGGGGCGGCAAATCAGACAATCATCGACTAAAATTCAGACATTGTCACCTCACAATACTAAAAAGATCATCCTTATAAAAATAATATGATGAACGGCGCCCAAATATTTCTTTTATATCGTAGCATTACATAGCGCCATCTATTGAAATTCATGAGAACAAAGTTTATCCGTATCGTGCTCTATGCGAAATAGGAAATCCCACAGATATCAGGAAATCCTCAAAACTATATACTCATTTCTTTGTTTTATTTATTTAACACAAATGCGAAAATTATTTGGTTATAGCCCTAATGTGAGATCCGGAAACGGTCCAGGGTACTTAAAATTAATAATATTCTGTATATTTTTGTGCAAAGTGTGACTATAAAAATAATTTAGAAAATTATTTATATTATCCGTCGGCGCAAAAATCATAATTATGGTAAGTGTCTTTGTTTAATTAATCAGAATATGGGCGCATTCATATAAACAGCAGGTATTCATGTAAAATTTAAAGGTTATTTTACTGAAAAAACTTAAAGTAAAGATTCATTTAAAAAATGTATTAAAATTAATACAGAGTGTAACAAAAGTAACTTAAGTAACGAAAGGGGACATTCCATCTAATCAATACGAACAACTTTTACTATGGGGTCAACTCTGAAGTCGCGAAAAAAAATTAGTTATTCCATTACATTTGTGTGCAGTAGGTATGAACATTTTTTTCGCAGTAGTATTGTGATTATTATTGTGATTTAAAGGGTATTTTTTCTGTTATACAACTTAAGAGTGAAGATTTATAAAAAATATTAAAATTATACCTATACAGGGTGTAACAAAAGTAACTTAAATCCCGAAAGGAGTCATTCTACATAAATACGAACAACTTTTACTATAGGGTCAACGGTGAAATCGCGAAAAAAATAACTATTCCATACAAAATGTATGGAAAAGCTGATTTTTTCGCGATTTCAGTGTTGACCCCTAGTAAAGGTTGTTCGCAATAATGGGTGGAATGATCGACCCTCTTTGGGATTTAAGTTACTTTGTACAACCGTATACTAAACTTTTCAAAAAATTCCAGGAACCGCAAAAAGGAAAAAAATTTCAGGAGCTCAATTTCGACGGCAAAAACGAGAAAAGATACAGAGAAAAAAAACTAGCGGGATCTCTTGAGAAATTTTTAGCAAACCAAAAATAGGGACTCTGAATGTCAAGAGAATGTTGACGTAGATGTAGCTTCAACAAGCGCAGCTTTAAATCTAGAAGTTATGGAGGTATCTGAAGAGAAAATGTTAGTCCTTCAGAAGGAGACTCCAGTGAAACTAAAAAAAGAGAAAGTAGTGCTAAAGAACCTGTAAGCAATTTATCGTCATCAAGTAGCTGTTTAGATTGTGGTGATGATCCCGGTTCGTGGCCCGACAGTATGACTAATGATATTGTTGATATTTTGGTTAGCCGTGGTCCCGTGCAGCTGTTTAACCACAATTTTCCTGCTAATATCGATGGAAGAAAATTTGCAAACAGTTATTACTCTAGAAATCTTCCTAATGGAGAAAAAATTAACAGAGAATGGCTTGTTTACTCTACGTCAAAAGATTCAGTCTATTGTTTTTGTTGTAAAATATTCAGTCAAACTGTAAGTAGTCTGTCAGCTCCAAGCGGTTTTTCAGATTGGCAACATCTGTCATCTACCTTAAAACGACACGAAACAAGCATTTCCCATAGCGAAAATTTAAAATGTTGGGTCCAACTAAATCATTTGTTACAAAATAAAACTACTGTAAATCAAATGCAACTGAGACTAATAGAATCTGAAAAAAACAATGGTGTGATGTATTGGAAAGGATCATAGCTGTTATGAAATTTTTATCTCATCAATGTCTGGCGTTTAGGGGCTCGTCCAAAATATTATATGAGCATGATAATGGTAATTTTCTAAAAGCAATAGAAATGATAGCATCCTTTGATTCAGTTATGCGGGAACATATTCACAGAATTCAAGCCTCGAAATTCGATTCAACTCGCATGACTCACTATTTAGGAGATCAGATTCAGAATGAAATCATTGATATACTCGGCACGACCATAAAAAATTATATCCTGAACAAAGTCAGAGAATCAAAATATTTCTCTATCATATTAGATTGCACACCAGATGTAAGTCACACAGAACAAATTACAGTTATACTAAGGTATGTTGTTTTAAACAGTGAAACTAAAAATGTTACAATATGCGAAAGTTTTATTGCCATCTGTCCGATAACCAGTTCTACAGGTGAAGGACAATTAAATTTTGTTTTAGATTCATTTTCGCAATTAAACCTTGATATTAAAAACTTACGTGGCCAAGGTTATGACAATGGTTCTAATATGCGTGGAAACACAATGGATTACAAAAAAAAATATTGGAAATGAATAATCGTGCATTTTACGTTCTATGCTCGGCGCATAGTCTCAATTTGGTCGTTAACGATGCGGCAAATATAACGCACGACACGGTCAACTTTTTCAACTTAATTCAAGAAATTTACGTTTTCTTTTCGTCTTCTACCAAAAGGTGGTCCATAATTTGCAAGCATTTACCTGATTTAAAACTAAAGGCATTAAGTGCCACGCGATGGTCTAGCAAAATCGATGCAGTCAAACCTTTACGGTATCACCTCGAAAAATAATTGACGCTTTACTTGAAATATCAGATAACAATTCGTCGGAATGGGATTGTACAACAACTCACAAAGCAGATTCGCTTGCTTTGAATATTCAAAATTATAGATTTATTTGCTTAGTTGTAATTTGGTTTGATATTTTAAACGAAATTAATGCTATTAGAAAAATGATGCAAAACCCCACAATAAATACTCAAATCTGCATAAATTTGTTAAATAAATTGATTCATAAATTCACCGAATATCGCACAGATGAGCATTTCGAAAGAAGCTACCATGTGGCTCGGGAACTTAATGTAGATGCAGATTTTCCGCCTATAGATACCGTTCGTCCACGAAGAAAACCAACTCAATTTCAGTATGAACAGAGTGATGAAGTCTTACTAGACCCTAAAACAAAATACAAGGTAGATGTTTTTTTTAGGATCCTGGACCAAACCTTAACTTCTTTAAAACGTAGATTCGATGAGTTGGAAACTTTTACCGACGTTTTTGGCTTTTTCATCAATAATAACATGTTTAGTTACTCCAAAGATGATTTAATGAAACATTGTAAAGATTTGAATGTGAAGCTAAAAGATAGTTCAAGTAGTGACGCAGATATTGACGGTATAGATATGTTTAATGAAATCAATGTTTTAAAGTTGCATTTAACTGAAAACCAGTCTAATGATCCACAAACCCTAATGCAATTTATTTTTGCTTATGAATTAATGTCAACATTTCCGAATACAGCAATAGCGCTAAGGATACTACTTACATTGCCGGTTTCAGTTGCATCTGCTGAAAGGTCATTTTCAAAGTTAAAAATAATAAAAAACTATTTGAGATCAACTATGCACCAGCAAAGACTAAGTAATTTAGTAATAATTTCAATTGAACATGAGATTCTAAATAGACTAGACACCAAAAAAATTATAGCTGATTTTGCCAACATGAAGGCAAGAAAGGTGCAGTTTCTGTAAAATAACTTAATACCTATACCTACCTACATAATATGTATAAACTGCACCTTTCTTGCCTTCATTTTTTCATTTAATGTCGTATTAGTGTATCTATCTTGTATAAAATAACCTAATATAACATAGTTTTTCACTGTACAGCATTTTTTTTCACATTTTCATAAACACCTAGGTTTTGTAGTTAGATAGGGGCGGCACGATAGGAATTGCACACCGGCGTTCAAACCGCTAGCGGCGGGCCTGCGTCGAGCAATATATAAAGTTCTTTTAATGTAACCAACATCAGATGTAGTAGTCGAAGAAAGTAAATCATCTTGGAAAACTCGTCGGATTACTTTGGCTGGCTTTTCGAATAAATCGATAACAGTTTTGCTCATGCTTGCTGAATTTGGCGGCTCAAAAATTGTAATAAGGACTCATGGCAATTTTCTGAGATATATCTGTAATATTGGCATCTACTTGCCCTAATGAAAGAATAAATGATTCACATTTTTATCCATACAGATCTATCGTTATCATCACTGGGTTTCAAGATTTCTTGGAAAGAATATTTATAGTAGCTGACAACCACCTAGTGTTTTTTCCTTTCACTCTACATACTTTCACTCTACGTGTTTGAATGCTAAAAACTTGTATTGAAATATAACAGATTTTATAATTACCTGGATTATAATTACAGTCTATTGTAAGAGCGCGTAAATAAAAAATTGATTTTAAGTGGACCACTATAGATATTAACTGCATATCATCGGTTTCAACTTTGAAGGGAATTATTCAATTCTGAAAGTTTCTAATCTTTCAAAACTCCATAACTACATATCTAGGGCCTAGGACATAATTTGCTGAAGTTAATTCGGCATTTATTATTTTCTTTTCAAGAAGATAAATAGATTTCAGTCAGGTTCCTAAAAATCTCAGGGACCGAATTAACCACCTCCCCTTGAAACCTTAAGACCCAACGAATTCTCAGAAGAACAAATCAATTGCAGCGTATAAAGTGGATTCGTTATGTAATTTTTATCGATAATCCCTCAGGAATCTAACATTTTTCTTGGATAAAAAGTATGTTAATCAAGGTAATAAACCATCTATTTGCCAAATTTCATAGAAATCATTTTTTGCGTAATTTAGTAATAAACATCCTAACATAAAAACTTCCACATGTAAAAATCCGTAGCATTCGTACAATACCTTCAATTTGAAAGAAAACACCTTCCAATGCATATATGAATAAATAAGTTACTAACAATAACAGAAAATTATCATAATGATACAATGATATAATTTTGATATAACGAGTAAAGTAGAATACCTTGAATTATATTACATACAAATGCTATACTTACTTCGCCCCATATTTAAAAATGAAAATAAATGATTATCACTGCAGCAAAAATGAGCAACACTGAACGCCGGTATCTTATTCAAATCATTCCAATGAACTTTGAATTCGATTCAAAATAAACTGGCGCAAATTTGAACTCTGAACGTTTTGAATGGACAGAATGAAATAGAAAATCAAACGAGTTGGCTATCTGACGACTACGAGGGTCGGTTTGGAATTATATTCTTGAAGAGAGAAATCTTCAATTTGCTGATAAATTCAATTTCTTTTTAACTGTTTCCAAAATGCCCATAATTTTATTATGGGAACTAATCATTGTTTCAGTATTTTTTGTTTTACATTGTGTTCTTGATCATAGAAAACTGCCTCTGACTTTTGCTGGAATATCACAATAATTAATTACTAACCTTAGTGGTTAATAATGCATGTCTAATTATGAATGTTATGAAATTATTCCTGGTATAAAAATATTTTCTCATCATCATTTGATAGGTGAGTTCAGAATCAGCAGGGCAGGAATTTTAACTGTTAATCGACACCATGCACTAAAAATAACAGGTACTCAACTGATTTATGGGTGACTATTAGTCAACTTATTTTACTGCCGAAAGCATCCATTGGTTACTGCCTTAATTGAATGCAATACAGAGTGATATCTCATACTTATCCTATAGTCATAATTTTGAAACGAATGTCGAAATTTTTTCACAAATTTTTCTATAAATTACTCAAGATCCACGAAGATATATTATTTGGGCGATGTCAACCCAAATTTGTGGGTTCATAATGAATCTAAAACATCCATAGATCATAATCGGCATCATTTAGAAGACCAAACCTGGCCATCAGGGCTCTCTCGGTCAAACAGAGAGGAAATTGTTTTGTTGAGTTTTGAATATTTTTCCAAGGATAAATGCAATTATTATTATTGGCAAACAAGAACAAGGTGGAAGTGATTATGCCTCTGGAGACTCATACTGCGACGGAGGAACATCTCCGCGAAAGAGGAAATATCGCAGGTTATGTACTCTTTGATAATCTCCTTATTTCTATTTATGGCCTTGCTTCTTATGTAAAATCTTCATATTTTCTTAGATTCCAGTGAGTTTAGACATATAAGAGTTAGGTATATCTGATGAAATATTTTTCTGCTGGTTTTCTTTTTCCATTGTTACAGATTTTTCCTGTCCCAAATCCTTCCTTTTCACCCTTGTCTTCTGGAAATCATGGAGTGTAAGATGAGAATGTTAGAAAACTTTTCGGTACTCTTTTTGTACACATGACACAACATAAACAGGCAAACTATTGCTAGTGCAATAGCGACAAGGAAACGAGTTTTTTCACTCGTTTATCAAATCATACGCGAGATAGTATGATTCCCCTGTTACATTTCCTGTGCTCACACTTTGGAATCGTAGGAGGCATGATGCGAGTTTAGATGCCAGATTAAGCCTTAAGTCATGGTCTGTTTTTTCCGCTGGTATTCAATTTATTTGGTTGTTTTTTACGACTGTGTTTTTCTAAAACACACCAAAATTATAGATATAAGCATTTATTGTGAATATAATTATTCGAATTTTTGTAAATCCTCTCTTTTCAAAAGAATATATATATATATATATATATATATATATATATATATATATATTTAGTGATTGAAAACATTTTTCCGAAACACGTTGAATGCTTTTGTCTGGGGGATAGCTCCCGACCTATTTTAAACCCCCGACAACGAGCAACCCCCTAAGAAGCGGCGCTTCAACCCGACAAAATTAAATAGGGCAAAAAGGTCTGGCGATACCTTATTTGAGAGCTGTTCGAAGCCTCTTTAAAACGGTGTATGTGAAAAGTGATCTTGACGAATCTTTTTCGCAAACACTCGATAATTATCTCAAATCAGCCACCTTGAATATTTTGCCTATTTCCAAGATGATTGAAAATGGAAGGAATTTAATTTTCGTTTCAAAGTGAACCCTTTCGAGGGTAGTTAGTGCCTCAATACTTTAATGTTTATAAGAACAAAACTAGACCCTATGATTTCGAATCAAATGTTCAAATTGCCACCCATTTCTTTCCATAAAAAAATACAATCTTGAATGAAAACCGTCCTGAACATGGTTCAGCATACTTGGAGTTGTTTGATGACACTTATCAACAACTTGCTGGTTAGATCGTCCTCATTCTCAGACTTACTCACGAAAATTTTGAACTTAAGATGTCCCCATAAGAGAAAGTCTATAGGGTTCAGTTGAGGAGATAGGTCTTAAATTCATCGACTAGGGTTTGCAAATTGTAAAATAGTGCAGCGTACTGAGAAGGATCTCCATCTTGTTAAAGTGCAATTGGTGCTCAAGAGAAAGTGAACTTTCTTGTTTATCAGTTATCAATGGATCAATCGAATTTTTCAGCATTCGTGATGAACAGAGGTCCAATTAGGTGGTTGGTTTAAAATTCTTACCCCAACTTTCAGCTTTTTCGGATATTGAGTGTGGGTTTATCGAAATACATTAGAATTTATACCTGTTCAAAATCTATAGTTATGTTGGTTAACCTCTCATTGAAGTGAAAAAGTGCATTCGTTAGAAAAGCAATCGTTGTACAAGAAATGCGGGTTATTATTGATACGCTCTGTGACAATTCTGAAAAAGGTCTTGCCTTCGATCTAAATCAGCATAATTTAATTCACGAATTAATTAATTTTTTTTATAGATGGAACTATTTAGGTAAAATTCTAAAAACGTTAGATTGGATAATACCGGAAGCTGTCGTACAGATTAGGTGTTTGGACATGTCCCAAAACCGCCAAGCTGGTGGTTCATTATTCACAATTCCAATGGCCGCCTTTTTTTTATCCATTATGATCCCAACAAATTTTGATATCAATTCTATTACTTTTTTTAGCGAACGCGAACCTTGCAGTCACTCGGCCACAATTTTGATTTTGGTGAAGGCTTACCAACTCAACACGTTCTTGCAATGTATACACAATTCATTTTTAAAATTTGAACCACATCAGCATAGTAATAACTCAATGATTGATTTATAATGCAACGAAAGTGAAACTAGTAATTGGCTTATATTTGGGAAATTTCACATAAAGGGATCGGGTTTTCGATTTTCATTATAATTTAGAATGTTAGACCCGTAAAAGTCATCTACTCAAACACAATCTTTTTTGCAATGTGCTGCCTGGTTCACCAATTGTAGACATTTGAAGAATGAGGTAACTATGACATATGCACTACTTCGAATAAATATTCTTTTAAATTTAATGAAATTATTTCACATCTGAATTTGGTTTTTCATTTAATATCTCTACCAACTTCATTATTGGATTTTTAAATAAACAGAAAATGACCGAAAAGAAATCGAATTTTTCAATATTTTTCACAAAGTTTGCTTTTCATTTTTTCCGAATGTGACAAAAAAGATCATACGTTCTAACTCCACGCCAATTTTCATAGTGGGTAACGGAAAAGCTTAGGAGCTATAAAGCAATATACTCTTGAAGAGCGGTAGCAGATCCTACTCAAATCTACACCTTCTCTCAATGTAATTCGGAAAACTTCATTCGTTTTTCAGAAACCTCCAATTTTATTTCTTTCATACTTAAGATAATAGAGAAATTCTTAAATAGGCGTGTACATCAGATTCCATTTTCGACTACATGGTTTTATTTGGACTAATCATTAAATAGCGGCTCTCGTTATTCAATAGAGATAATTTGAATCGTAATCTGAGATCTGGAACTGTCAAATCCTGGCTTCTAGGCCAAAAGAAAGGAACTCAGTAACAAAAGGTGTGATTTTGTATTTTGTTTAATGGCTGTAATAAGATTACAAAATTACGTTTTCGGCTCATAGATTCTCCAAACCCTAGTCTAAAATGTGTTCTCACACGTACACAATGGAAATAAATTAGGGTTAGTGCCGATTGCTCATTCTACTAAAACAAGAAGAATATACGTCCATGGCTTTGGTTCTGGATGAAATTAAGTAACCAGAAAACAACTGGCTTGTATGTGTTGATTTGAAAATGGTCAACTTTTAGGCCAACAAAGTGGTTACAAAAAGTTTCCCCCTTTTCTCTGCTTATAAATAGAAATTGTTTCCATTTCTTGTCCCAAAAGTTCCCAAAACTGATTGTAGAAAAGATAAACGCGGGCATCTTTGATGGGCCACAGATTGAATCATAAATGAAAATCACAAGTTTTACAGGAACTATGACAGAGATTGAGAAAAATGTATGGAATGAGTTTGTTTGGCTTGTTTAGAATTTTTTGGGAAATAAGAAAAGTTCTGACAGCTCTCAACACATTGAACAATAATGAGATTAATGAGTAACTTTCAAATGCTTGGATGTAACATGAGCATCAAGTTATACTTTCTTAACAACCACTAAGACTATTTTCCCACTATTCTTGAGGATCTAAATGAAGAACAAGACCTTCGAACTATAAAGGAAAACCATTAAGGCTACTGGAAAGCACACATGATGGCTAACTATTGTTGAAGCTTTCAGAACAGCTAACTGACAACATCTGCAAAAAAATCTTATAAAATAAAGTTTATTCAATTTGAGAATTCAATAAATCAAGATCAATTTATATTGTAAAATGGGCCATGATACATATTTTCTAAACTAGAGTTTGCACGGATTTGAAATCGTCATTAAAAATTAGGTCATTATCATGTGCCTTAACTCAATCAACAGAATTGCTGTTGTGCGGTGTTATGAGACACATTTATTTGCCAAATTAACAAGAAAAGCGACCGCTCCAAGGACGCGTCATCAAAATTACTCAAACAAAAGAGCTACTGAAGTTGAATTTCCTGCTTATAATGATTTATCGATCTCGTAATAGGGATTTCACAGAATTCATTTGCATAATGCACGAGCAATTTTAAATCGATTTATGGGATCATCTCGAATAGTATCTTTATGGGTGATTAAAATATACCTTTCAATGAAAGAATCAGTTTAGAGCAGAATTTCTAGATTTGTTTGAATCGTACAACTGCCAACCTAGTTATGAATGGTAAAATTGTGTGGACAATATGCTTCAGAGAGTTTCTGATGAATTCTGTGGTTCTACGGTTTCAGATGTGAATCATCTCATTTTGCCCTCATTACCCATTCGAATTTTCAGTTTGAAGTAAGTCAAGTGGAAATTAGAAAACTACGGCCCATAACGAGTACAGACCTTTTGAATCTGTACTATTATATAGAAAAGATATATGAATGGAGTTTTGTTTTTGATATAGATATTTTTTATGATATAGATGCTAACTTCTCGAACGTTCTTAATATTCTTTCAATGACGATGGATACTCTTTGCAGAATGAAAATGTTACTGTTCCTTTAAAAAAACTTTTTCGGTATATGGTTCAAAATTGAGTACAGAAAAATGAGAGAAACTCTCAAATTCCTCTCAGAAAGAGATGGTATGACGCCTGAAAGAAGAGTTACTTGTGAAACGAGAGCATAGAGGTCTGGCTATTAAATAATGAGACTGTGCACCTAGAGGGCGCTCTAGAGTAGTGGGGGAAAACGAGTAGTGGGTTGGGTATTTAGATATCTTGTCTATGCACGTACCAAAACAAGTTTTCGTTACTATTGAAGTATTTGTGCAGTAGAAGTTTGAAACGTGCTGAAAACCATGTGTGACAAAAACCAGAAGCAACGTATCAATCTCAAATTTCTCGTTAAATTGATTAAAACTCCGACTGAGACCTACGGGTATAAATCTCTATCTCGTGCGCTGCTTTGTGTGGGCTGAGAGAGCACTGAAGATGACCAGCGCCCAGGTCGCCCTGCACTGTTTCAACTCCGGAAACAGTGACTAAAGTCAATAAAATTGTGCGTGCAGATCGTCGAATGAGTATCCGGATGATAGCCTAGGCTGTAAACGTCGACAAAGAAACGGTAAGAAAAATTTTACACTAGGAATTACACATGACAAAAGTCTGTGCGAAGTTGTTACCAAAAAACCTGCCCATAACGCGCTATCCGTGAAGCAGTATTTGACCTTTAAGGGCACTCTAGTGCTCGAACACGCGCCGTACTCGCCAGACTTGGTCCCGTACGACTTTTTTTTGTTTCCGAAGATTGAATCCGCTTTGAAAGGGATCCGATTCGATTCGAGTCGATGGAAGCGGTTAAGCAAAAAACGGCAGAGCTCCTAAAGGCCCTCACCAAAGAAGACTTTCACAGCACTGCTTCGATCAATTGAAAAAACATATAGAAAGGTGTGTGGCGAGGGAAGGGGAGTATATTGACGGGG
This sequence comes from Cryptolaemus montrouzieri, assembly GCA_013387265.2. NCBI lineage: Eukaryota > Metazoa > Arthropoda > Insecta > Coleoptera > Coccinellidae > Cryptolaemus > Cryptolaemus montrouzieri. The sequence continues at coordinate 39,425,642 of JABFTP020000144.1, forward strand.
AGCATAATTTTTATATTAAAACCCTTTTTCGTAACCATTCTCGTTATTTAATAGCCAGACCTCGTAAATATAAAGATAACGTAAGTATTTACAGGCTGCTATGATATTTCACATAGATAATTTTATTACAAACGCAAAGGACAATTCTTTCTCTTCGTGGGGAATTATAGTGTAATAGACCTCATCTATGCTTTTAACTCCTGCATTTGTAAAGCACGTCTAAAAATTGTTCAGACTTTAGACGAGTCTCATAAGAAATGCAAAAACTTTTTGAATTTAATGATAACGGATGACCCCAGCTTTGATTTTACTTCATAATAATTTTCTATAGGTGAGGGAACTTTTCAGTTAATTGGAAAATGGAGCTTTGATACTTACAATCTTAATCAAAAATATTAAAAAATCGAATTATATGTCAGTTTATTAGTTTGTTTGATATCTGCCGAAGAGTTACGAGCTGCTTATATGCAAAGTCTTGTTGAGAATCATTTTCTGGTGCCACGAGTTCTTTAATTTATTGTAGGAAGCGTAAAAATGCGAAAGTGATGCCGTTGGTAGAAACTACTACGTGGATGAGGTGGGTTCAACTAATTGCAGAGGAAAATTCCTCATGTTAGACGAAAATGAGAGCCGAAAATAGTTGCTTTGACGTCTGCTGACAAAGTAGCAGTTATTGATTGCATTTATGAATACTTCGAATCATTATGTCTCGTTCTTGGTTATTTTTTCATGGAAAAATATTAACGACCAACTAACGAAAGGTGCAATTTTTGGCCTTTCCCCCGGTCTACAGACATAAACTATAACCACTTGATATCCTAATATTGTGTGGTACAAAAATATTGGTTGTGTGATGTGATTTCTGAATGAATGAAATCATCTCATACTATTCCAACATCAGCAACGCTTTTTGCTCTCAGTAGCAATATAGGAGTATACATATAATGATTGCATCGTTTGCAAGCAAGTGAACCTGGGTCACTTCGTTCGTGAGTTTGATCATTTTGAGTGCTTAGTGGAATGCACCTACAGTCTTTTTGATCTCTTTTGATCCAAGCTCTTCAGAAATTGTTATTCAGTGGTTAAAAATCAACATTTCTGGTTACTGTCCAAAACACTATTCTCAGGACCTCCAAATAAGTCTAAAATCTAGGAAGTGAGGATGTTCTTATTTTGACCGAATATTTTCTAGAGATCCCAACGACGTCCAAAATTTAAAAAGTGGGAATGTCCTAATTTCGACCGAAAATTTTACACATCTGTCATCGTCCTTCACAGAAAAGCGTATGTTATGTGCTGTCATTGAACCAATGAAGTTACTGTGTATGTTGCTTGAACCAGAGACATGACATTATTTACTTCTCTGCTTGAACATCATTGTCAGAGCCAAATTTTAGACGTTAGATGGATTTTGTCTGATAGGATTTCATCAGTTTCACCGTTAACTTCAATTAAATTTACGATAATAACGCTCACCTCAAATAGAGTTTTTGAAATTTTACTAAATCATGTAGTTTATCATTTTACCAAGGCGATTTGTCAGGTTGCTTGAAAATAAATAGAGAAAATTATCATAAACATAGTTGATTGAAATTGTTTTCATACTAAGCTGAGCGTCAGTCTAGGACAAGTTTTATTTATTTATTTATTTATTGTCCATTTAGCAGAAAGAAACAAATCAGGATTAAATGCACAATACAACTCATCAAAAGTTACATGGAGTAGTCAACATAATATTATTATAATAAACACCTCGAAAAGTCTAGGGAACACTTCTGAATATCGATATGTCGTATCCAGAACGATCAATATGGATGATTTTTTTGAAGAAATGAACACCTGCATCAATTTCTCACCAAATTATGTAGAGTGCCGCAACAGATTTCAGTTTTTTTTTTATTAAAAACTGAAAATGCAGTAAATGCAACGCTGCTTTATAATCATTTCATGCATTCAGTGTTTGAAATCAGTTAGTTGGCACTTTGTTTCTGTTGTAAGCACAAATAAAAGATTCAAGTTTTGTGATTCGACCATGGAAAGACGACATTTGACTAGAGAAGAGATGTTACGAGCCGTTGGCATGCTCCAAGCTGGGAACTCACAACGGGAGGTATCCAGGGTTCTGGGAAGTAGCCCAAGTGTCATAAACCGTTTATGGTAGCGTTTCAATGAAACAGGTAGCGTAGAAGAACGCCGTACAGGTCGTTTCAGGATTACTACAGTCGCCCAAAACCGATTTTTGGTTTTACAAGCCAGAAGAGATCGTACTACCACAGCATCTCAATTAGCTCAAGAGCTATCACGAGTTCATAATGTACAAATTTCCGACCAAACTGAGAGAAATCGACTGCACAAAGGTCAACTCCACTCCAGACGTCCTTTAAGAGTTCCACAACTGACCCATAGAAATCGCGCTGCTCGTTTAGCTAGGTGCCAAGAACACGTAAATTGGGATCAAGAGAGGTGGGCCACAGTTCTCTTCAATGATGAATCTAGATTTAGTTATTATCCCGATTCTGGAAGAATTCGAATATGGAGGGAACCTGGAAAGCAAAACCGTCTCCTGCATGCGCGAGAAGTTGTTAGACGGGGAGGCGGATCAGTGATGTTTTGGGGAGGTATACGCCTTGGTGGAAGAACTGACCTCGATTTCATACAGAACAACCTCACGGAAAATTCTTACGCAAATGAGATAGTTTTACCTGTAGTGGTACCGTATCTCCAAACAATGGGTCAAAATCCACTCTTCCAACAAGATAATGCCCCTCCTCATCGTGCAAGAGTTGTCTTGAACGTTCTTGAAGAGAATGGTATCGATCTTGTACCGTGGCCATCCTGCTCCCCAGATCTGAATCCCATCGAGTATGTGTGGGACACCCTAAAAAGAAATCTCCTGCGTCAAAACGTCTTCCATCATGAACTGGAGCTTCGATTAGCAGTTCAGGGGGCTTGGAATGACTTAGGTCAAAATTTAATAGACAATTTAATATTGAGCATGCCGCGACGATGCCAAAGTGTCATTAATAACAGAGGTGGACCTTCTGGGTACTGAAAAATATAATTGCTTTCAATTCTTCATTTTCAAATTTCAATTTTTTTTTTATAATAGGTGCTTTGGAGAAGTCAAATATTATTTTGTTTTCTTGAGAATACATTATATACAATACATCCTAACAAAAACAGAAAGATTTCTATAAATTCGAATCATCAAATTCATATTTTAAAGATATTGGTAAGTGTTCCTAGACTTTTTGAGGTGTTCATATATATAGTACACTACACATTCTTACATTTCTACAAACATATTTATGTTAAATTATACACACAAAGATGACTGATATATTTATAGCTCAAAAGTTTTGATTGTTCAAATATTCGTCCAAACAGTAGTAGGATTTTGAAACCAGCTTCTGCTTTAGATGTTTTTGAAGGTTCGCTCAACTCATTGATTTCAATTCGCTGGAAAGCTTATTGTACAATTTCTTTGCTGTGTGATTTATACTGATTTGTGAAGCATTAATTCTGTGATAGGGTATGATGAATTTATCGACATTTCGGGTTGAACATGGATGATTGAGATTATTTTTTTGGAAATTATGTCCGTGATCGTGATTGAAAAGTATGCATGACTGTATGAATGGTGATGGTAGGGTAAGTATGCCTCCTTCTCCAAATAAATTCCTGCAACTATCAGTTCTTTTAGCATTGCATAGTATCCGCACAGGATATTACTGTTTTACAAAGATTTTTGACTTTCAGCATGTCCTCCACAGAAGATAACACTGTAGGATATCAAACTGTGGAAGCAGCCAAACTAGGCAGTTTGTGCTGTTATTTCTCTGGTAATTTGTTTCATTCACCTCACGGTGAAGATGGCGTTGGACAGTTTATTGACTAGATCTTGTATATGCTGACCGAGTTTCAAATCTGGTTCCAGGGTGACTTTCAAAAATTTAAGGTGAGTATTCACTTCATGGCGTGTTTCAAATATCAGTTCTTGGGTTTTATTTTCATTCATTCGCAGTTCGTTTGTATCGAACCAATATTTTGCATCAGGAAGTGTATTCGATGACAACCGATTTACTTCGAGGAACCAGGAACAGCAGCGGACCCAAGATAGATCCCTGTGGCACACCATAGTTGATTGGCTGCCATTGGGAGCATTTACCTTGGAAGCATACTTGCTCGTATCTGTAAGTCAGATAGATCTTGATCAAATCCAAAGCAACCTTTCTTATACCACAAAAATCTAACTTCCTAAATATTCCAAAATGGACTACACTATCAAACGCTTTGCTCAAATCGCAGGCCGAGAGTTTGCATTTTTTTCCTTCAGCAAAGGCTACCGCTATTTTCGTCAAGATTTGAGTCAGTGCAGTCGATATAGATTTCTGCCTCAGAAAGCCATGCTGCTACTCGCAAAAATATTATGGTGTTCAAAAAAATTGACAAGTCTATCTTTTAGAGCTGTCTCGAATATTTTAGATATTGCAGGTAGAACTGATATGGGTCGATAGTTATCCGATGATTGTGGGTCTCCTGCATTGAATATTGAAGCTATTTTCGCTTTTTTCAGTTTATCCGGAAAAAGCCCTCTGAGAAACATCTGTTTATCAGAAAAGTGATTGATTTTATGATGGTCGGACAAAATTACTTCAATTGGTTGGTAGACATGCCATACGTATCTGTTGTGTCTTTTCAAGTTCTGTGTTATTCGAAGAATTTCACTCTCCGTTACTTGATTAAGGAAAATTGAGTTCTCAATCCTTCCTTGACTCTCCTGAGGAGATTAAGATGGTGTTCATCAGTATTAGAACAACTTTCAGCAGCTTTTCTTCCTGCACTCAAAAAGGAGTTGTTTGGATCATCAGGTTTCAGTAAAGATGGAGTTTCCTTTTTCTTGTTATTCTTTTCTTTGTTGATTATATTCCATATCGCTCTTGTTTTATTTTGAGCCTCTTGTACTTTTTTCTCGTTTGAGTTCTTTTTGATTTCTTCCAGTTTATCAATATATTTTTTTTGAGGTGTTATATGCATTTCTACTCTCTGAATCTTTTTTCACATCTTTGATCACATCTAGATTATCCAATTGATTTTTCAAATCTGAAATTTCCTTACTCTTCCTGGGTTTCCTCTTTTCCTTTGAATTCTTGCTTCCACTGTACCCTTCGAAGATTTCCATAAACATTTTCCAAAAAACATCGAAGGCTTCTTTAGCCGATGGGGCCGATCTGTATGCGTCCCAGTTTTGTCTTTGAAGTTGCTCGTTCATTTTCGAGATATTATTATCATTGATTTTTCTAATCAACATTTTTCTCATTTTACAGGTTCATGATCATGGTTCACGTTCCCTTTCAGAAGCTGGGCTCTGTGATCTGACAAATGCGGTTAAAAGGTGAGTATTTTCACGTTTTCTTCGTTTGAGAAAATATTATCGATTAATGTTTCAGATGAGTCGGACACCCTCGACAGCTGCTCCAGCATTGGTCTCAGTCCGAATTCTTCGAATAGGTCAAGAAGATCAGCTCTATTTCTACTAGGTTTGAGGAGATCAATGTTAAAATCTCCTGCCACACAAACCAATGAATATTTCATTTCACACACATCCTCTAGGCATTGTCTCATTTCATCTAGAAAATTTTCAATTGATCCTCGGGGAGGCCTGTAGACTTTTAATATAGTTTTTTAAAGTTTTCTGTTTATTATTCCATATATCTCAAGTATCTCCTCCTCCGAGTAGATCTCGATATGTGATGAGCGTTCAAAATTCAATTTTTCGTGCACGGGAATAAGTGCATTCCTATATCCATTTCTTCTTGAACAGTGTGACTCCACCCGGTAATTATGGAGGTTTAAATTTTCGTATATAGCTTTGTCCAACCAATGTTCTATGATAGCTGTGATATTTATTATTTTCTTATTCAATATCTCTTATAGTTGATCGATCTTCCGATTGATGGACCGCATATTCAAATTCAATAATTCAAAATCTTCATTGGTCTTGTCGTTCTCGACGGGATCGAAAAAACAGGTATCGTTTCACAAGAATTCCTGCAGGCCAAAATTCTTCTCTATTCACCTGGTTGAGTAATTCAAAGTCAATTCCAACTTTGAATTATGAGGTTGGACTTTCATCTCGAGATACTTTTTCAATGTCGAATTCCCTATCAGGAAGCTGACCGTTCAAGTATGAAGCTAACTTTATCAACTCTCCCGACATAGAGCCATGCTTTGCGATCAGCTGATTTTAAAGAACAGCGAACTTCATTAGTACCTCGTATTTGTATGGTTTTATGCGATTTCTTCCTTTAGTGAAGCGTTCTTTGTTACCATCATCTGTGTCACAAGTGATGTGAGAAAATAACAGTAATTGTTTTTTCTCCGCAAAAACCTTATTTTGTGTTTCGCCACCTGATGTCGCGCTAATCTCTTATTTCTGCTTCTTTTTAGTATTGATGGATGACGTACTTGATTTTCGCAATGTTTTGTGTTCTAACCCCATTGTGTCATTGATTTTTGATTGTTTCAACAAGGAAATAAGGTCTTTCTGATCGACAATTCTTTCTTCTAAGTATTTTTCAGTTTAAGCTCTGAATTCATGTAGGTAATCTGAAGGTTAGTACTTACGCATTTTCTGCATGTCTCTGATGTCTTCGGTTCAGATTCTTCTAACACATTTTCACTGTTATTAAGGAGAGTATCGATTAAAGAATATGCTTCCTCAGATAAATTTGAACCTTCTGGTAACTCCACTCCTCAAAGGAGAACGATGTTATTATCATCTTTGAAGCGAAGTCAGTTTTTCACTGCCATTTTTTCAATTGAATTAATTTTTCTTCTGTTTTTTCTTCACTCTAATGAATACCACCCAACCAAATCATATAACAAGTACCGGCAACTAATGGCATATGATGTAAACAAACAGAATTTATTTAAATTTGCGACGTTGGTGGTGCTCCCGAAAGTCCATGAAAATCCGAATTATTACAGACCAGAATCATTTGAGATACATAACCCGGCAACGTGGCATCTGGTAAATGAGAATAATTACGACCTCTCATAACAGAAGATATTGCTTTTCTTCATCTCAATTAGAGCATGCGCAGAAAATAACGAAGTGTCCGAGTGAGAGGTGCAAAAACTCTCTAATATCGCCAGCAGGTGAAGCTAACAACATTAAGCGGGAATATTGAATAAGTCTATCGTATAACGGTTTGTTGTCCAAAAGCGCAAACGCCGCAACTTCTTGTTGAATCAAGAATTGATTTAAGAAATATTTTTCGAGTTTCATTTTTATTAGTACCCCACATGGTACAATAAAGAGATCATTGATGCTATTAAGTCTAGGAATCGGATGCACAAAAAGTTTATAGGAACGATCACTATCTCGATTTGTACCAACAATTGAGAAGGTCAGTTAAAGTTAAGATCAAGTCTGCATAAGAGAGTACTTGGATAGCTCGGAAAATAGTTTTGAGAAGGAGCCTAACAAATTTTGGTCTTCTGTTCTGTTCTGTAAAGCGGATGGACTTCCTGGCGTCATGTATTACCTGGTGGTTGATTGTTGAGACTCGAATTCAATTTTTTTCCCTCAATAACCGAACAAGAATTTTTCGTTGGACAAAAAACTATGAAACCTGAACCTAGTTTTGGGGATGACGGCATACCTTGTTTTATAGTAAAGGATATCATAGGGGCGATAGTAGCTCCACTATGTTTAATTTTTAATCTGTGCCTGAAGAACAATCAGTTTCCGTCTGAGTGGAGGATCGCGAAAATCTGCCCCATTTTCAAGAGCGCTGACAGGATCGATGTAACGAACTACCGTCCTGTGGCCCTGCTTTGCTCCTTTGCAAAGGTTTTTGAGCTTCTATTGCATGAATCCTTAGCATTCCAGCTGAGTCAATCAATTTTAGATCGGCAACATGGTTTTAGGGTCGGTAGATCAACTGTAACGAATCTTGCATGCTTTTCGGAATACGTAACTGAGGTTTTGGACCTGGGTGGCCAGATCGACACGGTCTTCACGGATTTCTCTGAGGCCTTTGATCGCATGAACCATGTTGCTCAGATGAAAAGATTGAAGGAGATAGGGTTCCCTCTGAGCCTTCTCAGATTTTTTTTCTATTCATATTTGAGCGAGCGAAAGCAATATGTTATGATCTCAGCATTTCGAAGCCGGTTCGGGAGTCCCTCAAGGATCGGTTTTGGGTCCGCTTCTATTCAAAATTTTTGTGAATGACCTATTTGCGAGGCTTAACGTTGGGGGCGTAGCCTTTGCAATCGATCTCAAAATTTACACAGAAATAAGATCGAATGAGGATTGTCAGAGTCTTCAAGGATAGTTGGTGATCATACATCAGTAGTGTTTAGAAAACAAACTGCCTTCGAACGTCTCTGAGTACAAGTACATGTCAATTACACCACATTTCTTTCCTTATTCCATGGCAGGCTCACGGCTTGAATGTGTTTTCTGTTCTCGTGATCTCGGAGTGCTTCTCGGCTCGGAATGGTCATTCCGTGACCATATAAATGATGTTGTTCTACGAGCAAGAAAAATAATGGGTTTTATTCTGAGGAATTTCAAGAGCTTCTGGAACACTGCTGTTCTCAGGGTTTTGTATTTCGCTTTCGTTCGGTCTGGATTGGAATATGTCTGTTTTATCTGGGATCCATATTATGTAAAATATAAAATTGCATTGAAAAGCGTCCAGAGAACTTTCCTAAGGTAGCTGGCATACAAACAGGATGGTGTATATCCTATCCGAGAAATGCCAGGTTTTCTGTTAACCGATCGTTTTTCTGTGTTGGACCTCCAAATTAGAAGGAAATATTTGTGTTGTATGTTTTTGTATGGACTTCTGAATAACTCCATCCGTTGCTCTTGTCGGCTTGACAGACTGAAGTTTTGCGTACCGAGGCTCGCTGGCAGAGGCAATGTCACTTTTTAGTTCATGGGAGCTGTTACGGATGTTTTCTTCAACTTACCCATCAATCGAAGCTGTCACTATTTCAACACGGTGGCCTCTTCGATTGATATCAGTCATTCTCAAGATACATTCAAAAGAAACCTATTAGCAAAACTTAGTTCACGCACTTAAATTGTTTTGATTGTTTGGTGTGTATTTCTATTGTTTGAGTTTGCATTATCAATGCGTTCTGTCATTTTTGTTTTTGAAAGTTTCTTAAATCTGTTTTTTCTGGTTGAAGCAAATTTGTCTATACTTGTTCGGCTCTGTAATTGGTAACTAATCCTAATGAGCTTGTATCAATAAATAAATGAATAAATTAGTAAGGTACAAAACTGGACCGCGTAGAACTTTTGAACAATTTCGAAATATATTAGAATGGAAATTATTAGGATTTTTCTGTTGTTCCTTTAATTATATTTGACTCATTGAATGCAGAAGTGATGTATTTGGTTCTGATTTGGTAATAACGTTGAAACTGTGAGTAGTCGTTTCAATGAAGTACAAGTAAAAAGCAAAGTGGTAGTTAAAATTTTGGTCTTCCCCATTATCTATTCAAAAAGGGAAAATAAGTTATATCTCCGACAATTGTTGATCAATTTCAATGAAAGTAGAACCGAATTGCATCTTCAATGATAAACACCTCAAAAAAGTCTAAGGAACACTTCTGAATATCGATATTTCGTATCCAGAACGATCAATATGGATGATTTTTTTAAGAAATGAACACCTGAATCAATGTCTCACCAAATTATGTAGAAAGCCGCAATAGATTTCAGTTTTTTTTTATAAAAAACTAAAAATGCAGCAGATGCGACGCTGCTTTCTAATAATTTCATGTATTCGGTGTTTGAAATCAGTTAGTTGGCACTTTGTTTCTGTTGTAAGCATGAATAAAAGATTCAAGTTTAGTGATTCGACCATGGAAAGATGACATTCGACTAGAGAAGAGATGTTACGAGCCGTTAGCATGCTCCAAGCTGGGAACGCACAGCGGGAAGTATCAATGAAACAGGTAGCGTAGAAGAACGCCATACAGGTCGTTCCAGGATTACTACAGTCGCCCAAGACCGATTTTTGGTTTTACAAGCCAGAAGAGATCGTACTACCACAGCATCTCAATTAGCTCAAGAGCTATCACGAGTTCATAATGTACAAATTTCCGACCAAACTGTGAGAAATCGACTGCACAAAGGTCAACTCCACTCCAGATGTCCTTTAAGAGATCCACAACTGACCCATGGAAATCGCGCTGCTCGTTTAGCTTGGTGCCAAGAACACGTAAACTAGGATCAAGAGAGGTGGGCCACGATTCTCTTCAGTGATGAATCTAGATTTAGTTATTATCCCGATTCGGGAAGAGTTCGAATATGGAGGGAACCTGGAAAGCAAATCCGTCTCCAGCATGCTCGAGAAGTTGTTAGACAGAGAGGCAGATCAGTGATGTTTTGGGGAGGTATACGCCTTGGTGGAAGAACTGACCTCGTTTTCATACAGAACAACCTCACGGAAAATTCTTACGCAAATGAGATAGTTTTACCTGTAGTGGTACCGTATCTCCAAACAATGGGTCAAAATCTACTCTTCCAACAAGATAATGCCCCTCCCCATCGTGCAAGAGTTGTCTTTAACGTTCTTGAAGAGAATGATATCGAGCTTCTACCGTAGCCATCCTGCTCCCCAGATCTGAATCCAATCGAGCATGTGTGGGACACCCTAGAAAGAAATCTCCTGCATCAAAACGTCTTCCATCATGAACAGGAGCTTTGATTAGCAGTTCAGGGGGCTTGGAATGACTTAGGCCAAAATGTAATAGACAATTCAATATTGAGCATGCCGCGACGATGCCAAAGTGTCATTGATATTAGAGGTGGACCTTCTGGGTACTGGAATATATAAGTGCTTCCATATCGTTTCGAAAATATTAATTCAGGATTTTTTGTGTTTTACCAAATTTCGTCATTTTGAAATTTCAAATTTTTTCATAATAGGTGCTTTGGAGAAGTCAAATATCATTTTGTCTTCTTGAGAATACATTATATACGATACATCCTAACGAAAACCGAAAGATTTCTATAAGTTCGAATCATCAAATTCATATTTTAAAGATATTAGTAAGTGTTCCCTAGACTTTTTTGAGGTGTTTATTCTAACAGCCCGAAACATTTTCATTATTCTGTCACTTTAGGAAAAAGTTGACCATCAATTGAATTTTTTCAGTATTAACCCTCAAAGTTTAATTTTTCGATTACTCATTCAATTTTTAGTACCTTCTGCAGAAAAAGCATCACTAAAGACGTTGTGTTTTCTGAAAAAAAAAGAAATTATCGAAAAATTTTCGAAGAAAAGTCATATTTTGTTGATGTAAATCGTAGAATGGGCGACTGTTTAAGTTTGTGATAAAATTTTTTGTACTAGAAGGTGTTTTGATCATTATTTTAGTTCGGATATCTCACTTTATTTGCGGTAAAAAAAGACTCAAAACGTAGCAGAAAACTCTAATGAATCGAGAAATGAGCTCTTTGGGGAACACCATTGAAAATCAAAGAGCATATCATATGATGGATGTCATTCGCATCTATCAACGAGAACAGATTCGGTATATACCCTCTAATTCTTATTGCTGTTTCGTTTCGAGTGTTCTTCAAAGATACTTGATAAATATGGAACACGAAAATCAACATGATGCAAGTTCATCTTCAATCTAGCAGAAAAGTGGTCAAGAATTTGCATTCAGAAAGGCATCTGGAGGAATTTCTAGACAGGCGGTTCTTATTATGTCTTTCAACACGTCCAATTTTCCTGGTGCAATAAGGTATATCCTCTACGTAACTCCAGAGCCAAGAATCAGGAAGGGTCAAATATAGGAAGCGGGCTGGCCACCTAACAGGACCATTTGCACCTATCCATTGATCACTAAAATTATTTTTCAGCCAGTTTACATTCAAAGTTGCGTTGGAGTTCCACCATTTTGTTGGAAGCAGCTTTTTCTTCGTCCTTCCGGAAGAAGATCATCAAAAAAATTTTGTAATATTCGAATGAGAATTACATTACAAAGTGTACAACTTTGCTTCTGCGTTTGCAATAGATGTCTGTAGTGGTAAGTGGTAGTGGAAATAAATAGATCATAGATGTCATACAATAAGCTTAGGTATTTGTAAGCATAACGCCATCGAAATATTAGTCGATTTTTGTCTGCATCATAAAGTTATTCTTGATTAAACATGTAAGCTTACGAGCCAAATTGTCGTCGTTTTCGGAAGTTCTTAATTTTCTGCTTTAATATGAAGAAATCTGTGGTTGAGGCTCATCGAATGCTGTCAAATACCTATGGTGAGGCCGCTATTAGTGAAATAACGTGCCAAGAAGTGGTTCTAATGCTTTAAGAATGCCGATTTCAACTTCGAAGACCAGCATGGCGGTGGAAGAGAGAAGGTTTTTGAATATGCAAAATTACAGGCATTACTTGGTCAACACTCGTGTCAAATGCGACAAGAATTGGGAGTGACGCAGCATTTCAAAACGCCTCAAAGTCATGGGAATGATTCAGAAACAAGGAAATTCGGTGCTGTATGAGTTGAAGCCGAGAGATGTTGAACGGCGTTTGAGTGTTCGTGAACAGCTACTTGCAAGGCGGAGTCGGAAGGGGTTTTTGCGTCGCATTGTGACTGGGGACGAAAAATGGGTTCATTACGATAATCCCAAGCGCAGGAAGTCATGGGGATATTCCGGTCATGCTTTCACGTCGACGTTCAAACCGAATATTCACTGTTTTGAAGGTCATGCTCAGCATTTGGTGATACCAGCTCAGCGTAGTGTATTATGAGTTCTTAAAACCGACTGAAACAATCACAGGCGATTGTTATCGAACGCAATTAATGCGTTTGAGCCAAGTATTGAAAGAAAAACAGCCGCATTACAACGGGATAAATGATAAAGTGATGACAGTGCCCGAACTCATGTTGCAAAAGTGGTCAAGACATACTTGGAAGTGGGTAGTCCTACCCTACCCGCCGTATTCTCCAGAAGTCGCTCCTTCAGATTATCACTTGTTTCGATCAATGGTACGCTTTCTGGTTGACCAGCTTTACGGTCTTATAAAGAAATAAAAACTTGGATTGATTCGTGGATCGATTGAAAAGATAACCAGTTTTTCAACACGGGATTCGTATGCTGCCTGAAAGAAAGTAGTGGCCGGCGGTGGACAATACATTGAATCATAAATGTATAACCAGATTTATACAATAAATCGTCGAATTTTAGATTAAAACTTCGGAAGCCAAATTTTACACCTTTTATAATAGTTTGGTTCGAGTTTCTTCAATCAAAACTGGCCCTATCAAGCTATTCGAATGAATGGCGCACTAGACCATCACACCGAATCTACGCTAAATATTATTCTCCATTATTTTATGTGCCTTGTGCTGGTTTCAATGTTTATTTCTATTGATATGACGATTGCTGTAAGAAGTACTGCCATCAGACCAAATGATGGTTCTGAAAAAAGAATGATCCATATGTATTCTATCAGTAAAAAAATTTAAAAACTCGGGCGTCTGACACTGTCGTGTACTTCAAGAAATTGAGGTTTCTGAAAAAAACATAAGGCTTGTATTTATGTTTTCGTGAAATAGATTCAACAGTTGGGGCTAACTTTCCGGTTTCTGCAAAAAGCATACCCCCGTTAAGATAGTCGAAAGGCTTTTACTCGCGAACTGCTTTTTCTCCTTGATAATATAATTGGTGTGATTAGAAGAAAAGCTTTCATCGTAATTTTAGATTCCTCTAACTAACCCAACAATGAAACTATGTTTTTTCACATTTCATTTTTTACCTCGGATTCTGATCGCTCAAAAAATCTGTGATGAACTTTGTTAGCCAACTCACAAAAAATGTAGAATATTTTCGTTCTTATTGGGCCCCCGCAAAAGGGGAAAATTCAACTTTCCACAGGTCAGTGCATGCGGAAAATATTGAAAACAGTTTAATATTATAATATCCTACAAACAGAATATCTAACCAAAGATTTTTCAATTCAAAAAATTTTTGCATTGATGAGTTTTAGATATTATTCTATTAATCTCACTTTTAGCCCCTATTAGTTCCAAAACTCAACTTTCCCGCTTTTGCGCTTGAGGGAATCAATGGAAATAGTCTAATACCATGTAGAATAACATACTTAAGAGCTAACTGTAGTAGATTATTCATTAAAAAAAAAATTAGTGACGATTTTGGGTTATTTTTGCCATCAATCTTAACTATCAGTTCCTTTTAGTGCGAAAAACTCAAGTTTCTATATAAAATAAATTGAACCTGTTTCAATATTTTGTTTTATTCATAGATTTTAAGGTATTGACACAATGTCATCAAGGGCAATGTAGAACTGCTTTATACACAGCAAGAAAAAATTATGACAACTATAAAGAAATGGCAAGTTTCGAAGAAATAAAAAGTAAATTGAAACTGCTATTTGAAAGCATAATCTGAAAAACTAGAAATTTACAGAAAGTCTAGATTTCTTGCACAACCCGATATTTATTACTTAGTTGAATGTTCTATTTTTCTCAATTGTGGTTTCATGAATAAGTCTCTACGGAAGTACGTATTGTAACTTATACTATCAACTTCAGAAAGCCAAAATTTAGCAGAAAAGTAAGATAAATTGCAAAAATAACTAAAAATCATTACTAAAACAGTTAAATAATCTTCAGTTTTTAATGAAGCGGGAGGGGGGGGGTCGGTGAGAGAATAGCTAACATTACGAAGAAAGCTCATCTTTTGATCACCCCAAAGATGTAATCACGGATAAAAAGAATTTAGCGAATGAATGCATTTCGCCTATCTTAACGGGGGCTACCTTTTGTCGAACAGATGTTTCTGGGTTCGCTTCTACACTCAACAAGACATTCAATTCAGTTTCCTTGATACGAGTTTGAATGAATCGTATTTTTGTAAGGTTCTCTTGGGTCTGGAAAACTTTCGGTACTCTGATTCATCACGATTCGGAAATCGTTCCTGCTGGCGAGATGCACTATTTCTATTAGATTTCAAATAGGTTAGTGTCTTCTTTGTATCATTCGATTTTCATCTTCCATTGTCTGGGAAAAATATTCGAAACATAATAAAAACTGAATTGAAGGGTAGGTTAGATGACCTGATCTGTCATAATTTCTCATTAATAATTGCAATTATAACTTATGAAGATTGCTCTGCAGAAAAAGCATCACTAAAGACGTTGTGTTTTCTGAAAAAAAAAGAAATTATCGAAAAATTTTCGAAGAAAAGTCATATTTTGTTGATGTAAATCGTAGAATGGGCGACTGTTTAAGTTTGTGATAAAATTTTTTGTACTAGAAGGTGTTTTGATCATTATTTTAGTTCGGATATCTCACTTTATTTGCGGTAAAAAAAGACTCAAAACGTAGCAGAAAACTCTAATGAATCGAGAAATGAGCTCTTTGGGGAACACCATTGAAAATCAAAGAGCATATCATATGATGGATGTCATTCGCATCTATCAACGAGAACAGATTCGGTATATACCCTCTAATTCTTATTGCTGTTTCGTTTCGAGTGTTCTTCAAAGATACTTGATAAATATGGAACACGAAAATCAACATGATGCAAGTTCATCTTCAATCTAGCAGAAAAGTGGTCAAGAATTTGCATTCAGAAAGGCATCTGGAGGAATTTCTAGACAGGCGGTTCTTATTATGTCTTTCAACACGTCCAATTTTCCTGGTGCAATAAGGTATATCCTCTACGTAACTCCAGAGCCAAGAATCAGGAAGGGTCAAATATAGGAAGCGGGCTGGCCACCTAACAGGACCATTTGCACCTATCCATTGATCACTAAAATTATTTTTCAGCCAGTTTACATTCAAAGTTGCGTTGGAGTTCCACCATTTTGTTGGAAGCAGCTTTTTCTTCGTCCTTCCGGAAGAAGATCATCAAAAAAATTTTGTAATATTCGAATGAGAATTACATTACAAAGTGTACAACTTTGCTTCTGCGTTTGCAATAGATGTCTGTAGTGGTAAGTGGTAGTGGAAATAAATAGATCATAGATGTCATACAATAAGCTTAGGTATTTGTAAGCATAACGCCATCGAAATATTAGTCGATTTTTGTCTGCATCATAAAGTTATTCTTGATTAAACATGTAAGCTTACGAGCCAAATTGTCGTCGTTTTCGGAAGTTCTTAATTTTCTGCTTTAATATGAAGAAATCTGTGGTTGAGGCTCATCGAATGCTGTCAAATACCTATGGTGAGGCCGCTATTAGTGAAATAACGTGCCAAGAAGTGGTTCTAATGCTTTAAGAATGCCGATTTCAACTTCGAAGACCAGCATGGCGGTGGAAGAGAAGGTTTTGAATATGCAAAATTACAGGCATTACTTGGTCAACACTCGTGTCAAATGCGACAAGAATTGGGAGTGACGCAGCATTTCAAAACGCCTCAAAGTCATGGGAATGATTCAGAAACAAGGAAATTCGGTGCTGTATGAGTTGAAGCCGAGAGATGTTGAACGGCGTTTGTGTGTTCGTGAACAGCTACTTGCAAGGCGGAGTCGGAAGGGGTTTTTGCGTCGCATTGTGACTGGGGACGAAAAATGGGTTCATTACGATAATCCCAAGCGCAGGAAGTCATGGGGATATTCCGGTCATGCTTTCACGTCGACGTTCAAACCGAATATTCACTGTTTTGAAGGTCATGCTCAGCATTTGGTGATACCAGCTCAGCGTAGTGTATTATGAGTTCTTAAAACCGACTGAAACAATCACAGGCGATTGTTATCGAACGCAATTAATGCGTTTGAGCCAAGTATTGAAAGAAAAACAGCCGCATTACAACGGGATAAATGATAAAGTGATGACAGTGCCCGAACTCATGTTGCAAAAGTGGTCAAGACATACTTGGAAGTGGGTAGTCCTACCCTACCCGCCGTATTCTCCAGAAGTCGCTCCTTCAGATTATCACTTGTTTCGATCAATGGTACGCTTTCTGGTTGACCAGCTTTACGGTCTTATAAAGAAATAAAAACTTGGATTGATTCGTGGATCGATTGAAAAGATAACCAGTTTTTTCAACACGGGATTCGTATGCTGCCTGAAAGAAAGTAGTGGCCGGCGGTGGACAATACATTGAATCATAAATGTATAACCAGATTTATACAATAAATCGTCGAATTTTAGATTAAAACTTCGGAAGCCAAATTTTACACCTTTTATAATAGTTTGGTTCGAGTTTCTTCAATCAAAACTGGCCCTATCAAGCTATTCGAATGAATGGCGCACTAGACCATCACACCGAATCTACGCTAAATATTATTCTCCATTATTTTATGTGCCTTGTGCTGGTTTCAATGTTTATTTCTATTGATATGACGATTGCTGTAAGAAGTACTGCCATCAGACCAAATGATGGTTCTGAAAAAAGAATGATCCATATGTATTCTATCAGTAAAAAATTTAAAAACTCGGGCGTCTGACACTGTCGTGTACTTCAAGAAATTGAGGTTTCTGAAAAAACATAAGGCTTGTATTTATGTTTTCGTGAAATAGATTCAACAGTTGGGGCTAACTTTCCGGTTTCTGCAAAAAGCATACCCCGTTAAGATAGTCGAAAGGCTTTTACTCGCGAACTGCTTTTTCTCCTTGATAATATAATTGGTGTGATTAGAAGAAAAGCTTTCATCGTAATTTTAGATTCCTCTAACTAACCCAACAATGAAACTATGTTTTTCACATTTCATTTTTACCTCGGATTCTGATCGCTCAAAAATCTGTGATGAACTTTGTTAGCCAACTCACAAAAATGTAGAATATTTTCGTTCTTATTGGGCCCCCGCAAAGGGAAAATTCAACTTTCCACAGGTCAGTGCATGCGGAAAATATTGAAAACAGTTTAATATTATAATATCCTACAAACAGAATATCTAACCAAAGATTTTTCAATTCAAAAAATTTTTGCATTGATGAGTTTTAGATATTATTCTATTAATCTCACTTTTAGCCCCTATTAGTTCCAAAACTCAACTTTCCCGCTTTTGCGCTTGAGGGAATCAATGGAAATAGTCTAATACCATGTAGAATAACATACTTAAGAGCTAACTGTAGTAGATTATTCATTAAAAAAAATTAGTGACGATTTTGGGTTATTTTTGCCATCAATCTTAACTATCAGTTCCTTTTAGTGCGAAAAACTCAAGTTTCTATATAAAATAAATTGAACCTGTTTCAATATTTTGTTTTATTCATAGATTTTAAGGTATTGACACAATGTCATCAAGGGCAATGTAGAACTGCTTTATACACAGCAAGAAAAAATTATGACAACTATAAAGAAATGGCAAGTTTCGAAGAAATAAAAAGTAAATTGAAACTGCTATTTGAAAGCATAATCTGAAAACTAGAAATTTACAGAAAGTCTAGATTTCTTGCACAACCCGATATTTATTACTTAGTTGAATGTTCTATTTTTCTCAATTGTGGTTTCATGAATAAGTCTCTACGGAAGTACGTATTGTAACTTATACTATCAACTTCAGAAAGCCAAAATTTAGCAGAAAAGTAAGATAAATTGCAAAAATAACTAAAAATCATTACTAAAACAGTTAAATAATCTTCAGTTTTTAATGAAGCGGGAGGGGGGGGGTCGGTGAGAGAATAGCTAACATTACGAAGAAAGCTCATCTTTTGATCACCCCAAAGATGTAATCACGGATAAAAAGAATTTAGCGAATGAATGCATTTCGCCTATCTTAACGGGGGCTACCTTTTGTCGAACAGATGTTTCTGGGTTCGCTTCTACACTCAACAAGACATTCAATTCAGTTTCCTTGATACGAGTTTGAATGAATCGTATTTTTGTAAGGTTCTCTTGGGTCTGGAAAACTTTCGGTACTCTGATTCATCACGATTCGGAAATCGTTCCTGCTGGCGAGATGCACTATTTCTATTAGATTTCAAATAGGTTAGTGTCTTCTTTGTATCATTCGATTTTCATCTTCCATTGTCTGGGAAAAATATTCGAAACATAATAAAAACTGAATTGAAGGGTAGGTTAGATGACCTGATCTGTCATAATTTCTCATTAATAATTGCAATTATAACTTATGAAGATTGCTCTGTGATTTTCAATGGTATTCCGGTACAGAGCTCACTTCACGATTCATTAGAATCTTCTGGTCCGTTTTGAGTCTTTTTTTAACCGAAAATATGAATCCTTCAAGTGTAAATAAAGTCCAAAACACTTCTGAACAGAAAAATTTTACTACAAACTGAAACATTGTCCATTCTACGAATCACATCGATGAATTGGAAATGCTAATGTTCTTCCGAAATTTTTCGGTAATTTTTCTTGGAAATTACAGCGAGCACTTTTTCAGTATAAGGTACCCTCAATTGAATGGATAATCAAAAAAAAAATGGGATTACCATTTAAAAATTCCAAGTGCCAGATCAATGAACATGTTCCATTCAAGATGCAATTCAGTTCCTGTTTCATTGAAAACGAAAAATAATTCCAGAGCTATAGCTTGGGGTGTTTTTCACGGAACACACGATATATTAGAAAAAGTGAGGGTCTTTTAAATCATCCATTATTTCACGGAATGAAACATAATTGAAAAATTTCAATAAATTTGCATCTATTTTCAAACTTTCTTTATGAAGAATGTGTAAGAATATTTCATAAGCTTGAATATTTAAATTTTGATGATAAAATCTCCTGGGAAATCTTTATGTTCTAGTTCGACATCTATGGTTTCTGCATAAAATTGAGTTGAATTTACAGATATTATAAGTTATGTAATAATTTTATGAGAAATTCAACATATTGTTCTACTTTTGTTGTAAGCATAAAAGGTTGAACTTTGAATGAAATTAAGTTAGTAAAACGTTAGACGATATTCTTCATGAAATTTCACAAGACACGACCATGTAATTTCGTTCTTCTTCGATCATGAAGAAGGTAGTAATATCCACCAATTTTTATTCGAATGGCATGATTTGTCGTCATGTTTTATCTCGTAAGTAGGTAGGTATCTCCAAGGCAAATGCTATGGATTATCTATTTTCAATATTTCCTTATATCTATAACTATCTAACCAAGTAAATAGATACCTAATTAAATAAAAACTAAGGTACTATGCAGTAAAGATTCAAAATGGTCCATTTACTTCTCAGTAATACCCTTGTCCATAATGAAAGCATTCCTCTCATATTTCTGGTGAGATATGCCCAAGTTCGATTCTTATACGTTCTCAATATATCCAGTTTCATTTTTAAAAACCTTTGATCTCTGTCGGTTACTTAATTAATGCTTCTCTTCCAATCTACTTGTTAGAGAAATTATCATTCAGGCATCGGTGCACATTTGAAGTATGATGTGGATAATTCGGGTAAAATATCCATTCTAAGCTTGTGCTGTTTTGATCAATGGAATATACCATGGATTTGCAACATTCTACTCGCTCATCTGAATCATCCTGAAGTGGGTAACTCTTATACTCATTGTGAGGTTTCATGAATAATGCATTGTCTTCTTCTATACAGGGTGCTTCAACGAAAACTAGACAGAGGCTATATCTACCAAGATATTCATTTCTGATAAAAACGCAAAAATAGGCCAATTTTTGTTTTAAGGGGGACATCTTTTGGGGTACAAAACTTGCCTGAAATATCAACCCACTCAGCAGGGGTTGCAATCCTTGAACATTTCGAATAGGGAAGATGGGTCGAGTGATGACTCAAAAGAACGGTGGTATCTTTGTCTACATTGCCTTGAACGAATTTACATTTTTAATTGGAAAGTGTAAAAGATACAGGGTGAGCAACTGAAAGATAGGGAAAACTATTTCCCTGAGACTATTCTAGTTTCAGTGAAGTAAAATGGAACAGATCCATGCTGATCAATGGCAGTTATCATCAAGTACAATCCCCATCTCGAATTTCAACCCTTAGAGCAGGGGTGACCACCCTTGAAATTTTGGAAGAGGGTAGATGGGTCAAGTGATAACTCGAAAGAAAGGTATTATCTTTGTCTGCATCCTCGTGAACGAATTTTCATTTTTGATTGAAAACTATAGAAGATACAGAGTGAGCTACTGAAAAATAGAGGAGACTATTTATCGCCCTGAGCTATTCAAGTATTAGTGCAAAAAATGGAACAGTTGAAATTTGAGATGTGAATGGTGTTTTGGAACATGACAGCCTTTGATCTGGAATGAATCTGTTCCATTTTTTTGCTCTAATACTTGAATAGCTCAGTGCGATAGATACTCTCCTCTATTTTTCAGTAGCTCGCTCTGTATCTTCTACAGTTTTCAATCAAAAATGAAGATTTGTTCACGGGGATGTAGACAAAGTTAATACTTTTCTTTCGAGGTATAACTCGACCCATTTGCCCTCTTCCAAATTTTCAAGGGTGGTCACCCCTGCTCTAGGGGTTGAAATTCGAGATGGGGATGGTACTTGATGATGAATGCCAATGATGAGTGTGGACTGTTCCATTTCATTTCACTGAAACTTGAATAGTCTCAGGGAAATAGTCTTCCCTTTCTTTCAGTTGCTCATCCTGTATCTTTTACAGTTTTCAATTAAAAATAGCAATTCGTTCAAGACAATGTAGACAGAGATACCACCTTTCTTTTGAGTCATCAGTAGATCCATCTTCTGTATTCAAAATATTCAAGGACTGCAACCCCCACTTAGGGGGTTGATATTTCAGGCAAGTTTTGTACCCCAAAAGATGTCCTCCTTGAAACAAAAGTCGACCTGTTTTTGCGTTGTGATCAGAAATGAGTATCTTGGTAGATATAGTCTCTGTTTAGTTTTCGTTGCTCATAGTACCTTGAGTAATTGAATGTTTATCTGGATGAGTTTCTCGAAATAACCGAACAACTGCAGTTTGAGCTCTGGTTTTTTCGCTTTAACCTATCATCATAAAAATTTGAATTTAATGCGATTCGGTTAGATGCATTCTTTAGAAAATAAATTTAACACTATTATCACACAGTAAACGCAGTCAGCTGAAAATTCACTAAAAGATCAGAATTAAAGATACTAGGCTATCAAATCATTCACTTGTAACAAAAAGTATTGAAAAATCCCTTCAAATTCAAGTTGTTTGCTTCACACAATGACAGTTCAGTTCAGTTTCAATTGGTATAATGCCAAGAAGTAATCTCATGGCGATTAATAAATTAATTTGATTCATTTTCAATATATACGTTTTTATAGATGAAATTATAGGTTAATGTTAAAAATAAAATGTCCATTAGGTTTAGCTTTGAAATATCTTTCCAACGAGATGCAACATGACATATCATACCAAGAAAGTTTGTTTGTTTTTTCTATGGACCTACAGTTTATAGTGGACTCCGAACCACTCACCTAGACCGTGCAATGATAACTGCCACCTCTCAGGATTACAAGTTATCTGGCCTTCAGAGGTTATGGACCAACAACTATGGTTATGTGTCCAATCTCTATGTATGTTTTTGTCAAATTCACTTTTTTGTTCAAGGACAACATCCATGACTTGAACCCGGATTCGAACCAGGCACCTCGGCTAAGCATATTCCTACATACTTGCTCACTAACCGTGCAGCTACCGAGGCGGTCTACCAAGAAAGTTCGGGGTTGTTATCTCTAAAACCAATAAAAACGAAATTATATGCAAAACATACCTGACTAGAAATAAGAACAGATGTATTCTGAAATTTCGTAAAAAATATTGCCTCACATTTTATCGAATTTATATCACGATAACATTAATGGATATGAGAACATACCAATCTATCAGATTATAGAAAAACTAAAGTCAATGATAGCAACTTACAAACGAGTAGTGTTAGATGCGTTCTTATGAAAAAATCCAGTGTACAGGCTTAAGTCAAGTAAGACTGAATGAAATTTCATTACAGTTTTTATGTTTTTAGCTAAATAATCGAATCTCATACTACTCTACCAAGAAGATAAATAATAATTTCAGCAATTATGTTTTATTTACACAAGGAATTGAGTTTCTGGGCACTATTCATATAGAAAAATGTATGGATTCTTCCGTAGAATATTATAGAACTTTCAGAGTTATTTTCTGTAAACGCTTCAATGAATACTTCTTAAAAACTAAAATTTTAATATTTTTAGAGTAATATCGGTTGTAAAATTGATGATTTCTGATCAAAACGTAAAAACAGGTCAATTTTTGTTTTAAGGAGGACATCTGCTGGGGTACAATACTTGCCTGAAATATCAACCCCCTAAGCGGGGGTTGCAATCCTTGAACATTTTGAATAGGGAAGATGGGTCGAGTGATGACTCAAAAGAAAGGTGGTAGCAACTGAAAGAAAGAAAATCTATTTCCCTGAGACGATTCAAGTTTCAGAGGGGTAAAATGGATCAGATCCATGCTGATCAATGGCAGTCACCATCAAGTACCATCCTCATCTCAATTTCAACCCCTGGAGCAGGGGTAGATTTCAGGAATAGATTCATTTAGATCAAAGATGGAATGAATCTGTTCCATTTTTTTGCACTAATACTTGAATAGTTCAGGGCGATAGATAGTCTCCTCTATTTTTCAGTAGCTCACTCTGTATTTTCTACAGTTTTCAATCAAGAATGAAAATTCGTTCACGGGGATGCAGGCAAAGTTAATACCTTTCTTTCGAGGTATCACTCGACCCATCTACCCACTTCCAAATTTTCAAGGGTGGTCACCCCTGCTCTAGGGGTTGAAATTCGAGATGAGGATGGTACTTGATGATGACTGCCATTGATCAGCATGGATCTGTTCCATTTTACTTCACTGAAACTTGAATAGTCTCAGGGAAATTCCCTATCTTTCAGTTGCTCATCCTGTATCTTTTACAGTTTACAATTAAAAATGGAAATTCGTTCAAGGCGATGTAGACAAAAATACTACCTTTCTTTTGAGTCATCACTCGACCCATCTTCCCTATTCAAAATGTTCAAGGAAAGGATTGCAACCCCCACTTAGGGGGTGGTTGATATTTCAGGCAAGTTTTGTACTCCAAAAGATGTACCCTTTGAAACAAAAATAGACCTGTTTTTGCGTTTTGATCAGAAATGAATATCTTGGTAGATATAGCCTCTGTTTAGTTTTCGTTGAAGCACCCTGTATATCGTTTTAACAAACCTTGTCAGGCTCATTTCTGATTCTCCACCAAATTGAAATAAATAATATTTGCGACATCAGATTTTTTCCCAAATAATAATGATAATGAAGAGTTATTACGCGAGATGATAACATGAAAAATAATTCTTAAGAATAACTCTTATGAATCATTAATACTCTGCGCAAAGAAATTAACGCACAATTTAAATATTTCAAATTCCGTTTTTGGAAGGCAAAACTAATTCTTATCACATGAGTTTTTTTTGGACTTGTCTGGATATATGCCTACAAAATTCGATGTTTTTTCTGGGTGCACATGTTCCTCTCATGAAAAATAAAATTAAAGAAATAAATTGAGATTTTTTGAGAAACCATCACATATTTTCAACAGCAGTTGCTGATCAATGTTTGCGAATGACGTTTGTTCTTCTTGAAAATTTCAATTTTCGGTAATAATAGAACGCGAATCACGAAATATGGCAGAATGTACTGAAGCAGTGATGGTAGATGACTTAAGTTGGACTTACTTACTCACAAGAATGAGCGAACGCTTGGGATGTCCCATTCAACTGTTTCCAGATTAATCGCAGATAGGAGACATAGACAAGGATGACCACGAGCAACAACGCTGATCCATTACAATTATTCAAGAAATTCCTCGTTGAGAAAACGGATACATTTAGGCACCTTCAAATGCAGCTTCGACAAAACAGTGGGGTGCAAGTTAGCATTGAAACGATATGAAGTCACGGGGAATATGGTTTGAAACTTCGTGTCGCAGCTCGAGGCCTCTAATCGCAGCACATCGAAGAACCCTATTGATGTTTGCCAGGAAACATATCAATTTGTTAGAAACTGACTATTTTCCGATGAATTGAGATCGCTATTCTCTAGTTGGTGTACAGAAAAATGAGAAATGAGAGATGTGCCCACAGCAACTTTTCACCTACGTATGGTTTTTGTGGGGCTTCAATAATGGTGTGGGGAAGAATTTCTTCGAACGCCCGCACTGACCTGGTCATCGTGAATAATGGAACTCTGAATGCTCAGATGTACGTTAAAGACATTTTAGAAAAACATGAAGTGCAGTTTGCGGCAAATATGGGTGAAGACTTTTTAGTTATCCATGATAACGCCAGTCCTTACCAAGGTCATATCTTTTGGAACCACCTTCAATTCCGACATCCGCATCAATCAAAGCGGAGTTTTTACGGATTTAGATTCACATCAACAAGTAACTACATGTAACGAAAGTGTTCTGGTAATTGCTAACTGACGAATATAGGAAGGTGGTAATAAGATCCTACAGGTTTTGTTTGTTGTGTTTTTACTCTTTGTCAATAAATTAAAGTTACAATGAGTGTTTATGAAGTACATTCATAGTTTTTTGCCTGTATAATGAATATTTTGATATAAATATTGAGTGAAATGTCGGCACCAATAAAAAGCAGTATCTGGACTTATTTTACAATAGACAAAAATGATCCGGAAAAGTCGGAGTGTACGATATGTAATAAAAGTTACTCGCGGAAGGGACGCACTACTACTTCTTTGAAAAATCACCTGAAATCAATAGAGCCAGAGGAGTTTTGTTTCTTCCAAAGTGCGAATAAAGAAAAGGAATTGAGGAAAAAAATAACGAAGTATGTATCGGAATACGAGCTTTACAATCATGTTTCACAAACTTAGTTACGGTTATTCATTAATAACTCACTGTTTTCATTTCAAATCATAATAATTATACTTGGTGCTAAAAGGGCCAATATTTATAATCGTTCCTTACTTTATTATATTGTAGTGTGACTAAAATATATTGTTTTTATAGATGATTTTATGTTACTTCTATATTAAATTTGAAATAAAAAATGCTATTATTGAAAATATTCACTTCTTAATCTTTTTAGCTTAACAAGGACAGTTCAAATTATGTTTGAAATTAAATGGTTAAATCTTGTTTCAATTCTTACTTTATTGTTAGCAAATTATAGCCCTTTTAATACTTAATTATTTGAACGCGCACACCACATTGGCCTCTTTTATTTTTTAAATTTCAATAATTATAATGCGTATTATTTACTTTTAGTTTTCTACATCGAATTTTGATAAGTATACTCATTTTTTAATTTAGTTTATGGCTTGTGTATATTATATTTTTTACAGGTACAATTGTGACTCCGTTGCAACAAGCCAAGCAACAGC
Source organism: Cryptolaemus montrouzieri (assembly GCA_013387265.2). NCBI lineage: Eukaryota > Metazoa > Arthropoda > Insecta > Coleoptera > Coccinellidae > Cryptolaemus > Cryptolaemus montrouzieri. Next base: position 39,451,959 of record JABFTP020000144.1, read on the forward strand.
TTTCGTTAGAGGAAGTAATACAAAAAGAAAAGAAGTGGGATACTAACAATCCTAATTCAAAAGAGATTTACAAACTCATTGGTGAATTGATAGCGCTTTGAAATTTACCTTTCAACTTTGTGGAGGGCCATCTCATACAAGAGTCGGCACCGAAATATAGTTTTGAGCTCAGGTGTTTTTTTCCTTAGCCTGGAGTATCAGAAAACTTTAAAAGATCTTCAATTGTGTTAAAATGCGAGACTTTTGATGACCATCATAATGGTGATGTCGTTGCAGAAAAATTCAACACAATGCTTGCTGAATGGAATATTTCAAAAGAAAAGTGCATTGCATGATACGAGATGAAGGCTCTAATATGAAAAGAGGAATGCGATTAGCATTGCTAAATGTTTGAATTTGGGAGGCTTTTACTTGGTAAAATTCCATTATCAATAATAAAAAACGAGTACTGTGTTTTAAGGAATTTTACTCAATAATTGCGATTCGTAACGCGTTTCACTACACCGTAGCTTCTTCAGACGAATGAGTGTACATAATATAAGAATGAGAATATGAATATAAATGTTCTTGAGTAATTGAAAGCTTATTGGGTTGTTTCTCTTTAAGTGGCTATTTATGACAGGTATATCCAATGAAATTAAGGAATAGATAACTCCCTGAAGAGATTCAATAGAGGTGAAGGGCTTAAATCGACTTGTTCATTGATGAGTCTACCTGAGTGTTTGTATTTATTGATTTTTAAAGTTTCCCAAGGATCTACCTTCCAATATTTATTATCTGTATGCAAAATTTCAAACTGTGGGTCGAAAGAGTGATTATTTTCTAAAAGATGATTCGAGTAATTTGAATCTAATTTTTTATTTGAAAAACTGCGTTTACGTTCCGATATTCTAATATTAAAATTTCTATGTGTTCTACCAATGTAGAAATCATCACACCTGATTTATTGTTTTTACCTGGTTTGGTTTTATTATTTTTATATATTTGCCTAAATTATTATTAGTTTGAAAGCTATGTTAAAATTATTGCTACTCAAGAATGATTTCAGTTTCTCACTTGTTATGCCAACGTATCATGAAATAATTCTTGAGTAGCAATAATTTCATGATTACTCGAATCATCTCTTAGAAAATAATCACTCTTTCGACCCACAATTTGAAATTTTGCATACAGATAATAAATATTGAAAGGTAAATCTTTGGGAAACTTTAGAAATTAATAAATACAAACACTCAGGTAGATTCATTAATGAACAAGTCGATTTAAACCCTTCACCTCTATTGAATCTCTTCGGGGAGCAATCTTTTCCTTAATTTTATTGGATGTACCTGTCATAAATAACCACTTAAGAAGAAGCAGCCCAATAAGCTTTTAATTACTCAAGAACATTTATATTTATATTCTCATTCTTATTTTCTGTACATTCATTCGTCTGAAGAAGCTACGGTGTAGTGAAACGCGTTACGAATCGCAATTTTAAGTAAAATTCCTTAAAACACAGTACTCGTTTTTTATTATTGCTAAATGTATTTGATTGTACCGTTCATAAGTTGCAAATTGTTATGCGGCATGGTTTACGATCTCCGAGAAGCATAGAAGACGTCGAACAAAAATGTAAGAAAATTACTACTCATTTTAACCATTTAACCATTCGTCAAAAGCAACATGAAAAAATTCAGGATAGACTTAATCAACCTCATCTGAAAATATTCCAGGATTGTGTGATGCGGTGGAACAGCACGTTTGAGCGTTTTTTGGAGATAAAAGATGCATTAAGTCTTTATGCCAATGATAATAACTTTGAATCAATATTACCTGAAAAGTGGAAAATGATAGAATGCTGGGTTGAAGTATTGAAACCGTTTAAAGAAGCCACTCATAGAATGAGCACACAAATGCTTTTGAGAAATCTTGACGACTATTTAACAAAACAACGAGAAAGTGATACTATTCGGTTGGCAGTCTCTAATCTGGAATCACAATTTTCAGCGAAATACTTATATGCAATTTCCACATATTTAGATCATCGCTATAAGCATAAATTTCTTAAACCAGTAACCGAAGAAGAAATAAAAGATGAAATAATAAAGATGGTTTATCACCCTGTCGTCACTGATTCTCATATGTCGCCGGTGGAAAAAAAAAGAATGGGAATGGCAGATTCTCTCGATCCTGAACCAGGAACGTCGTACGGGTAAGAAGAATTGCTTAAAAAGCGATCTTGCCATGATGATTCATCGAGCGAAGATAAAGGTGAAGGAGAACCGGACAACAGTAGCCCCGATGCTCTTCTCCACAAAGAATTTGTTATTTATCTTAACAAAAAAAGACTGGATTTAGATGAAAATCCAATTAATTGGTGAAAAGTTAACCGTTCTGAGCCTCTCGTCTCACGCCTTCCGGAACGGAAGCGATGTTGCCAATCTCATAACTTCATGTACAAACATCGTATCTGAATTTCTTCAGAATAAATTTGAATTTTTGATTTTGTGCGTTGATTTCTTGGCCAGTGTATTGTCTTTGATGATGTATTCTCTATAGCTTCTTGAAAATAATTGCATCTTGAATAGCTAATGCCAGGTTTTCTGTTTCACCGAAAAATTTTCTCCCCATTAGAAATGATTTCATCTGTATAATCGTTCTGAAATTCTTTGGGCTGTGTGAGGTGCATTTCTTCTGCATCCTACTATCTTTTAAGATTTATGATATTTGATTGTGAAGGATTGAAATCTGAAGAAACAACACTATGTATACAGTCATTCTATGTATGATTCTTGCAAAACAATTCACGATTCAAGACAATTGAACCAAATACATTTACCCCTTTACAACCAAAGTCTTTTCTCCTACAATGGTTGTTCGGGAAGAATATTACGTTTCTGTGAATGCGTGCGTTATGATGATTTCTCCTGCAGGTTCTTCGGGAAGAACATTATATCAGTATGAGCTTGCAGCTCTGCCTGCTTGCTATGACTGGATGTTTCGCCTCTATAATATTATTCAAAGTTTGGATTGTTATATTAGCTGTTGTCCACTACAAACTCGTCCTCAGCAGGGCATTTTGAATAATAATATTAGTTTTTTACGTTATGATTAACATATCAACTCAGATTTTCCAGAAATGGTGGATACATGAAAATATATTGACATGAAAGCCTGTTGTTAAACTGAAGATTTATGCAGAATTGCAGCTGATTGCTCTTTTTGTTTGAGAGGGAAAATTAAGAAGCTCATTTTATGTCTTCACTTTAGTAATGTTTCAGAGAAGTAGGGTTAGGTTAGCTTCAAAAATTATATGGCGAATTTCCCTCATTTTAGCTGAGGAATCACTACCTGAAGTAGAAGATGAACTGTTTATCCCTGTTTATCAAAAATATTCTGATATTTTATATTATATTACAAGAGAATTTCTTTTCCTAAAAAATACATATGAAACTTATGTTTCTCAATAAGAATAAATGAAAATCTAACTCAGAATGGAAAATCTCAATCTAAACTTTTCTTTTTACTTATATTTGTTCTTGAATTCCTGCTGGAACAGTATTGAAAAAAGCACTTACGAGTAACTAGAAAATAAATGTTCTTAATACATTTTCTTTTTAAGAGATCCAAAATTAGAATGACTCTGCCAACATACATTAATTCATAAAAAGTTATCAATATATTATTCATAAAAATGACTACAGAAGTTGAAAAATTTTCCTGATTATTCGACTATTTCTCCTGAAAAACTAATTTTCAGTGTTTTTTCACTTGTTTCTCTCGGCAGCTAGAATTAACATCAACATTCGATGATATCATTCATACAGAGTGTTCCATCTCCAAAGTTTTCCGAAAACCGTCGAACGATTTTGTTTGGAGGACATCTTCAAGTATATTTGAGGTTTTAACGAGAAAATTTTTCAACCCCTCAAAATTGAATAGGGTTAAGGGGTTGTCGAGTGATACCTCATTCGGATGCTCTTCAGAGCCTCTTTACACCAGTGTTTGAGGAAAGTAATCTTAACGAATCCTTTCCGCAAAAAATCTTTATATATAGACTATTTTCAAGAATATTGAAAAAAGGGAAAACAGATAAATTTTTGTTTTGAGGGTAACCCTTTCGAAGGAAACTTAGAGCTTGGTTGCATTAACCAGTAAATTTATTTTCCTTGATAATTTAGAGGATAAGGAAAGTAGGTTTTGTTGTAATGTCATTTGAAATCCTTTTTTCAAACTACAACAATATTTAAATTATTTTATTGTTTCAATTGCGATTTTTTCTCACATTATAAGAAATATTCTAACTACCCATAAATGAAATAAATAAATATCAAATGCTTTCGGTGAATATTTCTCTGGAGTTTTTGAGAGTCCGGGGAAGCCTGGTATTTATGAAAGGAAATGTGCGTCCTATTCATCTATAGCCATTGATCGTGTCGAAGTCTCAGATATTACCAAGAAAATTGCAATGCTGAATTCTTCTAGGGACCAGGACCGGACTTGATCCCACCCATTTTCATAAAACCATGTGGGACAGCTTTAGCTCTATCTCTTCAAATAATTTTCAATAAATCTCTTCAACAAGGAATATTTCCAGATGAATGGAAATTAGCTAAAATACTCCCTATCTGGAAAAGTGGTAAAAAAAATTAAATTGATAACTACAGGCCAGTATCTATATTGAGCCATTTCGATAAGATTTTCGAGTCAATAATTACTGATCAGCTTTTTCATCTCTGTAGAGCAAGGCTGACCAGGCACCAACATGGTTTTGGTAAATGAAGATCAGTTTTAATGAATTTAACTCCATATATTAACTTCCTATCGAGATGTTTTGATGAGGGGTCACAGGTTGATGCAGTATATACCGACATGGCTAAGGCTTTCGACAAGGTACACCATGAAACATTAGTAGCAGTTTTATCAGATTTCGGCATGGTTGGGTTGTTTACGGAGTGGATTCGGTCTTATTTATCGAATAGACTACAGTATGTAGCAATGAATGGTGCTTCTTCTGATACTTTCAGTGTTCTGGCGTACATCAGGGCTCGTACCTGGGACCTCTTCTTTTTGCAATTTATATAGATGATATCTCAGAATGCTTCCAGGATGACCTGGATCGGTTATACACTTTTTGCGGATCCAGATAATTCGTGCTTAATGTTAATAAGTGTCAGCATATTGTATTCACCTAGAACTTGAATATTATCGAGACCAACCTGTCTCCTAATGGACAAGAATCTAGGAGTTATTTTTGATGAAAAGCTTTTATTTGTGTACCACATTGAATGTATCATCTCGAAAGCTTTCAGAATGCTTGGCTTTATACTGAGAATAACCAAAAATTTCAAAAACGAGAAAACTCTCTACTTCACCTTAGTTAGAATCAATGTAGAATATGCTACGCCTATTTGGAATCCATATTTTTATGAATATATATATAGAATTGAGAAGGTTCAGGAAAAATTCATTAAAAACCTCAATTATAGATTCAATCAGATTCTCTTGGGTAGAGATTATAACGTTGGTCTGCGCCAGCATGGAATTCTCAGCTTGGTACATAGAAGAGTGCTATTCGATAGCACATTTCTATATCGCATTCTATATAATGGTTTTGTTTGCTTCTTGATTAATTGTTTAACATTCAATGTGCCGCAGTATCGAAGTCGTACGAATGCACTCTTTTAAGTTCCGAAAGCTCGTACTGCATATTATAATTCTGTATTATTGAGAATGATGCGATTCTGCAACTATCATTTGAACACCATGGATCTTTTTAGCGTTAGTCTCCGAACCTTCAAAAGAAATGTTATTTTGTATTTGTTGGGGAACTATCATTAGTTGTTTTTCTTCTTTTTTGTCCATTTATAATTTTTTTCCTACTTATTCAGTGGAAATTACCTGAATTATAAATTTTTTCAAATTTTTTTAATGTATAGAGAACCCTGTTATTGGGATATCCTGTTGGGGTTCCTGTTTTCCTAATAAATAAATAAATAAATGAATAAATTTTTTTTGACTCAATTTCTTGTGCTGAGAAGCAAGAGGCTTATCTGATGATACTTTTGTTCGATCTCTTGGTGCATTGTAATTCAATCATTGAGTTACTACTTAGCTGATGTGGTTGAAATTTAAGAAATAACCATGGTATACAAATCACAAAAATGTGTTGAGCTGTTAAACCTTTGACCGAAATCGAAATTGTTCCCGACTGGATGTTAAAATCTAACCTATTGCGTTACGTACGCAATGGAATTAATATCCAAATTTTTTGAGCCGGGTTCAGTCATGGATAAAAAAAAGGATTCCCATTAGAATTGTCAATGATAAAATAGCAGCTGAGGCGATGACATCTCCAACTTTTGCCAAACAAGTCCCGTCCGCATAAAATTAAGATGAAATCATGAATTATAAATGATAATGATTTGATTCGGAGGCAAGCCTTATTTCAGAAATTTTGGCCGAGCGTATAAATATCAACCCGCATTTTTTATATACTTTTGGTTTTCTGACGCATGCAGTTTTTCACTCCATGGAAAGGTTAACCATCATATCTATTGATTTTGGAGCGATATAAATCCCTACGCATTTCGAGGAACCCACACTCAATATCCGAAGAAACTAAATGTTTGGCCTGTTTTTACCAGGTAACTTAAACGGCGAAATTTATCTCGATATGCTGGACAATGTGACTGATCCATTGATAACAGAACTAGAAAACGATCCGTTACTACTTGAACAACAATTACACTTCCAACAAGACGGTGCTCCTCCTCATTACGCCGTACCAATTAGCCAATACCTCAATTTTCAATATTCTGATCGTTGGATTGAAAGAAGATGTTCTATAGTGTGATCTATTCGATCTCCTAACCTGAACTCTCTAGATTTTTTCTTGTGGGGACATTTCAAGTTCAAAACTTATGTGCGCTAGCAAATTGTAGATGAGCGTTGTCAAATATGTTGGACTGTTTACTGCATGCAAGCGATAATTTACCTTGAAAGGTTTGCCTTCAAAATAAAAATTGGTTCGTTCTTCCTCATTTCAATAATTTTGAAGGTAACCAAAATCTTCAACGAGGCCCATTTGAGATAAAGAATGAATTTTTGCGAAAAACATTCGTCAAAATTACCTTTTTCATACATCGTTGTAAAGAGGCTTCAAATGTGGTATCTCTCGACTCCATTGACCTATTCTATTTTGAGGGGATAAAGCGTCTCCTCCTAAGGAAATGCTCGTTGAAGACTCAAATGTACGTCGACGGATATTCCCTAAACAAAATCAAATCATTCGACATGTTTCGGAAAAGTTTTTTCGTCACTGCTGAATAAGAAATATACAGAGTGGTTCATTTGAGATTGAGCAAATGTATATTCGCTACGATTACTGGTAGGTTCTTGATTTATCTTAGAAACATTATATTATCGCCCTCGTCAATATTGTTTTATTATGTTGAGAGAAAACTTAAATTCTTTCAGTCATGAATGCACTATCTCTAATAAGATTTGAACGACGCTTTAACCGTTGATAGCAGAAAGTAATAACAGTGCATTAATCAACGAGTTCAAATCATTATTAATACGTAAGTTTTAATTGGTAAATTTTGTTTAATATATTATGTTTGATGTCCTGGGTCCCTATAATTTTTTCATCATTGAGTTATTTGGAATATCATAGCCATTCTATTATTGCATAATGAAGTTCTTTCATTATTGATTGATTTTATTTGATTTGATGAAGCCATTCTGCAGCAGACTGTTGTGGCTAATCATGATACCCATGTCACAGTGTCTCAAATTCGTTGTCCTAGATTGGTATCTTCGATATTTGTGGAGACAGAAAGACGAGGTTTCCATAAAATGATGTTTCTTCTTAATATTCACAGTATGAGAACATACTGCCAACAAAAGTTTCTTGACCTTCGTATAAAGATATTTCAAAATTTTCAATTTTCAGTCACCTTTCTTATATTGGTTATACTGTAACGTAGCACATAGGTGAAAAATGATAACTGATGTTTTTTGTTTAGTCAGTGGACAAAACTGATTTTTTTCGGGAGTACGGTTTTCATGTTATGTTACATAAACTCTTGGTTTTTCTAATGGGATATTCTGTATAGTTTCATCGTCGTATTCTATTCCACCCTTCTATAATTATATATAATATTCATGAATTATACTCTCCTTGAGTTCAAAAAGTGCGACTTTATTATTAGAAATAGATGTTTCATTAACTTTTGGAAGCGCGTCCTAGAGATATCGATTCAATCAATACAGTGTTACTGTTAATTGCTTTTATTGAAACTATAATTGGCACATCAATATGATTCTGTCAGAGCTTTCAATCAGAGAAACATAAATTTCGGATTCTGCGTAGATTGTAGATAACTATTATGATTCATCTGGTCTTTAAATTAAATTCTGTGATTTTTCTTCGTTGCAAGTTTGATAAATCCATTTGAAAGCTCGTTGAAGCCTCTTAACAACTGTATATGAGAATAATTTTGACTAATCTTTTCCGAAAAACATCATTTCGTATCTCGAATGTAGTTGTTGTTTTAAGATTATCGAAAAAAGGAAAAATAATTGAAGGTGAACTTTACTGGGGGTATTAAGCGCCTGCGTGCATTAAGTAGTAAATCCACTTACCTCGAGGTCTTAGGTAGAAAAATACATTTTGCTGTAATGTCTTTCGAAAGCTTTTTTTACAAACAATCTAAAAAAAATTATTGTTTCATGTTTACACTAAAGAATTTATATCTAATGATCACAAATCGATTGTTCAAATTGTTCTCCATTTACTTCCTTACAATAATACAATCATGACTGAAAACCGTCTCTAACATGGTTCAGCATATTTGGAGTTATTTGACGACACTCATCTACAACTCGCTGGCGTAAATTGTCCAAATACTCAGACTAAGTCACAAAAGTTTTTTACTTAAGATGTCGCCACAAAAAAAGTGTGGAGGGTTAGGGTCAGGGAATCGGGTAGGCCACTCCATGGGACCTCTTCTTCCAATCCAAGGTCAGGATGTGGCGAATTGAGGTATTGGCAAAGTGGTACGGCGTGAGGAGGAGCTCCGTCTTGTTGAAAATGAAATTGTTGTGCAAGTACTAGTGGATTGTTTTCTTGTTTATCTGTTATCAATCAATTAACAGAGAGATAATTAGGTGGTCCCCCAAAATTCCTACCCAAACAAATTGCTTTTGCGGATATCGATTGTGGGTTTCTCGAAATACATGAGGATAAGTATCGCTCCATAATATACAGTTATGTCTGTTGAACGAACTCTCCATGAAAAGAAAACGTGCATTCGTCAGGAAAGCAAACGTTGTACGAGAAATGCAGGTTATTGCTGATACAATCGGCCATAATTTCTCAAAACTCTTGCCATCGATCAAAGTCATCATCATTTAATTCATGTATTAATTTTTTTGTACGGATGGAAGTTGTATTTATGAAAAATTCTAGAAAAGTTTCATTAGCTAATACCGGAAGCTGCAGCATTTTGTCGTGCCGAGTGTTTGGCCTGAGTTGTATATAATACCGCCACACATGTTGCTTCATTATTAATCATTCCAATGGGAGCCCCCTTTTTTTATCCATTACTGAACCGGTCTCTATGAATTTTAATATTTATGTTATTACTTATTCATAGCGAAGTAACGTTCGAGATGGTTTTGGTTAAATATCCTTGCAACCACTCAGACACAGTTTTGATTTTAGTTATGAAGGCTTACCTTGCAATGTGTATACCATAATTATTTATCTTTACAAAACTAACAACATCAGCAAAGTATTTAGTCAACGATTGATTGACAATGCATCAAATGATCGAACAAACGTATTATCAGATAAACACCTTGCTTCTAAGAGCAATAAACAAAACTTTTCATTAATTTTCTTATTTATACATAGTTTGAGAGCATTTTTCTTATCCAATGGGAGAAAATTACAGTTCAAATAAAACAGTAATATCTTTTAAAGATTGTTATAGTTTGCCAAAAAGGCTCAAGAAAACATACAGCAAACCCTACTTTTCTTTAGCGTCTAAAACCTCAAGCTATGTAAATTTACTGGTTAATGGACGAAGGCGCTAACTAATTTCGAAAGGCTTCCCTTCAAAACTGAAATTGATTCGTTTTCCCCTTTCTTCAATAATCTTGAAAATTGCCAAAGTGCTCAAGATGGCTCGTTCATGAAAAAAATTTTTTTGCGAAAAAATTAAATTCACTTTCCACATATACCGCTGTTAATAGTTTTCTAGGAGCTTGCAAATGAGGTATCACTCAACACCTTTTGCGTACTCAGGGGTTGAAGCCTCAAATAAAAGGAAAAAATTATTTGGGACGCAAGCCGAATAGTCGTTAAAGTATCAATTTCGCAGATTCCTGTTGTGGTTTATTGAAGTATTGTTTTTGCCTCTTTTCTGAAAGCCTATGAAATAATATTATGAATAACTTTATGAATAGAAACATAGGTACCTCATGAATCATGATTATCGAGAGACAAGAGAAAATGTTTTAGGTCAGTTATAGAATTATGATTATATTTATTACATTTCCAAGAAATACTGACACAATGAGTAAAATAGTTATTAACGAAAGCTTTAGGCCTAATAGTTTGGGTATTAAATTCATTTAGATCGGTAATTGTAATAGGTACAAATGTTATGAACTCTGTAAATTCAATACTCAATTCTCAAATGTTTCAATAATCGGTTATTATGGTTGTAATAAATCTAATGTGAGCCCAATGGGGTCTGAAACGAAACGAAACAATAGAAATGGGAGAAAAATTGTGCCATATCACTGTTCCAATTGCGAGTAACTCTTGGATATATTCAGCAGAAACTTATTTTCAAGCTATTAACATAACTTACTATGAACTGAACAATAAGAAATAGAAAATGAATCATAGAAAAACCGAATTTATCTACTTTGTGAATATTGTAAATTGAACTAAGTTCGATGAGGAAAGAAACGCTATTCGGTGATGTTGGAGATTAGTAGATACGAGAGGTCCACTTCTAAGTAATCACAAATGTAAAAGGGTTGATTTGATATTGAGTAGTTCTTGATGCTTTATATTCTGGAAAAGTCTGAAATGCGTGAATCCACCAATATCTATCGTCACTGAATGGGAAGAATTTTCTGAAACTCGGCGATTCCACCAATTTTAGGAATTCAGATTCAGTAATGCTTTTCAGAAAGGTTGTCACATAATTCGCCAGTCGGCCACGGCGTCTTAGAGACGTGCTGAAATGCGTTATACAAAGCGGTAAATACCTTATGTCGTCGAGCGGCCTGTTGTAATGAAATTGTGCAATAATCCGACTTAGTCGTTGAGTCAATGCACTTTTATACACGATGGTATATCTCTCCAAATAAAGATCTGTTGTTGCATCTCAACCTTTTAGATTTTGAATTATATCATTCGTTACTATTGAATAGTTGATTCCTAATTGGCAATATATCACAGGCGGGAGTATTCAATTTACAATAAACATAACACATCCATCAAAAAGTCCCGGGACTAAAAATAGATGGCGCCAGAATTATTGAATGTGCTATTGTTTCAGATAGTACCAACCTTTTAAAAGAAGATGTCGAAATTTCATGATATTTGGTTCAGCAGTTTCGCGATATTGAAGTTGAAGTAACGCTACTTTTGTAAATTTGTAACCAATGAATCAAAACGCTTTTCGCGTCTCAATAAAACACCGCTATTTGATGGGAACAAAATACTGTACAAGCCGTTTGCTGATGGTATGCTGATTTCAAACGTTGACGTACGATCACCGAAGAAGTAGAACGCTCTGGAAGTCCAAACTAAGTGATTACACCAAACAATATCAAAAAAGTGTTCAAAATTGTAATGGGCAATCGCAATATAAAATTTCAGGAGTTAGCTGCATCCTAAAGATATCAAAAGGTACCATATTTTAGGCGGAAGTTCATGCATGAAAAAACCATTTTTCAAGGAGGTGGCACGTTTGGTCATGGTGGAACGAAACCAATAACGAATTGACGAATCTGAGTGTTGTTTGGAACTTTTGAAGCGAGATAAAAGGGATTTTTTGCGTCAATATATGACCAAGGATGAAAAATGGATCCATCATTCCACGCCAGAATTAAAAAGAGCGTCTTCTATGTGGAGAGAAGAGGGCAAGAGTCGTCTAAAAGGACTGAAAAGCCAACAATTGGCTGGCAAGGTACAGGCGTCTGTATTTAGCCGAACCCAAAAATTTTGTTCATCAACTATCTGAAGAAAGGCCAGACGATTAATAAAGACTTTTATACTGCCTCACACGTTCGAATGAGTGACGAGATTAAGCGCAAACGACCTTATGCCGCAGAGAAAAAAAACATTGTTTCATCAAAACAATACACCAATCGAAGTCGGTAAAAACCATGTAAAATATCAACGATTTACTCTTGGAATTGTTGCCGCACCCACTAATATAGAATATATAGGCATAGGAAAGTTAGAGAAGCGTTGGGATGTTTGTATCATTGTAGTGCTCGAGTATTTCACTCTATTGAGAACAATTTCCAGATCGTAATGAACCAGAGTACCGTAGGTTTTCCAGACTCGAGAAAAGTTACACAAAACCGAAATCTGTCAAGAGGAAGATTTATGAAGAAACGGAATTGAATGTCTCGTTGAGTGCAGAAGCGAATCTAGAAACATCTGTTCAACAAATTTCTTCAGAATGGAGACGTCAGCGACGACTGTTCCATGAAAACATAAATGAGTGATGAGTGTACTTTTCACAACAGTCGTCATTTCGAATTTTTTGTTTTGACACTTTAACGTGCGCTATTTCTGCCTTTCGGCTAATGACACGCCGAGGAATTCTGTTATCTCACTAACCCGGGAATTTTGCCATACCCTTCTCGTATCGAAGGAAGGGATCTTTAATGTCCAACACATCTCTGTTAGACATGACCGACGTCTTTACATCTCCTCCGAAAAATGGACTCTCAAGCGATTCGCAGAAACCGAGATATCGCATCGACTTTGTAGGGATTGAACCCAGATAACTCAGCGCAGGGGACAAGCGTCATGTCCTCCACGCCACTAAGCCGGCTTTTTCATTTCGGATGAAATAATTTAAGATAATGGAGCCAGCAAAATCTCCATAACATAAATGATGATGATGATGAATCAGAACAATTATAATGCAATTCTCATTCGAACTTTACAAGATGTCTTCGTTGAACTTACTTCGGAAGAACGAAAAAGAATCTACTCCCAACAAGATGGTACTGCTCCTCACAACGTAGCTTCGATTATGAAGTGACTGAACTATAATTTTAATGATCAATAGAAAGGGACTAATGGTTCTGATGTGGCTCTCACACTCTTTAGATATGACACCTCCTTAATTTCTGATCTGGAGTTACCTACAGAATCGAGTTTACCGTACTTCACCAGAATAAGAACTGTCTGCCTAGAAATTCAACCAGGTGCCGTTGAAACAAATATTCTCACTCTTTAATTTTTTTGAGTCTGGTAAACTTGCAGAGCGCTGGTTCATTGGTAGCTGGAAATTGTTCCGGATAGAGTCAAAATGCTAGATAATAATTTCGAACAGAAATAAAGAATTTCATCATGTCCGTAATCATTTGATTTTCGTCTTCCAAACTTAATTATTCTCTATGAAAAGACTAAAAACGAAACAATAACAAGAATTAGCGGGTAGGTACCTATTCTGTCATTATTTCTCGTTAATAATTACGAAGGATATCTATTATAATTCTATGAAGATTGCTCTGTCATTTTCAATAGTATTTTCTGTAGTGACAGACTAATGAAAATATTTCAGACTGTAAGAATATCACTCAAGATGCAATTCTGCTTTTATTTCATTGAACTCGATCAACAATTGTAGGAGCTGTAGCTAGAGGATATATTTGATTTGTTATATGAAATATTTTTATTATAGGAATTAACATTTTGCATTATGGAAAACTGAATATATACAAATATATGGCCAAAATGTAGGGATATTTCGTATTTCTTTATTCCTGATTTAACTAGAGTAATGAAAAAATCACTTCAAACAGTAAATCCAACAAATTCCATTAAATAGATTCTTAGGTTAGATTAGCCTTAGTAAAGAAGTCATTATCGAGAGATTCTTGGGGAGGTAGTTTGCCAAGTAATTGAGGAGCATCAAACGATTATTGCCGATTTTGAAGATCAGATAACGTCTTTTTGCAATGTCTCCCAAACATGTTCAATCGTTTAGCTCAAGCTATTGACCAAGCCAACTTAAAACATTTATTCTATGATGACTCAGGATAAATTCGTTGTAGCAACTGTTGTGTGAGACGGGTTGTCATGCACGAAAAAAAGTTTTCCCCAATAGTTAGAGCCTTTGGTAGCTAATATGGTTGAAGAATCTAATTAACTTAAAGATTAGCATTCAGAGAGTAGTTAACCAAAACGAGATCAGTTCTGCGATTGAAAGAGATTCCACCCTAAACCATCACATTATCTTATGTGTAGCTATGTACATTCACCGGCGAAAAATTCGATAAAGCAAGAAGTACCCTCTAGTTTAAAACTTCGAAATTCGCTGATTTATCTTTCGATATCCTTGAATTTTGGATATGTTGGATTATTTAACGCAGAATAGCGCTGGTAATGGGTGTTGAATAGCGATTCACGAGGGCAAATCAAAAATGCTTTTTTTGCTCAAATACACTCTGTTACAAAGCTACATTCATTCTCAATGGCGTCTGATTGATAGCGCTATCGCTTCATTTGTAAGAATACACCAGAATTCATTCGAAGTCTTATGAATTTACAACGCAGCGAAAATATCATTATTTTTCAAATGATGTTGCTATGGAAAATGCAGCTCCATGTAAAAACAAGTTGTGTCATTTTAACGAATCATTTGAATCAATTTGTAAATGTTAGAATTAATTGTTAAAGGTTTTCAACAATGGTTCTTCAGCAGTTGCTGCTCTAGTAGTACAACTTATGATTTATTGAAGTTTACGAAATTAGAGTATTTCAAAAAGCAGCGTATAAAGGACATGGGAGCGTTTCCAAGATACTGATGAAATTACAAGGGGAAGATCGGAATCGGGAAGTTAAAGGAAAACGACTGCTTCCGATAATCGTTTTTTAGGGCTTGGTCTTTTCAGAGACAGATCTAGTATTGCTGTACAGGACAGAAATTGGTTGCAGGAAGTCAGGCCACGTATCAGTAAGTGAGGCAACAATAAGGAGGCGTTTGAGTGAAATTGGCCTTCGCGCCAAAAAACCTGCAACGGGTCTGGAATTGAATAGAACACAGCACATCGTTAATTCAACCGAGAACACCAGCATTGGGACAATAAAGAATAGGGAAACGTTCAGATCTCTGACGAATCCAGGTTTTGCCTCAAATCTCCGGATGTACATTTCAACATTCATCGGCGAACTGGTGAGCTTTTCAATCACATCAATTTTGCTACAAGAATCGGTTATGGAAGCGAGTCCGTAATGTTTTGGGGTGGCATATGTATGGAAGAAAAAACAGAATTAATTACTGTTGATAGGGGATCCATGATTGCTGAGTGTTTTTGTCATAAAGTTTTCGCATTTATTCATGATATGGGCAAAAACTTCAGGATTATGCATGATAATGCCACAACCCATAGCGCCGGAGCATTGAGTGATTACTTTGATGGACTTGAAATATTGAGAATAGACTCAATCTGATTGAGCATGTGTGGGACACGATATGTGGAAGGTTGAGAAAGTGCGTACTTGTCCCGCAGAATCGGATTGGAGTCAGCCAGGGTCTGCAAAAAGAGTGAGCAAGAATAGATCAAGGGTACATCCGTAATCTTATCGAAGGTATACCAAGACGTTTATAACTTTCTGCTCGAATTCTTTCACTTGTTTACATGCGTCGATTAGGACCCATGGTTTGAGCAATTTTTGTCCTTTGTTGTCCCACTTTCATGGATCCCAATTCCTCTGTTCATTTCATTAACACTTGGGGGATGTAACTCAATAATTTAAATAGAGTGTATCTTGGCTTTACGAAAAATTCAAAGAAACTGAATTTCTAATCGATATATAGTACCTCCTTCTGCGCTGAGTAGATTCTAAAAATATATGCGTGTAAAAGATGTAAAAATATGAATTAATATGTGCTTGAATAATCTGTAAATTCATAAAAAACCGGGCTTCATTCCATATGGTGTTAGAAATCAGAGTTGATTTTTATAATACCCTTGTGTTGTGTGAGTCAGCATTACAGTTTCAACCAAAACGAAAATAAATATAACTGTTTTGCCAATATGTTTCACAGCCGCCGTAAAAATTTCTAATTTTAACGACGAAATCGCATTTTTGGAACTTAAGTTGAATTTAAATAATGAGTATCATATTTATATTTGTAGAAATATGAGCGAATAGAATACGATGATATGAAAATATAAAGGTTGTTGTTGTTATCATACACACATCGAAAAAATTTAGGTGTCACAAAGATTTCGAATTATTGTTAAAAGTCTAGATCCATCGTACCTCGACGAAAATTATTATTTATTATATTGCACTACTTTTTGGATCAGAATACCATCTTCTGATCGATACATGATGTGTGTTGTATTTCAATAATATTGAACACAAAAAACGAAAATATTCTTGATACATGATGAAGAAATGAACAAAAGAATCAAGATTCTTTGTAATGGAACGAATTCATAGAGAAAACAAAACATATATGGGCCTACCTCTCGACAGCTGACTGAGTTAGGGAGGACATATAGCAGAGGTTGGTGGAAGAGCCATCAATAAAGCGGAACAACTTAGCAGAATACTTCCTAGAGTAGACGCTCAGGAGAAAACAAACGAAGGGTCGGATTGGAGGTGCTGTATTCAATACATATGGAGATTCAGTACGACAGTAGGGTATAATGTTCGTCGCGATAGAAACTAAGCAGCGTTCGTCCATACTGGGCTTTGCTCCCGCTAAAAAAAAAAAAAGAAAAAATTGTCCCGATCATGAATCTGTAGATGGTCTGGGACAAGGTGACAAAAACATCATGAACTGGATTATTGAATGAAGGGATCTCAATTTTTTTGTAATGCTGGTACAATACTGTTAGTGGTAAAAGAATATGGATAGGCCTGATATTTCGCCGACCTCATATATTGCTAACCTATGCTCAGGATTATTTGATAGCTAGTGGTTGCATTGATTATTAAAGTGCCGCTTCAATGGCTGACCGAGTATTCTATCGTAAGTCGAGCATGTTCAACAAAATGTCTGAACCATTTGAAAAATATGTTTTTAATTACCTACCCAGAACGTGTAGCGTCTACCACTACTCCTGATGATTCACCATTCACTCTGTATCTAGAAAACGAAGAGGTACAAGGAAATTCGCTTCACGGCATGTTTCGTTTCATCAAATAGCAACAATTATTCTCGGAAATTGTATCAATCTATCCCCACCAGTTTGGAAAATTCTATTCAAGGGCAACAAATTTGGTTCAACCTGAAGAGGTCCATCTTTCGAAAAGTTTTGTTCAATTTTGATTGAACTCGATCAAACGGGAAACAACCTTTCAATCTCAAAAATACATTAACAAAAAGTGTGCGCAGATATGAGCATATATTTAGTAAATCTATTTGAACTTATATCAGAATATGATGAAATGTAGTTCCAGTACTCTTTACAAAAATGACCTTCATGGTTACTAGCCCGATAATGTATCCTATGTATAGTATTTCATGAATCCGAAAATATTCCATATTATATCTAAATCTATTCAAACTATGGTGAAATCAATAAGACAATAAGCTTCTGAGCAAATATAAAGTCGTATACATCAGCGTGATAAACAGGCATTATATAGTAAATCGAGTTTGAAGTCTACATATGTGATTTAATCCACCACTTAATAAAGGGATATTGATTTTCAGGTTATTCTTTGAGGCTTTGTCCATGAAAGTAGATGAAATAAAAATCTATGATAATATACAGCAATATTATAAATTGATATATAAGGAAAGCAAAGAATGCTCCTTATAGCATTTCATTGTCGAATTACAGGGTGTTGGGACTCGGATTTATATTTTATTTTATTTGTCTTCTTTTCTCTTTCATTTTTCTAGTTATCTAACTCGAATAAATTCGAATCATATGTTATTGTTAAAGGTCTATATCATTTAGTGTTCCAACTGATTGTCTTCAGGGTGATATATTTTTGGGGTCATACTCCTTTTACGCTGCAGAACTTTTTTGTAATACGCTACTGACGGTTCTTATTTCAATGAGCTGTTCTGTTTAGGAACATATTTATCTCTTGCAAAATTTCAATTAAACATCTAATTTTTTGGTAAATATATATTTTTCATCTAGGCAGGCAACTTACAAAGAGAGCAGATAGAATTCAGACACCAGTTATTCATATGGTTTATCATGTGTCCGAGTTGTTCGTTTGAAAAAAAGTATTCTTGCTCGTAAACTAGAGGTACAATCAAGAATTCTAAACAGAACATGAGATCGACTTATAATAATAACGATGAGCAGCGTAAAGCAAAAAAAATTGTGGGTTTGAGAGAGGTATTACCCCAGTAGACTCGCTGTGTATTTTTACAAAACATTAGAAGACCAAATTGTGTAAAATTATGTACCCCTTAAGAATAAGAAGTAAGAGAGATAGAACATAAAAAAAACGGCTGGGGACTGGAACCTTTGGCGTTGTAGCACTCTAAAAACAGTAGACCACTTCACCAAAACTTTATTTCAAATTCGACCGCGTTTTACCAACTGAGTTGGCATTACCAGAAGATGATAATGCACTAAATTTAATTCAACATGGCTCTACCATTCATACTCAATCGATTCCAGCTACTAGACGCTTTTGGCGAACTATTGTCGTAATTGGCCGGACGCGCTATTAGTAGGCGCTTCATTATATAGATTACATTCACAAAATCTATTCTATGGTCTTGATCAGAAGTATGTTGGGCAACTCTAGATCTTTCTGTTCGTCCCTGTTTTGAATGTTTTTCATGTTCTTTTACTCAGGTTTCAATTGGCTTCTAGTTTCTTTTATCTTTTGGGTTTCCGAGTGATCTTTTCAAGGATGATTTGTAGGCCGATTTTATGTTGATATTTTAAATATTTTTTCTAATTCTTTGATGTATATCGGATTGAAATGTAAAAAATTAATCTGTGCCTATTGACTCATCGACTAAGCTACCTTCATTTGAAGTAGCCACATTACTTATTCTTCTTACTGAAAACTAAAAAACAAACTAAACTGAAAAACTAACCAATATGTAGACTAGGAAATGTGAACTAACTATTTTTCGTTTTGGACAATGAAATGAGTCGGAAGGAATGTCTAACCTACTTGTGGCAGGGCTCTTTTTGCAAACATCAAATTCAAGGATTTGTTATTTCCGATGGCTAGTGTTTCAAGAAAGTCAACCGGTTATCTTTCTGTACTTCATATGTGAATTTAATCGAATGTTTGATCATTTCTGACACATTTTCCACATTGACTTTCTTGGTATCAAAAACAACAAATATAACATCGATATACCTGTACCTTACTATAAAAAATATTCATAACTTTGACTTATAGTTGCTGGAAACTCATTCTAGCCAAGAAAAGGGGAACGACAATATTCCATGGCTATCCCCTCGTATTGTTCATAAAATTGATTGTTGTACTAGTAGTAATATTGGTTCATGAACGAAAAAAATTAAAATTTAACACCCTGCACTTCAACTTTATTGCAATGACTATTGGTCATGTTTTTACATAATCTATTCGCAATGACCGAAAAGTCCACACAATGCGTGACACCCTCTATTCTTTGTTAGTCTTGACTGACTACAAACGTGAAGCAAAAACTGCTAATTTTAGAAAACTGAAAGGAACATACACATTACTTTATATTTTATTGAAAGTGGGTGGTTTGGTTCTGGATGCATTTCAAACTGCTATCAATTAATCTATTGTTTTATAATGCTTTGCATGTATCCCAGAAGAAATAGTTCTTTCATAAAATTGAGCATTTCCCTGTGTATTTTTGATTTCACTTCGTTTGGTCATAGTACCCCATTGCAAGTGTGCACGATTCCCATGATCAATTGTAATGCAACTACAGAGAATGTACTCAGTGGTTTCGTCGCCACTATTGCACATTACATTTTTGTTGTGTTGTGGTATTTCAGTAAGTAGTGGCAAGGACAGTAATGATTCTTTATTCGTCTCTCTTGCGAATAATCGATGAACTCTTAGTCTTGCTCCAGACTTGGAGTTTTTTTTCTAATGCTATCTTATCCACTGTTACAGTTTTGGCCGTCAGTGTAGTTTTTCAACCGCAAAACTGTTCTGAATCTATAGGTGATTTTTAGCTGTTGATTAAGCGAGCTCATCAGCAGTTTCATTACCTTCAATATCTTCCTAGCCCGACACCCACCGGAGAGAAAATTCCTCCGAGCAAGCCGTTTAAGGATGCACATTCCCAAGCCGACCCGATCTGATTATCATGAAAATTCAGAGCTTTAATCACTGCATGACTCTCTGTAAGAATATGAATCTCAGATCCTTGAGACAGCAACCCTTGGCTGTCTAACCGATATATATATATATCTAATCTAACCGGAGTTTACTGATGTTCTTTACCAAGTATGTCAGAGCCTTTTTTATCAGTCGTTTTGGATCCATGCGTGAACCCGATGAAGGATTTCTGGTCCATGTGACCTATTCCACACTTTACTGCAATGCGGTCCTCTACCATCACTTCAAAGATGGTCTGTAAATTATACCTAGGTAGCATCAATCTGATGGTTGTGTCAGAAATTCTGTTGCAGCAATCCAATTCAGAAGCCGCTAGTGTCTTTTATAACCAAGTATTATTTTTTTTTGTTTCTTAGAGCTGTTATGCTACTATCATACTCCACTCTCTCCATTTGTATGTTGCACACCAAAATTGACGATATACAATACACTACTCACGAGTTAACAGATATTGCCCTTCCAGGAATCAAATGCGACATGAAATTACGGAGACATAACTAGTGGAATTGTAGATGTCACTCAAATTACTTGTATCAGACCTGTACTTTAATTTCTTGGAAATGGATCATATTAAAAAGAATAGAAAAATAGAGATTCTATAAATTACAGGTCTGATATAAGTAATTTGAGTGACATCTATTGTAACATTTTGGCAAGAAGTTAAACCTGTGCTTAAAATGAGCTAGATAATTTTGGGTCATCTTTTTCAGTACATGTGTTTTTTGCGAATTTTGTGCAGATTGAGTCTCTGGTATGAACGTTTAGATTTTATATTCTCAGGTAATCAGATTATATCGAGAACTTGTTGTTGAACGCACATGTCCTTGTCAAAGTATATTTTCTACTGAAGATTGTGAACATAAAAGATTTCAGTGGTTATGATTTGCAATTCTACTAATTATGTCTCCGTAATTTCATGTCTCATTTGATTCCTGAAAGGGCAATACCTGTTAACTTGTGAGTAGTGTATTGTATGTCGTCAATTTTGGTGAGCAATTTTATTTTTCTCATATTTTAGATCCTGATGAAGTCACGAATGCTGACGAAATATTGATAATAAGTAAAGAAGATATGTGAGAACACAAATCGTTTTCCGGTCCCTGTTTCATATTTTATATACTTGTATATATATGAATGTAATAAAATTCCTTGAAAATGCTATCATTTATATTCTAAGCAGTATCTAAATTCGAGCATTTAACACTTCACACAAGAAAGTAATGTAATATTATGCAATGCTACTCGACTGAGCTCTGTACATTGGATTTTTCCAAGGTGAAAGCCTCAGACACTACTTGTTGGTACTTTGGCATTATTGGTTGATAATGCTATTGTGTATATTGTGGTTGATATATTTCTATAACATTTAAAGTTATTCTAATATATAATCAGTTCAGGATATGTTGAGTATAATCATTGCCTGGCATTGGTGGATTTATATTTTTCATGAAATCGGTTCTATTGCATAAAGATATGTGGAAAACTCTTGAATGTATTTTTGCTATGGTTCCCCGTTTCATTATACGAATCAGAAGACAAAGATAAAGTTGCATGTCAGGCAAAAATCTATCAGCTCGATATGTTCTTGCATTCTCGTCATTGCCGAATAAACGAGAAGTTTACATTAGTTCCGGTTCCTCAGAATTTCAAAGTCAAAATTGTTCATTGAAAATGGGGTGATATATTTTCTTGTTTTAGTATTGGAAATTGTTAATAAAAAAAATTATATTCGTCATTTTCACAAAATATGTCAGTTATTTGCTATATTTCTGTCTCTTAAGAACGAGGTCATATTTTAGTGTTTAATTAAAAATGAAATTATGTGGCATCATATCTTTCCAAACAATCTGTGATGCAAGCTAAGAGATGATAATATATGAAAAACTATTTGTTATTTGTGAAGAAGAAAAAACCCACGACAAGAACCATCCACACTTCACTTAATCACAATTTTTTTGTGAACCCAACCTGATCTTGGATTGCAATGGCTAAGTCTGTCTTCTGTTTCTGAGAACCATTCTTCAGATATTGACCTTCTATTAGAAGCAAGTTCATATATATATATATATATATATATATATATATAATCAATTTCCCATTTTCGTATTCAGATTTATTTTCAAAGATACCAAAATTAACCTATCGTATTTCCGAACTCAGAGTTGTAATATTACCATCTGAAGCAACCACATTGCCTTGCAATTTAGACGTTTTCTGTTTATTTTGGAAATGAGAACGTAAAAAATCTGTTGCTAGAAAGATTATTCAAATCAGTTAGTCTACAACCTCCATGATGTCTAGGTTGTATGACTCTTTGAATTGCTAAATTTGGAAGATGCTTACGATACTCACAGAGTATTTTCCTTGTCTTACACTGTAGTTCGTTTTCATATGGCTTAGACCATCTAACAATTACAAAAGAGCAGGTAAGAATAGGAACCGCATAGGAATCGATAACCCCGAAGTAGTTTTTATTATTTAAATGACTATTGAAGACAATTGTCAGTCTTCTATAACATACTACTACATATTTAAAATTGAGCCTATTGACTCTTCAAATTAAAGTGGAAATTAGTATCAGTACTATCACAAGATAAAAAATTGAAGAGTGCTGAGAGCATTCAAAGAATCTCCTTGAAATATGTCTCTTCTGATTGAAATGATGTCAACTTATGTTTAAAAATATTTAGATGAAGATTGGTTCTTCAATTTTTCATACGTTCATAACAAATTCTAGAAAAGACGAACAGGCAAAATCTTTTGAAGCTATGGATGAGGAGAACTATCGAATGCTTTTTGGTAATCAATAAAAGCTGTGAGCACCACTCAAAGTCAGCAGTCGCAGACTAACTGATTCAAACAAATCTTCATAGTCTATAGAATTTTCTTCTACGTTCTCGTTTTTATAATAAAGATAGAACGTCTGAATTGCATGGTACTGTTGTTGCTACAGGTTGTTATCTTACATCTCTTACTTTGACAAATTGACTGGTTGATTTTGCTATATTGGATAATAATTCTGAGAAACAAAGGTGGAATTGTAGAAGCTTTTACTTGATAGAATTCCATATCAGATAAAATTTAAATCAAACGATTCAGAATTCTACTAGGATAATATATTAGCACAACACGTTTCGACACTCTGTGTCTTTCTCAAGTGCAAGGTTGAATACTACTGATATTTTATACTACAAATACACTACGAATAGCAATAAAAACCAGCTTAGGGAAATCCATTCAAGGGCTATCAAGTATTTCTGGGAATAAGTTGGGTAGAGGTGACTGATTTATATCTAGTTGGTCATTAAGTATATTCTTGGAATTTTTATATCTGTTTCGAGAGCTTCAAGGTAATTCCATTTCTGACCTCTACTCTCTGTATGTAAAACTTGGAAATCCGGATTAAATGATGGTTGTAATCTGAAAGGTGATTTGAATAATATGTTCCGATATCCTAGTTCCGAAATTTCTACTGGTACGGCCAAGATAAAACTTATCGCAGTCTGGACAATTCAAACGATATACTCTTGATTTATTTTCTTTTTTTAAGTTTTTGTTTTGTAATTTTTAATATGTCCACCTAAGTTGTTTTTTTTCTGAAAGCTATATTTAAGTTGAAATTTCCAAGGAATGTTTTTTTACCAAAATATGTTAGACATTTATAAGATTCATTTTGTTTTTCTGACCGTGGATATACTTGTTCAATGGCTAATCTGAGTTGTTTCTTCAGCAAAATGTAATTAATTATATTTGGGTTATATCCATTGTTAAAAGCAATTTGTTTGATTAAATTCAATTCCTTCACGAAATTTTCTGTTGATAGAGGTACGTTGAGGAGTCTATGTATATAACTATTGAAAGATTCAACTTTATGCTGATAGGGATATACTTATGAGTTGTGTAGGGTAACCTGGGTACGATTGTGCCAGGGTAGTGACAGTGGCTTTAACAGCGAAACTATACAGATCGCAGGGAGGGGTGCAAGGGGAAAGACAAGCGGCATGCAAGTCTAAACGCGTGTCCCAGTGTTGCGTCAGCCGACGTGCGACGCTAACGTAAGCAGGAGCCCACATTGATTTTAGACAGTCAAAAGTAAGTTTTTTTGTCCGACTTCTTTTTGTAATTAAGGTTATTTGTTCACAGATAGATTGCCTTTTAGTTTTTTTGTTATAACTTGAACATTGACAGTTACTTACGAGTAATTACTTTTAATGCAGATCTTTTTGCTCAGTCATGGTCATTTTTTGTTTTCAAAAGTATGCGTTAGGACGGTTGTGACAAATTTTGTGGGTACGGTTGTGACATTGCTTTTTTGTTTCGTTTTATTTTAGATGCCTAGGAAACGCGTGCGGAAAACCGAGAGAGGCCTGTCTGATATTAGTAAATACGAAAATGCTTACGAAGAGGTGAAACGCAGCTTTATCAAGAATGACAAACAGAATGAAGAGTATGGTATTATAAACAATTCGTAAAACAAGTTGGATGAATAACAGGAAAAACCCACACCGAGCCATTGTACAGTTAACTTGTTTAATTAGTTTTTAATTACCTTTCATACTAACTGTACAATGGCTCGGTGTGGGTTTTTCCTATTATTCATCCAACTTGTTCCACGATTTGTTTATAATACCATACTCTTCATTCTGTTTGTCATTCTTGATAAAGCTGCTGTGTCAGCGAAACGTCGTCAAATTTTTTCAAATAAAGTGTAGATTAAAGTTAAACCTTGTGTTTTTTATCTCATTTAACTAAATACTACATAAAGCGACTTGGTACTTGGGTTGAGAATAAGATGGCTGGTGAAGAATGTTTCCGTTCATTCATGAATAGAAACTCGTCACTGTCTGTACGCGTAGCTCAGGCTACAAGCCTTTCAAGAGCTACAAGTTTCAACAAAACAAATGTGGAATCTTCTTATAATAATTTACAAACTGTGTTGGACAGACACGCATATGACCCACAGAACACATACAACATTGACAAAACAGGTTTCACTACTGTTCAAAGACCTGATAAAGTAGTGGCAAGACGTGGTATACGGCAAGTTGGAGCTGTTACTTCAGCGGAGCGTGGCACATTAGTCACAATTGCTTGTGCAGTCAATGCCTTGGGAAACGCAATTCCTCCTTTTCTTATATTTCCGAGGGTTCGTTATCATGATCATTTTGTTAGGGACGGGCCAGTGGGATCGATTGGAACTGCAAATCCCTCAGGCTGGATGCAGGATGTCTCATTCTTGGTATTTTTCGAACACTTCAAGAAATTCACTAATGCTTCTCCAACACATAAAGCCTTATTAGTGCTGGACAATCATTCCTCTCAATACCTTGGATTTTTACAAAGAGAATGGCATTACTCTGCTTTCATTTCCTCCGCATTGTTCGCACAAGCTGCAGCCATTAGACCGATCTGTCTTTGGACCATTCAAAAAGGCTATAAATGCTGCCTGTGACGGATGGATACGAAGTCACCCTGGCAAGACCATGACTATATAAGACATACCAGGTGTTGTCAAGACTGCTATGCCTCAGGCATTTACACAATCAAACTTTCAGGCAGGTTTCATTAAAACTGGTATTTATCTGTTATCCGTATCGTAATTTATTCGGAGAAATTGACTTTGCGCCATCTTTTGTAACGTATCGACCAAACCCTGACACTGAGGATAACGTTTCTGCAGGACCATCTAGTGCAATCAACGCTCTGTGCGTTCCTTTTTCTGTTAATAACTGTCCTGGAGTCAACAATCAAATGTTGCTACCTATGGATTCTGTATCGGGAGAATCTTCAACTCCATTTACTGACCAAATTCAGATAAGTGAAACAACCTTAGTCACGTCACCTGCTTTTTTGCCTGAAATAGTCCGGGTTCCACAGGCTGCTTCAATCTCAGCCCCGCCACCTGCACCTTTGCCTGAAATTGTCCGAGTTCAGCAGACTGCATCATCCTCAGACACACCGTCTGCTTTTTCGCCTGAAATTGTTCAACCTCTTCCAAAGCTGCTCAAAGAAAAACAAGAGGTGCTAGAACGAAAAAGTCAATCATTTACACAGATACACTCGAGAAAGAGGCAGATAGGAAAGAATATGAAAAAAAAAGAAAAATGTTTGAAGGCAAAGCATGTAAAGAAAAACCTAACTGAACCAAAACCAAATAATAAAGGGAAAGGTAAAGGAAAAAGCAATGGCAAGAAAAAAAGACTTCACAGCAGTCATCCGATGAAGAAGATTATTTCTGTCTGGTTTGTGTAACTGCATATTCTGAAAGTAGGGCTGGCGAAAAATGGATCAAGTGCCAAGGAACATGTGGCTTCTGGTCTCACGTGAAGGGGGCAGGTAATAGTCCCCATTATATTTGTCACAACTGTGATGAATCTGACTAGATCTCAGTATGTTGATTGATACAATTATAAATGTTTAATTTTTCTTTGTTGTGTTATAGTTCTGTTGAAATTTTGTTAAACTTTTTCCAGTTAGCTACAGTAATTTCAAGTTAAGTTAAGTTAACAATTTGACTGATTTTAAAGAAGACTGTTATACAGTACAGTGCTATATTAGTTTAAGGCTCTGGTCTCGTGTAGAGTGCGCAGGTGCTAGTCCCCATCACATTTGTCACATGTTGAATTTGACTCAGTATTTTAATTGGTACATTTATAAATGTTTATTTTTTCTTTGTTGTGTTACAGTTTTGTTGAAATTTTGTAGTAGTTAAGCTTATATTTTGATTGATTATAGAGAAGACTGTTATATGTTACAGTGCCTAATTAGAGAGAAGTGATCACAGATTTTCGCTTTTTTACCATAAAGTGATTGTTAACTTTGTTAAGAAGAAGATTATGTTGTGTTCAGTTAATTATTTGTAACAATAAAAGTCATTAAAACAATTTGGATGTATTTTGTATGCCTGTCACTACCGACCCTAACCACTGTCACAACCGCCCTTGGGGTGTGGCTAGTTGTGATACTTTCCCTTTTTTTCAATTTGATCCTATGCCTAATACAGCGTAGCTAGGGACAATTTTCATCAATTTTAGGTATATAAATAATCAAATTAAGTATTAAAGTGATTTTTCCCCCAGATAACTGGTAAATTTACAAAATTATAGGCGATCAAACCAAAATTTTCACAACCAGCTTACCCTATTATTATGTCGGTGTGTGAAGGTTTGTGATAACTTTACTACAGCACCATCTTATTCACTTTCTAAATTCCTTGTAAACATTTTAAACAAATTTTGCAATTTTTCGAGCAAAATACGCCATCCGCTACTCTTTCGATCATATTCAGAAAATTTCAAACATACACCTTCCACTTGATTGTAAATTCCTTTCTTACGGCGTCAAAAACCTTTATCCAAGCATTCCACCATATGAACCATATAACCTTGCAAACCAAATGTTAGACTACAATAGAACAAGTCCATTAATAAAAGCGAATATTATGCGACTCCTGAATACATGTTTGTCTCTAAACTACTTTCTTTGCCAAAATACAATTTATAATTCAGCTGAAGGGTCAAAAATTGGAACAAGAAACAACTTAGGTGGACATATTAAAACTTACAAAACAGAAACTGAAAAAAAGAGGGTTCAATCCCCACAAAGTCGGTGCGATTTTTCGAATTCTGGGAATCGCTTGAGTGTCCATCTTTCGGAGGAGATGTGAAGCTGTCGGTCCTGTCTAACAGAGATGTGTTGGACATTAAAGATCCCTTTCCTCGACACGAGAGGGGTTCGGCAAGATTTCCCGGGCTAGTGAGGTGACCGAATTCCCCGGCGTGTCATTAGCCGAAAGGCAGAAATAGAGCACGTTAAAGGAAAAACAAACAAAATCCGGAGTATATCGTTTAAATTGTCCGGACTGCGATAAGTTTTATGTTGGCCGTACTGGTAGAAATTTCGGAACTAGAATATCGGAACATAAACGTAGTTTCAATAATAAAAAAGCAGATTCCAATTATTCAAATCACGTTTCAAATTGCAACCACTTATTTAATCCGGATTTCCATGTTTTACATACAGAGCGTAGAGGCCAGAAATTGAATTACCTTGAAGCCCTCGAAATCAACAGATATAAAAATTCCAAGAATATACTTAATGACCAACTAGATATAAATCAGTCACCCCTACTCAACTTATTCCCTGAAATACTTGATAGCCCTTGAATGGATTTCCCTAAGCTGGTTTTTATTGCTATTTGTAGTGTATTTGTAGTATAGAACATCAGTAGTATGTAACCTTGCACTTGAGAAAGACACAAAGTGTCGAAACGCGTTGTGCTAATATATTAATCTTTCAGAATTCTGAATCGTTTGATTTATTTTTTATTTTCAAAGAAAGTTGGATACAGGAAAAATTACGCGGAAAGGATCCCAAAAAATTAGAAGATTATTATATAGATGAAATCGCTCTAAATTGATGGTAATTATCCAGAAAGACTTAATGGCGTCGATAATATTATTCATTTTAATTCAGCAATGAAATATGTCTTCATTCCTAAGAGAAAAAAGTATTACAAATATGAATCTGACATTATTAGTGAAAACGAATATTGGTTTCAGAATTATCGGAGTGGCCATATGGGCACAAGAGACGCAGGACTTCAAGCGTCGTTTCGTCGTTATGGATGAGACATGGATATCTCACTATACTCCAGAGACCAAAGAACAATCTAAACGATGAGTTTCTAAAGGGAAATCTGAACCGAAAAAAAAACATATTTTGCTGTGCCGTGAAACGCATAACAGTTCAACTAGCAAAGTAGTCATGTAGGCTTCGGCGCTCAAGGCCACAAGGTTTCCAGGTAAATATTTAGATTAAATTTCAAATACTGACAGGCGGTTCTCCTTGGAAAAATTGTGTCCTAGATCGCCAAAGCGAACGGGACTATTTCGCTAGTTGTACTGTGATGCGATTATTCACGGTTCACCGGAAGATGGTTTACAAATGTTTATCTCTTATGTTCATCGTTTTTCTCGAAGTTCGGTAGCTGGTTCACCATCTCGGTCCATAGAGGGCGTTTCTCGTATGTATTGTACTTGATACGTCCTTTCTGAAATCGTTATGGTCTTACGATGTACTTGGTAAAGATGCTGAAAATCGATTTGCCACATTTATGAGTTCTTATCAAAGATGAAACTGCAGCTTGTCGCTTCGTTGTGGAAACAGTTAAGAACTAGCTCTTGACAGTGAGGATTAATCATTGCTCTACAAATTTTTGAATAACTCTTGTAGTCTCAAGTTTACAGTATAAAATTAGACTCCATGCGAAAGTAATCGCTAAGAAATTTGTTCACATGGAAGTAAAAAAGTATATAATATATTTTACATCAAATTAAAAAAGTATACACTAACCTCCTGTGATGTTAACACTCGCTTGATCTTCCTCTGGTGGTGTCCAATTTGCCATTCCTGGAGGAGATAATTTTTGTGTTGGAGCAACTGTGGTGGGGCCATTTTGCATCTTGAAATGGTTATCTAATGACTGAAGTATATTATAAACAGTTAAGATGACTCTATAATCATAGAGCTGACTTGTTTTGTCCTTTTTGTTTCTTTTGTTCGCTCGGTGCTGGAAAGAAATGGCAATATCATTCCTAATCTAAGAATAAAGAAATGATTCAATGTTTTAAACAACTGAAAGCGACGAAAATGAAGCTTATTTGAAAGCAATTACTATTCGTGTTAGAGTGAGAATTTTTAAAGTGAAGCAGTTTTTTTTAATTTAATTTATTAATCCCGAAAACCCACCAAAGGGCTATAACAGACAACTACATGATAAATTAAAACTAGGCTTATAATCTAATACAGTTCACTTTAGTTGACTTGAAAATATATAAAAACCAAATTTTGGCTTACAGTATTATTAACTATTCCTCTTACTCATTAGATATATTTTTACTTTTTTTGCAACAGCATGTAAACTTTTCCTGTTTGTTATGTGAGGCGGCAGTTTATTGAAAAAGGTTGCTGCATAGAAGGTTATCCTACGTCTGCCTGTATTTGTAGATGTTGGTATTATATGTATTTTTTTGGTTGTTTGTAGTTGTAGTGTAATTATGTATTTCATAGTTGTACTGTAGCCATGCTCACAAGCAACAAGATTATTCTTCAGTTTGTATATTATTTTTGCACTATCTAGATCAATAAGTTCATCTATTTTCAAAATGTTCAATTCTCTATAGAGATTTGTTGTACTATAACGTAAGTGTTTTTGGAATAAAGTTTTAATTGCTCGATTTTGAGCTCTTTGTAGTTTATTTAGTATTGTTTTGTTTGCCTGGCCCCAAAATGATGTTAAATAATTCAGGTGTGACTGGATACACGACTAATAAATTTGAAATTTGTTTTTTGGTTCAAATATCTTGCATTTCTATACAAATGATATGTGAAGGAAATTAATTTATTAACCATAAATTCAATGTGGGTTTTAAAATTCAATTTATGGTCTAGAGTTATACCCATTGGATACTATTGGATTCTACTATTTTCAGCTGACATAAATTGTAATCCTGAGCACCAAAAAACATATTCTTACACTTATCTAAGTTGATCTTGATTCTATTTATGTTAGTCCACTTTTCTATTGTTATGAGATCACATTGTGCCTTCCCTATAAGTTCATCATTGCTATCACCTATATAGAATATCACCGCATCATCTGCGTACAACAGTAGAAAACCAGATACAACACAGCCACTCAAATCATTTAATGTATATCACAATTAATATCGGGCCCAGAATGGACCCTTGAGGAACACCCAACGTTTTCGGACAATTCTCACTTTTCGCATTCTGAATAGTATTAAATTGATGTCTTTTTGTTAAATAATTTCTAAAGATACCGAGAGCTCTGCTAACAATGCCCATTATCTGCAACTTTTCGAGCAACACTGAGTGGTCCACCACATCAAAGGCCTTGCAAAGGTCTATGAACGTAACCAACACCAATTTTTTCCCATCGAGGGTGGTATATATTGAGTTAAGTAGTTTCGTTATTGCTGTTTGTGTACTTTTTTGCTTGTAAATCCGTGTTGAAGAGTTAAGTTGAAACCAGTTGATTTGAGAGATTGTAGCAATCGATTTTTCAAGACTGTTTCATATATTTTGAAAAATGTCTTTAAGATCGATATAGGTCTGTAGTTGCCTGAAAGTTTTCTAGATTCTTTTTTTATGGATAGGTGTTACTTTTCCAATAATAAGCTCTTCCGGAAAACTGCCATTCTTCATTTCTTTGTTTATAATTTCGCTAATTATGGGAGCCAATAGTTCTTCCATCCTTTTAACAAGTGTTGGCTTAATTTCATCCCAACCTGGAGCAGCGTTTGTTTTGAAACCATTTATAATCTTATTTATTTCTTTGGATGTCGTTGGCATTAAAAAAATTGAGGTTTGTGGTTGTTCATTGAGAGGTTTATTATTCTTATTCTCTTCAAGATTTTTTGGAATTATGGTTTTTCTAACTATATCAATAAAATATCTTTTCCTAATATTTGCAATTTCTTTTGGTTCTTTAATTAAATTATTGTCTTCCAGTGTTATCTGATCTATAGAGCTTTTATTTTTTCCTAAATGAATTGCACCTTTTATAGTTTCCCATTATTTCCAGCAGAATTGAGTTGTTCTTTCATATGTAGGTTTTTGTTTCTTATGTGGTTTTTCAATTGATTGTTTGCGGTCCTGAAGGTATTGATGTATTCTTCAACTCCTGCAAATCTTCTCATATTTTGTATGCATTATTCCTTTCATTCATTTTTCGCTTTACTTCGTCTGTGAACCATCCTTCTTTAATATTTTTAGTTGTTCTCCTTTCGGTATAACTCGTTGCGTCGTTTATTGCTGTCTGTAAAGTGTTGATAGCCCATTTGAAGTTGTGAACGTTAGGAGTTATGTTCATTAGCTTTTGTTGGACTGTTTCATATATTTTTTCAAAATTTACTATCTTTGCTTGATATTTCTGTCGGCATACTTTCTCTGGGATTGATACATCAATCTCAATTAACCGGTGATCACTTATACAGTGATCCACTAGTTTTATGGTACACCAACAGTTATAATTTGTAGCTACATGATCTAGAATTGACTTTCTTCCAGTTCTTCTATCTATTCGGGTGTATAATTTCTCATTTATTGTATTTCTTATATCATATCCCCTGTTCTTTAAAATACTGTGTTCCTTGGCAGTTTGCCCTTTTACAAGCTGACATATGTTGAAATTACCGATACATATAGTATTTTTAAAATTAATTATGTGTTCCAGTTTACTCAGCAAGTGGTGATCAGATGAACTTCGTTGTTTATATATACCTATCAATTTAATACCACATGAGATGAGCTTGGTATGTATGTAACTATTATATTCAAAGGTTTCATGTGCTAAAACTTTGAAATTTAATTCATCTCTTATGTAAACGGCAACACCATGTCTCTGTTAAAACAATATTGTCTATACGCTCACTACTAACTATACATTCAATATCTTCAACTTTTCAAGGCATGCTGTGAATATTAATGTACAAAATGTTAAGGTTTAGTTTTTTGGAATGTCACTTAAAGTTTTAATGTATTTTATTCTGGAATCTGCTTGTTTCCTCATCATAATTCGATTTTTCTTCATCCATACATATCTATAATTTTCTCTTCTTTCATATTCCTTTGCCTGTTTCAATAATTCACTATTATATTTGCTGAGTTCATCAACCACTAAAATCCGTTTGTTTTCTCCAAAATCCAACATCTTTGAACTAAGTTTGTTTTCCTTTGCAGTCCTAATGAAAGCCAATTTTAATAGTGTATTTGAGAAAACTCGACCTTCACAGGAGTAACACTTCCAACGTCTCTTCTGCCAGTTCCCACTGCTCTCTTCGTTTCAGCTTCACCGTTCAAATGAAGGTTTTTAAAGTTTCAGAAATGTTTTCTTCTCTTTTAACAACAGGAATGCCATAAATTACAACGTTATTCTTTAATTAATTTTGTTATACCTCATTATTCGATATTTTGAGAGCTTGAACTTCTCTTTTGAGGTAGTTGACCTCATTTTGTAATGTTTGATTTTTTGCTTCTGTGCCACCAATTTTTGATACAGCTCATCATATTTTTCATCCATTTGGATGAGTTTTTTCATGAGATTATTTAACGTTACATTTTCAGGATTTGGTATCTTATTTTCAGATGGCTTAACCTCACTTTCAGAGCAAAGTGATCATTTCCATGTTAACTTATTTCTTTTTTTATTTTCGGTTTCTATTTTCTTTAGCTCTTGCACAGTAATGCCCTCACCTTGCGTGTGAAGCCATTTAGACCACTCTTTACATTTGATACAGTACTTATTCTTAACACTTTCGTTACACGAACCGCATAGATCAGCCATCTTGAATTTGATTGACAATTATGAGTAGAACTATAATTTCCCATGAAATTATATTGAATATGAAGCTTGTAAGAACTACACATCACCAAGAAATTAACGCACAATTTCAATATTTCAAATTAATTCTTTGGTAGGCTAACTAATTATTACCATATGGTTTTTTCGGATATATCCGGACATATGCCAACAATTTTCGATGCTTTCTCTTGGCACGTATGTTCCACAAATGAAATGAGAGAAATAAATTGAGATTTTGCGAGAAACCACTATATATCAATAATGTATTGATTAATTTTTATGAGAATGTAAGATTTCAATTTTCGGTAATAATGCAACATGATTTAAGAAATTTGACTCCGACAGAATATTCTGAAACAGTGGTGTTAGATGACGTAGGTTAAATTTGTACAAGAATATGCCAATGGCTTGGGGTGTCCGATTCAACTGTTTTTAGAATGTTTTGCAGGTACAGGGAGACTGGTAGTGATGAAAGGAGACCTGGACATGAACGACCTAGCGCAACAGCGGCGATCCATGACTGCTATTTAAGAATTTCCTTGTTGAAATACCGTTCGCTACTGCTAGGCACCTTCAAATGTAGCTTCAACAAGATATTAAATTGCGAAATACCACTGAAACGATACCACAACTTCTCAGGTAATTTGGTTTGAGGCCTCGTGTTGCAACTCGGTGCCCATCTCTAACCCCAGTACATTGAAAATCACAATTGAATTTCCTCCAGAGAACATGTCACTTGGTTAGCAGCTGATTGGGAGAGAGTTTTGTTTACAGAGTCGAGATTTTGTCTCTTTCATAACGATAGATGTTCTCTAGTGTACAGACGTAGAAATGAGAGATAACGTGTACCTACTTATGGTTTTGGTGGAGGTTCAATGATGGTGTGGAGAATTTCTTTGAAGCCAACACTGATCTGTTCATCGTAAATAATGGAACTGAGAATGCTCAAAGGTACGTTTCAGACATTTTAGAAGAACATGTACTATTTGCGGCAAACATGGATGAAAACTTTGTGTTTTATGTTTCTTTAGGATTATCTGTCGGGATGGCTTCCGAGAATATTTCTTTTTCGAGAAATTGATATATTTTAAATTCATTCAATTGAGAAAATTTAACTTCTTTGGTTTGTCTTGGGTTACATTTGGGGCAAGTAGTTCCAATATATCATCGAAAGTGAATAATGTGAATGAGATAAAAAAATGAGTCGACACATTTTTCAATGCCAACAATCTCATATATTTGTCTCTACACTGTTTAGTTAGTTAAGTTTAGTGTTTCTCTTAGCAGAAACGTTTTTCTTCAATTTTACCAATATTTATGTTATAGGCAAAAATTACCCTGTGAAATGACCCAACGTGAATAGCGCCTAGAAGGTTGTTTCTGTATAAGAAAATAACTATCAGCACTATGCCGTCAATTTTGAGTGGTACAGGTGAGTACGCGAGTAAATGGAATTTTTCAGGTACAAATGAGGAATTATGACTAATTATTTATGTACGGCTTTCTTATAGTTTGATAGATTATTGAAAATAAATATCAAAAAATCTAGTGCCGTACAAAAGTGGTGGTACCGGAAGTCAGTGCAAATTTTTAATTCGCCGATAATTGCGTAAAAGCAATAAAGGTTATTTATAACTGTACCGCATTTGTGTAGTTCAGTTTGTTTATATATACAAATGCTCTACCCATGAACGCCGTACACATTTCAAGTGCAGGGGTTGAAAGCCAGGGGTCGCAACACTTATCTCTGATTAGCATTGGTGATGATGATATAAAACAACATAAAATTAAAGGATCTCGAGAGTACATCACGAATAGATAACGTTTTTCAGCATGCCGTACATTTTTAGTGGAACACATAGGTGTATGGGTAAATTAGGTACTTCCTCCGAAAAGAGTGATTTTCCGGTGACTTATCTGTACGGCAATAACATAGCTTGTTTATATTTTAGACAACCATCAATAAGAGGTGAATGCCGTATACTTCCGATTGTTAACTATTATCAGAAAAATTATTTCAAATAAAAAAATTATGATTTTTCTTGTATAACTCCTCATAGAGAAAAAACAATCATAATATTATATGCGAGAGATGATTGAGCCACAACATTGTTTTTCGTTACTCATCTTTGACGTTAGCTCATTAATATGGTCTCCGCGCTCAAAAATTCATTTGGGTTCTGTCAGTTTGGCAAACATGTCGGATCTTGCGGACATTGCCGATTCATTTGAAAATATGACAGAAGTTAAAGAAAAAATTTGTTTCATTTTGTCATGGCTAATACTCTCTCATTCTCGCAAGTATTAGCTATTAATGACATTTGTCATATTTTTAGAACGACTGTCAGAATTTTTCGCAAATTTTGCTTCAAATTAAACAAGATACACGAATTAATAATATATGGGCGATGTCAACCCAAATTATTGGGTCCATAATAATTCTAAAACATCTATAGATTTGAATTGTGGAGGCCGTTACTTGATGTAGATCCATGATATAAATGAGATAAAACACAAGGTTTAACTTTAATCTACACTTTATTTGAAAAAATTCGACGACGTTTCGCTGACACAGCAGCTTTATCAAGAATGAATTTAGAATTATTATGGACCCAATAATTTGGGTTGACATCGCCCATATATTATTAATTCGTGTATCTTGTTTAATTTGAAGCAAAATTTGCGAAAAAATTCTGACAGTCGTTCTAAAAATATGACAAATGTCATTAATAGCTAATACTTGCGAGAATGAGAGAGTATTAGCCATGACAAAAATGAAACAAATTTTTTCTTTAACTTCTGTCATATTTTCAAATGAATCGGCAATGTCCGCAAGATCCGACATGTTTGCCAAACTGACAGAACCCAAATGAATTTTTGAGCGCGGAGACCATATTAATGAGCTAACGTCAAAGATGAGTAACGAAAAACAATGTTGTGGCTCAATCATCTCTCGCATATAATATTATGATTGTTTTTTCTCTATGAGGAGTTATACAAGAAAAATCATAATTTTTTTATTTGAAATAATTTTTCTGATAATAGTTAACAATCGGAAGTATACGGCATTCACCTCTTATTGATGGTTGTCTAAAATATAAACAAGCTATGTTATTGCCGTACAGATAAGTCACCGGAAAATCACTCTTTTCGGAGGAAGTTACGGTGGGTCATTTCTCAGGATAATTTTTGCCATAGGCTTGTAGTCTATTATGAAGAATATTAGAGATCTGCTGAAAAAAATACTATCCTTTTAGAATTTTTTCTTTGATCCCATCATTCTTTATGTTTTCAGTTTAAAAACATTACCGTTACTGGCTGTTACGATACCAACCCAAACGTAGCAAATTATATCAAATATTGAAAATCATTTTTTTCCTTAGATATAAGTTTTTCGCTTTGGGACTGATTCCATGAAAATTATGAAACAAAATCTGACCCATCAACACCCAAACAATTGCTTATCGAATTAGAAACAATTTTGATATTAAATAATTCACTATTGTTGAAAGGTGGAATTGTTCAATGTTTCACTAAAAATATTTAAAAGTAAATAGGAAACTAATAGAATATATGTTTTCAAGAATGAAAATTCAAGTCTGGACTCTGATATACATTAAATTTTCATATTTGTGTATGTGTGGCTGAATATGGGTGAAAATATTACTCACCATGACCTCTGAATAGATAATATTCTTTTTTTTACGACGATCTTCAGTTCTGATTACCACGAATTAATGACCGAAGTCACTATAAACAATTGTTGCTGCATGTTCATAACGAACTATTCCATTCTGATGGTCAGTGAACAATTTAGACACCATATAGCAATTTGTATCGTAAGGGGTATGACATTGATAAATGTACATGGCACAGGGTTGTAATAAGATCATCCCACTCGGAACGGACGATCATAAAAAAAATGTTCCCTCTGAAGTCAGTATAAGAAAGAAGATTTTTCCTAATAATAGATAAAAACTTCAGCTCATTTTTTACAAATGAAAACCACATAGTTAGTGCAGTTACGTCAAGAGTTTCACTTTGGAATGGAAGGTTATAAGCTGAAACTTGCAAAGACTTTCCTTATGGCATTCTAAATAAACTATAATATTGAAAACAACACTACCACGTTTCACTACCAATAAATACAAATAGTACATTGCTACTGCAGTTTCCAGATTTCGCTCATCGTCAGACAGAGAAAAATCTTTAATAACAATTACATTTGTATTTATAGAAAATTGAAAAGGACAGTAGATGTTGTGAAAGTAAAGATATAAAAGACTTATCTAAATATATTAAATATTTTGGTTTAACCCAAGTATGTTTAGTCATTCGTTATTATTTCTTTAGGATTGTGTAGAGATTTGATATTTCAATGGAACCCAGTTAGTTCAATTTTCCGCTCTTTGGGGCCACATGCATAATCTCCAAGTTACCAATACCAGGGAAAGGGTGGTTATTTTCTATGCAGTGGTTTGCAAACGTCGAATCTTGTTTACTCTTGACAAAGGCAGTTTAGTAGCACTGAATCTGTTCTCTAATGTTCGACCCATTTGTCGTATGTACACAAAAACAAATTTATTTGGAATCACCCGATAATTTGAATATTACCTCAGGGATTTAGGAAATTTCGAAGGATTATCACAATTGATCCTTTTTGAAAATTTCAATTGAAAAAAGTAATAAATTAAGGTTTATTTTAAGAAAAAAAACAGATAAGAGAAAATAAGAGACTCTTTCCGCATGTAGTGAAAAAATTGTAGGTATTTTTTTCTCGACCTCAGTAGCTTGTCTTACCTCCTCTTGCCTGATATGAGCTTGAATCCGTCTAGGAATGCTTTGGATCAGGTTTTCGACCTCGTCTGGGGTGATATTCTGCCACTCTTCTGTGGCGGAATGGATGAGCTGTTGTGGGGTTCTTGGATTATCCTGGCTAAATTTCTCTTTCGAGATTATCCCATAAATGTCTAATAGCATTTAGGTCTGGAGAGCAAGGTGTCCAGTCCAAAATAGCGATTCACTTCTTCAGAAGTGATCTTCCTACGACTTCTTCTGGCCTATTTGGCAGAGATTGTCGCTCCACGTATCGGGCGTAGGTTTTTGAAATCACCCCCTGCGATACCCTCACTGTGGTCGCTATATCCCTCTGTGTCACCCTTTCTTCAACGAGAGTAATTATTCGACCCCTCTGCACATCGGACAATCCAACGTAGGGCATTTTCATTTATGATTATAGGCTTTTTTAAATTTTGAAATTCACAGTTTCAAATCTCAGTGACGACTGAGTACAATATCCCAAACATGTGGTGATAATTCAACATTTCTTATCATACTATCAAGTTTTTTTACAACAAAAAACTTCATTCTTCACGAGTAGTCAAAGATGCATGGATAAACAATCAATGATGTGAAATACCCAGTGATTCCATATAAATTTGATTGTGTGTATATTTGATGGCACTATGGGCATGCAAGCTTACAGACACCCGATTCGTCCTCGTTTTGAATGAGATCTTTAGCATCAAATCGAAGTGACCATAGTTTTTTTTTCTTAAGTCATTGGGTCGAAGGAACCAGGAATCGTATTGACATTTGTCATCAGCAAGCAATTTAATAATTCAATGTACCATACCAATTGGATTTCACTCTTCATATACAAACGAGTCTTGAATCACGAATTGGAAGGAAGGTTCTACAAAAGGGAGAAAAACATAGGAGGTCAACGTTATGAATTTCGAAATTTCAATTCGAGAGAGTTCGAATGGTTGAACTATACTTCATTCAAATCTTTTGATGATAATAGAAATTTCAAATTGTATAGTTGATTGAAACTGAGAAACTTCTTTACATCAGTGAGGAATATTTGACATTGATGTCGGAAGTTGCTGCACTTTGAAAGGAGATGATCTGGAGTGCGTATTTCACCACAGAAACAAAGTGGATCCTCTTTACGTCCTATTCTGTGTAGATAGTAGGAAGTCCGTGTATCTTCTTAAATGACATAAGGTTCTTATTTGTTTTCGATCACAAGTTTATTCTGAGGTCTAAATGCGACTTGTAGTTTTAATTTTGAAATATTATTTATTAACTTATTGGGTTTTTCACATCTTACGTTCAGATATATTTGGTGAATAGCTATGCGTGATTGAAGCTGCTTTAATATTTAGTCGATTATACACACACCACAAAAATTGTCGCATCACCTGGTATTCTGAATTCCACAATCGATTGAGCACCTCGATCGCAGTTTCTCTGTCGACATATGTTTTTGGACATATGAGGGGAAAAATCTCATCTATGTAGTAACATTTGTTTCCATATGATCTCTAACACGTCTGAAACAAGAATGAGTTTATTTGACTATCAGTATTCATTCAATTTCTCTTCAGATTTCACGCTAAATTAATGCAAGTTTTCTGTTGATTTTCGAATCTTTGAATTTACTGTAATGGCTGATGAACGTCCTGGAGGCTATTTGAGGTATCATGAAGTGGTAAGAATTGTAACACTTCTAGAGGAGGGCAGAAGCCAAAGTTACGTGGCTAACTTGTTGAATGTTAACCATTATTAATCGGTACCGCCAAACGGGGGCATATGGAAGAAGGGACGGACAGGAAAGAAATCGGATAACAACACCAGCTGATGATCGTTGGCTTCGTTTGACTGTACTAAGAGTTCGGCACTCTATGACTAGAATGCTACAAAATGAACTTGCACTTTCCAGAAATGTGCGTATTTCATTTCAAACTGTTATGAACAGGCTCAGAGAAGACGATATCAGACCAAGGGTGGCTTCTACCGGGGCCCGCGTCTCACCAGAGAGCATCGAGTTGCAAGACTTCAGTTTGCGAGGGAACATGCAAATTGGGGTAGTCCAGAATGGTCGAATGTTCTCTTTTCCGACGAGCCCAGGTTCTGTCTAGTACCAAATGATAGATGTATGTCTGTATACAAACCATCTGGGGAACGGTATCAGCAAAGCAATATCCGGCAAACCGAAAACTTCGGAGGGGGCTCAGTAATGGTGTGGGGAGGCATTTCTTTCCATGGCCGAACTGAGTTAGTCCTAGTGAATAATAGAACAATGACAGCGGCCAGATACATCGCAGTTATCCTTGAACCCCATGTTGTATCTTTTGGCCCATTGATTTGCGAAAACTTTATTATATGAATGATAATGCTCGGCCTCATGCAGCTAGAGTAATTGGGACAACATGGGTGGCAAATTCAGCAACGTAGGATGTCTTGTAGAACACTCCATCAACTAGAAAATCTGCTTCCTGAAATTTGGAACTCAGTGACTGAAGAGTACATCCAAATTTTGTTTGAGGGGTTTCCGAGACGTATATAGGGAGTAATAAGGGTCCGGGGAGGAAACACTCGATTTTGAAAATTATTAGTAACCATTCGATGCTAGTTGATTGATCTCTTCGCGATTGTTTGAAGATGGTGGAATTTTTTAATTTTTCATTAACTCATCTCTTTTGATTGATATCTTCTTATTTCACACTCCTGAGAGTTACCAAGCGACTCTTGAATGACCAAACTAAAAGTTTATATAGTATTGTCATAAAAGTAGGGTGATGCGACAATTTTTGTGAGGATTGTATTAGGGTCGAAACCATTTCTACT
This sequence comes from Cryptolaemus montrouzieri, assembly GCA_013387265.2. Taxonomy (NCBI): domain Eukaryota; kingdom Metazoa; phylum Arthropoda; class Insecta; order Coleoptera; family Coccinellidae; genus Cryptolaemus; species Cryptolaemus montrouzieri. The sequence continues at coordinate 39,493,529 of JABFTP020000144.1, forward strand.
TGCTAAGAATTTGATAGTTTGTGTTTCGGAATTTAAGTTTTCTGGCGACGATTGAAACGGATCTATTAATTAGAGAGTTATATGCAAATATTTTGGTGAATGAGAGTGGTTTGAGTCGGAAGGTATACATACATCAATGCATGAGGGTTTTTGGAATATTTCGGATGTTATTTGAGATTACTTTCTGTCTGACTATAAGCGAAAGCTCGAAACTGCAGTAACAGTTTATTATTTGTATTTATAGGTAGTAGAACGTAATGTCGTTGTTTTCATTACGATTGACTACCAAGTGGTAGCAAGACCAAAGATCAAAAAATCATTTTTTTACGAATAACTCGCTTTCTACGTATTAAATGCACCTATCATGAAAGTTGTAGACCTATCTTCCATTTGTTTCTTGAATTTTCCTTATAATATTAACCGTTTTTGAGATGGAACGCGAGCACTCCGCTGTATATGGCGTGATGTAAGGTCAAGCCAGAATTCCAGTCAAATATTACATTGTATAAGGGTATAAGGGTTCATTACAAATTATATAGGGTGCACCAGAGAAAACTGGACTTTTTTCCGTTAAAGCTTTCGCAATTTTAGAGCTAGACCAGAAATTGTATCGAAATTTCACTTCCGGTGAAATCCAATATGGCTGACTCATTCGAAAATGAGCAATATTTCAAAATCGATGTAATGTTTTTTTCACTAAAAAATTCGAACCTAGTCGATAATTCAGTCTTTTCTGAACAATTTGACATATTGATCCCAAGAATATTCCAATAATTAGTGAAAAAATGGCTAGAAGAATTTTTTTCATTCTGATTTTCAGCTGAAATCGAAATATTTTTTTCGCATCATGGCGTTGGCACTCCTGAAGTTGTTGCGTTTTTCACGGATGTTTTAAGAAGACAAAGAACCATATTTTACTAAAACCTACCTAAAATTTGATTTTCGTCCGAATTCAAAATGGCCGAATTCCTCAAATATTAACAATTTTTCCCGAGCATTAAAAAATTTTTCGCCGTCGTAATCAATCAACTGAGTTACTCAATCACTAGAATGAACCTTTCCCATCATTTTGAGGGGTCGAACTCGAATATTGATTCATAATTGTGCCAATTGTCGTCAATAATGCTTCTCTTTTCCACCATTACATGCACCTTCCGCTGTGAAACCTCTGAACATAGACTGCATGCATTAGCTCTAGGATATACGAAAAAACATGAAATGTTATCGAGTTTTAGACGACATCTGGTTTGAACTCGAATTTTATCTTGGTGTTGCTTGTTTTTGACGTTTGAAATTGTTAACAATGGTTTTAACAAATGGGGACAAGCGTTTTATTGAATGTTTACTTGTGCGTGGCTATACTGCTAGGCAAATATTACGCCAATTTCTAGCCCCTAATTACAAAAGAAGTACAATTTACGATCTTGAGGAAACATTTCGAACAAAAGGGTCATTATAAAGAAGACCAGGTACTGGTGCAGCTAGAACTGTTAGAACACTCACCTTTTTCATTATGTATTTCAAGCGAATTTCTGCATTAGCAGTCCTCCCTATCAGAACTTCAGGAACCAGCTTGACTCTTTCCTAAATGTCTCAGAGATGCCAAATCTCAAAAACCTGTGTGAGAAAAACTGGCACAATTCTGAATCGATATTCGAGCTCGTTATAATGCGCGGGGAAAATTTTCAATATTTGAGGAAGTCGGCCATTTTGAATTCGATCGAAAATCAAGTTTAAGGTTAGTTTTAGTAAATTCTTCTTGGTTCTTTGTCTTCTTAGAACATCCATGAAAAACACAACTTCAGGAGTGCCAACGCCATGAGGTGAAAAACATATTCTTCACGCTCTTTTTTCACCAATTATTGGAATATTTTTAAAATCAATATGTCAGATTGTTCAGAAAAGACTGAATTATCGACTGTTTTTAGTAAAAAAAAGTTCCAGCGATCTTGAAATATTTCTCTTTTCGAATGAGTCAGCCATATTAAGTTTCACCGAGAGTGAAATTTCGATACAATTTCTGAAAACCTACTTATTTGGCTTTTCAATGAAGCGAGAACGAATGATCTAGCTCTAAAATTGTGAGAGTTATAAAAAACGTCCGGTTTTCTCTGGGCACCCTATATAATTATCGAAGAACTTCAAATTTCATAAATAAATACGCTATAATTCAAACTACTTTTGATAATACTCACTACTATTATGTGATTGAAGAACAATTGAGTGAAATACACTCGTGTGTCCCTAAGATCTATAAATTACTTTCTTATATATCTAAATTATACTTTACCTAGACGAGCAATTCTGAAGATATATTTCTAAAATATTTGTTATGTAGAAGCCATGCATATTATAATAGATTTTCACAATAGGCGAGAAAATTTAATTCCGATTTTCATTACATACAATGGTTTTTTACTTTGAAAGTATTGTACACCATTTCAATTTCAAAAATACTAGTGTAACTTAGTTGGCGAAATAACTGTCTAGTCGTGGTGAAGTGTAAATACTATTTTTAGTGCGATACGTCAAAGATTCCAGTCCCCAAGTTAATGGTTTGTTGTCTGTGGGTTTGAGTTTTTTTCCCCTGGTCGCCGAATAGTGCGGGACTCATTATCATCATTCTCGGTACCAACTGTAGTCTTCAAACTTTTTAAAATTTCAGGGTCATGTGTATTTTCTTCTTCAAGATCTTATAAATGTAATGATGTGGTAAGGCAAGCTTTTTCATTACGTACTACAACTATTTTTGGAGTTGGTCCCTTACAAAAATCCAGTTTCCTCTATACAATGGAACATCTATTCTCGAATAGTACCCACAGTCATATTATTGGTATCCATACTTTCAGGTATTATCTTGATTGTTATATTCCAGAATTTACATATATATATATATATATATATATATATATATATATATATATATATATATATATATATATATATATATATATATATATATATATATATATATAAAGGAAATATACTTAATTCCTTGTCTAGTTAATAACGAATTTAATTCAAACATACTTAGAATGCACATAAGTGTATTTCACTTAATTATATTTAATCACAAACGGAGGACAGCTCGCGTCCTCCGTGCTCTATCTTAAAATGGTTAATCGTATAAAAGTTCCAAGACACAAATTGTATCGAGTTTTATCGTCTAATATATTTATGACAGATGCAAATACCATTTAATTCGTAAAAACTGATTTTTTCAACATTTGACCATTAATATCCTGTATGGCTCACAATCGTATGGTACTTTTGAGAGAATGATTGTACAAATTTAAGCTTACCTCTGATTCAAAGATTGACCCCTTTTTCAACTGTACTAGTAAATTATCGCTTCGCAATCAGAACCAAAATCCTTGATTGCTACTGATATGCCAATTTATTCATTAAAATCTATTTTAATTAGTTATTATTTCAGATTCCTTCAGAGTCGTAGTTCCTAAGTCACATCAAAATGCAAGTTGGGAGTCATAGTCCTTAGGGACTTAAAAATACTACTTGAGAGACATAGTTCCTAAGTGACATCCAAAGCCTAATATTATATGATAATCAAGCGTAGACCCTGGCTTAAATATGATTACTATCCGTTACTGGAAAAAAGTCGAAGATATAAGACTATATCACAGATCCAGTTAATTTCGAAATACTAACACCTACACTGTATTTTGCCATTGGAATTACAGACCTATACAAGCAATACTGAGTTGAAGCCTAAAGTTTTATAGCAAGTGATTGCCATGAAAAATATGATAGATGGCTTAGTGGCGCCAATTACCAATCGATATTGTAGTAATGAATAATTTATCTAACAAGAGTTACATTTCTATCATATTCAATTTTATTTATATATTACCACTACACTGAAGTTTTCCCCAGATTCTATCTTCAACATATAGAATGAATTTCTGAAATACTATTTATTTGAGCCTGGGGTTAATAATTGCTCTAGGTCACGAGAAATTATAGAGTAGATATTCTAGAAAGGAATGAAGAACTTTTATAACATGAATGTTCGTCTTCATCAATATTTGATCATATTTTATCGTTGTTCACACTCTATTGAAAAATTTTTGGAGATACAATTTTTGACGTTACAGACTTGTTCAGCCTACATGACATTAGTCCCCTATCACTTTGTGTGTAGTCAGATGCTTCAACTGGCCGTCCGCACCAGTATGATAATTCTTCTGATATTACCTATGCTGTTTTGCTCTTTTGTACCTGGCGAGCCTAGGACCTGAATATTTTAAATATTAGCATTCAAAGTTCAAATTGACTTAGTCGCCTATCCTGCTAAGTTCCGATTCTATATTGGTGGTGATGAAAGTGACAAATTCCTGTAAGAGGACCAATAATCCTTCTCATTTCTTTTCTACTTAATCAAAGAAGATTCGAAGTAAGCTTCGTAGCTGGTTTCAGTTTTTAAGCTTTCGTTTTCTCACCTTGATTGCCAGCTTGGAATTCATACCTCACCCACTATTTTCTGGTTCTATGCGTACGATTCCATCGGAGTTACCGAACACAAGACCCTGCTTTTTCATTACCTACATGGTTAAAGTGCAATAGCAACACTGTACTCTTGAATTCACAATCGCAAGGTTATGCTAACAAAATCGGAGTATTTTCGAAGTTATCACCTATACCATAGGTGCTTCGGTTGCATCATAACTATCAGTTAATATGAAATCAGCCTGGATGTGAAATTTTAGATTTATATTCTCCTGAGCGCATTCAGCATTGACACATACCTAAACCTTTCAGACTGTGTAGGGTCTTTTTACAATTACCTTCTGAAGAGATACCGTATGAATCGTGCACCGTGGTTTCACTTCTGAGATGGTCGTGAATCAAATGCTTAAATTTAAGAATAATCTTCACTCGGCTCCAATCAAATTTCCCCTAATCAATCAAAAAGTGTACTGAGAGTTTTGCCTCTCCTTGGTCGGTAATTATGTTTACTTCTTTTGTTCAGATATTCTACCATCCATTTGGAAAACTGTTTCAGTAACAAAATAATTGGAGGAGGGAATAAATCAGAACCGAAGAACTACTGGCCTATCAGTTTGGGTGTCAAAATAGTTTGCAAAATGATGGAGTCCATAACCGCAGAAAATAAATAAATTTACTAGGGCGGCAACTTTCATTCCCAATAACAAAAATTTGGAGCTGGAACATGCCCTGAAAATTGCGAAGTATCGAGTGGAATGAACGAACATCTGTATGAGTTCATGCAGAAAGCGGTACTGTTGGTGACATCTAGAACCATCAGGAATTATATGATCTATACGAATAGATCATGGAAGAATGAAAAAAGACTCGCCCAACGAATTCATTAAGAGAGTTAGACAACTGCTTCGTACAAATATTATCAGTAAAAATATATTTGAGGCACTCAACTCTTACACAAGCTCAATCCTTATTTTTCCTCTGGGATAATTGCCTAGAGCAACACTGATATCGATAATCTACATTAAAAGATGAGAACGCTGCTGACGAAACCACACAAACACCACCTTAGGAGCGCCATCCGAAGAACTACATTGCCCAGATATCAAGAAGGCAGAGGACTAGCCGATATTACGAAGCAGTTGGTTCAGCAGTTTTCGAACCTGAGAAACTATTTCTAACGAAATGCGAATATTTCAATTCTCCATAGAACTGTCAGCGAAGTACACGACTCAACTCCTTTACGTCTAAACGAACACAAACATAGAACTCGTCACAAGACAGACGATGAAAAACTACATATATGGAAGAAAAACCGATAAGCTGGGGACATCCCAACGAGGTCGACAAATTTGCGTCGAAGTATTGGCTGACCTCCAGACAGATGTTTCCTGAGACTGAAGGGTTCCTTCTGGCGATACAAGACCAAATTATTCCAACCAGAAACTATATAAAATTCATCGCGAAAGACGTATCTGTAGCGACAGGTACAAGTAGATACGGATGTCGAACTTCGGAGACGATAAAAAACATAACAGGAGGATGTCCGAATATAAGGAAAGACACGACGCGATGGCCAAAATCGTGCACCAAGAATTGGCACAAAAGCATAAGCTTACGCAGGCTACTGAGGCCCCATACAACAAATACATCCCAGAACCAATTCTCGAAATTGAAAACTATAAACTGTATTGGGACCGTACAGTTACCATCGATCAACGAGTCGCATACAATAGACATGTCGTGGTACTTATAAATAAATTTTCTAGAGTGGCAACTTTGATAGACGTGTTCATTCCCAATAACAATAACTGAAATATGCCTTGAGGTGAGTTCATGTTTCTGCATTGAATTACTAAAGCAGTGAGTCCTTTCGTTGAAGATATACTGTCTAGAAACGACACATGAATAAAAAGCTAGTACCACATATCCAGATAACACTGTATTCTACTGTAACAGACCTGATGCTGGGGTGTCTTATTTGGAGATGTTTCGAATGTCACGTTTACTCCATTATGAACGTACATTTTATTAATTAATAATAATTTTATTTATTATTTTATTAAGAGCAACCGTAGGAGTGCTGGTCATGGTCCCTCATAATACCGATACAGTGCTTTGTGATGATTTGGTTTTTCAAGTTTCAGCCACGAAATTTGCCTCCCAAAAATGAAATACCCATAATTTTATTCATATTCAAGAATGATGAGGTGCAATTTTTTTACTGAAAATCCGTTCTCTTGCGAATCAATCATTGCTTATCATAAGGTACATATCAGTGACGGCCTGCTCTCCTTGCTGGGTGATGAGTTAGAAGAATCAATTTATACAGAGTGGATTTACGTGCTTATAAAGCCGAGTTTGAACCAGCTGGCTTAGGACTCTAATTCATTTTGTTTCGTTTTGTTTCTAACACAATATCTATTAGTGAAATCTCAAACGAACGCTTAGATTCAAATCTCGTTTTTCGCAGAGTAAAACTGATACTCTTCATGCACGATTAACGCGGTGGTCATAAACTCAATGAAATTTTCAGGTGTGGAGTTACCATTTTTGAACAACTAAAAATGAGAAATACTGATTCTGTGAAAGATAAAATGGATTTGAAAACTTTTGGTAGTGAAACACAAAAATAAGGGATTAAATGGAGAATATACTTATCGACACAAAAATAGAATTCAATGTTTGCGAAGCCGTTTCAGACGAAAATTTCATTTTTCAGTGTTTTTTTCAATTTTATTTGAATATTTCTTGACAATATTCTCAATGACTTGATTTATGGTTATCAATTGTAGAAATATAGACTCAATTGTCAAGTACAGGTTGTTTAAGTATAGAATGAATCGAGATCCCTCTCTTCATTCAAACACCTCGTTCAGAGGTTTCAAGAGACATATAAGTTTCTAAGCGTAGTAGAGACCATATATAATGTTGACTCATTAAGCTGTATTAGCTAGATTTTAATTCATACATTTGTGAAGTCGGTTGCATCTGCTTTTTGAAATTCATATTTCAAGTACCAATCTATTTACTGTTAAAGATCTCACATTGAAATAAAATGCAACTCCATTGCGGTACATGCTCAAATAAGTTTACAACACTACAAACTTCCATTGCCTGTGTTTTATTGAGGAGGACTTTCATTCATTATGTGTGCAAACGATGGAATATCTCAAACAATGCTATAGCCAATGGAAATGTGATGGCTACTTGAAAAAACACATATTTATCGTCAACATCTAACTCAATCCTTGTAAACATCGAAAATAATGAAACTACCTATTGCTCTTTTGAAATAATTATTCCCCAGTAAATGCGAACAAAACTACTGAATCGCAGCAGGTAACTATCGTGAGAATTTTAATTGCAACGATCGCTGCCACGATCCGAAAGAATCAAGATGAACTCGCATCAAAACTAGAGGCATGTCAAAATATTTCTCTGAGGATGCTGATTTGATTTTCGATCAAACAGCTGTTCTTAAAACGAGTATAAAAAATATAAACAAAAAAGGAAAAATTTTCGCAGACATAGGAGACATCAAACTTTCTTATTTGTCGATACGGATTCAATACGCCGTATTAACTGCTTACCGAAACGATTTTATACTTGTATTGGTTTCTCACTTGTTAGTACTTTATTTGGCCATAAACCATGAAACATTCTGTGCCGACACCACGAGAAAGATAATCGTGATTGTCATATGAAAGTTTTTTTCCAATCCGTCTACTTAGTGCAGGCGCCATAGGGAGTTGAGTATGCAAAATGTGAGGACCGGCAACTATGCTCAAGTTCTTTTACCTGAGATCCCAAACAACAACAAAAAACATATTGCCTACAGCTGTGCTGGTTCCTATAACTTTCACCCCTCCCCCGCTCCACTCTCAGCGCATCGACGTGTCATAGCGCTTGTAACAGTCAGTAAGTATAATTTCAAAAAGACGGTTTGTCCGTGTCTTGTTTAGTGTTGTTCATTAAATTATCCGAAGATATTCTGAGAAATACGGGTAGAAGATGAATATATAATTAACCAATAAAATAGACTAGTAACATTCGTACAAAATGTGGGCATTTTAATAAATACACATTAGATCATCATTAATTTTGAAAATTAAAGAAATTCAGCTTTTCAATATATAGTTTCTATCAACTTTATCTCTAGAAAATATGTTATAAATTGGAATTTTTTCACACTGCCATTATGTATATCTTTGTCACTGACGAAATAAATCATTACAAGTTGAATCAATTTTATGTACTTCTGTCTCAATATCTTCTAGCCTGATCTCGTGGCTCCTCGCGCTTGGTAGTAGAGAAAGGTAGATCACATTGCGTTTTCTTCATCACTTTCGGAGGTACGAAATTAACACAATAATGAATTTCACATAGTTACAGTTACCGAAATATGAAACGTTATGCAAATGAGCTCTATGCTCATGACCTTTTCTAGCTTGATCTGCAGTTTCCTCAAACATTGCACAATATGACATAGTTACTGACCGCTGTTTTATGTTTTTTTCTTATTTAATTTAATTTAATAAATTAGAATCATTTGCCTAACCCATTAAGGACCAACTTCCAATCATATTGATATCTCATTATCTCCTCATCTCTCATTTGGAATTATTCTCTGAATGTTGTTAGCCTTGCAATTTCATGAATTGAAATGTTCTCTATCGCTTCACACATTTTCATAGATGTCAGTGAAAACTAAGGAATCCGTATCGATATACAGTTTATGGAAATATTATTTTAGAAATAAAAAAATACATAATGTGTTATCATAAGGTGCATGAGCTTTATCAATTTCTTCGGTAAAGATCAGATTTTATAATTAATTTTCTCTGACCAATGTTTCTTGTATGCATATAAATTTCATTTACAAACTCTGTATAAGTAAATTCGATATTCTAATTTGAACACTATTTCGAATTTTAGTAATGAATAAAATTATTAAGCTTATTGTACGAACTGATAGGTGTTTAAATAGATTTTTGCTAGATTGATAGAGAGAGAGAGTTTTTAATCAGGAGGAATACCCTCGATAGAAATAACTTAGATTTAAGTCAAGAAAATATGTTACGACAATCTATTTCAAAGCTAGATTATTTCATGGAGAAATTATTGAATTATGTAATATATTTATAAGATGCTATCTCGCTCGAGATAACAAATGGCAATACAGCCGGCTCGGTGGCGTATGGGATATGATGCTCGTCTCCTATGCAGAGTTACCTGGGTTCAATCCCCACAAAGTTGGTGCGATTTTTCGGATTCTGGGAATCGCTTGAGTGTCCATCTTTCGGAGGAGATGTGAAGCTGTCGGTCCTGTCTAACAGAGATGTGTTGGACATTAAAGATCCCTTCCCTCGACACGAGAGGGGTTCGGCAAAATTCCCGGGTTAGTGAGGTGACAGAATTCCCCGGCGTGTCATTAGCCGAAAGGCAGAAATAGAGCACGTTTAAGGAAATACAAACAAACAAACGAATAGCAATATAATTCATCTTTTCTGAAGCAAACATTAGAATATTTTACTTTCTGAAAATTAGATGCACAATAACATCCTCAGATTCATCTCTAGAAAAGAGGTTCTTGTATTTGTTAACTGAATCCTTTAATAACTTCGAGAAATCCTATTGCGTTCTTCGCTAAAAATGAAATTAATTTTTCCCGTAGTTTTAGGTTTGTTCTTGTTTAATTCTGCTTACAGTCGATTACCTAACTCAGTTAGGAACAACTTTCAATTCTAAGTGAATGAGTAAGTATTTATTCATTATCATACAATGGAACATATTATAATAATGAAAAATTAAACGGGATTATCACCATTTACGTTATTATAACGAATTAAATAATTATTATTAAATGAAACCGTATTCTACTTTTCAAAATTTTTGAGAAAATCAGTTGTACCTTGAAATTTGTGATCTGAAACACAAAAATGAAGACTTAAATAGATCTATCCTATGAGGAAGGCTCATCACAACAAAAATGTTTTGTCTATAAAATTATTCCATAAATGATGTTACTGAAAAGTAAGGAATCCGTATCTGTGTCTATTTTGATGACATATTAGTTTCAAAATATAAAAACCTAAAAATGCGTAATTTATAAATTACATGAACTTTCTTCAACGAAGATCAGATTTTCAGTATTTTTTTTTGTAATTTGCTCAACTTGTGAAAACCTAACTTTCTTTTTTGATGAACTTTGTTTCATTAAATAAGCATAACAAATGAGAAATTTAAGTATTTCCTGAATAAAAATAATTTCAGTAGAGTTTTGCTTAGACATAATTAATTGAGCAAATACTTTAAAAACAATAAAACTGAATCTGACAGAAATATCAGATTAGATGTTTTACACACAGAAAATACTCATGTGAGAAAATATCTTAGGTAAATCTGAGAGACTGATTGAAACAAATACTCAGACAATATCTTTAAAGAACAATTGGACTCTATGATTCAATACACGTTTCTAAGATCTCCCAATTGCCACCTTTGAGAATGTCCGAAGAGAAGGAGATCAACGAAAACAATTATAATAATAGACTATTGTCAACTTAAACAACCAAAAATTATTAGAATCTTAAGTTTTTCAACGTTCTTAACGTCGAAATTATGTGTGAGTATTTTCCGAAACGTGCTGTTCAAGCATTGGCCTTTTCATCACTTCCAAAGCCATAACCACAGTGCCGGCTATTGGATCGACAATCGCATATTCCATATGATTTGCTAGAAAAAGTCTACCTGGCTGAGATACTATCGAAACAGGAGAAGAAGAGATTATTTAACTCACAGACAATTTTACAATATCTTGTTTCAGGAAATCAGCGAGCAAAACTAGATTTGGCATAATCAACGAACCGTATACCTCTTTGCAACTATCTTAGAAGAGCACCAAAGCATATGTTTGAAATAATAACGGCACTATCTGCACAAAAATTTTGACACTGCAACGTTCTGAAGGACTTTCTTGCAAATTCTTTCATCAGAGAGCAAGATAACATATGCAGCGTCGCACACGTCAGATATTCGTCCTCAGGAGTTAGAAGTTCGGTTTTTCGGCTTCAATACTAAAAAACTTGGTCTCGACTTTTTCTCTTTCACTGTCTCTCATTGTTATCAAGCTTATTCGACACATGTTCTTCCTTCTTGCTGGCTGATTACCCTGTTACCCTGGCTATGCTATCATTGAAGAGGATGAACAACTTGTTTGTTGTAATAACTACCGTCCCATCAGCTTAGTTCCCAAAGCTTAAATTCAAGGAAAAAAATCCTATTTGAGAGGATTCCCAAATTCCCTCTATATTAACAACTGATTCCCGAAATCCAGAACGATGTGTGTCCCACAGGCGCATGCTACGAAAGTTTAGGAGTTAGCTGTTTGTGGAAACCGATTGCTACGAATCGAAGCGTTCTCTTCCGAAAAAAGTGTTCATGTGCATGTTAGAAACACTCTCTCTTCTCCTCGATCAGTTCATAATATCCCCCAGGGTTCTGCCATGAGACACCTTATATTTATATTATTATATATCCAACCTGGCCCAAGTGGTTAGATCCGAATCTTCTATGTTTTTTGACAACAACTAAATTTAAGAAAACCCTCTCACTAAGCCGTCTTCACAGAAGGATCTCCATCTTTCGACGTAATGGTGTAACGATTGGCTACTTCTATTCTGTATTAAGACTCCTTATACTTCAATTATGTCCATCCGATCTGGTCCAAGTGGTTAGGTCCGAATGTTCTATCTTTGCTGACGTCACCAAGGTCTACGTAAATCCTCGTAGAAGGATTTCAATCTTTTGACGGAATGATGTAATAAATGGCTACTTCCACTGAATAACTTTGAGTGTCATGTGCTCCAAATAGGAAAAACAATGTTCACAATTATTACCAAGTCAAGAGCACTACTTTAAAAACAGTAGCAGCCATTCCGGCATGGTAACTACTTCAGAAAACCCTTCTTTGTCTAGATACATCGCCGCTAAAGAAAATCGTCTGATGTTTCTTTTGCAGAGATCTTTTCCAAAACAAAAATTCAACTTTCTCAACGTTCTCTACAAAACCAACATTTATCTTATATCAAAGTTTGAAAGCCCAGTGTACCCTACGTTAATCCAACATATTTATCTGAAGAATTAAGCAACTAGGTTCTCCCGAGCTTTACCGTAATACACTCAATTGGCTTGCAACTTACTTGATCCCGAAAAATGAAGAAACCAAAGGCCCGAAGAACTACCGGTCAATCATCTACCCAAATAATGTGTACAAAATTCTCAAAAAATTAATTTCGGACAGACGTTACACCCATATGCAAAAAAACAATTCAATTCCTGTAGAACAAAAATATTGCATTAAAAAATCTTATGGCTGCAAAAATGCTCTTGAAATGGTAGCTCAAAATGATGATGAACTAACTGAATAGTTGAAAGTGGAAGAACATTTAAATGATAACATACATATGCAATTTGGCCTTGAGAAATGTGCGACAATATATTTCATCGGGGGAACATTACTAGTTAAATAATATGTTAGAATAAGTCCAGAAGCAAGCCCCAAATGTTTGGAACAAAATGACCTATATAAATATCTTGGCAGAGTAGGTGCAATTCTTAATACCGAACTGAATGACAAGACCAAAATGTTTGCTATTATCTTCATGTGCTGGTATCGTTCAGTACAGCTTTTGGTATCATTATAGAGACACAAGTAGATATCAGGAAACTCAACCGATAAACTATAAGGCTACTAAAATGCATGGTGTATTACACCCTAGAGCCGAGAAAGACAGTCTATATTCACTTAGAAATAAAGGAGGGAGAGGATTATTGATTATACAAAACTGCTCTACTATTGCCATTGATGGACTTCAACAATACCTGAAATATAACATGAATGGTAAATACATCGGCATGGTATACAGATTGTAAGCAAGGAATTAGGAAGACAGAAGCACCAACGAAACCTCATCCACTAATCCAATCTGAAATGAAGAGAGTAAAAATAATGAAAGAAAAGTTGAAGTTGAAAGAAGAAAAAGAATAAATGAAAAGATGACGTGAGAAATTAATGTATGGGCAGAAAGACTTCATAGCAGTGAAGCGTGAAAATGGCTGAGTTACGTTACCCTCAAGGTTAATATAGAAGACCTAATAACAGCTTGCCGTAGCAACAAACTACATGATAGCTAGGATAATGAAAACTGGCTATTGCAAAAGCTTACTTGGACAGCCACAGTTGCACGTCAACTAAGCAGGAGCATTTGTGAGACAAATGGTAACAAGAGAGTCAGAAATAGTATGAACATATCCCAGATCTGATTGAGGACACCCTAGAACTCCCCATCATATGGGATATTCAAGTCCCAACCCATAAACAAGATATAATACTCAGAAACGAAAAAAATTGAGACCTGTCTACGCATACATGTGGCCATATTATCAAATTATAATATCATTCAGGAGCAAATGGAGAAAAGCAACAATGTAAAGACTTACAAACAGAAGTACAGCGATTATAAAACATGAAGACGCTAGTGGTACCAATTGTCATCAGTGCAATGGGGCTAGTGTCCAACACTACCTATGGAGCCATTAGGGAAATCCCAGGAAACTATAATTTATATATAATGCAAAAGGAAGTCCTGTTGAGTACAACTTATATTTTTAGGAGAGTGCGAATAAAGAAACTTCTCAGCAGTGAACAATTTAGATGCACAGAGTATATTTGGTGTTTCCAAGTACTACTATAGAATGAAATTTTATGGGAAACGAGAGAAAATAATAATAACAATGAGTTCTTCAACTTGCTCTAGCTATCACTCTGAATTTCTTTGGCAAATTTATCTTGGTTCCTGAATAATGTTTGGTCTCGTACATGAATGTATGTATATATTCATGTATGTATTCTTTATTTCCTTGAAATTACAATAATTTGTAGGAATGTGTCAGGTAGTGTAAGTAGGTATATTACATAAAAATTGAAAATTAACAGTAGACAATAAAACACAAGAATCTAGACCCTAAGTCAAAAAAAATTGATACAATAAATAGACTTTTCTGTCAAAAACATCTTCAGCTCAGATTTGAAACTCTTAACACTAGTACAATTCCTAATAGATAAAGGCAATTTGTTAAAAAGTCTAGGGCCGTAAAAGTTAGTGGACCTACCAGTCACATTCAGGCAATAACGAGAGATAATGAAGTCGCCCCTGCCTCGGATGTCATGGGCGTGCACTGAAGAGTTCCGGGAAAAATTATGACAATTCTTATATACATGGACATACATCCAAAAAATGAATAACGACGGTACAGTTAAAAGTTCTAGGTCAACAAACAGATGTCTGCATGAGTGACCATGGGGGAACACCGGCTATAATTCTAATTATCTTCTTTTGACAAATGAAGACCCCCGAAGACAGAACAAAAGCGCCCCAAAACTTTATTCCATATGTCAGTCTGCTAGCTACCTTGGCGTGATAGAGATTCAACAACTGATAAATGGTCAAAATATTGCGCAAGAATCGAAACTGGTAGTAAGTTTCATTGAGTTTCATACATAAATCTACGCAATGAGGCTTCCTGGACAGAAATCGGTCTTCCGTGATGCCCAGGAATTTCACGGAATCTGATACATCTAATCCAGAATGATCAACAATCACGGAAATGGGTCATAATTAACGTTTCGCAGGCATCTGAAACAGGACAGCGTGAGATTTGTTCGTATTCAAATGTAAATCATGAGAGCAGAACCAGTCAAATAGGTTAGGTTAAATGTTTAGAATGTTTATAGGATATCGAATCAAGTACCTTTTTTTGCGTAGTTCCTGTGATGCACGATTTCGAGATTTCCACAGGAGAATCGCCATATGCGATTCATATAAATGAATTAATAAAGTTTCAGGTCAAAGAAGAAGGTGCGATCAGTTAGTTAATTGATTCCGCCACTACTACGTGATAGGTAATCATAATGATAATAAACAATTAAAATATGTATAATACTATCACAAGATTATTGAATATCAGGATTCCAATTTCGCTAATACGAATCAAAACAAGGCACCATCTGGTACAGTACGAACAATCTATAGAGAATGGGGTATACCTGGTTTCATTGAAGTTAATTGTTAGCAAGTTCTCATCTATCTAGTTCTTAATTGAATGAAATCTAATTCAACGATATTCTTAAGTTTCTCCTAACTATTTCCTTTATAAAATATGCAAGTATCATCAGCAAAGCCAAGGCAAGGCACCTTTTGTATGTATGAAAAATAAGTTGTTAATGTACAGTCGGAAGAGTACAGGGCCGAGCACAGTACCCTGCGGAATCCCATACTCAACTGTTTAAAAATCACTACATACCCTATTCTCTAACTTTACACATTTCTGACGATTTATAAGGTAGCTACGCATCAACGCCAAACAAACAACACTCTCAACAGTGTTGCATGCTTTTTTAAGTCTATAAGAACGCATAAAGATACCTTATTGTCATTGAAAGCTTTATAAACCATTTCTGTGAGTGAAGCGATAGCATGCTGTGTAGGTCTTCTTTCTGTGAAACCGTATTGTCGCTCTGATAATATTTTATTTTCATTCAAATATGATGTAAATCTCTATTTGATGACCTTTTATATAATCTTTGCCAAGTTGGAAATCAAGGATATCGGTCTGTAGTTCTCACAGTTTTTTTCAACACCACCCTTATGGAGAGGTATTACTACGGCGGTTTTCAGTACGTCAGTAAATATACCAGTTTGTAGGATAGAGTTAACTAAATGTGTAATTGGCGGCACTTATCAGCCAATACCCGCTTTTAAAACTTCTGACGAATCGACGAACCTACTTTCGCTTTACATTGTATTGAAAATGGCCATCATTTTTCACCCATAGATCAACTTCAAATTATTCACAGAATAGCCAAAGGACGAAAGTTAGATTTCTTAGAATCCAACGAAATTTTCCAACTTGCCATAGAATAATCTTCTGAAAGACCAGTATGGCCTGGCTTATTCGTCTATATTTGATATTTTCGAATAATACCTGCTTCTATCATAATTAGTTCATTGTCTCTTGTTTTCACCCTTATCAACTTTGTATCTACTTATTTACGTAGGTATTATATTTTCAACTTTAGTTCAGCACTTGTCAGCTGTCGAGAGACCGAAATTGCAATCTTGATTTTCAATAAATCTGTTGTGATAGTATAATACATAGTTTAATTTCTTATCATCAGTTCAACCAGAAATGAATAAAGTGGCTTAATTCCTTTATGAATATATATTTGAGAGTCTTTTGTAATAGGATTGCATCTTTTGTATTTCTGATAGAATAAGAAGAACGGATGTCCTTTTGGAATTGTTTATATGGAAAATGAGAATGAATGGTAGTTTTGAAAATTTGTTTTGATCGTAATTATGAGTTTATTCTCTCTATCGAGGAAAAACAAAGAGCTGGTTTCGAGATATTAATCATGAAAATCTAATGAATAGTTTCTGAGCTCTGGGCAACTGTGTCAATATAACTTCGAATATTATTTACTTCATTTTGGAGGATTTCCACAGCATAGGTAGAATTCAAGGAGCGTTTTGAAAAGCGATTTCCTCTGTAGGTCTATTCTATCCTGAAATTGATGCAATAAAAAATTTCCATGCTGACCTGAGCCAAAAAATGTGAAAAATTGTAGATCAAGACCTACTACCCTGGAAGTCCACCATTTGTCTTATTAAAGCTTGGAACCTTCTAGGTATGCTTATGATCGAATTTTTGGAGTAATCTGACTACATCAGTTCCTCTTCTGTAACGGAGAGAGTGCTTCCCAATTCTTCAATTGGTGAGTGATGTTCACGTTGGGGTCCGGGTAAGATAGGTTGAACTATGCGAGTACAACTAATTTGATAAAATAAAACACACCACAAAAATCATATTAGCCAAGTCAGAAATTGTTTGGCATATTATAACAACATACAATTGAACGTCGTTCGCGTATATATCTTGTGTCGTTATCTAATACGTCAGTCCATCATCATTCCACCCCAAGCCAAAACTTGATCCCCTTCGAATACTACCAGGGCCATCCATACTCTATTCAAAATAGCGTTTTACTTTTCTTCTGCAACTCTATATTATACAGTGTGTTCCAACGAAAATTCGACCCCCCCTATAACTCCGAAATGAGTAACATTACCGAAAAACACCAAGACATGTCGATTTTTGTTTCGAAGGGGAGCATTTTTCGAAATAATTCGAAACTTCTCAGATCAACCCCCTACCCCCAGCAACCCTAACTTTGAAATTCATCATAGGGAATAAGGGTCGAGTGGCACCTTACTGAAAAGGTCTGTCAATTCTCCACCTTGATTTGTCATTTTTAGAATTTTAAATTAACATACAGGGTGTCCCAACCAAGGGTGAAGTTGAATTCCTGGAAATCCCAAATACTAAATGAAATAGATTTATTTTGGCATAATGCAAGCGCAGGTTTATGCTCGGTCTAGAAAAACGACCTACACTTGTGAATTTGGAGTTGGTGCAATCAACCCCTATTTCCAGCATCCCCAACTCAAAAATCATTCGATCGATAATAGGTCAAGTGGCACCTCGTTGGAAAGGTACTGCAATTTTCTCTTCGAATTTGGTATTTTCGAAATTCAGAATCATCATACAGGGTGTCCCGAAGCAGGAACATTGAAAATCCAAATAACTTTTGAAACTGGTTCATTTCGGTATACGAGAACATGTTTGATCCGAGAATAGGACTTTCTTGTGTGGTTATAGAATTTTTGCAATCAACCCTTCCATTCAGCATCCCCAACTTGAAAATCATACAAATAATTCAAGTGGCATATCTTCAGAAAGGTTTTTGAATTCCAGAATGATTAAAGCATTTCATTCAGTTCGGCTCTCCATACAGGATGTCGCTTTCGAAAAATTCAATATCGTCATTTGAAATTATCAACTAAAATTAATTCGAAACTGTTAAAAGTATTGGGGTACGATGTGTTGAGCATCAATTACGAAGAAATAAAGCTGATTTCTGCATTGAAAATGTTCACATTTTTTCATTTCCATCTGGCGTGCAGTCATCTGTTATTTCTCATTTTGCAATGAAATATTATTATTATTCAGATCAGTTCCTCATTATTGTTGTTGTTCGTCAGTTGAAATTAATCTGAAAATGGTTTATTCCACTGAGGAAAGGGTCGAAATTGTATCGACGTATTTTCGAAATAACAGTTGTGCCAAAGAAACGGCAAGGATATTCGATAGGAACCATCCTGAAAGAGAAAGGAGTCAGTCACCAGTACGTTAAATATTTGGTTGACAAATTCCTAGCTACGGGTTCGGTGGCAAACAAAAACATGAAGTGGCATGTCCTGTCAGAAATGAGGCAACGGAAGTGGCAGTAGTGGGTCATCTACAAATGGAGAATACTACTTCGATCAGAAAACTATCTCGTCTGACTGGTGTATCAGCTACAACTGTCCATAGAATCGTGAAACATCACAAATTTCACCCTACAAGGTAAAATTAGTGCATGAAATAAACGAAGATGATCCAGATCGTCGTTTACAGTTTTGTGAAAATCTAAGTGAAAACCTAAACGCTAATCCAAATTTTCTGAATAACATCTGTTTTTCTGATGAAAGCACCTTTATGCTCAGTGGTGAAGTGAATAGACATAATTGTCGATATTGGGACACACAGAATCCTCATTGGTTTAGAGAGGCCCACACGCAAAGGCCTCAGAAGTTGAACGTTTGGGCAGGAATTTTTGTCAATCATCTAGTTGGGCCTTTCTTTATTGAGGGTAATCTGAATGGAAATGGCTACCTACAGTTGTTAGAGGAACACATACATCCTAGATTGACAGAAATTTTACAGAACGATCCAACTCTTTCTGAGGACGAAATGCGTTTTCAACAAGACGGTGCTCCTCCGCATTATGATGCTCGGGTGCGCCAATATTTAGACGAAAATTTCCCAGAAAGGTGGATTGGTAGAAGAGGACCTGTTGAGTGGCCAGCCAGGTCACCAGATTTAAATCCCCTAGATTTTTTTTGTGGGGCCATCTAAAATCTAAAGTTTATGCCACAAGACCAGAAAACCTGGAGGAGCTGCGGATGAGGATTATCACAGAATGCCGACTTTTGACTCCTGAAGTTTTCGCTAATGTGAGAAGAGAGTTCGAAAATCGTCTGTATAACTGTATGGAGGTGGGCGGAGGTCATTTTGAACAATTGTTGTAATAATCAAGTTAGTTTTTGTTTTCAATTGAATACAAGTTCAATAAATCTCGTTTTCCTGTTTAGATGAGCATCCAATCAGTTTCTCCATCATCCCTCATCCTGATCCTCACGCCAGAAAACCTCGATTGCCAAACTGAAACCAATGCCTCAGTGATTCAGAAAATAGAAAAATCTTTCTGGAACTTTGCCACTCAACCTGTAATCACTTGTATGATTTTTGAGTTGGGGATGCTGAATGGAAGAGATTGATTGCAAAAATTCCATATTCACGCAAGAGAGTCTTATTCTCGAATCAAACATAAACATGTTCTCGTATTATACTGAAATGAACCAGTTTCAAAAAGTTATTTGGGTTTTAGTGTTCCTGCTCCGGGACACCCTGTATGCTGATTCTGAATTTCGAAAATACCAAATTCGAAGAGAAAATTGAAATACCTTTCCAACGAGGTGCCACTTGACCTATTTTCGATCGAATGATTTTTGAGTTGGGGATGCTGGAAATAGGGGTTGATTGCACCAACTCCAAATTCACAAGTGTAGGTCGTTTTTCTAGACCAAGCATAAACCTGCGCTTGCATTATGCCAAAATAAATCGATTTCATTTAGTATTTGGGATTTGCAGGAATTCAACTTTCCTCGGTTGGGACACCCTGTATGTTAATTTAAAATTCTAAAATGACAAATCAGAATGGAGAATTGACAGACCTTTACAGTAAGGTGCCACTCGACCCTTATTCCCTATGATGAATTTCGAAATTAGGGTTGCTGGGGGTAGGGGGTTGATCTGACAAGTTTCGAATTATTTCGAAAAATGCTCCCCCTCGAAACAAAAATCGACGTGTCTTGGTGTTTTTCGCTAATGTTACTCATTTCGGAGTTATAGGGGGGGGTCAAATTTTCGTTGGAACACACTGTATACCTACCCCTTTCATCAACTAACATTATTTAAGGCAAAACGGAGGATTCGGAAAGTAAAGGCTGTTTGAGATATGAACATATACCATATGCCATGTGTTTTGTAAACGTCTGGATAAAATAACTACCGAATCAGTCCAAGGATTCGAAATTTGTTGGTACCCGTTCGAAGTAGAAGGTTTCCTGAAATAATTGCTCGTAGCTCAACATCCATTAAATTGATTTTCATTATTCAGACCTAGAAATAACCAAGTACTAATTTTTCGACATAAAAAAAAACCTGGAATTCCGATCAGGAAAATTTCAGAGAAAGAGAATTTCAAAATAATCAAAAATCACATCAACCAAATGGGCCTTCGTTCATTTGTGTCCTTTCAAAAAATGAGATACTTCAGAATTCATGAAGTAAGATATCAAATAGCTGAGATATTCGCGAAGAATAAGAAAAATAAGTCACTGTTTGCATTTCCCGCCATATATTTTTGAACTGATACTTCATTTTTTCTTGTTTTCATACACAGCATATATGTGGCAGGTCTCTCGTGTAAAAACTTCAAAATCTCTTTGGTCCATTCTTTTGTGGCACTGAAATTCGCCAAAAAGAACATACATCCGTTCGACACCACAAATATTCATATACGAGTGTAAACATTTTTCAGGAAACAGGATCAATTTGAGGAATATGCGCATGCTAGCTGAAGAAATCCTATCGATGTAGCGAGTACTTGAACGTGAAACATTTCAGGGGGTATCTTCAATTGTTGATCAGCTTATTTCGTGGACGAGTTCAACCAACATACTTTTCAGTTTCACAATGTTTCCAGTTTATTTTTAGTTTGTTAATTGGTAATAATAGATAGAGTTGCAAAGAATACCAATACAAATATCAATATTGAATATAGCGCAATTCAGATCCCTGTTGATTACAGTT
Source organism: Cryptolaemus montrouzieri (assembly GCA_013387265.2). Lineage (NCBI taxonomy): Eukaryota > Metazoa > Arthropoda > Insecta > Coleoptera > Coccinellidae > Cryptolaemus > Cryptolaemus montrouzieri. Next base: position 39,515,093 of record JABFTP020000144.1, read on the forward strand.
ATCGTCCCCATATTTCAAATCTTCAAATTTCAGAAATTTCGAAAGCATGTGATATGTAAGGATTGACAAAAATTTGCTCTTTGTGTTCATAGGTGTATAAATTCATTTTGCATTAATCTGTGCAATTTTCAAATCCAATTAATTAAATGATCTGCTTGAGTTTCTACTCGTTCATGAGAATTCCTAAGTATGAAATGATTAACAACGAGAAATTAATGACAGATTTCAATGTTTCAACACAATGGCTAACTGAAACATATCAGTATCAGACAAAACGCGAAATTGATCGCCAACATGTGCCCATTTAGTGCGTATTTGTATTAGGTCTATACTGCACATTGTATCGAAAAGGTGTGAAGGGAAAGTTATGTTTTCAAATGGAATGCCCAATTTTTTCACATTATTTTTCGTATTTCCTATACTGAAGTTATGCAATTTTTCTAAGAAATTTTCATACTTAAACCCAACGGTTTTTGAATGATTCTAGATTTCGTAAAATTTCCTTTTTCTTTCTTCTTTTTCAAATTCTTCCTGTTTCCTGTTTCAGGATTGTCAGAAAATTTCCACCAAAACGTTTATAAAAACACAGTTTTTGTGAAAAGCAGGGCTTATGATAAAAAAATCATACAGGGAGCTCATTTTTCATTATCAAAATTTGAAAACATTCAAATCACATTTTTTTTTTACTTCGAATGGTATAAACTGTACTGAATGGTTTAATCTGAACAAGAATAGGAATTACAATACCTATTAAATGGTTTCAGGTTTTCTATAACTATTTTCAACGGTTCCCGAATTGAAAAGAATATTTTAGACTATATAAATACTCGAGATCTCTATCTCTTCTCAAACATACTTTGCAAGTCCACGAATGTTTCTTCGAAGCATACCCAGAACGACAGGTGTTATTCTTTGGAATGCTTCACGAATCCTCTGTTTTATACCGTCAATTGAGATATAAACATTTCTGTAAAGTTACGATTTTACCGTTCCCAACAGGAAAATGACCATTGAGATTTGGTGAACTACGAGGCCAATGAATAAACCCTCCTCGACTAATCCACCGCATTGAGTTCTTGTTGAACTTTGAGAGATAAATTTGGAGGAGCCCCATCTAGATAGATATTATTATTTGAGTGAGGGCTGTCTAGCAGCCTGGCCACACTCTCCCCTAAATTTCATCCATGAGCTCCATCAGTCTCGTAAAGGATACGAGCTTCGTGGGTGAGAGCTTAATAAGCTCAGTCAGCTCCAGTTTGCAAGATCCAAGTTCTTCCATCCTGACTATGTCCCCAGCTGGGCACTCGTACATAACATGTTTCATTGATTCTATATCTTCTTCACATAGCTTACATGAAGAATCCTCAATCAATCCTAATTTATTTAGGTGATTCCTGAGGCGACAAAGCCCCGTTAGTATGGCAGTTAAAACTCTCAGTTCCAACCTAGAGAGTTGCAGTGGAAGGTCCACTGATGGCACGTCGAGCGTGTCTGAGACCTGGGAGGCTCATCCAATGCTTACATACCCTCAAGTCCAGCCATCGGTTGTTTTCCATCCTCGCAGTTTCCAGGGGAATTTCGAGCTAAGGCTCCGGTCTTATGAGCTCCAGATTAGTTCCTCGAGCGGCCAATGAGTCCGCCTTCTCATTTCCCTCAATGCCCGAGTGACCAGGAACCCATATTAGACGGAGCCTGCTCCGCTCTCCTTATAGGCAAGGGTGGAGCAACATTCCTGCACCATAAGTGACGTACAGGTATCGGATGCCAATGCTTTCAGTGCAGCTTGGCTATCGGTGAGGATTTTAATTGACCTATTTGTTAATCCCTCGGCAAGAAAGAGGTTAGCACAGTGGTCAATGGCGAATATTTCTGCTTGAAAGACAGTCGCATGCCCACCAAGACGGATCGACTGTTGCTTGGCGGTACCTCGACCATAGACACCAGATCCAACACTTTTTTCAGTTTTTGAGCCCCATCTAACTGAATCCATATTTCATTTCGAACTCCTTCTGGAAAAGCTATCCTCAGAAATCGTGAAACTCTTAGCAATTTAAAGGTTTTTCAAATAAATTTGATTAAACTATACAATTTTCCACAATCTCCCTAACATTAAGAGACCTTTTATGCTGAAAATTGTTCATCCGGTTGATGTGCGGATTTTCTGCCTGTTAAAATAAGAATTGTGTCTATTCACAAATCCATTCATATGAAAAGTGAATTTATGTGTGAATAAGACGAATTTTAAGAAGTGTTAAATTTCTATCTATTGAGCAGCTAGTTCCTGGTTAACTTGAACGTGGCATGGATGATATTTATTCACTGTTAATGTCCTAAATACTGAACTTTTTTTTGTGTGTCTGTACCAACTTTCCGTAAATTTATTTCCGGATTTTGCAGCACAGCCTTTTCTTCATTCAATATCGTTTTTATTCGAAGTGTTTTTTCATAATTAACGCTTCCAGTGAACGAAGAATTTCCATAGCTATGTCCAATTGCTTATACCCTATTCATTAATTCCTCTTCACTATAATTCATAATGTTCAGAAAAATGAGAATTACTTATAGGTGAGAATAAGAAATTCACAGGTAGTTTTGTTTAAATGTGAACACTAAATAATCATTAATTGAGTGACAATGTTTTACTATATTCTTTTCACATATGGTAAACATAAAAATGGCTCCTCCATTTATGGAGAGGAAGGGTTCGAAATTTGGTAGATAGACCACAACTTCTCGAGAGACTATTGGAAAGCCAGAAAATATTGTTTCTGAGAAAATATTTTCAAGGATGAATAGAAAACAAGACGGTGTTATAGATCTTCAGTTTTGAAGTATGCACTGTATTGTTTCATGAAAATCAAAGAATAAAAACGAATGAAAACTGTGGGTAATTCTGAAATCGCAGTATAAGAACTATTCTTGCCACAGCTGAGGACTAGGAACGAAGTTCTGAGTAATGTTCAAAGAAATTTTCTGTATAAGCTTTAATAATAATTGCGAGACCATGGGGAATATTTCGTGCTAGTAAATCAAGAATCTGTTCAAATTCGAGGACAGTTGAAATTGGTAAAAGGAACCAATACACTATCCTATAGGTATTGGAATTTTTATTCATACAGTATGTGCTATTTGAAATAAGAAGAATAATTTGATTTCAATGTTTCCCTATTTTATTGTCAAAATGAACACTATACAGGCATATCCACCGGGACCCTCAGTTGAAAACTTTTTGAGTTCCAATTACAATATCAAGCTGAAATTTTATACACAGCTATAACTAGCGATTTCCAATTGGAGTGAAATATTTTCGAAGTGATACCATTTCCGGTTATACCGGAAGTGGGTCATCACTTTGTTATTTTAAATGGCAATCTACCTTTTTTATTATACATCTAGAACCGACATTTGACCAAGGCATAAAATACCCAAGTTGTTGGCACTTATCTTTCAAAACTTTTGACAGATTTAATTATTTTTGTTATAAACTCGATTTTTGAGGAACATTTAAAAAAAATGTAGCTCGTAAATCTTTTGCACTACAGACACAATTTTTGCTTGGGTGGATAGAAGAAAGATCAAGGAATTTTGAAGCAATCTACACATGTCAAATGTTCATTGCGTTGTTTTGTATGATTTTTTCAATTTGTCCTTTTTCAAACAGCAATAACTCAATTTTTTCAAATTGCACATTCCAATTTTTATATCGCCATCAGATGAAGCGTCAAATTTCAGATGGAATTGTATAGGCATGTACTATACTCATCTCTTATAGTTCCGAAATAATTTGGGAATATATTGAATTTTGATGATTTTGCAAGAACTAACAGAGAATCCTTTGAGATATTTGAATCAAGTAGTTGAACTGGTTACGCTAACCTGACAGGTGCCTAAAATTAATGCACTTGTCACTTCGTTCATTCGAATTCGATATTTCAACAAGAATTGTCGTTATTTCAGATTGAAAATATCCAAAAAATACAACACATTTGGAATACAACCACTGGTTATTCAAACGAAAATATATTTAATCATTTTTTTTTAAATTCTTCTTAGAATTTCAAAAAGAAGTGGGTAGAAATTGCAGGCAATTCAATAACCAATTTCCAAATTTACCGTCCATGAGTAAAATAAAATTTCAAAGCATTAGAAGCAATTTTCTACAATTCGGATGAATGAAAATTGTAGGAACTAAGCGATAACCAATCATCAAAGATTATTATAATCAAGGGGCGTCAGGTCCGGAGAACGCGAAGTCCATAAATTTGGTCCTTGATTACCCCACCATCTATCCTCGAACATTTCTGTTAGCTGCCGATCTACTGCTCGTGTTTTATGTGCTGGTGCACCATCCATTTGGTAATAGCAACCCCTCAGAATGTTAAGGGGTAATCCATCTAAAAAATTTGCTAATGTTCCTCCTCAAATTTCCAGGTATCTTTGTCCCTTAAGATTTTCGTCACAAATGTGATAAGCCAACAAATCATTCATTAAAATTGCAAAAACCACTTTCATTGAGCATGGCTTCATGAGACCATATAATTTTGTGCAGAATTGTCTCATTCTTCTTATTATTAAATTTTCACAGAAATTTAGCCGCTTGGGAAGATCAGTTGGTTTCAATTTTTGTAGTCTGATAAAAGAATACGGTTGCATGTTATGTGTCTTATGGATCCTTTGAATGGAAGTATAACTCAATCCAATATCCATTGATGCTGACTTAATAGACGCATGTGGATTGGTACGAAAATACGCTAGCGTATTGATTTGATTGTCGTCGTCCTCCAGAATTGGTTTTCTTCTAGTCTCTTTGTATTTTGTTCCTCCAAATTGCAGAAAATTGCTTCTAATCCTTCGAAGTTTTGTTTTACTCATAGGCGCCAAATTTTGAAATTGGTTATTGAATTGCCTGCAAGTTCTATCCACCTTTTTTTGACATTCGCCATGAATTAAAAAGATATATAAGTTTTAACAGATAAGTGCCAACAACTTAGGTATTTCATGCCTTGCTCAAATGTCGGTTCTAGATGTATAATAAAAAAGGTAGATTGCCATTTGAAATAACAAAGTCATGACCCACTTCCGGTATAACCGGAAATGGTATCACTTCGAAAATATTTCACTTCAATTGGAAATCGCTAGTTATGGCCGAGTATTAGATATCAGCTTGATATTGTAATTGGAACTCAAAAAGTTTTCAACGGACGGTCCCGATGGATCTGCCTGTATAATTTTGCTATCATCCGCTTTACATTTTACAAAAGCTCTGTTCTTTCAGATAGCTTGATGTTTTGGTGGAAATTTTCTGATAACCCTGAGGAGTACCGGATCAGTTTGAAAAAGGTCAATATTTTACAAAATCTCGAATCGTTCAAAAACTGTTCGGTTTAGGTATGGAAATTTCTTGAAAACTCACCTTATTTCAGTATGGGATATCTGAAAATGATGCGAAGAATGAGGCATTCTATTTAAAAAAGAAACATGACTTTGATAAAAATGTCTGAAACGAAACACCCAGTATATTCGAAAATAACTCAGAAATATGCAACAGTGTAAGATCTACTCACCTTCCCTTCACACATTTTAGATACTACGTACAGTTTCAAAGCTATCTAACAAATACGCTTAAATCAGGCACGATATTTGAAAAAACAGGGAAGATTTTTATTCAGGAAGCAATATTCAGCCTTCCGCAGAAAGTGGAAAATTGAAGGAGTTAGATCGCAGAACAAGTTTACTCAGTTATTTATCATTCTATGAAAGGTTGAATATTACTCCTTGAAAATAAGTCTTCAATATGAACCTATAATGAAAAAATTGAAGTCCTATGTCGATCTCCAAAACTATAGTCAAAATTAATTAAAGATATTGTTTTTCGTTCAGGAGCTATATCGAAATAATAAAATTTCACTATTTATTGATATATCAAGAAATAAATTTTATATCATTTCAACTTATAAAGACTTGAAGATGGTTATCATTCACGCGAATGATTACAATAAGATTAGAATCACTCAAGTGAAATAAATAATAGCCACCATAACCAACTAGGATACTATACTTAATCCAGGACTCTAAAATAACTGAAAAAGTGAATTCACATAACAATTAATCTTCTGTAAATAAGAAATCAGTTATTTTTCAGTCTGTACATTCAAAGAATCAATTTTGACAGTTTCTCTAACATCAGATTGAATTAAATTCTCTTTACATGCGGTATACGTTTTAATTTTTCTAATCAAAATCTATATATATATATATATATATATATATATATATATATATATATATATATATATATATATATATATATATATATATATATATATATATATATATATATATATATATATATATATATATATATATATATATATATATATATATATATATATATATATATTTCAAAGGAGAGGATTTACAAAAATTAGAATAATTGTAATTACAATAAATGCTTATAGCTATAATTTTGGTGTGTCTTAGAAAAACACAATCGTAAAAAACAAGCGAATAAATAGAATACCAGCAGAAAAAAACAGACCATGCCCGTTTCTTAATCAGGCATCTAAACTCGCATCATGCCTCCTACGATTGCCCCTAAAGTGTCTCCATATGTGTTTATTGAGTAATCTTGAATAGTGTGAAGCCTATGTTAAATTCATGAATAATGGGGATAAACTATTTGCGTATAATGAACTCTTTAAAGAAATGTGATCAAATATAATTCATTCAAAATTATTATTTAACTCACCTGATTATAAATAATCTTCCTGTTTTAATTAATACTATAAGAACTAGAAGAATTATGAAAATCTGTATTCTGATCGAACTAGAAACGCGTCTATCGACCTATCTCATCAGTAATAGAATTATCAACATTTGTCATACCCCACGTGTTTGTATCACTATAAGCCGAAAACTGATGGCGCAGGTTATTTCTTGATCAATTCGCGAACTTGAAATATATGTTTTCTGAGTGTCATGCCAAGATTTCTTTATAGTAATGAAAAAACCAAGGAATTCCAACTTTATTGTATCGTGTATTTAATTCTAAATTGAAATTCGTGAACAATCTTAGATTGTAGAAATAAGTTTAATTAGCGCTTTGACAGGATCATACGAAAATTTTTCAGGTGAGAGTTGATCTGCATACAAAATTTTCGAATTCTAATTAGATGAATGAAACAATTTGAATATTCCCTATCTTTAATATGACGCATTTCACGATACTGTAGCTTCACCAGAAAAGTTTAAATGGAATATGTGCCTTATATATTGCATTGATGAAAGCAGCTGAATAGAAGGAAAATCCAAACAGGGTTGCTTCAAAAACTAAAAAAAATTATTGATGGTATCGGATCTGGATCTAATTGACTATTAAATAAGTTTCCGAAATTTTACTGTTTATGAATTCCATTGGTTCTGGTTCAGTTTGAATCTATTATTTTCATTATGTTAAATATCAAAATGATCATTAAAATTATGGTTTTATTTCAGTAAATGTATTGCATTGTTAAAATCTGATTTTTCCTCATAAATTTTGAATTAACAGTTTTAAATGTACCTACCCAGAGAGTTATCCGTTCAGAGAGAAATATTCATACTATGTTCAAATTGTCTTCATTTACTTCTTCTTATACAATCTCCAATGAAAAATGTGTCTAACTTGGTTCAGTATATTTGGAGTTATTCAACGACACTCATCTACAATTCAGAGGCGAAGATCTCCAAAGTCTCAGATTGAGTCATAAAAATTTTGGGCATAAGATGTCACCCCAAGAAAAAATCTGGAGGGTTAACGGGAGGCCACTCTTCTTCCAATCCAACTACCAGGATATTACAAATTGAGGTATTGGCAAATTGACACGACGTAGAGAGGAGAATCTCCGTCTTGTTAGAAAAGTAATTGTAGTTCAAGTAGAGAAACGTTTTCTAGTTTTTTTTCTGTTACCCCTAGATCAATCGCACTTAACAGCATACATTTCGTCGTTTAAATTACGAAGAATAAACAGAGGTCCTTAAAGATGACCTCCCAAAATTTCATTTAGCTTTTCAGGATATTGATTGTTGGTTTCTCGAAATACAAGAGGATTTCGACCGGTACAAAATCTACAGTAAAACCGGTGAACCTCTATATGAAGTGAAGAAGTGCAAAAGTCAGAAAAGTCATTCAAGAAATGCAGGTTTTGTTGATTCGTTCGGCCATAATTTCGCGAAATTCTTGACTTCCATTTAATTCGTCATCATTTAATTCATAAATTAATTTTATAGTGTACGGATGGAACTTGTAGTCTGTTCAATTCTGAAAACGGTAGATTCGCTAACTTCGGAAGATAGGCATGTCAAAATACAATCATACGGATACTGATCTCAATTATGGGTGCAATGAATGTATGTGTTCATATGCAGACGAGATAATTATCAAAAAACAATAAAATTTTCTTGGACGTCCTTGACGAAAGTCAAAAAATCAAAAATTCCATGAATGAAAAACAATGTTGTTGTATCTGAAAATTTAAGTGATACAGTAGAATGTCACTTTCAATGCTACAGACAGTTTAAGTCGGTAATTAAAAATATTCCGAAATGCTATTACATTGTGAATATATTTCTCAAGTATGAGATGCTATATGATTTGAACAAATAGAGAAAATGCTAGTATTTTTTCAAATAGGAATATTCCTGAATTTTTTATAAACAGAATCAATATGACATTGATATTCAATGAATAAAATCTTCAATAAATAAATAAATTTCATTCAGAAGGAACACTATTGTGACATGCCGAAAAATTTTATTTTATGTTTGAGTTTAATTAACGGGATTATTACAAAGAAAAATTGTTCAATATTTAAGTAAATATGGAAAAATTACTATGTTAGCTTAGTCAAATCAAGCAGTAGCAGATTTTGGTCTTCCAAACAAATTAATAATTAGTTTTATCTTTTTTGTTTTATTATTAATTTCGGTTAGTTTCATTTTCGAAGTCCGTTCATTTTATGAATCCATTACCAATACTATATTTAGTATAAGGGCAAAGTTTTGGTTCAGCTAAAATATTTATTCATTCGTAGTCAACTGTTTACCGATTTATCTAGATTCCAACATAGTTTTATACAATAAAATAAGAGGGCTACGCTGTATATTTTGTATATTCCACAGACTGAAAGTGATAATGACTATTTTTCAGAGAAACACGGAGTTGTCCAGAAAACATGAGCGCGTGATGATCAACTACAATTATTACAAAGTTTGTTTAAATGAAAAACAAAGTATTGAATGGTTGAAGCGTGCATTTGGTGATAAAAGTGCATCACTAGCAATTATGTTTCGGAAGTATAGTGAATTTGGGGCAGGACAGATATCGCTCGGTGTGCTGGTAGCCTTTATTGGTCTGCCACTTTAACAACATTGAGCGTGTGCGACGCATGATCGAAGAAGATCCCAGATTTACCTGTCAAGGGCTTGAGGAAACTCTTGGTGTTTTGCAACAGTCAATTGGATATGACATGAGCATCTCCATATGAAAACAAACATTGCGTTTGCGTGTTTGTGCCCCATGCGCTGAACGATTTCCAAAAAGCAGAACGTGTAAGAAGTTTCAAAGTTCCTACCCCCCAGGGCACCCGTATGTGGATTCACGAAAACGACCCAACCCCAACCATTGTGGAAAAGCAAAGATCTGTCTAAGAAGTTATGTTTGCAGTTTTCTTTCAGGGTGCATATTAATAGCGATTGCCAAACATATTTTCATATAACACTTATTTTAATTATATGAATAATTTACAATATTATTATAATCATAACTCTTCCATAAAGGGAAAAAACATACATGATTGTTGAACAATATATGAATAATTAATTTAATTCTCTAATTTATTTTGTCGGCTGACTGTTAATTACATCGTCACTTCGATCGGGCGATATGAGTATTACATACTCGTTTGAATGGTACTTGTAACCGCCGTAATAGGCTGGTTGCTATATACAGGATCCGCCACGTAAATGTCCCCAGGCTCATAACTTAGTTAGTTTCAGTCCTAGAGAGTTAGTATGTATCTCAAATGGAAGGTATTTCAGTTATCTATGAAACAGTGTATTAATTAAGTCGAAATTGGTCTTCAGAAAAAAATAAAGTTATTTTCTTGCGTTATTTTTTTCTCGCCATGTTAAATTCGATCGAAAAAATGAAATATCTCATTTAATACCTCTCATTTTGAGTATTGCACTTGAATATCCATATGCTTGTTTTTCTTATAAAAAGGAAAATAGAAGTTAGTTGTTAAGGAAGTTCGTTGAAATAGTTCAAGCGCGTTGGTACCATAAATGAAGCAATTTTCCTCAACTTGAATACTTCTCTTCCACCTCATTGTTAAATCATAGTGAAAACACTTGATAATTGGATTTAGGTCCAAATGAACTCAATGGAAAATACGCATCAATTTTGGTTTTTCACTGATAAAGAGAGTCGAGCATTTCTCTGTGGCCTTCGTTCGGTAGTACCTTTAACATTAAAATTTTTTCTTTGACATAAAATTATTCATAATATTCATTTATTCGATAGTCGCATTTTCCAAAAATATTCGTTCAACGCAAGAACCACAACATTTTATATTTGAAATTCTAACAATGGCTTTTGTTAGTACGTACGAAGTTCACAGAAGAATAATCGACTTACTTCATCAATAGTAGTGCACCGAAGCTTATGTGAATTTTCCATTACTTTCATTTTCACGTAAATCTTTTCATTCAAGTGTTTTCGATTCGATTTGTTGATGAAGAAGTAGGGAAGTATCCGAGTTGAGGAAAATTGCTTCATTTATTGTTGAAGAATAACACGAGAATTAACTTCATGTCTTTTTGACGAACGATTTTGGGTCAAATAATGCACTTTTTCAGAGAAAACTAAAAAACCTTCGATTTGAGATATCTGCTACATATCTATGGCTAAAGCTAACAAAGTTTTGAGCCTGGGGACCCTGTACATTTTTAATATTTCTACAAGAATATTCCTAATGTATCCTAAGGAGAGCGGGTTCTAAATTGCTTAACTAATAATTGTAGTCTCATTTGAGTGGATTTGAAAAAAAATGTATACGTGTTCGAAAATCTAAAAATTATGACGTAACCGTATGCCTGTTAGAACGGAACTCCCTTGATTGATCGATTATTTGGTCAAGCTTAGGCAAAGAATCGTGGAGACTGTTGCTTTGAAAACATAATGTGATACTGCAAATATTTTGTTACGAAATCGATAAGTTCTAACATAGAACAGTTAATTAGGGTGGAATTAGAACGGCTTAAATGTCTTCAAGTTTTACTTCATTAAACGAAAATTTTGAACAGTTGAAACATTTGTCTCACCATTTTAACCACAAAAATGTAATTTTTCTCCAAAAAAAAATTCACTATGCCGCAATGGAGTAAGTGAAACTCGGCAACTAAGAAAACAAACTCTGAACAAAAAAGTGTTTTCAATAACTAAAATGTAGAATGAAAGAAATCATTGTGTGTCCATCGATTCATGTTCATTACGAGAATTAACTATAAAAGTATCTCTATGTTAACAATGAGATCGAGAATATCAAGGTATCGACTTAACAAACGCGTGAAGTATGTATTTTTTCCAGCTATCGAGTTTTTTTTCAAGATACTGCCTGATAATCAAAATATTGAAGACATTCAGCTTGAATTTCTTAAAATGAATATCAGAATATCAGTTTTTAAGAAGCGACGGTACTACCACTAGTTGAAAATGAATTTTTGAATTAAAACAGCAACTTACGTGGTATAAAAGTGTCGTCGAGCAACAATATTACTATTAACGCTTAACGCTATTCATATATTAAATAATATATTGGCAATCGTTAATTTTGTTTTCGTTATCATAATATATTCCTTATCATAATATTTTCGTTATCAAAACTTTTAAACTGCGGACCGGACCAAAAATGAATTCCATTGATTGATTACCTGTAAAAGTGTTAAATAAAATTCTATATGAAAAATTTAGTGTGGGAGACATCTCGTAAAGCACACTATCCCTTTAGTACATGCACTCCTAAAGGGAACCGCACGTGCGAGTGCGAGAAAAGCACATCTAAATTGGGCTGCGCACATGCACGCGCAGCGCCCTTTCTCGTGTTCATTATTTCACTGCACGCGTGCACTCTCAAACAAAGTTGCACATTTGCAGCGTTCGCACAATTACGCATATCCATACTTCTTATTCTGTTGCGCGGTATCGTGTTGTATACGCCATTCTTTTTTGTCCAATTCTTTTCTCTTATGTAACGTGACATGTCCATAAATTTCACTATCAAATTGATTATTAAATTGCGGCCCAAGAAATTGCTCTTCGAAAATTGAACTATGGGAAAGTATAATTGAAGGAAAAATCGAGAAATAATATTGGAAAATATTGCCCTATTTTCTCATTACTCCAGTTTAAATCACTAAAATTTGAGAAACACCCTCAGTAGCACAGTTTTTAGATATAGCACTTCCCACCAACCAGAATTGTTCATCCTTCAATGTGTAATATTCAAATTTTTGTGAATATCTTGTAAATTTTCAATAAATTTTCTTTTTATTTCGGTCAGTCATTTTTTGTCATATTTTTCGAACGACTGTCAAAATTTCTTCGCAAATTTTTCTTTTAATTAAACAAGTTCCACGAAGAAATAATATATGAGCGATGTCAACCCAAACTATTGGGTCCATAATGATTCTAAAACATCTATAGATCATAATCGGCATCACTTGGAAGACTGAACCTGGCCATCGTTGCTCTCTCGGTCAAACAGAGAGGGAATTTGAGGAAATATCGCAGGTTATGTATTTTTTATTATCTCCTTAGTCCTTTTCAGGACCTTGCTTGCTATGTAAAATCTTTTCTTAGATTTGTTTAGAAGTATGATTGTTGAAATATTTTTCTGCTGGTTTTTCTTTTTCCATTGTTACAGATTCCTGTTCTTCCTTTCACCCTTGTCTTCCTTTGGAAATCATGGAATGCAAGAGAGAATGAAGCGGCTAAGCAGAAAAATCTTTGGTACTCTTTTTGTACACACGACACTAACACAACATAAACAGACAGGCTATTGCTACTGCAATAGCAACAAGGAAACGAGTTTTTTCCTCAGGTTTTTTCTCACTCGTTTATTGAAACATATACTAGATAGTATGGTTCCCCTGTTACATTTCCTGAGCTCACACTTTTTTCTGACACACACCAAAATTATAGATATAAGCATTTATTGTAAATACAATTATTTAAATTTTTTTAAATCCTCTCTTTTCAAAAGAACTTGTCTGAAATATCAACCTTCTAAGCGGGGGTTGCAATCCTTTAACATTATGAATAGGGAAGATGGGTCGAGTGATGACTCAAAAGAAGGATGGTATCTTTGTCTACATCGTCTTGAACGAATTTCCATTTTTAATTGAAAACTGTAAAAGATACAGGGTGAGCAACTGAAAGATAGGGAAGACTATTTCCCTGAGACTATTCAAGTTTTAGTGAAGTAAAATGGAACAGATCCATGCTGAGAATGGCAGTCATCATCAAGTACCATCCTCATCTCGAATTTCAACCCCTAGAACAGGGGTGACAATACTACGTCGATACAAAGTTTATTATATAATAGTACAAAATGAGTGCAGCGAATAAATCTAAAACGTATCATTTCAATAACGATTGTCTGCTTTAAGAGAACTTCAGTTATCTCGTCGGACTGCCACAAGGCGTATTGAAGTATTGAAGAATTTTTGACAATCCAGTGGCGGAGATATATATGACGTTTCCTTCAATTTTGTAAAAAATAATAAGCTATCAATGTATACATTAGTGTGCATTTCAACCGATGGAGCACCAGCAATGACTGGAAAGAAAAACAGTTTTGTGGCATTGTGTCGAGCTAATGAAGATTTCCCTTCATTCTTTTCATTCCATTGCATTATACATATATTGTATATAGGGAGTCAGCTGAACACACTGATTTAGTTCTTCACACGGACGTCAGGTGGTTGAGTCGCGGAAAATTCCTAGAAAGGTTTCAAGAATTATCGTCTGAAATAACAGCTTTTCTAGACGAAAGAGGTGATGACACTCAGATGTTGAAAAACGAAAAATCGCTGACTGATTTGGCATTTTTGACTGACATCACAATGCACTTAAACACCATTAACTTGGAGTTTCAAGGTAAAGGAAAAACTATTATTGAAATGATAAGCGCAGTGAACGCATTCAAAAGTAAATTGCATCTTATGATATATCAACTGAGAAGAAAGGATCTGAAACAGCTTCCGTCTTTTAAAGCTAGGATTCCTTAGTTGAATTATGAGGTCGAATTATCAAATATTTTGGGTCAATTCAAAATGCGTTTTTATGATTGCAGTAGCATTTTATCATAAAGAATTTTTCATATTTCTCGAATATTTTTCAATCAAGAATTTAAAATAATTATTTGTTAATTGAATAACGCATTTATTTTGATATTTATTGTTGTGATCATATAATTGAAAACAGTTGGGATGTTTTTGGTAAATTTGCACCAGTATACTTAATGAAACCACAGAATGTTCAATTTGAAAAGAAAGACAAATACTCTTCTAATTATATCCGAATTCACCTATTGCTTACTTTGGAAAGAATACAAGTTCATATCATAATTCGAAAAACCACTCAATAAACAAAATAGTTTCCACTTAACTTTGATAGCAATCGAGGTATTGGCATATGCCGAAATCTAAGAAAAACGAGAAAGCAAATCTAGATAGCTGTGATCGGAGTTCATCAATGAATTTTTCTCGAAAATCGAGGACGAAGAGAGGGGAGGGGTTCTTTTTTCTCTACTTGCAGTATTTCATATAGCTACCACATTGAAATATCGAAAATGGAAAACCCTGTATCAACCGACAGTTTCGTTAAATGAGTTCTGACTATTTTCGACTAGTTTACGAAACTGAAAATTTGTATCTTCAAATATTGCAAGTAACAAACAAATAGATAATCTGGTGAAAGGATTGTTTTAAAGTATTCATATATTATACAAATCAGACAGAACTAACTGATTGAATTATTCATGGAAGTAATATTTTGTCTGTGCCAATCTATACGTGTCTATGATACCTCATATCTAATACTATTCAGAATCTTCCGGTGAAGGCTTTGTCTGATACGCTTAATGTCTGTAGATATACTGGGAGATTCACCAGTGGCGCGGTGCTCTGTAGCTCGTACACTGTTGAAGATTTCATTTTTGTTCGAACGTAAAAATCTACATCAGCAATTTATTTTGAAGTGAATAGGGTGTCCCAATTTTCTATAAAAACATCTTGGGAGGTTTTTTCTGATTGGAAGACCACTTTTTTGTTGAAGATTCAAGAGCGTCCTAAACTCTGCTATAATGTCTTCTTATAGGTAGATGATTTTGCTGAAAATCTAAATACATTTCACAATTGAGGTGCCCGTGGAAAAAGTGGGGCCCAATAAGATATCCATCTACTATACTGGCCCATACATTCAAGTACCAACGATGCTGGTGATCTATTTGTCTCATGAGGTGTAGATTTTTCGTGGCATAATAAAGTTGTGCCTGTTAACAAACCCATTCTTGTGAAAAGTTGACTCGCCCGAGAAGAGAACCCTGCTAAACATATTTGGATTTTCCGCTATTTTGTCACTTGCTCAACTGCAAAAATTGATTCGATTTTCATAGTCTTCATTGTTCAGTTCCTGGTGCAACTGTACATGATATGCATGAAATTTATTTACTTTCAAGATTCTCTGGACGGAAGTTTGACTTATATCTGTTAACTTAGAAATCTCTCTTTGGCTTTTATATGGGTCATCTTTCACTGTCAAAAAAAACTGATAACTGGTTGTCTTCAACTGTAGCAGTTTTTGGTTTTTCATGTTTTATATTACCCGTTTCGATAAATCTAATTAGAAGTTTTTCAAAGTATCTTGCATCAGGATGCCTCTTATCAGGAAACCTTGTGCATAAACTCTACTTGCCAACAGAATTTCTATCATACTCACCCAGAATAAAAATCATATCAACCATTTCTTCTTTGGAGAACTTCATGGCAGTCAATTGGGAAAATTGGGTTCAAACCTCACCTTAACAATGTTCAATAACGAAACACTGATAAGTTCACCATGTAAAATGCAGAATATCCGGACACCTGACAGAAGGCACAAATAAAAAAAGATGTCAACACATACCTCGATTTACGTTTTAATCATCTTGACTTTATTATTAGTTAAAAGTATTATCTTGTTTAGGTTTTATTTTTAACTACTTGAATCATTACAGAAAAAAACTTCTGTTCGAATAATGATGCATGTTGATGAGTTCGATACAGTTTGTAGAATTTTCATCAAAATTTTTACAAATAATCGAATATTTCGAAAATGAGCAAAGAAGAACATAAGGTTACTTCTGCAACAATATAGCACAATATTTTATGCGTTGACATGAATAATAAAATACAGGGTGCCCCATTTGAAAAAATCAAAATACGGTATTTTTAAAATTACAATATTTAATAATTTCTTTGAGTCACTCCTGTATAAAATGAGGATAATCTATTTCAATTCATCAATGAAGCTATCCTTGGGCAATAAGAAAACGAAAGGAAAAAAGTATTCATCCTCTCTGGCCGAAGGAGCATTCGATGATGTGAGAGCCTATTTTCATGAATTTTTATGGAAAAAAAAATATTGTGACGAAACTACTCACCAAAGAAAACTTATTTCTTAAAGACATTATAGCAGAGTTTAGGCCGCTCCTGAATCTCGAACAAAATTGTGGTCTTCCAATCTAAAGAAACCACCCAAGATTTTGTTATAGAAAATTGGGACACCCTGTTTACTGCAAAATGAATTGTTGAATTAGATTCTTACTTTCTAAATACAATACCGTTCGAACAGAAATGAAATCTCCAAGAGGGTACCAGCTACAGTGCACCGCGCCACTGGTGAATCACCCAATATACGCACCCTCGAAACGAAATATGATTTTATATACTATCCTTTTCCGAAGATTTTATTTTATTTTTATAATAATCAAATTTTATACAATATACAATTTTATCTTTTTCAAAGATAATTTTCTTTTTATCAGGATCAATTTTATATCAATGAAATTTCTGGAAGAAAACACGGTAATAATTTTCATGAAGAAAATCCTCCAAGTTGTCGTATTCCAATTCAAATATTTCATGAATAATAATTGATTTCAGGGTCTTCACAGTTACAAGTCAAGGATTTTTACATTTCAAGGAGAAAAATATTTTCCAATCACGATAATGGACAATTGTACAATTCATGTGAAGTACTCGATCGATGAATTAGTTTAAATATTTCATGAGCTCAAATGGATGTTAGAAAAGATTGAAAGTGAAAATTAATTTCGAACGTTATTCATTATAGGAGATTATAAAATGAAAAACTGTCACTGGTGGCGGAACGAATAATAATGTTCCGTAACGTACTTGGATCTACCTCTTCCCTCTGTATTGAATTAATGGAATTGTTTGTATTATATGGAATATCCTCAGAATGGTGTTTGGACAGCCAATTTTGCAAAAAAGGAGCTATCTGACGTAGTAGTTTCTGCTTTTTCATTTGCTTGTGATCCCTTAACGGATTCTCATTTCTGTGAAAATTGGATCATTCATTTTTGGCGTCCAAGGAACTTAACCCAACAACTTTCAAGTGGTAGCGCCTATCATATCTCTTCCGCTTAGAGTGGGTGCATTTCTCTAATAATTCAATCATTGAAATGTCTGGGTCCAAGGAATCTAAGCCGAGTGCACACAAAGCGCTTGAAGAAGTTTTCAGTTCAAATAAACTTCTTCGAGGAAAGATGCAAAATTAGGGTTTCTTCAAGTCATGCAACTTGAGAATTTCTCGAAAAGCTTGACTTGACTTGAAATTCAAGCTTTTGAAAGATCAAATGTTTGGCTTTACTCGTTTTCGCAACCCAAAAGTTCGACATGACATGAAACTTTTCATGCTGTTTTAAAGCTTGATACCTAAAGTTAAGTTCACTTGCTAATCGCTTGTTGCCGTACCCATACAGGTGCAGTAGAAGTGGGAAGTATCTCTTGCCTTACAGAATTTTTTAATTTGCTGTGACTCACTAGAATTTCAAAACTTAGTACGTTCGTTCTATTCAATTCGTTTCGCAGCGCAACAAGTAAATATCGAAAACTCCGTGGGGTACTTTGGATAATTTAAAGGAAAAAGGAAGGAAATCAACGAGAATTCATTTTAGAGATGTAGATAACTGCCTTATTCAACAACAACACTCAACAGAATATTGATGTTGCCTACAACCTAAATTTTTTTTTCTTTTCTTATGCGCGCTTCCCAGGAATAGGCGAACCTGTTACACCACATGAGTGGGCGCCTAGGAAGAATTGAAGTGTCTGTTTACTCGCTTCTTGAAGAGGGTCAAATTATAGGATGTTGGGAAGATGATGGACGGAAACGAGTTCCACAGCTCACCGGCCCTGTAAACAAAGGAATTCTTATAAGGAAAGGTTAGAGGGGTCACTAAATGTACCGCCATATGATGAGAACTCCTTGCCAGTCAAAAAATATGATTTTTTTCCCGGAATGAGGTCTTTCAGCTTCTTGGAGCATCTTCCGTGGAAGTATCTGTAAAACAGAAAAAGGTCAGCAACTTGTCTTCTGAGAGCCAGCGGTTTGAGATCGCGGGTGATCTCCGGGTGGTCGATGAGGCACACAGCCCGTTTTTGCACACCATCCAACATCTGCAACGAATGTTTGGGTGCAGATCCCCATACATGGGAACAATATTCCAAAGCAGGTCGAATCTGGGCCTTATATAGAAGCAGTTGCCTGCGTCTTGCTCGCGTTGAAGCTCACCAGGTTCAACTGACCCCACTCAGATATCCTCTGTAAGTCAGAGTTTAAGTTATCAATTTGTTGACATCTCTGACGCTGAGATTTCGCAGCTGTAATCGACCACATACTACTGAATGACGAAAACAGGATACAATCGTCTGCAAAACCGAAGATCTTGTTCTCTATAGATGACAGAAGATCGTTTATCTGTGACAGAAACAAGGTTGCCGAAAGAAAGGATCCCTGAGGTACTCCTGCTTGCAACCGGAAACAATCAGATGTTATACCGTCGACCATAATTTGTATTGATCTATTCGGAAGAAAGCTTCTTATCCAACCCCGCAATTTTTCGGGAAGCCCATATGCAGCAAGTTTATTCAACAAGGCTGCATGCAAAATCCTATCAAAGGCTTCAGAGATGTCGAGAGCTATCGCTCTAGATTCCCCTACTTTTCCATCGTTGATGTACAAACATGAGTGACGTAGGCGAGCAAATCTTCTGTCGATCTCTGCCTGCGAAAACCATACTGACGGTCGTTAATAATTCCCTGCAACTCAAGATATTTGATGAGTTCATCGTTTATGACTCTCCCCATCATTTCGGACATAATGAGAAGAAGTGCACCAGGGCGGTAGTTTTGGGGTAAGTTTTTTACTTTTTTCAGGATCGGTTGAATTCTCACTATTTTCCAGCTGCTCGGAAAGGTCTCATAAGAAATCTGAAACAGACAGTTAAGAATGGGTGCCAGTTCGAGAGCACACTTTCTCAGGACGATTGGCGGTATTTCGTCTAGTCCAGTTGCCTTCTTGCAGTTCAGATGCTCGAGAGCCAGTCTCACAGTGCAAACTCTGAACTTGATTTCTGCCATGGAAGAATTTGTAGGTGGATGTTCGGTGATATTGCGTTAGATGAATCTAACACAGAGTTCTTTGAGAACGAGAGAGCAAAGAGATCAGCTTTCTCTTTCGGAGATTTGCAGAAACTGGGACTGACAGTCTTTGCCATAGACCAGAACTGTCTAGGCCCACTTGTCTGTTCAAGGAGTTTATTAGATACCCCTTCGTTGAAATTGGCCTTTGCTCTTGCAATTGTTAGATTGCACACGTTCCGCATTCGTAGGAAAGTTGTTCTTGTTTCCTCTGTTGTATTGATCTTCTATGACTTTTAAGCTCTGTTCTTGGCTGCAGAGGCTCTTTCGCAGTCTTTGTTGCACCATGGCTTTTGTGCTGTTGTTCTTTTCATGGAATGAGAGATGTGGGGATAGTTTCCTGCATGAAACATTTCTGCAACAGATTCAGTGCACACATTGATGTCAGGATCTGGAAGGTAAACATCACTGAGTGGAAAGCACTAAAAAAATTCGCGCAGCTCATCCCAGTTAGCACAGTTATAGTGCCAAACGCGTCTGGGTGGCTTAGGTCCTTGGTTTAGCGGCAGCACAATGGTTCCAGTAGCAGATATAAGGTTGTGGTCTGAGTTGCCTACCAGGGCTGAGTCCTCCACTCCGAAATCATCTAGATCTGAAATCGAAAAAAGAACCAAGGTGTTCGGGAACTCGGTTGGGTGTTCAGGTATTCCTGTCAGTTCGTCGACTAGTTTCCTCAGATTATGGCTGATTGCGAAAGTTCCAGCCTGTCTTCGTGTTTCATTTGTTCTATTGGAGTGGTGGAGCCAGTTGGTGTTGTTAACGTTGAAGTCATCTAGTAAAATGATCTCAGCTGCCGAATGATGTGTCTGAATTCAATCCACCTTATCACCTAGATACTGAAACAGTCTAAGAAACGAATATCGTTTGGCGAGCGATATAGACTGCAAACAGATTTTGAACCACTCAAGGTCGAAAGCGTCGTCCTCCATCGTGTCCTCTCTCTGGCATGCAACATCCGATCTGGCGAAAACCCAAAGGCCCCCTTCAAACCTAAACCTCGTATGTAACTCATACCCATTAAAACGTACATACGTTGTGTCGGTTGTTGTCTTTATTTGGGTTTCGATTAGGGCCAACACATGGGATTGTGCGTTTCGCAGGTGCTGGTGGACTGCATCGACATTCACATTTTTGTGCCTCAGTTTGCAAGAGTTTGCTTTTTTTTTCTAGAACGTGAATGAGTGAATTCTCCAGAGGAATGCTCGACTTATCCGCATCATGAGCCCCTCGAAGCATTCTCTCCTCTCCCCCCCGGAGATCAGAATGGGAGACTATTCTAACTTCGGATGATTTTATCACAGAAGAGCTCGTCATGCTTCGTTGCCAATCCTTCCCACCCTGGAAACCGGACCATCCGCCAGATCCCGAAACTTAGTCACACAGGTGACCAATTCACGGGACCTATAGCTGGATGTGGTGTTATCACACCAGACGACAGGGGTGAGGCCGCCTGCCGCCTCTATATAATATAGAAAATTCTTTCAGATATTTTAGGTATAATTAGTTAAAAACGCAGAATTCCTGGACACTTATTGGAATTTGGAGGAAGGGTTTGGCATGCTGACCTTATGCGTGACCGGAACTTGCTAGAGTCTGTACAACGACGCGCTAGAAGAACTGGCTACGGCAACATTATACCATCATACAATGACAGATTTAGACTCCTGGGAATGGACAGTGTTGAGGATAGACTTGTGAGAGGTGACCTAATTTTTGTGTATAGAGTACTGTGCGGAGATTTTAAATAAATGTTCACACTTAACACAGATCAGCATCTTCGAGAGCATTCTCATAAATTGAAGAATGAAAAGTTTCACACAAGAGTTCGGCAAAATTTTCCAGTGAATCGAGTTTTCGACAAGTAGAATTAAAAAGATTGAGTAAAGGAGAAGGATTTAGATCTAATTGACTATTAAGTAACTTACCTGAATTCTTTCCGATAATTCAATCAGAAATCTTTCAGCTTTTAGAAATTTGTTAAGCACAAAATTATTTCAACTTTAATGGAGTATTATATAATAGTAAAAAAGGTTTAACCATGGGTAATCCTCTGAGCCCTCTACTCGCTGAAATTTTCATGGATAATATTGAAAAAACTATCCAAGAACATCCGTATTCCAACACTTTATTTATTGGTTTAGATATGTCGACGATATCATTTGTTGTTTCACTGGCACAAACAAACAATTAAAGTCATTCAAAACATTCATTAACAAAATTCACGATAATATTAAATTCACGTTAGAGATAGAAACAGAAAACTCCATTAACTTTCTGGATTTAACTATTACTGAAATTAACGGCAAACATGATTTTTCTATTTTTCATAAGCCATCGCATACAGATATTACTATTCGCAGCTCATCTATACATCCTTATCCACATAAATTAGCAGCTCACAATAGTATGGTACATAGACTCATTAATATCTCAATGTCACAAAATAGTTTCATAAAAGAGGTAAATATAATTAAACAAATAGCAGTCAATAACGGTTACAGTCCAAGTATGATTGAGAACATGAATCACGCAAAAATTTCAAAAAGCAATCCAGGAAGTATTTCCAAGTATAAAAAATTGTAACACAAAATACAACAGCTTAACTTATATTGGTAATCCTAGTCTAAAATTAAAATCATTCCTCTCGCATTATAATTTCAATATAGCATTCCGAACTGATAATTCTTTAGGCCGACATATCAAAAACTGCAAATCTAAAATTGATAAAGGTAATAAATCCGGTATTTATAAACTGTCTTGCGGAGATTGTAATAAAATTTATATTGGTAGAACTTCAGATTATCCGAGCACAAACGTAGTTTTAATCATCATAAATCAGATTCCCATCATTCTAATCACTTACTCGAAGGAAACCATAACTTCAATGATAATTTCAAAATTTTACACAATGAAATTAATAGACCAAAACTTAATCTATTGGAAATTTTAGAGATTTACAAAGAAAATAATTCAGGTGAGTTACTTAATAGTCAATTAGATCTAAATCCTTCTCCTTTACTCAATCTTTTCAATTTATAAAGTAAGCAACCCCGATGGGTTTTCCAACATACCCCTTGTACTTGTACCTATTGTAATATTAAGTAGGAAATAAGACTTATATATAAGGAATAACTCTGTTCATTAGTTTGTATGCTGTGTAACCATGCTGTGTCTTCTGCCAAGGAGAACACAGGGCGACATATCTTGGTTTCCCTAAGGCACCAAGAGCTACGCGCGTGGTTCCAAAAACCACAAGAGCACCAACGTAGCACCAGAGCAAACGGCCAGTGCCACCTCAGAAGGAAACGCCCCCTCAACCATCTAGGAGCACAATTCAACGCCCAGTGACCAGCTACGCACGAGCTGTGAAATCAAATGGCAATGACTTAACTGCAGCGGTCACTGCAATTCTTCTTTCGCAACTGAGCCAACTTGTCACGGCTGCAGTGTCTCAGTTCTCAGTAAAGAACTAAAAAAAGACCCCAAAAAAATAACCCCCACAACTCTCCGTACCGTCACATGGAATGCAAACGGCTTCTTTTCGAGACGCACCGAATTCGAAGATTTCTTATCCCGTTCCTCAATAGATGTAGCTTGTGTTATGAAAACGCATTTGAAACCAAGTCAAAAAATTTTTATCAAAAGTTACCGTATTAACCGTCAAGACCATCCCGACGTACCGCCCATGGAAGCGTCCCGATATTCATAAAGAATACTATCCGACATCAACCCCACAAAGTTGATGGCGGAAAGTTGGAAGTAATTGGCTTCGACGATAAGAGACCGTTTGCTAACCTATTCGACGATCGCACCCCCACTATAGTAGCTGGAGATCTGAACGCTCGTAACACCTCATGGAACTGTACCTCAAATAATATGTCTAGTCGCTCTCTCCTCGCCTGGAGCCTTTCTCAAAATCTAACGATCGATGCCTCCCTTCAACAAACGCACGTTCCTGGTGATCATCTGAAATCACCTAGTGTATTTGACTTATTCGTCACTAAAAATGTGGACACACATACCTCGGTATGAACCGTATCAGATTTATCATCGGACCATAATCCAGTGTTTATGGAACTAAACACCTGTTTCAGTCACGATTCAAAATAGATTGGCTCACAATCAAGTTCTATCTTGAATAACCACTGCCAAGCATTTTCAGTACCGGTAAACCGAACTCTGATATCGATAACATGATAAAAAATTTCACGAAGCATATCACTGATGCTACGTCAACAGATACCATCTGATGACATGATAAAGCAAAAAAAATCGTATACGTACCAATTGGCAACGAACACGCGATCCAGACATTAAATCTCTTCTAAATAGTCAGCAACGCGAGATCAGAGATCGGTTCACCAAAATCCGTAACGATAACTTTCGAAATTTTATCGCTGAAGCAAATGACCATTTCAAGAGCGTCTGGAAAGTCATTAAGAAACTTAAAAATTTCAAGTCAACTCCTCTGAAATCCGGGGGTCTCACCTTCACTTCAGACCCAGAAAAAGCGGATATTTCCGCCAAGTCACTACAGAACCAATGCTCTCCGTTTCCAAGTTTCCCTAATTTCCAAGAGTTCCACGACAGTGTTACGAGTACAGTTCGTCAATACCAGCAAGTCGCCCCAGACTTCATTCCACCAACGACGGACGAAATCTCATCTATCCTCAATTCCCTGAAACCGAAGAAAGCCCCTGGTATAGATGGCATACCGAATGAAATCCTCAAAATCCTACCTCAAAAGTACATAAAATACCTCAACGCTATTATCAACTCTATCTTAAGACATCAATCAATTTCCCAAACATCTGGAAAAAAGCGTTGGTTGTATGTTTACCTAAGTCCGGTAAACCACTCAGCTCTTCTTCGAGCTACAGGCCTATCTCGCTGTTACCTTCCATCAGGAAAATCTTAGAAAAGATCATATTAGCTCGAATAAACTCCCACATCGAGAGCAACTCCATAATCCCAAATTTTCAATATGGGTTTCGAAAAAATCACGGCACTGGACACCAGCTCCTTCGTGTCGGCGAGTATCTCACTGATTGCCACAACAAGCGTTGCTACACTTCAATGCTTTTGTTCGATGGCAAGCAGGTGTTTGACCGCGTCAGGCACGACGGACTCTCATATAAAATGATTATATTCAGATTCCCCGCATACCTCACGAATATTATACGTTCGTTTCTAACGAACAGGTCCATCTCTGTCCGTGTTGGTAACAGCATATCATGCCCAAGAACTATTTCAGCCGGCATCCCTCAAGGGTCTGTACTTTCACCCACATTATTCAATATTTTTTCGTCGGATATTCCATCCGACCCGAACATTCTTACAGCTTTATATGCAGACGACATTGCCCTTCTATCGTGCATCAAAACAATTATTCATAGTAGCTCACGGATCCAAAATCATCTGCCTAATCTCCTGGAATGGTATTCCAAGTGGCACCTCCAGATTAACGAATCCAAGCCTGAAGCTACCTTCTTCTCTAAAAGAATGAGGACACCCCCCAACTTCAAAGTCTATAGTTCTAATATTCCATGGAAACGCTCAGTGAAATATCTTGGTGTTCACCTCGACAAACGGCTCGCATGGAACAAACAAATATCCGCTGTCCGAAATAAAGCCCCAGCTGCCTTTCTCCAACTCCAACCTTTCTTCCGGAATACGAAAGTGAACCACAGAACCAAACTTCTGACCTCTGATGCAATTATCCGCAGTATATTCACATATGCTATTACAATCTACGACACAGCTCCGAAGAAACGTTTCCAAAGATTAGAATCCACATATTTCAAGCTGCTGCGAGCATCGCTCGCCATTCCATGGTACGTTCGAAACTCCGACGTACTGAAAGACTTCGGTATGTCATCTCTTACCGAAATTACTCTCAAATTGGCTCGCAACCTTCGAGCAAACATAACAGGTCATGAGAACCCTACAGTCTCTACACTATCAAACTATAAACCAAAGCGGTATGATATCATCAGAAGACCGTCTTCCCTGGTAACTGATTAGGTCCTCTGTCCGCGAAAGCGTATTTGACTTAGGTCAATCTCCCCTTCTTCTGTCTTTTTCTCTATGCATGGATACTATAGCCTATGGGCTGGATCTCCAAGAGGAGGTTTTTAGTCGGTGAAAATCCGACATTGGCCTCGTTCCCGGGGTGCATCTTTTCCTCCTCTTTGTCTAAAAAAATAAAACATTAGTTTGTATCTATCTGATGAAGCCACAGTGAAAATCTAAATACTTTAGTTTTATTTCATTGAAAATACCTGTTTGTCTTTGAATTAGATAAATGATTGAAAAACAACATGGAAAACACCTTTAAGAAAGAAAGAAGTATTCGGGATTACATTTTCACTATTGACCAGCAAATAGAGAAGAACAGACGGTCATAGTTTTGTTAATATAGTGAAAATCTAAATACTTTAGTTTTATTGATATATATATATATATATATATATATATATATATATATATATATATATATATATATATATATATATATATATATATATCGATTTTCATCAAGTAACGACTTCCTCGATCAAAGTAGAATTACCTTCCAGCTTTAACTGTACACTCACCTTCTATTGACCAGCAAATAGAGAAGAACAGACGGTCATAGTTTTGTTAATATAGTGAAAATCTAAATACTTTAGTTTTATTGATATATATATATATATATATATATATATATATATATATATATATATATATATATATATATATATATATATATATATATATATATCGATTTTCATCAAGTAACGACTTCCTCGATCAAAGTAGAATTACCTTCCAGCTTTAACTGTACACTCACCTTCTATGACCACGTTCAAGCAACCACTTTGTATCTAACATCTTGAGCTTCAGTTTGTAATATTTTCGTATTCTATTGTTTTGGTTTATCACCCAATTTTTCAATAATTAAACAATCAATTCGCATTGTTATATTCAGTCTCTATTTGTTATATTTTGCTATTCCAACATTTTAGTGCTTCCTTGTATTTCCAATTACTTTTATGGAATTTATTCTTTATTATCTTCATTCATGTAACCATGTTATTTATTTAATTCTCAAGTGGGCTTTATAGAAATTCTTCGCCCATATTACAATGTTATAATGATAATAATAATAATACATTTATGTGCTGAATAAGTTCCAGGAGAAAAAGTCCAAATACACTGACCTTGCTATTGAGATCAAGCAGATGTGGCACCTCGAGAAAATAGATATTGCTCCTGTCATCGTATCCTCGACTGGGTTAATACCCAAAACTTTGCATGATAGTCTTAAGAAATTAGAATTGCATAAGAATACCTATATAGAAATGCAAAAAGCTGTAATTCTTAATACATGTACGATAGTTAGGAAATTTATGTCAAGTATATTGTAATCGAGCCTATTCCCTTTGATTGCTGAATCTGGGAAAGGTAAATTATATCCAGCTAACAGCTGAGATAGTGCATAAGTCCACGATAATAAATAATTTATGTAATGTCGTCACCTAGCGGCTAGAAGTGCGAAATTCTATAAAACCCTTTCACGGAATGACTGAATCCCCGAGAATCGAGATTGAACGGTGATTCCCCGTGACTCGTATATAAAAAGAAATGCTTTCCTCTTCTCACTCCATTGCTTATGAATAGACTGTAACTGTTATACCATTGAAATATATACCAATGCTTTCTGGACGTTCAGCAGAGCGGTGCTGCTAGCACTTCTGGAAGCATTGCAAGTTGGCAAAATCTTCAAAAAAAAGGTAGAACAAGAGTTTTCTTACATACAGACTGTCCATTTTCTTTCAAAAAAAATTAAAATGTTTTTTGTTGTCAATTTTTTATATTTGTATTTAATGATCAGAAGCCTAGATGATGAACGCCTATAATTCTAAAAATTGTCATAAAAAAGGTTACTGAAAATTTATAACTGTTCTCGAACTGAAACTGCGAGATGAATTCCTTTTTAAAGTAAATGTGTACTGCAGTTTTTCTAATATAAGAGGAGAACTTTGTTTCAAACAAGCTGTTCTAGTTATTATACTGATGAACAAGAATTTCATCGAAATTTAAAGTCTCTTCTGAAAAATATTAATCCCTTATACCTATAAAGTGGAAATTAAATTGAAGAACATTTTATTGAGTACTTCAACTGACAAAAATCTCGGACAGGTCAATTCTGGTTCTACAAAGAGTTTCATCAGATACGTGTTATTCAAAATAACCCATTTTTTTTCGAGCAATGAGCAATGTCGCAATTCTTTTCGTTGAATGATTCACGATTCCGTAAAAATTTTCTGTTTTCATTTTCAACACCGTACAGTGATGCACACGCCTGTACCATACTAAGTATTCGCTGCGTACTATTACCAAGACTCGAAACAGAATGAGTCACAAATCAGTTAGGACGTTGATGTGTCTTAACTTTTGGTTCAAAAACAGCGGACTATCCACTATCTGATGAAGAGGGAATGTAGTTAAGCTTATTCTTTTTCATTTTGACTTGAATCTCAATGTATGTTAGGTTAGATTTCAGTTGGTTTTTATTTTCACAGAAGTTTATTTCAGATGTTCTATGAAAAAATGATTTATATTGTTTTTGTGATGCTATGAATGTGTTTTATTTGGAAATATTCATTTCGTTCTCACTGTTGTTCTTGTTCTGTACTTTCTTCAACAACTTTATGAACTCTTTCCATATTCTTACCTTTCATTGAAATATTTTCCAATCAAATGTTCAGTATTATTTGTCAAAATCTTCAAAAAAGGAAGAACAAGTGTTTCTTTCCATTCTGAACTTTTTCCTTCCAAAAACCTTATTATCTCGATATTACATACAGAGTGTCCATTTTCTTTCCCAAAAAAATTAAAATGTTTTTTCAAAGATCATATTAAATTTTGAGTGTTGAAGGTGTTTTTGTGGTCATTTTTTATATTTGTATTTAATGATCAGAAGCCTAAAAGATGAACGCCAATAATTCTGAAAATTATCATAGCAAAAGCTTACTGACAATTTATAACTGTTCTCGAACTGAAACTGTGAGATGAATTCCTTTTTTAAGTGAATATGTATTGCAGTTTTTTAATATAAAAGGAGAACTTTGTTTCAAACGAGAGTTTCTAGTTATTATACTGATGAAGAAGAATTTCATCGAAATTTTAAGTCTGTTCTGAAAAATATTAATCCCTTATACCTATAAAGTGGAAATTAAATTGAAAAACATTTTATTGAGTACTTCAACTGACAAAAATCTCGGACAGGTCAATTCTGGTTCTACAAAGAGTTTCATCTTGAAGTGTTATTCAAAATAAATAGTAAAAAACAAACAAGTACTGTGTTTTAAGGAATTTTACTCAATAATTGCGATTCGTCACGCGTTTCACTACACCGTAGCTTCTTCAGACGAATGAATGTACAGACAATAAATGAGAATATAAATATAAATGTTCTCGAGTAATTAATTATTGGGTTGCTTCTTCTTAAGTGGTTATTTATGACAGGTATATCTAATAAAATTAAGGAAAAGATTGCTCCCCCAAGAGATTCAATAGAGGTGAAGGGCTTAAATCGACTTGTTCATTGATGAGTTTACCTGAGTGTTTGTATTTATTTATTTCTAAAGTTTCCCAAAGAGCTAACTTCCAATATTTATTATCTGTATGCAAAATTTCAAACTGTGGGTCGAAAGAGTGATTATTTTCTAAGAGATGATTCGCGTAATTTGAATCTGATTTTTATTTGAAAACTGCGTTTATGTTCCGATATTCTAATATTAAAATTTCTATGTGTTCTACCAATGTGGAGATTACCACAGTCATTGCAATTCAATCTATAAACACCTGATTTATTGTTTTTACCTGATTTGGCTTTATTATTTTTATATATATGCCTAAGTTATTATTAGTTTGGAAAGCTATGTTGAAATTACTGCTACTCAAGAATGATTTCAGTTTCTCACTTACTCATATACCTGTCATAAATAACCACTTAAGAAGAAGCAACCGAATAATTAATTACTCGAGAACATTTATATTTATATTCTCATTTATTGTCTGTACATTCATTCGTCTGAAGAAGCTACGGTGTAGTGAAACGCGTTACGAATCGCAATTATTGAGTAAAATTCCTTAAAACACAGTACTTGTTTGTTTTTTACTATTGATAATGGAATTTTACCAAGGAAAAGCCTCCCAAATTCAAATGTTATTCAAAATACCCCATTTTTTTTCGAGCAATGAGCAATGTCGCAATTCTATTTGTTGAATGATTCACGATTCCGTAAATATTTTCAGTTTTTTTTTCTCAACACCGTGAGTACAATGATGCACACGCCTGTATCATACTAACTATTCGCTGCGTACTATTACCAAGACTCGAAACAGATGGAGTCACAAATCAGTTACGACGTTGATGTGTCTTAACTTTTGGTTCAAAAACAGCGGACTATCAACTATTTGATGAAGAGGGAATGTAGTTAAGCTTATTCTTTCTCATTTTGACTTGAATTTCAATGTAGGTGTTTCCATAAGTTTCACAGGTGTTTCATCCAGTTGTTTTTATTTTCACAGAAGTTTATTTCAGATGTTCTATGAAAAAATTATTTATGTTGTTTTTGTGATGCTATGGATGTGTTTTATTTGGAAATATTCGTTTCGTCCTCACTGTTGTTCTTGTTCTGTTCTTTCTACAACAACTTTATGAATTCTTTCCATATTCTTACCTTTCATTGAAATATTTCCCGATCAAATATTCAGTATTATTTGAACCTTTATTCTCGCCGTTAGTCAATATAATAAGTTCAATGTTTTATTGCAATAGTGTTCTAATTGAAGTTTTCAAGTTTTGTGATTTCAGAAGTTTGAATTTTCCAACTTTTGGGAAAAAAAGCTTTACTTGAGTTGACTTGATTTCAAGTCACGTCTGACCTGCAAAAAAAAGTAAGTTTTAAATCAAATTCTAGCTGACTAATTGACAGTTGGAACTACGATAATTTATAGGCATTTTCGAATGTTTGGTAGTCCCTTTTCCGATGGCGCTCCTTCATTTTTCATAACTTGATTACGTTTCATCAAACTTGTCACATTTTTATGATAAAATTATCTATTCTAGAAAAATAAATGGCTGTTTTCAGCAAATTCTGACGTAAAATATCTTTCTCGGTGAATTATATTTGCCTGTAGTAGATTTGTTTTACCATTATTTTCGTGTACCAGGTATGTAAATATGAAACCGGAATTTCCTCATAGATGGCCCTATCTGTCGATTTGGTTACCACAGACCGCGTTATGTCTTCTTCTTCTTCTTTTTCAGCCCTTCTCTGTCCACTCCTGAACATAGGCCTCCCCTTCTAGCTTCCATCTCTCTCTGTCCTGTGCTATATTATACCATCCTCTTCCTACTTTTTCCTTTATGTCATTCAGCCACCTTCTCTGGGGGCGCCCCACTCCCCTTTTGCATAAGCGTGGTCTCCATTGAGTTATTCGCTCAGTCCATTTTACATCCTGTTGTCTTGCTACATGTCCAACCCATCTCCACTTCAATGCAGCTATTCTCGTGATTACGTCCTCTACGCCTGTTCTCCTTTTTATTTCTTCATTACGTATGTGATCCCGCAGGCTCACTCCAAGCATAGTTCTTTCAATTGCGCGTTGTGTGGTTCTAAGTTTGTTAGCAGATCTTATTGTGAGAGTCATGGTTTCCATGCCATACGTTAACACTGGGAGAACGCACATATTAAAAACTTTTCTTTTGAGGTTAATGGGGATTTGTTTGTTTTTCAAGACAAATTCTAGTTTTCCAACAGCAGCCCAAGTCATTCTTATTCTTCTTTACAATTCTGTAGTTTGATTGTCTTTACCTATCTTTATAGTGTGTCCAAGGTATAGATATTCATTCACTTTCTCTATAACATTGCCGTCGACTTCCAATATTGCGTCCTCCGTTGTCATTATTTTAGTTTTTGTCAGATTCGTTTCCAATCCTACTTCTTCCGATGTTCTTTTGAGTTCTAGCATCATTTCGTGGAGTTGTTCTAGGTTATCGCTTATTAGAACTATATCATCTGCAAACCGGAGATGGTTCAGGAATTTTCCATCCACATTTATACCTTTTCTATCCCATTCCAACTTCTTAAACACGTCCTCCATTGCTAGTGTGAACAATTTTGGCGATATCACATCGCCTTGTCTCACGCCCCTATTTATCGGGATTTTTTGGTTTGTATGTCATCGTCTAGTCGCTCGTTCATATATATTCTGTAGGATGTTTCTATATCTCGAATCTATTCTAGCATTATCGAGGGCTTGAAATACTGCCCACAGTTCTATAGAATCGAAGGCTTTGTTATAGTCTACAAAGGCTAGGTGTATTGGCACTTTGTATTCGTGACATTTTTCAATAAGTGTACAAAGAGTTTGTAGGTGTTCTGTTGTGCTATATCCTCTGCGAAACCCTGCTTGTTCTGCCGGTTGATAGCTGTCAAATTTGTTTGTCAATCTGTTTGTGATAATTTTTGATAACAATTTATAAGGGTGTGGTAAAAGGCTAATAGGTCGGTAATTATCTATCTTAAATTTGTCACCTTTTAGTACAACAACACAACGTGTGCATTGTTCCATCCTTCCGGAACACTACCTTCTGTTAGGCATTTATTTAGTAATATTTTTATTGCTTCCAAAGTGACCTGTCCTCCCAATTTTAGCATTTCGCTTGTAATGTTATCTTCGCCTGGTGCCCGGCCGTTTTTCATCTGGTTGAGGGCTAGTTGTATTTCATCAATGTTAATCTCAGGCATGTCCTCGGAACCGACATTTGTTATGTTACTAAGATTCGTTGTTTCAGGTTTGGGTTTCTTAGACAAATACAGGTCAGTATAGAAGCCTTCAACAATCTGTATTATCTCCGTTTTTTCATATTTTATTTCACCTTGGTTGTTTTTCAATTGATGTATTCTGGGTCTACCGGCGTTAGTAATTCTCTTTAAGACTTTCATGTTACTGTTTTCTATGACTTGTTGTATATAGTCTGTGTTGTAATTTCGTATGTCTTCTCTAGTCTTTCGTCTTATAGCCCTGTTCAGTTCCCTGTATTCTGGATTAAATCTATCCATTACTTTCCTTTCTTCCATTAACCTTAGCGTGCCTTGGCTTAATATTTTAGGTTTTGTTCTTTCCCTGTAGCATATGGTCTTTGTTGCCACTTGTATGTCTTCCGTTATCTTTCTTTCAAGACTGTTAATGTCTAGTCGAGTTGAGTTTTCTTCAGGTGTTAGTTTTTTGCTTAGTTCTGATTGATATTGAACAATATTTTGCTTTAGGTCTTCATTTGTTGGCAAGCGTTTTGGACGTATCATCTTGTTTCTTTCTTTTTTGGCCACGATTTCTATTTTTGCTCTTAATAACCTATGGTCACTGTCGACTTTATTAATAAATTTATTGATAACTGCTACGTCTTTTACAATATGTTTTTTATTCGTTAGTATGTAATCGATCTCATTCCTAGTATTCCCGTCCGGGCTCTGCCATGTCCATCGCCGCTGTCTTTGTTTCTGGAAGAAAGTGTTCATACAGTATAGGTTTTGACTTTGATTGTAGTCTAACAATCTTTCTCCTCGTTCGTTGATCGTGCCCAATCCATGTTTTCCTCTATTCGGTAGGTTATTTATTTTAGCATCGCCTACTTTTGCATTAAAGTCACCTATTATTAGAGTGAAGTGGGCTTTTTCATCCTTCTGAGCCATTGAGATATCTTCATAAAAACTCTCTATTTCCTCATCCTCTGCGGTCGAAGTAGGGGCATATACTTGGATTACTTGAAGTTTGTAACGTTGTGATATCTTTATAGTTATGTATATTACCCTGTTAGAAATTGATCTCATTTTAATCACTTTGTGTGTAAGCCGTTTATTTACTAGGATTGCAACACCTCCAACATGTGCGTTGTTTTCTGTATTTCGTTGGTACATTAGATATCCTGACTTGAGTGTGGTGCACTTTTCACCTGGTAAACGAGTTTCACATAGACCCAGGATGTCCCATTTGATGTGTTGAAGTTCTTCTTCTAGCTCGACTAAACGATCCTCTGATTTTAAGGTTCTGATGTTAAATGTGGCGACATTAAGAGAAGTTTTTGATGGTCGACTGGTATTCGTAGATTGTTTAAGCGAATGTTCGCCTCCCCCAGAATCCATGAGGCTGATCTGCTGAGAGGTGTAGGATTGTGGGCTAGGTGCCCTACCCACCTGGGGTACAGTTCCATACGTTTTAATATTCGCCATTTTAGGTGTATAACCGCATTATGTGCACCATTTTATTGCTTTGACATCAAACAAAGATTTTCAACTCATAACAGTACCCGTTTCATACAACAGCATAGTGTGTAATAAGGCCGGCCACTCACGTGCAGGTAAAACTGTCAGTTTCAACTGTACAGTCATAATTGACTGTTAAAACTGCGAACTGAGATGTACACACACGTTCAGTATAATCCTTCCTAATCATGGATTTGAAGGAGCTGGATAATGTTCCGTCCTCGGTTTACTTTTTGTAATTTTAAGATAATAGAAAATAACAAAAGCAAAAATAGTGGTGCAAAAAGTGGTTACTAAAACGAAATCTATCTTCCCACATCAGTTTATTGAAAGAGTAAAGTGAAGAACTACTAAATTTTCTCAACTATTTGCGCATGACTCTAACAGTGTACCAAAAATTGCTTGAGTTGGTTTCCCCTTCGATTATGAAGAAAAAATCCAAATAATGAATAAATTCTATACATTAATCAATTATTATAGTTTTGTGTCATGATTTTAACGATTAACCATTGAGATACCCGTATTGATTTCGAGGCACTCGCTAAAACTCGTGTAGTAGAGTTCATACTCGTGTCTTCATGATAATCATTGAATGATCGTTGTTTAAAAAACTATTTCTTACCTCGTCAGTTTCACTCGAGGTGTCTTGATCTTGTAGGAAATAAAACTTCTTTGATGCTTCAACTTTCTTTCGTTCCTTGCGAACGTTAATTTTTGCCACAACAGACTTCTTTGTTGCACTATATTTAAGTTCTTCTAACTTTTCAACTAACTTATTGTAGGCAGCATCTGTCTTGGTGCGGTGATGGGATTCGAAGGCTTTAACTTGCCATAGACAACAGATTGATAAATGGAAATGAAATCTACCATCACTTGATTTTGTTTACGCGACATCTTTACGACGACTCAGAACAACAAGCAGAAAGGAAACACGACTATAAAGTTCAATCGAATATTAAGCATTTCCAAACAAACGAAATTGAAAACAAAACTGGTTTATTTACAGTAGAAAAACAAATTGAACTAAGAACTGTGCATTTCTACCCCACACATGCTCAGTTTAGGTGGTTTTTTCAGTTAAAAATATTAAAATTTTTTTTGTCTCAGTTAAACTGTACACAGGGGTTGAACTGAGACTGAAATACTCACACATGTACAGTTTCAACTCTCATTTATGACTGTACACCTGAAAATGAGAGTTATAACTGCACGTGAGTGGCCGGCCTAATAGCGTTAACCATGTCGAGTTTTTTGCCTGGAAACTACTATTTGCGGAGAGCATTGGTTTTCTGTTATCATTTGAAGATAACTGCTGTCGAATCGCATCGTATGCTTGTCAAAGCTCACAGTGGGCATGCTCTTGGTAAATCACAGTGCTTTGAGTGGTCTAAAGAATTCAAACATGCAAATTTTGATGTGAGAAACGAAGAACGAGAAAAAAGTTTAAAGACAATGAATTGCAAGCATTGTTGGATGAGGATGATGCTCAATTTTAAAAAGTACTCACCACAGGTATATAAACCTTTGTGAGTACCTATTGGATCTTTATTGTGTGGAAAATTCGATGTTATTTTATAAACCAGAATTAAATTGAGACGGAAAGTGTTTGAACAATAGGTTGTAATCATATGCAATAAAGATATATTATTATTATCGTGGACTTATGCACTATCTCAACTGTTAGCTGGATATAAGTTACCTTTCCCAGATTCAGCAATCAAAGGGAATAGGCTCGATTACAATATATTTGACATAAATTTCCTAACTTTCATACATGTATTAAGAATTACAGCTTTTTGCATTTCTATGAAGGTATTCTTATGCAATTCTAATTTCTTAAGGCTATCATGCAAAGTTTTGGGTATTAACCCAGTCGAGGATACGATGACAGGAACAATATCTATTTTATCCAGGTGCCACATCTGCTTGATCTCAATAGCAAGGTCTGTGTATTTGGACCTTTTCTCCT
Source organism: Cryptolaemus montrouzieri (assembly GCA_013387265.2). Taxonomy (NCBI): domain Eukaryota; kingdom Metazoa; phylum Arthropoda; class Insecta; order Coleoptera; family Coccinellidae; genus Cryptolaemus; species Cryptolaemus montrouzieri. The sequence goes on from JABFTP020000144.1 coordinate 39,551,189, forward strand.
GGAGCTTATTCAGCACGTTGTTATTATTCGGTATGGCGACATCCACCAGCATTGCTGTTCTGGCTCTCTTATCATACACCACTATGTCCGGCCTATTATTCGTCACCATTCTGTCAGTGATAGCAGGCCTATCGTAGTATAATCTGATAGAGCCATTTTCCAATACGGGCGCCGGTTGATACTTGTAATATGGCTGGAAGGTATTCAGAAGTCCGTACTTGTGTGCAAGTTTCTGATGGATAATGTTGCACACTTGATTATGCCTATGAAGATAGTCCGTATTGGCTAGTTGTTCACATCCGGACGTAATATGCTGTATATTCTCCGATCTTATATTGCATTTTCTGCACCTATCTGTTTGTAATGATCCGTCCTTCATAATAAATTTTTTGTAGTTGATTGTAGCGATCACTTGGTCTTGGATTGCCATAAGGAATCCCTCTGTTTCTGCGAATAAGTCTCCCATCATCAACCATTTGTTGGAGGCTTTTTGGTCGATGTGTGGTTGATTAATCTCATACTGATGTCGTCCATGCAATTCCTTTCTTGACCATTGCTCTTGTTTTTCAGTATCTGATAGGAACGGTAGATTTAGCAGGTCATCTCTGGTAGCAAGATTCAGAGGTGTATATCCCTTATAAGCCAACGATACCACTCTATCGAGGTCAGAAGTGAGAGCTTTTGCTGAGAAGAATTCTCTGAGATTTTTTTATCTGTTCGGTGTGTAAATTGACAACATCTATTATTATTATTTATTATCGTGGACTTATGCACTATCTCAGCTGTTAGCTGGATATGATTTACCTTTCCCAGATTCAGCAATCAAAGGGAATAGACTCGATTACAATATACTTGACATAAATTTCCTAACTAGCCTACATGTATTAAGCATTACAGCTTTTTGCATTTCTATATACGTATTCTTATGCAATTCTAATTTCTTAAGGCTATCATGCAAAGTTTTGGGTATTAACCCAGTCGAGGATACGATGACAGGAACAATGTCTATTTTCTCGAGGTGCCACATCTGCTTGATCTCAATAGCAAGGTCTGTGTATTTGGACTTTTTCTCCTGGAACTTATTCAGCACGTTGTTATTATTCGGTATGGTGACATCCACCAGTATTGCTGTTCTGGCTCTCTTATCATACACCACTATGTCCGGCCTATTATTCGTCACCATTCTGTCAGTCATAACAGGCCTATCGTAGTATAATCTGATAGAGTCATTTTCCAATACGGGCGCCGGTTGATACTTGTAATATGGCTGGAAGGTATTCAGAAGTCCGTAATTGTGTGCAAGTTTCTGATGGATAATGTTGCACACTTGATTATGCCTATGAAGATAGTCCGTATTGGCCAGTTGTTCGCATCCGGACGTAATATGCTGTATAGTCTCCGATCTTATATGGCATTTTCTGCACCTATCTGTTTGTAATGTTCCGTCCTTCATAATAAATTTTTTGTAGTTGTTTGTAGCGATCACTTGGTCTTGGATGGCCATAAGGAATCCCCCTGTTTCCGCGAATAATTCTCCATTCATCAACCATTTGTTGGAGGCTTCTTTGTCGATGTGTGGTTGATTAATCTCATGGTGATGTCGTCCATGCAATTCCTTTCTTGACTATTGCTCTTGTTTTTCAGTATCTGATAGGAATGGTAGATTCAGCAGGTCATCTCTGGTAGCAAGATTTTATTATTATTTATTTTCTTGGACTTATGCACTATCTTCACTATCTCAGCTGTTAGCTGGATATAATTTACCTTTCCCAGATTCATCAATCAAAGGGAATAGGCTCGATTACACTATACTTGACACAAATTTCCTAACTAACCTACATGTATTAAGTATTACAGCTTTTTGCATTTCTATATGAGTATTCTTATGCAATTCTAATTTCTTGAGGCTATCATGCAAAGTTTTGGGTATTAACCCAGTCGAGGATACGATGACAGGAACAATATCTATTTTATCCAGGTGCCACATCTGCTTGATCTCAATAGCAAGGTCTGTGTATTTGGACCTTTTCTCCTGGAACTTATTCAGCACGTTGTTATTATTCGGTATGACGACATCCACCAGCATTGCTGTTCTGGCTCTTTTATCATACACCACTATGTCCGGCCGATTATTCGTCACTATTCTGTCAGTGATAACAGGCCTATCGTAGTATAATCTGATAGAGTCATTTTCCAATACGGGCGCCGGTTGATACTTGTAATATGGCTGGAAGATATTCAGAAGTCCGTAGTTGTGTGCAAGTTTCTGATGGATAATGTTGCACACTTGATGATGCCTGTGAAGATAGTCCGTATTGGCCAGTTGTTCGCATCCGGGCGTAATATGCTGTATAGTCTCCGATCTTATATGGCATTTTCCGCACCTATCAGTTTGTAATGTTCCGTCCTTCATAATAAATTTTTTGTAGTTGTTTGTAGCGATCACTTGGTCTTGGATGGCCATAAGGAATCCCTGTGTTTCCGCGAATAATTCTCCTTTCATCAACCATTTGTTGGAGGCTTCTTTGTCGATGTGTGGTTAATTAATCTCATGGTGATGTCGTCCATGCAATTCCTTTCTTGACCATTGCTCTTGTTTTTCAGTATCTGATAGGAATGGTAGATTCAGCAGGTCATCTCTGGTAGCAAGATTTAGAGGAGTATATCCCTTATCTGCCAATGATACCACTCTATGGAGGTCAGAAGTGAGAGCTTTTGCTGGGAAAATTCTCTGAGATTTTTTATCTGTTCGGTGTGTATATTGACTACATCTATTAATCCGCGTCCTCCTTCTTTCCGCTTCCAAGTTGTTCGTATTACAGACGATTTTGGATGATGGTTGTTGTACTTTGTTAGCATCGTTCGGGTCTGCCTTTGAATATCATCCAGTTCTGTTTTAGTCCATCTGATTATTCCAAATGAGTAAAGCAACACTGGAATGGCGTAGGTGTTAATTGCCTTGACTAGATTCCTCGAGTTCAACATTAATTTCAGCAAAGTCTTCGGACGCTGACTGTATTCTGAACGAATCTTCTCCGTTGATTGTTTTTGGTCTAGCAATCTGGCTTGTTGGTATCCTAGATATTTGTATGTTTCGCCATCCCTCATGCACTGTATAATATCACCGTTTGGAAGTTGTGTTTCACCATCTATGACTATCCCTCTTTGAATGTTCAGGGTCTTACATTTTTCAATCCCGAATTTCATATGAACATCTGCCGAGAACTCACTGACAGTTTTCAGCAAATCATCCAATTGCTTCTTGTTCGTAGCTTATAACTTTATGTCATCCATATAGAGTAGGTGGGCGACTGTATAATAATTCCTATCTGTTTTTATCCTAAATCCGTATCCTGTTCTATTGAGCATTGAGGACAATGGGTTCATAGCTAAACAGAACCATAGTGGACTCAAAGAGTCTCCTTGAAAAATTCCACGACGTATGGGTATCTCGTCAGTTTTAATTGATTTATTGTTCATGTTGACCTGCAGAGACATGCGCCAGTGTGTCATTGTTGTCTTCAAGAATTCTACCAGGGCTGGGTGAATTTTGTATATCTGCAATACTTCAACAAGCCAAGAATGGGCGGTACTATCGAATGCCTTCAGATAATCGAGAAAAGCTGAATGAACATTCCGATGCCCTACGTGTGCCTGTTTCATTATCACAGAGTCGATGATGAGTTGTCCCTTGCACCCTTGGTGTTTCTTTCTGCATCCTTTCTGCTCCTCTGCTAAAATTTTGTTGTCGTCAAGGTGTTGGTATATTCGATTGGATATGCATGAGGTGAGTATTTTGTAGAGTGTTGGCAAGCAAGTGATTGGCCTATATTGAGACGGATCCTGTGTTCTATTGCTCTCAGGTAGCATATATGTTAAGCCTTGCGTTAGGAAAGTGGGTGTTTTCTTGGGTTGTTGAAGAACATACGTGAGTTGTTTCTCTAGGGCTCCATGGAGCTTATCAAACTTCTTGTACCAGTAGTTGTGGATATTATCTATACCTGTGGCCTTCCAACTGTTGGTCTCTCTAACTACAGTTGTGATTTCTTCCTCCGTTATTCCTTCGAAGTCCATATGTCTGATATCAAGGCGTTCTTTTTATGATTTTTTTTATCATTATTATTATCATTATTATCAATTAAATGTGACACGAGAAGTCGTCTCCATACGTTTGAAAGCCATGGGAAAATTCAGAAGATGGTAAAATGGGTTCAACATCAACTGAATGAAAATTAGCAGGAAAATCGAAAACCATTCGCGAAATGCTTCTCACCAGGTACAAAAGAAAGTCATTTTTCCATCGAATTATGACAGGCGTTGAGAAGTGGTTATATTTTGAGAATCCCAAGCGTAGAAGATCATGGGTTACTCCAGGCGAACCAGTAACATCGACTGCAAGACCAAATCGCTATGGATGGAAGGCAATGCTCTTTGTTTGGTGGGATCAGAAGGGTATGATCTATCACGAGCTGCTGAAACCTGGCAAACCCATTAATACTGAACGCTACCAACGACAAATGATCGATTCGAATCAAGCTTTGCGTGAAAAACGACCAGAACATCTAAAAAGACAACACAAAATAATTTTTTCATTATAATGATTCATAACACACAACAGAACCGGTCAAGGAAAAGATTGAGACATTTAGTTGGGAAATATTTCCGGCATGCGGCTTACTCTCTAGACTTGGCTTCGCCCGATTATCATTTATTTGCATCGATGGGACACGCACTTGCTGAGCAACGCTTCGTTTCTTACGAAAATTTACGGAATCGGCTCAATGCGGGTTGGCTTCAAAAGAGCATCATTTTTTTTGGCCTGGTATCCACAAATTGACAGAAAGGTGGGTAAAATGTGTTGCTAGCGATGGGTAATACTTTGACTAATTTATTTTGTATAACTTTCATTCAATAAAGGTATATTTTCTCTTGAAAAAATTCCGGTTTCATATTAACATACCTGGTATATTTGACGGAGTGTGGGATACCGTCGTTTCTAAAGCTGCTTTGGTGCCCTTTCCGAGTTGTAAAGTGTTAGATTCACTAGAGTATTCATGTAATATTCGACTTACTTGGGCTAACATCAGCCCGCGCGTGTATGTCCCTGCTACGTTTTTTGATGGCTTAACGTATCAAAATTTCTGCATGAAATTTATTCATTGAAATTGTAATTGAAAATTTCGAGAAAGCTCAATCAATTAAAAATTGAAAAAACCATCCATTATTTATTTTAAAAAGATCACAATACATTTCTGTAGTATTCAACGTAGACGAAATTGATAAAATGAGCTTATAATTTATATATTTTAGACGGATCAATACTTTTGTCTACGCCAAAACTTTCAGGGAGTTCGGTTACTGAAACACCAACACAAACAAGAAGTTTCAACAACAAAAAAACGGATAATTTACGAAATAATAAAGGAAGAGTCATCAATGTGTATGCGTCTGACATTTTCCGTTTCGGTTACAGCTATTTGTTGCACAAAGAACGTTATTCCCAACAAGGAATTAAGAGTTACAATTTCCCCCATAGACATGAATTAGCACGTTACAATAACAGAACTATCATCCTCCAAAAGTAGATCATCAAGTGATTCTCTCATCGCCGAGGAAGCGACAATAATTTGGAACCATATGACGAAACGCATGACGATGTAGTCACCTATGAAACTACATGGCACTTATGTTATCTCATTTCAATAAACCACTTCGAGGATTCGGCATTTTATCCTCGTTTATACGTCCAAAATACAAGATCTCTCAGAGAATTCGATTTTTGGAAACTGTTTTTTCTGTCGAAGCTATAAATTTCATCTTATCATACACAAATACGAAATTGGAGCAAAATGAAAGACCTGTTTCTGAAAACGATTCTTTCATATTATTGAGGCTTATTTACGCCATTAGACAAAAAATTCTTCCCAACCAAAGGGTTTATTGGGAGACTGAAAGCGATAGACATTTTGCTCCTCTAGCATTCGGCACTAGATTCAGAATGGGTGGTCATGGGAAAATTTGAGGTGTTTGTCCTTCAATAGCCAACAAACCAAGGGCGAGGGTGATAAGTGGATGAATATCCAGCCATCGATAGATATGTCCTGAGTACAAAATCAAAATCGACGAATCTATGTTTACATGGTATGAAAGGGGGGGGGGGGGGTTTCAAGGTGGTATACCGGCCATACTGAAAATAAAGAGAAAATTACTAAAAGCACTAAAAAAAGTATAGAGGTCACAACAGTGGGAAAATCAAGTGCTGGCATAAATATTTGGAATGATTGAAACAAATGCTTATTTGGCGTAAAATTTTTCCAAAGAATAGAAAAATGGAGTATGCTACGCGGGATTTACTTCGGCACTGGCTCTACAACTGATTAGGAAGCAAGCAGTCGATACGTCAAACATCCCTTCTAGAATCTTGTTTACCGAAAGATGTGCACAAAAACTAGTGAAGGCCAGTTTCTAGTCCATTCTAAATATTTCTAGAAAACAATTTAAGTTATTTTTTCAGAAATTTTTTACCTTATTTTCGTTGAAAAAATTCCTTTCCTATTTAATTTATATAAGGTTCAATTTTAATGTTTTAATTGAATATTTATGTCTTTCTCAAGTTACCTGTTCTTTGAGAAAATAAAATATTTTCTTGTTAAAATTTTTCAAATTGTTCTCCTATTCCATTTTATGTAATTTCATATTTAAAATATACAACACTTGTTCGTTTGAACTATAAACTCAATTTAAGAATCAATTATTAAATTGAAATGATAAAATCCTGAATAGAATACTGAAATCAAAAATATACTCAATGGAGTACAGTTGGAAGAACGTATGTACTCACGGCAAGACAACTCAATAATGAGATTGCGTCGTTGATTAAAACATTCGTATTCTAACTAACTTCACATATACAAGATTTTATGGTAATTTGTCAATCCTTCAAAATTGATATTGATAGGCAACATATTTTATATCGTTTCTGTCTATTTATTTATAGTTTCATATTTCCTTAAGGACGCTGGCTAGTGACTCTCTTTCGGAAACTGAAAACCTGTGTCGATTTAGGTTCATTTTCAAATTCTAGTTGTGCCAAAGCAACGACAAAATATTGAATGTGAATCATCCAGCAAGTCAATCACCAGTATGTGAAATTTTTGATCGATAACTTTTCAACAACTCTTTCGATGGCTAATTGAAAACTTGAAATTCCAGTCCAAAGTGAGGCAATTGAGGTGGAAGTAGTGGGCCACTTTCAGATAGAAAATACTACTTCCATCAGAAGGGTACCTCGTATGACTGGCGTATCAGCTCCTTCTATTTGCAGAGTCGTAAAACATCACAAATTTCATCCGTATAATTTGGAATCAGTTCATGAATTGAACAAAAATGAACCTGATCGTCACAAGCATTTCTGTGAAGATTTACTTGAATATATAAACCAAAATCAGATCTTCACTATGACATATTTTTATGGCAAGAGTGTTTTCATTCTCAATGCTGAAAGGAAATGGCATACCCAGAATCCTTATTAGTTCAAAAGGACTGACACAAAAAAGTCATAGAAATCGAACGGGAATGTTTGGGAACCATTTTGTTGGCCCTTTTTTAATCAAAGGTAATTACAATGTAGATATATATTTTTTTATGCGCGTTTTCCAGGAAGAGGTGAACCTGTTACACCTCATAAGTGATGGAGCCTGGGAAGAATTGAGGTGTGTGTTTACTCTCTTGTTGAGGAAGGTCGAATTGTAGGATGCTGAGAAGATGTTGGACGGAACCGAGTTCCACAGCTCACCGGCCCTGTAAACAAAGGAATTCTTATAGGGAGAGGTTCGATGGGTCGTTAAATGTACCGCCACATTATGAGAATTCCTTACCAACGTAGTGTTGTGGCAAAACATGAGTTTTCCCGAAACAAGATCTTCCAGCTCCTTGGAGCATCTTCCGTGGAAGTATTTGTGAAACAGAGAATGGTCAGCAACTTGTGTTCTGGGAGTCAGCGGTTGGAGATCGCGGGTGTTCGATGAGGCGCACAGCCCATTTTTGCACACTAACCAACATCTGCAACAAATATTTAGGCGCAGATTCCCATACATGGGAACAATATTCCCATGTACAATAGAAGCAAAAGCTGAGATGAGGTGAAGTATCACTTCACCCTGAAAAGAAAAATTAAGTTTAGTTGATGTCGACTTAGCTATTGCTGATACATGTTCATGCCAGCAAAACCCGGAGTTGACCATTATTCTGAGAAGGTCCATCGAATTTTTGGATGCAATTTCTTGGCCTTGCGTCGTTAGAGGGGGTTCCCTAGCGGGTACATTTCTAGAAAACGTAGCTGCTTGCGTCTTGCTCGCGTTGAAGCTCACCAGGTTCAACTGACCCCACTAAGATTTCCTCTGTAAGTCAGAGTTTTTAAAGTTATTAATTTGTTGACATATGTGCCGCTGAGATTCCGCAGCTGTAATCGGCCGCAGACTACTGAAAGACGAAAACAGGGTACAATCGTCTGCAAAACCCAAGATCTTGTTCTCTGTAGATGACAAAAGATCGTTTATCTCCAACAGAAACAAGGTTGGCGAAATAATGGATCCCAGAGGTACTCCTGCTTACAACTGAAAACAATCAGATATTATACAGTCGACCACAATTCATATTGATCTATTTGAAAGGAAACTACTTATCCAACCCCACAACTTCTCGGGAAGGCCATATGCAGCAAGTTTATTCAACAAGGCTACATGCCAAACCCTATCGAAGACCTTAGAGATGTCGAGGGCTATTGCTCCAGATTCTCCATGCTTTTCCATCGTTGATGTACAAATTTGAGAGACGTAACTCGCCTACGTCTACAGATCTCCTGGAGATCTCTACCTGCGAAAACCATACCGATGGTCGTTAATAATTCGCTGCAAGATATTTGATGAGTTCATCGTTTATGACTCTCTCTATCACTTTGGACATAAACACCTCAAAAAAGTCTAGAGAACACTTACCAATATCTTTAAAATATGAATTTGATGATTCGAATTTATAGAAATCTTTCGGTTTTTGTTAAGATGTATTGTATATAATGTATTCTCAAGAAAACAAAATAATATTTGACTCCTCCAAAGCACCTATTATAAAAAAAAGGAAATTTGAAAATGACGAAATTTGGAAAAACACAAAAAAAAATCCTGAACTAATATTTTCGAAACGATATGGAAGCACTTATATTTTTCAGTACCCAGAAGGTCCACCTCTGTTATTGATGACACTTTGGTATCGTCGCGGCATGCTCAATATTAAATTGTCTATTACATTTTGGCCTAAGTCATTCCAAGCCCCCTGAACTGCTAATCGAAGCTTCTGTTCATGATGGAAGACGTTTTGACGCAGGAGATTTCTTTTTAGGGTGTCTTACACATTCTCGATGGGATTCAGATCTGATGATCAGGATGGCCACGGTAGAACATCGATATCATTCTCTTCAAGAACGTTCAAGACAACTCTTGCACGAGGAGGAGGGGCATTATCTTGTTGGAAGAGTGGATTTTGACTCATTGTTTGGAGATACGGTACCACTACAGGTAAACCTATCTCATTTGCGTAAGAATTTCCCGTGAGGTTGTTCTGTATGAAAACGAGATCCGTTCTTCCACCAAGGCGTATACCTCCCCAAAACATCACTGATCCGCCTCCCTGTCTAACAACTTCTCGAGCATGCTGGAGACGGTTTTGCTTTTCAGGTTCCCTCCATATTCGAATTCTTCCCAAATAGGGATAATAACTTAATCTAGATTCATCACTGAAGAGAACCGTGGCCCACCTCTCTTGATCCCAGTTTACGTGTTCTTGGCACCAAGCTAAACGAGCAGCGCGATTTCCATGGGTCAGTTGTGGAACTCTTAAAGGACGTCTGGAGTGGAGTTGACCTTTGTGCAGTCGATTTCTCACAGTTTGGTCGGAAATTTGTACGTTATGAACTCGTGATAGCTCTTGAGCTAATTGAGATGTTGTGGTAGTACGATCTCTTCTGGCTTGTAAAACCAAAAATCGGTCTTGGGCGACTGTAGTAATCCTGAAACGACCTGTATGGCGTTCTTCTACGCTACCTGTTTCATTGAAAGGCCACCATAAACGGTTTATGACACTTGGGCTACTTCCCAGAACCCTGGATACTTCCCGTTGTGAGCTCCCAGCTTGGAGCATGCCAACGGCTCGTAACATCTCTTCTCTAGTCAAATGTCGTCTTTCCATGGTCGAATCACAAAACTTGAATCTTTTATTTGTGCTTACAACAGAAACAAAGTGCCAACTAACTGATTTCAAACACTGAATATATGAAATGATTATAAAGCAGCGTCGCATCTGCTGCATTTTTAGTTTTTTATAAGAAAAAACTGAAATCTGTTGCGGCACTCTACATAATTTGGTGAAAATTGATGCAGGTGTTTATTTTTTTAAAAAAATCATCCATATTGATAGTTCTGGATACGATATATCGATATTCAGAAGTGTTTCCTAGACTTTTTTGAGGTGTTTAATGTGAAGAAGTGCAAAAGGGCGATAGTTTTGGGTTAAGGACTTCTTTCCTTTCTTTCAAAAAAAAACAGTGGAGATAGTTATTTGCAAATATTCAAAAGAACTCATAAATCCTAGGATTACTAAGATGAGGATGGAGCTACTTCATATTTCGAAGTTCATGTGCGTCAATATTTAGACGATAATTTTCTTGGTCGGTAGATTGAAAGAAACTTACCAGTTGAGTGGACAGTTCGATTACTTCACTGAAATTCTTCAGAATCTTCTCTATGGGGTCATATTGAAATTAAAGTTCATGCCAAACAACCTGAAAATTTGAAGAAACTTCTGATGACAATCATTACTGTATGCAGTCTTCTGATATATGAAATATTCGCAAATTTTAGAAGAGAATTCGTGAATCATTTGTATTATTGTATAAGGTGATTAAAGGTCATTGTTCAATCCAGGGTTATATTATGAAATATTCATCAACAGCCCTGTATATTATCTCACAAACATGTCAAGGGTCATATCCCAGTTTATTGCAAATCTGGTGAATCCATTCCTTAATTTTATCAACGCATTTGTTCCAAACTAAATCTGAATCTTGAGTTACGAATAAAACTCATGGTTTATGATTGTTTACCTACTTTACGTTTACGGTTTTAAGCTAACTGGTTATTTTCTATTACATGGCTCAACATGTGAAATCGAATCCTCTAGAATGTATTTATTTTTCATTTCTCGGAATAAGCTACCTATGAAGTTTAGAGGAAAACCAGTACTTTCGAAAACTAGGAATTCCCTACAATTCTTGCCGAGCAATGAAACACATTCTCCACCCCCAACTTTTGGATAAGCACCGATGAATTTGGTATCTGATAATAACTTCCCATTCTTATTCTTATTCATGAAGATTGAAGGAAAAGTTCGTAAAAGTTTGTTTCCGTTCGAGTTTCACTGTTCTTTTATTTTCCTTCGCTTCCTTCTTTTCACAAGTATACCGTCAAGTTGATCCGAATCATTTTAAATGAAAAAATGAAGACGGACAAACAGGGGTTTACAAATTTCAAATTGGCATGTAGAAGTCATTCTTTTCATACGGACTGTCGGAGTCTATCCTATTTTTTTTTGAAATAATTTATTTATTTAAAGAGAATTCCATATAAAAAACTATATTACTTAATGTAAAATCAAGTACATAAGTATACAAATCAGTTTTCTTCCCCTTATGTTTCAGTTCAAGTATCTACTTAAGCATTCTTCAACCATATGAGTAAAAAGAATTAATGAGTGTTGAAATTTTGTTAAGTGAAAGGGGAAAACGGTTGGTGGTTGTCAAGAATTATAAATATTCTTTTCAAAATCTTCAGAACAAGCGGCGAAAAACGATGAACCTGTATGGATAATATTTCATCGCATTTTTATGTGAGTCATTTATTCATACATTGGGGCCAGTAATTTCCAATATAATAGTGACCAGACATATCTTAAGGCATTGACATGACGTCACCATGCAAAAAAAATTCTGTAACTAGTAAACAAATCTAACAATTCCTACATAAATTCTTTTGGTTCTATTGAGTTTCCAACATTGGCATCAACTCATTTATAAGTGCACAAGGAATATGAATAGTTTAACAATATATGAATTTTCATAATAAGAGAATGCCTCGGCTGCTCGGTAGAGTCGCGACTACCCTGAAATATTGTGGAGCACCTACCTATAAATCCTCAGTCGAAATTCAAACAGTTTCAATTACCACTTTATTCAAACCAGATATATTTACGAGGTGTTCTTCTAATTAACATTCACGAAAAAACTTTTCTAAGACGCTGAAGGGAGGGAAACCAAGGCGACCTATTTGTCCTTAGGAATCCCCCATCAAGCTAACGATTATCCCCTTCTGTTATTAAATGGGTTGGTACTACTTCCAGACATCTGGGTAGGCTCCATCTTCGAGGTCTAACCTAGGACATTCAATTGGATGAGTAAAAGGTATTATCACCCCTCAATGGATCCGTTAATTACAGCTTCTTAGAAAAAATTAAATATTTTGGATTACAAGAAAATTACACAGAACATGGCTCATTGATGTGAAAAGAAAAGAAAAAACAAGAGAACAACAAAAAAAATTAAATAATTATAATGTTGAGATATTTTGGTGGAATCGGAAAAAGAGAGAAACAACATGGACTTAAAATATAAAATAACTTATCCCGAATTATCAACATCTAAACTAACAATCCACTTTTCAAACTTGAAATTTAGTTAATAAATGGACAGTTCCTTCATTTACTGGAGATATTTTTCAAACCCCATTCAGTTTCTCAACTTGCACAAAAATACCAGATTAAATCACTAATTACACCTCGGGAGGTAATATCGAAGTCGAAATTAATAAATTGAATTAACAGAATCATCGGAGATAAGAAGAGATATTAGAATATAGAATACTAGGGAAATTATAGAGAGGGCAAAGACAACGGAGTCGAAGATGAGATTACGTTATAGTTTGATCTGAGTGAGATAGTTAAAGGTAGAAACGATAGAAGCAACATCTAAAGTGCAGTTATGCACGTTACAATAGAAATTCCCAAATTAATGAATAACAATAAATAATGAGATGAATCTGTAAGGTGGGAGAATTTTAGTCCAATTATTCTTCGATGATATTGTCTGAGTATTTGTTTCAATCAGATATTTTCTCACATGAGTCTTATCTGTGTGTAAAACATCTAATCTGATATTTCTGTCAGATTCAGTTTCATTGTTCTTAAAGTACTTGCTCAATTAATTATGGGTAAGCAAAACTCCACTGGAATTATTTTCATTCACGAAATACTTAAATTTCTCATTTGTTATGCTTATTTAATGAAACAAAGTTCATCAAAAAAGCATGTTAGGTTTTCACAAGTTGAACTGCAACTCTTTCAATCAATTTATTATTGGTACACAATTCGAAATATTCCACAGATAAATATAATTAAAATAGATCATCGAAGATTTTTAAAATTATTAAAATGAATTATCAGGTATTCAGATCAACGATTGAGTACACACTTGAATTCTTCCCTTTTGAAGAATCTCTTCGGGTTGCAATCTTACAATGAACTTTATGGAATTACCTAGGAATTTATTGTTATCCTTCAAATTCGGAATCTCTATACAAATTTTCTGTTCACTCATGAATTACTTACCTATCTGCGTTGCTCATTCATGCTACTGTGTAGCGAAACTCATCACAACTCATTAAATTGAGCAGAATACTAAAACTTATTTACTTGTTTCATTTGATTATTTCTTTTGTAAGTTTAACTTTCGCTATATAAAAATGATACTACATACTTTATATAAATGCAACGTCAAATAAAAACGAAAAAATTTATAACCATATATATTGGAACTGTAACCGTGTTCACTACGCATTCTAACCATAGATCGCTCTACGCCCCCCCAACCATGCGTGTTACCGTGTTAATCAGGCTTTTTTAATCACATATCGCCTAGTAGGCCCCTCCGACCAAGCTAATCACAGAGCGTACTCTGGGTCTACCTGGAGCGAGGGTTTAAATATCCGTGCATTTCTGTGGCTCGTTCTCTTTATCTTCGCCGACCCCATGGAGTTCACACTGAGTCCGTAAACCGGCTGCAGCACGCGTTGCCACGAGCCGACTTTACGGACCCACGCCACCGGCCATATTGCCAAACTGCCGTTGTCTACCAGCGAACCACGTGTTTTTATTTAATCTCACATTTACGTTTACAACGAGTGTTTGTGGTAACCATCGACGTTTTCTTCGTGTATGTTACTCCCCTCCCGGTAGCAAATGGCACCCAAAGTGTGCATTAGAGCATTATTTTCTCCATTGAGAAAAAGAACCCATCACCGACTGAGTTAGCCGAAAGTGGTTATAAGTGAAGAAGTCCGCTACTTCCGCACACGAGGTGAAGCCGACGCACGTGGTAGTACCGAGGCCAACAGTATCAAAGACGCACACGGATAATCTCCGGCTAATTGAACGATTACAGAATTCATCCACCACCTTAGCAGCCGTGAAGGAAGCATCCGGTTCTTGGACCGAAGACAACACCAAGTGGTGCTCAACGTCGAATGTGTGAGTGTAGTGTCTTAAGGAGATCAGTGCGCTAGTGAACCTAGAACCTACTCGCAGTCGCAGCTGTCCAAGGCATGATAAACTCATCATTTGTCCTATGTGTCTTGGGTTAGTAAATTGTTTTTTTTTTTCAGCACTTTCAATATCTAAGTTTTATGTAACTGATAAAAAAGATATAAAGTAGATACGTTTCAACAACCTCCACCCCTTCAGGTTTTCTTATTCTACACATCATAGATTTAGATCACATCATAGATATAGATTAGATAAGATTCAGTTAACAAATGCATGAACCTCTTTTCTAGAGATGTAGCTGAGGATGTTGTGCATCTAATTTTCAGAAAGTGAAATATTCTAATGAATTGATGAATTAGATTGTCATTTGTTATCTCGAGCAGGATAGCATAATATAAATAAATTACATAATTCAATAATTTCTCCATGAAATAATCTAGCCTTGAAATAGATGGTCGTAACATATATATTCTTGACTTAAATCTAAGTTATTTCAATCGATGGTAATTTTCCTGATTAAAAACTCTCTCTCTCTCTATCAATCTAGCAAAAATCTATTTAAACACCTATTAGTTCGTACAATAAGCTTAATAATTTTATTCATTACTAAAATTCGAAATAGTGTTCAAATTAGAATATCGAATCTAGTTATACAGACTTTGTAAATGCAATTAATATGCATACTGGAAACATTGGTCGATAGATAAAAATAATTATGAAATCTGATCTCTACCGAAGGAATTGATAAAGCTTATGTACCTTATGTTAACACATTATGTATTTTTTTTATTTCTGAAATAATATTTCTATAAACTGTATATCGATACGGATTCCTTAGTTTTCACTGACATCTATGAAAATGTGTGAATCGATGGAGAACATTTCAATTCATCAAATTGTAAGGTTAACAACATTCAGAGAATAATTCCAAATGCGAGATGAGAAGATAATGAGATATAAATATGATTAGAAGTTGGTCCTTAATGGGTTAGGCAAATGATTCTAATTTTTCAAATAAAATTAATTAAGAAAAAAACATAAAACAGCGGTCAGTAACTATGTCATATTGTGCAATGTTCGAGATAACTGTAGCTCAAGCTAGGTAAGGTCATGAGCATAGAGCTCATTTGCATAACGTTTCATATTTCGGTAACTGTATGTGAAATTCATAATTGTGTTAATTTCGTACCTCCGAAAGTGATGAAGAAAACGCAATGTGATCTACCTTACTTTAGCAAGATTAGGCTAGAAAATATTAAAACAGAAGTAAATAAAATTGCTTCAACTTGTAATGATTTATTTCTTCAGTGACAAAGATATACATAATGGCAGTGTGAAAAATTCCAATTTATAACATATTTTCTAGATTATAAAGTTGATAGAAACTATATATCGAAAAGCTATATTTCTTTAATTTTCAAAATTAATGATGATCTAATGTGAATTTATTAAAGTGCCCACATTTTGTACGAATGTTACTAGTCTATTTTATTGGTTAATTATATATTCATCTTCTACCCTTATTTCCCAGAATATCTTCGGATAGTTTAATGAACAACACTAAACAAGACACAGACAAACCGTCTTTTCAAAATTATAATAATTTTTTTCTAGATGATCCAAATATGATTCTTACCATTGAATGTTCTGGAATTCAATAACAGCAGTTAAAACAATTTCATGAAAAATACAAATAGCTACAGGTTATTCAATCAAATGTTTATATCATCCTTATAATAATGAGTTATTTGAGGATTATTAAGGGATCGATTCGCTATTCAAAGTGTCTGTTTTAAATATTTTTTGCAACATAATAATTTCAATTATACTAAATACCGTTTTTTAATAGACATACCATACTTTCTACTTGTTCGTCTATATAGTTAAATTTTTTGTTTATAAAAAGTTCCATTATAAAAATTTCGTTAGAGTTATCTCTTAAGATATTATTTATTTACATACTACTAGAGAGAGTTCAGAACACTGAAATTCCTGCATTAGAATATTTCAATCAGTAGCATATTTGAAATGATTGAAATGACAGAAAATTGCTTTTGTTTCTTCACCATCTGGAAATCCAATGTTGGAACTAATATTCGAGAAATTTGGCAAGAATGGATGAGACAAAATAAAAACATCGAATTTCAAGATCCTAGCAGTCGACATCTTCTAATCAGAATGCAGTTGAATGGATTAGACAATAGCTATCAAACATTTTCGAGACTATCTGTAATAGATATCACGAACCAACTAGGTCTGAAGAAATTCGAGAATATACCTGAGTTTTAATCCTCCCTCATGGATTTTTCAAATGATAAATAATAGATTGACGATGGAATGAAACTGGTCTATTTCACATTTTCAGAACGAAGAAAACAGCTCTGTAAATATCACGAATCTTCAAAATGCAGGGTACAAAACTGGATAAGTGTATATTATACCAATGGGCCTCTACTCCCCACAAAAAATTTAAAATTCAAATACATTTTGCAATGAATGGAACTATACTCACATATAAGAAAGAATGACAAAAAAGTATGAACATATAAGAAATCTTACCTACTCGGACGTGTCGTAAGCTTCACATCCTGAAGATCGGGTAGAATTTTTACGCTTAGTATAAATAATAGAAACAAAAATCCGTCACAAAAATTAAAATGTATGTATTTTTTTGATATTATTCTAACACCTCAAGAATAGACTTCGCAATGAAAATTATTTTAATCTTGTTTGTACCCATTAGTGGTAGGCTCTTGCACGTCTGGACTTCTTCTGCTGATTTGATAGTATACCACCAGACGACCACTCAGCATAAATAAGAAAACCAAAGCAGGTGCCGTTCTCTCCAGTTTATCTGCTACCATATAGTGTGAATAAACTGCCATTAAAGTTAGGAAGAGGAGGCATACGTTGGCACCATTTTTCACTTTGTCTGAAAAAGGTTTAGTAATATTAAACGAATATTCGTCATAATGAGTAATAGTTCGATATCATTTTGAATTTCACTAGATTCTTTCTATCGATACTTTAACAGAAAAATAAATAAAACCAAGGACCACAATTCTAAGACTTTCACATCAAATTTTTCTTTATTCAGAATATAAAGAATGTAAAACTGAGATTATGATCATAAAAATACCAAAATGTATCCTTAAATTCTATTAATATTACAACGCACAACAGCGATTCTGATGATTGAGTTATGGCACATCATATTAGCCTAACTTTCAATGACGATTTCAAACCCGTGTATCAATTATAGTTTAAAAAATATCCAACATGGCTGTTTTACATTAAAAAGTAACTTATTTAAAATTGATCTTATTTTATTGAATTCTTAAATTGAAAAAACTTTCATTCGTAAGATCTTCTTGCAGATGTTGTAATAAGTGAACTGTTTTGAATACTCCAACAATTGTCAGCCTTCATATGTGCGTTCCAGTAGCCTTGATAGCGTTCCTCCATAGTTCGATGGTCCTGGTGGATTCGCTTGTCTTATTCTTCGCTTAGCTCCCCAAAATTAACAGGAAAATAGTCTTGGGGGTTATGAAGAGGGGGTAACTTGATGCTCATGTTAAATACAATCATTTGAAAGTGGCCCATTAGTTGTTCAAGGTATTGAGAATAATCATAGCGTTTCTCATTTACCAAAGAATTCTGAACAAGCCAAGCAAACTAATTTTATGCATTTTTCTCAATCTCTGTCATAGTTCCCGTGAGAAATAGAAATCTATCATTAATGATATAATAGAGCCCATCAAAGATACCCGCTTTTGTCTTTATGGACACAGTTTTGGGAATTTTTGGTACAAAGAATGGAACAACTCTATTTTGTTTTCCTTTTCAACCCAGTGTAGATTTTTAGCTCTACTATTCCACAAGCAGTGAAAATAGCGATACAGGTGTGTAACCACTCTGTTTAACCACTTTGTTGGCCTAAAAGAAAATCGACCGTTTATATATCAACACATATGAGGTAGTTATTTTCTGTTCATTTAATTTCGTCCAGAATCAAAGCAATAGATGTATATTCTTCTTTTACTTCTGTAAAATATACAATCGCAATGATTTGAATCATTTACACAAACATTTCTTGACGATGTCGAATCAAATTATAGTAAGTTAAATCTATAGTTTTGTATTCGAAATGTTATTACGGTATGTAAGTGTTTCTTTAATGAAAGCTATAACTCGTATACAAGAGCTGTAAGAAAACAATTGAGGGTGTATTTAGAATCAGCGACGTCAAATTAGTAAACAGCAAGTGACATATCAACGAAAAGTGGAATTTTGTTGTCCAGTGTTATAAATGTAAAAGTTTATGTTCGTTAATCAATTGAACGGTTGAACTGATTTGGATGAATCTCAGCATACGCCAGTTTATTTCCTTGATTGTTACATAAGATATTTTGTTCTTATGGGATTATCAAAAAATGGAGTATAAGAGTTATCTACTTGATATTTGGTATAGATGGATCTTATAGAACAGCGTTCCGGGATAGAAAATATTCTTTATCTCAGTCTACGAAATAAATAATTTGGAAGTCAAATTTCGACCAAATTTAATTAACGGTTTTCATAATGATGATGTTCGCGTTCGTATCCTCATAGTGCATGAATATTATTAAAACATAAATGTTAAAGTTATTCTCGTTACCGTGGAAAGGATTTTGATGAAATTTTGTATTGGTGATGTCTTGAATTGAAGGGACGCACATATTCTACTTTCTTTTCAAAACCCACCTGTAAATGAATTTTTGTGATCAAGATCTTTAGAGATTACACAATTCTGAAATTCAGCAGAATTGATTATACCTTCAAGAATATTTCAAGCGTTATAACAATCTAGAATTCAAACCATTTTCGAAGTTATAGCTCAATTAGTTAGAACTGGTGGCGTCAGGGAGCCTACCCTTAAGTCAGGTAGCGTTGCAACCATTACATATCTATCTATATTCAACAATAAAATATTCCTTTAGAAATATTAAACTAACAGTAATTCAGGTTAATTCATTGCAATGAATTCCGACTCGCCATTATATATTTTGTTTTTGTATGATAACTATGAGGTATGAACTAGGGTACACAACTTTGGAACTGGTAAACAATTTTTTCAAGTTGGAAAAGCGCAATATCTCGAAATCTTTTGAACTGATTATGCTGAAATTGACACTACTTATTTTTCAAATTCTCTGATCAAAAGCAATACATTTTTAAGCTAACTGTAATTTCTTTTGAAATAGTTTTCCCCAAGTGGTGTCCTATCAATTTCCCATCTGAATAAGCTTCTCTTTCAAAGAATACTAAGCGGAGGAATCATGTACATCATCACCAGGGATTTTAAGAAGGGGAGTCTTACTGAACGACTCATATATTTTTATTCTTTTATAATTTTATTTTCAATACTAGGATGGTTCATGAATATATTATAGGTAGCCGCAAAATGAAAGATCATTTTCATTTTTATTAGCTGAGTGCGAACAGAAGCGCTTATTTTTAAGCCTATTTTTTGAACGTCAGGGAGGTGTAATTTCTTTACTTCTAGGTAAGACATATGAGTAGCATTGTCAACAGAAATCATTTTCGATGTTTTGGTACAGCAGCTGAATGAAATACTCCAAATAGAAAACAATGACCACCACCTTCAACGTCATCTCGGAGGAAAAATGGTCAAAAATGACGTATATTATAACAAAGTGGTTCATTAACGCGCACAAAATATTAAAACCGAATCGCCCTTGGAGTTGGGCATACACTTTTCGATGGGGATTGACATTGGAGCAGTAATTCTTACAATTGCGATTGAATAATCCGTAACTAGTCACCCTCACTTCATCAGTCCATATGGTATACTGGTGGAAATTAGGATTTTCGCTTGACTCTTGCTGATACCATCGACAAAATCTAGCCGTCGCTCATAATCCTGTAGAAACTGAGATTTCCTCACTTATAAGGTTTGAACTAATTATTATTCGCAAAACTTTAGATTTTTGTACAGCACTCTCTGCTTCAAGTTTCTTGAATGAAATTGAGGAATTCGCAGTAACAGCTCCCAAAATTTCTATTGTAACTTCTTCAGTATCTTGTTCATTGTAACTTTTCTTTCTGAGTGCTTTTAGCGAATCAGAGTTTATGAGATTTAACTCTTTGGAATATAAACTTAAGAGGTTGCTTCCAGGAGGAAGAACATATTAATTTTCTGAAGCTGCATCAAAATCATAGCCATTCCGATATTAGCATTCTTACATGATCCAAAGTTTTCAAAATTCATGAACATTTTTCAATCAAAAAATTTCTTAACTAATCATTTGTTAATGAACAATGTGAGTTGAATATTACATCAATTTTGACTTTTATTGCTGTGAGCATAAAATTGAAAACATTCAGGATGTTCAAAGAATTTTCAACCATTTGAATTGTGGAGGCCGTTACTTGATGTAGATCCATGATATAAATGAGATAGAAAACACAAGGTTTAACTTTAATCTACACTTTATTTGAAAAAATTCGACGACGTTTCGCTGACATAGCAGCTTTATCAAGAATGACAAACAGAATGAAGAGTATGATATTATAAACAAATCGTAGAACAAGTTGGATGAATAACAGGAAAATCCACACCGAGCCATTGTACAGTTAGTATGAAAGGTAATAAAAACTAATTGAACAAGTTAATTAGGGGTGAATAATTCACATCTACCTGCTCATTCAAAAGCTTGTCCGAATGTTTGTATCTATTTATTTCTAATGCTTCTAAGAGATCTAATTTTAAACTTTTGATTTTATATGTAATATGTCAAAGTTTTTATTGAATGAATGGTTTTCTTTCATTAAGTGGTTTGAATAATTTGAATCAGATTTATTTTTATCGAAGCTACGTTTATGTTCAGTTTATGTATGAGCATAAACGTAGCTTCGATAAAAATAAATAAATCTCCTAGAAGCATTAGAAATAAATAGATACAAACATTTGGACAAACTCTTGAATGAGCAGGTAGATGTGAATTATTCACCCCTACTTAACTTGTTTAATTAGTTTTTATTACCTTTCATACTAACTGTACAATGGCTCGGTGTGGATTTTCCTGTTATTCATCCAACTTGTTCTACGATTTGTTTATAATACCATACTCTTCATTCTGTTTGTCATTCTTGATAAAGCTGCTGTGTCGGCGAAACGTCGTCGAATTTTTTCAAATGAAGTGTAGATTAAAGTTAAACCTTGTGTTTTTTATCTCAATTTTCAACCAATTTGAAATTTTTTTCAATTTTATTTTCTGTAAGTTGGTCGTAAATTCGGGTAGTTTTCAATAAATGCAAGTTGGACTTAACATTTTTTGACATTGATCATGAATGATGGATGAATTCATAATAACCTCGTTTGAGCATTTATTTGCCATTTTAGTCAATGGAAATAACTATACACAAACAAAGTTAGTTTTTGATTAATTTCCAAAAACGTCAAACTGAGGCACAAATTCATGGAACCTTACATAGAACATATGGAAAATTAAAACTGGCATCGGACTTAAATCCACGCTGTCTGTTTCTATGTTCCAAAGCCATTTTAGGTATAGGGGAACTTAACACCAATCAATACTAATGCAAAATACGGTTCCAATAAAATAAAATATGGTACTTGTGTTTGAACAAATGTTTTTAACAATACTTCATTTTGAGTTGAAAAGTGAATTTTGAACTCCCTGTGTATAAAACAGCATCGGAAAGTACGTTTTCCCCAGAAATAACACTTTCCCCCTCAAACTAAAAGACAAAGTTATAATCTTACTCAAATCGTATTCAATTTTATCGAGCAAAGAAGATGACACTATAATTCCGAAAATGTTGATAATGAAAATTATAGCTGGTTAATTTTAGATTAGACAAATCTTCATTCTGTCATTTGAAATAGCAAAGTTACAGTTGATGTCCAGTATAACCGAAAGTGGTACCACTCTGAAAACAATTGTGGACACGCGTATTGTATTCGCTACTCACAAAATGAGAACCGACTGAAATTTGAAATTGCTAATCGTTTTCTTCATTTCCTTTTCGTCTACATCTTTGTGAAAACATTAAGAAATCGATAATAATGTTCCTTTAGCATTTGGAATATACTGCTAGTTAATTGAAATGTTACATGAGCTTTGAATTTTTTAGCAGACACAATATTATTTTTAGGGCAAGAGGGGGGGGTCAATAGAAGGTTAATTCCAAGTTTGTGGGGTTGCCGCCCTTGTCCCCCGGCCGCCATCTTGTAAAAAAGGGTGCGAATACCTTTTTCGCCACATCTCAGAAACTATAAGTCCTACAAACATTTGTGACAACATAATTTGTAATGAACAACTCTGCCAATAAATACAGTCATATATTTGTTTGCCCTAAATTTCAAATTAAAGAAGTTATAAGCAAAAAAGCGGGAATCTTTCTACAAAAATTTTCTTTTTTGCTCTATAACTTTTTTTATACATTTAACAAAATTCAACCAATCTTGTAGATGGCCTTTCAAGAAAAATCTTTTTTTATTTCGATTTTTTCAATTTCATTCATTCAAACCGCGATTACAGCGCCCCAAAGTTGACCGGGTTCGTCAATGCTCATAAGAATCCGGTCAAAACAAAATGTTTAACTTAGTTTTATGATCTTTTTTAATTGTAAGTACATTATGTGTAATACATTGAATTACATCCTTCGCATGGAAAGTATTTTCACCATCAATTGTGTTGCTGTTAAAATCTGCATTGTCAAAAACAAATTGCAAGAAAGCATGAGGTAAAATATTACTCGCTGAACGAAATGCACAGAAATCTTCGTACAATGAAATAGAATTATAGGACGCAGAGAACCTTATGTTGAAAGAACATTGATGCAATTACTGGAACCATATTTCTTATATAAAAAAGATCCAACCCCAAGTAGTAGCGGTGAATTGAA
Source organism: Cryptolaemus montrouzieri (assembly GCA_013387265.2). Lineage (NCBI taxonomy): Eukaryota > Metazoa > Arthropoda > Insecta > Coleoptera > Coccinellidae > Cryptolaemus > Cryptolaemus montrouzieri. The sequence goes on from JABFTP020000144.1 coordinate 39,574,766, forward strand.
TGAAGCAGGTCGAGTTGCTCCCATGATGGAGTGAGCAATGGATGTATATTTTCTTTGTGCTGTAACCAACAACTTACGTTTTGATTCATAGATAATTCCAGAAAGTCAAACTGATAAAGATTCAAGAATTGAAGAATCAACTTCTTTTAAAAAAATATTTGAAGGTGGATACTGACTCGTTTCATAGCGGCATGAACGGATTTCTTTCAAGATAATTGTAGCTGAATCTCTGACATTCTGCAATTCCTCTTCTTGAGGATCATTTTTTTCATGAGATGATCTTTTCGATATAACTTTGCATATAAACCTTTGAAGCCGATAATGATGTCTTGTTTACCTTCTTTAAAGATTACAATGTCATCCTCATACTTTGTTTTTAATCATTCAATGACCGTATGCTTCTCCGGAATGTAGTCTCCTTTCATGAATTTCATTAAATACGTAAGTCGAAATTGGTACCCTTCACTATTCTCATGCAAGAAAGCAAAAACATCCTCCATAGCATTGTTAATGTTATTTTTGCTCTCATCATGTCTCGTTTCGTCACCCCATTTTTTGGAGTACAATTGCTTCATGACGAACATTACATATCATTCTCTGACGGCTTTGATGCAAGTCACTCTGATCCTGGAATACTTAGCCGCAAATAAAGCAATTCCTTGAGAAATCAAAATCAGTATCTAGATTTTCTGATACTGAAGATGATGAACTGCTACAGCTGAGACGACAAACAACATTATCTGTTCCACAATCACTAAAATGATGATAACAGGGAATATGAACAGTTACTTTAGAAACACTTCGTGAAAATAATTCATTTTTCACATTTGATTTTGCTTGCTCAAGCAAAGTTTCAACTCCTCTAGCTTTCACAGTTCGAAATTTCATGACCCCAAAAGATTCTTCACATATGAAACAATCACTCATGACTCACGTTTGAAAAAGTCTTAATGTTCATAACTAAATTGAAATGATTCGAGCTTAAAAAAAGTCGGAATGTTTTTTTTTTCAAAAGAAGGAGGGACGCGGGCAAATTGGCCCACGACCGTCCTTCCTTGAACTTTAAGGTCTTGCACTTGTCATAATACATAATCATATGTAAAAATCAGATAAGGGCAAACACAACACCCAGGTCTTTGCCGGAATCGAACAGGGACCTGCCGTGTCACAGCAGAGACTTTTCACTACTGCACCTCGGAGACGACCTTTGTAATGTTTATAACTGAATCAAAATTTCAGAACATAAAACTCGCAGTTCTATTGATTAAACTAGAAAAAATATTTTCAATACGTCTACTCGTGGCAAAATATGAAGCATAACTAAAAGAATAAAATGAGCTAAACCTTCGAGGGCGCTACATACAGGGTGCTTCAACGAAAACTAAACAGAGGCTATATCTATCAAGATATTCATTTCTGATCAAAACGCAAAAACAGGTCAATTTTTGTTTCAAGGGGGACATCTTTTGGGGTACAAAACTTGCCTGAAATATCAACAATCGGGGGTTGCAATCCTTGAACATTTTGAATCTGATAGAAGAATCGAGTGATGACTCAAAAAAAAGGTGGTATCTTTGTCTACATTTCCTTGAACGAATTTTCATTTTTAATTGAAAACTGTAAAAGATACAGGGTGAGCAACTGAAAGATAGGGAATACTATTTCCCTGAGACTGTTCAAGTTTCAATGAAGTAAAATGGAACAGATCCATGCTGATCAATGCAAGTCATCATCAAGTACCATACTCATCTCGAATTTCAACCCATGGAGCAGGGGTGACCACCCTGTATTATTTTTAAAGCAGAAGATAGGTCCAGTTATAACCTTCTGATAAAGGATTTTTGTTTGTCTCCACAATGGTGTGCAAGTTTTCGTTCTCCATCAAAATTACGGGGTGAGCTGCTGAAACATTGGAATGATTATGCAGGATTATGAATCTTGAAGGAAAACGATAAAACTATCAGTCATAGTAACTCCATTGATCTTTGAACATTCGTTGTACGATATGCAAGCAATGGATCTAGAGTTGGGTTCACATGTACATGCGTTTTTATCAGTTGACTGAAAGGAAACTTTTTTGTTTTCACAAGTGATACTGTATGATCATCGTCCTCATGTGAAATGACTCTTATTTGACGATACGAATCAACACTACGAATCTGGAACGCAGATGTTACAATGATCAGATTTCTTCAACAAAAAAATTGATTCTCAATGTTTTCGTACTTTTTGTATTCAATTTCGTCGTCCCAATTTTATTCCACATTAGTTGTGAAAATTCTGTTTCATTAATTACAATAGTTTCTCTTCTATTCGAAATTTAGTTTTCATAAAGTCGTCATGGTTTACTCGATATCTGAAAAGATTGAACTATTTTTCAGTTCTGATAGTTGCACGAACAGAACAGCCAATATCTTCAAAAAAAGCCACGAAGGTGGTAAAGTGTATGTACTAGAATTAGTTGTCAAATTTTGTGAAACTGGATCGGTGCAAAGTAAGACGCGCGTAATTGAGCGGCCAGTAAGAAATGAAGCTGTGGAAGTGGCGGTGCTTGGTCAAGCGGTGGTTGATCCCCTAAGCCTGCGGAAATTGGCAGATGTAAGTGGTGTAAACCAAACTAGTATTTTCCGCATTCTGAAGGGGCATAAGTTTCATCCATATAAAATCAAATTAGTTCAAGAACTGAACGAAGATTATTTCGATCGAAGACTTCAATTCTGCGAGACCATAAGTGAGAGAGTCATGAAAAATCCTCATTATTTATTTCACTTGTGTTTTTCGGACAAATGTACATTTTTTCTGAATGGAACCTTCCCTTTCTTTCAGTTGCTCGCCCTGTTTCTTTTACAGTTTTCAATTAAAAATGGAAATTCGTTCATGGCGATGTAGTCAAAGATACCACCTTTCTTTTGAGTCATCACTCGACCCATCCTTCCTATTCAAAATGTTCAAGGATTGCAACCCCCGCTTAGAGGGTTGATATTTTAGGCAAGTTTTGTACCCCAAAAGATGTTCCCCTCAAAACAGAAATCAACCTATTTTTGCGTTTTGATCAGAATATCTTGGTAGATATAGCCTCTGTTTAGTTTTCGTTGAAGCACCCTGTATAATAATAATAGTCGTAGCAGGCAGGTGTTCCCAAACGGTAACTCGGATCTTACTACCTGCTTAACATTCTCGAAAATGTATACTCCTCTTAGAAATTGCTAAAAGAAGCAATAATTTGATAAGTTCTATAGTAAGGAAACAGTAAGCAATGAATAAGTAAAGTTGTAGGTAGGAATTTAACAAAATTTATGAGAATGTATTAACAATAAAAGAAAGATCATAAAACTAAGTTAAACTTGTTTCGACCGGATTCTCATGAGCGTTGACGAACCCGGTCAACTTTGGAGAGCAGTAAAAGTGTTTCAAATGCATGAAATTGAAAAAAAATTGTGGAAAAAAATTTTTCTCAGAACACTATCTACAAGATTGGTTTGAGGCAATTTTTTTGTAAAATATATAAAAAAAAAGTTATAGAGCAAAAAATTAAATTTTATAGAAATTTCCTCACTTTTTTGCTTATAACTTCTTTAATTTCAACTTCAGGGCGAAAAGTTATATATTTATAACTGTAGGCAAAGCAATTTTCTACAAATTATGTTCGCACAAATTTTCTGTAGGACGTATAGCTTTCGAGATATCGCGAAAAAAGTATTTGCTCCCTTTTTTCCAAGATGGCGATCGGGGAACAAGGGCGCCAGTCCCACAAACTTGGGTTTAAGCTTCTCTAGACCCCCCCCCCCACATGCCCCGAAAATAAAAGTGTGACCTCTAAAAAATGCTTTATTCGGCCTTCAAATTGTAACATTTCAATGGACTATGCAGAAAACTTATGGACTCGTGTAATTTGGAAATAATTTTCTTCTGATACGCCTCTGGAAACTATTCCGACGTCCCCGACCTGAGTCACTCGAATTTATAAATCTGAATAAAGATGTTTATTTCCGTACTTAACATTGACAGAATATAGGTTGCGGTCAAATATTTTGTAACATCACTGAAAATAATCTCACCTAGAAATTCGGAAAGAATACCTAAATCAACTGATCTCTGTTCTAAAATTATCATTCTTATTGTTTCTCATACAATCTGCCATTTATTGATGTAGCGCCAATTTTTATATCGTATCAGAAAAGTGAAGTTTAATATCTATAAAAGTTGGAATCGAATAGTTGGTACTTATATTAAATCAGCAGTTATATGTCATAATATGATATATAATCGTGTTTTACGCTCCAACGAATGATTCATTCAAAATTTCAATTAATAAAACACAATGATGTTTTCTCACGACGAATGGAATATTTTGTTGGTTGATAGTTTCGTATGCAACGAATTTTTCACTACTTAAGCAACATGCATAAACTTGTGATTAATCAGCATAAGAATCGTTAGGTTGAATACAATTACTATAGAATTTCATTGAATGTAAATCTCCATTTTCAAACATGAAGAAAAGAGTCAATGTTTGAAAAATAAAGTTTTGGTGAAGGGGATATTATTATTAATATTAATAAGTAGGACGCACAATTGATATTTTCTTATATTATGTACAAATTAAAATTTTTCAAATGAGAAATTTGTTACAGAAAAAAGGCATCTTTCATATGCTCACGAACAACCACGAAGAAATTGAGAAACTTTATTTGGACGATTTCTGGTTAAAGATATCCTGTTTTAATCATCTATCATCTACTGTTTCAAATTAATGTCATCATGAAACTGTATGAGTTGTATTTCATTCAATATTTCATGTTGTTTCTCTATTGCACTAATCAATCTCAAGATTCATTTCTTTTCAATCGATTTTCATGACACATCTGTGCATGATTTTGATCAAGAATACTCTGATCATAGGTATAATTTCCAAAACTTCAACAAAATTTAATGGCATAAAATGAAGAATTATAACAAAGGTCGAGTGGCTTGTCGAGTGATTCTCTAATATCCCAATTACGGTGTTTTGGAAATAAAATAAGTTATAGATATTAAAAATATCTATCAAATCGTTTTCCTTCATATTAAGCTGTGGATATTTTTTCGAGAGATATAGGAAAAACCGTTGAAAACCAAATATTTTCATTTTTGGCATCTTACTTTCAAATTAATATTGCGTAACTTGCTATATATAGCAATTCACAAAACAGAAAAAAGCGAATTTTCAAGATATTATAAATTTCTTTTGAGGAAATTATTTTTTCGAAGAAAAGCATTCTCGAAATCCGATTATAACTTTTCGAAATATAGCTCTATGGAAACAAATTTAGCCCAATGTTTTTCCTGAAGATTTATTTTATGATGATGAAAAAGTAACGTACACCTAGAAGTGACTCTGAAAAAAATAACTTTTTTTTTGGTCACGCTGTTTTAAAATATTTCTCTCAATTTTCATGTTCCCATTTTCCGATAACGACTTGTATTGAAATCGATACCTGTCTTCTTTACACCTTTTTTAAATAGCAAATATTTTTCTTCATCTTTTCGAACCGAAAAATTTTTGGTTTACAAACGGCATATGCTACATTTGCAGCCAATTACGAAACATTATTCAGTGAAAAATACGAAACAAACAAAAATGTTGAATTTTAAACGGTTTTCCTTATATATCCCAAACAATAATAATCCGGACTATTTGAAAGCCACAAAACAGAAAAAAGCGAATTTTCAAGATATTATAAATTTCTTTTGAGGAAATTCCTTTTTTCGAAAAAAAAGCATTCTCGAAATTCGATTATAACTTTTCGAAATATAGCTCTACAGAAACAAATTTAGCCCAATGTTTTTCCTAAAGATTCATTTTATGATGATGAAAAAGTAACGTACATCTAGAAGTGACTCTGAAAAAAATAATTTTTTTTTTGGTCACGCTGTTTTAAAATATTTCTCTCAATTTTCATGTTCCCATTTTCCGATAATGACTTGTATTGAAATCGATACCTGTCTTCTTTACACCTTTTTTAAATAGCAAATATTTTTCTTCATCTTTTCGAACCGAAAAATTTTTAGTTTACAAACGGCATATGCTACATTTGCAGAAAGTTACGAAACATTATTCAGTGAAAAATACGATACAAACAAAAATGTTGAATTTTAAACGGTTTTTCTTATATATCCCAAACAATAATAATCCGGACTATTTGAAAGCCACAAAACAGGAAAACAGCGAATTTTCAAGATATTATAAATTTCTTTTGAGGAAATTCCTTTTTTCGAAAAAAAAGCATTCTCGAAATCCGATTATAACTTTTCGAAATATAGCTCTACAGAAACAAATTTAGCCCAATGTTTTCCTGAAGATTATTTGACTATTTGAAAGCCAAATACCTATAACCTCAATTTATAATATTTTTCGCTTTTACGAATTTTTGGGATGTAAAGGACATGAATGTTTTCATTTTTCCAATAACGACTGTTGCAGAAATTGATACCCGTCATCTTTACACCAATTTTGTGTGAAAAATACTTTTCTACGACGTTTTGAAAACCGAGAAAATTTTCGGTATACGAACGTCATTTTTTAGAAAAATTAATTATTCTCCAAAGGTTTATTATATCTCAAAGATCACAAAAAAAAAGGTTATTTGGTTTGGCATTTTGCATTTGCAGGAAGTTACCAAACATTTCTTAGCGAAAAATACGAGCAAAACAAAAAATGGTGATTCCAAAATTCTTATATCGCAAAAAGTCATCACCCGGGCTCTATGAAATCCAAACACCTAGAGATCCATTGGGAAGAAAACGCTATCTCTCTTGGATTTTTTCAATGTAATTGGACCTAATTTTTTCATTTTCCTTTGAAATTTCTGAGAAATTAAGCATACGGTCATTATTCATTAGTTATACTGAAGATTGAACAATGCTCATTGGACATGGTTAAGGCACCTAATTCTGGTAAAAGTAGAAATACGTCCTGTTGGTAAATATTTTTATAGTGTTTTCATTCTAGTCTGTGTTATACTTTGATTCCGAACAACCATGCAAGAAGTCACGCTCCAAACGTCACTTCATGATAGACTAGTTTCTTCCAATCTTTTACTAATTAAGTTTTGGGAAACATATTGTTTTGCAACCATAGATTTAACTCGCTTTGGTAGTATGTGTCAAATCTTGCAACTGAATTTTTAAACAGTTATTCCAATGAAATGAGCTAAAATTTTGTAAACAAATTTCGTTAACGATAAAGATACGTAGCTGTGTACAGTCATTCAAAGGCATTACAATGGAAAACTATAGACAGTAGTTAGTTAGATGCATCCCCATGATAAAGGCATCGAATAACAGAGTTTACTAAGAATAATACGAAAGATAACTTAATTCAATAAGACGAACGGACAAAATTTTCTTCTTCAGTATTGTGATATAACTATCAGAAAAATGGTTATTTGGTTTGGCATTTTACATTTGCACGAAGTTACGAAACGTTATTCAACGAAAAATACGAAAAAAAAACAAATATGGTGAGTTTCAAACGATTATTCTTTTATCTCAAAAAGTAATTATCGGGGCTCGAAGAAATCCAAACATCTATAATTTTATTATATAATATTTTCCTCTGCAACCTTTAAATTTTACGAATTTCCGGTTTACAAAGCACTTCAGAGATCCATTGGAAGAAAAACGCTATTTTCTTAAAATTTTTCATTGTGAAAGAACCATATTTTTCTATTTTCTGTAAATTTATTATTTGTCTACCAACAGTGTAAATTGAATAATGGATTAATTTTGACATTTATTGATCTGAACATTGAACTGAGAATATTTGGCATACTAGATGAAGATAGTATTTTCAAAAAGAAATATTTTTTATTTATATTTGGAAAGAGAAGAAATACTCTTCTTATTTTATCTAAATCCACCTAGGGTTTATATTTGAAAAAACAAGTTCATGTTATAATTCGAAAACCATTCAACAACATAATGGAAATTCGAGAAATCCGGAATCTTTCCAAAACTTCTTTTCACTAAATAAAATAACCATTTTTTCGTGATCTCTGAGATATTGTAAACTTTCGGAGAAAAATTAATTTTTCGAAAAAATGACGTCCGAAAAACAAAAATTTTCCTGTTTCTCAAAATGTTGTAGAAAAGTATTTTTCTTCAACAATTCCCAATATCTCAGAGGTAACAAAACAATGGTTATTTGGTTCGGCATTTTACATTTGAAGCAAGTTACGAAACATTATTTAGCCAAAAATACGAAAAAACAAAAATGGAGAATTTCAAACGGTTATTCTTATATCTCAAAAAGTGATGATCCGGGCTCTATGAACTCACCTATACCTTCATTCTATAACATTTTTCTCTACGACCTCTTAATTGTTGGAATTGTTGGGTTACGAAGGACATTAGACATCCATTGGAAAGAAAACGCTATCTTTCTTAGAATTTTTTTTGTAAAAGGATTATATTTCTATATTTTTTGTAAAAAGTTTTGAGAATTATGAATTGGGCTGTTATCTATTACTTATACTGAAGAGAGAGTTATGCTCATTAGACAGGTCTGGGCAGATGTGTCGAAACTCCTATTTTTGGTTAATGTAGAAATACGTCCTGTGGTAAAAGTTTTCATAATGTTTTTATAGTAGTCAGTAATGTTCTTTGATTTTGAACAGGAAATCCCAAAAGTCATGCCCAAAGCGTCACTTAATGATAGATCTGGTCAAGATCTTCCAAAAAACTGTTACTATATCTGACATACACATAACCAAACTTCAACCTTGGTTCTTTGACTACTTGTGAAGAATGAAGTTTTTTGTTGTAAAAAAGCTGGATAGTATTATAAGAAATGTTGAATTATCACCATATGTTCGGCATATTGTACTCAGTCGTCACTGAGATTTGAAACTGTGAATTTCAAAATTTAAAAAAGCCTATAATCATAATTGAAAATGCCTTACGTTGGATTGTTCGATATGCAGAGGGGTCGAATAATTGCTCTCGTTGAAGAAGGGGTGACACAGAGAGATATCAAAGGGGGTGATTTCAAAAACGTACGTCTGATACGTGGAGCTACAATGTCTGCAAAATAGGCCTAGAAGAAGTCGTAGGAAGATCCCTTCTGAAGAACAAGACCGCTTTTCGTGCCAAATTGCAAGAGGAGACTTTAGTGCATCGCACCCCCATACTCCAAAGGCAATTTCTGGAAGCAATAGGCATCAGTGTATCAGTTGAAACGATACGTCAAAAACGTCGTTCAAGGGGTTCACACAGGAGAAGGCCCATAAGAGTTCAAGACCTATGCAGATAACAAAAAATTACCAGACTTAATTGAAGTATCGAGCACCAAAACTGGAATATTGAGAATTGGCGAAATGTCCTTTTTTCGGATGAGACCAGAATTGGTGTTCGTTCAGATGACCGCCGTATTCGGGTTTTAAGGGGTCGTCGAAAACAAGCTAGACTCTGAGCAGCAAGACAAATTCCGATATACCAAGGGGCAGTGTGATGTTTTGGGTGGCATTATGCTGGGAGACAAAACTGATTCGATTCCGTTTCCTGCGAGTGTAACGGCTAGAAATTACGTGGGCCTAGTGCTGGAGCCCATAATGAGACTCTGGCGAGGTGCCAACGGTGAGAATTTCACTTTTATGCATGATAATCCTCCTCCGCATACCTGCAACCTCGCGCGATATTATCTTGAAACAGAGGGAATCGCTATTTTGGACTGGCCAGCTTGCTCTGCAGACCTAAGTCAGATTGAACATTCATAAGATAATCTCAGAAGAGAAATAAGATTGCTCCAGGATAATCCAAGAACCCCACAATACCTCATCCAAGCCGCCACAGAAGAGTGGCAGAATATCACCACAGAGAAGGTCGAAAACCTAATCGAAGCATGCCTAGTCGATTCAGGCAAGAGGAGGTAATACAAGCTACTGAGATCGAGAAAAAAACACCTACTTTGTGAGAAAACAATTCTCAATTTTTTTACTACATGCAGAAAGAGTCTCTTATTTTCTTTTATTTGTTCATTTCTTAATATAAACCTTAATTTATTTCTTTATTCATTTATACCATCAAGAGTAGAATATACATTTTGGACTGCTTTTCTACCATATTAGCTCTTGGTTTACCATTATCGATTGTGTTATATTGCGCTTCTCACTAAAAACAATTCAAATTTAGGCTAAAACATTTGCAATATTGATTAAAACCTCCCAACTAAGAAAATTATTTCTTAGTGGCCAAAATCAGAGTTGGTCCATATTCAGAATTATATATATTTTTCACGTTCAGGCAGAGAAGTAATGAAACAGGATCTGTTAGCTATAATCAGAAAATAATTAATTTATGAACATAACGATTCGGATGGTTGAAATAGTGTATTCGTTGTAAATAATATCCTTGAGTTAATTAATTTCTACAATATACTAGTTTTGCAATGAAAATCAGCAACCTCTTTTGAGAAAATAATCTTGTCTTTTCCTAGGGTCGAATGTAAAATTTCTTGAGCTTATTTTTATTTTTTGACGAAGTTGTTTTTGGTTCCATTTAGGTTCTCAAAAAACTGAATCCTTCAACCATCCCCAAAAAGAAGTCGTTTCACTATAGGTATTCGGAGCGTTTCATCAGTTTTTTCAGTGTTTATACTCCAATATCTGATGCTTATAATTTCGTTAGAGAAAAATAATGTTTCCTACCGTTTTGTAATCCACATAAATCACAGAAATTCTTGAAATTATTTGCCGTGAAGTATAACTTTCTCAAAAACATTTCATTGTTTTATCAATAGAATGAAATGAAATCCAAATGTTCAAATAATCCTCCATTTATTTCCATACATTAATATAATCTTGAATGAAAACCATTATTAGTCGACACTCATCTACAATTCGCTGGCGTAGATCATCCAAATAATCAGGCTTAGTTACAAAAAAATTTGGATAGATATCCCCACAAGGAAAAGTCCAGAAAAAATAATTGCCAAAAATAATGGTTACAATCCCAAACTAATAAATAATATTTCAAATAAAAACAAAATAGAATCGCATTGAATGAAGTTTACCCTGTCGATAAATTGATACAAAATTCAACACCTTAACCTACGTTGGCATTACAAGTGAGTAATTGAAATCATTCTTGAGTAGTAATAATTTTAACATAGCTTTCCAAATTAATAATAGTTTAGGCAAATATTTAAACAATAATAAAACCAAATCAGATAGAAGCAATAAATCAGGTGTTTATAGATTGAATTGTAATGACTGTGACAATTTCTACATTGGTAGAACACATAGAAGTTTCAATATTAGAATATCGGAACATAGACGCAGTTTTTCAAATAAAACATCAGATTCAAATTTCGCGAATCATCTCCTAGAAAATAGTCACTCTTTCGACCCACAGTCTGAAATTTTTCATACAGATAAAAAATATTGGAAGGTAGATTTTTGGGAAACTTTAGAAATCAACAAACACAAACACTCAGGTAGACTAATCAATGAACAAGTCTATTTAAGCCCTTCACCTGTATTGAATCTCTTCAGGGAGCAATCTATTGCTTAATTTTATTGGATATACCTGTCATCAATAACCACTTAAGAAGGTGCAACCCAATAAGCTTTTAATTATTCAAGAACATTTGTATTTATATTGTCATTCTTATTTTCTGTACATTCATTCGTCTGAAAAAGCTACGGTGTAGTGAAACGCGTTACGAATCACAATTATTAAGTAAAATTCCTAAAATCACATTACTTATTTTTTTATTATTGATAATAGAATTTTACCAAGTAAAAGCCGCCCAAATTCAAATATTACTGGTGATATTTGGTGGGCGTTAACGAATCACCGTGACTTGACGAAAATCTTCATGGAAACTTCACGATTTCATGAATGAGAACAGAGTGGAAGTATTTCTTCATTAAGCAAGTTCAAGAACAAATAGAAACCTTGATGAATTTTATTTTTTATGAAATTCTCTTGGCTACTACATTACAGTGCGCCCCAACACCAGATCAGAAATGTCTGACAACTTTTAAACCAGTTCTTCGGTGGTAACTGAATTGGAACGAGAGAACCTTCATATAGCCACCTCGTTCACCAGATTTAACTCCGTTAGATTATTCTTCGTGGGTTACGACAAAATTCATTATGTGGACAAACCCATAACGATATAGAATAGTTGAAACAGAACTTTAGAAATTGTTTAGATTCAGTGCCCAATATTCAGATTCAAAATGAAGTGTTGCTGGCCCTTGCAATTCAATTCTAGCATTTTGAATAATTGAAATATTTTTGAGTATTTGAGGATTTGATTTTTGGTTACAAATTATTTTTGATTTCCCTGCTGATAAATAACTTTCATTTGTTGTTATTATGAATGAGCTTCATTGATGAGAGTATAGAATTGAAAAAAAAACATTTGTTTTGTGTAAATGAGCAACAGTATACTATAGTCTATTTGGTAAAGACGTAGTTTAATAAAAGCTCATTAATTATGCAAATCCCTTAGAAATATGTTACGTGGGCAAATTAAAAAAAAATTAGTTTCTATGATTTTGTCTTGGAACAGGCACAAATTTATTGCAGGATCTTCTATAGAAACCCCCGTACAAAACCTGGCTACGATCTCCTCTATCTTTTTTGTTGCTTGCAAATATTGCTGTCCTCGTTTCAAATAAAATGTTTACTTCAGACGTCTAAAATTTGTAGTCAGTAACATAGACGAATATGTGTTTTAGGGTTCTCTTAGAAAATACAATTGAATCAATTGAACAGCAATGTATATAAAAACGATAACAATTTAATGTGAATATCCAGATCCGTTCACCAACAATAATTATTTCCTGAATACTCAACTTACGCTTAATTCTATATGTTAAAATATATAATAATTAAATAATGTTTATGATATTTCAGATAACTCAATAATTTAGGTATATTATGGAAATGAACATTCATTTCATATTATAGTAAACTTAAGCTACATTTTCCAACATTACCTGACAGAATGTTAAACAATGTTTATAAATAAGTTCATGATTTTATAAAACGTCCTTCTAAATTCAATTTCTTTCTACACTTTGAAATTATAAAATTAAAAATGATGTTTGTCACAATTCTCATATATATTTTTAACTGCAGTATTTTCATAAAATATTTACAGTTCATCTTCTGATGATGTATCTTCAATACATGTGAAACTTGCCACAATTTGGTTTTTGATATTAAAGGCAAGTCCTGATCTCCTACGAGCATAGCGGGTATTTTTTCCACAGTGAGAATTTCTTTCCATAAATGAAAAGAATGCAAACTTTTTCGAATAGTTTTCCTAAAGTCTTCATCAATAACCATTCGGGGCCTTCCTGGAGAAGTTTTTGGTGGTTTCACTATAAATCCATTCTCAGATTTTCTTTCCTTGAGAAGCTTGTATATTGTGGACATTCCAATTTCCATCATCTCAGAACACATTTTAACATTTCCATCGAATGAAGGTAAATGGCCTTAATGCCTTAAAGCATCGTATATATACAATAAAATTAATGTTTCAGTTTAACGTTTAACAAGGGCAAAATTGAAATACTTTTCCATTATTTGTGAAATAAACAAAACATTCACCAACTACTAACGGAAGTATACAAATGACAAAACTACTTCAAGAACTCTTCCTAATATATATCTATGTAAAAATTACCTTTCTTGGGGTTAAATTCTGAGAATGAACTTAATAATACTCCCTTATCCTAGTGGACCGCCTATAACTATCCTCCCATCTAAAGATTTATTACTCCACGGCTTTACCAAATCAACTATAGAAGAAACAACAGAAATGTTGATTTCTTGAAAAATTCTCATTTTTTGAAAATGTGTCACGCATGTTCTAGTTGGAAAGAGAAAAAAATTCTCTTCCTATTTCGGATAATCGAGAAATCTGGAATAACTCAAAAACGAAAGAAGATAGCTGCCATCTGCGTTCACCAATGAGTTCTCATCGAAAATCGTGGACGGAGATGGGCGTCATTTTTCTTTAATTCCAGTATTTCACATAGCTGCTGTGCTAAAACATCGAGAAATGAAACCCTGTACATTCCTTTTTTGTATTCACAATTGTGATGATAGAATTAATACCAATCGAAACAATAGTAGGCGAGATAGAGTATAGGAAGCCAGCATGTTCTATACGGGACTTTTTGTATGTTTTTTTTATAATACCATAATAATGGTGTTTGTACAAATCCAGCTCAATTATATTTTTATGGCAGATGAACCTTATTAGGTATATTTTACTGGACAAGTATAGTGCACTAGCGGGAGAGGTAGGTGCTCAAGTACAAGGACAAACGAACTGAGGAAGGAAACGTGACAAAAAAACTGAAATTACAATTACGCTAGCGCGTGTTTATGTAAACTGCATGACGAGTAAGTTCTCGTTTTCAAAATGTTGTTGAATGCTTACGATTCGGTAAAAATGCCATTGCTAGTCCGCAAATTATTTCTAGTGATCCAACAACCCGTCGATACCATTTTGACGGTATTTTGAAGTCTAATGTTTCAGAAAACGGGAATACTTTGGCGTATTTGACGTACTCCTTCCTCTGAAACAAAGAAAGAAAACTGATTAAAATATATATCATCTATATGAAACATTTGATTTATTTCACTAAAACAATTCCAGAAAAAATAATAGGCCTTAACGCCACAAAATAAAATAAATGACATATGTTTCGGTTTTTATCCCATTTTCAAAAACTAAAAGGAAATTAAAATACTACGAAAAAGGAAAATAAGAGAAGCTATCGATACAACTATGAACGAACGGGATGACGCCATAAATTTACTAGCGACTTGGAAGACAGTATTAAAACATACGCCACCGCGAACACAGAGCAGCGACGAATACACACAGTCCGCGAGTCGAACAACCGACCAATGGGAGCGCGCCACGATACAACTTTAGATCGCGGAAGTATAAAGCTACCAGGCATCATAGATACGCTAAAGTGAATAAAATATATAAATATATATATATATATATATATATATATATATATATATATATATATATATATATATATATATTTTTTTTTTTCACCGACAGTTGCGGTAACTCCAATAACTACCGGACTTTGTGGCCAAGGTAGTCATCTTAACATCTCGTGGCTCATTCATTGTTGAGAAAGCCTCGTACAATTCTGGTGATGCTGAGAACAACTTCTCGCTGCGATCTAGTGACAACTGCTCTATCGAGACCCAATCTTTGGGTGTTTTGCAATAGGTGCCCCTCCACGAGGCCGTTGACGGATATAATCATAGGCATAATTACAGTGGTGCTCAGCTCGTGAATTTGCCTCAATTCAATGGCCAGATCTCTGTACTTATCGATCTTCTCCGAATACGCCCTCGGTATATTATCATCAGCCGGTATCGTCACATCCAAGAGTACAGCTTTTTTCTCTTGCTTATAGAATACAACGATATCCGGCCTATTGTGCGATATGGGCCGATCACAGATTATAGTATTATCCCAGTATACTTTGTGCTCCTCATCTTCAAGGACAGTTTCAGGCGTATATTTGTAATTCGGTACTCTATTCTTCAGAAGTCCGAGCTTCGACGCTATCTCCTGGTGGTATATTTTGGCCATGCTGTTGTGCCTGTTGAGGTAATCCTTGGGGGCCAAGATCGGGCATGAGGACGTGACATGCTGGATTGATTCCAGGCCCCTGTAGCAGCGGCGACATTGGTCTGAATGGGTATTAATTTTAGCGATATGCTTGTTATAGGCCCTTGTTGGCACAACCTGATCTTGTATCGCCAGCAGCCTGCCCTCAGTTTCCGGGTGTAAATATCCTGCCATAAGAAAGTTCACCGACTCACGCTTGTCAACGTTATCACTCTCAAGGACCCTAGGATAGCGGATGTAATTTCATCACCTTCCACTCATTGATCTTTTTTTCAGGAGTGCGGCTTCCTTGTGCTACTTCGGCCCTCATCAGTTTCAGAGGAGTCACACCATCGAATGCACGGATGGATCTGTGAAACGACGTGTTACTTGCCGAGAAGTGCTTCCTTAGGCTAAGGATAATTTTATCGTGGGCGCTTTCTATGTTTGATATTCCTCTGCCTCCCCGGTCTCTTCTAAGGTAGAGTCGGTTCACCGACGCATGAGGGTAGTTTATGCCATATTTTGTCAGCATCCCTCTAACTTCATTCTCTAAGTTCCGCAGCTCAGTCGTTGACCAGTTAACAACTCCGAACGAGTAGGTTATGCTCGGGAATGCCCAGGTGTTGAGGACTGTCACCATTGCCTTGGAATTCAGTTTCGACTGGAGTACAAGTTTGATTCGTCCGAACAACTTCTTTTTGAATGCCTCTCTGACTTCTGAAGTTTTGAAGTCCAAGGCTTGCTGTATGCCCAGGTATTGGTAGGTTTCCTGGGGTCCGAGTGCAGGGAACATTTCCTCATTGAAGAACTGAATTCCAGGCCCAATATCAACAATCTTGCCTCTCCTGACACAAACCGCCGCACATTTTTCTACTCCGAGTTGCATGCGAACTCCCTCGCTAAAGGCTGCCACAGTTTCCAGCTGCCTCTTCATTTGATCTACTGTACCTGTATATAGTTTAAGGTCATCTAAGTATAATTGGTGGCTTATCCGGGTATTGCTCTCTCTGTCATAAACGTAGCTGTCCGTGCTGTTGTTAAGAAAGTAGCTCAGGGGGTTCAAAGCTAGACAGAACCAGAGTGGACTTAGAGAGTCCCCCTGAAAAATGCCCCTTTTTATCCTGATTTCACCTGCAGAAATTTCTGCTCCTTGCGTTCTTAGACAGAGAGAGGTTCGCCATGTACTCATTAGTTGTCTCAGCAAGCCGACCACTGAACCAGGAACCCCATACAACTCCATAACCTTTTGTAACCATGAATGTGGAACGGAGTCGAAAGCCTTTCGATAGTCATATATAAATAGTCATTATATATATATATATATATATATATATATATATATATATATATATATATATATATATATATATATATATATATATATATATATATATATATATATATATATAGATATATATCTATCTTAATTAGATCATGCGTGATTTCCGGGTAATCAATGAGGCGCACTGCTTTCTTAATAATAATAATAATAAGTTCTTTATATCCCACAGGTAGAACCCATTTACAGGAAAAATTTAAATATTTATATAACAAATCAACAACTTAATGCGTAATCATGAATAATGAGTTAATATAAGTGAAAAAGCAAGCAGCTATTCGAAACTTACTCGGTAAAGAAAATGAGAAAAATAAAATGAACAAATCAAAAAATAGAAAAATGCTATGGCATAAAATAAAATAGAAAGAAAACACTCATGGCGTGAGTTAAACTGAAAATTTGAAAAATAAAAAAATAGAAAAGTATGCAATACCTCAGATGCACTTCAGAGAACATTGTCCAAATATACACTACTGATAGTGGTAAACGACTCGAAATCAATATCACACAATCTCGAGATGGAATTATAAGTTGTACACATAAATAATATTGGAGATTATGTGAGTGAGTTTGTTCTAGGCGTGCTCAGGAAAAATAGACGCTCATCTCTTGAGGTCAGTCTCGGAACTGAAATTTTCAGTTGAGCTAAAATAGAAGGACAATCCGAACGATTATTCAGGAGAATAAACAAAAAATTTTAAGGTCAGAAAGCCTCTTTTTATCTTCAGGGTTGTCACTATGATCATACCCTCTTACAGGGTAGGCACCATCTTCTCGCCAGACAACGTATTTGAAAAATCTTCTTTGAATTGCCTCTTAATCATAATTATGACAATAATAGATGGGATGCCAAATAATCGACGCATATTGCAACTTAGTACTAACCAAAGTCTCAAAAAGACGAATTATTTCGTGAAGTGCTTTCCATTGTGAATTATGAACCCATACGATTTCGAGGCGGATGTGAATAAATAGTTGATATGAGGAACAAAAGTGAATTTTTGGTCGAATATAAGACCAAGATCTTTTGTATCAATAAAACGTTTCAATACACTATTGTTTATAATATGATAAAAAAAGGATGTTTTTCTTGCGAGAGTAGGTAACGACAGTGCACTTAGATACATTCAAGTCCAACCAATTAATCACACACCAGTTTGACACGGAACTTATGACTTTCAAGATCTCACAATCGCGTTCTGACGCTATCTTCAGATATATTTTTTTATTATCCGCATACATCAATTTGGGTATATTAATTATGTCCATGAGATCATCAATGAACATTATAAACAATAATTGACCAAGATTGGACCTCTGTGGGACACCTGAAGAAGCAACAAATTCGCGGGAGCAAAAACTTTCGACCAAGCCGGCAGCCGACCAAGTAAGACTCCAAAAGAACAGCTAAGGCTTCCGCAAAACCAAATCTGGACAGTTTCCACAGCGATATACCAAGATTCACTTTGTCGAATATTTTTTGAAAATTCTCGAGTATATACTGTGATAAAACAAACAGATTGCTGATGCAGGATCTCCCAGGCATGAAACCATGCTGCTCATCATGAATTCTCCCCCTGGTCGCGGGAAATATAGCGTTGTATAAAATAATCTCGAGAAGTTTTGAGAAATTGGATAGTATCGCGATGGGCCTATAGTTACCTATGATGGTAGAATCTCCTTCCTTCAAAATGGGAACAATCTTAGCTACCTTCCATGTCGAGGGGTAAATTCCACTCTTCGAGACATTATCAAAAATAAAACATAAAGGATGTGCAAAGACACGTATGCAGTCCTTAACAACAAAGCTGGGTATACCATCTGAACTTGCTAGATAGTTTTCTCGCAGCGGAGATTATATCTTCCACAGAAATGGCATTCAGATTCATGAATTCAGTACCAAGAGCTTCGCCATCATCAACTAACATTACATCATACTAACATCATCTCCATTTTATCCACCAAAGTACTCCGCGAAAGCACCAGCAATGTCTTCAGGATTTTCATATGTCCTCTCATCATCTCTCATCTATCCTGGTATAAGTGAATGGCCTTTTTTTGATTTAATTAATGACCAAAAGTCAAAGAATCACTGGAAATTCGGATGTTCGGATAAAGTTCACATAAGCTATGTTCATTTTAAATTTCGCAATACTCCTCAAAGTTCTCAAAGACTTGAATTTATTGTAGTGAAACTCGGGCCCATGCTTTCTATAACTATTAAAGTTAGCTTTTTCTTCAATTAAAATACTTTCAATTGAATGTGAGGTATACCATATTGGAAAACGGCGCTTGCGCCTGGACTTGAGGGGTACTGTTTTCTCGAAAATTGTCTGTAGAATGAAGTAGAACTCTTGACAAGCCTCATCAGGATCGTCCGCCACTTCCGTAACAGTTGACCAATCGGCATTGAGAATCATGTC
This sequence comes from Cryptolaemus montrouzieri, assembly GCA_013387265.2. Lineage (NCBI taxonomy): Eukaryota > Metazoa > Arthropoda > Insecta > Coleoptera > Coccinellidae > Cryptolaemus > Cryptolaemus montrouzieri. Next base: position 39,594,180 of record JABFTP020000144.1, read on the forward strand.
ATATATCAAAGTAAAATTTGCTTTTCTGAAATTGAACTCCTTCCGAACCGCGTGATCACACCCAAGTCTGTTATACTTTGCACTCGCATATCAAAAATAAAGTTGATGGGTGGGTGATAAGAATCCTTTTTCACCAGAGGGGCATAATCGTCCAGTATTCTGCACTCATTATTGGAGAGAATGAGATCTAGGATTTTGTTATTATCATTCTTCATATGATTAAATTGTTGCAGGGCGAGAGTTTCTGCAAAAATTTTCAATGATATACACCTAGTATCTCACAAGTTTTCAACATACGACGACGCATTGAAATCACCTACAATCAGCCGTTGTCGGTCTAAGATCATATCTATGGTAAAAAGCGTATCGAAAAACAGTTCATAAGTGTCAGCTTCTGTTGCAGGCGGTACGTAGAGCACTAAGACAATTAGTGTATTTATTTCGATTTTCACCTTGCAACAAACGACATCAATTGAGGATGCGAAATCATGTAGAATCGATAAATCGAGAAATTCCGTTTGAAACCTTTCGTTGATTGTCACTAATACTCCATCTCCTCTCGTACAATTGGTGGCTGTCAGATTTCTGTCATCCCTGTATAAAACGTAATGGTCCCGAACAAGCTCAGAGTTTGGAGACATTATTCTGCAGCCAAGTTTCACTGATACATATAAAATCGTAGTTGGAAGCAGACACCGCGGTCAAAAATTCGTAAGTTTTGAAATTGAATCCTTGCACATTCTGGTAAATACACGATAATGCTTCACTGCTGTAATTGGGCACACTCAGTTTAAATTCACGATTGTAGGAATACCGCAAATATGTTTAACACCTATATTCTTTCCCTCTGGCTTTTGCCTGTTTAACTACAATTTAACATTATTAAAAAACTTTTGTTGTCTTGGTGTTTTATCAGAAGAAAGTGAAACATGAGCATGCAGAGGCGAATTCTTGAGCATCTTCGATACCTTCAATATGTCACGGACCTCGTGACCATTCGAAAGAGTAATCTTAATTGGACATGGTCTATCAAAAGCTGCATTGAACATTTCTAGTCGACGAGTCTTAATATCTTGGAAAGAGGCACCAGGTTTAATGTTTCTGATTATTTCATTAACTTCATTTTTTCTTGAGCGATCCTTTGTTCCCTTGGCACATGAGACGTCTGCTCGCGCAACTCATATAGCATAATATTATTCCTTAGCTCCTGCCGATCCTCAAATTCCATGAGTAATTTCTCAAACACTTGATCATTGATATCATGATTAGGTTTATATGCTTAAACGGTATTTTGATCTCTTTAATTTCACTCTGTAATGGGACCACCAGCGCCTTCAATGAGGCAATATCATTCCCGATATTATCACCGTTTTTGCAGTTCCAAGAGATCGATTTCTTAGAGTTTATTACTCTCACCTCAGAACTGCTAATACCTGCGCAAGAATTACTGAACATGTCAATAGTAAGGCTCTCAGCTTGTTTGTTGCAACAATGACAATATTCATTGCTCATATTGTGAAATAGATAACAATAGGTAAATCCATCGAAGATTATGAATATCGCAATCACCCACCTCCTGCTTGAAGAAAAAACGTCTGCCTTCAAGTGCTGCACACCTGCTTGATGTGTTCCGGATCCTTTATATTAAAGCGGTTCACTAGGAAAAGAATCAATCTTCTAGACGCTATCCAATAAATGTAATGAATGTTTGGGTGCGGAGCCCTACACATGGGAACACTATTCCAGATCAAGGCGTTCATGTGCTTTGTACACAAGCATGAGCTGTAATGGGATGAAGTACTGCTTAGCACTGAAAAGAAAACTGATTTTAGCAGTAGCAGATTCAGCAATGGCTGACACATGGTCATGCCAGGAAACCCCGGTGTTGACTGTGATGCCGAATAGATACATATTCGTGTCTTAGGAAATTCAATGTCAATGCATGATTAGAGGAGGTTCTCCAGTAGTTCGCGTTAAAATTGACCATGTTCAACCGGCCCCACTCTGATTTATTTTCTGTCAGAATTCAGTGACATGCTCTGTTGATATCTTCGTTGTTGTGACTCCTCAGCAGTGTTGATTATGTTCACACATGATATTAGGGTTTCCCTTTAAAATTGTACAAATTCAACCGGTCTCACTCTGATAGCGTCTCGAATTCTGAATTCAGAGACATGCTCTGTTGGTATCTTCGTTGGTGTGTCTTGTAAGCAGTTATAGGACGCTGACTAGAAAGTGAGAAAACTAGGGTACAGTCACGCGCAAACTCAAATATTCTGTCTTCGATAGAGTGAGGCAAGCCATTAGTCTGCAACAGAAACAAACTTGGCGAGAGTATGGAGCCATGGGGTATTAACCTGAAAAGATTCACTCGTTATACCGTCAACCACCCCCTGCATCGATTTACTGAAGAGAATGCTACTAATCCAACCACTCAACTCTGAGTTCATATGCGATTAATATATTGATCAAGACTGCGTGCTGAACTATGTCGAAAGGTTTTGAGATATAAAGAGCAATGGCACTTGATTCGCCATGAGTTTCAATTACTGATGCCCACAAATGCGTAAAGTTTGCAAGAAGGTCAGTTGATCGTTGTCTACGGAAACCATATTGTCGATCACTGTTGATACCCTGCAACTCGAGATATTTTATGAGCTCATCGTTTATCACTCTTTCCATGACTTTCAACATAATGGCCAACGATGCGATTGGACGGTAGTTTTGGGGTAGGCATTTTTTCCCTTTCTAAGGAGTCGGTTGTACTCTTGTAACTTTCCAGCATCTTACTGCATGCACTCTGAACTCTACTTCAGACATATTCGATTGAACTTGTGGGATGCTTGGCACTGCATTTGATGTATTTAATGCAGAATTTTGGGAAAATATTTTTGTAAAGAGATCCGCCCTTGCTTTAGGTGATAATGCGATAGAACAGCCACCTCTAATCAAAGGTGGGAAGAATGACTTGCAAAAGTCTGAACCAAATCTGACGAATTCCAGTGGTCTGCACCAAAAGTCTATTTTTAACTCTTTCATTGAAGTAGGTTTTCGATTTATTTATTGTGGAGCTACAAATGCACATATTTAGCGTTAGTTTCATCTGTTGGATTCTTCCTCCAAACCTTATTAGCTCTGTCTTAACTGCAGATATTGGTGTCAGGATCATAAAAACAAACAACAACAACCAAACAAAATCATTGAAGGGACAAGATGAGAGAAACTCGCGCAGTACCTTCCAGTTGGCTTGGTTGTAATGCCATAAATTCCTGCAAGACATTGTATCTTTATTTTGTGGCTGTACGAAATTACCAATGGCGGAAACAAGGTTGTGGTCGGAGTTGTATAAGGGTACTGAGATCTGAAAACGGAAATCATGTGGATCTGAGACAAGAAAAGGAACGAGAGTGTTGGAAAAATCGATTATATTGTCAGGAATTCTTGTCGGCTCATCGACAAGTTGCGTCTAGTTGTGGTTGATCGCAAAAGCTTCCTCTGGCCTGGGTTAAGTCAGATTAGACCTAACCTAACCTAATCGTACCAGATCTAAAGCGTTATCTTCCAATTGTACCCTCTCTTGGGATTGCGACGTCCAATCTAGCAAAAACACAATGCCCTTTCATAAAACAGAAGTCTTGAGTGCAATTCATATCCATTGAATCAGGGATTAGTAGTATCAGTTTTCGGTATTTATTCAAGTTTCCATTAGACTCAAGACACGAGTTTCGTGCCTTGTAAGTGCTGGTGTACTGCTCTCTCATTCATGTTATTGTGCTCCAGTGCTCTTAAGTTGCAAATAGTTAATTCATACCGCCGTTACTACGTGATAATTAATCATGATGATTATAAGAAATTAAACTATGTTTCATTATATAACAAGAGATTTATTGAAATCAGGATTGCATTTTCGGTCTCTCGACCATCTTCAGTTGTCAACAAGTATTGAACTAAAGTTGAAAGTACATACATATATAAACAGGTAAGTACAAAATTAATAAGGGTGCAACCAAGAGGTAATAAACTATTATTTATTATGGTAAAATCAGGTCTTATTTGAATATAGGGACGAATATGCCGGGCCATACTTTAACATATTTTGGTCCTATCAGCGAAAAGTTTGCAAATGTTATTTCAAAACAGAATAAAAAAGTAGCTTTCAAGGCTCACATGAAACACTCCCAGGAATTCCCTAGTACTAAAGATAAAACTAATGAATGTGACAATACTGTAGTTAAAATTTGTCCTGTAAGGATTGTGAAGGCGTCTATATAAGTCAAACTGGTCGTTCATTCAAAACAAGATACAAAGAACATCAATCAGACTACAATAACCACAGAAACGATGAATCTACTTTCGCTTCACATTGTATTAAAAATGGTCATCGTTTTCCACCCATAGGTCAACTTCAAATTATTCACAGAATACATAAAGGACGAAAATTAGATTTCTTGGAATCAAAATTGTCAAACTGCAACGAACCCCCCACAGAGATAATCTTCTGAACGACCAGTATGGTCCCGCTTTTGTCGTAATTAGTTTATTACCTCTTGTTTGCACCCGCATCAATTTTGTATCTACCTGTTTATATATGTATGTATTTTCAACATTAGTTCAATAGTTGTTGTTAGCTGAAGATGGTCGAGAGACAGAAATTGCAATCCTTATTTTCAATAAATCTCTTGTGATAGTATAATACATAGTTTAATTTCTTATTATCATTATGTTGCAAAACTAAATAATAAAAAGGAAGTAACCTCCGGATAATTTCGTCCCAAGAGGTCTTATGTCTCATTTGAAAAATCCTTCCCATTTATATAAACACACAGCATCCTAATGAATATATAGACGCTATGGAAAATGCAGTGGAAATTGCACTGCTGCCTTGATGTCCTGGAATATTTAACTGTGCGGGAGTACTTATATTTATAAAATTTGCATTTTTACCACATCTTATGTAGAGTAGATTATAAAGTCAAAAATGTTAACGTTAATTACCGAAAGCATTCTCTACTACACGTCGTAGAGTAGAGTAAAGTTTATTTCGTGCATAAACAAGTAACGAGTGTTTGCACATGTCAGGTTTATAAAAAGAAATAAAAACTAAAAACTACTAACTAAAAAGGTTACATACGAATAGGTTTACATACATAACAAAATACACACAAGATACATACTAAAGAGATCCGAGGGTGACAGCCATATAGGAACAGTCCAAATATTCATTGACTGAATAAAATGCGTTTTCATGAAAAATTTCTCCAGGGAACTTTTGAATCTATTGAGTGGAAGCAATATAACAGATTTCGGTAACTTATTCAAGAAGAGTTTATTGTAAAAATTTCGATTGAATTTGCTAGAGTTCAGACGTAGGTAATCCATACCAATGTTATTGCCGTTTCTAGTCTAGTCTAGTGTGAAGGTCTCTATTGAATGTATGGCCTTCATATTTCTCGCCGTCCACTAGACAGTGAAAGATGTAAAGTGATGGAAAACTCATCACCTTCAGGGCCACGAAAGTTTCCCTGACGTCATCTCTATATTTTTTGTTTACCATCATCCGAATGGCTTTGCGTTGTAGGGCAAAAATTCTGCCTGAATGTGTAGAGTGACCCCAGCTTGTCAGAGCATAGCCGCCAAGGCATCGACGTCCACTTCCCAGCTCAATTTGGGATCGAACCTCTCCCCAAGAAATTTGACTTCTGGAGGAATGACGAAGTTTATCTCTCTGTGAGTAAAAAACATTTTTGACGTCTTGTCAAATCGGTCGTGCTCGACAGAGGCGATAGTTATGGTGTCCCGTTTTCTATTACCATTAGAGTGAATCACAAACAATCTGGATTGCAGAAGTCGAGTATTAATGTAGTTAATCAATGGAACTACTTCATTAAGTATTTTCTGAAAAAGTTCAGGCTATCTTTTAACTATTAAGTCTTCGCGATGAATGCGATAATTTATCCATTTCACCTTGGAGCCACTGTTGTGATACGACTTTGAAGTTCTGTTTTGTTACCAGCCATTGCTTTTGTAGATAAGCCGATACAATATGTCCAGACGATGTCAAGTTCATTAAAGAAAAATCATTTTTTGAGGTGAATATATCTGATTCTATCGTGTGAAAGTATTTAGCTACAGAAAAGAAAATCTTTGAAATATCATTCCGCAAAAATTGTGTGAAAACCGATATTATTGTTTTTTTTTATATGTCTGTGCTTTCGTTCAATTGTAATGCAAAAATGTCACTCTTACTAGTCTGTCCAGCAATGTCTCTTCAATGTTATTGGCCATATCAGTAATTCATCTCTGGACAGTATTGTTCGAGGGCATAACAATACATATTGTCTTAGCAGCTACATCATCTAATATTCGCTTGCATATTATTATTTCTGTTGATACTATGAGTTCGTCAGCAATAGTATGATTTTTTCATGTTGTTCATAAGGTGCAAGGGTTGCATTTTCATGAAAATTCGCACCAAAGTGTTTAGTTATGTTTTTACGAGACTTTTTTTAGCTCTCTCTATTTGTTCTTGAAAAAACTAATGAGTTAAAGTGGTACTGTGGATACTTTGTTTGAAGATGCCGACGGAATTTTGCTGGCTTCATACTTGCATTCGAAAGGCTTTCGTAGCTAATACCACATTCAGATTTACGCTACTCCTCAGGTTCAGTGAAGGTCCAACCAAGTTGCAAATAATCAAAGTAGTGTTTTTGATATTTTGCAGAGGGCTCAACAGTGATTTCGTACGAGTTAGGCTTAAGAGACGCCGACGAATTGGGTTCAAGAGATACTGGCAAGTTCGGTTCGAGACTCACTGACTTATTAACTTTATAATCAACTTCTCCTCCTCTTCACTTGTAGGCCTACCTCGCTTAAACAATTCACTTTTCAATCAACTGTCCTTGTACTGTGACTTTTCGCAAAAATCGATGCTTTTTGAATACTCACAAACTATTCTTCAAAACATGCATGTCATCTCGGTCTGTGACAGCACAAGCAATAAATTTACCATGGTCGACTGTCTGTAATGTGAGTTGGCTCTGAAAGTGACAGGGCACGCATTTTGAGGGGGTACGGCAAAACTATTTGCCATCTATTTTCAGCGACGACGCTAGTGTGATAGCAATAGTTACTGTATGACGTAAAAGTTAGAATTAGCAATGCGCTCAGAAAGCTGCAAACTACAGAAGCAAGCTAAGTAAGGAAACGAACTAGCAATGTGCCTGGGGCGCATTCAACGCTATCATCGCACCATGGAGCAAACACCATTGAGGAACAAAACAAGATGTTAGAACTTTTCAAACTTCTTCTTAGTTTTCGAGTTATTCCGAAATTCTGGAATTCTCGGGATTTCGGCATCTCGAATTGACGTTCGGCAAGAAATGTTTTCACATTCTGAAGGCCCTTTTTCCAATAGAATGCAGAGGCGTATTCGAAAAATTTTTTCTGCTGATCGGTTTCTGAGTTAGGTTGGATATATACGATGCATTGAACCAGTAAACAAATTATCTCAAGCATTCGAAAGCTCTTCCAACATTTGCAACGTCTGGTAACACTTCTGCATACTATATGAATGTTACTCACATTCTCCAAACAAATCCTAAAATTTTGTTTAAGCTCATCTAAGTTATTCGTCTTGTCATTACACAATAAATTCTCAACATGCCCCCAGAGGAAGAAATCTGGGGAAGTCAGATCTGGGGAACGGACTGGCCTTTCCACAGGTCTCCTAGTTCCTATCCAGTGATCACCGAAATTCCAATCCAGCAGAAGGAATACGGTTTGTTTCTGATGTGGCTATTCCGGTTCTGCTGAAAATAAATATTTTACCTTCACCCTAATGGCAATTCATCTAAATATGCTCCAATATAATCTCATCTATAATACAATGATAAGTTTCGCCATTAGGGTTTTTGTCAAAAATGCAACAAAGCGCACCACACAATCAAACCGTATCGCCCTTGCTGTTGAATATTCAGCTGTCGATGAAGATTGACATACGATCAAAAGTGCTCTTTGTGCCTATTGAAAATTCCGTCACTTGTAATCCGAACGTCATCGGCTCATATAACGCGTCGATAAAATTCTAGGTTTCTTGTGTTTCCTGAAGGTACCAGTTACTAAAACTAAGTCCTCGTTGGTTATCACCAGGCTGCAGGAATTGCAATTTTCTCATCCTGTAGGGTCTGAACTAATTCTCCTTGAGAATTTGGAGAGCCCTTGTTTTCGAATTGCCAGTTTCGAAAGCCATTTGACAGCTTGAAATTTCAGGTTGGGCTGCTCCTAAAGCGTGGACGAGATCATCCTCTCTATCTTTAATTTCATTTATTTTGCTCACTTGTGCTTTGAGAGAAACTCCAGCAATTAAATTGTCCTTCATTAGTAGACTCATGAGACTATCTCCTCTCAAGGAATCTATTGAAATATGATTCTTTCGCAGCATCCGAATCATAACCACTCTGTATATCTCATACTTTTCGTAATTTTGGAATTAAAGAGCCATAACCATTGAGTTGTAAGTAGAAATTTTCGAAGAAGATAAAGAAGAACGAGAGAATCCTATGACATAAATAATTGTTTTCACAGAATCAATGCTATTGATTGAATATTACAATTATTTTAACACAGAATTAAATGAATCCACATCAATAAGATTGAATACTTGACATAGTGTCATAAAAGAAGGAAAATCTATGTTCTAAAGGGTGAACTATTGTTCTTAACACAGAAATGAATGAATGAATTTTTTAACGCACATAGATAAACCTCTTCTACCATAGAATTGTGAATATCTCGATATACCGAGGCTGATGTTGAAGGAATTGATGAGGTATGTGAAATATTTAAGAAGCAAAAAATAATCTTCTCTATTCATACCAAAATCACCTATAGTTCGTGTTTTAAAAAGCACAAGTTTGCTTCATAACTTAAAAACCGATCGGATAAAAAAAATCATTGCATCCTACTCAAATACGAGCCTTCAAAATGTGAAAATATTTTTGCCTAACTTCAATAGGATTCGGGATATAGTCGCATGTCGGAATCTCGAAAGATCCTGAATTCTGGAATAACTAAAAACTAAAAAAGAAAGCTGAAATCTGATTTCACCAATGAGTTTTTCTCGAAAATCGAGCTCGAGAAAGAGGGTATCATTTTCACTATCTACAATATATCACATAGCTGCCGTACAAAATATCGAATTTGATCCAGCCTGTGCGTCTTGGGTTAGATACCGTTTTCATGATTCTAGCCCTTGTATAGTTTGTTGCTTGTTCTTGGCAAGCTGTTAACAAAACTTCTTCTGGTGTTTATGTAATATTTCATATGCTCGTGCATTTCTTCCTCTCGCAATTTTCTCATTTGTTATTCTGTCTCTTCGATCCAGCTTTTCTTGCATTATTTTTTCTCTTTTAGTTTCAGATTCACCTGGATTAATAGCACTTGTTTCAATAATGTTCCACATTCGCGAATGTTGCCTGTATATCATGACAACGTAATTATAATGTGTTCTAAGGTTCAGGTATTGTTAAAGTTCTTCAATGGCGGTGATATAGCTGTTCTCTATATTCAATAATCCTCTTCCTCTTTTACATCTAAGTTGGTGTAGACGGTCCATGTCGACTCTAGGGAGTAATGCACCATGCATATTTAGTAGCTTTCTAATTAGTTCGTCAAGTTTCCTCATTTCTACTAGTGTTCATTTGATTATGTCTAAGCTTTACTGGGTGACAAGAGTCGTTAGAGATGTAGCGAACATTTTGGTTTTAGCGTCCTGTACGATCTTGAGAAAAGCTCTTTCCCCACTGTGCTATTCTGCTCGTAGTTTTTTAAGATCTATAAAGCGTTCTAATGAACCTGAATAACCTTGATTGTATGATTTTTTTGTGAATTTTCTGAAATAGGTTGATTTTTGATCGAAGAGGGACATTTTTGTTTCATTTTTGGATCTCCCTTTATCAACCCCTGGTAACTTTTACCCCAAATTTTTTTTAATACGGAAAAGGGGTCGTAACTATTCACATTTTACCTAATAACATGTGACGAATTGAAATAGAGAATTTTTCGTAAGAATTCCAGGTTTTCATGAATCTGTTCGATTTCCATTTGGGAAAAAACATTCGTTTACAATCGATTTAGTTGAATCAAAAAAATTTTGTTACTGATTCGAATGTTTGCGTAGCGACCCTCTATCAACTATAACCCCGAAAATTTGTATAACAAGAACGGGTTTGTGTGATACCTCATTAGAAAGGTTATCTGATCCTCAATATTAGCCTGCGTTTCGAAGTACCTTTAATTAAAAAGTAACACTACTTAGACTTCTACTATTCTCATGAAAATCTATTATAAAATGAAATATATCATATTTTCAATAAAATAAAACTGAAGTATTTAGATTTTCACTATATTAACAAAACTATGACCGGTTTCACCACACTGTGAACCGGTCATAGTTTTGTTAATATAGTGAAAATCTAAATACTTTAGTTTTATTTCATTGAAAATATGTATATCGATTTTCATCAAGTGTAAATGACAAATATGTAAGGATTTAAAATTTATTAGAATTTTGGTGGGACTTGAGGGAGGATTTTCACAATATTGCTGCTTTCTTTGTATATGGGATAGTCCTGCAGTAGAACAGCATTATATAGGGTGCGCCAAAGAAAACCGGAAATTTTTTTTCCGTTATAACTTTCGCAACTTTACAGCTAGATCATTCGTTCTTGCTTCATTGAAAAGCCAAAGGACTTGGTTTTTTAGAAATTGTATCGAAATTTCACTTCCAGTGAAATCCAATTTGGCTGACCCATTCGAAAATGTGCAATATTTCAAGATCGCTGGAACGTTTTTTCTTTCACTAAAAAATTCGAATGGGGCATTCAGTCGATAATGTTTCTGAACAATTTGACATATTGATCTCAAAAATATTCCAAGAAATGTAAAAAAGTAGCGTGAAGAATTTTTTTCATTCTGATTTTCAGAATGCATTAACACGATGACATTTCATTATTTTTTGTTTATCAAAGAGTTAATGCGTGCAGTCTATGTTCAGAGGTGTTATAACGGGAGGTGCATATGATGGTGAAGAAGAGAAACATTATTGATGACAATCCCTCAAAATGATAGGAAAAGTTAAATCTAGGGATTAAATTACGCAGTTGATTCATTACAACCGCGAAAAATTTTTTAATGCTCGGGGAAAATTGTTAATATTTGAAGAAGTCGGCCATTTTGAATTCGAACGGAAATCAAATTTTAGGTTGGTTTTAGTAAAATATGGTTCTTTGTCTTCTCAGAACATCCATGAAAAACACATTAACTTCAGGAGTGCCAACGCTATAAGGTGAAAAAAATATTTCGATTTCAGCTGAAAATCAGAATGAAAAAAATTCTTCACGCTATTTTTTCACCAATTCTTGGAATGTTTTTAACATCAATTTGTCAAATTGTTCCGAAAAGATTGAATTATCGACTGAATGCTCTATTCGAATTTTTCAGTGAAAAAACAAGTACCAGCGATCTTGAAATATTGCTCACTTTTTAATGAGTCAGCCATATTGGATTTCACCGGAAGTGAAATTTCGATACGATTTCTGAAAAATCTAGCCCTACATAACAATAATTTGGCGAAAAGGAAATGAATTTCAAACAGGATGTTAAGTTTAGACTTCTTGTAGACCCCAAAAATGCCGCTCTGCCTCTTCGTCACAGTAAATTTTGTGAAGGCTATGAATGAAGATGGCGATGGATTCAAATACTTAAAAGAAGTCTTTCCCAAGTTAAGTGATGCAAAATTGAAGGAAGACATTTTAATTGGACCACAAACCAGAAAATTGCTGGAAGACGTTGATAAAAGCTTACGAGTCAGGAACTCCGAGCATGGAACTTAGTTGTTAGTGTTGTAAGAGGATTTTTGGGTAACAATATGGATGCAAACTACCAACTGTTAGTTGAGGAAGTTTTAGATGCCTACATTTCCCTTGGTGCCCGCATGTTATAAAAAATTCATTTCCTCCATTCTTATTTGTCATTTTTTCCTGAAAATGAGCAGGGTGAAAGATTCCACCTAGACTTAGGACAATGGACGAGGACGATCGGATCCAGCCATGTTGGTTTTGAAATATATAATTCCTCATGAAAGGCAAATATAGAATTAATTAGTATTTTAAGCCTTAATCTTTGTGTTTTTCTTGAATGTGAAGTACGTTTAGTGGGTGTAAAAGTAAATAATGGCAATAAATACCGGTAAAAAAACTTGAACAAAACCTTTTTATATACATTAGATATTGTAATGTTGAATGTGGTTCTATAGATGAAACCAAAAAATCTTACGTATTACAACTTTCATTTCACATTTTTTCATTTGGATACGTTCATTCTACCATGATATGCTATTCAGCTTTATGTTACATCCATAACAATTTTCTTGGCGGCCAATGTAATTACAGATAAAAACATTCTGAACGAACATTCAGAGAAAAATGAAGAAATAACTGCCATTGGCGGATGAAGTGGAAAAAAATGTGGAAAATGGATGAGATTGTAATAATTTCCATTGTAGTAGGAGCCACATGTGAAATTCCAAAAAAACGGCACAATGGTATAGAGATTTTGGAACTGAAGAAGGGACAATATACAGGGTGTCACAACTTTAGGGGGTAAATTTACGTGCAATTTTAGGAAAAAAAGTTTTTATAAACATAGGTCCGCAAAATTTTCGTTACGGAGCTACAGGGTGTTGAAATTTTCGGAAAAAATTGGTTTTATCTTCACAACTCCGGCAATTTTTGAGATATTTAGCCCAAATTTGGAATGCAAGCATTTTTTTACAGCCTCCATCATTATACGTCCTAAATTTTAACTAGAATCTACAAGGTGTTTTCATCTCCGGTGCCATGTCTTCTTTTGCCCTTTTTAACTTTTTTGCAGTACGCCACTGATCAGCATACAATCAATTTCCGTCATCTTCGTTCAATTCAGAAACTTTTTCGACATTTGTAATTTTTTCGTTTCTCCAAACTTTCGAGTGAAAAATTATTGAATTTGAATTATTTGAATTGTATGTTATTCGCTAAATAAAAAAATAACAGAAATACTCGATAGATATGCCCAAAATTGTCTTTTATTTTGAAAGCTCGTTTTCTGAGACTCAACTTATACTTATTCAATATCAAACTAAAAAAAATAACAATTAAAAACTAAATAAATTGCTGGAAGTGTCCTCCGCCTGCAAGATTAATGGCCTCTCTCCTTCTTTGCATGTTATCACGCACTCTTTGAAATATTCCTGGGGTATTTCTTATGGTGTGACAAGAGGTTATTATTCGATTTCTAAATTCTTCTACAGTGTACACTGGAGTGGTATAAACTGAACTTTTGAGATATCCCCATAAGAAAAAGTCTAAACTATTTAGGTCTGGGGACCTAGGAGGCCATGGTTTTGGATCACCCCGACCTATCCATCGGTTGTTGAATGTATTATTCAAGAATTCCCTAACCACTGAAATGTGCTGGTGCCCCATCATGCATGAACCACATTATGTTTCTCTCCAAAAGTGGCACATCCTTGAGCAATAAAGGTAACTCCTCCTCAAGAAATTGCCGATACGCGGGACAGTTTAGTCTGTTAGGCAGACAAAATAGCCCAATCGAATAATTTCCAATTATTCTGACCCAAACATTGTGAGAATTGTTCTTGATGATGAGATTCTTCAATCAAATGGGGGTTTTCCTCAGCCCAATAATGATTATTGTGAAATTTTGTGATAGCTGTTCTCGAGAAGTTAGCTTCGTCTGTGGACACTGTTTCACTATTAAAATGAACATTTTCTCTAACTTCATCAATCGGCAGAAATTCAGTCTTGAAGGAAAATCTCGAGGAAGTAGAGTTTGGACGCGTTGAATATCAAACGGGTACAATAAAAGTTGTGGAGAATCCACCAAACTAGAACATGTGAAATATGCAACTGATTCCCAATTTTCTTGTTCTCACATGAGGATTCAAATCAATACAATTCAAAACCGCTTGCTCAATATCTGGAGTTCTCATAGTTTGACTTGCACCTTTTAAATGATCATTTTCAGTAAAAGTACCAATTTCCCTCAACCTTCTGTGGATAGTTGAAATGTTCGCCTGTCTAGTGTTAGTCGATTTGGAAAGCGCACCTGATATAATCGCCTTGCTTCTGTTGGGTTTCCGTCAGCCAGATCGTACATGTAATCGATATCAGCCAATTCGGCGTTAGTAAAATTAACCATTTTTTTTTACAGCAATAACTTAAAAAGACTCAAAACTAATCGTCAATTCAATAAACAGTTCGAGCAGACACTGGCTCAACTTGTCAAAATAAATAAATAAATGAAAAAAATCGAAGCCTACTAGTCATTTTTTTATTTAGAAGTGCTTTCAATTCAGCGAATGCATTCAGTCGTTTAATAATTTTTTGCTCGAGAACGGTTGGAGATACGAAAAAATTACAAATGTCAAAAAGTTTCTAAATTGAACGAAAATTGATTGTAAGCTGATCAGTGGCGTACTGCAAAAAAATTTGAGAGGGCAAAAGAAGACATGGCTCTGGAAAAGAAAACACCTTGTAGAATCTAGTTGAAATTTAGGACGTGTAATGATGAAGGCTGTGAAAAAAAGCTTGCATTCCAAATTTGGGCTGAATATCTCAAAAAGGAAGGACTTTTGAAGAAAAAAACAATGTTTTCCGGAAATTTCAACACAAAAATTATATCGGACAGGCTCCACACCCATCTTCATGAAAACAATTTATTTCCTGATGAACAAAAAAGTATCGTCAAAAAACCCTCATAGATCACCTTCTAACAAGTAATTCAATACAAAATATACCAAAAATTATAGAAAAACTATGAATGGCCTAAATAAATTATGGATAATTCTTTGACAGTATACCTTACATCTGGCTTATGGAGACGATGAATATATACAGAGTATCCCCAGTATACTGTCATTCATTTTAAAAAATTACTGCATGTAAGACTGATCTACATCTATCATCATTTACAGTTCAAGCCAACAAAATAAACACTAGAATCTGCCTGGGAGACTCTTTATCCCTTTTACTTTCCTATATAGCTTCATCTCAAATCAAAACCAATCTTGAAAGACACCGATACAGGATGCAGATATAATAATGAGAACCACAAAATGAACCATCTAATATATTGTAGTGCATATCAATGAAAACGAACCATCCTGAATACCTCTGCTGGTTTGATTATTCTGTGAATTTCCTAAGATAGGTTGATTTCTGATTGGAGGGGGACTGCTAAATGTTGCGTTATCCACCTATCAACTCCCTAGCTCTCACAGCTTCTTCAAATTTTTGAATATGGAAAAGGGTTCATGTTGTACCATTTTGGTAAGGTGATTCCATTCTTAACACGATCATGTTATTATATACTTCCTAAAATAATATGTGACCAATTGAAATCGAGAATTGTTTGAAAAAACTACACTTTTCTATCAATCTGTTCGATCTCCGTTTGAGGAAAGCACTTGATCAGAACTGAAAACTATGATTTATTTTGATTGAGGAGGTCGTTACTTGATGAAAATCGATATACATATTTTCAATGAAATAAAACTAAAGTATTTAGATTTTCACTATATTAACAAAACTATGACCGGTTTCACCACACTGTGAGAGCTAGGGAGTTGATAGGTGGAAAACGCAACATTTAGCAGTCCCCCTCCAATCAGAAATCAACCTATCTTAGGAAATTCACAGAATAATCAAACCAGCAGAGGTATTCAGGATGGTTCGTTTTCATTGATATGCACTACAATATATTTGATGGTTCATTTTGTGGTTCTCATTATTATATCTGCATCCTGTATTGGTGTCTTTCAAGATTGGTTTTGATTTGAGATGAAGCTATACAGGAAAGTAAAAGGGATAAAGAGTCTCCCAGGCAGATTCTAGTCTTTATTTTGTTGGCTTGAACTGTAAATGATGATAGATGTAGATCAGTCTTACATGCAGTAATTTTTTTCAAAATGAATGACAGTATACTGGGGATACTCTGTATATATTCATCGTCTCCATAAGCCAGATGTAAGGTATACTGTCAAAGAATTATCGATAATTTATTTAGGCCATTCATAGTTTTTCTATAATTTTTGGTATATTTTGTATTGAATTACTTGTTAGAAGGTGATCTATGAGGGTTTTTTGACGATACTTTTTTGTTCATCAGGAAATAAATTGTTTTCATGAAGATGGGTGTGGAGCCTGTCCGATATAATTTTTGTGTTGAAATTTCCGGAAAACATTGTTTTTTTCTTCAAAAGTCCTTCCTTTTTGAGATATTCAGCCCAAATTTGGAATGCAAGCTTTTTTTCACAGCCTTCATCATTACACGTCCTAAATTTCAACTAGATTCTACAAGGTGTTTTCTTTTCCAGAGCCATGTCTTCTTTTGCCCTCTCAAATTTTTTTGCAGTACGCCACTGATCAGCTTACAATCAATTTTCGTTCAATTTAGAAACTTTTTGACATTTGTAATTTTTTCGTATCTCCAACCGTTCTCGAGCAAAAAATTATTAAACGACTGAATGCATTCGCTGAATTGAAAGCACTTCTAAATAAAAAAATGACTAGTAGGCTTCGATTTTTTTCATTTATTTATTTATTTTGACAAGTTGAGCCAGTGTCTGCTCGAACTGTTTATTGAATTGACGATTAGTTTTGAGTCTTTTTAAGTTATTGCTGTAAGAAAAAATGGTTAATTTTACTAACGCCGAATTGGCTGATATCGATTACATGTACGATCTGGCTGACGGAAACCCAACAGAAGCAAGGCGATTATATCAGGTGCGCTTTCCAAATCGAGTAACACCAGACAGGCGAACATTTCAACTATCCACAGAAGGTTGAGGGAAATTGGTACTTTTACTGAAAATGATCATTTAAAAGGTGCAAGTCAAACTATGAGAACTCCAGATATTGAGCAAGCGGTTTTGAATTGTATTGATTTGAATCCTCATGTGAGAACAAGAAAAATTGGGAATCAGTTGCATATTTCACATGTTCTAGTTTGGTGGATTCTCCACAACTTTTTATTGTACCCGTTTGATATTCAACGCGTCCAAACTCTACTTCCTCGAGATTTTCCTTCAAGACTGAATTTCTGCCGATTGATGAAGTTAGAGAAAATGTTCATTTTGATAGTGAAACAGTGTCCACAGACGAAGCTAACTTCTCGAGAACAGCTATCACAAAATTTCACAATAATCATTATTGGGCTGAGGAAAACCCCCATTTGATTGAAGAATCTCATCATCAAGAACAATTCTCACAATGTTTGGGTCAGAATAATTGGAAATTATTCGATTGGGCTATTTTGTCTGCCTAACAGACTAAACTGTCCCGCGTATCGGCAATTTCTTGAGGAGGAGTTACCTTTATTGCTCAAGGATGTGCCACTTTTGGAGAGAAACATAATGTGGTTCATGCATGATGGGGCACCAGCACATTTCAGTGGTTAGGGAATTCTTGAATAATACATTCAACAACCGATGGATAGGTCGGGGTGATCCAAAACCATGGCCTCCTAGGTCCCCAGACCTAAATAGTTTAGACTTTTTCTTATGGGGATATCTCAAAAGTTCAGTTTATACCACTCCAGTGTACACTGTAGAAGGATTGAGAAATCGAATAATAACCTCTTGTCACACCATAAGAAATACCCCAGGAATATTTCAAAGATTGCGTGATAACATGCGAAGGAGGAGAGAGGCCATTAATCTTGCAGGCGGAGGACACTTCCAGCAATTTATTTAGTTTTTAATTGTTATTTTTTTTTAGTTTGATATTGAATAAGTATAAGTTGAATCTCAGAAAACGAGCTTTCAAAATAAAAGACAATTTTGGGCATATCTATCGAGTATTTCTGTTATTTTTTTTATTTAGCGAATAACATACAATTCAAATAATTCAAATTCAATAATTTTTCACTCGAAAGTTTGGAGAAACGAAAAAATTACAAATGTCGAAAAAGTTTCTGAATTGAACGAAGATGACGGAAATTGATTGTATGCTGATCAGTGGCGTACTGCAAAAAAGTTAAAAAGGGCAAAAGAAGACATGGCACCGAAGATGAAAACACCTTGTACATTCTAGTTAAAATTTAGAACGTATAATGAAGGAGGCTGTAAAAAAATGCTTGCATTCCAAATTTGGGCTAAATATCTCAAAAATTGCCGGAGTTGTGAAGATAAAACCAATTTTTTCCGAAAATTTCAACACCCTGTAGCTCCGTAACGAAAATTTTGCGGACCTATGTTTATAAAAACTTTTTTTCCTAAAATTGCACGTAAATTTACCCCCTAAAGTTATGACACCCTGTATATTGCCCCTTCTTCAGTTCCAAAATCTCTATACCATTGTGTCGTTTTTTTGGAATTTCACATGTGGCTCCTACTACAATGGAAATTATTACAATCTCATCCATTTTCCACATTTTTTTCCACTTCATCCGCCAATGGCAGTTATTTCTTCATTTTTTCTGAATGTTCGTTCAGAATGTTTTTATCTGCAATTACATTGGCCGCCAAGAAAATTGTTATGGATGTAACATAAAGCTGAATAGCATATCATGGCAGAATGAACGTATCCAAATGAAAAATGTGAAATGAAAGTTGTAATACGTAAGATTTTTTGGTTTCATCTATAGAACCACATTCAACATTACAATATCTAATGTATATAAAAAGATTTTGTTCAAGTTTTTTACCGGTATTTATTGCCATTATTTACTTTTACACCCACTAAACGTACTTCACATTCAAGAAAAACACAAAGATTAAGGCTTAAAATACTAATTAATTCTATATTTGCCTTTCATGAGGAATTATATATTTCAAAACCAACATGGCTGGATCCGATCGTCCTCGTCCATTGTCCTAAGTCTAGGTGGAATCTTTCACTCTGCTCATTTTCAGGAAAAAAAGACAAATAAGAATGGAGGAAATGAATTTTTTATAACATGCGGGCACCAAGGGAAATGTAGGCATCTAAAACTTCCTCAACTAACAGTTGGTAGTTTGCATCCATATTGTTACCCAAAATCCTCTTACAACACTAACAACTAAGTTCCATGCTCGGAGTTCCTGACTCGTAAGCTTTTATCAACGTCTTCCAGCAATTTTCTGGTTTGTGGTCCAATTAAAATGTCTTCCTTCAATTTTGCATCACTTAACTTGGGAAAGACTTCTTTTAAGTATTTGAATCCATCGCCATCTTCATTCATAGCCTTCACAAAATTTACTGTGACGAAGAGGCAGAGCGGCATTTTTGGGGTCTACAAGAAGTCTAAACTTACAGGATGTTAAGTTTAGATTTTTTAGATTTGAAATTCATTCCTTTTCGACAAATTTTTGTTATGTAGGGCTAGATTTTTCAGAAATCGTATCGAAATTTCACTTCCGGTGAAATCCAATATGGCTGACTCATTAAAAAGTGAGCAATATTTCAAGATCGCTGGTACTTGTTTTTTCACTGAAAAATTCGAATAGAGCATTCAGTCGATAATTCAATCTTTTCGGAACAATTTGACAAATTGATGTTAAAAACATTCCAAGAATTGGTGAAAAAATAGCGTGAAGAATTTTTTTCATTCTGATTTTCAGCTGAAATCGAAATATTTTTTTCACCTTATAGCGTTGGCACTCCTGAAGTTAATGTGTTTTTCATGGATGTTCTGAGAAGACAAAGAACCATATTTTACTAAAACCAACCTAAAATTTGATTTCCGTTCGAATTCAAAATGGCCGACTTCTGCAAATATTAACAATTTTCCCCGAGCATTAAAAATTTTTCGCGGTTGTAATGAATCAACTGCGTAATTTAATCCTAGATTTAACTTTTCCTATCATTTTGAGGATTGTCATCAATAATGTTTCTCTTCTTCACCATCATATGCAACTCCCGTTATAACACCTCTGAACATAGACTGCACGTATTAACTCTTTGATAAACAAAAAATAATGAAATGTCATCGTGTTAATGCATTCTGAAAATCAGAATGGAAAAAATTCTTCACGCTACTTTTTTACATTTCTTGGAATATTTTTGAGATCAATATGTCAAATTGTTCAGAAACATTATCGACTGAATGTCCCATTCGAATTTTTTAGTGAAAAAAAAACGTTCCAGCGATCTTGAAATATTGCACATTTTCGAATGAGTCAGCCAAATTGGATTTCACTGGAAGTGAAATTTCGATACAATTTCTAAAAAACCAAGTCCTTTGGCTTTTCAATGAAGCAAGAACGAATGATCTAGCTGTAAAGTTGCGAAAGTTATAACGGAAAAAAAATTTCCGGTTTTCTTTGGCGCACCCTATATAATGCTGTTCTACTGCAGGACTATCCCATATACAAAGAAAGCAGCAATATTGTGAAAATCCTCCCTCAAGTCCCACCAAAATTCTAATAAATTTTAAATCCTTACATATTTGTCATTTACACTTGTTGTAGTTTATTAAACGGTTTTTTATGTAAAACACCACGTATTTTCATAACTTTCTTTCATCGTCAAAATATGTTTCAGATATCGTCTTTTTGACATGTTTATGATCGATGTCTTTTGCTTGTACATATCCCAAGTACTTATATTTCTCATTTTCATCCATTCTACGTATTCTTCTTTGTTCACATTCCCCTCAAATCCAGAACGTTTCATCTATCTACCCCTATCTACAGCCTCTAGTGTACACTTGTCTAATACCAAAATTCGAATAACTTTCAACTCCCTATATACTTGTCATTTACACTTGTTATAGTTCATTTTATGCAAAATACTGCACATATTTTCATAAATTTCTTTCATTGCCAGTGAATGGGCAACTGGTATAGAGGGTCTTAAATTTCCATTATGGAATAACACCGATTTTAAACTGTGTTAAGGCAAATCTATGAATAAACGCCTTTCTGAGGAGCAATGCTTAAGATCAAGTTGCTGCATTAAACCATTAATATCAGAACACGAACACAACGAATTTTCCATACTGTAGAATGCTCAAAACCACGCATATCTTTCTCTGAAACTCCTTATTTTCGTTTCATTGGCTAATAAGTTCCATTTCTTAAGACGGTTAACAAGAAGTTGCTGTTGTTATGATAACCCCAAATCACTTATCTAATCATTCAACCCGATTTGAACATTTAAATATGGCTCACCAGAACTGGGACGTGAAGTAAAAGAGGAGTCGGTACACTACTCTTCGGGGCTGCCTGATGAGGCATTATATTTTCGAAAACAACATTTTGCAGATTTAAGGGTACGATCGGCTTCAAGAATATTTTTCCTATTATTAGAAGAGTATTTCCATTCAAGAAATAAAGATCTGCTTTGTGTTACAAAAATCTTGTCAACCAGTGTTATTCGTCGGTCCCAGTGTATCTTTAAATTATTTATATTTTCGCAGACGGCAGGTGGAATGTACTTATAATATGGTACAGTTTCCTTCAGTTTCAAGAGCTTAGTTCCCAAAGCCTGGTGTGTTATTTTCGCAGCCTTATTATGCCTATCCCTAATATACTATCGAGTACAGAGCATTCCGAAATGATGTGGTCCAAATTTTTAAATTTCGCGGCACATATTCTGCATTTGGTATTGGTGATGAGAATCGTTTTCCTATATTTGGTATGCATGGCCTCATCTTGAATGTCTGAAACGAAACCTGCGGTCGCAACAAATAGATCATCTTTTTTCAGGTACATCGTGATGCTTCACTACCTATTGCTTCACTTCTATATTCGCGATGTATCGACCATGTTTACTCCTCTATTGCGCATTTATTTCCCCAGTCGTGCTTGTATCTTCAAGTGGGTTGTATTTGTTGTCTGCTAGTTTCAATAGTGTCAATTTTAGATCTAATTTCATAACTGCAGCAAGCAAACAGCTGTTTTCAGATTTTTCCTGAAAGTATTTTCTTAAATTTGAAACTTTCTTGCTGAATGGAATCGCTCTACTGATGATCTAGAGTGATGTGCACGAATTTTCCTGAGTTCCTTTCTGATGTTTTTATTCATTTCTGCTAGCTCGCTGTTGGTCTAATTTATGACACCGAAGCTGTATGAGTATGGATGTTGCGTATGTGTTCACAACTATAGCAATATTTTTTGCATTCAGTTTGGATTTCAGTATTAATCTCAGTCAGTGAAAATATGTCTCAGAAATCATCTTCTTGGCATGTTTATGATCGATGCCTTTCGCTTGTAGAAATCCCAAGTACGTATATTTCTCAGTTTCGTCAATTCCACTTATTCTTCCTTGGTCCGCATTCAGCTCAAATCCAGAACGTTCCAGCAATTTACCCCTTTCTACATCCGCTAGTGTACACTTATCTAACCCAAACTTTATAGTGATGTTTGAGCATACTTAACCCATTACTTTTTAACAGCTCGTTTAGGTGTTTTTCGCTATCTGAAAACTACTTCAAGTCATCCATGTAACAAAGATGCCTTCGGTTTTGCACAGCGTAACCTTTATTTATTCTATTAAGAAGTATTGTCAGCGGTTTAAGTGCCTAACAAAACCACAACGCGATCTATGAGCCTCCCTGAAACATGTTTCTGTGAATCCCGATATTAACATCTACAATATTGCTCTCTGGAGCATTGAAATATAAGGTTGTGCACCATTGCCATATTGAGTACCCTTTGGAACTCTGGAATGTGTGTTTCAATTTTATATTTTAGTGTTTCCACTAGTCATGTGTGAGGAATGCTGTCATATGCCTTTTGGTAATCTTTATAAGCTATATGTAGTGAATTTTTATAGTTATGGCGATGTTCATTATTTGATTTGATTAGTAAGTATGTCACTCTCTAGACCATAAATTTGGGCATTCGCTCAGGTATATTATGTGAAAGGCTTTGTAGCAGTAGTTTCGAAGCTTATCCTGGCCTGAGGCTTTCCAGTTGTGGATAACACGAATAACTGCTTGAATTTCTTCCGGTTCTACTCTCCAGTCTAATCATAGTTTGTTACTTGCTAGTTTTGTTTTTCTCTTCATATAGCCACTTAGTTCTTTTGTGGCAGGTTGGGTTATCAATATTACATTCCAAGAAGTTCTTATATCTTCTTTCAGTGGTACTTTTATGTTCGGTGAAATCATTATGCACTATCTCAGCTGTTAGCTGGATATAATTTACCTTTCCCAGATTTAGCAATCAAAGGGAATAGGCTCGATTACAATATACTTGACATAAATTTCCTAACTATCCTACATGTATTAAGAATTACAGCTTTTTGCATTTCTATATAGGTATTCTTATGCAATTCTAATTTCTTAAGGCTATCATGCAAAGTTTTGGGTATTAAACCAGTCGAGGATACGATGACAGGAACAATATCTATTTTATCGAGGTGCCACATCTGCTTGATCTCAATAGCAAGGTCTGTGTATTTGGACTTTTTCTCCTGGAACTTGTTCAGCACGTTGTTATTATTCGGTATGGCGACATCCACCAGCATTGCTGTTCTGGCTCTCTTATCATACACCACTATGTCCGGTCTATTATTCGTCACCATTCTGTCAGTGATAACAGGCCTATCGTAGTATAATCTGATAGAGTCATTTTCCAATACGGGCGCCGGCTGATACTTGTAATATGGCTGGAAGGTGTTCAGAAGTCCGTACTTGTGTGCAAGTTTCTGGTGGATAATGTTGCACACTTCATTATGCCTGTGAAGATACTCCGTATTGGCCAGTTGTTCGCATCCGGACGTAATATGCTGTATAGTCTCCGATCTTATATGGCATTTTCTGCACTTATCTGTTTGTAATGTTCCGTCCTTCATTATAAATTTTTTGTAATTGTAGCGATCACTTGGTCTTGGATGGCCATAAGGAATCCCTCTGTTTCTGCGAATAATTCTCCTTTCATCAACCATTTGTTGGAGGCTTCCTTGTCAATGTGTGGTTGATTAATCTCATGGTGATGTCGTCCATGCAATTCCTTTCTTGACCATTGCTCTTGTTTTTCAGTAGGAACGGTAGATTCAGCAGGTCATCTCTGGTAGCAAGATTCAGTGGTGTATATCCCCTATCAGCCAACGATACCACTCTATGGAGGTCAGAAGTGAGAGCTTTTGCAGAGAAAATTCTCTGAGATTTTTTATCTGTTCGGTGTGTAAATTGACAACATCTATTAATCCGCGTCCTCCTTCTTTCCGCTTCAAAGTTGTTCGTATCACAGACGATTTTGGATGATGATTGTTGTACTTTGTCAGCATCGTTCGGGTCTGCCTTTGAATATCATCCAGTTCTGTCTTAGTCCATCTGATTATTCCAAATGAGTAAAGCAACACTGGAATGGCGTAGGTGTTAATTGCCTTGACTAAATTCCCCGAGTTCAACATTGATTTCAGCACAGTCTTCAGACGCTGACTGTATTCTGAACGAATCTTCTACTTTGATTGTTTTTGGTCTAGCAATCTGGCTTGTTGGTATCCTAGATATTTGTATGTTTCGCCATCCCTCATGCACTGTATAATATCACCGTTTGGAAGTTGTGTTTCACCATCTATGACTTTCCCTCTTTGAATGTTCAGGGTCTTACATTTTTCAATCCCGAATTTCATATGAATATCTGCCGAGAACTCACTGACAGTTTCTCAGCAAATCATCCAATTGCTTCTTGTTCGTAGCATATAACTTGATGTCATCCATATACAGCAGGTGGGAGATTGTAGGAT
The DNA here is from genome assembly GCA_013387265.2 of Cryptolaemus montrouzieri. NCBI lineage: Eukaryota > Metazoa > Arthropoda > Insecta > Coleoptera > Coccinellidae > Cryptolaemus > Cryptolaemus montrouzieri. The sequence goes on from JABFTP020000144.1 coordinate 39,618,917, forward strand.
AATTCCTTTCTGCTTTTATCCTAAATCCGTATCCTGTTCTATTGAGCATTGAGGACAATGGGTTCATTGCCAAACAGAACCATAGTGGACTCAAAGAGTCTCCTTGAAAAATTCCACGACGTATGGGTAACTCGTCGGTTTTAATTTATTTATTATTCATGTTGACCTGCAGAGACGTGCGCCCGTGTGTCATTGTTGTCTTCAAGAACTCTACCAGGGCTGGGTAAATTTTGTATATCTGCAGTACTTCAACAAGCCAAGAATGGGGGCTACTATCGAATGCCTTCAGATAATCGAGAAAAGCTGAATGAACATTCCCAAGCCCTACGTGTGCCTGTTTCATTATCACAGAATCGATGATGAGTTGTTCCTTGCACCCGTGGTGTTTCTTTCTGCATCCTTTCTGCTCCTCAGCTAATATATTGTTGTCGTCAAGGTGTTGGTATATTCGATTGGATATGCATGAGGTGAGTATTTTGTAGAGTGTTGGCAGGCAAGTGATTGGCCTATATTGAGACGGATCCTGTGTTCTATCGCTCTTAGGTAGCATATATGTTAAGCCATGCGTTAGGAAAATGGGTGTTTTCTTGGGATGTTGAAGAACATACGTGAGCTGTTTCGCTAGGGCTCCATGGAGCTTATCAAACTTCTTGTACCAGTAGTTGTGGATATTATCTATACCTGTGGCCTTCCAATTGTTGGTCGCTCGAACTACTGTTGTGATTTCTTCCTCCGTTATTCCATCGAAGTCCATATGTCTGATATCGAGGCGTTCTTTTTCATTCGTGATCCATTCCGCATCTCTATTGTGTTCTTTGGGGTTCGACCATAGTGATGACCAATAGTCGGTCAAGCACTGTGCGTCAGGTACTTCTCTGTTATTGTTGGTCGCAGTTTTGTTATTTCCCTTATGAAAATTGGCTGCGTTTTGGAGGAACCTTTGGTTTTGGTGTTTCCTTTCAGTACACTTGACGTATCTTGAAAGCCTCTTTGCTTTTGCTTGGAGTTTCTGTTTCAAAGTGTCCATATACACGTCGATGTGTTGTTTGTGATCAGGGTGTTTTATGTTCGTACCAATTTTCCTATAAATTTTGCGTAAATGTGATTTCAAGCGCCTTGAGGGTTTTCTGTTTCTCAGGAATTCTGTGAGGCGACCGATTTCTGCTCTAATATTATCAATATCCTTCTCCGGTCGTTTTTGCCATGGTGGTTTTCTGACGCTTTTTGGCTCAGCTTGAATCAGAGTTGTGGAGATTTGTTGTTTGTGAATTCGAAGAACCGCTACTGCTCCACAGTAAATCAGAGTGTGAATCTTCTCCAAGGTGTTCTGGTCGGTATATTCTTCAAACACTGAGTTTACGCTTGCTAGGATGATATTGGTGTTCTTGTTCGTCTTGAGTTTGGGCAGTTTAGGTCTTTTAGTTGGGTTACTACCACTGAATTCAATTATTGCTCTGTTGAGTTCTAATCTTGCTAAATACATATATTCGTTCTGCTGATTCGGCTCAGTAGGGCGTTTCATGTTAATATTCGTTTCCGTGGCTTCGATGTTATCTGTAACACTTTCATTGACTCCAGCAGCTATACCGTTATGAGTATCATTTTCGCTTCTGAGTTCCATTATGACCTCTTCTCGTAAGCTTTGCAGCGTTTCTGAAGAAAGTAGCCTGTTTTTAACGATTGTTCTTCGTTGATCCGAAATTCTCTGCTCGGATATGTGCTGTAATTCAGGATATTTTTCTATGAACGCAAGATGTAACGCGTATCTGTATGCTGTAATTTCCGATTCCAAGTTTGTAATCTTGTAATAGGAACGCATAATGAAGGTATTCATTTCTGGAGTCCACTTCATGCGTTTCCTAGGGAGTCCGGCTCTCGTGGTCGTAGGCATAATGGCTTGCGCCGCCGTTGAAACATCAAGAGTCGGTTGGGAGGTGTTGATGTTATTTCCCACTTGGTTTTGTGTTGCAGTATCCCTACTCGATATCACGCTGCTTCCGTCGCTAACCGAGGGAGCCTGTGACTCACTTTCCGAACAAGACCCTCTTCCTAAATCTTGAACGCGACAAGAGGTTATGGTGGTACAATGTCGATTCACCCGTTTATTCCTTAGATTGTACATCATTGGATAAGTTGCATTTTATACCTACTGCCAGGTTCAGCTTGGGTACCTCGGGTTCGCTAAGCCCGTACTCAGAAATAATGTTCCTGAGCCCCTGAGGATAATTATTATTATTATCATTATCATTATTATAAAGCGGAAAGATTTGGTTTCAACTGATTCTAAAAATTCTTCAATCTTCAATAACCGTTTCGAAGAAACAAACGGTATAATAATTAGACAAATGACCTTGCGCACTTTTTTGTGTACAATTATGAATACTATAAACATGTAGTATATTATTTAGTGCCATCAACAGCGCAGCCCAATTAATGACTTTAATATGCGAAATCTTGATACCTTGGGATACATTATTTTGGCTTTCGTAGCGATTTTCTATTTTTGACATTTGACTATAGCTCATGTCACTCATATATAATGTTGCTTTCAATAGATGAAACAATATAAATCAGTTGATTGTTAAAAACGTTCCATAAAAAAGACAAACGCTGCCGTATTTGTCCCTAGAACGCCTCGCAACAACACGAATAAAAGTGTGCATCATCGGGTTGCTGGTGAAGAGTCCACGACTCTGAATTATTTCCTGTTTGCCGGTCGTCTTTCGTAGTTGCAAGCTAGCATTTTTAAGCTATTGCAAGAATACCATTCATCCTTCAGTAAAAACAAAACCAATTATACTCTCAAACGACTCTGTCTAGATAATAACCATAATTTTTCATTATTATTAATATGCATGTTATACATAGTACATCCTGAGTCTCAAAATTGAATTATGTCAAAGAAATCATTTTCAATGTCAAATATTCAATTCTAAATTATTCGTGAATTTTTGATTTCATATTCGTTAATTGAATAGTAGGAGTCTTGGTTTGTTTCGAATTCTTATCTATGCTATACGCTGAGTTTCGCCCTATTGTATTTTGACTCACATAAAAATCGACATAATGACATAATCTATGCAGTCCTATCATTTTTATCATCCCTTCTTCATTCAAATTAATAAATAAATTAGAAATCTTCAAAGCCAAACAGGAAGCTACTCAAAATCTTGTTGATTAACCTATATACCTCCTCAGGATTTTTCAGTAATTAACAAATAATCAGAAATGTAACAGAAATGTGTATACCTTCACAACTAGTATCAATTGAACTTGTCTGGTAATGGTTTTGTTATACATGCTTGCCTAATTTATAAGATATTGGCTCATATTATATTTTAGTTTTTATCTATTAGTACATTTGTATTAATGTCGTTATAACCATCACATAATAAATATAACTTTCCATCATCAATTTTTCTATACGTTGTAAGAAAAACTTCATAAATTCATAAATAAACACAGTCTGTTTATTTATATCACTTCTTCATTCACATAAAATTGAAAATCCGCATAACATACAATTATTTCTCTAAGCAAAATTCAAGATAGGTATATCCAATAATTTCTGAGAGCAATTGTATTAAAGTGATGAATTTGCATCTTAATACGACTGAAAAACTGAAAACAATACATTATTACTTGGAATTATATGTGATATTGATATGAATATATTTTTTTACAGCAAGATCCGAATTTGGCGCGTTGTGATAAAATAATTAGAATGAATTCCTCTATGTCTCAAAAATATTAGCTAAACCAATTTAGACAGGCATTGGGCCAAAAATCAGTAGACAGCCCACTATCCATTGTGTAACATAATTGAATTAAATACTCACCAAATCTTTATGTAAATCCTTAGAAATATAACTGGATAATTTTATAAAACCAACAAATATGAAGAACAATCCTAATAAAATTGAAAGAGATTTCAACACAACAGCCATAAGTCCAATTATTCCAAATTCAAACTAACACTTAGAACGGGAATCAATCACTTTATTTTTGTTTTTTCATATCTCTTATTTCACACTTTAGAAATCATACTTTTCTAATTTCTTTATCAATTTTCATCAAAAATTCGAATGCAAACTTCGCATTTTCGATACGACTAACGTTCTGAGAAAATCAATATGAGACGCGCACGCTACTGGGCGCCCTAAAAATATACGTAGATAATACAGGCCTGACTGAAACTCTATAGCGTCAACCAACAGTAGACTCATTCGTGAAACGACAATTGATTTTTCAAATCAAACTAATCTTGAAATAACATTTCCAGATAAACAATAGAAAATGATTTCAATATTTCGTGTACTGAGTCATACGAATGCATTTATATTTTGTGCATTACATAAACTTTTTTGCGTTTTATTTATGAAAACTTTTTATATTTTATGATTCATCGGAGATCTTTTTTTAATTCAAGTTTCTCGAAATGGTGTAAGTTATTATAAATATTTTATATCGGCAGGAGTGATTGAAAGCGGCAAATTGACACATCAATTGATATAATTATACTGGGTTGCACAACCATACCCCCTAATTCAAACAAACATCTCTACCAACCTCACTGTGAGACAGTTGAAGAAATTGTTCTCTAGTTACTTAACAACGTTACAACGTTTCCGAGAGTGAATATGATGGATTATTTTCAACTCATGGATTTAGAATGAGTAAATCGTTTTCTGAACATTCGTGGAGTATTCTTCATCTATACAGGGAATAACCTTTCATTGTTCAGATAAGATTTTGGTCAATAAGTCAGTTCACCTTGATGGCTGAATAGCCACAGCAAATATACATTGTTTTCCAACGAAAATTGCCACTCCTATCTCAAAATGAACTGATCTTGGCGGAAAAAGCTGAGACACGTCAATTTTTGATTGGAGGGGGACTAATTGCTGAATTGGCATGGAGCATATAAAATCAACCCTCTACCCTCAGCAACACCTAAGTCGAAATTGATAATAGAGAAAATGGGTCGGGAGACATATCTTTGGAAACGTCTTTTGATTCTCTATTCAAAATTAGTATCTTTTTGAATATTTAATTTCACACAAAAAGTCCAAACGCAACGAAAGTTTGTATTCCAACGAAAATTTGTCACCCCTTCTATTTCAAGAAAGACTGATTGTAGCGGAAAATGCTGAGACACGTCAATTTTTGATTGAAGGAGGACCAATTTTCGAGTTGGTTGGGAGCATGTGAAATCAACATCAACGTATCTGTTTCGACATCGCAAGTATACCGAAACAACGACCAGTTCCTTACAGGAACCCCAAAAAAACCGATTGGGACCGATACCGGGAACAATTATAGGAAATGGTGGGGACCTTCACTTAAGACACCGAAAAATATCAAGGATCTAGAGGCAGGAAAAAACCTTATGGTGAACAGCAGAACTCACTGCTCAAAGGATAAAAAGCAGACGCCTTCTAAATAAAGCGATGCGCACTAGCACAAAAAGCATTTGGGTAAACTACTAGGGAGCCCAAAGAGCATACAAAGGATGGATCAAAAAATACAAAAAACAGGCATGGCATTCCTACTGCTAGGAAATAGAGTGTGTACCGGAGGCAAACCGTCTTCGTCGCATCCTCTCCGCAGCGGGACGACAGACATTCAAAGTCTTGATACACCGGAAGGAGTAAAAACACAGACGAAGGATAAAACACTGAGGCACCTGGCGGAAGTACACTTTCCGGGTTTCCTCATCGACAACATAGCAATCCAGAAATCCAATGGACATGCTGATAAAGCAAACTGGAACACAGCCTCAATGGTTGTTACAGTGGAAAAGGTTCTATGGGCAGTAACAACCTTTCAACCATATAAAGCACCAGGATCAGATGGCATGTACCCTGCACACTCAATAAAAGGTATGGATTAAATTGTTATGCACTTATTCCCCATGTTCAGATCCTACCTAGCTTTGGGATATATTCCGGACCCCTGGAAAAGGGTTCGGGTTGTCTTCATCCCCAAAGATTTCAGACCAATCAGCCTCACCTCCTTCCTACTGAAGACTATGGAGAAACTAGTAGAAATATATCTTAGGGAGACCACCCTAGTGGAGCACCCCCTACATATCACTCAACATGCCTACGAGAAAGGTAGATCAGTCGATTCAGCACTATACCGTAGTAGAGTATATCGAGAAAGGACTGAAAAGAGGCGAAGTCAATCTATGAATATTCCAAGATATAGAGGAAGCTTTCGACAACACACTATACAAACCAATAGATAGAGCTATCGTAGATAGGAAAGTAAACAAAACCATAGCAAGGTGAGTGGGACGTCTACTATCGACCAGACGCATCGAGGCTCGCCTCGGCGAGTTGACCGTCCGGGGGACCGCTATCAGGGGATGTTCACAGAAAGAAGGTTTTATCTCCTCTTCTTTGGAACTTCGGGCTGGATGTGCTACTCGCGGCTCTTGCCGATGCTGGGCACTTTGAGGTGGGTTATGCCGACGATCTCGTCCTCCTTGTTTGTGTAAAAAACATCAGCACCATATGTGAAGTTGCACAGAACGCTCTGCGATTGACTGAGCAATGATACAAAGAAAACGACTCGTCTGTAAATCCTAACAAAACGGACATGATTATATTCATTCGAAAAAGAAAACTACCGCCCTGCAAAGCACCCATTCTTTTCAATGAGGAACTAACACTTGTAAAACAAGTGAAATACCTAGGTGTGATACTTGATGCCAAACTAAATTGGGACAATCACATCGAAATACAAGCTCAAAGAGCGCAAAACACACTCTGGGCATGCCGGAGGCTATTCGGCCCCAGATGGGAACTCGAACCAAAGGTAATATATTGGCTATACACATCAGTGCTGAGACCGCTCCTAACCTATGCGGCCATCGTATGGTGGCCTGCACTGGAAAAAAGAGATAAAACGGAACAAAACCAACAAGATCCAAAGGCAAGCATGTCTGGCAGTCACGGGAGCCTTGAGAACCACACCCACGGCCTCTATGGAGTGTCTTCTGGGCATCCCTCCGCTACACATAGTGGTGGAGGAGGTGGCTATGAGCACCTCTTTGAGACCGTGGGAGGGATGTATATGGTGGGACAGAAATCCAATCTCTGGACTCTTCACATCCCTGAACAAAATCAGAGAACTCCTACTTGACCTTCTCACGAGAGGAGATCAAACGAGAGCCACCTACTACTTCGACGAAACCTAGAAAGTCGTTATTCTACCAAAAGAAATTCAGACCAAACCCCACGCCTTACTCACCCCACAGGGCCCCACCTGGTTTACGGACGTGTCCAAAACCAGGATGGGTACAGGCATCGGCGTTCGCCACTTTTGGGCAAACATTATGATTGCTCTAGGAGACAACGTCACCGTAACACACGCAGAAATATTTGCTTTTCTCCGGTGTGTACAGGAAAACCTACATAGGAACTATAGAGACACATACATTTACATATGCTCTGATATCTGAAATATACAAAGGTTACATCCAAACTGATTGACGAATGCAAAACAGTACTTCGACAACTCAGTGCTACAAACAGAGATACTCTGATTTGGTGCCCAGTCCATCAGGTCATCGAAGGAAACGAGATAGCAGACAGCCTCGCTAAAAAGGCAACAGCTGTCAGATCGATGGGACCAGAACTAATTCTGACCATCACATTGACCCATGTGCTCTCTTTCTTTCAAAACTGGAACACCACAGAGGCCCAAAACTACTGGACAGGCATCTCGGGACTGAGACAGCCAAAAAGGCTCATTAAGGGGCAGCAATCAAAGAAGAGGGTACATGAACTACTGTTCCTCGAAAAAAAGTCTGTTGGGTTAGGTTAGGTCTTTTGGGATGGTAGTGGGCCTATTGACGGGACACCAACTCAACGAACATATACACGTCATGAAACTACAGTGCCGTGGTTGCCTAGGAAATGACGAAACAAGGGAACACATACTCGTCGAATTTCCTGCTCATAAGGAAACCAGACTGATCACCTTGGACGCTGAAACACCCAGCGCCCGGATGATCTAGGAGGCCACCTACAACAGTCTTGCAATCTTCATCAGGAAGTTTTTGCAAATCAAATAACACAACACAACACGGTAAGGGCCAAACGACCTGAGTGCTGCCCATATGGGCGCCGTGCAGAAGGAATAAGAAGAAGAAGAAGATATGAAATCAACTCCCTATTCTTAACAGCTCCTAAGTTGAAATTCATTATTGGGAAAGTGGATCAAGTGACTTATCTTTGAAAAGGTTTGGTGATTTTCAATTTGAAAATTTTATCTTTATGAACGTTTAATCTCATACAAAAACACAACAAAAATTTGTTTCCCAACGAGAATTTGACATGCTTAAAATCAGATTATGTTCTCAAAATGACCTCATCGGACATCCATTCAATGGTACAATTATTCTAATTCTCTGCTATAATTCTCGAGTGAAGATTTTCGTCCTCAGCACTTCATAGCTTTTAGTTCTCAAGGAAATGTAACAATATGAGATATTCAAAAACATCAATGTTTTGTAGGGAATGCACGATTGTTCTTATAACAACCATCGCAATCACTGGTGCCGTTTCTTAGAGAAACATTGAAAATGGTTTACCCAACTGATGAGCGGGTTGAAATTTATTATCGAAATAATAGTTGTGCTAAAGAAACGGCAAGGATTTTCAATGTGAACCAGAAAAACAGGTAGAACACCAGTATGTTTTATATTTGATGAATACATATTCAACTACGGGTTCGGTACAGAACGAAGCAACTGAAGTGGCTGTTTTGGGCCACCTACGAATAGAAAACATTACAAAATTATCCCGTGTCCTGAAACATCACAAATTTTACCCTCATAAAGTGAAACTAGTTCATGAAATAAACGAAGACAGTAATCCACATATTCTACATGATACCTGTTTATCGGACGAGAGTACCTTTACACACAGGTGTACACATAAACGACTCATAAATTGAATGTTATGTTGCAGCTGTTGAAAGAATAAATAAATACCAGGCTCATAGAAATTTTGGAAAATGATGAAACTCTTTCAGAGAATGAGATACGCTTCCAGTAAAATGGTGCTACTACATATTTCGATCTTCGTATGCGACAATATTTGCATGCAAATTTCTCAGGTCGGTGGATTGGCAGAAGAGTTACAGTTGAGTGGCAGCCGAGTCACCTGATTTGGGTCATTTAGATTTTTTCTTATGGGTTCATCTTAAGTCGAGAGTTTATGCTAGACAACCTGAACACTTGGTAGAGCTGCGGAGTAGAAATCTTCACCTAACGCGGACTTTTGACACCAGAAGTTCTTCTAAATGTTAAAAGAGAATTAGAGAACCGGTTGTATCATGGAATGGGGGTAGGAGGAAGTAATTTTGAGCATTTAATTTGATTTTTGGCATTGTCAAATTTTCGTTGAAATACAAACATTCGATATGTTCAAACTGTCTGTGTAGTATTAAATGTTCATAGAGATAGTATTTTTTAATGGAGAATTAGAAGATCTTTCCAAAGATATGCCACTAGACCCACTTTCCCAACAATCAATTTCGACTTAGGTACTGCTGAGGGTAAGGGTTGATTTTATATGCTCCGAACCAACTCAGAAATTGACATGTCTCAGTTTTTTCGCTACAACCGGTCTTACTTCATATAAGGGAAGGGGAGTGGCAAATTTTCGTTAGAATACAAATTTTTGTTGTTTTTTTGGACTTTCTGTGTAATATTAAATGTTCATAAAGACACAATTTTAATAGAGAATTAAAAGACCTTTTAAAAATATGTCACTCGACCCACTTTCGCTATATGGATTTTCGGCTAAAGTGCTGCTGAGGGTAAGGGGTTAATTTTATATGCTCCGAATCAACTCAGAAATTGATCCCTCGAATGAAAAATTCGGAATCAGTTCAGAATTGTCATAAAACTACTTATGAGAACAAACCTAACAGTTTCAAATACCAGGTGGGGCAACGAAAAAGACTCAATAACTTCTAAACTATTCGTTTCTGCACAAAAATCAGAAACAGGACAATTTTTATCTGAAGAGGGACATCGTTTAACCCACAAAACTCAAGTTTTTGAATAGGAAAGATAGATCGAGTGATACCCCATTGAAAAGGTCTTTTCATTCTCAACACAAATGTTTAATATTTTTTGAGTTTTGACATATTTGGAAGAAGATACAGACTGGTTCGACAAAAGACTAGTTATTTTCAGTGATTGCAAGATCTGAATGAACATTCACCGAAGTACTGTTGTATTTTGGAGAAAAATATCTCTAAGCAGTGGTGCTTCCACTACACCCCTTCAGACACCCCCTCAGATGAGGGTGTCAACCCCTCAAATCTTCGAATTGATCAGTTAGTTTTAGTAATAACTCATTAGAAAGGTTTTAGAATTTCTAGAATATTGTAGACAAAATTTTTGCTTCATCTGCATTGTGATGAGAATACAGAGTGAATTAATAGAGAGCAAAGTCTGCTGATTTTGGATGGAGATTCAGAACACGTTTGTTTGGTTTTCAAATAATAGAGCTTATTCATAGAATTATTGAAAAATTGAAAATTGAAAAAACAATTGAATTTATTATACCTGATACATTTTATAGATCAACTCGGTATCAATCGAACAAATGTTCAAAGTGTTCGCCGCCAACTTCCAAACACAAATACAGATTTTGCTCGAAACGTTCCCGTACATTAAGTAGCATTTCAGGGGTTATACGATTACACTCGACTAGAAACCAAATCCACTGGATCAGTTTTATAAATTTGACACTTTAAGTTGGCTCCATAAAAAAAATCCAATGGTGATAAGTCGGGAGAACGTGGGGGCCATTTTGTAGGGCCTCTTCATCCGATCCATCGATCAGGAAATTCTCGATCTAGATATTGTCGAACAGGATGTGCAAAATTCGGGGGGAGGGGGTCACCATCCTGCTGAAATACAACATCCTCTTCTAAATAGCTAGGATATTTTTCCAAAATTTCAGTTATGGCCGGATTGATTAGTTCTTCGAGTAATTGGAGATACATTTCTCTCGTCAGATTTCCTGGTAGGAAAAATGGCCCAATCAGACAATTTCCATAGATGCCAACCCAAACATTCAATTTTTCAGGATATTGGGTATGTACTCCACGAAAGATTCTGGGATTAGAGTCCGACCAGAACCAGCAGTTATGGCAATTCATAGTGCCATTCAAAATAAAAGTACATTCATCCGAGTAAAAAAAATTGTAGATAAAGTAGGGATTGTTTGAGATTCGCTCGCTTATTATTTCACAGAATTGCTCTCTGCAGTCGAAGAAATCCTCATTCAATTCCTGAACCATCTTCATTTTATACGGATGAAACTTGTATTGTTTGAAAACTCGTCCAATGGTTCTTTGACTCACATCAGTTTCACTTTCCATTTTTCTTGTACTCTAAGTGGGATCAATCACTACTTACCCAAGCAACGCAGTTTCCATTTCCTCATTTTCGGGTCTTTGGTCATGCTCTCTTTTCCTATTCTGAACAGAGCCAGTTTCTCTAAATCTTTTCACCAACTCCAAAATGTACTTGGCACTTACATGTTTCTCGTCATGGCATTCATTCAAAATAGCAGCTGCCTCATTTGCACAAGTATTATTGCTGAAAAAATTTTCAGAAAATTTCTACCATTTCAGCTATTGAACAAACCCTTATCCTGGTATGGATGCAACCCGTGAGTATGAAAAGCAGCTAGATAAATAAACAAACAAATTCGAATTTCATTCATCAGATGCAAGCAATCTGGGAAAAAAACAAAAACTGCCGCATTTGTTGTTGAGAAATCTGCATTACACCAGTGTGATTTCGGATGAATATTTTTCTGTAACGAGAACTTCACTCGAGCTCGTTTCATTTCAACCTTAGAAACCATGCTGTTAGAGGCTTTTCACATACCATTTTTCGCGATTCAACTGATGACACAGAGCGATCTTCGCTTCTTTGTGAAGAGTCTCTTATACTGTGTATGAATTTCTCCATGATCCACCCTGTATCCTCATTAAAATGTAATCAGATTTGAAAATTCGTTCATTGTAATCAGATAATTCTAAATACCTATCCAATGAGCTATAATTCGGACTAACTCATCAATTCGAAGATTTGAGGGGTTGACACCCTCATCTGAAGGGGTGTCTGAGGGGGTGTAGTGGAAGCACCACTGCTCAAAGATATTTTTCCCCAAAATCGAAATCGACAGATTTTGCAATCACTGAAAACAACTCGTCTTTTGACCAACCAGCCTGTATTTTCTTTCGAATATGTCAAAACTCAAAAATTATTACACATTTGTATGGATTATAAAAACAGCTTTCCAATGAGGTATCACTCGACCTATCTTCCCCTTCAAAAAATTGAGTTTTGTGCACCCCTGCTTAGGGGGTTGATGATGATCTATTTCTGATTTTTGTCCAGTAAAAGATAGTTTAGCAGTTATTGAGTATTTTTCGTTTTAGTTGCCCCACCTGGTAAATAAATATTTTCATTCTATTGATTGGAGTTTTTGTGAAACGGGTAATGCATCTTGTATCATGGTATTGATTTATATATTTCTAAAGAGTCTGTTGAGAGAGAATCTTATCCTGTTTGGTACATTAGTGGCCCCATCAAGACTATAAATTTAAAAAAGAATGCACATGCCATTTATAAGAGAACAAACTGGTATAGGGACTATTTGTTCTTTAAATATATGCGAACTTGATGCAAGCAGAAAATTATAGAGTGTTATAACAAGTATCGAGTCTAGAATGAGACAAGACCCTGTTGAGACATCTGATCAGGCTAAAAGGAACCAATGATTTGTTGAAGCCGATGCACTTTGATTTTAAAGTATGTTGGATGGTAATTTAATTGTTGATACATTCTCCGGTAGTGGTCTTTTTTTTCTTTGAGAGTATTGTTCTACCTGATTTCAATATTCCTGAAACTAGTCACTGATCGAGTTTAAATGTACCTGTGTCTGAAGTATTTGATGGATTAAAATGACTCTTATGCTTGTGGACCTGATGGAGTCAGTTTTATCAAGGTGTAGGAATATTTCCTGCCTCCTGAAAGAAAAGTTTCAGGAAAGCATGATATTCGTAATTAACGAGGTATATACTTATATTCCATCTGTCATACCAAAACTCTTTGAAAGGTTAGTCTGTCATTAGTTGAATTATAAATGTGTAGGTATCATTGTTATTGATAAACAATAAATCGCTCGTCACGAATGTGTTGCTTTTTTTGAGGGATGTTTCTTCTTTAGAAGGATGTGTTTTAGGTATCATTTTATTGTTGGCTTCAAAGTTTTTTGCGCAAACTGGAGTATTCTGTTCGATATAGAAATAACGTTTCAAACTCTTTTACTGCTACATCCGGTGTCCCTCAGGGACTTGGCCCTCTTGTTTATTATATTCATATTGGGTGTTCCGTGAAAAGCTATAGCTGCCACAATTGTTGATTGGTTTCATTAAATTAATAACCAAATTCCATCATTGGAAGATTCAGATACTGGCGACTGGACTGTTGTTCCTTTGAGGAGGCGTAAGCAGAAAAAAAGTGATAGACCTAGTCCAGTTAGAGAATCAAACTCCAATGCTTCAGCATTAAGTGCTGCAGTGAGAACCTCATGGATTTTTGTAACCGGTCCGTACATAAGTACTAGTAACGAGGATATCATTCAGTACCCAAAGAAGAAAGGTTAGGTTAGAAAGAAGCACTTTGTTATAGCAGACAGTTTTGTAAGACAGAACAGTATTCATGAGGGCGTTCTTTTGATTGTATCCTTGAACCACAGCATAATATAGTGAAAGATTGAAAATCACATTGAAATGTGTGCTGTTAAACTTCAAGACCAAAAAATGATAATTCTTGGGCTGTACCGTCCTCCAAGTGGAAAGTTTAACATATTCCTATCTCAGATGAATTTTGTCCTTGAGAAGATTTTTTCTAGCTTGGAAATAATTCGATAGTAGTATCAGGCGATTTTAACATCGATATTTTGAAAAACACAGCTGACAAAAAGAAATTGTTGGATCTGCTGGGCTCGTATAATATGCACCACATTTTCAAGGAAGCCCAAAAACTACTGTTCCGGGACTGTACTCTTCCAAAGCGGAGGGAAATATTGCTCAAAAGGAAAATGAACGATGTGAATGTTGGTCGATTTATAAATTTCCATTGAATGACAGAATTGGGACCCCATCGCACGAGCAGATGCTCAAACTTTCTATAGTGTATTCCACTCCATCATAATAGCCCACTTTAACGAAAATTTCCCTAAAAAAAGAGTGAAAGCGAACTATAATAAAAACCGAGTGGTGGTGCCCAGTCCTGAAATTGCACACTCAGGTGGACGCATCCTACACCATATTCAGAGTCAGAAGAGATTATGCCTCTGAACAACTGTATAAGACATTGAAGTCGTGCTAGAAAAGTGCCATCGACATCTCCATCAGATCTGGTCACTGTGAACAAATAGCAAATTCCTAAAACAAAAGCAAAGATATTTGGAAAATCATTAAGGCTGAGGTGAAGGAACCAAAGTGTGAATGTAACTCTAATCTGAGCACTTATACCCTCTGCAACCACTTCGCAAATGTTGCTATGGGATATACACCAGAAAATCCTATCCAGAATGAATCCACAATCCTATGACAAAAAAACTGCTACTTCTGACTACAACTCGATAATGCTTACAGATACAACAGCTATAGAAATAATGACTTGAGTGCGTGGCATGAAGGAAAAAAATTCTGTAGAGATCTACGATATCAGTGTTAGTCTTCTCTAAAAAATAATCCACGCTGTGGTTGTACCTCTCAGTATAGTCATAAACTAATGTTTATTACTTTCCGGTGGAGTTGAAGTGTGCTAGAGTAGTGGCAATATTCAAAAAGGGGGAACCAAACGACCCAAATAGCTACAGGCAATTTCTATTCTGCCTGCCTTCTCTTTCTTAAAAATAGAATAGTGGCTTACCTTGAGTCCAGATCAATATTGACACCATGCCAACATGGATTTAGAGAAGGCAGGTCAATAGTCACGCCATGGCTGAGCTAGTTGAGTATCTGATGAGAGCCATGGATGATCAGGAAGATGCAGAAATGAATTGATGTGATTTTAGTAAGGCTTTTGACCTGATGTTGAGACCTGTGCTTCTTCTCAAATTAGAATATTGCGGAATGAGGGGAAGGATTTGGAATATTCTCAAATCTTACTTAGAAGATAGGTACCAATCAGTATGTTGGAAAAACGAGTTGTCTGCGCCGGGAAAATAAACCTTGGGGTTCCGCAGGGTTCAATATTGGGTCCGGTGCTTCTCATTCCGTATATGAATGATCTCGCATCCAATATTGAAGCAGATAATCATGTTTGTTCACGGACGACACAACATTTCTTGTCAAGTCTAATTCTATAAAAGAGTTGAACAGACTTTCTGGGTCTACCATGCAAAAGACACATACATGGTTCAGCACGAACGGTTTACGTCTTAACATGGAGAAAAATAAAAAATTGATCTTCGCGGCAAAGCATAATCACGAGGACAATGATGATTCGACTAACAAATTATTGGGCATTTCGAGAGTACCCTTACGTGGAAAACACACATCGCTGAAATGAGTAGAAAATTATACTCAGCAATTTATTCTATCCGCTGAATGCGCTACATCGCCAACGAAAGGGCCTCTCTCTTAATATACTTTGCGCATTTTCATGGTGTCGAGTATTATGGAATACTCCTCTGGGGGCAACTTTCGAAGCTCAACGAATTTTCTTATTGAAAGAAAAGGCTGTTAGAGCAATAGTTGGAGCAACGCAAGAACAAAGTTGCAGGAGTATATTCAAGACACTGTGTATTCTCTTTGTCTCTTCAATTTTCATCCCCGAATGTCTCAGCTTATTCACCGTTTCCGTGATCAGTTTGCCACTCATAGCAAAATTCATAATTACAACACCAAAAATGAGGAAAACCCTATATTACCACAAAAACGTCTATCGCGTTCACAAGAATATTTCACTTATTTGGGACTGAAACTATATAATCGACTCTCTGAAAGATACAAAAAATTGAGTTTTGTTTTCAAGAAAAAAATTAAGTCTTTACTTTTGCAGAATATATGTTACAGTATGGACTAATTTGTTGATATGGGATTACACGAGTGCTTTATCTGATATTCCATTTTGTTTTAAATGTCTTGTCTCCTTTGCTTATTGTGATTTTATCCTTTGTTTATGTCCACTTCATTGGTTTTGTCGAATTATTACTTAAGAATTAAGATATTAAATTTACTATTTTTTGACTTGTCATCTCTGATGAATATATAAATGATTGATTGATATTCTCACAGCCTGAAACATTTTTAGTGATCTGTCGCTTCTGGAAATACCGGAAGTTGACTTTCACTTGGACTTTTTAAATGGTTATATTTTTTTTCGGATACTCTTTCAACTTTGAGTACCGTCTGCCAAGAAGTATCACTTAAAACGCTGTATTTTTTGATGAAAAGCAGATATCGAAAAATTTTGAAAGAAAACCCACTTTTTCGGTTCATGAATGAAATTCATAGAATGAGCGAATGTTTGAGTTTGTGATGAAATTTTTCTGTCCTAGAAAGTGGTTTGGATAAGTCATATTATTTCGTAGTTCGGGTAACAAAGATTCAAAACGTAACAAGATCCTATCGTGAAGTAAGCTATGAACGGTGAAAAAATGCATTCGTCAAAAAAGAAAAGTTGTACATGAAATGCGGGTTATTAATGACAGGCTCAACCATAGTTTCGCAAAACTCTTGCATCCGTTGAAAATCATCATCGTTCAATTTATGAATTAATTTAATTTTGTACAAATGGAATTTTTATTCATGTAAAATTCTAAAAGCATAATATTGGCTAACACCGGATGCTGCAGAAATTTGTCGTACTGATTGCGTGTTCGGCATAAGTTGGACAAGTCCCAATACTGCCACACCTGCTGCTTCATCATTCACAATTCCAATGGGCGCCTTTTTTATCCATTACTGAACCCGTTTCAATAAATTTTCATATCAATGCCATTACGTACCTATGGCGTTACGTTCATGATGGTTTAGGTTAAATATCCAGCCAGCCACTATGGAACAATTTTGATTTTGGTAATGAAATCTTACCAGCTCAACATGTTCTTATTATGTGTACACCATTATTATTTTATAAATCTTAACAGCAACAAAATAGTAACAAAATGATTGAGTTATAGTGCATATTATATTTTCCCATTTTTCATTAATCTTGATATTAGCCAAAAAATTCAATGTGGCTGTGTCATCTACATAAATAGTCCATTCTATACCACTAGAAGCATTCAAACAACATCAAACGTAAATGTTCTGTAAATATCGTAATATAATTCAGTTCAGGGAAGTTTATTTCAATATGACGTTTATTCGGAATTGTTCTTATCCTGATTTAATGCACTATCTAGGGTAGGGGTGCTCAAACTTGAACTGCTGGCGATCTACCTCAATATTTTTAGACTACTTACGATCGACTCTGAGAGGCTACCTACCTAGGTAGGGTCTACCGTAGCATATATACATATTAGCTTTCCGCAGAATATACATTATTTTAGTCAAGGTTTGGGTTAGGTTTAGTTAGGTTCTTCTCTATAATATCAATGAAAGAACTCATAGTTATTCAAAATTGCGAGTTTATTGGTTGTTATAAAACAAAAGAGTTACATATGGTATTAAACTTAACTAGGGAGTGACTTTGGATGTTGAAGCGTGGCACTGCATGTCCTCAGCATACTTTTCATAAGATGGTACGTAACCACTGAGTGCTAATCGCAAACATGATGACATATGATCGTCAGTTAGGCGATTGCGATATTCTGAGTTAATTATCTTCATTTCAGAAAATGCAGACTCGCACAAGTAAATTGACCCAAATATTGCCGTCAGTTGAAGAGCGATTTGCCTTAGATTCGGATATTTATCTTCAGATATAAATCACCAGAAATTTGTATCAGATCAACTCATTTTCAACAGAACAGTTCATATTAAACTGACTTGCTATTTCAATAGCTAATTCCTCGATGTTATTACTCGATTAAGGATAACTCATAAATGATCCTTTATTTACCAATTTACTGCAATCATAAAAACGCATTTCGAATTGTCCCAAAATATTTGATAATTCAGCCTCATACGTATCAAAATTCAACTGAGTAATCCTTGCTTTCAAAGACGGAAAATGTTTCAGATCCTCTCTTGTCAGTTGATCTATCATAAATTTACTTTTGAATGCGTTTACTGCGCTAATCATCTCAATAATAATGTTTTCGTTACCTTGAAGCTCCAAGTTAATGGTGTTTAAGTGCATTGTGATGTCAGTCAAAAATGCCAAATCGGTTAGACATTTTTCGTTTTTCAACATCTGAGTGTCATCACCTCTTTCGTCTAGAAAAGCTGTTATTTCAGGCAATAATTCTTGAAACCTTTCTACGAATTCTTCGCTACTCAACCACCTGACGTCCGTGTGAAGAACTAAATCAGTGTGTTCAGCTGACTCCATATCTTCCAACTGCAACTTAAAGAGCAGCCGTTGCAAGCTACGTGCCCGGATGGAATTTACAATTTTTGTTGCAATGCTCATAATTTCCTCCGTGTTTGAAACTTTTGAACACAAAACTTGTTGATGTATAATGCGATGGAATGAAAAAAATGAAGGGAAATCTTCATTAGCTCAACATAATGCCACAAAACCGTTTTTGTTTCGGGGCATAGTTGAGGCTCCATCGGTTCTAATGCACACTAATTTATATATAGCTTGTAGCTTGTAATTTTTTACGAAATTGAATAAAACGTCATATATGTCTTCGCCACGGGTCGTCCCCTTCAGAGGAATGATTGTCAAAAATTACTTTCTTAGCCAACATGTCATTGAATACCATCCAAATAAAAAATATCTATCATATCGGTGGATTCGTTGAACTGTAAAGAAAAGTATGTACATTTCATGATATCATGATTTAGTTTATCTGCCATGTCCTGACTCATGACTTCAATACGCCTTGTGACAGTCGGACGAAATAACTGAAGTTCTCTAATCGCAAACATGATTTCTGTTTTATTTTTAAAATCTCCAAATAAAGCTTCAATAAATGCTTCCTTCACAACCGATTCATCTTCGAATGGTTTCGAATGGATCGTAGGAGCTTTTGATTGTTTGGCTGGTCTTGTGAACATGGTTTGTTCAAACAAGATATCAAATCACGTACTTTTGTTTTCTTAATTCACTCTGTGGCGGAAAATCCTTTCCATCGTTTTTATGAACTGTTTTATGATGCCTCTCTAAGTTACCATGTTAGGTATTGCAACTAACGCACGACAAATAAGGCAAATGCACTTATCCTTCACCATACAAAAGAAAAATTGTTCCTCCCAATTGTTATTAAAATGATTCTTTTCAGATTTCTTCGCTGCACTCTCGAATGTACTGCGCGTTCCTTTGATTAAGCCGCCTTTTGCCGCTAGCAGAGTGTTATTTTATTATGTAATAAATGTTTGTAGTTTAGTTACCTACTTATCAAAAATTTATTTCTTCTCGAGATCTACACAAAAGCACTCGCGATCGACCGTTTGAGCACCGCTGATCTAGGGACATGCACTCATAACTAGAAAAGAGAGTCATCATAATATCCAGTACAGAGACTGTTTATTTTAAACGATATTATTTATTATAGAATTATATATATATATATATATATATATATATATATATATATATATATATAAATGGAAACACAGGTTTAAGTTAAATAATTAGAAAACAGATTTCGTATGGGCTGTGCGAAAAGGCGAATGAAATGGAGATATATATATATATATATATATATATATATATATATATATATATATATATATATATGGAAACACAGGTTTAAGTTAAATAATTAGAAAACAGATTTCGTATGGGCTGTGTGAAAAGGCGAATGAAATGGAGAACATTTTCATGAAATAGTTAAATTTCTTGGATTTGAAACTAAGGGGTGTTTCATTCATGTTTAATCTTGACTTGAAATCAAGTCAAGCGTTTGTTTTTAGAATGCAAATCAAGTGAAGGTTTTGTTTCACAAAAGCTTCATAAATGGCAAAACTCGAAAACTTGAATCCGAATGCAATTGCAATAAAACATTGAACTTCCACTTAAATACAATAAGAGCCAGAATAAGGGTTTAAATAATACTGAATATTTGATCGGGAAATATATAAATGAAATTCAACATATGAATCTGAAAAGAATTTATAAGGTTGTTGAAGGCAACACGAATAGAAAACAAGAATAAAGGAGAAATTTAAATGTATATGTTCAATTGAAACATGATTAATGAAAGCGAAGCTACTTTTCCGCTTCATCAGATAGTTGATAGATCCCTGTTTTTGAATCAAGAGTTGAGACACATCGACGTCTTAACCAATTTGGGACTCAATCTGTTTCATGTCTTGATGATAATTAACTGCCTCTCTATAGGAGTTGAACTTGCAGGAGCGGTAAATAAATCTCGGGCCATATTCGCCAAATTTGGAATTATAGCTTAGTGCAGTTTCCACTTCTCTGAAATGTCTTCCTAGCTATCTGCACAGGAGTCACTCATCTATCTATTTATCTATCTCATATCGCCACATATCATTGATGTCACGTTTTGGCATCGTCGTTTTCAAACTGACAATATTGCAAAATTTTTCAAAATCGTTAGGTAGATTTTCAAAATTTTTCAATTTTTTGGCTAAAGTATAAATTGGCAAATGTGGTACACTCTTCCTCATCTTCATCCGTGTCAGATGAATTTTCTTCAATAATATTGTCCATATCAGAATCGAATATATTGATGAAATTCCTTGACCTCAAGTCAACCTTTTTTGAAATATTGATTCGATGTGCTTGTATATTTTCTATTTTCAGGCCGAAGATATTGGTGGTACCCGCCGTAGTTTGAATGAAATAGAGCATTTTGTTCTATGAATGTCTAAATAGTTTTCCGCTCTTGTACGATCCTGTACGGTTTGTCAACTTTTTTTGAAATATTGATTCGAAGTGCCTCTATATTTTCTATTTTCAGGCCGAAGATCATGGTGGTACTCGCCGTACTTTGGATGAAATACAATATTTTGTTCTCTGAATGTCCAGATAGATTTTCGCTCTTGTAAGATCCTGTACGCTTTGTCAACCTTTTTTGAAATATTGATTCGAAGTGCCTGTATATTTTCTATTTTTAGGTCGAAGATCATGGTGGTACTCGCCGTACTTTGGATGAAATACAATATTTTGTTCTCTGAATGTCCAGATAGTTTTTCGCTCTTGTACGGTCCTGTACGGTTTGTCAACCTTTTTTGAAATATTGATTCGAAGTGCCTGTATATTTTCTATTTTTTGGCTGAAGATCTTGGTGGTAATCGCTGTAGTTTGAATGAAATAGAGCATTTTGTTCTATGAATGTCCAGATAGTTTTCCGCTCTTGTACGGTCCTGTACGGTTTGTCAACCTTTTTTGAAATATTGATTTGAAGTGCCTGTATATCTACTATTTTTAGGCTGAAGCTCATGGTGGTACTCGCCGTAGTTCGAATGAAATACAGTATTTTGTTCTCTGAATGTCCAGATAGTTTTACGATTTAGTACGGTCCTGTAAGGTTTTTCTTCTATTTCTCTGCCAATACGCACGCTATAAAATGAATAATATAGAGAAATTAATTCTTCGTTACTTCGTCGACCAATCAAATCAGTTGGTATGTACTAAACTAGTTATTTCGAAAATTATTTATACATGTCACCCTTGCCCTAATGACTAACTATCCACATTTAACAGTCAAGTCGTCGTTAAGTATTCTAAGATCATCCTTGAAGAAGAAGGAGAAATATTTTAGATTTGGCAACGTAGCGCACAGTATTCACTCTATCCCACATTCAACATTCACCATGTCAGAATCTGTGGCTGGGAAAGTGTGGCTAAGTTCACAATAATAAGTCCAGGATATGTGCGCAGCACACAAAGTGGTTATTTTGGGGATCAATTTCAAGAATTAAGCGTTTTAATTCATTGATGAAAGTAAAATTGGTATTTGTATTATGGTTATTATACTTTGTACCTAATTTTCTAGATGGTAAGATAGGAAAACTTGGAAAAATAATTCGGCTATTGAGCTACCGGCATGTTGGCCATTAGCAAGAACAAAACCCAGAGAATGGAATAAAGCTAGTCATAAAATGGGCAGTTATCCTATATTACCCTCGCACTCTGAAAGACGACCACCCGTCAATTGTGAAAGACAATTTTGTGTTACTTTTTATAAGAAACTCTCCCAGCATATTTTTTTGTTTTTCGAATGTGTTTGAGAAGCCATCTGGATCCTACCAGATGACTTCTATAGTAACGAGCCCTATTGTTGAATTATTTGAAGATAAAGCTAAAACAAACAAACTTAGTTACCAAATATTTCATGAGTAATTTGTGGAAATTTTCTTGGTAATTACTGGATGAGCCATCCTGAAAATGAAATAGATTCGGCTGTGATATATAATTGACATTATGAGTATTGCGAATATTACTACGTAAAAAATATCACTGTTTAAGTTGCTGCTATTGGTAATGATGCTGATATTGGGTCAGATCATAACCTGGTGGTAGCCCAGCTGAGAGTCCGACTGAAAAAAAATTGTAAAACCCAACATACCCGCAAGAATTAGTCTCAACAACTTGAAATATTAAGGGAAAAGAGTTACACTATCAAACCTACTCAATAACAGAATAAAACCACTCAGAGACCGCATGGATAACATGAGCATCGATGAAATATGGTATGAAGTTGGAGATACAGCTAAAACCACAACAACAGAAATTCTGGGAAAGGAGAACAAGCTCAAAAAGAATGATTGGATGACTGAAGAGATATTAACTGAAGCCGCACGTTTTGAGCGTCAAAATGGTCATATGACCTTTTTTATATGAAATCTTGACGTTTCT
Organism: Cryptolaemus montrouzieri; assembly: GCA_013387265.2. Classification (NCBI taxonomy): domain Eukaryota; kingdom Metazoa; phylum Arthropoda; class Insecta; order Coleoptera; family Coccinellidae; genus Cryptolaemus; species Cryptolaemus montrouzieri. The sequence continues at coordinate 39,641,928 of JABFTP020000144.1, forward strand.
ATGAAGAGGGGGTTTCAGCGTCAAAATATGTCATTTGTCACTTATTTTAGGTTAAAACACTTAATTGATAAATATGAAATCTATTTTTATATATTTGGTGTCATTTCTGGAATCTTCAGGGTTGTATATAGCAAAATTCTTTTTTGAAATCCTCCAACTATGCTGCTCGACTATCGAGAGCTAATATTGCGCAGTAACTGGACAGCTATCAAAAGATATTTAGCCATTTCGTATCGAAGAAAACTAGTTGCATTCGGTTGGCAACCCTTGAAGACCGAAAATATAAACACTTGTCTCTTTTATCGTCTGCCGCTATAAAATTCAGAAATTCCCAACTTCTTAGCGTCAAAGCTGAAAATTACGTGCCCTTCCGAATCAGCGTCAAAACGCTCTAATGGAAACGAACCTTAATCCATTAACACTATAACACGATTATCTCTTTGTCTAGCAACAAACTATTTCTCCTCCTTTTTTGATATCTGAAATTCATTTTTTCATGAGCTTACAGAATTTTGATTTTCTGACCTTTGATAAATCAACTTCCCCATTCAATTCGTTTAATATTTTTTCTATGCTAGGCAATTCATTGCCAAAAAAAATGAATGTACTTATAGGCGTATTAAATTCTTTTCCAAATTAATATTTGCTATTTTTCTGATCATATTTTCGCTGTTCAATACAGAATCTACTTGCATTTAATTGTTGTTAACGTTCAATATTATTTGTTTTCCGTTAATGGTAGAATAATTCTTTTAGGACATTATTTAATGGCAACTTAGTTCTATTTTTACTCCATCTACATTATCAGTAAAGTACATCATTTGAATATTTGGACAAATTTTTCAATAAAAAACACCAGAACACACAATACCTCAACAAAAATAATAAGATAATTTTTTAGGAAAGTGCTAGGCCAATTACTGAGCTCCTAATGCGTCTGGCGCAAATTACATTTGTTTGACATAATTCATTTGGTCGTTATATACAGTTTACTTTATGATATTCGAAGAAGACATTCCAGTTATCTCGGCAATCTTCATTATAAGTCGCACCCGTTCCATGTTATCCTCTGTGTTTACCGACGAGGGGTCGCCCAGAGCATAGGTCGCCATCAATAGAGGTGTGACCATCTTTGAATCACTTTTTTGTTTATACTTTGCCAAAGATGATTTATATGCTATACTTGGTCTATGGCTTTGCCCAAATACTCGTTCCAAAATGGTAACTTCATTATTTCGAGTGTTAAAGTGAGTTTCTGCATAACTATTTTCAAATTTAAAATAAAATTTGACACAAATTCGTAGATTCGTAGTTTCAATTTGAGACTCATTCTTTGGAATTTTGAAAATATGACGAACGCAGAAAAGGCTCTATAACAATAGCAAATCAAGGCCGGTAAAACAAGCATTCCGACAGCTCGGGAAGACTTGTTTGTTTTTTTAATAGCCCACAAAGGTAGCTCAGAGTTTCAAGTCCGGACATATGAAGGTATTTCGGATACCTTTGAGACAATTGTCGCATGAAAAACTGTATACTCTCTCTGTATATTCTCCCTGCTTATATTTAGTTGAATTAAAAATACTATACTCAGAAGTCAGAACTTCCAATCAAGCCTAAATCGGTTGTACAAGTAAAAAATAGCAACAAGGCGGACTTTTCGAGTTTTTGATCTACTCTTCTGAGGTTATGTTGACTGAAAAGTTGGTGAAACGGCAACGGATATTTATGATTCTGCTACGGGCTATAACCATAGATGTGAAGAAAAACCCCTCGAAGATTCAGCTCCATCAGTTTAATAGTTTTAATAACAATTTGGCCCTCTGCAACAAGTGAGTGAACACACATTAAATTATCATGGGCGACCACAGCTATGGCATGGCAGGGATCGCATTCGTGTCAACCAGGTCAACAAACTTTGTTTTGAGAAAAACGCATTAGTTTTTTTTTAACCGTGTAAAAAAGTAAGAGACTAAATCTGCGATGCCAGCTCCATACATAATCCCTTCCTACCTTTCAAAAAACTCATCATCATGAACCTTAATCAGTTTTTGGAAAAGCGATTTTTCCAAATAAATAGGACTAGAGAAATTTCCTTAAATAAATGCCCTGTGCCACTGCGCTCCATTCGATGATCCATGGATTAAGTGTATATATATATATATATATATATATATATATATATATATATATATATATATATATATATATATATATATATATATATATATATATATATATATATATATATATATATATATATATATATATATATATATATATATATATATATATACCTGCTTAGTTGCACTATTGTGGCTCTTGGGGCTGCGTGCATGGCGGGCAGATTTGAGAACTAGCTCTTGTCAGGAAGGATTACTCATTGATCTACGGATATTCGAATAATTCTTTTTGTCTCAAGTTTTGAAGAATTTTCGGTGATTATTAGGATACCTTCACTCTATAGATTTTTGGCTTAGTTAGAGCTCGCTCGAACGATGCTCAATCGCTCTTGGTCGTTCGAAAACTTGATTTCGATGACTTAAGTAGTCAATCAGTTGCTTTCGAAATCAACACTCTTGCGACAATCTGGTCGCTCTTCAATTTCCAGGGATAAATTTTGCTCAGCATGTGCAAATATAGCAATTCAGCAGCAGATTATCTACATTTCAATCCATTGAAATTTAAAAAAATTGATTGAACTTCAAACTGCCTTATTGTACATTGAACCATGTAGCTGAAGCTTTTGGCGAAACGGATTATGGAGACATAGTTTGTGTTTCTAAAAACCATCAACCTATTATTAAAAAAGCACAACTTTGTTTCACATTACTTCGAATTTCTTGGTGAATTTTAGAATTCGGAAAAATTCTAGTATCTGAAACTGATTCTGGATATCCAACGAATTCGTGTGTAAACTTTAATGAAGAAATTGCAATAGCTTGTAGTATTATGGTATATTGTTATTATCACCAAAATGATGGAAATTTCTGTTAATTTCAACTTTTCTTCGTTAATCATCCTATTAGCTATACTATTTAAGGCATTAATAACTTTGATAAAAGCATTCCAAAATATTCTTTACTGAAGTTATAAAATAAACATTCATTCTCGGTGTTCGAAAACTATTACTGAAATTAAGAAATTCTCGGATCACTGTAGTTCGAGCCACACTCGATAGTGTTCTTGTTAGTAACACAGAATATAGATCTATATCTACACGTAAAGACCTTTTCATCACAAAATTTTTTTGTGCGCATGCGTTAGCAGCCATCTTTTTCGTACTGTTTTTTGTAAACAACCTTGCTGCAGTGCCCGCTTCTCGTGTGTCAGAAATTAAAATATTACTTTAAGTTGAATAGTTTTAAAAAAGTACAAAGTCAACATAACATAATTATGTTGTTTGTACGAAAAGGAACAACAAAACGGTGTTGTTATGGAGTGTGTGAAAGTGATACACGGTACAAAACCAAACATACTATTTTATAAGTTTTCAAAAGCTTTATTGGGAATATCGGAGAGAAATAATCGAATCACATCAAATTGCCAAATATTTGGATAATTTATTATTTGACTCAATACATTTGGACTTTGATTGGGTGTGTCTCTTTGTCCACTGTTTGGTCCACTGATACATTATTCCTAATTGCAGTTTTTGACTCTGTATATATCATAAATTTTTATGTATTGTCTCATTTCAAACATTTAATTTATGATAAAAACTATTAAACGTATTCAATTCAGTATTTACGTTTGCCTAACTAATAATGTCATATATAGCCTCGAAATTACTCGAAATATATTTTCAATTACTAAAAAGAATGAATTGACATCATCAATAGGAAATATAAATTTTATTTATAAGTTTCTAGATAGTAAACAAACGTTGACGCTTCACCCCTAAATCAGCTCACTTTTTTTCATTTTCGCAGATGCTCTTGACATTTGAGCTACCTTTTCAATTGCTCAGAATTATGATCTACTGAATCATAAATAAGTGAAACACCATCAATAGTTTTTTCCAATAATTTATTCCTTGGCTAGCCATTGATGATTAAAACAGTACGAATATTTTGAATTACCTCTGTTTCAACATGGCGGCTACGCTTGCGCACATCGTATGATGAAAAGGCTTATTCGAAGGAATTCGCACGCTTTCCACTTTGCAAACATGCGGCTGGTTCGAGTCAAGCGAAGATATGAGTGTTGTATAGGTCTATGAATTTGAAAGAGTCGCCTATAAAATAAAGGGCATCAACTTCCGAACGCTTGATAACTTGTAATCATTGTGGTAGTAGTTACCATTGCACGGCCTAGGAAAGTGGTTCGGAATCCACTATAAACTGTAGGTCTAGCTGTATAAATGGACATAGTATCTGAGCATATGATTAAAGGAATAAAGAAAAAGAAAAAGTATTCGAAGAAACAGATAATGATGTTTTCCTAATGATAGTACATTTGCCCAGCCAGACCCTGCAAAATTTATGACTTTGATCCAACCCATTCAGTTCCAATGTGCTAAGACGAATCAGTGAACTGCATACCAAGAGTTTACCCACTGGCGATAACAATCATTCCATTGACGTGCTTTATCTGTTTCTTGAAATGAGTTTAGTAAAATTATATATTCAACTATACTAGAGTGCGATATATCTAAGAACACTATGAAGAGTGTTCTTGTGTATAGCCCTACTAGTTACCGACCTTTTACACTATTCTATGTCCTTTTATGAAAAATCATTTCAGATCATTTAAATTAACCTCAACAGAGATATATAATTCAATTTATATCAAGTGAATCGAGTAGCTTGAATAATTTCAGTTAAAACGATGAACTAAGATGTATCTTAATTAATTCGTAAAAATTGAAGAGAAATCATAAGTCATGTTCCTTTTATCTGATGAATCATAAAAAAATTATAAATTAAATCGGAATCCAACATTTTAGGCAATGATTATTCAAATCTTTAAATAATATGTACATCTCATTTTCGATATTTTCTCTTCGTGAATTTTTTGATCGTTATAAATTATTTTGATGAAATCGTTCATGATGTTTCATTCAAAAATATTTTCGCGTTTTTCGTGGGTACAATGAAGTAAGGTATATACTTGCATTGATATGATGCACATATATCTTTGTTACGATGTATTCAAGATCACTACTCTTCGATATAGTGTTCTTGCAATTACCTGTATTTCTTACACCTAACTTCATTGATAGGGACATGGTGTACGTACCTCAATAATTAAACCGACTTATGAGCAGAGTAGATGCGCAGAAATGGCGTGTACTTGTTTGTTTAGTGGCGCAAAATATTCATATGCCTATCTTGTAAAGTTTAATTTAATGAGTAGTAAAATCTTACAAACCTGAATGCAGTCTTTTCCTTTTGAATACCCTTATTTAATAAATTAAAATATCAGTTCTTCATTTCCAATAACTCAGTTGCATCCTGTTCCTTGGGGCAATTCTCAATAGAAAAATGGAAAAAGTTATATCATCAGAAAAGGAACCCCAAGAAGAATCGATTTATGATGATATTATTTGTCAGGGAGATTTAGGACTTACAATTCATAACGTGAGTTTGTTGTGCCGTGTTTCAGATGACAGCAATAACTTCATCCTCTCTTTCAGCTCAAATCAAAAAATTTACAACTTCAGCTTCATGTTACGTCCTTAGAAGAAGATATCCAAAAACTATGCGATCGAATAACTGAAATGAAACAGATTCAAGATAATCTATCTAGAAATATATCGGAACTCTACAAAACTGCTAAAAGTGAAATAGATAGGAAAGATCGTTTAATTTCAGAACTCCAATTGAAGATTGATGATATGGTTTTTAAAAGAAATACTGCTCCTTCTAATTTCGGTGTCAAAAGATATCGGGAAGAAGATAGATCATCGGAAGTAGTAGGAAATAAAAAAGTAAGATGTGATGTGAAAACCATTACTGATGAAGACCAATTGAGGGATAAGAATGAATATAATAATGCAATCCACAAGGATGTGCATCGAGATGATAAAAAAAAAGATGCAGATGAAAGTAGAAATTATAGAAGTGCTGATATTCAAGGAGAAAGATCTAGAAATAGTTCAAGAAATGACGATCGAAGACGTGATGAGTATTCTTCAAGATCTGATAAAACACGAAGGAGAAGATCAATCTCAAGAGATAGGGGGAGAAGAGACAGTAGAAATTGTAGAGACAATCAGGGAAAGGATAGGTTTGAATACACTAGAAGGAGGAGAGATAATGACTTTAGAGATCAAGGTATTCGGAAAGATTGTAGGGGGCCTAGAAGCAGAAATGAAAGGTCTAGGAATGAATTTGAAGTGGAAAGAAATAAAGATCATGACAAAAATGAGTTAATTTCTAGGCATGAGATTCTGAAATCTGAACCAAGGTAAACTTTCATTTGTTATAGTTTGTAATTAAACAAAGACTTTCGAAATTTTCCGATTTCAAGTTAATAAATATTTTTTGAACATTCAAGTTACTCAATTTTCAATCAGTAAGTCGAACACATAATTCTTGACAAAATCCTAACAAAAATTAGGAAAATTCTCAGTCATAAGGTCATCTATTATACCTTAATGAAACTCAAAAATTAATTCTAGAAGTTAGTAGAAATGGTTTGGAAATATTTGCATTTTGTTTATAACAATGAAAAATAAATAATAAGGCCTATCAGTTTTATTACTTTTACATTCTTAATCAACTTCTAGACATTCTCAATTTTACTACCATCATTCCAAAAGATGAATAGATCCGAGATCTGTTTTTTCTTAATAAGTTTTTGTTTCATGGAAATGTGCGTTTTATCAAATACCACTAATATTTTTATCATCAAAATATTCAGAAAAAGAGCTTTTATTATTGAGACTCAAATAGTAAGATTCCAAATTGACACCTATTTGCATATATTGTATTTTTGAAATAGAAAATAATTTTTTCCAATTACATTAACCTTTTTAGAGATGAGGAACTCAATTCTTGTTGAGTAATGCTAACATCTTTCAAAAAGAATTACTCTTCCTCATTCTTTATCATACAAATATTCCAAGTAGACATTGCTTTAGCCTTCATTGTGTAACTACAGGTTATTCTCCTTGCTGTCTCCATAAAAATTCCAAGTTCTTGCTTCAGTTCAGTGAATTCCATGGTTGCCAATGAGTCTGCCTTCTCATTGCCCTCAATGTCCAAGTGTCCTAGGATGCACCTCAGGCGAAACCTGTTTCCTTCTCCCAGTTTGATAAAGATTGGAAGACTATGCTAGAAATGACATGCAAATGTCAGTTGTGAATACCTTCAGTGCTGATTGACTATCTGAATGATCTTTATTGATTCTCTTGTTAATCCCATTGCAAGCAGAAGTATAGCACTGTGGTCAATGACGAATATTTTTGCTTGACAAACAATGGCAAGCCGGCCAAGACAGATAGACTATTCCTTGGTAGCACCTCCACAGTATACATCTTGGACAGTTTTGGAGCCATCATGCACTAACAGGGACCCTCAGTAGACAGTTCCTGGAGCTAGCCCATTTGTGTCTAGAATGGAATGATAATCTGAATAGGGTACTCCATGTTGGTTTTGGGTATCGCCATGTCAGATCTCATACTCAGCATCTTGTTAGCCTCAATCTCAGCCTGTTGGTGACAGGCTTGAAACTATCATTCTTGGCCCATTTTGAATAAGGTTGTGGAATCTGAATGTAGCCATTCTTGTAAATTTTCTAATTACCAACTGAAGAGGAACAAGGCCCAGTACCAGTTCCATGACTGCAGAATGTGTAGAGTAATGATCATACAGGCGATTTTCTGCAATTCAGAAAGCTTGAATTGGAATTGCTTTTTAACACTGCACTTCCACCAAGCAATGCAGCTATATGCATGATACATGGTATCATAAACATTACTTATAAAGCCACTGAAGCTGCTTTGGAGCAAGTCCCATTCCTTACCGCATTTGACATATGGAATGTCTAGCCTTGTGCATTGTTTTTCTTAGTCATATAAAATAGTGTAGGTCAGCTTCAGTGAAAAGTGAAAAAAAAAACGAAAGAGATGCAAAATGTAATCAAGATTGTGAGGTGGAATAGTGGGGCTCCTCATGTCTGAAGGAATTTCCATCATATCGCTGCCTATGTCGCCTAATCACATCAAAATTGTAAATCAGATAGAAAAGTGATTACACTGGATTCCATGGGATAAGAGGGGCAGAATCTTTTATTCTTAGGATTAGGATGCCAAGACAGTAATCTTAAACCAAGTTATGTCCTTATTATTTTGTTAGCAAAAATTATCTTGTAGCTTATTGATATGCAACTCTAAAGAGTAAGTGTATATTTAGAACTTATGGCATGCTATTTTAGAAAGTGAAATATGAAAAGATTGTATATACAAGTATTTCTATAAAGTCTTATTAACTTGAGCATCCCTGTCTCAGTAAATTCCTCTCATCAAGGTCTGAAACTATAATCAGTAGGATAGTCATACCTCAGTACCACAGGCATGCTCTAACTTAGAGCTACCATGGATTATTTCATCTGAGAAACAGGCTATTCTCTTTGTGTAGAATATAATGCGATAGCTTTCTCAAGTTCAACTTATTACATTGATAATTCTAGATTAAAAATGACACATTGAAAACGATAAGCCTTTGAGGCTAAGTTAATTATCAAGTTGATATGTTCAACATATTTTGTTTTTAGTAACACAAAGTTAGAGGATTAGATAGTTCTTGTTACTATGGAACTTTAATAATGGGATAAGCTATCTTATTTTTCAATGGTCTTTCCTTTCTACAGTACAAAAGCAATGAACTTGACAAACTCTGATTGGTTTTCAGAAACTGTATTGTCTAGGAAATGATCTGAGATTGAAACTATATCTTAATAATAATAATAATAATAATTAATACACAAAAGAATACATCAAATTTGTGTACAATAATATGGGAAACCCCATTTGAAAAAAATAATACGATAAAGATTTACAAATTATAACAGGCCTTTTGCTAAAAGTACAATTAATCATTAAAATTGCCCTAAAATTTCTTACATCCGTCCTAAAACTGTGAATAGAAAACGAAAGAAATATCCAACTCCTTTCAAAACTATTTACAGAAGAAAAACGATATAGGAAAAAATTAGAACTATAATTATGTCTACCTAGTTTGCAATGAAATAAAGGTGTGAATCTAGTTAGCCTACTGGGTAAATTAAAATTAATCGATCCTAATAATTCCGAAGAATCAACATGTCCATTCTAAATCTTATAAAATAAACAAGTCATACAATACATTTCGTCTATTCTTCAAAGTATCGAGACCCAATGAACTCCTCACAACATCAAGACCCTGCTTTGCAACATTTATTTGTGACATGTAAGATATATACCGCAGAAACTTACGTTGAACCTTCTCTAAATTATTCACATCCCAAAAATAATATGGTGACCAAACACATGATCCGTACTCCAAGTTAGATCTGACCAACGAACAGTATAATGTCTTCATTGTCTCAGCTGAGAAATCCTTACCATTTCTGACCATGAAACCAAGCATTCCGTAGTCCTTGGCCGTAATGCTAAGCAGGTGATCCTTAAAATCAAGTTTGGTGTTAAGGATAATACCAAGATCCCCCACAGTGGACATTCTTTAAAGTCTGACCGTTTAAGCTGTATCACCTTAATAGAGGAGAACTTGATCTGTGAAAGCTGATAACTTGGCACTTTTCCACAGCCAAGCCCAAAGCGTTCTCAAAGGCCCATTCTGAGAAGCGGTCAATCTGAGCCTGTGAAATTGCAGCGTCAGAGTCATCTCGAACTGCCGAAAAAATCTTTATGTCATCAGCGAGTAGCTGATAAACTTCGCAGAAAAAATAGACTTGACATTAATAAATATATTAAAAAGAATAGAACCAAAGTGAGAACCCTGGGGGACACCAGACATTGCGAAAAACTCCCTTGATAAAAATTGTTTGTACTTCTCAATAAGTGATCTTCCGTACAAAAACTTCTTAGCCATGCCAGAAGCGCCCCTGAAATCCCAAATGCTTCTAATTTAGCAATCAATAGATTAAGGTGAACCCGATCGAATGCTTTCGAAAAATCGGTATACACTGAATCCAACTGAAAGCCTCGTTCAAACGAATTCACAATATCCTCAATGTATAAAATTAAGTTTGTGATAGTGTAACGTTCCCTTCTAAAACGATGCTGCTCGTTTATTAATGCTTCATTGCATTTCCAGGACAGAGAGCTACACACCAAGCTATCCAGTAGTTTAGGAATGGTTCATTGTATTGTGACTTCTCTGTAATTTGTCACATCTGATTTCTGTTCTTATTTGAAAATGCGGACGATAAAGCTTTGCTTCCAAACTGGCGGAAACTGTCCCATATTGAGAGATACATTGAAGAGTCTACTAATAGGCTCAGCCAAGACACTGTTCCAAAAAGAAACAGGGGATCCCATCTGGTCCACAACTCAACTTTGGCTTCGCACCACAGACGACCTCAAAAATCTCCCTAAGCGAGAATCTGATGGACGACGCGTGGATGGTATTAGCAAAGTCAAATCTTGGATCTATAAGAATAAAGTATTTAACCCTACTCCGCAAAAGACATGGTGAAAGTTCGTTAAATCACTAACTCATATCAAAAACAATATTATTATTACATGAAGAAATATGATATTTTCAAGAAATCAAGTTAATTTTTTTTAATTTTTACAGATAATTTAATAAATAGAATTGCTTATCAATTTGTGGTAATTTATAGAATGACTTTTCATGTTGAAATATGAAGGAAGAATCTGAATTTGAAGTGAATGACGGCCTTTACTTTGCAGAAAGTCATGGTATCTCCGGGAAAAATCGCACATTTTCAACTTTTCTTAATATAAAAAATGACATTTTTGATTGAAGTTTTTTATAAGATACTCTATACGTATGTACAGAACATTTCCTGAAGATTCAAAAATATTCAAAACTCGGTTGTTGCGACTGTGCCCCCTCCGAAAAAAGATGCTTCTGCGTTGGCGGCAAAATTCATGATTCAGGTTTATCTGGAATTAAAAAAAGAATACGCAATTCAGTTTGAAATTTGATAAGACAAAAAAGATCGATTTTCTTTCAAACTCCCAAACCCATGTAACTCTTCAATGATGTATACGTTATTTGAAAATTACGATTTACTTCGCTAAATTTTGATCTTTAGCAGAAGGCAACAACTATTGGAATATAAAATCGTATTTGGTTAATAGAACACTATTGAAGATTATTATTTTGAGCTTATCAATGGGTTCTCTAACCTATTTTTTCAATTAGTTTTAGGCTTCTAACTCATAAATTTGAAATCGAGATATAAGTTTAGGCTAGATTTATAAAATGCTATAATGAAAAAAAATTTACTACATTTGAACTTAAACTAGTATATTTTCGAAAATGAATTGAGAAGCATTTGGATTACCAAATTTAATATTGTATGATATTGATCAGAGAAACTTTATTTAGAGTATTGGTGTATATTGACAAAATCTACACTCTTACATTTCTAAGAAAAAGGCTACTGTCGTACGAAAAATAAGTCTTACTAATTTGATAAGTAATCATAAATTTCATTTTATTATTATAATCCCCATACGATCACATTAAAATTGCTTTGTTTTCAAGAACATTTTGGGGATTTTAAAGCTTATATTTTGAATATAGAAGAAAATTTGAAAAAGCATAGATCATGAGAATGAAACTTGAAACGAAGGTTTAACTTAATTGCCTAGTTATCTAAAATCAATAGACATGCATTATCTCAAAGTTAGGCTAATGTAGAGGAGCGTATGCTTGACTGAATACTGTAGGAGGAATTAAGTTCATTTTTGTAGAAATGATTATAATATATATTAATTTGTGAAATAAGATTTTCATTTACTTTACACTTTGCTCTCTTCCTTATATGAAAAGCTGTCTACAATTTACCAGAAGAATGATGATAGATGGATGTCAGCAAATTAGGTTTTATAACAGTTATACTGTATTATATTATATTAAAAAATATTTCTACAAACTAAATGCTTTCAGACAGACAATATTTGTTGAACAATGGCTGAACCTAACAAAAGGGAGAAAGATTACTGACACATTTGTTAATGAATTTGGATGGGTGAAGCTGAAGATAATGTTTGCAAACTTTAAGGGGGTTGGCGAAGTCTAGGGGTTTTAACTAAGGTTATTCATCTCCAGATATATTCAGGAGGAGAATTTATAATAATACTTTTGAATATGTTTGGCTAATGTCATTGGCCTTGAGTGTTAAAGGCATATAATATAAAAATAAAACAATTGTTAACTCACACTTAACATTGAATAATATTTTTGTGATGTACAACCATGTGTTATTTTCAGGTTTTCTTCCGCAGAATCATCAAGATCGACTCCAGAAATTATATACCCCAAATCAACCCTCAATGAATCAAAAGAAGAAGGTGAAGTATCTGAGAATGAAGCAGAAAATAAAAAGGAAAATAGTTCACTTGACAAAAGAAGTAAACGAAATGATAAAGCAAACAAAACAATTGAAAATGTTAAATATTCCACTAATTATAGAGAGGATCAGAATAAACAGTTTGATGTTACTAAATTCATCACAAGGCAACAAGATATTTCAAGAAAGAAAGATGTGAAAATTAAAACTAAAGAGAAAAGTCTTGGAACGATAGAAACAAATGATAGAAATGAGAGTCACAGAAAGGAAAATGTTTCGAGTAAAAAGGAGAATGTTGCAGGTAAAAAAGAAAATCAAAAAGAGGAATCAATACTATCTGAAAGCACTATGAAAGATATTGATGAAAGAATAACCAAGGCTAAGGAAAATGAAAACACAAAATCAACAAAATCTACTAGAATTCAGCGGAAAAGCGAAATAGAATCTGTCACCATTGAAAACACAGATCTTAATGAAGAGGACCAAGTAATTAGTGAAACCAAAAATGAGAATGTAACAATATTATCCCAAATTTTGCTGACCCAAGGAAAGGTATGAACCAAGTTATATTTAACTACATAAAATTGAAATTTTGGAATAACTTCAATAATTTCATTATTAAGAAGTTGAAATTTTTACTCAATCCTTTGCCAACTATATGGAGAAGTACAGGTGGTGTGAATTGAGTTTTGTCCTCTATATTTTTCCATTATTTCTTTCTCCACAGTTTTCTACCTTTTGTCATTCTCGTTTATCCTTCACACCTTTTTTTCTGCCTCTTTTATCTTCCCTTCCAAAGTTCACCTGGATTTTTCTCTCACTGACTCCCCTGCCCCGGCTACTCTGTTCAAACCATGTATGTTGCTACTTTATTTTTTCCATTCTTGTTGGTCTCACTTGTTTATTTGAACGAAGAAAGTTCTTTTCATTGTGTTGAATATGTCTAGTAAAGCAGCTCATGTTATTATCAGACCAGGGTATTTGTATTCAACCTGTTCTATCCTCCTCCAATCTAATTTAATATTTAGAGTTCTGTTTTGACATGATATCATCATACATTTCGTTTCATCAACCATAAATTTATATTGAGTTTGGAAAAATTCAGTTTCTAGATTTTTTCGTTGAGAACAAAAATTTTAATCCTAAATTCAATAAAAATTTTTCTTTTATTTTATTTGAAAGAGTATACAAAAAGCATATTGTTTTATTAGATTTAGATTAGATCTAGTTTCAGATGCTCCAAATAATAAGTTGTGTTTCATGAACCCTCTTTAAAATATCTCACAATTTATTCCAATTGTGACATAAATTTTCTTGAAAATGAGGTATACATTTCTCCCATTGTATTAACGTTTGATTAAAAGTTTTCTAAACTCAATATAATTCAATATTTTTGGGAAAATTTGTTGATCAATAACACTTTTTTCATTATTTTTGAAAATTTCTGAACATATCTGCTAAAGACTTGGAAATATGTAATGTAGTCTAGAAAGCAAATTCAACCAGATTAAGTATTTTGTATAAACTTTAAAGCTGAGTTTTGAGAATGGACTGTATTGTTTTCAGATGGCTAATTTTATATGCATTCATTCTAAAATATGCTTTCCTGTATGCTATAGGCACGCTAATCTGAAAGAAGAGATATTTTGTAATCTTTTTCATAAAATAAGGGAATAGGCATGGATGATTTGGTTTCAATGCATGATGGAAGCTAGTGGTACAAAATATGTTAGATTCATTTATATATGAGGAGAACCTGTTCCTATCACTATATAAGTATTTCAACTGAAGTTATTAAGCCATATCTTCTGCTAGCAGAAAAAGGAACAAAGTGCAGATAGTTTTGCTTGTAATTTGAATGATAGGTTTAATACACCAAGAGAAACCTCATATCTCAACAATGATAACATGCGAAATTTAAATCTCCTTCCCTGAAGGAGACACACAGCAGTGCTACAGTATGGTTGGACGACATGAATAGGAGCAATAGACTGCAGATTTGGTCTCGTTTAACCTCATCATCATTACACCCTCATTCACAACACCATTCCAGACTGCCACACATATCAATCGTTTGGAGCGTATCAAGACATGTATATGTGTTAGCGCCTTAAACGAACTGACACAGGCCACTTACCATCGCCATCCGGAAACCACGAAAACAAAGGGTAGATCAAACAGAAAACTTCGGGAAGTCATACTAGTTCGACTATCTACCGAAACGCTACACAGTGTCTGCAAGAAGCGATCTAAGATGAGTAGATGGCAGTCTGGACTGGTGTTCTGAAGGAATGTGCAATAGTGAGGAGGTCAACGAGACCGAAACTGCAGTCTATTGCTTCTATTCATGACATCCGACCGGAATGTACCACTGCTATGTGATCCTGATTGACGATGATTCTGATAGTTGGATCGGAAAACTAGCTCCTTCTGGAAAGGATATTTAACATTCTACGGAAGTTTGACTATTGTTCCCTGAATAAGTTTTCAATGTATTTTCACATATAGCGATAAATTTCGCATGTTATCATTGTTGAGATATGATGTACTTGTGGTTGACAGCGAGACAAGTACCAAGAGCGTTAGGTTTTCGACAGATCGCTTGTTGCAGACACAGTGTTTTGCGTTGCGTTAGATAGATAAGGCTTCTTGAAGTTTTCTGTTGGATCTACTCTTTGTTTTTATGGTTTCCCGGTGACGATGGTGAGTGGCCTCTGAGTCAGTTCGTAGGAGGGCACCAATACATATACATGTCTTGATATGTGCTCCAATGAATTAAGGTGAGTAGGTGGCAATCTGGGCTGATGCTGTGAATAAGTGTGCAATACTGACGAGGTCAAACGAGAAATTGCAATTTATTACTTCTATTTATGATATCCGACCGTACTGCACCACTAATGTGTGGCCCTGGTTGACATTGACTATGAAGGGTGTATCGGAAAACAGCTTCTTCAGGGAAGGATATTTAACATTCAACAGAAGGTTGAATATTGTTCAGTAAAAAAAAACTTTTTATGGTCTGCATAACACAGTGATCTTTGCCCTTTGGACTTTTTAATATGGGGATTTGCCAAATTTGTAAAATATAAAATATTCATGACGCGGCCAAAGAATAATGAAGAATTTCAAAATTCCATAGAACAATTCTGTAATTCTATTGAATGATGAAAATTCTGTCAGAAAATGAAGAATCTGCGTAGCGAATTCAGAGGCAATATTTGAACATCTCCTTTGAACTTTACCTGTTTTTAAAGTACCACACTCCAAAAAAATCGGTACCCTTATAGGATCACTTTGTTGTGCGTTTGCCTATCGTCGTGTCTTAGTTAAAACTCATTTCTCAGGAACAGTGTTGGCATAGAGTTGAAATCGATACTGAAAGTTTGAGTTGGCAATCTCTTCTAGCTGTGAAAAAATCATACTCCTCATTCAAAATTGAAAGATGTAGCCGTTTATGTTTCACTGTCGGCATATTTTGGCATTAGTAAGGGAATTAAAATCTAGAGAATATTTCGCTTTGACATTTTAACATAGAAACATAATGTTTAGACATAGCAAAATTACAGGAAAAAATCCGAAACCCGAAATTGTAGTTGCCTCACAAAAAACTCTTGTGGGAATCAATTTATTCGCGTTTCTTTAGGAACGCGTAAAGATATCACGTTTAGATGGATATCAATATATTTTCCGTTTTCTTAGAATCATGAAAATTATTGAGGAGTAATATCTAATATCCCAAGTTGAGGAAAAAGTGCGAATACTTGGGATTCGTAGTTACATCTCAGAAACGCGTATATGTATTAAGGTAATATAAATTTGTCGTTCTTGTTGTCTTATATTATGAAATTCTGCAAGAAGTAATATCTTGAAGTAAAGAGAAAATCCAAAAAACAGTTAATGTGTAGTTGTATAATATAAACATAATTTAATTTTGATCAAGTACGTATGATAATCGAATGTTATCTGATGAATTATGCGTTGGAACAATCAAACAAGCACGTTTTTTAAGACTCCTGTCAGCATGTATGGATGATTCAAAGACAAATGTGAAACTCAGCGGTAATGTTTGGTGGTATACATGAGATCAATAATATTTCTTAATTTCTTTGGTATGTATTTCGATGTCTACATGAGTATTTCCATGTGTAAGTGACGAACATTTTTCTTAAAAACGCGTAAAAATAGCAAATTGAAATCAACAACAGATCATTTCGACATGTGAAAATATCAACAGAACCAAAAATACGGCTGTTCATGTTGTATTCTACTGCTTACTTAGACAAATATTCAAAAACTAAGGTTTATCCGGTTTACTTAGGATCATCAAATTTTACTGGAAGCAATGTAATATATCCGTAGTGGAAGGTGAAATACGAAAACAGTGAATTTGCAGTTGCACCAAAAATTAGGCGATAATAAACTTATTCGCATTTTCTTAGGATCAGGTAGGCTTATAAAGTAGAAATTAATTAATCATGTTGTCTCGAAATCATGAGAATCTGAAAAGGCGGATAATTATGTTACGAATTATGCAGCGATAGGGAACTGAGAATGTGGAATGGTGATTTGTAAGAGCAAGACTTGCATACCACGGTACAGATTTATAAGTAGAATAATCGAAAGTCATACGATAAAGTACGACAATCAATCAAACAAACACGGTTTCTACGAATGTCAGCAGATATTTGATGATTCGATAGATGTGCAGTGCTATTGATCCTCCATATATGAGAAATCTTTGAGGTATCGAATTTCATCGGAGAATCTCAGAGTTTACATCAATAATATGTATTATTTTTTTTAGCAAGTAGGTAGCTATTGATATAACTTCAAGCACCTACAGATTCCACGTTGTGCGTATCCTACTTGCATTTGATTTTTTTCAAAATATGTTGTATATTTAACAATAATTTTTTACATAACCTGTGGTTTTCCATCTAAATAATGCCCAGCCAATCCTTCCCTATAGGTACATATATTTCAAAATTCACAAAGCATATTTATAATAGTTCTTATTGCATCAACTTGCATGTAATAATGTGTCAATTATTTCGATATTCCTTTGACTTATATCAATTTTTTTCATTGCTTCCATTTATTTATATATTGAACGATACAATCAAAAACTTCTCCATTGTATCCCAATATATAATAGATATAACAATTTCATTATAATTATCAATGAATGAACGATACAGAAATATCAATCTGAATGACTCCCGAAATATTTTTAAGCTTTTCTCTGTGATTTTATGAAGAGATATTACGCATCTCTCATTTCACACATTCAAGGAATTCAAGAGTTCCATTTATTGATTGTTTTTTTCAGTCTCCAAACCATTAACATCAACATAGCCTTACGAACGATGCCATTTTTCTATTTGACTCATATTATTGACATTTTACTTTGATAGTATATAATCCATAAACTGGTACTTATAATTTTCCTTCTAAAACATTGTATGTATGGTATGTAATTCACATTACCAGTTTAAGTTGATTTTAAAATTATTTTATTACCACCCAGATAAACCAGATAAACATTCATTGGCTTCTTGAGTAATATACTATTTTCAAAATATCTTCTATTGTAGCCTACATACTGCATTTGTGACCTCACTATTCTGATCCGCATGATTAGTACACTCTTAATTATCAATCTTTCGAATTTATTTCTGCTACAATGTGCAATGCCAACGATTAACCTTTGAATATAAACTGTCACTCTTTTCAATTGTTTCAAAAATGCTTGATCAAATAAAGATTGCAATTTTCTATTTGATTCACTTCAAGTATAATGCTTGTGAAAGTATTGAAATAGACTACAAAAAACAGCCCCACTATACTGCTTATGCTTCTTTATCCACCAGAACATCTTTCAATCAACATGAAAAAGCACATGCTTGTATGGTCACTAGGATGAATATAATTATGTTTCAAGTTTTGGAACCTCTCCAGTATCGTCACAACAGTATTGGTATTCTGTTTTTTATCAACTGTTTGAGGGGGTATTATTTTTTTCACTATGTCAATAAAATGATTATTTATTGCATTAGCAACTTCTCCCGAGTCCACTAGTTCAACATCATCAACTAGAATGGTATTGGCTTGCTCGTTCTTGTTGTCCAAGAATGTACATCTCTGATGACATTCCACTTTTTTTTCGTTCACACAAGAAAATTTTGCGTCAATATGTGCTTTTTATTTCTTTTTATCATATTTTTTAGTTGTTTACTGAAGTTTTCGAAATCCTCCTCATATTGGAACCTACATTTTTTAACATAAGCTCTATCTCTTTCTGTTATTTTGTGTTTAATGTCCGTTGTGAACAAACCTTTTATATTACCTACCGTTTTCCTTGTTTTGTGGGTAGTTGCATTCTTTATTTCACCTCTTATAATATCAGTTAGTGTCTTGAAATCCATTTCATTCACATTCTTTTTCATAATTTTTTGGGTCACCTGCTCACCGACATTCTCGTAGTTAACTAGTTTAGATTGATAAATTTGCTGATTTCTTTCAGTCTTAGGCATCGATACATCGATTTCAAGCAGTCGATGATCACTAAGGCAATGGTCTATTAATCCAATGGTACAGATACATTTGTTATTTACATGAATGTGATCTAGGGTTGATCTTTTACCTGTTCTTTTATGTACTCTTGTATAATCATCCATTTTAGTAGAATTTTTCGTCTCATAGCCTTTACTCTGTAGAATTGATATGTATTCCTTATAGATTGGTTTTTTGTCTAGAAGGCAGATGTTGAAGTCACCCAGACAAATTGCATTTTTTACATTCAGAACGTTTTCCATTTTTTCCAAAAAGTTCTTTTCAGATGCGTTTGGTTGTTTGTACACAGCTATTATATTCACTTTATATGCAGGTATTTTTATGTGTATATATGCATTGTTTTTAAAAGTCTGCACTAACAACATTAAAAGGAATGTGTTGCTTGACATAAATTGCAACACCACCCCCCTTTGTTTCTCTACATATATGTGCTGATTTATAATCTTTTATGTTCACTGAGTTCACTTGTCGTTCATTAAACCATGTTTCTGTAAGAACTAAAATATCAATATTACTCATATTGATAAGATTTTCTTATTCACCTATTTTCCTAGCCATGCTATGTGTGTTAATGTAGAAGAGGTTGAGATTCGATTTTTTTGGCAAATCCTGGAGCATTTGTACCAGTAATCGTGCTCGTATCTAGCAATGGACTCACCGGAACAGATGAAACAGAACAAGGCCTAGTTAAAGGAGCCAGATTTTGCTTTCTTATGAAAAAAACTTGAATCTACGAACCAACACACCCTCAGGCCAAACTGCTGCGTCCATCAAGCTTTCAATATCAGATAATTCAGCCCTTACTTTGAAGGAGTCAAAGTACTCGCGCTTAGAATTCAAGTTTTCAATAACAAACGAGGAGTTGACATACTTCCGTTTCAGATAATTTTCAATCTGTTCAATAGTTGTACCCTTCTCAACCCTGGTCAGAAACATCCAAGCATAACGTTTTTTGCCAACAGAACCTGCCTCACGGTCCGCTTTGGCTGTACCAATAATACCCAATGTTCGTCGAGTTTGTCGGACTGTTTCGGTTTGATCCTTAGGTTGGGTCTTACCGAAAGTCTCCGGTCTTTCCTCATCTCCCAAACTGATTATTTCATTCATCAATTAGGACTGTTTACTCTCAATTTCGGACATACTTGATGATTCTCCTTGTTTGACTTTTGCAGAATATGTCGCCTTGTAATGATTAGCCGGTTTTGAGGACGAATTGTTTCTCTGTCTAATTTCATATTTGATAGTCTTCAACTCACTGAGGATATCACCAAACTTAGTGTCTATTTCCTCCTTCTTATAATACATATCAGTATCCAGTTCAGTATTAGGATCGTGATGAGTTCTTCTCCATTTCGATTATTCTATTTTGAAGCAGAAGTAGATTTTTTTTAGCTCTTTATTTTCACGTAGCAATTTTTTGTTAATCTTCCTAAGAATTTCGGGGTCGCCAAGTTCAACATCTGACATGTCGCAAACAGAGTCATGACCCGAACGACCGCCCCGAGCTCCACCATTACCACGCGTACCAGCCACCTCGACCAAGTTAGGGAAGTCACAACAAGCGATCCTAACAGCGCAACTCGGATGAAACGACTTGCTGCACGCACTACAACAGGTGATCTTCTCGGACCCTTTTTTTTTTGCAGTAGGCACAGATGTTTACTTCCATAGAAAGTACCACAAGAAAAACTATTCATCACTTTCCGATAAGAATTTCCATATAATCTGAGAATTTTTCAATAATAAAAAACAAGTACTGTTTTAAGGAATTTTACTTAATAATTGCGATACGTAACGCGTTTCACTACACCGTAGCTTCTTCAGACGAATGATTATGCAGAAAAATGTAAATGAGAATATAACTATAAATGTTCTTGAGTAATTAAAAGCTTATTGGTCGCCTCCTCCTAAGTGGTTATTTATGACAGGTATATCCAATAAAATTAAGGAATAGATTGCTCCCCGAAAAGATTCAATAGAGGTGAAGGGCTTAAATCGACTTGTTCATTGATGAGTCTACCTGAGTGTTTGTATTTATTTATTTCTAAAGTTTCCCAAAGATCTAATAGCCAATATTTATTATCTGTATGCAAAATTTGAAACTGTGGGTCGAAAGAATGATTATTTTCTAAAGATGATTCGCGTAATTTGAATCTGATTTTTATTTGAAAAACTGCGTTTATGTTCCGATATTCTAATACAAAATTTCTATGTGTTCTACCAATGTTGGCAAATTATCACAGTCATGACAATTCAATCTATAAACACCTGATTTATTTTTTACCTGGCTTTATTACTTTTTATATATTTGCCTAAATTATTATTAGTTTGGAAAGCTATGTTGAAATTATTGCTACTTAAGAATGATTTCAGTTTCTCACTTGTAATGCCAACGTAGGTTAAGGTGTTTTTGTTTCAATTTATCGACAGGATAAACTTCATTGGTAGAATGCGATAGAAATTTTAATATTAGAATATCGGAACATAAACGCAGTTTTTCAAATAAAAATCAGATTCAAATTACGCGAATCATCTCTTAGAAAATAATCAAATTTCGACCCACAGTTTCAAATTTTGCATACAGATAATAAATAGCGGGAAGGTAGATCTTTGGGAAATAAATAAATACAAACACTCAGGTAGACTTATCAATGACAAGTCGATTTAAGCCCTTCACCTCTATTGAATCTTTTCGGGAGCAATCTATTCCTTAATTTTATTGATATACCTGTCATAAATAACCACTTAGGAGGAGGCGACCAATAAGCTTTCAATTACTCAAGAACATTTATAGTTATATTCTCATTTACATTTTTCTGCATAATCATTCGTCTGAAGAAGCTACGGTGTAGTGAAACGCGTTACGAATCGCAATTATTAAGTAAAATTCCTTAAAACACAGTACTTGTTTTTTATTATTGATAATGGAATTTTACCAAGTAAAAGCCTCCCAAATTCAAATGAGAATTTTTCAATTAACTCTATTTTGGATGAAATATGAATTTCTCACTATAAAAGTTAATTATTACGATAGTGAATCTATTCAGCTTTCCAATATACTCAAATACTGATATGAAAATTTTCGAGGTGGTAGTTGACAGGGGTAGTGGTATCATGAGCAAACGTTCAAATGAGAGAGATAAATTTTTCTGAACCAACAAAATCGATTTTGATCAACTGTTTTCCTCTAACGGACTAATGCGCTTGGAATTTTTCCAAACAATTCTCGATTTCAATTCGCCGCATAATATTTTAGAAAGTAAATAATTACGTAGTTGTATAGAGAATGGAATTACCTTTTTAAGAGGTATCACTCGACCCCTTTTCTCTATTCAAAAATTTGAGGTGGAAGCTGGCAGGGGTAAGGGGTTGATACGGGAAGAACGGAGTATGTAACGAAAAATATCCCTCTAATCAAATACGAACTGTTCAGGAAATTCACAGAAAAAATCAAACCAACCTAGTTATTCAGGGTGGTTCGTTTTCATTAGAACATATCGTATATTGATTAAGTAGGTTATTAGGCAAGCTCATTTTGACTACCATGAAACAATTATCTTTTCGAATCAATCTTTTAATTTTCTTTTCACACCATAAATTTTCAATATAAGTATTCATGTGTTCTATAACTTATCATGTAAATGTAACTCAGTGTTGTGAATCGCGCATGGAATTGGAATGCTTTTTCGTTTCGATTTTTCAATCAAATTTTGATGTGTTCTTAAAATAAATAAAATTATTACCGACTATTGATATATCAAGTTTGTCGAGAATATACAATTTTACTTCGTGATTTTTGGGTCTTGATGATTCCAATTAACTTTCAAACTGTTTAAGTTAAGTTTTATCCTGAAATTTCAGAATTGATACATTTCATGCTAGCTAAGAACTTGATAATTTTTATTTGCGGAATTCAGGAAGTGTTGGAAAGGAAAGAACTAATAAATTTCTAAAATCGGTTCAGGTATTGTCCATTTATAATTCAATTTTCATTTTGTTAAGTATCATTCCTTCATCTTAATAATGACAACTGTACAATATGATCAGGAAAATATTACTTTTCAATTACTAATCATAAATTGAGCTTCTGTGATAATTTTTAACACTGAAGATTAGTTCTTTTATTTCAGGAGTAGAGTAATTAGGAAATATTAAATCATATATCTCCATTTCAGGTTGAATCTATCCAGGACACAAAATTGAAACCGTAGAACTTCCTGGAGAAGAAAGTCAGAAGACTGAAATACAAAAGTTCGATACAAACCAATCAATGAAAACTATCAAGACTATTCCAAAAGTAAATAAGAAACCTCGGGAAAGTAGGATTCCACGAAATCTATCAGGAGAATTGGATATAAAATTAGAAAAACCAAAGCTTGAGAAGAAAGAAAAGCAAGAAGGAAAAAAGATAAATCAAGCTAATCGAGTTAAGGAAAAAATTTCAAGTTTATTTGATACACCAGTGAAAGAGTTAGCACCGCGAAATTTGGTTAACTTTAATGAAACTTTCTGTTTAACTCAAGATGGAGAAATTCCTATCCTTCAGTTTGAAAATAGTGAAACCAGTTCAAATCAAAGTGTTATAAATATTAAAGAGACTTCAACTCCAGTTTCTGAATTTCAAATATTCAAAACTAATTTGCCAAGTGTGGAGAGATCATCTTCATTACCTACGGTTAGTACTCAGTTACAAGTGAATATTACAAGTAGCGTATCAGGGAAAAATATTGACAGGGAACAGAAAGCTAGCAATAATCAATCAAGTGATAATCATCAAAAAACATCATCTGCAGAAGGTACATCAAAAGTGAGGAATTCTTTAGAACAACAATGTTTTCAAGATGTTATAAATTCTGGACAGGTGGTTGTTGCAAATGAAAATTTGGGTTATGGAAACACTAGTGATATGTGTAATATAAGCTTAGACTTACTAAATACTCATCTTGGTGATTATAGGGCAGAAGATTACCCTAATCTTACTGCACATTCAGAAAATAGAGATATATCAAATTTACTTTTGACTCCTGAAAATATTTCTAAACAAAAGGTACAAATTAAAGATGATTCTATAAAATCTTTGAATCTGAAGAATATTTTGGAGAAGACTGATGAAACAATTCACAATTCAAAATATGAAAAGTTGATGATAGTGAGAAGAATGAGACCATTGAAAGTATTAATAATACAAATGATTCAGTAGATCCCATTGCAGCTCCCAATCTTATTGACAATACTTCTCCAAGTACTAGAAATGAAAGGAGAAAACGCAAAAGGTGTATAATAAAGTGGGCAGAGTAAAATTACTTATTTTGTGATGCCATTTGAGTCTGAAAAGAAATAATTGAAGTTTCAAATTTTTGGACAAAGTTTTGATAATTGTAGAATATAATTTAATTAGCCTCGATAACTTCCAATGTTGTTAAAAATAATTGAATTATCATACTTGTTATAGTATAAGAGAAGAAAGTTTTAAGTTCATAGAATTCTATACTAGAATTCAATATCCGAAAATGTATCATTGGGTTGATTTTATACTAAATTGTAAGACAACAAACCTATGTTTGATATTATTCCATTTCTTGTAAAATGTAATTTATAATATAGTGAAATATATTTACGTTTACGTTAAGTTACTAATTAATACTAGTAATAGCACTTAAGAAACAATTCATGAAAGAAAAATGTTTTTAAAAACATTTTTTCCATTATCGAATTTTTTATGTTGGTATAACATTGTTCATTTTGGATTAGTTTCAATGGTAAGTTTTTAATAAGATTGTAAACTATAACTGTATGTCTTCAGCTTGAGGACATGCATCGCTGAAAATTAATTATTCATTTGAGGCAACTACATTGGTGTAGCATATCTTTTTCAGGATTATGTGCAGGATGCATTTGTTATTCTAATATCAATCAATAGTGTAAGATAATTATTTAATAGCACTAAACAATTGATTCTATTGTGTAGGGTGGTATATGTTGAATTTAGTTTAGTCAATCAGGTCAGGCCTGATTAACAATAATCTTTGAATTGCGACTATAGGTTTCTGTTTTAGATTTCGTTCTAATTTTTGTACTGAACTTCGCCAATGTTTTCCATTCTTTAGTATATTTCCGTTATAATTATTTCCCCCATAGTCTTATCTTTCAAACCTATTCTCAATGAAATGAAAATTAATCTGATCTCTAAATTAACTGGTATATCAATGATACAAAAACCGTGGGTGAGAAACAGTACGAAAATTCGAAATTGGATAGTGGCCACAGAAGTAGTATCCCTCTGAGAATTAATATATCTGTTTTGATATAACTAAAGAACTGAAACAACCACCAGTGCTTCACAGGATCCCCAAAAAAACCGATATTTGGAACAACTATCAGAAATGATGGAATCGTCAGCTCAGACACCAAGAAACATCAAGGATTTGGAAGCTGAAGTCAAGAAACTGCAAACCAGCATCACTTTGGCATATCATAACAGCTGCTCTTTTGTAAAATACAACAGAGGCAGAAAGAAAACTCTATGATGGACAACACAGCAGGCACCAAAAGAGAAGCATTGAAATCCTACTGCCATCCTCTCTGCAGCAGGATCGACCAACATTCAGAGTCTAGATTCTCCGGGAGGAGTGGAAACACAAAGGATGAAACTCTCAGAAACTTAGTGCAAATCCACTTTCCAACTTTCTTCTTTGGCAATCCAAAATTCGAAAGGACAAACAATTATGAATCAATAATCAAGTTCGACCCCTCAAAATGATGAGAAAGGTTCAATCTAGTGATTAAATTACGCAGTTAATTCATTACAACCGCGAAAACTTTTTTAATGCGTGGGAAAACCGTTAATATTTGAGGAAATCGGCCATTTTGAATTCAAACGGGAGTCAAATTTTAGGTTGGTTTTAGTAAAATATGGTTTTTTGTCTTCTTATAACGTCCATGAAAAACACAACAACTTCAAGAGTGCCAACGCCATGGAGTGAAAAAATATTTCGATTTCAGCTGAAAATCAGAATGAAAGAAAATTCTTCACGCTGCTTTTTTACTAATTCTTGAAATATTTTTAAGATCAATATAACAAGTTGTTCAAAAAAGACTGAATTATCGACTGAATGCCTCATTTGAATTTTTTAGTGAAAAAAAAACGTTCCAGGGATCTTGAAATATTGTCGAATGAGTCAGCCATATTGAATTTCACCGGAAGTGGAATTTCGATACAATTTCTGAAAAACTAGTCCTTTGGCTTTCCCATAAAGTAAGAACGAATGTTCTAGCTCTAAAATGGCGAAAGTTAAAAATTAAAAAAAAATGGTCCGGTTTTCTCTGGCGCTCCCTATATTTTGAGTCATTCAGAGGCTATTTTTCTGGAGAACCGGATCATCTTCACAATAGCAGCATTGTAGATAAAGTAGGCCATTTTTGTAGACAATTAATTTCGCCCTTAAGAAAAATTCAGAATACAACACAAATGTATCTGAGTTGTTTCGCTAGGAACTAGACTTTTCGGGTTTTAACGAATTCAATTCGTGTGTTCGCTTATGATGCGAATTCAGTGAAAATTGAAGTATCAAGAAAGACCGCTTTACTCTTGCTTAATGAGGTTGTGGAACCTATAAGAATCATTCATGTAAGTTTCATTTATTCAAGCACGTTCCTATTATATGAAATTTTCATTAAATCCTCTCATTACCGTGTACATATGAACACTGCGCGAGGTTCTAGCGGCGGTTGTTGCAAATTAAATTTTCGCAATGTTCGCACCAACGGCATTCATGTGAATTTAATTCATTAAATTCGAAAACTCTTTGTCCCAGCGGAAAACTTGTAGAGTTGTTTGTATTATAATTTGATTTTTCCAAACGGTGAAATGATGAAATTATTGAAAAATCAGTGACATTCCTGCTTTTTCTCCATTAAAAGCGATAGAAGTAAGTCATATCTACAACCCTGCTTTGATTGGAAATGATCCGGTTCTCTAGAAAGGTAGCTTCTGAATATTTGCGGAATATCAATGGACTAGGTTCGGTTGTTATATCACATTTGAAAATAGAAAATGTTTGAGTAACTTAAATGCTGTTATTACTTTTTTTGACATCGAATAACTCCCAAGCTATGCGCCATACAGAAAATCAGATGAATTCTTTTTTCCTAAAATGGCCTGTGCTATTCCAAAATGAACTAAATTTTAGAGAATCCTCAGTGGCTTGGAAGATTGTAGAAATGATATTATCAGAGTACCTAAGTTACTACGATTTTGCTGTGAAAAAAATTGAACTTGTACACTTACAGGGTGTTTGGAAAGGAAGTCTTAGGTTCATCATCTTCTCCAAAGAGATCAAGGAATCAAACTGTGAAGTTTCCTGTTGTACGTGATGAATAAACTAATAACTAATCGCTTATGGACTTTCCGGGAAATTCCTTGTTTGAATTAGTAGCTTTCACTTCAGTAGATCGATTCGGGTGGTAGTTGATGAAACAGACATGATTGCAGCTGTTATCGAGAACCCCGAAATGCCAACCAGAGAAATGGACGATGAAACTTAAACAAATGCGAAAGGCCGCCCTCAATGAAATCGTTCAGTATTCTGAATGTGATTATAAGATCACCCGGAGTTTTCGGCATTCGAAGCTTGGAATATTACCATTTTGAGTCTTGTTTCGTAATCTGGATGTGCCGCACCGAAAGAAACTCTTGTTGCGCGACGCTGAACTGCTTTGAGTGCATTTTTATCACGCACTAAATTTGCGCTCCAGACGGGGCCAGCATATTCGAGTATTGGTCGGACGAAAGTTTTATAAAGTTCCACAAACGTCATAAAAGACGCCTTTTCGAAAGCTGCTTTCAACGTATAAATTCGCGAACTAGAACGGTTGCAAACATTGGCGATGTGAGTTGATCATTTTAAGTCATTTGTTACGATAATACCTAAGTCCCTCTGTGATTCAACTTCTGCGAGTTGCACTGAATCTATTAAGTAATTCATTCGTAGATTATTTTTGCCCATATGTATAACTACGCATTTTCCAGAATTCAGATGTAGTAGCCAATTGTCACACCAAGATTTAATATTCGTAAGGTCCTCCTGTAATTGATCGTGTTTGCTAGATGGGTTGGCGTATATTTTCATGTCGTCTGCGTAGCACGAAAATCGGGATTTGACGTGGAATTTGAGGTCAGAAATGAATACTAAAAATAAAATGGGCCCCAAGACTGAACCTTGGGGCACGCCACTTAGGACAGGACACTCGTTAGAGAGAGCTTCACTTACCCTCACTCTGAAAAATCGATTTGTTAAGACCTTTATCTAATTGAGGAGATTACTCCTGACTCCACAATGTTCAAGTTTGTGTAGCAATAGTTTGCGCGCAACATCGTCAGAGATTGGTTATCGTTAATTTTCTAGGAACAAAACCATGTTGCTCATCATCATTATATATAGCCGTATTTGTTGCATTTTTCCAGGCAGAGAGTAGTTTTCCTATGACAGACATAATTTGGGCTGGAGGAGATGCTATTGATGGTGCGCATGATTTTAGAAAATTCACAGTAAGACCATCAGGCCCTGGAGAGCTTCCTGTGGAAATATGTGGAAATTGTGTATTCGCAGAATCTGGAGTAATCACTAATCCGAATGTTTCAGCTGAAATATTGGTAGTTTCTAGATTAGACTCATATATATCTCCATCTGATTTGCTGAGAAGAGGTATTCTGACTGTGCTGTTCAAAGCCCCACGAATGTACTTGAACAGTCTTTTTTCTGTTCCCGGAGTAGAGGCTACGTTCATATTGCTCTCTGGCTTTTCTAAGAACCTTAGAAAGATTGTTCGATGTTTCTCTGAAGATATTATCATCTTCAGTTCTGCGTGACTTCAAGTATTTACGCCATAAATTATTTTTGGTTCTTATATGTGTTAGAACTTCACCTTGTATCCATGGTTTCTTGGAGCTGAATTTAACAATCTTTGATTCTCTATGTCTGGATATCGTAGACTTTGTCACGGTAAGAAAAGAGTGCCACATTGAATCAACGTCATCTGGGACAGATAATATATCCGTCCAAACTAATTCGCTCAAATCCGAGCAGACACGGGGGAAATTAGTGGTCTTTATAATCTTTCTTTGATTTGCAGGAGTTGAAGAAGAAAAAAACTGAAATTTTGTGCTAATTATGGAATGATCAGATTTTCCAATAGGGAGGTCTTAGGTTATGTCTGAAAAAAGTAGAGGGTCATTTGTGATGAGTAGGTCGAGCAGAGAAGAAACTTGGTTTTGTCTGAAACGTGTGGGATGAGCTATGAGCTGAGATAGATTTGAGGCGAGTAGGGAGTTTGAAAAACGGTGTTCTAGAAGATTGGGTTCAGTGATATATTGTGTCAAATTCGGGAAGTTGAAGTCACCCAAAAGTATAAGATTCGTTAGTTTAGAGATCTCTGATATTTTCTCAAGAAGGATGTTATCGTCAGTATTAGAGGTGGAAGGGGATCTGTACATATACAAAAAATGAAACTTAACTTCTTTGTTCGATATGCATAAGAATAAGCTATCATTAGTACTACAGGGAAAGTCCACCTGTGTCACCTGATATTTTTCGAAAATGTTCTTCTCAGATAGGCTCATGTACCTCCGCCTCTTCCTGTTTGTCGATCTGAACGATATATAAAGTTGTCTTTAACTTCGAATAATGATTTCGCAGTGTGGTGTTTTATCCGTGTTTCGGTTAAAAATAATCATGCGGGCTTTTCAACTTCCAAATAGGTGTTCAATTTGTTAAATTTCGAAGGAATGCCTGCTATGTTTGTGTACCGTATACTCCACTCTGTGAGGATGTCTGGCCGTTTTTTGGTGGGTTATCTAAGCTTATGATCTGAGGAACACCTTTGATATGGTAAATGGTCAAATTGTTTTCGCCCTCATTAGACCTCTTCTGCAAATCAGTTCGCACATCGTTCAGATAATTCATTTGGTTCGGGGTTTTGTCATCCTGTATGCGAATGTTCCGCATAGCTGGTGTGTTGCGGCGTGCTTTGTTTTTGTTTTTAAGTATCTTGCGGGCCGTGTTCGTGTTGTTGAATATTACTTTTACTGGACGCGGTTTAAACACATCGTCGGAAGGGGTTTTGCCTATTCTGTAAATGCTAAGAGGCCGGTTGATTGGAAGAGAAACATCAGTATTTACGGGGATGCCGAAGATGAAGTTCTTAGAGCGGTTTATGCGATGAACTGTCTCCTCTGACAAGTTCGAAATCTGAGATTTTCTGGTCCGATTTCTCATTTTGTATTTTAGAATTCTAAATCAAACTAATAGTTTTCGAGATGAAACACGAAACTTACGTTTGAATGTTCCAGAGAATAACTATTTCGTCGAACACAGGCCTATAGTTTCACAATACTCAATTTAGTCTTTGAGTATGATATCACCAATTCTGCGAAAATTTCAAGAGAAAATTGTAACAATAACACTGATTACTTATGGGGATCGCAGAGCACGTCTTCATCCGACTAAAGAACGATATATGTTAGTTAAAAATTTATGAAATAATAATGAATTATCATCTATTTCTCGATGATTTAGATGGGAGATTAAAGTTTCGTGGACGGTTCGCAGATAAATTCGATTGGAAAGTGTCATTTATTTTTCAACATAATCTCATTTTGGCCATACAGTTGCTTATGCGCTGCTGAAGATTTTTGATTTCCAAAGGTCTTAGAGAAAATCTCCAGCAATTGGAAATCATTTATAGGAGATTATGGTGGATAAGATAGCAATTTATATCGAAACTCAACCAGCTTGGCTGTTTTAATGGCGGACAATGGGTAGTGACATTGTCGTGGTGAAACATAATTTTTTTTTGGCAAGGCGGGGCCGCTTTTCTTCGATTTTCTTGATCAATTGGTCTAACAATGATGCGTAGTTCTCCTCATTTATGGTCTTTTCTTTGCAGGTCGATAGAACCACCTTTGCTTTCCTTGGTGCACTACTACCGGTTTCCATCCACTCTTTCGATTGCTGCTTAATCTCAGACGTGTATAAATTAATCCATGTTTCATCTACCGTAATAAAACCTTACAGAAACTTATCTGGGCTTCGTTCCAAAGAGTTGAAAATTATCCTGAGAAAGCTTCCTAGGTGAACAAAATGAAACACCATAGTACAGCGATATTTTGGTTTCCGCGATAGTTTTCTAGTGTAAAAAGTGATGTTTTATTTGCACCCAATGTTGAGTGTTTTTCAATTTTAACACAGGAACAACTCGTTCGATATGATTCACTGTCGAGTCATTACTAATTAACATGTCAACATGAACTTTCATGATAATTAAACAATTGAAGAAAAAAACACTAGGCTTAAGTTTCACAAAATATAATGAATATTAATATATTTGATACATATTTTTATGGCTCTAACCCATTTTCAAAAACTAAGAGGAAATTAAAATATAACAGTGTCATTTATACCTGAGGAACAGATGAGAAAAGCGGGGATAAATGGAGATCAAGCTGGGTCGTGAGTTATTGGTAGATTATGTTTTTGAGCTGCGAATCTAAGAAATGTTTTTCCTTTATACAATGTTCTGAAAAAACAGTTTTTAATTCGTTGTGAATTAATAATTCTTTATTTTCGTCTAGTCTAATTTTGATGGAACGGCCAGTTTGACCTATATAAAAAGCAGGACAATATATTTTATATCCACCGCTTTTTTCACCTGTATTTATGTTGTTTTTAGATATTAATTTGTTTATGATATAATTTTCGTACTGTTATTTGACGCTGTTTCCAAACTTCTAATTTTTTTTCGTGAGTAATTTATGCACAACTGTATAGAACGCAGTTCCGATTTTATGATGATGGGAACAACTATTATGGATTAAGGTAAGTTTTAGTTGTTTTTCGATAAATGTCAAATTCAAGATAGTTATCTGTTCTCATCATTTGAATACTTAAAATTTTAAGTGTTTTATGCATATTTCCAATGTCTATCGTAAAATGAATTCAAAAGTGATTCAATTGTCTATCCGTACCTATCCAAACACAAAAGATATCATCAACGTATCTTTTCCAGTAAAGAACGTTTTTAATTAAAATATTCCATGAAGAGAAAAATTTATTTTATGGATTCGTCATGAAGATTTCGCTCGAAAAAGGAGAAAGAGGAGAACACATAGGAAGACTATCTGGTTGTTTAAAACATTTTTATTGAATTTGAATTAACTGCTCCATACAAACTTCTACTAACAGCATCGTTTGTAATCTAGTTTGAGGAGGCAATATTGCATTTTTAAGTAATTGTTTGTGGCGATGTTCAGTTAGATTAGGTATTATTCTGTTAATGTGTAAAATTTTGAGACGGCATTAGTGTATAAAGCAATTGGCCTCTATAATCATTATATTTGGTGAAACTCAAGCCTAAAAACTCATGTCCATTCATAGAATTTATACGGAATTGTTGAAATAGCTTAAGTATGTTTTGTGCGCTCATTTTTTAATGTTTTTTCATCGAGTAACAATTATTGTATGTATGCCGTGCGAAAAGTTTGATATGATTGATTGTCATTTTTAAAATAATGATGATGCGGATGTTGCAGAAGATGCTTATATGGATCGCTTTCCTGACAAGCGACAGCTTCATAAAAGTATATTCGATAAATTGAGGGATAACGTCTCAGAATATGGTACATTCAATATCCCAAGGAAATGAGAATATGATGAATAAGATGCAACAATTGATGTAATAGGTAGTGTAACTAATTTTCCTTTTTCGACAATATTTCACATAGCTGCAGTACAAAAACGTCGAAATCTGTCCATTCTGTACTCGGTGGTCGAAAAAAAGCAAAGTGTACCTCTCAAAAATACAACCAGAAGAATTTGCTAATCCTAATAATAGAATGGGTGGTTTCGACAAGATGGATCAAATAGTAGCAGTTAATTGCATTATAATGCGCCAACCCAAATAGTGGCCAATATTCTGCTACTTATTGGACATTTCGATTACCAATGCATGGCTTCTTAAACGAAAAATTCATTCAATTCAAAAAGTCACTGAAAAGACTGGTTAACACTACTCAATTTCCGAAGATGTTTTGCGATTACCCCCCCTTCAAATATATCCAACACCTTCAACATGAAGTAAAATATTGCGGAATCCATTAGATTTTAACAGATATGATGGACATATCTCATTGATCATTGGTCAGAGTATGCTAATAAATGTTTAAGAAAACGCAAGTTTGCATAATAACGCAAAAACCGTTGGACTGAAAAAAACTTTCCTCACGTAGTTCGATTCTACGAAACAAGTTCCTTCAGAATGTCAAAACCTTTGTTACACCACTTGAAAAACGATCGAGATATTGGCAATGTACTGATTCCGAAAATTTGCAAATAACTGGAAAACGATAAAAGCTAGCTTGAATCCATGAATTAATTTTCCTTTATTCAAAATATTTCACATAGCTACGTACTAAAACGTCGAAATCTGTTTTCACCATGTAGATTCACCTTATTTAACTGAGTCGAAATTTTCGATAGCCATGAATTATTGTCTTTCCATTTCACTAGACATACTTTACTGTACTCATCAATTCTGTAATCATAGGATTCTCATTCCACTCTTTGCACTTCTTTTTTTAGTTTCAAAGGATACCTTGTTAGTCGCTCCTTCAAATTTGTTACTGTGATGCAATAACCATTTTCTCAAATGATTGAACATATGAAACGAGGAAAAATAGTTATCAAAGAAAGAATTATGGACAGAAATAAAGATAAACAAGGTCACTTTCAATACTGAACATGTCAGGAGTTGTGGATCGTTGCTGAAGTAATAAGTTATGTAATCCTTCCGAATAACGAGGAACAAACACATGCAGTTCTTAGCATTTTTGAACCAAAATGATTACATTTTTCACTGCCTTCATCATTACCATTCATAACGCAGTCTTCTTCAGGAGCTTCAGCATGAATATCCAAATCTCTATGAGAGTCGTCAACTAACATCAATAACTGAACCAGCGACAACCTAAAACTATAAGCTACATCACACTACGCATAGTATCCAATATATATCGGATTACAAATAAACAACATAATTATTTAAACAACATAAGTACTTTCAAATAAAATCTTGGTCTCGTGTAGTCCTTATATATTACTTTATCAACAAAATGCAACTAAATCGAATATTATTAATTTTTCCAATTAAAGAATATGTAAATTCACCCGCTACAAAATGTTCTATGTATTCAAACTATCAGTTAGAAATATACAAAATTCAGAGAACGTATTAGCACGCTTTGAGATCATTTTAGTCAACTGACAGGAGATTAAATGTATCCCCTTAAAATAATGAATATATTTCCGAAAATGTTTGGGCTGGGGCAGCCTAGTCCCCCGCGAGTGATGTTCAGGGTTAAATAGATACCTGATATCACCATTAATTTTTATCATCAATTAATTATTTCCATGTAGATTTTCTTGAATGTAAAAATGAAATGTACCAGTTTGGAAACTGTTAATTCAATCAAAATCATATGACACATGGACTTAGACTTAGACTTAGAATAGGTACTTATTGCAGCCTGTAGAAATCGCTGCAGTATAGAATTCGGTAATTTCCCAAATCAACAAATATCAAATTATCAAATACATTTTGTTCGTAGTAAACCTGAGATACTCCAACATGTGCTTCGAAACGATTCTGAACTGAAGTTCTGTTCTCAACTACTCACATCAAAGCTACAATTGCACATAACCTATCGAGTTTTAGTTCAGCTATTCGTTTATAGATGGGTTCGATTACATTAAACCATGTGAAGAACACTCATTCAAGTTGCCCCTCCAAATCACCATCAGTATCTTATTGCGCCAACAGATGCGCAATAAACAGAAAAGTTTGCTTGGAAACTTGAATGTTTTGATTGTTTGCGAGTTGCGAGTTCGTATTTGTTATGAGGCACACCTTTCGTCTTTCGTTATTCGTTTACTTAAAACTCATATTATGTTCGTTTCTATAACAACTAAGTTTTGAAAACCTTGGATACTCATAAGAACTAAGGATGTTTTTCACGAGTTGACAAATATTGTGAAGTGAAGTTATTGAAACCTGTTTGAAACGTTCTACGTGTGTGTAGTGTTATGTCTGTGAAATCTGTGATCCAGAGTGCAATTTTTTAGGTATATGATTAGGATCAGGTAAATTTTAACATGACCTTCACACATTTTTGCATGCCCTATATGACACATACGCAGTATTAGTAATCTGGGTAATCCTGTATATTTGCACATGATTCGAAGAAGTTAAATGTCGCGTATCTCGATTAACAGGTAGGAAGAGATGAGGCATCGCTTGAGAGCGACGGTGTGTCTTCTCTGACCACATTTCTAGCGGTTTCGAGAGAAATGAGACAAGTTTCTTGTTGGGTCAAGTTCGTTGTTCATTTCTAAAAATTCTATTGCTCAAATTAACAAACCTTTGACGAGAGTAGGTATGAACGAAAAATGTTTACGAGATTCAATTTAAATTTATACTTTTTATCTGTCTTCGTTCAAATCCCGATTCTGCTGATTGTTTGATTTATTTTTTCATGACGTATATATGGTACCTATATATTTAAGTACAAACATACGTTAGCACATAGGTACATAGTTTTTGAAAAGCATTATTATTTGAGGTTAAATTAGTTTCCAATAATGGTTTTTCTTTGAATTGAAAATTACTCGGTATCAGAAATTTGAATGTACGGAAACATCTAGTGTCTGCTTAAATCATGTGTTGTGGAATATAATTAATTATTCTTTTCACTTGTGACAATTGCCTTTTATACAGAACCTAAAAATGGGAATTTGAAAGTGATTTATAAGTATGCCTTTTACCATTGTAGAGATTGTTCCACTTATCCCATAGTATAAAATCCGTTTTATCATATTTATGAGTCCTAAAACAAAGGGAATAACGTATTCATATTTCATATACATACCTATATTCACTTCTGTAGTCATATTTCCATTGCCACTGAAAAATTAAAAAAACGTTAAATTAAACAATAGATAAGATTGATTTAGTTGAATATTGGGATTACGTATTTCAGAGATACTGTAAAATTAACTTCCTATTTGATATGTTTTTTTAAACAATTGCGGTGTATTATATTAAACGCATGAGGCGGCTGAACGTTCACGTCAACACGTGTTGACGAAGGGTTGGACTGACTCTGAAAAAAGCTCTGGATGTAAACGTACAACTATTTGATCTATTCAGCTGTAAATTTTTCAATTCATAAATTATTTTAGTAGTGAAGGGAGGAGAAATTTCAGCCACTAAGGAAATTGATAGAAAACAACATTCAACTTATAATAATATGTAATAATTATTAGTATTTTCGAAAAACTGGGACTGGGAAAAACTATCTCATTATGTCGATTAAAAAAAATTCGAGATGTACCAAAAAAGAGGGTGTAAATTCTTTCTTGCGAGAAACTGATATGAAGACTCCAAGAGTGGTTTTTCATGATGATGGAAATCGACAAAGTTTTGGTATCGTATTATGAAATGACAGTTACTTTTCCGTATTATTTTCGTTCTGTGGAAAGAAAACTAAAGTAAATCGTAATTTGACGTTGAAGTAACATCATCTATCTTTTTTCTTCATTCGGAACATGAAATATGAATATAAATTTATAAATTAACGAAATCTTTACTCAGTTTCATAAAGGTGAAGATTTTTGGCCTTTTGTTCGTTAATGACTATCTATATTGCATTTGCCCAAATTATTGTAAAGTTATATATCGAAATCGTTTTATTCAGGAAACACTTATTTGACTTTTAACTTAAACTAACTATGTAGGTTAAAATATCCTTTTGATTTTTATCATAGGATAAATTTCATTTCGAGTGGCTAGAGTTTGTTTTTCCTTAATATTCACGAATCTAGAATTGTAACCATCATTGATAGCTTTTTGTTAAATTATATTCAATTTCCTATATATTAAATGAATATCCAGGATGTTATACATGCTTGAATGGTTTTTGAAGGTTATTGAATTGGTACGCCATTTTTTATGAAGTGAGGGGAAAGTCTCGTAGAAAAGATATTTAGAATTGGATTACATCTTTTTTTACTGTAGGAAATATTTTTTTATGTACCGCTGTATTGAAAGTTGCTGTTTTCCTATTTTGCATATCAAAATAATATTCGCAAAAAATGATTTTCATTGCAATTCCGTTAGTTCGGAAGGTGCTGTAAAACACAAATATTTTAATCCGAACAGAGATAATCATAAATTATCATTTAATTTGGCCATGAATTCAATACGCGTAATTAATTCAGAATTAGTTTGCGTTGTTTAAAGAATCGTTATAATGAAGTGAAAAGACTGTTGAACTAAAAAATTTACATTGTGTCAAAAAGCGTTGGAAATTGATTATTTAAAAAATCTGCTTAAAGCGATTGATAAGATTTCTGTTGTTGCTAGGTTGGCTCAACTCTTTTCTATACTGACGCGGAGTTTGAACGCGATGTGTCATTTAGTCTATTTATAGTGCTCGATTTTACAAGTTCTCACATGTGTGTTTTGCGATTTCTGCAATGGGAAAAAATATCGAACAAAGAATTTGTCTCAAATTTTGTGTTGCAAATATAATTTCAGGGGCCGAATCGCTGAAAGTGGTATGCGTATGTTATGACTATTTCAAAAAGACGTGCATATGAGTGATACAGTGCATTCAGCAGCGGCAGAGAGGTGGTGGAAGATCTGCCTCGATCGGGTCGGCCGTCAATATCTTCAACTGAAGTAAACACCGATATGGTGAAGGAAATGATTAGATTGTTGGCGTGTGTGTTCATAAAGCTCAATAGACAATATATTAGTAAATGAAATAGATCAACCTAAAGGTGAAGTAATTGTAACCGCTCTTTCGGATCATCACGGCCAGCTTTTGGAGGTGGATCTGGGGGCTGATTCATCAGAGTTTCCTTTTACTGGAAGTGTTATTCAGATTCCAAAATGATTCATCTTTCACAGCACCTTGCTTCTGAAAGTTGAGAAGATGCTCAGGAAAATGTTTATAATCAGAATGACCCTGACGCTGCCTGACTGACTATTTTATACAAAAGATCAAGGATTTGGATAGGATGATTTTCATCCCTGAATTGTGCAATAAACACCTTAGTAAAAAAAACATGGATCACTTCTGGAATTCGAAAATCTTGTGAAACAAAGCGACAACTCTTTAGAGACTTCCACAGAGGGAATATATCAAGATCACAGTACAATATTTATTGCTGGTTTCTGAAAAAAGTTGTACAACAGGCTTAAAGAATGGCGGATGAAAATTTCATAACAAATGCAACCAATAAGGGTAGAGCAACCTGGCAGGTCATAAATAAATACACCAATAAATCCACGAAAAATCAGTCAGTTCCGATAAGCTGAGAAATGGAACTGACATTGTATGTGGGGAACTGAATAAAGGTAATCAGCATTTCATTAACATATGGCAACGGATAACCAATGGGACATACTTCAAACCGATAGACAAAAACATGCTTGGTGCTGCAATATTCCTTAATCCTGTAACACCTTTAGAGACTTATAACACCATAAAATCTTTGAAGAATACAGCTTCATTGGGTTCGATGAAATCCCAGTGAAACTGATCAAACACATTGCTCACATCATATCGGACCCTCTTTGCCATATTGTAAACCTAAGTATTCAGAACGGAATATTTCCAAAAAATCTAAAATGTGCCAAAATAGTTCCAATTTACAAGACCGGAGACAATACTAATATCAACAACTATAGACCAATTGCAATCCTCAATAACGTTGATAAAATAATGGAAAAAATAATTTATAATAGATTACTTCATTTTTTGGAGGAAAAAATGATTCTCTCAGAGTCGCAAAATGGCTTTAGGAAGGGGAAAACACAATCCGAGCTATATACATGGCAATATGTGCAATTTTGGAGTCCCTAAATGAAAACAAGCCTGTGATAGCAATGGCTCTAGACCTAAGTAAGGCTTTTGACAGCGTGGAAAAATGTATCCTTTTAAAAAAGCTCGAGTGCTGTGGAATACGTGGAGTAGCATTGACACTGTTGGACAGCTACCTTCCAGATAGAGTTCAATATGTTGCAGTGGCTGGAAACATGCAAGCCTCCGAAATGTTGAGAATAAGAAGGGGAGTTCCTCTAGGATCGATTCTTGGACCCCTGTTTTATATTCTTTACACCAATGATCTGTCTGGCATCGTCGATGACTTTCTGGTGCAAATTGCAGATGATGCAAATGTTATAATGAATGGTAGTAATCAAGAACAACTAAAACATAGAGTTTCAAATAAAAAATAGCCTTGGAAAAATACTTTAACATGAATAACCTGAAATTAAATACAAAGAAAACACATTTTTCGTTGAACAAAAATCGTGTGACCATCGATTCTAGGCTTGATTGTTCCAGCCATGTACAACGTCTGAGAATGATTACATCACATGTTAATCTCCGAACTGCCATCGTGTTTTATCGAGCTAATGTGGAGTCTCGGATCCGATACGGAATTGTCTTCTGGGGCAATTCTAGAGAGGCGTCTCGTCTCTTCAAACTCCAAAAGAGATGCTTAAGATCGATGTTGAACTTGAGATACACTGAAAGCTGTCAGGACTATTTCATCAAAAATAACTTACTCACGCTGCTCTTCTTATACATTTACGAAGCAATCCTGTTTGTCAGAAATAACTCTGATCTATTCCATAGAAATGAACACGATTATATGACCCGTAATAAAGAGAACTTGATATCTATGAAATTCAATCGTATTTACGTACAGAAAAATGCACATCATATGATAATAAAAATAATTAATAAATTACCACCTAAAATACGCAATGAGCAACCAGCAATTCTGAAAAACATAAACATAAACTTCTAGTAGAAACACCTCCGTACAGCTTACAAGATTTTCTGAATGCCAAATTTGGCTAAAATTAAAACTCATGTATACAATGTTTAAATCGCTGTCCACGTTATTCTTGTTTCTAGTCCTACCTTTATACATCTATTTATTTTGTACCTTTAAATTGAGATTTTTCTGTTGATTTTAAGTCTAAACTATCTATAACGTGATTGTACTTTTTATTTTACATATTCTACGCCTTTGTCTTAATTTGTTGTTTACTTTTTTATTTACAAGTTTGAATAAATAAACTATCTATCTATTTATATCTAACATGGGTTTCGATGGAATCCTTTTGAACAAGACTAGAAAGGAACTATCTTAATTAGTGTAGCGGAACACATTTCGATTCAAATAATTATTAATGAAAACCCTCGAATTTGTTAACCTATTATATTCGATTCTGAATTTTTGTCAAGTAAAAATCTCAGAATGGATAAATCATTCATTAAACGCAAACATTTAAAGAAAGCTTATACATCTTACTCATTCCTTTTCAGATTAACGTGAATAGAAGTAAATATCGGCTGATACCAAATGGTACAACATATCGATTTGATTTGGACCATACAATCTAAGAGTTATAATATATATAGTATAGAGTAAAAAAGTATTTCCTTTTTATGAACATTTGTTGTTCTTTTTTAAATTTATTAGTATTATACGTAGGTTGCCTTTTAAATTTTTGCTCCTGACAAAAAAACAAGTAACTTAGGGAAAATGAATTTTTATTGTATTCAAAGCATTTTCCATGAAGATCGAAACACGTTTGCATGCGCTCAAACCAATTTTTGAAACACTTTCGATATTCCGAATGAGATATCCCACAACATGGTTTTGAAGGCTTCAACTGCCTCTTCTGCCGTCGAAAAACTAACCCACGCATAAACAAATGGTTGTATATGATTCAGAATTGACACGTCTGATTTTCCTGAAAAAAAACAGGCGACCATTTGCTTCGAAGTGCTTGATGCAAGAACAACTTCTGTTGGGTATGGCTCGTCTTGAAACACCCATTCTGTCGATTGTTGTTCAGTTTCGGGCTCGTACGCATATATCCAAAATTCGTCGCCTGTAACGATTTTGTAAACTTCTTTTCAAGCACCGCGGTCGACTTTTCTCAACATTTCTTTGCACCAAACCACACGAACCTTCTTTTGAGCAACGCGAACAAAGTTCGTCACTGAGTGAACCATGGCCCCGATAGAATTCGTTATAACAGCGTTTCAGAGTAGCCAAGTGTGGAGCTTCATCACAGGTTCTGTTACAATATCTATATGATTCCCACATTATGTATTAATCTTTAATCACGCGCTTTATATTTTTTCTATTATCAGAATCTTCATCGCCTCATTCAATAGCGGGCTAAGCATGTTTTATAGTATTGTTCTAAAGCATACATCTGGTGGATAGCAGAGAAACGCGATTTTCCGAGCTGAAAGATCCTTCCCGGCGAAGTTTACTGTTTCTGCCCAGTCTAAAAATTTAAAAAAATGCGTCTTTTGAACGCTTCGAGAATAATTCACGCATTTCCTCGACTTCTGAATGAAAACAGAAGGTAAAGGATCTCGGAAGCCGCTGGAAATCCAGCCGGGAACTCTTTAAGTGGAAAGAAATAGGAATAAACGAATTTTTGGAGTTGAGAAGAATCATTTCGATATTCTGTTCCGTTCCGCAGAAACTTACTCCCAACAACGAAACGATCCGAGCTACCGTCGAAACTTCCTAAAGTGATTATTCAGCGGGAAAAGAACGCCATGACACTACCAACTTTTGCTCTACAAGTGTCCTAGTTCGAGCGATTCGAAAACAAAAATTAGGGACTTCTTAGCTCTTCGAAATTGTGCAGATTTTCTTTCGAAATACCGAAAATTCGATTCATAAAAGAGCATTAAGAATTACATGTTTACTGTAAAAAAGCATCAATCATCATCGGCGACTATTATATTTTGCAGCTGATTGCCGAATAGAAATCGGTTTGATGGAGTTTATGGTTGGATTATCCATATTATATTAGTTATATTGAACATTGAAAAAATGGACGGCCCAAACCAGAGTTGCCGGTCGAATCCGTTTCAGAAAGTCATGGTAAACAATACATGCAAAAATTTAATAAACATTTATTCAAAATGCGGATGGATTTGTGTTTATGATGTGACGATATTCTGTTTCTCTTTTTGGAGGTGAATCAAATTGGATAAGTAATGCTGTTAGTGACTTAGTTCAATTAAGTGAAACCAAATGTCTTGGAATCTCGAATCAAAAGAAGTTTACTGATAGCCAAAAACTACTGGATAGTGCAGATTGGTCCAACATTGCTGAGACAAATTGATTAAAAACCGTTTTGAAAGAAACTTATAAGGCAGACTACATTTTTGATTTGAGGTTTATCGAGGAATTAATCTTATTGGAAATAAATAATAATGATTGTTCGGATGAAAAACATTGCAAACAGTGATCCAATATGATTGCGTATTTGGATATATTAAGAATGACAATATAAGTTGTTTTTGAGAATTCTTTACAAGATTTCAAAAATACAGATGCTCTATTATCATTAATTTCAACTGAACTAATGAATTATCATTTTTGTCGGCTGAATAGAAACTTCTTATTCTGGATTAAAATAAAAGAGTGATTAATAAATTTGCTTCAAAAACAAACGATTAAGTTTTAAATAAACTGAGTATACAATGGTTGATTGTTTATATGGTTGGCTAAAAACGTCATGTTTATTGAATAATTTATTTAAAAATAACGAATTTACAGCATTTCTTAGATAACCCCTATATTTTGGAAGGGTTAAAAGCCGCATCAACAGCTCCTGTAAATTCTAATTTATGTTGAGTCTCTAATTGTTCTTTTACTTTACATAACAGAAGCTAGAGAAGTGCTTAGGTTTTTCGGATATATTATTTTCGGCTGAATGCCGCACCAAAGTTGAACTCGAAAAATTTCCAGGAAATTGTTAATAACCAGTGAGTTATGGAACATACAATAAAAATCGTAGGTTTAAGTCATGCTTATCACTCTCCGTAAATTTCACTTGCGATTTGCACGCTTACAAACGACAACATTCAAAACATAAAAAAAACAACCATAAAGTTTATCGTACGATAACAAAAATTTGAATTCCTTCAATATTCTCGCGGATGTACAAGCATTGGGTTCACTTGGTTTCACTTCGCCACTCATTTTCAAATGAATCATTAAACAAACAAAAAATTGGATCAAATATTAATGAGAATCGAATGATTCTCCAATAGGTTCCTTTTCGTATGTTCTACTGCACGTAACTAAAATCGATGTTGCTAAAGACGAAACGAACAATAATCTATACAGGTAGCAACTTGCCTCAAAAACATCTCCCGTTTACTTACTCTAGTCCTCCTAAACAGTATCTGTCGTTCCGGTCATAAGAAGCTCGCTGCATAACTGTCTGATTTATTTATTTATTTATTACAGAATTTATGTATATAACAATAAAAATTTCAACATAATACTAACATCACATCTTTTTAGTTCAGGGCTTCGCAATAATCACAGCTCCTAATTTTGAGCCAATACAATGATCACAGCTATTTAGATAACAATTTTTCATGTACATGAAATATTCTAGGTTTTCTTAAGTTACTGTGGGGAACATTGAGGTTTATTCTTCCTAATAGATAGATGACCAGAGAATATAAAGTTATTAATTATTTTGTATATAAACATTATATTAAAATTTTGGCGTCGTGCCTTTAATTTGAACACATTCTATTAGTTCTTTATAGGCTTCACAATAAGGAGACCATACTACCGAGGAATATTCGAGTAAGCTCCTTACATGTGAAATATAGATATTTTTTTTCTTCCATATTATTGAAATCTCGAGTATTTCTCTTAATGAAACCAGGCATCTTAAAACCCCTGCTCGTGATGCACTGGATGTGATAATTGAAGCTGAGATTTGAATCAAAAAACACTCCTAGATCTTTTATCGAGAGAACTGACTGGATATTACGCTTTTGAAATGTATATTAAAAGTGTGGCTTAGAATTAGATTGAAAATAATGCATAATTTGACACTTCTCTGTGTTCATATCCATCCCATTGCTCCTACACCACTCCCAAATCCGATTCAAATCTTCCTGC
The DNA here is from genome assembly GCA_013387265.2 of Cryptolaemus montrouzieri. Classification (NCBI taxonomy): domain Eukaryota; kingdom Metazoa; phylum Arthropoda; class Insecta; order Coleoptera; family Coccinellidae; genus Cryptolaemus; species Cryptolaemus montrouzieri. The sequence goes on from JABFTP020000144.1 coordinate 39,686,081, forward strand.
AGAAGATGACAATCTCCTGTATTCACGATGACCCTATACAACTTTATATCATCTGCGAAGAGCAACAGCGTACTGTGATGTAAACAGCTTTGTAAATCGTTGATAAACAGAAGGAACAGCAAGGGGGAGATGTGTCCTCCCTGAAATACTAAAGTCACGAGTCGTTACTGATTTTATGACTCATCAGCTCAGAAGCTTAGTGGATCCTCAAAACCAATTCGATAGCCTGACAAAATATGGAAGGATTAATAAGAAATATATTTATTTCGGTCAACCTGTTCACAAAGCTTTACTCATTGTCAATAAGCTGCACTCAGCTGGGTCATAAACTTGAACATATACAAGCGGAATTCATGATTGTGTGTACCGTACCTTTGATTTTTTCGTGTACTTTATATTTTTTTCAACACGTGGTGCATATTTTTAATGTGACTACATACAAGCTTAAAAAGTATGCATGATTTTGTACAAGCAAATTGCAGCGTCTGTACGAACATTTTGAACAAGAGCTTGTGGAGCTTATCGTAGTGCGTGTAGCCGCCTTTATTACACCACTTTTTGTTCATGATGCCATCTAACCAAGCACATAGCGAGATCTCTTTATCAAAGTTTTCTAGAGTGAATGTTTGCTCATAATCTTCGCCGAATCAAGAGCCAGCCAATCTGGTAAATTCCGAACAGATGGACTCCGCCAGAGAGGTAATTAGGAAATTTTAGGGAAATGAAGGGACTGCAGAAGAATCAATTGTACAGCAGGTAGGTATTGATTTTATGATAAAAGAAGTATACCTTCTACCTAACCTAACCTTCTGGCAGATAGGTGGCCCTGTGATGGTCTGGTGGAAGTAACTACGACCTTTTCCACCGGGCCGGCGGACTTCATGTATACAAAAAGAAGCTCAAGTATTAATCAGCGGAGAACACACATCTAAATCTGGTAAAGGTTAAGTTAAGTTCGATTCTTTTTGGTCAAATTTCACCTGTTTCATTTCGATATTTTTCTCAAGCTTACATAATGCGAATGGTTTTTGGTGGAATTGAGTTTATTTTGTCAAGAGTAGTTAATACTTCAAAGCATTTTTGCCAGTTTCGCCTTACTCTGAGAAGCTGCGAGGTTTACTGGGGATCACTCACACTTATAATAATTTTGAAGTAAACTGAATGCTAAACTGCTCTGACTCTCTGGCTGTGTTTCTGGAACATACATGCCGTATGCTTTTCGCATTTCACCATTCAAGTGACTAGGTAATCATGTATTATGGTTTTAGTTGCACTGTGGATGCGGCAACATTAAATTCGATTCCATCTAGGGAGAGAGTAAGAAAAAATAATCAAGTTAATATATTTGTTATTTTAAAGGAAACTGCCACTATATGCTTTATTCGGTTGTGAATTATGTGATCGTGGCAATTGCGTTTTACCAAATTCGGAGTGTTATAAAGAGAAAAGTAAAAACAGAATTACTTAATGGTATTGTTTGCGTTCAGACCAGACTAAAGGAGACAAGGAAATGTTGTAAAGGGCTGGTGTCTTTAATTTAACCTTCTCAAAGGAAAAACGTGAAAATGAATGAAATTCCCATTCGAAAACGAAGAGAAGACAGTTGCAATACCAAATGTTTGTTTGACGTTAATTTTTACATTATAGTTCGGAACGCAGTCAGTCGAAGATTATCGTGTTCATAAATTTTTAAGAGTGAAGAATTTGTTATTGGTTTCGGTGTTGCAAATTAATCCATTCAACTGAAATAAAGTATTTATGTGTACTATATATTTCTATCCAAGTATATAATTCGTTGACCCGAAATACAACATAGTACTATCTTTATGAACGGTTGGTATGCACTGACCTATTATCGCTATATTTTGCTTCTCGTTTACACACACTTGAAATAAAAAAAGATGTGTGTTGCATTACTTTCCATTATGAAAACAACTTTATAATACCTTGACCTCTGTTACAACTTATCGTATTCATACGAATATTACTTAATTTCGCAGCATGAATCTTGAGACGGTAGAATGGAAGAAGTTACTCCTCATGTTACATTCAATTTAGGCCGGTTTAGTTCATACAGGAAGTCTGCTATGTACGAGGTTCATTTAAAAAGTAAATGAACTTTCTTGAAAGAGTTCTCATTCATCCATTAATATCAATTTGGTAATCATTTAGATGTAATGTACATTTTCTGATGCAGGAGACGCTGCAGCTCTTCGCCAGGTCAAGCGAATGCACAGCCGTTATATCCCTTTGTCGAAGTATTTCACGGCGTTTTCGACCCCTTCCCCTCTGTAACTTCTTTGTTCATAAAGCTAGAATCCTGAATTTTCACTAAACCAAGAGATTTTACTGAAACTAGGTGTATTCCTCAATTACATACTATTAGAGCTTATAGTTTACGAACTCCAGTTGAAGTTCTTTGATTTTATCACGAAGACATGATACCTAACTTAACCTACCAGATTTAGATGTGTGTTCATGAACTCCGCCTATTAATCCTTGAGCTTCTTCAGTATACATGAAGTACGCCGGCCTGGTGGAAAAGGTCGTACATAAACTCCGTCGGACCATTATGAGACTACCTTTCTGCCAGAAGGTTAGGTTAGGTTGAAGGTGTACTCCTTTTATCATAACATCAATACCTAGGTACTGTACAATTCATTCTTCTGCATCTCCTTTATTTCCCTAAAATTCCCTAACTACCGGCGGAGTTCATGTGTTTGGAAATTTGGTCTTGTTCGGAATTTACCTGACTGGATCTTAATCCGGTGGAGATTATGAGCAGACGTTCACTCTAAAATCTTTGATAATATTTGTTTGGTTAGATGCCATCATGGAAATACGAGGCTCTCTACGATATATTTATTATTTCAATAATAAATTATGTAATAATAAATATACCGTTTTCTTTGCGTGGGAGCAAGTTCAGTTCCATATATTGCATGATGAAATGATTTCTTTCGTACAGAAAATCTGATGGATTTATTTTCTTATTGAGGAAGGATCAGCGTTGGATACGTCCTAGTCCTAATCAACTTTCATCAGCTGGCATTATTTGGTACCAACTTGGATGTTTGGATTTTTTTATTTATTTAGTTATTCTAAAGAAAAATGGAGTAGAACAACATTGGACGACCTACGATCGCCTCTAAAGTGGAAGCTCAGGAAAATGAGAAGAAACGGTTGAATCATGTATAATCTTTTATACGATTTGAGAGAACAGGAAAAAACGAGAAAAATCTCTATCTTCCCCTTCGCTGATTCATCAGTAACAGTTAGTCTGTGCGAGTGAACAAAAAGAGCTATCAGAATTAATATAAATAAAATGATACACTTTTGCCTGATTTCCACAATGTTTATTTTTGATACACACGACCGGTTTCGACAGTTACGAGTCTAGAGCTCACAGTTATGGGAAAATAATGTGCTAACTATACCTATTTTGAATGTTGAGTAACAGGGAGTGATTCAATTCTAGGTGCCAATTGCGAGTTGGGTTTTCACAAAGGTTGTTAATTTCCAAACTTTCCAACAGATTTAATGTCATCCTTTTATTGTATTTGTGGAGAATTTTCAAATTATCTAATGTATTTATGCGTTTTGTAGATTTAGTATGTTCAAAAACGGTTTATTTTTTTAATTAACAGTAAGAATGTTTCGGCTACAAGACCATTTACATCCGCTAGTACATTTAACTTTTTGATTACAGTATTCAGAATATTTCAATACTAATAGATATTTAAATGAGTGAATTGTAGTTATTTGCCTTCAGGAACTGGAGTAGAATGTCGATGTCATAATTGATTTTGAGTATTTCTGGCATTGAGTATTCTCTGCCAGGTTCACTCTCCTTCTTTCGTTCCTGAACTTCTGGCAGTTAACTAGGAGGTGTTTCACTGTATATGGGGTGTTACATGTGTCGCATATGGGTGGGTTTTCGTTAGTCAGATGGTGTGAGTGGGTGAATGATGTGTGACCAATTCGAAGTCTACGGACTATGACCTGATGTTGTCGGCTAATGTTCGGGAGAGGGTTATGTTTTGTAGTTCCCTCAAGCTCTCATAGTTTTTCAACGCTTTCTGACCATTCTGTTTGCCAACTATTGAACATATAGTCGTTATGGTAGGTTCGAAGATCTTTGCTAATTTGAATACAACAGATTCATCTACTTTTTCATTTTCTTCTTGACCGACATGTGATGGTATCCACAGGAATGTTGTGAATATTTTTTTAGCTATAAGGTATTGTGTTATATTTAAGATTTCAACGACTATATGATTTTTCATGTTCTTATTTTGTATGGATGTTATGGCCGATAATGAGTCAGAGCAGATAAGTATTTTCGACTGTCTTTCATCAGCATTTGATTTTATAATTTGCATTGCTCGTAGAATGGCAAATAGTTCTGCCGTATGTATTGAACGTACGTCTGGTAGTTTGCATTTTGTCACATCGGCCTGTAAGATTTAGGGTCTAGTTTTGGTTTGTCATTTTTATGTATTGGTAAGATGGTGGATTCTCGACATGTATGTGGGAATACATGTTCTGCGTAAATCATATTTATAATATGTAGTAGGTGTTTCCAATAATTTGGTGGTAATTGTTTGAAGAATATCATGCGTATTTCATCAGGACCTGCTGCAGTGTTCTTTGATAGCTATATAGCTGATAGGAGTTCATTTAATGAGAAGGGGTCATTTATTTTGTTGTCATTGAGTGGTTCTAAGGGAGTCCTCTCTTCTGTTTCTTTTTAGGTTCTGAATGTTTCTGCGATATCAGTTGGTGTTGTAAGAATGTCGCCATTTTCTTTTTTCAACGCTGGTATGTGTAAGGATGTGTTTTTACCCTTTATATTCTTTATTTTGTTCCACACTTCTGCCGGTTTGGTTGAGTTTGAGATAGAGGAAACATATGTCTGGCATGAGGCCTTCTTGGCATTTTGTTTTGTGAATGCCTTCTGTTTTTTCATTTCGACAAAATTTTCTATGGTTTTGTATAGACGATATTTATTCTATGCCTTTTTTTGACAGCTTCTGTGCTTTTTCATTCCACCACGGAACTACTTTCTTGTTCAGCGTTTTGCGTCTACCTATATGCTTTTCAACAGCGGCGATTAGTTTTTTCGTAAATGCTGAGACAAGTTCGTTAATGTTACTGCCTGTTATCGGTAGATTTGTTATTTGAGGAGAGATGTTCTTTGAATCTTGATTCAAAATTTCGCCCTGTTTGTCCTATATGAGCTGTCGTATCTTCATTGCATTCAATTCTGTATATTCCAGACTGCTTGAATTAATTAGTTTTTTGTTTGGCATTGAATAGAAATTTGCTTATCTTGGTACCACTGGAGAAGGGGGTTGTTAAATTAAATGTGGAGAAATAATTGCTGATGTTATTAGAGACGGAGCCAATGTAAGTAAGACATGCGTATTCATTTTCTGGTTTTTCTATAATATAATATAGTAATTGAGAAATTTGTTTTCGGTTAGTTCGTTTAATATTACTCTTTATGTTTGAGACTGGAATATTATTCTTTGATGCAATTTTCTTAATGATATTGATTACCGTATTAAAGTCAATGATGCATAGGGAATGGAATAGGCTTTATGAATCATTGAATTATAAGCTGCTAATTTATGAGTAATGTGGTTAAAAGAATCCATTAAGATTGTTGAGTTTGTAAATGTTTCTTTCTTTTATATGTTGTAGGTGAGATTATCATGGAATTTATGGAATTGTTGCTTTCAATTTCAACAGTGAAGATGATTTTATAATACATTTCATTTAGAAAAAATAAAAACTGATCTATGTGTCTGTTGGAGCCTTGAAACCCCCACAAAAATATCATCACCGCATCTGTGCCAAAAAATAATATTTTTTTGTGCTAACTTATCATTCATTATAAATTTTTCAAGGTTATTCATAAAAATATCTACTATTAAGTAGCTGAGTGGGGATCCAAGGGGATTTGTTAGAAAAAATTTTATTCAAATTGCAAATAATTTTGTGATAAACAGGTCTCTAACAGATCATAAATTTCATCTATGTGTGGTGAAAACGATTTCTTTTATTAGAGACGGAAATTCATCTGTTGGAACGTTTGGATATTTAATAAGGGACAAATTTGAAATCAGGTCTATCGAATTTAAAATGATGTATTGGGGAAGAAAGTTGGCGAGTTCCATAAATTTATGGTTCAAGAAGCTTGGTTATTCACCCGCAGGTGTGGTTATGTAGGATACCACTGACCTGGTGGGGTTTTCCCTTTTGTATATATATTCTTTATTAGTCATCAATATACAAGTTAAGAGTATTCATGACAAGTCACTCAAAAAATCGACATTAAAAGATTTTTACTTGAATTGAGACAAACACTGTGTGTATAGATTACATCCGAACAAAATGGCAAACATACGTCAATATAAACACAAAACAGTCAGAATAGTAGTGAAAAACAAAAACAATCAGAGCAAGGTATCAATACAAAACGGTAAGGATAATATATTAAAAAAGACAGATAGAAAATTAAATATAAAAACAATCCGTTATCGGCATAAAAACACTATGAAAGTCTCAAGAATTCATCTGCTGAGTAAAGAAAGAGTTTATTGTATAATTTTAGATTTAGAGAGTTTGTTGCAGATGTGACCAGTCTGTAGCGTGGGATTACTAAGTCTGTTCTATTTCTAGTATTATAATTGTGATGATCACTGTTTGTCAATAGACTACCCGAACGAACATGTATCTCTGTGACAGTAGTATAAACAAACAGCGATGGCAAACTCATGATTTTATTCGCAACAAACAGTGGCTTACAGAGATCATCATACGGCGCACCTGTAATTACTTTTACAGCTTTTTTTTTAAGGTTAAAGAATTTTGGTAGCATTTGTACAATTTCCCCATAGGATAACTCCATACGATAGTATAGAATGGAATAGAGCAACATATGTAGTTCTTCTGTGCCGGCTGTCATAGTTATGATGTTTTAAATTTCGAAACAGAAAAATAACAGACGACTGGCTGTCCAATGAAAAGGAGATCGTTTGTGTCTTTGATCTGTTCAGCTTCAGAAGATTCATCTTGAACCAAGTCTCAGCCCTGGTCAAAGCACTCTCCATTTAAATTCGAGGACCGCTCATCGATTCCAGTGCAACATAATGTTGCGTCGTCCGCATACAAGAAAGTATCTGTTGGGCTCATGAAAGCGGGAAGATCATTCACGTAAATTAGAAACAATAGAGTGTCCAAAACCGAACCCTGAGGGACACCACAATTTACTGGCAGATATCCAGATGAACATCCCGCAATGCATACACACTGGCATCTACCCCCAAGATAAGACCGTAGAAAGTCATACGACAATCCCCTGAAACCACAACACGCGGCTTTCGTCAACAAAAACATGCGAAACTAGATCGAAGGCCCTCGATAGATCGCACAACTTCAAGGATGGACACCGCCTCATTTCCAGACCCAGAACCGCACACCCCACGACCTCCATCACTGCAACCGTTGTCGATTTTCCCGCTCTAAAACCGTACTGCGCTTCTGTGATAATTCCACTTTTCTCCAAGAAAGGATAAATTTGATCCTTCAGCAGATGTTCAAAAATTTTTGCCAGAGTAGGAATGTTGGAGATTGGCCTGTAGTTACTAGGATCATCTGGATCACCCTTCTTGTAGACCGGCAAAACCTTTGCAACCTTGAAGGCTCTCGGGAACACTCCTCTCTCCAGGCATTGATTATAAAGACAACAGAGAGGGGGTTTTAGTAATCTGAATTGTGTGCTTCACTATTCGTTCATTTCATATACGTCTAGGCAAGTGGGGTTTGACATTCTCCCAACAGCTGCTTCCAGTTCATCCACGGCAATAAGTTTCAAAAATAAATATGATCTCACCGATCTGACATGTCTCAGCAGATTGTCACCCGAGTTTATGTGTGAATGGGTCATCATTTCTGCAACGGTTTTTTCGTCCATTGTTGAAAAATATGCATTCAAGATCTCCGGGGACAACTTCCCCATTGTGGTTGTTTTTTTTTCTCATTTCTATCATTATTGATGAGCCTCCAAGAAACTCGAGCTAAATTATTTGACTTCTGCAAAAAACAATTCCTGGCATAGTTTGAATAAACCGTGTATTTCTGGAGCTTGTGGTTTCATTGGAATGAGTTTCTTCTTGTCCCATTCTGAATGTGCTAGATAATTCGATTGTTCCAATTCTTGTTTGATCTCTTCACATAACTGTCGAAACTTGTAAATTAGAAATAAACATTGTGGAAATCGGACAAAAGTTTATCATTTTATTTCTATTAAAAGGAATTTCCATAAAATAAATTCATCAAAAATATCATTTGTTATCAGAGTTGTTGTTTTTACGCTTCATGCTTCATTTCTGGTGAATATTTTTCATTTACTGTACTGCCATGTAGTAGAACTCATGAAGCATCACGCAAAAAAATCGAGGAAAACACTTCACTTTGTTGAACCATTCGGATTTTGCCAATGTCTTCAAGACCCTTTCGTAACCCTCTACCTGTAGTGCGGATACAGGAACATCTTGTAAGAGAATGAGCAAAAACTGATCAAGTGAATATGTTTATATTATTTTGAAGCAAGCTTCCACTGCATGCTTGATTCGGCTGTGTACTATGTGTGCGTGACAATTGCAGTTCACCAAATTAGAACTGTTATAAAGAGAATAGTGAATACCAAATTGCGACATGGTATTGTTCTCGCTTAGACAAGACACGCTATCAATTGAATTGTTGTACTGGGTTAGTGTCCTCAATTTAACATTTCGAACAGAAAAACAATCTCTAAGTGAAAATGAATAAAGTCCATTCTAAGGCGTGGTACATGGTACATTCTTTTACAAACCAAACAGATTTGGACAAAATTAACCGACACATTTTAGATTTAATTAAAACTTTTTACGGGTTCTATATCGAAAAAAAAGATACGTGTAAGAGGAATTTTTTATTTTCGATATTTTGAAATATAAACAAGATCGAAAATTCGTAAATTTGATGATTTTTCGATAATAGCCTAGTTTTCAAAAATTCATAACTCCGGTTCTATTTAAGCTAAAAATCCATTTTTTTTGAAGGTGAAAAACGAGCTTTAAGAAAAAAAATACTTTCAAAACAAATTGTCGAAATATTCAAATTGTTATTTACAATTTGAATGTTCAAATCGGTTTTAACAGTGGCCCCACCCATGAATCAACTTTTTACTGTTTTTATCGTATTCTGCGTTGAATTTTCTATCGAAAACTCTTTCAAAAACGATGGAGAAGTTATTTTTACTGCAAGAAAAAAATTAATCAATTTAGCGCAGTATGTCACATCGATACGTGGGTCACATTTCACGAGTCATATTCTTGTATTACACCGTTTATCTCTCAAATACAAATAATTGTTCCATTTTTTCAATTGAAAAACATATTTTATTAGTCAAGAAGACTACAACTACAAGATTACAACCGAAAGAACGACTTTACAAACACTAATATCATCTGTTGATGAATTTTCACAAAACTTAAGTAACGGTTTGTCCACATTATTGACACATTCATTTTTAGTAAATAAACAGATAGTTTTTGAATAAAAAATTACATTACTGAAAAATGAATGTATTGTCATTTGTGATTTTTCTGAGAATTATTCTTTTATAATTCAAAATTCTGTACAAGGTATTCACTGGAATAATAATCAAGTGACGATACATCTATTTTCTATTCATTTCAAAGATGATAAAAACGAATTGCTGCTCAAGAGTTTAGTATGTCTGATTGTTTACGACATGATACAATTGCAGTCCATATTTTTCAAAAACAATTAGTGCAATTTATAAAATTAAATTTGAAGGGGATAAACAAAATAATTTATATTTCTGATGGTGCTAGTGGACAGTATAAAAATAAACAAAATTTTATTAACCTTTCACACCACGAAAAAGATTTTAAATTATCAACTGAGTGGCACTTTCTTTCGACTTCACATGGAAAAGGGCGATATGATGGATTTGGGGGTACTTTAAAAAGACTTGCAGCTAGAGCTAGCCTGCAAAGGGTGAATAGCCCTATCCGTATACCAAAAGAGTTATTCGACTGGGCAACAGAAGCATTGCCGAATATAACGTGTTGTTATTCGACAGTTAATGAATACAAATCAAAAGAAAAACAATTGTCAGAACGTTTAAAAAAAGCTTTAACAATAAAAGGAACTTTAAGATATCATTGTATTAATCCGATTTCTTTACAACAATTGGAAGCAAAACGGTTTTCATCATGCGAAAAAAAGGATATTGTATTTATCATATTCCAAATATTGTTCTCATCAACTAATGCATAATCGAAATCTTGATAAAAAAATTAATTTTTAACAATGTTTTTATTTATTTTTATTTATGTATTTTTCCTTTTTCCCCATCTTCTTGGCTAATAAAATGTTTCTAATTCAAAAAAAGAAACAATTATTTGTATTTAAGAGATAAACGGTCTAAAACAAGAGTTTGAACGGTAGAATGTGGTCCGCGTGTCGATGTGACGTACAGCCCTAAATTAATTAATTTTTTTCTCACAGTAAAAATAACTTCTCCATCGTTTTTAGAACGTTTTCGATAGAAAATTTGACGCAGAATACGATAAAAACAGTAAAAAGTTGATTCATGAGTGGGGCCACTGTTAATAACAATTTGAATTTTTTGACAATTTGTTTTGTAAGTATTTTTTTCTTAAAGCTTGTTTAATTACCTTCAAAATGAAAAAAAAAAATCATTTTTCAGCTCAAGTAGAACTGGAGTTATGAATTTTTGAAAAATAGGCTTTCATCGAAAAATCATCAAGTTCTCGAATTTTCGATCTTGTTTATTTTTCAAAATATCGAAAATAGAAAAAAATTCTCTTACACGTATCTCTTTTTTTTCGATAAAGAAAGAACCCGTAAAAAAAGTTTCAGATAAATCTAAAATGTGTTGGTCAGAAAGGTGTTCGGCTTGTAAAAGAATGACCCATATTTGAGGATTTTAGGAGCAACCCCCTAAAAAAGAGCGCTTCAACCCTCAAAATTGAATAGGGCAAATGGGTCGAGCGATACCTCCTTTGAAAGATCTTATCTCATACGAAACACTTTGAATATATTAGCTATTTTCAAGTTTATTGAAAAAAAGGGAAATCATGTCAATTTTTGATTTGAAGGGAAACCTTTCGAGGGCACTTAGCGCCTGCGTGCATAAGCCAGTAAATTTACTTACTTTGAGGTTTTAGACGATTAGGAAAGAAGGTTTTGCTGAAATGTTTTTCGAAAGTCCTTTTTCCAAAATTGAATCATCTCAACAAGATTTCATTGCATTATTTGAATTGCAATTTTTCCTCATTCTACGAGGCCAAAGTATATTTAAATAGAAATAATAAATGAAAACAGTTGTTTTCACCTCATTTTTTGTTCTTCGAAGCAAACTGTTCATCTTGTAAAACGTTTGTTCGAAAATTTGATGCTTTGTGAATCAATCATTGAGTTACTACTTAGCTGATATGTTTAAAGTTTTTAAAATAATTATGGTGTACACATTGCAAGAACGTGTTGAGCTTTATCATAAAAATCAACCCAATGGCTGCAAGAATATTCAATAAAAATCACATCGAACGTAATGTTTGCCATAAATAGGTAATGGAATTGATATTAAAAGTTTCAGTAATAGATAAAAAAGGGCGTATTGGGACATGTCCAACTTAAACTCTAACACCTTGAAGGTAATACAACTATAAAAAGAAATAATATCTTGTATGAGGGGAGTTTTTGAAAAAAAAAAACAAAAAAACAATATCAACATTTCAAAGGCGATGCTGCATTCTATTCCATTTTTACGCAAAATTCTTCGATCGTTTATTATAAAAGGTAACACATTCCATAACTCCATACGCATTGAAAACAGTTATCAAATCAATCAGAGCATGGTACAAGCGTGAGAAAAACCGAGGAAGTTGTTCTCGTATTGATATTTTTTTTTATAGTTTCGAATAGCTGACGTTCAGGGAAAGAATATGACTGTAAAACAATTCAAAATAACATAATTGAATACAACACAATTGAATATACACTTTCACGAACCTTCAAGCGCAAACTATCCGTTTCAGATTATCTGGATGAATTTTATTTAATGGTATTTTGACAATTATGTAGAAGAGAACGTCAGCAGTTATTTTGGCAATGATTGTTTTGCCCAAATAATACATTTTTGCGCTTCGAATTGATGATTTGCAAAATATGGGGAGCTACTAGCTTGAGAAGAGGAATTTGAAGCAAAGAGTGTACTCTTAATCCAATTGTTCACCAGATTTTGGTTATTCTGTTCATTCCAATATACACACAAACAAATTTATATGGAATTACCCGATATTTTGAATATTACCTCAGGAATTCTGGAAATTTAGAAGGATTTGTAGAATGATCCTTTTTGAGGTATTTCAATTGACAAAAAAAAAATAAATTAAGGTTTATTTCAAGAAATAAACAAATAAAAGAAAATAAGACTTTCCGCATGTAGTAAAAAAATTGAAAATTGTTTTCTCACTGAGTAGGCGTGTTTTTCTCGGCCCCAGTAGCTTGTATTACCTCCTCTTGCTTTGGATTAGGTTTTCGACCTCCTCTGGGGTGATATTCTGCCACTCTTCTGTGGCGGCTTGGATGAGCTGTTGTGAGGTTCTTGGATTATCCTCGCGCGATCTAATTTTCCTTTTGAGATTATCCCATGAATGTTCAATAGGATTAAGGTCTGTAGAGCAAGCTGGCCAGTCCAAAATAGCGATTTCGTATGTTTCAAGATAATGTCGCGCTAGGTTGCTGGTAAGCGGAGGAGCATTATCTTGCATAAAAGTGGGAACCTCGCCAGTCTCACTATGGGCTTCAGCACTAGTTCCACGTAATTTCTAGACGTTACAAGAAACGAAATAAAATCTGTTTTGTCTCCCTGCATAATGCCACCCCAAAACATCACACTGCCCCCTTAGTATTTCGGATTTTGTCTTGCTGTTCGGAGTCTAGCTTGTCTTCCACGACCCCTTAAAACCCGAAACCGGCGGTCGAACACTAATTCTGGTCTCATCCGAAAAAAACATTCCGCCCATTCTCAATATTCCAATTTTGGTGCTCAATACACCAACTAAGTCTGTTAATTCTTTGTTGTCTGGTTAGCTCTGGAACTCTTAAGGGCCTTCTGCTGTATAAACCCTATGAACGAAGTCTTTGACGTTTCGTTTTGACTGATACACTGATGTCTGTTGCTTTCAGAAATTGCCTTTGGAGCATGGGGTGTGACGCACTGGGTCCCTTCTTGCAATTTGGCATAAAAAGCAGTCTTGTTCTTCAGAAGTGATCTATTTTGCAGAGATTATAGCTTCACGTATCGGGCGTAGGTTTTTGAAATCACCCCCTGTGATACCCCGATTGTGGCCGCTATATCCCTCTGTGTCACCCCTTCTTCAACGAGAGCAATTATTCGATCCCTATGCACATCGGACAATCCAACTTAAGACATTTTCAGTTATGATTATAGGCTTTTTTAAATTTTGAAATTCACAGTTTCGAATCTCAGTGACGACTGAGTACTATATCTCGAACATGTGGTGATAATTCAACATTTCTTGTCATACTATCTAGTTTTTTTACAATGCAGAATTTCATTCTTCACAAGTAGTCAAAGATTCATGATTAAAAACAATCAATAATGTGAAATACCGAGTGATTCCATATGAATTTGTTCGTGTGTACATTTTACCCCACCTTCAACTGTGGAAATTGAATAGGTTTCTCGAAACCCTATTCAAATACTTTATTCACAATTGTTCAGCTCAATTGGTTCCGAACAAATTCGCTTAGGTATTCTGGTGATAGGCGAGAAGAAAAAACCACTAATAAATAATCATAAAAACTGCTCAAAATGACGTTCACCCATATCCATTCGAATACAAATGGTTTTCGCATTCTTTTCCATAATTCTGCATTTTGATCCTTCTTAGGTAGCATCGACATATTTAGGTTGTACAGCATGATTATTCGATATCAATAGAAAAAAATCTGATATTTCAGATTGTCACATATGTACAGTTCATTTACAATACCAAAAATATGCTTTCAATGTTCTGAAGTTTTTTTAAAGCAGAAACTTTAAATGAACTTTTACGTTCTTATCTCTACTTGTTAATTCCGAGGACAAATATGTGATAGACCGGAAAGGCGTGGAACTATGCCGAGAATTCAAGATTGTAGATCCTCATTCGACCCAAAGATAATGCAGGTAAAATGTACTGCTTAAGTTGACAGTGTATGCGATACAGTGATGTTCAACTAAAGTATTTGATACAGTTTAACTTTATTTGATTAAACAATAGTTGGGAAGATTAAGATAATAAAGGCAAGGAATGAGTCAACTCGACTTTTTAACTCGAGTTGCGTTAACTCAAATATACTCGGGATGGCACAACAAGAATATTAAAGCGAAAAAAAAACATTCGGTGAGAAATGTTCTAATTGTAGAAACATTATCAACTCAAAGTTAAAAATTTGGATTTACATAAATTGCTCCAGTCGTTCATTATCTATTCTTAATGAAAACATAGAGATAATGAACGACGAGACTGATTAAAATAAATCCCACATTTTTGATGTATTCAAATAATAACTCACCCTCAATAGTTTTTGAACTGTGTTTGTGTTTTTCCAAATCCAAATAATGTCCTATTTATGAATTTCATGCTATTTTGTACTTGGTTTTATACTGTTCAATATTGAACGAGTGTTCGAAATCCTGGTAACAGATCTATCAATTTAATTTATTTGTTGGTACTGAAAAACTCCTTTCGTGTTTTAATAATTCTAGACATGAATATCGAGTCACAGTGCATTCAGTACATTAGGAGTAGCAGTAATATGCAAAAAAAATTACTGCAAGTTGCAATTATATTGTGCATCATTTAAATTTGAATGTATTCGTCTCTGATAATTGAAATATTTTGAATTGAAGAAACATTCTTTCTCGCAGACAGAATTTAATGCCACTGTTTCGTTATTTGATTGAGGAAGTCATGACTTGGAGAAAATTGATATACAATTTTTAATTATATGAAACTATGATGTTCAAATTTTCACTATATTGATAAATTTAACGCGTTTCATCTCCCTGTGAATTCTTCAGATACGTAGTGGATTCAAAAGGATGAGATGCCTTATATATCACATGGTAGAAGCAGGTATAATATTTAGCTGAACAAGATGAGAATCCATATAGTTTTTAAAGGACTGAAAGATTAAGTAATGGTGACAAATTGGGACTTGACTATTTAGTAAATCACCGGAATTTTTCAGTTCATTGATTTCCAATGCTTCCCATTGGTTCAGATTCATCCTATTAAACACCTCAAAAAAGTCTAGGGAACACTTCGATATATCGTATCCAGAACGATCAATATGGATGATTTTTTTTTAAAAATGAACACCTGCATCAATTTCTCACCATATTATGTAGAGTGCCGCAACAGATTTCAGTTTTTTTTAAAAAAAACTAAAAATGCAGCAGATGCGACGCTGCTTTATAATCATTTCATGTATTCAGTGTTTGAAATCAGTTAGTTGGCACTTTGTTTCTGTTGTAAGCACAAATAAAAGATTCAAGTTTTGTGATTCGACCATGGAAAGACGACATTTGACTAGAGAAGAGATGTTACGAGCCGTTGGCATGCTCCAAGCTGGGAGCTCACAACAAGTATCCAAGGTTCTGGGAAGTAGCCCAAGTGTCATAATCCGTTTATGGTCGCGTTTCAATGAAACAGGTAGCGTAGTAAAACGCAATACAGGTCGTTTCAGGATTACTACAGTCGCCCAAGACCGATTTTTGGTTTTACAAGCCAGAAGAGATCGTACTACCACAGCATCTCAATTAGCTCGAGAGCTATCACGAGTTCATAATGTACAATTTTCCGACCAAACTGTGAGAAATCGACTGCACGAAGGTCAACTCCACTCCAGACTTCCTTTAAGAGTTCCACAACTGACCCATGGAAATCGCGCTGCTCGTTTAGCTTGGTGCCAAGAACACGTAAACTGGGATCAAGAGAGGTGGGCCACATTTCTCTCCAGTGATACATCTAGATTTAGTTATTATCCCGATTCGGGAAGAATTCGAATATGGAGGTAACCTGGACAGCAAAACCGTCCCCAGCATGCTCGAGAAGTTGTTAGACAGGGAGGCGAATCAGTGATGTTTTGGGGAGGTATACGCCTTGGTGGAAGAACTGACCTCGTTTTCATACAGAACAACCTCACGGGAAATTCTTACGCAAATGAGATAGTTTTACCTGTAGTGGTACCCTATCTCCAAACAATGGGTCAAAATCCACTCTTCCAACAAGATAATGCCCCTCCTCATCGTGCAAGAGTTGTCTTGAACGTTCTTGAAGAGAATGATATCGATCTTCTACCGTGGCCATCCTGCTCCCCAGATCTGAATCCTATCGAGCATGTGTGTGACACTCTAAAAAGAAATCTCCTTCGTCAAAACGTCAAACGTCTTCCATCATGAACAGGAGATTCGATTAACAGTTCAGGGGGCTTGGAATGACTTAGACCAAAATGTAATAGACAATTTAATATTGAGCATGCCGCGACGATGCAAAAGTGTCATTAATAACAGAGGTGGACCTTCTGGGTACTGAAAAATATAAGTGCTTCCATATCGTTTCGAAAATATTAGTTCAGGATTTTTTTTGTGTTATGCCAAATTTCGTCATTTTCAAATTTCAATTTTTTTTTTATAATAGGTGCTTTGAAGAAGTCAAATATTATTTTGTTTTCTTGAGAATACATTTTATACAATACATCCTAACAAAACCGAAAGATTTCTATAAATTCGAATCATCAAATTCATATTTTAAAGATATTGGTAAGTGTTCCTAGACTTTTTGAGGTGTTTATTTCAATTACGTAAAATATCAAAATATTATTGAAAGTATGGTTTTCTTCAATTAGATAATTTGAAAAGCAATCTGTTTTTGTTTGTCAAAACTATGTTTATGCTTCAACATTCTAATGTCGAAATTTCTGGAAGTTCTACCGATATAAATCTTATTATAACTTCCACATGAGTTTAAATACTTGATTTGTTTCATTTATGACTTTCATGTTTTCAGATTTTAGTATATCTGCCTAGAGAGTTATCCGTTCTAAAAGTTATATTCAAATTATGAGATGAGAATAATAACTCTAAATTCAGCCTGGGTTCATCAATATAAGTTAATCTATTATATTTTCGATAAGCCTCTTTAAAACAAGGAAAACTCTCGTGCATGTTGAAATTGTTTACGACAAAGCATTCTGTCAATCATACTAGAATTATAACCTTCATTGACTGCTATTTGTTTCATAAATATTGAGCTCTTTCAAGAAATGGATTTCTGATCATAATGTTATAGGCATCTATTTTGTGTTGATGTGGATGTGCGGAAGAATTGTGAATGGACGTTTTATGAAAAATAGAAAAATCATGTCTGTAGTCAATTTGGCTTATAGTTAAATCTGAAAAGGTAATGGAATTTCAGTTTCCATTTCCTAAGTGATTTTAATTCATGAAAGTACTAAGGAATCTTATTGTCTATTTGTTTCTGTGATACAGTAATTTTATCCACATATCTAAACCAATAAAACCAGTGTTTTGAGAGCTCATGGTTATTAAGTATTTTCTGAATACTACACATGAAAATTTGTGCCAGTAAAAGACTTTGTTCTAAACATATATCTAAAAGATTTATAGGTTCTGATTGTGTAATGGGATTCACATTATTATTCTGCAGATGTTGGTTAATCAATTTCAGTGAATCATGAGGTGAAACACTAGGGTACAGATTAACTGCATCACAGGACATAAGTTCAGAATTATATGGTATAGAATTCTTGACTGAGAATTTTTGGATTGGGTTAGATATTCTATGATGTTTAAAAGAACATGAAAGTTTGCTGTAACATGAGTGTACAGGTCTGACGGAAAAACCTCTTTCATAGAGTTTGATGAGAGAATAACGTTTTGATGACTTTCGATTATCAATTAAAAGTTTGTATTTTTGATTGTTCGGTATTAAAGATTTGGTATTCTCTAAGGTATCTTTGATATTGGATTTGAATTTATCAATATGATCTTTCTTGATTTTTGAGAACTACAATAAAAATTTTTGTTTCAGGTAAATAATCCACGAGGTTTGATATAACATCATGACCTTTGACTGTCTTAGTAAATATTGTGTTGTCTGATATACACTTTAATTTTATGGATTTTAAGATTATATTATCAAATCTATAAAGTTTAAAGAGGACAAACTCTCGTTTTAGTGATTATTCTGCTAAATGTTTTAAATTTTTGGATTGCGATGAATAATGTATGGTTATCAAAAACTGTAAACCTAGCATTCATAAAGGAAACTCTTCAAGAAGAAAACCATACTTTTGGTAATAATTTTGATATATTGCATAATGAATTTTACGGAACAATAATATATAGATGAAACTGAACCTATGGGAAGAATTGAAAATCAATAAACAGAAAAATTCCAGAAATTTACTTAATAGTCAATTTGAACTAAGTCCTTCACCATTGGCTAATGTTTTCAAGGAGCAATCATGTTTGAATTTTCTTCCTATTTAGCCAAGTACATGCTTTTACTATGATGAAAAAGACATCATCCTTCTAAACGTACTAGTTATGTGAAGAAGCCACAGTGTGGTAAAACGCGTAATAAGTTTGTCAATTTAGTGAAATTTTGATCATCAGATTTTATTAAAAATTATTATTTTATAGTATAAGGTACCAGCTTCCGTGGAAAGAGTGAGACAAGCTGTAATTCAAAGCCCAGGGCACTCCGTCCGAAAACGAACTGCAGCACTCTAAATAAGCTCATGGTTGTCCAGCACCTTAATGGAGGAGATTTCGCACAACGCCAGCAGTTTGCCGAGATAATGCAAATGATTATCGCTGATGAAAATGAACCAGTGATGAGTGATGAGGCTCATTTCCATTTGAGCGGTTCGGTTAATAAACAGAACTGCCGATATTAGGCAGCAGAACTGCATCAGTCCCCACCTCAAAGCGCGAAAGTCACTGTTGGATGCGCTATGAGCCGTCTTGGTGGGATTGGACCGTATTTTTTCGAAGATGAGAGAGGGGCAACCGTGACTGTAAACTCTGAGTGACATGTTTTCATGCTGGAGAACTTTTTTTATCCTAGAATTGCGACGACGAATAATGAACAGCAGAAATGTTTGGTTCCAACAGGATGGTGTCACGGCACATACAGCCAGAGCCTCAATGGAAATTTTGCGTCGCATTTTTCCTGGTCATGTAATCTCTCGTTTTGGTGATGTACCGTGGCCCCCACGTTCTCCGCATCACACTGCTTGTGAATATTTTTTTGTGGTGAAACCTAAAGGCTAAGGCCTACGTCCATAAACCTCGAAATCTGCAAGTGTTGAAAGAAAGCATCACAAGAGAAGTTAAGGCAATCGACACCGATTTGTTAGAGTGGCTGATGCAGAACTTTGAGAATCGACTGCATCAATGTATTGCGGGGCACGGACGTTATATGTCTCAACATGATTGTTTTCACTTTTCTACACTAAATAAGAATGTTCTACTTTGAAAAACAGCATTACGCCCCACCTTTATATATATATATATATATATATATATATATATATATATATATATATATATATATATATATTATTATTTATTATTATATTTTTTCGAAAATTTTTTCAAGAGAATACATGAATATTTACTTCTTATAAACAAAGTTCATTATTTTCTAATAATATGTGTTTGAATATGGTTCGAGTAACACTGGAATGTGTAAACAGTGAGGGATCTAGGTATTCAAATATTTGTATGTTCCTACACTATTACCAGACTATTAGAAGAAGAAGAGAGATGATAAATAATATTTTGTTGTTCTAATTTAAATATAAAGCCAAAGAATATTTTAATTTTTTCTTTCATTGAATAACAAAATGTTTTCAATGAATCTACATACACTTGGAAAATTCTTCTCGTGTTGTCATGATAATTGTTATTTGTTTATAATCTTCTAATACTTAGTTGGCCTTGTAAATTCTATGCTGACGATGTAACTCTGCGCATTATTATTCCAACTGAAATAAATAATAAAGGTGTATACAAATAACTTGATTGTGAACATTTTCTTCGTCATACGAAAGCTGAATATTAATCATTGGATGTTTTAGAATGTAATTCATTAATAATGAAGCTTCTTCATACATACGAGTACATGACTACACTTCAATTGCATCGCTAATTATAAAAGAAGAAACGAATTAGTTGTGACGTTGCATGTTGTTTTCTATCAATTCCTACAGAACAAAAAATCCGGTATTAATTATGTTTGATATTTTGAGATTTCTGATTCTTCCACGAGAAATTAATTTAAGGCGTGTGATTTTAATGAAAAAAAAAAATCGTCAGCGATCTGTAACGTAAGGGATTAAGTTGGACAACAAAATTGCATTTTTGGTCTGATGAATGACTTTTGCCACAATTTGCCGTCGGTGATTCTAAATATACCCTCATCTCTTCTCTTACATCTCTTATTTACGAATTGTAGCTTTAATTAAAAGAACTCTCAATTGCCGTAACAATTTGCTGTTAATAAGAAAAATATCGATTTAACTTCCTATAATTTCATATGGCATCGCCAAGAAGAGTTTGTGTAAATGTTTCAAATCATTTTTGTTTTATTTGCGGATAGTTATTTAAAGAATATCATCTACCGTTTAACTGTGACAGAGCTCGTAAGTGAAGCTTACAAAAATCATTTTGGTCAACCTCTGGAAATGGGTGATAAGCCTTGGGTTCCTCAAAAACAAAAACTTTCCGGTACTAATCTACTATTATATGAAAAGAACCTTCTACCATGATGATTGCTATTTTTTGGTGAACAAAACTGGCATAAGCCGAAAAAATCGGGGTTTCCTTACAATCGGCACATAGACGAATTCTGAACCCTAGAACTTCCTCTGTACCTCTAGCTAATGTTTCGCAGTAAGTTTATTGACTTCGTTACGAAAACTTATAGCAGAGATGGTGACTTTGAATATGACCTGAAATCGCAGAAATTATTCAATCAAGATGATTTAAATGATCTTATCAGAGATCTGGTACTGTCGAAGTCAGCTTCAGAGATCTTGGATTCTAGGCTAAAGGAAAGGAACTCGGTAACAAAAGGAATTGAAGTTTCTTGTTACCGCACCAGAAAATAGAATTTACTCAAATATTTTGATGATGAAGATATTTATTTTGTAATTTGTAAAGGTGTACCTGGTTTAATGGCTGCAGTGGGATTTTAAATGACGTTTGTAATGAATGGCGTTCGTACATAGATTAGTCAAAACGTCTAAAATGTATCCCATATACAACGGGAAGAAATTACAATGACCTTAATGAAAGTTAAATGGAATTGAATGGGTTATTTTGTATCTACAACTAGTCTATAACTAATCTGCATTTTTAGAAAATTTCGATCATCCTCGGTTTTTTGCAACAGAAATTAGTTTTTTTTTAGTAAAAACGGTAAAAAATGTTTTGAATAAAGAAAAAATAACTTATATATACTTTTATTCAGGTTTTTCGAGAATATTTAGCATCAGGTACATCCCTTTTCAGTGTCCAGCAGTAGTCAGCTACACTTGCCTTGGTACCTTTTTTTCCATGTTGGATATGTTCTGATGGAACCGCTCACCGTGATCGTCGTTAACGGCTCCCAAATTTTGAAAAAAATTCAAATGCGAGTGTTCGAAATGAATCTTGAGCGAAATATTGCATCCCATGTCGTTGTAAGCCGCTAAGAGGTTATTGACTAACTCTTCATAGTTTTCGGCCCTGTGGTTTCCAAGAAAATTACGAACAATATTTCGAAAACCTGTCCATGCGGATTTTTCGATCGGATTAAGTTTTTGTTCAAACTCTTCATATCAGCCAGTAGGTCTCTCGTTTGTGGCACTACAAATATTCCTTCTTTTATTTTGGTATCACTGATTTCTGAGAATTTTTGTTTCAAGTAACAAAAACCATCTCCATTTTTATCTATAGCTTCGACAAAATTTTTCATAAGTCCGAGTTTGATATCCAGTGGAGGTAGCAATACATGTTCAGGATTTATTAGATGACTGTAAAGAACATTTCGTTGACCTGATATAGGAGCGTCTCGCTTAGGCCACTCCTATTTGACATAATGATTCTTTTTGTCTCGACTATCCCACTCACAGAGTAAACAACAAAACTTCGTATATCCAAACTGTAGACCTAGCAAAATAGCAATTACTTTCAAATGTCCACATATATTCCAGGAATATTGGTTATATTTAATATGTTCCAGCAGTGATTTCCTATTTTCATATGATTCTTTCATTTCAGTAGCATGAGCGACCGGTACGAAAGGGTATTTGAAACAATACAGCTTTTAAACAAACCTTTGAGGAATCTATAAACAACCGCCAGTCAGATGTTTTATATGCAAACGTCAACTCCGTCATCACTGAGGGAAAGTCACTGCAAAACACTATATTGCCATCTTGTGAAAAAAACTTGAGAAGTGCGTATGTCCAGTTCTGTATACGGATATTCTGGTCATGAGGTCGGGACGCCAACAGTTCTGCCTGTCTTTTACGGAGATCCAAATCACGTGCCAAGTCATTGAGATCGTTTTGAGTTATAAAATGAGGTTCTCTGTTCGAAGTACTGGGCTCAAAAGTCTAATCGGAATCTGAACTCTTGAATACATTTTCTTCGGTCACTTCATCCATGTTTACTGGAGGCTGAGGAACTGGTAAATCATAACTATATGGGATAGGTCTTTGAGCAGATTGTAGATTTGTTCACAGAGTGCCTAGATTTGTGATTAATACCTTTTATAGAAGTTTGGCAGAAATAACAATGTGATACATGGTCTTCCGGTTCGGTCCATATCATTGGAACTGCGAACGGCATATGACTAGATCCTTTAGTCCATGATGTTAATAAAGTGACACACTGTGCACAGCAAACACAAGGAGTCCAGATTTTCCCAAATTTCGCGCCGGAAAACCAAAATAATTAAAATAACAGTTTTTAACTAATGGTGTCAAACTACGACGTTGACTTTTAACAGTAAGTTGACCGCAAACATAACAGAAGTTATCTCGGCATCTTAGTATGATGTATAACACTAATCTCAAAAAAGAAACTGTCAATTTCAATATTTTTTCGTTAATTTATTCGGACACACGTCGGTAAGCGAAATTCTCGTAATCGAGTAAGTCGATGTTTTATGAAAACTCAGGGTGATTGAACAAAATTAAGTATGAGGTTTATATGCGGGTAGGTAGTAGTGTTTGAAAATATGACTTGAATTCGTTTAATACATTTACTGTTTATCAGTGTTATTAGGGTCGTTGGCGATTACACATCGTAAAAGAAGAATATACATCTTACGCGAACTATGACAGATGTTGATAAAAATGCATTCTCAACACGTTGAACAACTAATTAGCCACTTTCAAATGCTTGGATGTAACGTGATTATCAAGTTACACTTTCTTTACAACCACCTAGACTATTTTCCTACTAATCTTGAGGATCTAAATGAAGAACAGGGCGAGCGATTCCACCAGGACCTTCGGATTATGGAGGAACGCTTTCAAGGCTACTGGAACGCACGCATGATGGCTGATTATTGTTGGAACATTCAGAATAGCTCACTGACTACAACATCTGAAAGAAAATCTCACAAAAGAAAGTTTTTTCAATTTAAGAATTTAATAAAATAAGATCAATTTTACAGAAGTGTTTTATTGTAAATTGGGCCATGTTACAAATTATGTAAACTAGAGTTGATATTGAAGTTTTAATCACGGATTAGAAATCCTCGGTAACAATGAGGCTAATATCATGTGCCATAACTCAATAGCAGAATTGCTGTTGTGCGGAGGTATACATCGGCTGCTTATGTAAAAAAAGAAACTATACTTATAAGTTAGATGAAGAATTAAATATGATATTCAATATAAAAAGAAACTTTACTCCTAAACGTACAATTTAAAATTTAGTTGAACTATGTCAAAAATTAGAGAATTTCATTTTACAGAATAATTCGTATCTTCTAAGCTTAGATTGCAGACATGTTTTCAAACCTTCCTAGTCAAGAGAGTACCAACTTATCGTGTGATATTTTAGGCAGTTTCATCTTAACCCTTGAATCTTCTTCTTATGACGCCGTCTCCATACGAAGGTTGGCGATCCAATTGGCAATAATTGTTTTCGACACTGCAGCTCTAAAAATTTCAGTGGACGTTCTTCAAAACCACCTCCGTAGATATTTCAGCCATGAGTTCTGGCGTCGTCCAACTGATCTTTTTCCTTGGACTTTCCCCTCAATAATCAGGCGAAGGATCTCATATTTTTTGCCGCGTATGATGTGCCCGATGTACTGGAGCTTTCTTTCTTTGATGGTTCTCATCAACTCTCGTGATTTTCCCATCGTATTCAGGACGTCGATGTTTGTCCGTCTCTCCATCCAAGAGATACGCAATATTCTACGATATACATACATTTCGAAAGCGTCTATGCGTCTCTCCATTTATGGATTAAAAGTCCAACTTTCACATCCATAAGTAAGGACAGGAAAAACATAACAACGAAGTAGTCGCATACGAGGCTGAAGATTAAGTCCGCGGTTGACGAAAAGGTCTCTCATGTCAACGAAAGTTTTACGGGCTTGTTCGATTCGAGATTTGATCTCTATTTTCGGGTCACTTTGGTCGTTCACCGTGGCTCCTAAATACCGAAACGAATGCACTTGTTCCACAGGTTGGTTGTTAATGCGTATTACAGCCTCCACTGCTTGCTTAGAAAACACCATACTTTTAGTTTTGTTAACGTTAACAGATAGTCCAAAGCGTTGGCTATGCTCTACAATAAGGTTCATGGCTCTCTGCAAGTTTTGAAGGTTGTTAGCTAGTACCAGTGTCGTCTGCGTAGCGGATATTACTAAGTAGTTTTCCATTTATTCTAATGCCTGTGTCTATGTTTTCAAGTGCTTCTTTGAATATTGCTTCTGAGTAAATGTTAAACAATAGAGGCGACAGCACACAGCCTTGACGTACACCTTTCCGTATTGCTACCTGTTCAGATGTTAGCCCATTAACTCTCACTTGTGCAGTTTGGTGCCAATAAAGGTTTGTAATAATGCGTAAGTCTTCTGCATCAACCCCGGTATTTTTTAGAATTTCCGCCATTTTTTTATGTGAAACGCAGTCAAAAGCCTTCCGATAGTCAACAAAGCAGGCGTAAACATCGACATTCATGTCTCTACATCTTTGGGTGAGTACATTAAGAGAAAAGAGAGCCTCACGCGTTCCTAGGCCATTTCTGAAACCGAACTGAACTGGATCGATATCTCGCTCGCATTTGGTGTAGATTCGAGTATGTATAATTCGTAGAAAGGTTTTCAGAACATGTGACATTAGGCTAATCATTCTGTAGTCATCACAATTTGTCGCATTGGTCTTTTTGGGCAGAGTGACAAACACAGATTTGAGCCAGTCTGCTGGGATTTTACCGGCTCTATAGATGTTATTAAACAGTGCTGTTAAGAGCTTAAGGCCAGCCCCTTCTTGCTGTGTCACTGAATACACTTGAATACACTGGGAATTTATAATTCTTTCGGAGTTATGTTCAGTTATCTTCAATTTAATGAAAATGTATACGAACAACTTAGCGGTCTTGCGATGCGAACACCACTAAGCCCACTTCTAGCGAATATATTTATGTCTAGCATAGAACACAACATACTCAGTTCTATCTTTCTAATCAATATTCAAATTTTGGTACAGATACGTTGATGACATATTTACTGTTTCTCAAATTGAGAAAATGAAATTTAAGAATGAAAAAGAGAAAAAAAATCATTTTTAGATTTCTCTTTCCCTCTGAAATAGCAAAATGAAGGTCAACTAGCACGGATATATGTCCTCCGAAGAATTCTATTCAATAACATCACTTTTATTTGACACTAAAAATCCAGACTGCTATAATTACTACATGGGTCAAACTGGTCGTTCCTTCAAAATTAGATACGAAGGATATTCTGCTTCATTCGTTAAATGAGGAGGTTTTGCGTATAAGATTTGGTTTGGCACCGACATACACCCAGCTGACGTTTATTTTTATTAAGACTATGCAAACCATTATATGACCAAATTTCAACCGGGAAAAAATCACATTGTTTTCTTTTCTAACGTGTTTTTATGCATAGTTGATGTATAATTTAGGGCGTTATAACTATTTGATATTTTCCTCATTTCAATATTACATTAACTATTAATTTGTAAACTTGGAGAAAATGACCAGAAATGTTACACGTGTATATCGAAATATAACCAAAGAAACCTTATACTCATTAGTCGCATTTCCATTTCGAAATTCCATTTTATTTCAGAGGAATGTTCTGAGCGTCTGCAAAAAAGTTTATTACGACTCGTTTTTCAAACAGTTTTGTCAGAAATTGGTTTTTTCGCCATGATATTCGGGTTCAGAATTGTCTTCGCCAAAAATCTCATTCAGCTGAAAATTCCGCCAACAATTTTTCTACGACTGTCTTGTACGATGAGATATAGCCAATAAAATCAAAACTCGTGCTGTCGAAATCGAACTTTTTGTTTCGTTCGTCTCGAGTATCCTGGATTTGCCAGAGACATCTCTGCATTGCGTGCGATTATTACATATTGGGAAAAAATTCTTCTAAATTTTCCAGAATATATTGGCGAGGAAGGTGCGTGGATATCAGCTTCTCCAGTTCATTCAAACTTTAAATACGGTTGATAAGAAGACAAATGCTATCAATCAGATGATGACGTTTTAAGTCGAAAAATTGATATACAGAGAGCGATCGAATAATTTGGAACTTGGAGATTGAAACTTTTCAAAATAGATGAAAGTAATGTCTATTATTATATTAATGAATGAAATTTCGTATAATTTGCTGGGCGAAATTGGAGATCCATAGAGGAATTTTACGAAAAATAGTACAAACGTCGATCATAGAGGATAACTGCGCCTAAATTTCGAGAATACTTCCTGACAAAGCAAAATTAAGGGGATTTCATACAAAAGAAAGGGATATTTTTGCAGGACAGCTACGGCTGTATAATTGTCTCTATTTTGTTACATAACTAATGCAATAGGAGTATGTATGTATCATTATCGAGTACTTCTGTTACATGATCGACCCTCTATGTTCTTCGTCAAGTTGGATCTGATATGTTCTTCGTTTCCTATCCAAAAACATTCTCCTACTTTGTATATTTTAATACTTAGTTTTATTCTTATTAAGTCTAGCTTTGTCGTATTCAGTATTCACGTCCATGCTATCAATTGCTCGTTCTATGATTGGAAACACTAGCATAACTTACACGATCCGAAAGGCTCAGCGCTGCTTAACTGAATGGTCTTCTAGAACAGATTCTCTCAAACCCCTTAGGTATTCATATACAGGTGTTATGGGGGCTATTTGTTACATCACGGTCTTATCGGAAAAACCACAAGTGGGCAGAAGCAGCAGGTCTAAAAAACTGGAAAGTCTCTCGTTTATTCTTCAAATCGTGCTCCACACAAAAATTCTAGAATATGGTATCTAAAAACATGCAAACTCAGAGCTACGATCTGTTTAGGGCAGCTTCACAGCTAAAAAGCGCCATTACAGAACTTATTGATACATGAAATAATCATTTCGTTAGGCTAGTGATTAGAGATGTCAATTTCGTTTTATTTGATATTAACTGACTTTCATTTATTCGAATGAAACCGATAATAAGTAACAAAAAAGTTGCGGGACAACGTGGCTCATACCATAATGTTAAATCTTGTTGTCAGTCAGGATACGATTGGAGGATAGCACAGTATGTAGAATGGATTAGCATTCAGAACACACTAAAACTACAACGAACGCGTTAAAGTGTAAGTTCAGGAAAATGAGAAGACACGGGTCAGCTATACGTAATCTTTTATATTACCAAGAGAATAGGGAAAAAAAAACTTGTCTCCCAGTCGCTAATAGAACAGTGACAGCTAGTCTGTGAGTGGGTCACGACAGAAAAGTCTAATCACAATTTCTTTGTTTATGCTTCATTCTTTACTGTAACCCAATGTTGGATTTGTAATGGTAGGGAAATAATCTGGAAAATAAAAAAGAATCGGAAGGACTTGGTGCAAGTAACAAATATCTCTCGTACCAACCAAACATAATTAAAAGAAGATACTAAACGTAAGCGACAAGATCATAGACAAGATAGAGAATATATTCAACTATTATATAATCTACCACTCATAACGATACTTATCCTCGGCGCAGCTTATGTTTATTGTAAGGTGAGGTGAAAACTTCCGCCTCATCGGATCTTGCGAATTTGGAAACAAATTTCGTCCTTTGAAAGATCAAATAATTAACACAATAACCACTTTCCGAACAGGGAGGTCAAATGATCATCAGGTCCTATCTTCCAGGTGATAGTAGTTATCCCTAACTGCAGAAGCAGAAATATATGGGTACCATCTCTCAAATTTAATCAACGAGTATTAACCAAAAATTCACGAACGGGATAAAATATTTTACATTCAGAATTATTTCATTGAGATATGTCACTGAATAAGCCAGAGGAAGAGCTATAGTCTATTAGGTTAAGACGTAGAGTAATGAAAGCTCATCGAGTATGCAAATCCCTTACAAATGTGGTAAGTGGACAAATTAAAAAATAAATGTAGTTTCTATGGTTTTGTCTTGAGACAGGCATCAATGTATTGCCGGATCTTTGATAGAAACCATCGTACAAATCTCCAGGAAGAACGCAACTACCTGACTGCGGGTTTCTCTGTCTTTTTTGTTGCTTAGATAGGTTCTCTTCGAAAATAAAATTGAACCAATTGAACACTAATGCATTTAAAAACGATAGTAATTCAATGTGAATATCCAGATAGTTAAGTTTACCAAAAATAATTATTTCTTGAATTTGATGCATACTCAACTTACTCTTAATTCTATACGTTAAAACAATATAGTAATTAAATAATGTTTATATGATATGATATGATAATGATATTTCAGATAACTCAATAATTTTAGTAAATTATGGAAATGAATATTTATTTTTATGTTATAGTAGACTTGAGCTGAATTTTCCACATGAGTTTTAACAGTACCTAACAGAATGTTGAACAATGTTTATAAATAATTTCATGACTTTATAGAACGTATAGTTTTAATACGATTTCTTTCTACACTTTAAAATTATAAAAATCAAAATAAAGCTTGTCAAAATGCTCATATATATTTGAAGCTGCAATATCTCCATAAAGTATTTACAGTTCACCTTCTGAAGATGTATCTTCATTACCTTAATTCATTATAACAGGATCTATCATGGCATCCATAATATGATTCAGTTCCCACATTTTATTTTCTTGTTTAATGACGTGGTCTATACAATTTTTTCCAGTTTTGGGATGTAACTCTTTTTATTGCACTGTTGTAATGAAGTTCGATGTCTTTTATCTTAAAACTTGTGTTCTTTCTAGCCACTTCACTCTTTACCTGTGCCCATATTAGTTCAAGCGGATTCATTTAGTAGCAGTGGTAAAGTGGAAGGCGGAGTATACTAACTTATATATACTATACGTTTTTCCACCATTTCGTCAATCTTATATCTTTTGTATCATTTTTATGTAAATTTACAATTGATAATAATTTTTGTATTACCATATTTTCTTCGAAAGAAATATTTTTATCTGTCAGCCATCTGATGATGTCTGCTTTACGCCATGAAGATGTTGGCGTTAATTCAATTTGTCAGGAATGGTAGCTTGCGTTATCCATTACTATAACAGATCCTAGTAGAATCAAATCCAACAACTGTTCAAAATATTCTTCAAAAACATCCGCATTCATGTCTTCATAATAGTTTCTAGTACTTTTACTTTGAAATGATAACCCCCCATGCACAAAACTGTTAAAACCACCTATATGCGTTATATACGTCGACCTTTTCCTGACGGAGCCTGAAATCCTGTAGACAATCCTTGGGGAAAGCCTTGTCGACAATCTTTCAAGTTGTTATCATTCCAAGTTTTTTTGAACAGTGTACCAACCCAAGTTTCATCCAGATGAAAAATTTTTCTACTTTGAGCACGATATTTTTTAATTGCTCTTGAATAATTTCTTTTTTTTTTTTGATATTAAAGGTAAAGTCCTGATCTCCTACGAGCACAGCATGTATTTTTTCGACAGTGGGAATTTCCTTCCGAAGAAAAAGAAAGTTTTTCGAATAGTATTCCTAAAGTCTTTATCAATAACCATTTCTTCTTGGAGAAGTTTTTCGAGGTTTCACCATAAATCCATTTTCAGATTTTTTTTTCTTGAGAAGCTTGTATATTGTGGACAGTTCAATTCCCGTCATCTCAGAACCTAACTTTGATGCCTTAAAGCATCGTATACATTCAATATATTTAATTTTCAACTTCGGAAAAATGGTGTATTTTTATTAGAAAACTCTTCAATCAACTACTAACTGATGCATACAAATTATAAACTACTTCAATAATTCTTCCAAATATATCTATATAATAATAACCTTTCTTGGGGTTAAATTCGGGGAAAGTACTTAATAATACTCTTAACCATCAAGCGAGTGGTACGCCTATGACCTCCCTGTCACTTAAAGATTTATTACTATACGGCTTTATCAAATCGACTATAATTTGATAAACAATAATTCCAAAGCATGATTTACAATTAAATCTAAAGCTGATGAAATCTCGCTACTATAATTTGCTAATATTGTAACAAGGATAATATCAAACCTATTCTTAGTACACTCATCTCAACCATGTTGTGTTTTACAATTTGTTCTGCTATAACTCCTAGTTATTCCAATTTGAAATTTCATTCACGGATCTATACATTTTCGGAAATATGGATTAGATCTGTTTTACACCTACGATCAGGAATCCGAATATACACACGGCGATTTTACCCAACCCCCTTAGCAAGGGTGCACAAAATTCAATTTTTTGAATAGGGAAGCTAGGTCGAGTGATACCTCATTGGAAAGCTCTTTTGATTCGAGTTTGTACATTTTCGGAAGAAGATACAGGCTGGTTCGTCAAAAGACGAGTTATTTTCAGTGATTCCATAATCTGTCGATTTCGAATGAACAATAACCGAAATACTTCAAGCAGTGGTGCTTCCACTACACCCCCGCAGATGAGGGTGTCAACCCCTCAAATCTTCGAATTGATCAGTTAGTCCGAGTTATAATAGCTCATTGGATAGGCCTTCAGAATTATTTGATTAGAGTGCACGAATTTTCAAATCCGAATAAATTTCAATAAGGATACAGGGTGGATCATGGAGAAATTCATACACAGTATAAGAACTTCTTCACAAAGAAGCGATGATCACTCCGTGTCATCGGTTGAATCGTAAAAAAATGTTGCCCTCGGTGGACTGATGGAACGCAGACATGTGTCTTACGACTGCATACGCAACCGATCGTCGTATGTGAAAAGCCTCTTACAGCATGGTTTCCAAGGTTGAAATGAAACGAACTCAAGTAAAGTTCTCGTTGCAGAAAAATATTCATCCGAAATGCAGATTTTTCAACATTTAATGCGGCAGTTTTTGTTTTTTTTTTTCCAGATTGCTTGTATTTGATGAATGAAATTCGAATTAGTTTGTTTATCTAGCTGCTTTTCACACTCACGGGTTGCATCCTTATCAGTATAATGGTTTATTCAATAGCTGAAAATTGTGCATATAGGGCAGATGCTATTTCCAAATAAGTGAACGAATTTGCAAAAACAGTTTCTCTACAATATCTGCTTCTGGGATGAATGTACTTTTTTTTTAATGGCACACTAAATCGTCATAACTGCCGGTTCTGGTCGGACGCCAATCCCAGAATCTTTTGTGGAGTACATATCCAATATATTTGCAAATTTTAATGTTTGGGTTGGCATCTATGGGAATCGTCTGATTGGGCCATTTTTCTCATAAGAAAATCTGACGGGAGAAATGTATCTCCAAATACTTGAAGAACTAATCAATCCGGCCATAACTGAAATTTTGGAAAATGATCCTAGCTATTTAGAAGAGGATGTTGTCTTTCAGCAGGATGGTGCCCCCGCATTGTACACTTCCTGTTCGACAATATCTAGATCGAGAATTTCCTGATCGATGGATCGGAAGAAGAGGCCCTACAGAATAGCCCCCACGTTCTCCCGACTTGTCATCATTGATTTTTTATGGGGCCACTTAAAGAGTCAAATTTATAAAACCGATCTAGCAGATTTTGTGGATTTACGACAACGGATTGTAGACGAGTGTAATCGTATAACCCCTGAAATGCTGAATAATGTCCGGGAACGTTTCGTGCAAAATCTGTATTTATGTTTGGAAGTTGGCGGCGAACACTTTGAACATTTGTTCGATTGATACCGAGTTGACCTTTAGAATGTATCAGGTATAATAAATTCAATTGTTTTTTCAATTTTTCCATACTCACCAACATGTAGGTAATTCGATGAATAAGCTCTATTATTTGGAAACCAAACAAACGTGTTCTGAATCTCCACCCAAAATCAGCAGACCTCGCAAATACTGTATCGCTCTCTATTAATTGACCCTGTATCTTCATCACAATGCAGATGAAGCAAAAATTTTGTCTACAATATTCTAGAAATTCTAAAATCATTCTAATGGGTTAATACTCAAACTAACTGATCAATTCGAAGATTTGAGGAGTTGACACCCTCATCTGAGGGGGTGAAGTGAAAGCACCACTGCTTAGAGGTATTTTCCCCAAAATACGACAGTAATTTGGTGAATGTTCGTTCAAAATCGATAGATTTTGCAATCACTAAAAATAACTCGTCTTTTGACGAACCAGCCTGTATTTTCTTCCGAATATGTCAAAACTCAAAAATTATTACACATTTGTGTTGAGAATCAAAAGAGCTTTCGAATGAGGTATCACTCGACCTATCTTCCCTATTCAAAAAATTGTTGTGCACCCCTGATTAGGGGGTTGATGCAAATTCAAACCACCGTGTGTTAAAATATATCCACCTTCAGACAAAAATTGACCTCTTTCGAACGAATAGTTTAGCAGTTATTGAATCTTTTTCGTTTTAGTTGCCCCACCCGGTATCGCTGTTTTCAAAGCTTTTATAACATTAGCATCATCAATTTTACGGGTAAATAAATATACATATTTGGTATGTACATCAATGAGAACAATAACATGTTATATAAAAAGAATATACCAAAGAAGGAGGGAATATAACTCAACATAAATTTCACCTGAGATGGCTTTCGAAAACTGCAGAAAAGATACGAAAGTTGCCAATAAAAGGAGGCACGTTAAAAGCAGGTATCTTTATCTAGCGGTTACCCTAACCCGAGTGCATAAGAGACTCAATGTGGCTAAGTAATCCAGGTAAATATTTCACCTTGCCTCTGTATCCTATGATAAATGGAGTGATACGGCGCTAGTAGAATTTTCTGACTGGAGTCACTGGAATAATTTTATTACATCAAGTCACTTGAGGAACTCGAGTTAAATATATTTATGTATTCCTGTAACTGAAAAATTTTATCTCTCTAGTTGAAAGTTTTGATTACTTTGAGAATTTTATTATAACTTATGTTAGGTGTATGTGATAATATGAACTAATATCCATTCAAAATTTATTTATCTTCTCTCATTTGTTTTTAAATAGAGCCACATTGCCAATTTTTGTTTTGTTGATTTTTTCAGGTGTTCATTTCAACAATATAATAAGATTTTAATCACCTTTTATGTTATACGTCTAAAGCAGATACAAAACAGATCATAAACTCAGTCGCACTTATTTTTCACAGAAATGTTCCATCTGAAAATTTTCCAAATGCCTTTCTTTATATTTTTCTGCATCAATAAATATAAATTTCTAATTTCATTATTCTAAGATGTGCGTTGTTATCCCAATTATCTGTTTTCATCACACTCAACATCTCAATATCCTCGGTAGTAAAAGCTAAACCGGATGACTCCCTTGGTATTTCTCCATAGAAAATTTTTGAAATTTAATAAGGTAATAATGGCGTCACATATAGTGCTTACAGAATCGGCTCGGTGTTCCGAATTCACCAAATTCGAGTACAAATAGACTCGAGTTAAAGTCATTTACGAGTTTGACTCGTGATGCGAACCGATTGGTTCGCATTACTAAAGTACAAAACTCGACGACTCGAGTCGCGTCACTATCGTGTACATGTGGATTCGTTCTAAAAGTAATCGATATTCGAATCGCGCACATCAGAATCGGTTCTTAATAAAATCTAGAATTAAAAGATCGATTCTCGATTTTTCTACAAGAACATTGAATACCACTACTAAAATATTTTCACGAAATTGTTTTTTTTTCGAAAATGGAATAAAATACATTTCCAACTCAGTTTTCATTCATTAAAGTAAATTCAGACAGTAATATGTACGTATGAGTGAACTCATAGCTCTTTGATTAGAAATTTGCGCACTTATCCTGAAATAAAGAAAACTAAAAGTTAATTCTTCTTGAAAAAGTGCGTGATATGCTTCTGCTTATAGTTTTCGCCCTTCATTTCAAAACCACAGTTTCTGAGTTGACGGAGAAACATAAGTTGTGGCTATCAGATTCGTTAATTTCAGCCCATTTTAAAACAGTGTTTGAAGCTTCCAGTGTTTCGGAATTTCCTACTTTTTCGTTGGCGACAACTTCAATAGCGTTATCATCATCTCACTTGTCGTCCTCACAATTTCCTCATCCTCTTCATAACTCTCTGTCCTCACCAGCAGCAGTCCATTCTTGAGTTTCTGCCTCACTTATTTGAGGATCATTGGGCCCTCTCAACCTATTAAAAAGCTCGGCTGAAGGCACATCATTTTGTGATTCAGAGTCATCATCAGTGAGAAACCCATGGTGCAAGGTATTCAATGATTTTTTAATTAGGAATGCTTTGACATCCTTCCAGCAATTTGCCAAATGAAAAATTGTATCCTTAGGATTATCGATTTTAATGAATCCACAAGGTTTTCGCCATCTGATGAAATACAGTTCTTCAAAAGTGATTTGCGGCAATTTATCTTCACACCTTGTATAATGTTCTGATCCATTGGTTGTATACATATCGTATTAGGCGACAGGAACATTGCAAAAATATTGCCGTCTTTGGATATAAGTTGGATATCCGTGTGCTGATGGATAACCAGGACAATTATCCAACAGTAAAATTGCATGAGGAGGTAAATCGGTGGATAAAAAATGACATCGGATCTTGGGAAAAAATCTGTATTAAACCATTCAAGGAATGAATCTTTGGTAACCCAAGCATTTTTCTGCGCCGGTAACAAACTGGGAGACGTGATGATTTAAATGCCCCTGAGTTTTTTAATTTTCCAACAACATGCAATTTATGGGCTACAGACGCATTTACAAGACATAAATATGACTCGTCTTCATCATTCTCCTTCCGGAGGCCCACTGCTCATTACCATAGGCTAAACTTTGGTTTGTCAGCAGTCGCCAGTACAAACCAGATTCGTCGGCATTGTGTACTTGTTCCGCTGTTAAATTTTTTTCTTGGATAACTTTCTAAAACTCTTGTTAAAATGTTCCGATGGCAAATTCATTACTTGATAGCTTTTTCTCCTCTATTTTTAAACTTCTCATTCCGTGACGTTTCTTAGATTGATCTAATCATCCCCTACTTGCCTAAAATCCTACATCAGAGTTGGAGATCTGGCTACGAAAGTAACGAGATTTCTCACAAATCATATGACCACTTATAGAAATATGCAATTGCTGCAAAAACCATGTAAACAAAGCATCAAAGTTCTTTAGTATTTTTCGTGCACACTGGGACCACGATAGGTTTGGTTAACAAAAGATTTTATCTTTGTTCTTTTTTATATCTCCTGCAGTTGGTCTACCTATACCAAACTTCCGAGCAATGGCAATATTGTTGTCACATTTATCTAGAATGTTTAGGCGGCGTAACCATTTCGTCAGCCAACGCGCTCTAAATTAACTAACACTCAAGTGGTAAATAAAAAATTGTCGAGTGACTACAATTACAAACAAATTATCGACACGTTGCAACCTGGACCTACCCCGCGAACGTTCCCTCCACTCGATTCTCTGTCAATTACAGTACAGTACACTACAGCGGATTACCGGGACCTTTACTGTATTCAGTTTTCTACATTTGAACAATACCAGAAAACTATTCAGAAATTAAATATTTTTCATATACTTACTCCGATAATATGATAGAAGAACGCTATCCATTCCATCTAATTATGTATCACGATCTACAGTTCTGATATCTGTTTACAAGTTTGAAGCTAACTCAAACAGGATTCCTTTCACTGGACACCGGAAATATCAATGAACGACACAGATTGTTTTTCATAGTTTTTTATGAATGAATTGGACAAGATGCTATTTCATGTGCGAATTTAATATTCTTCTGTGGAATGAGCGTTGTACTTTTCCATGACGCTGTGTTGATTCCATTTATTGGTTCGGTTTGTTTTAAAAATCTGATTGCTACAAAATCTATTTCTGAAACAAATGATAATATGAAATAAATTGGTCCAAGAAAGTTTTGTAAAGAGGAGAAAGCTTTCCAGTTATGTATGTTGGAATAAACGAATAAATTTTATGGGAAGGTGGAGAATGAAAAACAAAGTTTAGACCTATTCGAGTGTTTTCCATAAATCTTGAATACTACAATCATTAGAGTAAGTCCATATTTTTTTCATTCTGTATTAAAAGCGAAGGGACAACCGCCGGGGACATGATGAAATGGGGGCAATACAGAGGCAATATTGTTAAATACGTG
Source organism: Cryptolaemus montrouzieri (assembly GCA_013387265.2). Lineage (NCBI taxonomy): Eukaryota > Metazoa > Arthropoda > Insecta > Coleoptera > Coccinellidae > Cryptolaemus > Cryptolaemus montrouzieri. The sequence continues at coordinate 39,723,088 of JABFTP020000144.1, forward strand.
GTAATGTGGGAAATACGGAAATACGGTGAATAATACAAATATTAGAAAATCTTGAAGAAATACTAGTCAATATTGAAAAGGGTCAAGGCAATAAAAGCTACCAAGAAACTTGGAATCGAAAAAATAGGTGTACGATTGGAGGAAGATTAAGAGCTGTTTGTTTCGACGGTGACTATATATAACTGGGTTGGCAGCTTTTAGACAGGCTGGTTAAAACAGCCGGTTAAACCTGGTTATAATTCTTCCGGTAGAATTGAGCTTTGGCCACTTGCTGGACAAAATTTTCACAAAACAAAAATATATTTTTAACATGGCTGAAAAAAAAACGAATAACGAGACCAAAATTCGAAATGAGAAAAAATACAATAAACATCAACTTAAAATATGTTCTTTGGTGAACAGATTAATCAGTTGTATATAGTCTTGACATTATGTTGCATAAAAAGCTACCATCGCCTATTGATATCATAAATGTTAATGCAGGCATCCGAAATGTTTCTCTGAGCTATTAAAAAGCCATTGATGAAGACCAAGTGTTTATGCCGTCCCAGAGTGATATCCGTCCATGACCGATCTAACCAAAAGACAGCCTCTTATCAATACATGCTGAACTCTCCGAAGTCCATCCGAACTATTGAGGCCCTGATCTAATCTAACCCTGCTCTTGACTTCATTATTCCACGAAGTGATTTCGGACAAAGGCCATCTTTCAGCTTTATGAGTGCGTTGAAGTGGTGGACCGGTAGCCATTTTTCTACAACTAAATCCTGCTGGTCTAAGCCTCCTTCTGATAGTCCATTCATTAACATTAATATTACTCACTTTTTGTAATTGATCGTATCATATAGAAACTGGAGATAATGTTTTGTTTGGCAAACTTGCAAACGCCAAAAAACCTGACCTTCGGGTTATCCTTCATCATAACGTTGGTTTCCTTTCTGAACTGCACAAACCCTCTTTCCAATAATTCTAGCTCTCTGACGTTGTCCTCAGCCATCTTGAAACAACGCAAAAACTCTTTCTTCTAAGATTGCATATTAACCAATTTGGAAACCTAACCTAACCAATTAATTAGACTTTTTATTCACTAAAGAAAATCGTTTTTAACTAGATTCTAGGGAATCTCTAAATTGCGACTTTTCAATGAGGCAAAAATAATGCTAATACGACGACATTATAAAGAACGATACTGTCAAATGCCGAAGACAAATATAATACCTGTACGTTGTTCTCTGATTGAAAATCCCGAAAGTAAAGATGGTGAGAAAAAGGGCAGGAAAAGAAAATATTTCGAAATGACCACAATATTTTGTTCTCCCGTGCATTTTTTCAAACCTTTCTACCTTAGCGTAGGGTGTAGGTTAACCGTTTGTTTCGCGACGTTAGAAGAAGGAAGAAGTATTCTTAAATCGGCGCTGGTGTTATCTTCTGCCTATATCTTGGCTTCTTCTAGATATGTTTGGGATGGAGAATGTAGTCTAATTTTTGTGTACGTATCATGCAATCTGCAATACTCTTCTTGATTTCTGAATCGTACACAGTTACCAATGAGACATTTTGCAGTAGTTTCGTGAACTCACATGATACATCAGCTATAGGTGCTTTTCCAGTTCAAAAATTATCTAGAGCTTTAGCTATAAGTGATAATTGTGAATGTAAACAAACCCACATACGTTATTATATTTTTTTATATTTTCATCTATTCTGTCGCTACCTTCTTCAATAGTTTGATTTGAGTGAAAGGCACATTGTTTTTCGCCGAAAAAATTCAGGTGGTTTGCCTGTGGCTCCACCGAATAAGCAATAAATGCAAAGTTGTGAAAGCGACCATCACAGTTGCGCAGAAATCTGTAGCTAAAGAACTATATAACCTCGTCACTAGAGCCAAATCGGCGCTGATTTCATCTTCTGCTCACATTTTGACTTCTTCTATATGTTAAGGATGTAGAATGTAAGTTAATTTTTGCGTAGGTATTGTGCAATCTGAAATACTCTTCTTGATTTCTGAGTCGTAGACAGTTACCAATGGGTCATTTTGCAGTAGTTTCTTGAACTCACATGTTACATCCGCTATAGCTTTACCAGTTTACAAATTGTCTGGAGCTTTGGCTATAAGTGATAATTGGGAATGCAAACAAGCCTACATACGTTATTATATATTTTTTTTATTTTCATCTATTCTGTCGCTACCTTGCTCCATTAGTTTTCATTTGAGTGAAACGCACATTGTTTCTCGCCGAAAAAAATTCAGGTGTTTCGCCTGTGGCTCCACCGGATAAGCAACAGATGTAAACTTATGAAAGCGACCATTACAGTTGCGCAGAGATCTATAGCCCATTAGAAAAAAATTGTTTGGCGCCACCGAATAAACTTGTGTTAGCAACGTTATATGGTCGGGGATTGATTAATTAATACAATTGCAAATAATTGTGGTGAGTTTTCGTTTGAATAAATCATTGTTTGGAGATCTCTCTCATCAAAATCCTGTTAAGGCCTTGTGAACCAATGAGGCTGTGTTATTAGTGGTGACTTCAACCTTTAATATCTACAGTTAGGTATGAATTCGTTAAACTTAAATGGTTGAATTGAAATATCTCAAAAGGTTATCTTTTTTTGTGTTTGCTAGGGAATGCCGATGAAGATAATAGTTTTGCGCTAAAATTGAAATTGTGAGTTGTCAGATATTTCACAATTCTGCAATCATTCTTCTGTTTGTTCCTTCATGGCGTCGAAAATTGAGAAAAGCCCACTATAAGATATTTTTCATTTCCGAATGATTTAGAAATGCGAACATTTTTTTATTTGCTTTTTGTTGTAATTGAATGAGTGACATGGTTTTATGTCGCTAAATTCGGGTGATAGAAGATGAGATTTTTAACACCTAATATAGTTACCATTTTCTTCAAAGTATCTCAATAGCAACCAAAAGTATTCAGAAAGTTTGGGAAAATATTCAGGATCATAGATTCATTGAACAATTCTTTAAAAAATAATTGCAATCATATTTTTTCGAACGAAGAAGTTTTCTGATTTTATAGAAGGGAATGATCACGTAACTGCTTCGCATATTGATTCATGTAGAAATTTAAATCATAAACCTATGAAATATAGGTACAGTACAGTACAGGATATAATCCTGACTTGTTATTATAGGTAGCTTTCCATACTTATTCACCATATTCAAGTACTCTGCACTTCTTCTAATTGCAGATGAAGTATACTGTGATGAAGAATGGTTAATCAAAAAAACTGTCTCTAAAGAAAGTACCAAACGGTGCGCCAAATGTTTCAATTTCAAATTTTTTATTCCGGAATTATTCTTGAAGATTGATTTCTTTATTATATACCCTTGAAACTGTTGAGCAATGGTCAATTTCAATTGAGTATGCAAGTCTTTATAGTTATTCATCGAAATTATAATTATAATGTAAGCTCAGGAAAATGAGTAAAAATGGGTGAACCATACGTAATCTTTTATGTGATTCCAGAAAACAAAGAGAAGAAAAACCTCGTGTTGTACGCCCTGATAAATCAGTAACAGCTAGTTGAAGTGGGTTGTGAACAAAAAGTGGTATCAGAATAATTATAAAAAACTTAATTAGGATTCAAATTAAATGTTGACAGGAGCTGGAGTCACAAATATGTTGCTCGGCTAGTTAGTGACGAGGGGTATTTATTATTAATGAAATTAAGATCCGAAGAAATCCCTTCATGAACATATGTTGATTCAAAACTACATAAGAACTGCAAGCCAGTTTCGTCATTGCAGGAGAGATTTGTCTAAACTTCAATTTCAAGAAATCTGTAAATCCTGACGAGTTTTGTCCTTTCGAAGATTTTTTCTCCGGGAAGTAGATATCATTTCATCCCATGATGGACCGCTTTTTTCAACGCATTCAGTGAATTTTAGAGTTATGTATTTCTCTTGGGTTGTAGTTTCTAGCTGATAGAATTCTAGAAAATCTTGGAATACATTGCAATGTTCATCAAGACTGCACAAAGAAAAACTACTAGTTAAATTGCATGTTTCATCATATTTGAACTTTGCGATTTCTTGGATCTGACCGCTGAGATCAACTATCATCTCCTCCACTCTTCTCTTTAGTTTTTAACATTCTCATCATCACAGGATTGTCAAGACCTCTAACAATTTCTCCGTCAGAAAGAGGTTTCTTCTCTTTTGCTACTAGCAACGAAATTTCGTAAGAGGCTTTGGCCATGGATTCGACCTCGTTGTGTCTTAGAAGAATATGTGTTGTTGATTAAATAATTCCTGTTTCTTTTTTAACAAATAATTTTTTCTGTTCCTTCTACCAACAGGACAGTATATCTTAATATACAGTGTGTTCCAACGAAAATTTGACCCCCCCTATAACTCCGAAATGAGTAACATCAGCGAAAAACACCAAGACACGTCGATTTTTGTTTCGAGGGGGAGCATTTTTCGAAATAATTCGAAACTTCTCAGATCAACCCCCTACCCCCAGCAACCCTAATTTCGAAATTCATCATAGGGAATAAGGGTCGAGTGGCACCTTACTGTAAAGGTCTGTCAATTCTCCATTCTGATTTGTCATTTTTAGAATTTTAAATTAATATACAGGGTGTCCCAACCGAGGGTAAAGTTGAATTCCTGCAAATCCCAAATACAAAATGAAATCGATTTATTTTGGCATAATGCAAGCGCAGGTTTATGCTCGGTCTAGAAAAACGACCTACACTTGTGAATTTGGAGTTGGTGCAATCAACCCCCTATTTCCAGCATCCCCAACTCAAAAATCATTCGATCGAAAATAGGTCAAGTGGCACCTCGTTGGAAAGGTATTTCAATTTTCTCTTCGAATTTGGTATTTTCGAAATTCAGAATCAGCATACAGGGTGTCCCGGAGCAGGAACACTGAAAACCCAAATAACTTTTTGAAACTGGTTCATTTCGGTATAATACGAGAACATGTTTATGTTTGATTCGAGAATAAGACTCTCTTGCGTGAATATGGAATTTTTGCAATCAATCTCTTCCATTCAGCATCCCCAACTCAAAAATCATACAAGTGATTACAGGTTGAGTGGCAAAGTTCCAGAAAGATTTTTCTATTTTCATTTTCTGAATCACTGAGGCATTGGTTTCAGTTTGGCAATCGAGGTTTTCTGGCGTGAGGATCAGGATGAGGGATGATGGAGAAACTGATTGGATGCTCATCTAAACAGGAAAACGAGATTTATTGAACTTGTATTCAATTGAAAACAAAAAACTAACTTGATTATTACAACAATTGTTCAAAATGAAAAAATTTGGATTAGCGTTTAGGTTTTCACTTAGATTTTCACAAAACTGTAAACGACGATCTGGATCATCTTCGTTTATTTCATGCACTAATTTTACCTTGTAGGGTGAAATTTGTGATGTTTCACGATTCTATGGACAGTTGTAGCTGATACACCAGTCAGACGAGATAGTTTTCTGATCGAAGTAGTATTCTCCATTTGTAGATGACCCACTACTGCCACTTCCGTTGCCTCATTTCTGACAGGACATGCCACTTCATGTTTTTGTTTGCCACCGAACCCGTAGCTAGGAATTTGTCAACCAAATATTTAACGTACTGGTGACTGACTCCCTTTCTCTTTCAGGATGGTTCCTATCGAATATCCTTGCCGTTTCTTTGGCACAACTGTTATTTCGAAAATACGTCGATACAATTTCGACCCTTTCCTCAGTGGAATAAACCATTTTCAGATTAATTTCAACTGACGAACAACAACAATAATGAGGAACTGATCTGAATAATAATAATATTTCATTGCAAAATGAGAAATAACAGATGACTGCACGCCAGATGGAAATGAAAAATGTGAACATTTTCAATGCAGAAATCAGCTTTATTTCTTCGTAATTGATGCTCAACACATCGTACCCCAATACTTTTAACAGTTTCGAATTAATTTTAGTTGATAATTTCAAATGACGATATTGAATTTTTCGAAAGCGACATCCTGTATGGAGAGCCGAACTGAATGAAATGCTTTAATCATTCTGGAATTCAAAAACCTTTCTGAAGATATGCCACTTGAATTATTTGTATGATTTTCAAGTTGGGGATGCTGAATGGAAGGGTTGATTGCAAAATTTCTATAACCACACAAGAAAGTCCTATTCTCGGATCAAACATGTTCTCGTATACCGAAATGAACCAGTTTCAAAAAGTTATTTGGATTTTCAATGTTCCTGCTTCGGGACACCCTGTATGATGATTCTGAATTTCGAAAATACCAAATTCGAAGAGAAAATTGCAGTACCTTTCCAACGAGGTGCCACTTGACCTATTATCGATCGAATGATTTTTGAGTTGGGGATGCTGGAAATAGGGGTTGATTGCACCAACTCCAAATTCACAAGTGTAGGTCGTTTTTCTAGACCGAGCATAAACCTGCGCTTGCATTATGCCAAAATAAATCTATTTCATTTAGTATTTGGGATTTCCAGGAATTCAACTTCACCCTTGGTTGGGACACCCTGTATGTTAATTTAAAATTCTAAAAATGACAAATCAAGGTGGAGAATTGACAGACCTTTACAGTAAGGTGCCACTCGACCCTTATTCCCTATGATGAATTTCAAAGTTAGGGTTGCTGGGGGTAGGGGGTTGATCTGAGAAGTTTCGAATTATTTCGAAAAATGCTCCCCCTCGAAACCAAAATCGACGTGTCTTGGTGTTTTTCGCTAATGTTACTCATTTCGGAGTTAGAGGGGGGGTCAAATTTTCTTTGGAACACACTGTATATTGTTTCGTCTATAATTTCTTCATAAATTATATATTTTTTGCAACGACTACCGTAGTGAAGCATATGAAAGTTTCTATGCCTTGATTTCAATAAAACAATATTTATGTTCTCTTCATCATGAAAACATTGATTTTGACGTACTTGTTTTACGCTAATATGAAAACTTAAGCAGGCGGGAATTTCTGAATCTTGCCTGTGTGAGCCATTTAAAATGCGTCCATCAGCTACACGATGGCCCGCGGGCCTATGGTTGAGCCGTCATGTTTTAGACGATACGGAGCAATATGAGGAAATGAGGATTGATTTGAGGCAATATGGTGCAATTTTATAAATTATTGGGCAATATGTGGCAACAAAAGGCGCTATCATACAAAAATTGCCTTTTCGATGCAATAATGTCCGAAATTTCCATAAGTGATTGCCCCACTCTTAATACATAATAATATAATAAACTGGCGGACCCGACAGACTTCGTCCTGTCAAAAAAACTTTTAATGTGGCAGTTTTTTGTTCCTACCTATTTTATAGTCGGGGCAAAAAATTCTCCTGGTCACGCTGGTGATATGGCGTTGTGAATAAAAATAATTAAATAAAACATATATAAGCATTTAAAAGTAAGTAATCGCTTTATTGTTAATCATGTAGATCATAATTATTAACAAAAATCATTTTTATTTTCATTGTAGTGCTTTGTGATATACGATGTTTTTTGTTTGATTACCTGGCGCATAGACAAACAAATCTGATGGTTTTCCAACACGGGAACAGGCAACATGCATTTGACCATGTGAGAAACATGGGTTTTCCAGATTTATACCACAAACATCTAACGATTTACCCTGGGACTTGTTTATGGTCATAGCAAAAGCAAGCCTCAGTATAGTTGCTTCTATCACGTTGTTCAGTAATTTTTTTATTGCTAACCCTATGCCGTTGCAAAGATGCGGTTGGTTGTTATTTCGCAACATTATAACTACCAATCCAACCTTTAATTGAAGATTGTGAGGTGGTAATCCTGGCAAATTCAGTGAGTTTAAAAATTCCGATGGATAGTTGACTACATCATCTTGGTTAGTAACCGAATCAGCTGATTTATATATCTTCGATTCGCCTGTAATTTGTTCTTGAATTTTGAAATTTAATTCATTTACATCGAAGAAAATTATTATTCAAGGAACAATATTCAACCTTTCGTAGAATGTTAAATATCCTCCCTTGAAGGAGCTAGTTTTCCGATCTACTCTTCATAATCACCGTTTTGGGATGTTTAATTTATTTACATTATGATTTTTGCGGCCAATATAGCTCGTTCGCTCAACCAATCATGGTTTCTGTAATTTTGAGAAACATCTGGAAACACCTTCTGAATAAGTTCATCTTTTGATGAACTGACAAAATTTTTGAGGAGAGTTAATATAGCCAGTCAAATTTGCCATTACCAATGTCAATGAGTTGTTTAGAGAATATGTTTCCAGATTGGTCATTTTGCAACTCGACACGCAGATTTTTGCTTAAATGAAGTGATATGTTCCCACTAATTGGGGGACTTTAGACATGCATTGAGTTCATCAGCTGGCGTTGATCGTGGAAGCACTGGCGATGTTTGACGAAAATCTGATTATATAATAATTGCACCTCAAAATCAATTATGTTTGCTCCGTAGATCTTTTAAGGTTCTGTCTAAAGCTTTTTTTCATGTACCATCTTGTATTCATTCCAAACAATCAATTTACATTGCTGCAAAACCTTTGCCATTGCACAGTTCTTCGAAATGTTGCAGGTTGGAGTTTCATTGCTTTGCATATATAGGGTGCTTCAACGAAAACTTAACAGAGGCTATATCTACCAAGATATTCATTTCTGATCAAAGCGCAAAAACAGGTCAATTTTTGTTTCAAGGGGGACATCTTTTCGGGTACAAAACTTGCCTGAAATATCAACCCCCTAAGCGGGGGTTGCAATCCTTGAACATTTTCAATAGGGAAGATGGGTCGAGTGATGACTCAAAAGAAAGGTAGTATCTTTGTCTACATTGCCTTGAACGAATTTTCATTTTTAATTGAAAACTGTAAAAGATACAGGGTGAGCAACTGAAAGATAGGAAAGACTATTTCCCTGAGATTATTTAAGTTTCAGGGAGGTTAAATGGAACAGATCCATGCTGATCAATGGCAGTCATTATTAAGTACCATCCTCATCTCGAATTTCAACACCTGGAGCAGGGATGACAACCTTTGAGAATTTGGAAGAGGGTAGATGGGTCGAGTGATAACTCGAAAGAAAGGTATTATCTTTGTCTGCATTCCCGTGAAAGAATTTTCATTTTTGATTGAAAACTGTAGAAGATACAGAGTGAGCCACTGAAAAATAGAAAAGACTTTTGCCCCAAGAATATTGGAGTATTAGTGCGAAAAACTGGAATAGATTCATTTAGATCAGAGATGACAGCCTTTGAGCTGGAATGAATCTGTTCCATTTTTTTGCACTAATACTTGAATAGCTCAGGGCGATAGATAGTCTCCTCTATTTTTCAGTAGCTCACTCTGTATCTTCTACAGTTTTCAATCAAAAAAGATAATTCGTTCACGGGGATGCAGACAAAGATAATACCTTTTTTTTCGAGGTATCACTCGACCCATCTACCCTCTTCCAAAGTTTCAAGGGTGGTCACCCTTGCTCTAGGAGTTGAAATTCGAGATGAGGATGGTACTTGATGATGACTGCCATTGATCAGCATGGATCTGTTCCATTTTACTTCACTGAAACTTGAATAGTCTCGGGGAAATAATCTTCCCTATCTTTCAGTTGCTCGCCCTGTATCTTTTACAGTTTTCAATTAAAAATGGAAATTCGTTCAAGGCGATGTAGACAAAGATACCACCTTTCTTTTGAGTCATCACTCGACCCATCTTCCCTATTCAAAATGTTCAAGGATTGCAACCCCCGCTTAGGGGGTTGATATTTCAAGCAAGTTTTGTACCCCAAAAGATGTCCCCCTTGAAAGAAAAATTGACCTGTTTTTGCGTTTTGATCAGAAATGAATATCTTGGTAGATATAGCCTCTGTATAGTTTTCGTTGAAGCACCCTGTATAATCGCAATTTTAGTTCTCAATGGGCTGTTCGACCACCTTCAAGCAAAGTTGCTGCAATTCCTGATGAAGCGAGAGCAAGTGCAATTTTATTTTGTGAGCGAATTGTTGCTAATATTGACTCTACGTTTTAGTTAGAAAACGTTTGTATGGAAAAAAGAAAAGGGCTGTTTTTAGGTTTTTTCCGGCAATTCTTTGAATTTTTCTCGCCGTAAAAACCATTCTTGAACTTCAACGAACATTAAAAAAAAAGAATTAGAGAAATTGGTCCAGGCGTTGTTGAGTTATGCGTTTACCAACACATATGCGATTCATTTTTATATTGTAGATAAAAATAAATATTTTTAGATAAGATTGTAGAAAGACCGAATTCAAATAAAGTGTCCGTCAGTAATACCTCAGGATTATCATGATCGGTGAGTGTGTCACTGATGAATTTGAGGAATAGTATTAGTTTGTAAACTATAAGGTTTAATAGTGAGTACTGAGTACTTTGGGAATATAGCACGTTTTGGTAACTTCTCTTGGTTTCTGAAAATTCAAGCTTCTAGGTTTATCCACAATGAAGGCACAGGTATATTAAAAATGCAGTGCAGTTGCTTCTAAAAAGGGTGGTGGGCTCTGCTATAAGCACTGCCCTGCCCCCAGATTGTGATTTAACCTAGATCATTTTTCTTCGCACCGAATAAGTAATGAAATTCAGGGTGAAAACTTCGTTGCCTTCTTTTTTTCACATAATTTCAGTATTACTTTTTGACAATTTTAGAAGGAAGTCGGATCTTTTAAATTATCGACGATTAATCGAACATCAACCCTAGAACTGCATAAAGTCGTCTCAGATCAATCAACATATTCTATTTTTACCATCCAGAAAACGTGTTGAAGAAATTCCAACAGTATTTTACACATCACCAACAAGTTGAACTCTGCTCTGGCAATAATTAGTCTTTATTTGTGTTAGTCAATCAACAAGATGATAATTAAAACATTTCAACGAGGTGGAAATGATGTAACTCAGCCAAGGAATTCGAGCGTAAAATTAATTGCAGTGAATGTTTCAGTATACTTCGGATTGTAGATTAGAAAATATATTTTCTTTGAATGAGCATACCGGATGCCTTGTTGCAAAGGGAATAACTTGTTGATATTTGTTCTATAGAATTTTTCATTTAATTTTCTCAGAAGAATATATCTATATGTTTCTGAAGTTAAGAATGATAGTTCACTTCCGTATTATGCATTTTTTTATGAGAAATAAATTCTAATTTTCGTAACTTCCCCTTCTTGATCTCATTTTTTCTAGAGAATTTCTTTGCTGAAAACCAATTTCAGGTACTTTATTCCTTTTCGAATTTTTCCAGAAGTATTTTCGAATTTTTTCGTTATTTTGGCGAGCTTGCTGTTCTTTAGCAGAAAACATTGATTTAACATATTACTCGAACGATTTTAAGGTTTTCGGGTATAGGCGGTCATTAAAAACTTATGAATACACACTCCCCACAAAAATTGTCGCATCACTCAACTTTTACGACAATACGTTATAAACTTTTAGGTTAGTCATTTAAAAGTCGCTTGGTAACTTTCAGAAGTGCAAAATAAAAAGATATCATTCAAAAGAGATAAGTTCATGATGGAAAATATCAACAATTTTCGAATTAATGAAAAATTGAAAAATTCTACCATCTTCAAACATTCGCGAAGAGACCAATCAACTATTATCGAATGGTTACTAATCATTTTCAAAATCGAGTGTTTTCCCTGGTCCCTAATTATTGCCAGTATACGTCTCGGAAGCCCCTCAAACAAATTTTGGATGTACTCTTGAGTCACTGAGTTCCAAATTTCAGGAAGCAGATTTTCTAGTTGTTGGAGTGTTCTACAAGGCATCCTACGTTGCTGAATTTGCCACCCCATGTTTTCCCAAACATGTTCTATGGGATTCAAGTCGGGACTTCTGGCTGGCCATCTTAAAATATTAATTTCGGCATTTTGCAGAAATTCTGTATTTACTCTAGCTGCATGGGGCGGAGCATTATCATGCATATAAATGAAGTTTTTGCCAGTCAATGGGCCAAAAGGTACAAGATGGGGCTCAAGGATATCTACGATGTATCTGGCCGCTGTTCATGGCCTTCTGGAACGAAAGATGACAATTGCAAAAACAAGATTGTGTTTTGTTTTTCTCTCAAAAATATGTCAAAAGTTCGTAGGATGGGATGAACATTCAAAACGCGCAAAAAAATACACGGTATCCGATTTGAAAATCGAAAGTTGGTATCGTTTCTGGCATAACCGGAATGTTATCAAATTCAAAATTTAGACTTCTATCGGATTCCCAATTTTCATCAAAACATTTCAGACAGAAAAAAAGTTACAAGGGTGGCCCTAGTTTCAGTTAACTGTGGTATGGAGGAAGGAATGACCGAGTGGAGACATTTTTTTGTTGTTGTCTTGACTGTTATTCGAACCAAGTTCCGAGAATGTTTTCAATGCTGTGGGACTTCCGGAAGTGTGTTTTGTTTTTCTCTCAAAAATATGTAAAAAGTTCGTAGGATGAGATGAACATTTAAAACAAGCAAAAAAATACACGGTATCCGATTTGAAAATCGAAAGTTGGTATCGTTTACGGCATAACCGGAATGTTATCAAATTCAAAATTTAGACTTCTATCGGATTCCCAATTTTCATCAAAACATTTCAGAAAAAATTACAAGGGTGGCCTAGTTTCAGTTAAATGTGGTATGGAGGAAGGAATGACCGAGTGGAGACATTTTTTGTTGTTGTCTTAAATGTTATTCGAACCAAGTTCCGAGAATGTTTTCAATGCCGTGGGACTTCTGGTTATACCGGAAGTTGACACCATCTTTTTCATATCAAATAGCATAATATATGTTTCTACTTTTTTAATCGTAGAAAATTAAATTCTGAACTATTTTTCTCATACCATTAGCACCTGAAATCAACCGAAAGGAATATACGAATTTTTCAATCGGAATTATGCGATTTTTGGTTGTCTCTTAGAAGGAATCAAGAAAATACAAAAGATCATTCAATATCGATTATTTTCAGCTCGTTATAAGTGAAGAGGTTCGTTCAGCAGAATTCAATGCATTTAAAGGCTTCACGGTATATAGGGTGTTTCCATAGCATGTAGCAAATCGTAGTAGATTCAAAGGTACAAAAGTCCTTTTTTTTCATATTAGAGTACCTATTTTTACACACACCATTCAACTCGTAATATTAATAGGCATCGATCTGTTATAGGTTTCCTTTTTCCTAAAATGCATCGTTTTCGAGTAACGCAGATAATATGACCGGAAATCTTTCAAATAATGCATTTCGATCTCAATACGAGATCCATCTCAAAATCTTCATCAAAGTTATGCTGGTGAGAATTCCAAGAAAAGAATTTCGAAATCAATTACTATTGAAGTGGACTCAATCTGACTTCTTGTTTTTCTTCTTTTCTCCTTTTTTTAGATCTAGACGTTTTGAAATCCACAAATTGTCCTGAAACAGAATATTTCAAATATTATTTCACAAGTTAAGACTCTGATATTTTTCAGCTTAATTGAAGGAATACGTCCATGGTTTTTTCGGTTGACAATATTTTGAGTACCTACATCTAACCATAAGATAATCGACCTTCTTCATTTAGTGAGGAAACTGGTAATTCGACGATGACTTTTCTGACAAGTAACTGATGTTATCGAGAATACCTTTAGGTAATTTTTTGTAGATTTTTATCTCAAATTTTGGAATAAGATTATTCAATATAAGTTACATGAAAGCACATGTCAAACTGAACAGAATCTACAGGGCAATATTTTTAAAGTCATGCATCATTTTCTTCCTTGAACTTTTTGCGGTGCGCTGATAAGTTCTAAATAGCAAAATCGTTTTTCCATGTTATTCAGAAACATTTTGCCCTCCTATAGCATTTCGTATATCCGACTCTGACCAAGAAAAAATGTGTTGTAAATTGTTAAATACTCGTTATAATCTCGTTACAGTAGCAATTTGTGAGAATTTTAAAATAGTTTAGATGCATTTTATGTATATCGTTGCGGATGGAAATTCAAAAGAAGCTAGACGCCTGTACATGGTTTTGTACCCAAATGAAATAATACCTGATCGCTGAAAACGTCTTGTATAATCTGGAGCTCTTTGAAAGAACAGCAATGATGCAGCTAAACCACGTACTGTTCGAACATCACAGATTGAAATGCTGTTTTCAATGAAATAGAAGAAAATTCTGAGACAAGCACTAGAAAATTTTCTTTCTATCGAAACTTATGTTTTGATTTTCACTAAATCCATGGGTATAGTATATGGTATAGTTCGGGATCGTTTCATTGGTCCTTTCTTTTTACCTGGTAGACTTACCGGTAATTAATATAGCCACTTTTTTCAACACGAAGTACCTCATCACTTGAAGATATCAAATGTTGTACATGCATGATGGTATCCATGCACATTTTCCTAAGTTGTCTAGGGAGTGTTCTAATGAAGCATATTAAAATAAGTGGATACGACGAGATGGACCTCTGCCATGGGTCCTCTGATCCAAATTATTTATTGGGTTGTTCGGAAAGGATTTCGTTTTTTCCCGACAAAGGATTTAATTGTATATTTTGAACCCAACTTCACACTTGAGCCGTTTAATTTTTATATGCTTTGAGAGCTGATAGAGAGCATTCTAAAAATGGAGAGTGATAAGTAGCATTTTCGACATATTTCACTGTCTTAGTACAGAAAGGCTAAAATTGCTGTTCAAGCCAGAAAGAAATTGAACGATGTGTATGGAGGAAGTGTGTTGACAGTACGCCTGTACCAGAACTGGTTCGCTAAATTTCGATCCGGCAATTTTAATGTCGAATGCACCACGTTCGGGAATGCCGGTTGAAGCTGATAAAGGCATTAAGTGATGCGATCTGGCGAATAACAACACGTGAGATCGGATTGAGATTAAATTTATCAAATTCAACAATTTATCACCACTTGTAAGAGCTGGGATTATCCTCGAAACTCCATGTATGGGTTCCCCATGTTCTTACAGAGAGAAATTTGTGTCGCCACATGGACGTCTGCGATCCGCTTTTCAAACGTCACGACAATGATCCGTTTCTGAAGCGCATCATCATTGCGGACGAAAAATGGGTTTTGTACAACAACGTCAAGCGCAAGAGTTAATAGAGAAAAAAAGATGAACCGACTCAAATCATTTACCATGCCCATATTCACCAAAGAAAGGTGATGCCGTCTCTTTGGTGAGATTTTAAAGGAATCGTTAGTTTAGAGTTTTCACCGGCTAACACAACGATAAATTCGGAAGTCTTCTATCATCAGCTGGACAAACTGAATGATGCACTTCAACAGAAAAGGCCAGAACTAATCAACAGGAAAGGTATAGTGTTTCGCCAAGACAACGCGAGACTTCAAACAAGTTTAGTCATTCGCCAAATGATTTTACAGCTTGAATGGGATACAATGCCACACCCACCATATTCTCCAGACCTGGCACCATCGGAGTATTGTTTGTTCCGGTCAATCCAAAATTTTTTAGACGGTAAAACCTTCACCTCAAATGAGGAGGTCAAAAACCACCTCGATCAGTTTTTTTGCCAGCAAAGACCAAAAATTTTATGGGCGTGGATTTATGCTACTACCAGAAATATGGAAAAAGTTGTTGTGCCAGAAGGGCCAATATATAACTCAATAAAGTATTTGTTTATTATACGAAAACTGTGGTTCATTTCCACAAAAGAAATTATTTTCCGAATAACCCCATAGATTTCTTCCTATGGGGGCATCGCACCGGTGAATACAATCGATGAATTGCGAAATCAAATAATGAATGGATTTAAAACTGTAAACAATATTCCTGGGATGTTTGAAAGATTTCGGGAATCTCTGCGAAGCAGGTAGGAGGAAGAATTTTTGTGAAGTAGTTCTTTGTTATAGTTATTGTTTTCAATTGTTAATTATGGTTTTGGATACCGAAATTTCTTAATCTTTCGTATCAAATAAATCCATTTTATTATGTATGAAAAACCGGGTCATTACAGCTGCAATTTTTAACTCGATAGTGAATAATAAAATGACAAAATTTATTGATATCCAAGTAATGCCATAGCCTACTAGATACAATTTCATCTATCTAATTACTGGCAATCGTTTTAATTTTTTCGATAAGGATTGGAGATATAAAAAATATAAGACGGCAAAATGTTCCTAAATAAAATGGAAAGCAATTTT
Organism: Cryptolaemus montrouzieri; assembly: GCA_013387265.2. Lineage (NCBI taxonomy): Eukaryota > Metazoa > Arthropoda > Insecta > Coleoptera > Coccinellidae > Cryptolaemus > Cryptolaemus montrouzieri. The sequence goes on from JABFTP020000144.1 coordinate 39,739,219, forward strand.
GATATTTTAAACTTATATATGCGTAGTGCCAAAAGTTCAAGGGTATGACTCCTTAAAAATATCACCTTGTAAATTCTATTGACAGTTTAACATACGTATTCCTGGGTCTCATATTATATAAACTTATTCTAAATTTGGGAAAAATATCTCAAAGAAATATCGAAATTTTCACACCTTGTAGATCCGTAACGAAGCGTTAGCGGAGATAAGTATAGTACTTATACAATTTACCAAAGAATCTTCCCATTCCGTTGGTACATAATATTCTGGAATACCTGTATAAAACACTACATTGATAGTTCAGTTATAAAAGACTTCCAGTGTAACAGTTTTGTTTATTAGACAACTGACGGTCAAATAAAAACTATTAATATGTTCTCCCATAAGTATAAATGAGGATAAAATGAACGTCACTCGTTTTTCGCTGTCAGCTTCAACTTAAATGCCAGTTGTAGTAACTGCTTAGAGCTTAAATGGATGGTCACACCAAAGCACAAAATGTAGTTGGAAACATAAGAGGTTATACTCAAAACAAGAAAATATTCCATAGAAATTGAATATTAAGCGTTGCATAGACGTAGGGCGATTTTAACAAAAGATGATTGAAAAATATGTATTTGTAGATATATAGAAGGGCGATCTCTACATGAGAAATATAAGTGTATGTTCTCGAAAGGCCCTCGATTCGAACGGTGAAGAATGTTTTCTTGAATTTACGAAGGGTGAACTCAACGTTCGTTTCATCTATTCACAATAATTGGCCTCGCTTGGAACTCACATTTCTTTACTTATTTCCTTCAAGATTGCATGTTTGTTGCTTTGATTTTTTCATTTAAACTCGTGAAATGCGAATGTTACACGAACGCATTCCCGACAAGTCAAGGTTTTTGTCGAGTTTCTATTTCTATTTCTATTTATACCGGAATAATATGAAATAAATGAGATATAAGATTGATCAAAAGTGTCAGAAATTTCATAATTCATTAAAAGTATGATTGTACTCGGACCTTTCTACAAATTGACTATAAAATTCTCCACGGAAGTTTATATATATATATATATATATATATATATATATATATATATATATATATATATATATATATATATATATATATATATATATATATATATATATATATGCAAATATTAGCGAAACTGCTATTAGAAAACTTCAGTTAGATGAACTAAAACATGATATCATGAAATGTCCATACTTTGCTTTACAGTTCGACGAATCCACCGATATGACAGACACTGCCCAACTGTGTATTTTTATTCGGATGGTATTCAATGACATGTTGGCTAAGGAAGAATTTTTGACCATAATTCCTCTGAAGGGGAAGGTGGCCTGTGGCGAAGATATATATGACGTCATCTTCAATTTTGTAAAACACGGAGGAAATTGTGGACATTGCAACAAAAATTGTGAATTCCATTTGTGTACGTAACTCTTACAACGGCGGCTCTTTAAGTTGCAGTTGGAAGATAAGGAGTCAGCTGAACACACTTATTTAGTTCTTCACACGGACGTCAGTTGGTTAAGTCGCGGAAAGTTCCTAGAAAGGTTTCAAGAATTATTGCCGGAAATAACAGCGAAAGACGGAAGAGGGGATGACACTCAGATGTTGAAAAACGAAAATGGCTGACTGATTTGGCATTTTTGGAAACCACTCAAATACAATTAACTTGGAGCTTCAAGGTGAAGGAAAAACTATTATTGAGATGACTAGCGTAGTAAACGCATTCAAAAGCAAATCGCAACCTATGATAGATAAACTGAAAATAAAGGATCCGAAACATTTTCCGTCTTTGAAAGCAAGTGTTCCTCAGGTGCATTATGAAACGTATGAGGCTAAATTATCAAATATTCTTGGACAATTCGAAATGCATTTTTATGATTGCAGTAAATTGGCAAATATAGCATCATTTATAAGTTATCCTTCTTCATGTAAAAACATTGAGGAATAAGCTACTAAAATAGCATGTCGGTTTAATATTTACTCATGTTCTGTCGTAGATTATATCGGATATACATCTCAAAGCTACATCATCCATCATCTGATACAAATTTATGGTGTTTCATATCTGAAGATAAGTATCCGAATCTGAGGCAAATCGCCCTTCAACTGACGGCAATTTTTGGGTCAACTTGTGCGAGTCTGTATTTTCTGAAATGAAGATAATTACGAAAACCCTGCATCACACATTCTTGCAGCCTCTCAGAGTCGATCGTAAGTAGTCTAAAAATACTGAGGTAGATCGCCAGCAGTTCGAGTTTGAGCACCCCTGATATAGATGATCTTAATGGTGCCTGTGGCTTTCTTGGAATAAATAAGGATTCACTCCTCTGCAATAATGGAAATCGTGTCGGATTACATAACCATTTTTCCAGAAATCTTCATTTACTTTCAATATTTCCATGAACAAGAGCCGATTCGTCGTTCGAAACAGTAATTTGCTGATTTGTATGTGGTGTGGGTGGAAAGTGGAATGTTGCAATTTCTAGAATTGCAACGGAAAATTTTACTATAATTATCTTCATATCATCAAGAACAGAAAAGAAAGACATAAATATACAGAAAGAGGGGACAAAAATAGAACAAGTGGAAAATATAAGTACTTGAGAGTTAAACTCGAAGAATCAGGAAAGCAAGATGCTGAAATCAATGATGGGATCGAAAAGACCATGAAGGCATATTATGCTATCAGCAACAATATCATAAATAAGAAAGAAAAGAAGAAGCTGTCGAAATGAAGTATCTTAGGACGGTAAGTGGTGTCACAAAGAGAGATAAGCTAAAGAACAGTAAGTATGTGAAGGTCTTGACACCGTTTGAAAGGTTTCTATTAGAGCTTTCTTATTAGCTTATAAGGATAAAAATGATCTTAAAACGAGCGCTTTGGGAGGATTAGGTGAGGTAGAAAAAGGATTTGAAAAAGTTCTGACACTTCAGAATGTGTCAAATATTTCGAAAATCATTCTAGTTAGGTGCAAGGGGATGTTGACGGAGCTCACCTTTATTTTTTTTCGTGAAATTCAAACAGAGAAAACAATTTTGATCTGGATTTTTTTTCGTAATTTTTTGCCTGCAAGGTCAATGGTCATTCCAAATCTAGAAGATGATACTGCGGACATCGGAAAAGATAGGTACTTTAAAAGTTTTTTAAAGCAATGAAAGCAACTGATATTATTTTGTTTGTTTGTTTTTCCTTTAACGTGCTCTGTTTCTGCCTTTCGGCTAATGACACGCCGGGGAATTCTGTCACCTCACTAACCCGGGAATTTTGCCGAACCCCTCTCGTGTCGAGGGAAGGGATCTTTAATGTCCAACACATCTCTGTTAGACAGGACCGACAGCTTTACAGCTCCTCCGAAAGATGGACACTCAAGCGATTCCCAGAATCCGAAAAATCGCACCGACTTTGTGGGGATTGAACCCAGGTAACTCTGGGTAGGAGACGAGCATCATATCTCATACGCCACCGAGCCGGCAACTGATATTATTTTCAATGAAGAATATATATCTCGAAATATGATTCATTGTTTATCAGTTACAGTATTGTTAAACTGTAACGTTTAATCTATCTTATATGTATAAACTGCAAAAGTATAACATCCTTCTCCTTTCTTTGGTCGGTATATATAAGCATTGAAAACTAGGTTGAATACTGACGTTTGACAGGAACCGGATACATGAGTTTCTAATAACTATTTCCTGGATGTCGAATCGACAATATCCGTCCAGTTTTTGGTGGTCATCCAAGGTTAACGGCATTTGAAGGGTAAGGGCGATCGGCGGAAGGGTTATTATAGAAGCGTTCTGGTAGAGTGGGCGCCACCCTTTAGGAAGTTGAAGTTTAACGTGTGGATTTCGTGGGAACATTGCAGAACCTGTTGAACGAGTATGGAACGTCATTGAAAGAATATTGTACAGTGCGAACGAAACTTGTTGTCTCACTTTTGTTAGTTATAAAGAAAAAAGTTAGGAAAAATCATAAAAGAGATCCTTGAAGAGGATTAAGTTGCGTCCATTCAACTGCAAAAACAAATTGGCATATTTTAATATTTTTGCAAATTGGAGTAATGACGTCCTCAGTTCTTTTGTTCCCGGATTACATACCTATTTGGGAGATTTCAAAAGAGCTTTTTGATAAACGCTTGTTAAGAAAAATAATCTTATGCGGTTGGGAGACTGGTCAAATTAATGTAATTCGAAATATTTTTCTTCCACATAAATAATATGGTTTGTAGTCAAATCATATCAATCATTGATTATTTAAGAAAAATTCTTCATTTATTGAAAACTAGATATAACATGAGGAATTATAAATTTTATAAGAGAATATAAAATTTTTGTTTTTAATATCATCATATTCTATAGTAGCAGTTATTGGCTTACTTTAATTATTATATAGGTTAGTTCCTGAACATGATATCAATATCCCGGAATCGGATACAATTTGTCGAAATAATCCCATAACATCATTTAATATTTTTTCTCTACACTCACCCTGCTGAGATATTTACCTTTCCAAGTCGAAGACAAAAAAATGATATTCAAACGATAAAATCTGTTCTGTTCAACGGATTCTGTTCAAATTTTATAAATTACTATGAAAATGATATTCTACAAGACAGCAATTTTCGTTTTTTGTTGGCGCACCATATGCGCTAGAGGTTAGGTTAGATACCTAACTAAACTACCACTAATATTTACTAGCCTCTAATTCGCAGGGTTTAAAATTTTCGCGAAACTAATTGAATTATTAAATTTCTCCAATTTCTGCAAAATATTCGGGTTAGATTACCATTAAACGAACATGTAACAAGTAAAATGAACGCAACGAGTGTAAGGCGTCGCCAAATCCTGAAATTTTATGGTGGATGATCGAACTCAAAGTTCGATTGAAAACATGCAGTTATCTAGAAGAAGCATGCAAAAAGATTAGTTATTTATTTATTTATTTATTTATATATTTATAAAATATATGAAAGATTCCCATTAACATACAAAATAATTGACTGGTAACATAAATAAATCTTAACAAGATACATTGGAGGTGAGAACAAAATTGTTTAAAAGATGCACTAAAAAAAAGATCGATATCATATATCTGTTTCCATGTTCCATGATTCTATCAATAGGAGCATTAACTGCGTTCTTTGGACGACGTTGAAGAATGAAAAACACTCGCTCATTATGTCGACAGAATCCAATAAATTGTTCGAGCACTTGTACAGAAAAATCAAGTCACCGGTTAAATGACGTTCAGATAAGGTTTCGATATTCAATTTTGAACGCATAAAATTAGAGGAAAATTTCATACCTGGAATTGACAGCCGAAAAGAAATATACATTAAAAATCTGTTCTAAACTTTTTCTAAATTGTGTGAATCTGACTCGTAAAATGGAGACCAGACTACAGTACCGTATACCAGAATCGCCCGACAAAGGGCCAAATATAAAACTTTTATAGTGAATATATCCTAGAAATCTACCGAGTCCTTACGAATGAAACCTATTACTCTTAAGGCTCTCCCGATTATATAAATGTAATGGTCTTTGAACTCCAAGCGTTGATCCATGTATATTCCGAGATTCTCTACAAGATGCGTTCTTTGTATTTCATTTCCATTTATCCAGTATGGTAAGATCAAAGGATTATTACTTCGGTGGAACGTAATAACCCTGCATTTATCAATATTAACATTAAGCATATGGTCCGAAAAATATTTAAGAATCCCATCCAAACCATGCTGAAGTTTCAAGGCATCGGAAATGTTAGTTATCATCTTAAATATATTCAAATTATCGGCAAATAACAATACTACCGAGTATTTAACTGTCAAACACACATCGTTTATGTACAGAGAAAATAATAAGGCGCCCAAATGGCTACCCTGCGGAATTCCAGATTACATACGATTTGAAGTTTTTTATTTTCACAATTTGAGTCCTACCCCTGTAGTAACTCGGTAGCCACTCGAGAAGATTACCGAAAAAACCTGCGGATTGAACCATCGAATCCAATATGTCATGAATGACCTGATTGAAAGCTTTAACGATTTCTGTATAGCAGCTATCAACTTGGTAGCCATCATGCATCACGTCATAAATATACTGACAATATGGAACAAGATTAGTCAATGTCGATCTTCCCCTAATGAAGTTATGCTGTTCGGTCTCAATTATATTGTTGACCGAGAATGAGAACTTTTCAAGCATAATGCTTTCAAAAATTTTCGAGATAACACTCAGAATACTAATCGGACGGTAATTCATTATATTTCTCGTATTTCCAGATTTGAATATTGAATTATTAGAAAATTTTCAAATAAAAAATTATTCGATCGATTAAATATTGACCTCCAACACACAACCCGTCTAAGAGAGCAATACATTCTTTCAAAAGTACTGGGAACTGATCATTCAAAAAATCTGATGAGAACGATTGTGAAAATTTCTGTTGATGAGTTGGCACAACTGTTTTCTTTACTGACTCGGAGTTTGAATGCGATCTGTCATTTAGTTTGTTTACAGTGCTCGATTTTGTCAGTTCTCACAAAGTGTTTAGCGATTCTTACAATGGATAAAAATGTGGAATAAATAATTGGTCTCAATTTTCCTATTGCAAATGGAATTTCGTGTGCCGACTCAGGTTATAGAAGGCTAACAGTGAATTGACTTTATCAAAAACACGTGCATATGAGTGGTACAGTGCGTTTAACAGCGGCTATGATGTGGTGGGAGGTTTGCCTCGCTTTGGTCGGCCATCAAAATCTTCAACTGAAGTTAACATGAATAAAGTGAAGTAAATGGTAATTGAAAATCTTCATTTAAGATTGAGAGATATAGGCAATGAACTTTCTGTAATTCACGAATCAAGTCGTACCATTGTTTGGGCATTGAACGCGTTGCCGATTGACTAGTTCCAAAAGACCTGAATTTTCTTCAAAAATTGAATCGCGTGAAGGTCGATTAAGTCATTCTAGAACAAATTCCGATGAAGTGGTAAGAATTGTAACACTTCTAGAGGAGGGGCGAAGCCAACGTTACGTGGCTAACTTGTTGAATATTAACCAAAGCACTATTTCAAGAGCAATTAATCGGTACCACGAAACAGCGCATATTTCATTGCAAACAGGCTCAGAGAAGACGATATCAGACCAAGGGTTGCTTCTACCTGCCCGCGTCTCACCAGAGAGCATCGAGTTGCAAGACTTCAGTTTGCGAGGGAACATGCAAATTGGGGTATTCCAGAATGGTTGAATGTTCTCTTTCCGACGAGTCCAGGTTCTGTCTAGTATCAAATGATAGACGCATGCCTGTATACAGACGACCTGGGGTACGGTATCAGCAATGCAATATCCGGCAAACTGAAAACTTCGGAGGGACTCAATAATGGTGTGGGGAGGCATTTCTTTCCATGGTCGAACTGAGTTAGTCATAGTGAATAATGGAAGAATGACAGCAGCCAGATACATCGCAGATATCCTTGAACCCCATGTTGTACCCTTCGGCCCATTGATTGGCGAAAACTTCATTTATATGCATGATAATGCTTGGCCTCATGCAGCTAGAGTAAATACAGAATTTCTGCAAAATGCCGAAATTGATATTTTGAGATGGTCAGCCTGAAGTCCCGACTTGAATCCCATAGAACATGTTTGAGACAACATCGGACGGCAAATTCAGCAACGTAGGATGCCTTGTAGAACACTCCAACAACTAGAAAATCTGCTTCCTGAAATTTGGAACTCAGTGACTCAAGAGTACATTCAAAATTTGTTTGAGGGGCTTCCGAGACGTATACTGACAGTAATTAGGGCCCGGGGAGGAAACACTCGATTTTGAAAATGATTAGTAACCATTCGATGCTAGTTGATTGGTCTCTTCGCGAATGTTTGAAGATGGTAGAATTTTTCATTAACTCGAAAATTGTTGATATTTTCCATCATAAACTCATCTCATTTGAATGATATCTTCATATTTTACACTTCTGAAAGTTACCAAGCGATTCGTGAATGACCAACCTAAAAGTTTATATAGTATTGTCGTAAAAGTAGGGTGATGCGACAATTTTTGTGGGGAGTGTATATAGGCCAAACCGGAAGATGCATCGAGAAAAGAGTTGAAGAACATAAAAGACCTATTCTTCAAAATAAAAATTCTACGGTTTTTTCGGACTACTGCGTCAACAAAAATAATTTTATAGATTTCGAGAATATCGAACTCATTAATCCAGGTAATAAAGGAAAAAGGATGGACATCTTCGAGATTATTGAAATTACGTCCGTGCATAGCAAAAACCAGCCAATTTGCAATGAATAAATAGACTTCAATTTACTTCCTGTTGTGAATGCCGTTATACATAAGTGAAATCACTCATTTCGAATTTAGTATTGTATTACTCTTGATAATGGGCTAACAACCCGAAACATATGTCGAGTATTTTTAATAAATATTTGTGAAACCTTTGCCAAGTGGTGAACCATTCATTTAAATATTTTGTGTTTCATCGACCAATTCCTAGTACTTTTTGACAGAGTGTTATTGGATACATTCGTGATTGTAATTGCCTGAAGGTTGTTATGAAAAAAGTATTTTGCATTAGCTGTTCACAGTGAAAACTTCCAATTCAGATGCATTTTTGGGCTCTTGCAACATGAGATCGTTCTATCCTAAAAAGGTTCAAAAATCAAGTGGGTAAAAGTCAGATGACTAGGCCGTCACGCGATATGTCTTCCTCGTAATCCATGGATTGAATTGGGTCATGTTGACATGTACTCTAATCACTCAAGTTGAAATGCGGTGGAGCTTCATCGTTCATGAACCACGTACTCTGTGAGTTACCACTAGGACCTTCTCCAAAGTAGACCGCACATGAGAAGTGACTCAACACCTTTAACGCATATGGGACATAAACGATAAACGAAATATATTGTATTTTTCGTGAAATTTTCATCTTAATCTGTGGAAGAAAATAGATTTCCTCATTTGAAAATAATTTTTTTCTTCTTCAACTTAAGGGGAATATCTTTGCGACAGGGATGGACCGTAAGAAAAAAATTGTTGTATTGAGTTGTAGAATTATTTTGACGATCTCAATTAGATTTCGAAGGATTACTGCATATAGACATATCAAAATAGAATGTAGGACATATCCTACAAATTCATTTTTTATTCTGATTAAATAGATATTTTAATTGAATAAACATTAACATACAGCTTCTAAATGAGTTCTATTAAGTTTTTGGATTTATCCTAATCCATGATAAAAACATTTTCGTAACATTTCTGGTGAGATGCCTAATTTCGTGTAGTATACGTTCCCCCAAAGGCGCAATAGATTCAGGCTCATTTCTAAAAACCCTTGATTCCTTGATCTGGACAGCCATTCCTATGAATCCACTTGTTGGGAAAATTATTACAGGCATCGGCCCTCTGGGTCTATCTCATTCACAGGGCCGTCTTAGGTTATGCACGAGTCATCGGGCACAATAATTTGTGGTCCCCTCAGAAATTTAAATTAAAAAAAAATATTTATTTGAAGAAAACAAGAATAAACTTTCATTTAATAATTATATTGACTCAGTAAATGAAAATCAGTCACCTGTGATTCACTGTTTTCAGAAATGGAATTTACATAAATAAATGCGATATTGGTAAGGAAGAAATAAGCAACAGCTTTTGCAAATTTAATTGTTATTGGTAGTAAATATTCAGTTAAAAGGGGCATAAGTTTGCTGTAGTGAGTAAATGTAAAAATAAGCCAGCTCTGATATTTCTCAACCTATCAAATGGAGAATTTTGAGGTTTAAAGTAGGCTCAATATTTGGACTCGGGCTACGATTCTTACTTACGAATCTTACTATCTGCAAATTGTTCATATTCTCGAAGTCTATTTTTCTAAAGACGTCTATTTTCATTCTTACGACTGATAGATTAATACTTCGTTCTTGTAACATAGTGGTTCGTAATTCACTTCTTTTTTTCCTGTTGTGAAATTAAGCGCTTTCCACTGTACTAGATAACTATTACCCAAAGGAATATCCTTGTAGCAACTTCCACGTATTTCTAACTCATCGAATTGTTCAGGTTTTGTAAGGCTGAGATCCTTTGATTCATTTACAATGTTTCCTAGTGCGGACTCATTAACATTAATGCTTTCGTGATGAACTTCTGAAAATTTGTTGTGTTGGTATCTTAACGTCAACTGCACAGAATCGATGGTTTTCAGCTGACAAGGTAAAGTGAAACGTTAGTTTACCTTGTATGACTCCAAAAAATCTAAAAGATGTCGGAATTCAGGGGCCCTTGGCAAGTGCCCTTATGAGGTTATATACAAAGTTCAAGGGCCGAAAAAGCGAATTTTCTGAGAAAACTTTCAAATTTATTGATCCAAAAATTTGTAGACATTATGGTATCTTTAACTGTATTTTAAGAGTTAGCATTAGGAAAAATATTTATTTGGAAAGGAGCTACAGTTGACCTCCGGGAGCTCGTCTCAAAAAAGACGTTTCGCGGTGACCACTATATCTGTGAACTGGATCCTCTGAAATTGAAAAACCAAACAGATTTCGTTAATGTAATGTTTAATCTAGTAATTAATCGAAGGAATAAGCAAAATAAATTTTTTTGACAAAATGGTGGTTCATTAAAGAAAAAAAAATATTTTTGACCAAATTTTCGGCCTTAAATTGTTTATGAAGAAAATATTTATCGGTGGGAGAAAATCTTCGATTAATTACTAAAAAATATATCCAAGAAGCTCGTGTTATAATCTGAGACTAATCGGTTCAGCCGTTTTCGAGTAATATTGGTCACCGACTTTAAAAACACCATTTTGAGAGAAGAGCATTCAAAGTTTAGAAACCATTTACATAGGATAAATTTATTTTTCAACTTACATGGAGCCGTGTACTCCAGGACCATATAATGCACCCTCCGCCGATTCGGCAGCTTCTAATAACTCGAGCAGATGTTGTCTGTGGGCCATTCTTCCATTTCGGGTGCCCTCACGCGCTCTGAGATCGGAAATGTTCACGCGCTGCTCATCTTCTTTTTCAGCTTATGAATGCGCATTGGGCCTTAGTATAATTCCTATTGCCTTTATATAATACAATAGTGATGCCATTCCTTCATTAAATATGCCGGTAGCTATGTATGCAGCGATATGCATAGTTTACGAACCGGCCGGAACAATTTTGGGAGAGATTTTCCAAATCAGTTGATTGTAGCTCTCGTTGTTGTTTTGGTGAAAACCTCCTACACATCCTTTTAATAAAATCTTATTGCTGAGATCTGTAAAAAACGAACGTATAGCCTTAGCAACATATGATAATGGCTCATAATCATGTTTGAAAGTGGATAATTGATTGGCAGCTGCAGTCGTCTGGCAACTGCACCATGAGTCTGGGCCATACGGGTACTTGTCGTGCTAAGGTTTTTCGTCAGTTGAACAATAATGATGTTCTCGACTTACGTATGTTAAGAGATTTCATCATTTCTTTGCAAGACTTCATTTTCACGAAACAACTACATAGAAAATATGAACGAACTCACAACTTTAATGCTTGGCTTAGCTGCTGATACTGACTCTTGAATATTTTCCAGGTTGGGGATAGATAAATTGAAATTTACATTATAGGTATAAAAACACAAAAACACACTGTTGCTTTACGCATCTAAATACTTTAGAAGGGACCATTTACAATAGGCAGGTGCATGAAAGGGTCAGCGTCCCAGGTAGGCGCTGCCGCTCCGGCCTTGTACTTCCAAACACTCTGAAACGCCTTGTCAAATTTGAGTGTAACTTCGAAAATATTCACTGGAACGATATGAAATTTTCTGTGTGTATTCTTAAATATATGTACATTAAGAAAATAAAACAAAGTAAATGATTTTTGAAAATTCTAAATATATATAACCCCTTTTAGCAAAGACGGATCTGCTCGTTCAGTAATAAATTTGACAAAAGATGGAATTGAATATTCTTGTGGAAAAATGTGGTACCTTAATCCAGTGAGATTGTAGTCGAAGAATTTTAGACATTCATACGATCGTCAATTATGCTTGCCCACATGTTATCTTCCTCTGGATTTTGAGTATGCGTTTCGATACTCTAGTGAGGGTTTGTTTAGGCTTATATTGAAAGTTTTGACGATTCAGTCTACAGTTCAAATCAAAGATAGATCCGTCCAATGATCGATATATCGATATTTTCATTCGTGAATGATGATTCTGTCGGGCAGAAGTTCTTTTTCGAATTTCCAGAATGATCAGCTGAATATTCAGTTAGCTGTTGAAGTCAACAACGAATTGTTTCCTTCTAGGTACATGCCCTAATTCCCGTTTTTTTTTCCAATCTTACATATAGTATCTTGGAAATGGAAGGTAAGCCTGGACGTGTAGCTCGAAATAACCGAACAGGCTTGAGCTTGAGTTTTCGTCCTGTTTCTATCATTAAATTTCAATGTTATGCTATTCGGTTAGATACATTATTCAGGAAAGAAATGTAACACTTTCACTATGCATTAAATGCATTATCCTATAAAGACGCAACAAATGTAGTATAGTATTATGGTGTATATTGCGCTGGATCTTCAAGAAGAGTCAAATTGAATTTATGTGAAAACAACGATGTGAGAATTAAATTTGTTATATTCGTTATCGTAGTTGACGTTTAAGTTTCCAGCTGATATGAGTAGAATTTTATGAAAATTTCGTTTGAGTATATACTCTCCTATTTAAGCATATGTACTGCTATCTAGACGTATATGACAAAATATTCTTAAGCATTCGTTGAATAAGTAATATAATATGCCCAGTCTTTTAATGTGGGGATATAAACAGCCACAATAACTATTTCAACATCGGTTCCATATTGATGAAAACTGAACAACTGTCACGAAATGATGAACGCCGAATGCATTGTGCACAAATGTTAACGGTATAGGTTGTCAAAATTCAATTGAAATAGCAAAATAGAGGTAGATATAATGATTTGTTTCCTTAGAAAGAAATACCTGACTTGATAAAATTGATATTTATTTGTATATGAGAATTGTAGCAAAAGTGTATGCCCAACCTATATATTTCTTCACCCAAAAAAATGCACTTTAAACAATAGCACATCATTCACAAACTAAGGCATTCCGCTTATTACAAGCTCTTGCAGGAAGTTAATAAAGACTTAATGGTTATGTTCATGTATCTAAAGACGTAACATAGACATTCTGAAGCGCAGGAATGAAGAAAAAGGTACTTTTGGGACAAGTCACGTAAAAAAACCCATCTACTGGTTGTGATCGAAGTGAGTTATTTGAAGTTCGGTTGTACGAAAAAAATTGGAGATAAAATAAAAAGACTTCTGAAGGAAACTGGTTATGTTTCTGAGGTTGTTCAGAGAAAATCGGGAAGACGTTTTGCATCTACTGTTATTAGAGAACATATTGGTCCATTTTTCATCAGACTTAGCTACCAAAATTCTAATAAGATGGGGAAAATTTAATGAAACCCTTCTATTTACTAATGACGGAGCGTTAGCAATACGATGAAATTAAGTTTCAAGAACCGTTCTGCTTTCCGAAGAGAAAAGCTGTACTTACAGGTTTGGTATTGTGTGTTTATTTGTTCAAAAAAGTAGCTCTTTCGTATTTCTCAATTAAGAATATTGTTCCGTTTTGAATTGTTTCAAAGAGATTTCTGTGAGGACAATAGAAAACATTTTGTTATTTCAAACAGTCAAACTGCGAGTATTGATATCAAAAAACTGTTCTTTCAATAATCTATCGACTTACGTAGCTTATGTCATTCAATCATGATTTCGGAATCGAAATTCCGATAAAAGATACCAACCTGACACAGTAATTTGTTTCCAAATATATCATTCACAGTCGTCATAGTTCCACTTTCATTGAAGAAACGAATGTATCTTAAGCTACACAGCAAACTTGTGTATCTTAAGATACATAGCGATTCGGGCATTCACATTGATACATACATACATCTCTATTCCGTGCACTGCGTCAACCTAATAACCTGCAAAGATTTATTATATATACACTCGTCCGATAAATCTTCATATATCGGTTTCACAGTTGAATTGCTACGGTATATCGTTACGTGTGTAGCTGGTCGAATACATCAAAACAACTGATACAAATTTAGAAGAGTTTTTGCAATATCTTTTATCCGGACTGAGGTTAAACACAGTATCAATTTTCCCGATCAACAGCTACAAAATGATTTAATTTTACTGAAATACATTATCTCAATATATGTGAAGTTCTTTTTCCAGAAGATCTTATTGAATTTATAAACTCACGTCCATGGCAACTTCGTGTTGAAAATAATTGGTCCCTATAGTATGAACTTGTGAACGGTTATAATAGGTTTGTTCCAACAAGTAGTTCTATGACAGTTCTGAACTGGTTCAGAATCAAGTATAAGGAATTACTGGTTCAGAACTGTTTCGTTATGTACGAATTGACAACCGAATCTGAAAATAATATTTGCAGTGCGCATACTCGCGAGAATTCATCTGTTCCTCCCTAGAACCAAGACCTGATTTGTGTGTTCTAGAATCAGTTCTAAAATAATTCTAGGAACGTAGGAACACGCTATTCAATTCGAATGTTCGTAGGAATGCTAATTTCAATTTGCACACCCAGTTCTGAAAGAATTCAAGTCTGTCTTGGAATAAACCTAATATTGTGAGACTCCTTCAATGTTATTCAAACTGTTTTATATTATCTTATGATTATATACTTTTCTCAGTTATATCGTCCCGTGAACTCTAATAGTGTGATTACTCAAATATTTTCTTCATTGCAGGACCTAGATGCACGGCAATTCGTTGGAGCGCAGGGCCCTCGAAAGGGAGGCCCTGCGTAATGTGATCAACCAATGGAATGCTAACAGATTGGACTTGTTTGAGTTGTCAGAGCCTAACGAGGTAAGACCAATTATTATTGAACATCTAATTTAAGATTCGTTATGAACGAGTAAGCCTAAACAACCTTATCTGAACTGTAAGGCTGAACAGTTTTGACGTTTTAGTATTGCAGGTATGTAAGATATTATGAGTAAAGAATTTTAACCCCTTATTCCCCGTGTTCTTTTTGCGTGAGAAATTTATTGCCGCGAACAGATTTTGTTTTCGAGTTTTTGGAAGTTATGTGTAAACGGTTTTGACATTCGTTTGACAACTACGTGCGAAATTTTTATTTTGTACAACGGTTCTCGAGTTGTAATACAATTCGTGTTTTTTTCAATGTAAACCATAAGCAATTATGGTTTTGATGAATAGTTTTTCTTTCCTCTTCAAAAATATATCACATGTGCACATAATCTTTTATTCAGGACATGTTTTGATAAAAAACTGAAAATTGTATAACTATTCCCTAATTCCCTCTAGTTTCTCTATATCCGTTTACAGAACTTACACGAAATGATTGAAATAACTTGAATATGTTCTGTGCTGCCATCACAACAGTTCGAAAATTAACTTGTACAATGACAATTCTGATAAACTATCTAATGTGTTTTCACCGAGTTACTACTCTTGTGTGAATAAAGTATCGTTTCTAATATAGGGTGCTTCAACGAAAACTAAACAGAGGCTATATCTACCAAGATATTCATTTCTGATATAAATGCAAAAACAGGTCAATTTTTGTTTCAAGGGGGACATCTTTTGGGGTACAATACTTGAGGCCAGTAAGATCACTGGCCTGTTCGAAATATTGTAGAGTTGAAGCAAAAGCAAAATTCAGACACTATCTTAATTGAAAATTCAGACACTATCTTGCCTCGATTACCAATATTCAAATTTCCAATGCGTGTTGGAGTATGCTCAGGTGTTGTGAATTGTGCATAAAGAATTATGGCAATATATCTGAATAGGTACCTACATTGAATATTTCCATTAAATTTCATACCATTCAATAGAATATCTCGTTAGTTTTCTGATCAAATATAACAATTGCATGTTACTTCTCAAAAATTTCGTACATCTTGGTCGCTTCGTTATTACAAATACTATTATATCCACATAAAAATTATTATATGATGAAAAAACATTGAATAATTTATTTGAACTGTCATTGCAAGAATTAAGTTTCGAACTGAAAAGTTAGAGCATAGAACATATTAACGCTATTTTCTTTACTAGATACAAATAGGGAAAAGTTATACACTTAATTGATTCCAAAAGTTTTCAAAATTTCTTAAAAACTCGAAAACGAAGAAAGCTGCCTTGATGACATTTGCGGCAATGAATTCCTGGAGTAAATAGAACACGGGGTGCGGTTTCATTTTCCTATATTCACAATATTTCACATAACTGCATTACTAACAAATTAAAATATGTCTACCTTGTACGGGCATAGCAAATTTGTCTACGATTTTGAAAGCGGGAGGTTTTTCGGAACTGATCATGAAAAGCTTACATCTGAAATCCCCGCTTGCATTGCTACAAAAGTAACTTTGAAACCATGAACCCGTCTTTTACTTGTGATACGGACGTTCAAGAAGGCATACGTGGCCAATACAGACTTGTCTCGTCATCATTGAATACTTGGCCCGAATTGAATCCCTGCTCATCAACAGTTTCTATTAATGTGACGATAAAAGATTTTCTGCGTTTTCATCAGAGCTTAAGGCTCTTAAAGATAATTAAACAAAGATTTCCACTAAAATATATCAATAAATGCTCGACGCGTTTCGATACACAGGTGTCAAGAGCGAATGAATACTACAAAATTATCTTAGCAAACGTATACTTATATAGACTAGAGAGGTAATCCATTCAGAGTTACCTGTTTTTGAACTAGTGTTTAGGAAATATATTGAATAAGGGTGAGTTATTTATGTCTATCTGGTCATTTTGAATTTCTGGGTATTACCTAAATCTGTTAATCTCAAGTACTTCCAGAAGGTTTAGTTTTATACCTCTATTCTCAGAATGTAGGATTTTAAATTCCGAATGGAAAGAATTACTATTTTCCTAAGATGATTAGAATAATTCGAATAGGTTTTTCTATTGATGAAACTGCGTTTATGTTATGAGATTCTAACATTGAAATTTCTTCCTGTTCTACCTAATAAAAACAATTGCAATCTTTACATTCAATTCTAAAAACACCTGATTTATTTTCTTTATTAATTGGAGACTTATAATTTCTGGTAAATGAACCTAAATTTGTTGATGTTTTGAACGCTATATTCAAATTTGAATTTTTAAGAAGGATTTCACATTATTGCTAATATTGCCTATATATGTTAAACTATTGATGTTCACCGATTGGATAAATATGTTGTAAAGCTAATTTTTGTTTTTTCCTTTATAATATGTTGCTAACTAAATTTGTATCATAACCAATATTTGTTGCGATCTGTTTCATCAAATTCAATTCTTTGAGATAATTTTCACTAGACGTTGGTGTGCTTAAGAGTCTATGTATATAACTATTAAATGCTGCAACATTGTGTTGGTAAGAATGTGCCGATGTCAATTGAATCTTACTGCTTTTCCAGTGTTATTTTACGAAGTTCAAATCTTCGTTTATCTATCAATCCTATGTGGCATTTATCATTAATTCGTCATATAACCGCGTTGTCCGAATAAATACAGAATCCGATTCGGTTTTGATTATTGCCTTGAATCCAAATCATAAGAAAATTTTCTACCTTTACTGCAATTGGATCACGCATTTTTTTCACGATCTTCGCCGAAGTCGCAGAACAGTATTGGATCGATTGTTTGATGTCACCTTCGTCAGCTGTCATACTTCCCATTTAAATTGCCCGCGTTGAGAATTTTCAAGTATTTTAAGTTTCTATATGTTGGTAGGACTGTCCTTAATTACTATGCCAAACATGAGCGCGATCTGTGAACTAGTTTGTTTACAACAGCATTTGAAACCAGTCGACCTCAGTGGTACTCTGCGAATTCTACATTGGAAAAAAATTTTTGAGCAAAGCGTTTGTTCCAAATTCTTTGTTTTTAACAAAATTTCGTGTGCTGAGTCGTTGCGCATGCTTATAGAGACTCTGTTTTATCGAAAACCCAAGTGCACGAGTGGTACAAAGCCTACAAAGACGGTCGGGAGATCGTCGAAGATTTGCCTCGTTTCGGATGACCTTCAACCGACATTAACGTCCAAAAACTCAAGGAAATGGTGCTCGAAAGTCGTTATGCCAATGTTAGAGAGATAGCTAGTGATCTCAACACATCTCGTGATATAGATAGATATAGATTTATTTCTTCCATTTAGTATTGTATAAATATTACAAAATATGCCATAGGCGTAGAACATGTCACAGAAAGAAATTACACGATGTAAACGACCTACACAATAAAATACTTAAAGTTAACAAACAAACATAGTAAAAGAGAAGTGTGATCAACGTGAAAATTGTCGTTGAGAGGACTTGTTACATGGCCTTTTAACACTATCTAAGATCGAGAAAATCCTGTATGCTGTATGGAGCTTGCTCAAAGAGTAGTTTTTTAATATATTTTGGATTCGTTGCATGACTGGCAGTTTATTGAATATTTTCATTATTATATAATTTACATATTTTTGTAGGTAAGTTCTATTGTATTTAGTCGTGAGGTTTTCTTTGTTTCGAGTGATATAGCTATGTTCATTTTTGTGGAAGAGATCGAGATTTTTTCTCACAAACATTACTGCCTCATAAATGTATAGAGCCGGTAGGGTCAGTATTTTGTAATTGATAAAATGGTCTCTACAGCTCTCACTATTTTTCAGGTTTAGCATAGATCTTAGGCATCTTTTTGTAGTTTGAAAATACGATGCACCTACTCGGAGTAGTTTCTGCAGAATATGATTTCATAACGAATACGAGACTCGACGTTTGCCCGATATGATATCAGCGAAGTTTCAAAGTTCACCTGTGAGCTGATCAAACGAAGGGCATTAGAATAACTCGCTATACTCCCACCCACTCGTTGAAGGTGATTTGACCAGTCGAGTCTAGAATCAATGGTAACACCTAGGAAGCGCATATCTTTAACTGGCTTTATGTTTTATTTTTGGTGTGCAATAGAAATTTTCTCGCTGTTTTCGTCGAATGAAAATTTTAGAATCTGATTTTTTTTGGTGTTTCAAATTATTCATATTGAGGTATTCTTCTGAGACTGTAAGATTGCTGGAGACTTTCTGTTTGAGTTCATTTTCATCAGCACCTTTCATGATAACATTTCCTTACCGAACTCCCCGCTTGGTAGTTTGCATTGAAGATGTTTGAAGATTTCCATTACGGTCTCTCATGGCTACATACTGATTTTTATCTGATAAATAACTTTCTACTAATTTCAGTGCAACTCCTCTAATACCATAGCACTCAAATTTTTTCAACAGAATAAGTTTTTCAACGCTATCGGCCTTACTCAAATCGAATGCAGCTCGTTTGATTTTGGTGAACCAATTGGGCATGGGGCGCATTGTCGCTCGACTCGTTCCGATAGAGCGGAATTTTCTTAAAAAACAGTACCGGATGCAGGTCGCTGTAGACATGCTGGATCATGCGAATTCTGATCCCACGTTCATTTGACGGATCATAACTGGTGACGTGACAAGGGTCTATGAATACAACGCACAAGCGAGCCAACAACCATCGGAATGGGTGGGAAAAAATGTGCCAAAACGACCAAAAGTCGTTCGAAAATCAAGACGATGCTGTTTGTTTTCTTCGATATTTGTGGTGTGGTTCATCATTAATTCGTTCCGCAAGGTCAAACAGTCAGTAAGGACTTCTATTTAACCGTTTTGAGACGTTCACATGAAAATATTCGACGTAAACGGCCAGATTTGTGGCAAAACAATTCGTGGATTTTGCATGTCGACAACGCACCATCTCATCGAGCCATGGTTATTAACGACTTCAAGACCAAACACTCGATAAATACCATCGAGCAGCCGCTTTATTCGCCTGATATAGCTCCGTGTGACTTTTTTTATTCTCCTCAGACTGAAATTGCCGCTCCGGGGAACCAGTTTTGATTCCATAGACGTCATAAAAGGAAATTCGCAGAAGGATCTGAATACCATCCCTAAAGCGCCTTAAAAAAATGTTTCGATCATTGGAAAAAACGTTGGCACATGTGTATCGCTTCAAATGGAGCATATTTTGAAGGATATTCAATAAATATTGAAGTAAATTAAGATTTTTGCGTTTTATTTCAAATTTCCGGATACTTTTTTGTCACATTGTATAAACCCGGTACGGGGATTCCCGCGCCATAGAAGGTATAATCGTTATCGCGAATATGCGAGTCTTTTTTCGCGGGTATCAAACTTTGGTCGGTATAACAGTTTCCACGAATTATCGTATTCGCGAATACTGAAATCGTGAAATAATCAACTGAAAATGAATTTGTTTTGAAAATTGAACATCTTGTATCTCGAAAATGAACCGTTTCCGGACTTATCTTTACGAGGAGAAATCTTTAAATCAACTGTTAAAGTTTTGTTACAAAAAAGTGGAGTTTCAGTATATTGCCATTTTCGCGCTTTAACTTCGAATTCACTTCCAGTAAATGAAAACATGAACATCAAGTTCATCAACCTGAGAATTAAATATCTTTCAAGACGAGAATCAATCGCTCCGGGCTACAACATACAAACACTGATGGAAAGTAGGTAACTCGTATATGGAATATTACCTTGTGCTAGACGAGGAGAACTAGTCTTTTCAAGTGAAAACTTACATGCGGCTTTCACATTCACATTTAAAAAACACTATTCACACCGTTAAGTTTGTGCGCATGAATATTGAAGAAATTAGCTACAATTTGTTCTGAATATAAATTCACTAGGTTACGGAATGCCGTGTGAATAAATAAATCGCAAGAGAATGGAATTCATTAATACGTATTTCAAATAAGGTCGGAACATGAATATCAATTTGATTCACGGTGAAATTCTTTCTAAATAAGGGTAATTTTCAAAAAGTCAGAAATACAGGAAACCAGCTGACCCGGCGAACTCTGTTTCGCCTTAAAGGCAATAAATAAGCAGATTTTGGAATTTATTAATTTTTTTTTATTAAAAAAAAATACAAAAAGAAATTAAGTACCTACATTAATCATTCATTATTATTTCTGTAATTTAGTACATACGTTGCTCTTCACTTAAGTACCTTGTGATACACGACATAATTTGTTTTATTATCATGCGCAAAAACAAACAACGCAAATGGTCTTCCGATCCGTGAACATGCCACATATAATTGACCATGGGAAAAACACGGATGTTCTAGATTCAAACCACAGACTTTTAATGATTGGCCTTGTGATTTGTTGATGGTCATGGCAAATGCAAGACGGATCGGAAATTGAAGTCTTTTGAAATCAAACGGCATATCGGTTGGGATCATCGGGATCTTCGGAATGAGAACTTCCTCACCTTTGAATTTTCCTTTCAGTATCATCGCGTAAAATACATTGTTCATCAATTTTCTTACCTCCAAACGCGCAACGTTGCACAGTTTTGGTTGTTTTATGTTTCGAAGCATGATTACCAAGGAGCCAACCTTTGGGCTATTTAGGCATAAATTGTGCGGTGGTAAGCCAGGCACATCCAAGGAATTCAAAAGTTCAATTGGATAGTTGGTGGCTTCATTTTCATTTATGACGCAGTCAATAGATTTGAATGAATGCATTGTTCCAATGATCTTATTTTGAATTATGTAGTTCAGGTCGCCTATATCTTTATTCTTAGCCGCTAAAATTGCTCGCTCACTCAACCATTCATTATTTTTGTAGTTAGAAATTATGTTTGGAAATACATTGTTTTTTGATGATACAAAATTACAGAAATTATTTGGAAATGATATTAATCCGCTCGATTCATCGACAGGTACTTGATCATTACCGATAGTCAGCAATTGCTCCGAGAAATCTTCAGCAGATGTATCATTGAGCAATGTAACTCTCATGTTTGTTGTCAGCTACAGTTTCTTCACATAGCGCCATAGATTCGACGATTTGAGGCAAGCGTCGGCAGCCGCAGATCTTGGAATTACTGGCAGTGTTTGGCGGAAATCGCCAGACAGTAAAATCAGTGCTCCTCCAAAACATCTCAAGTCATTGCGTAAATCTTTCAATGTTCGGTTAAGTGCTTCTAATGCACGTTTATGCGCCATTCTGCATTCGTCCCAGATGATGATTTTCGATGCCGACAAAACTTTGGCCATTGCTGAGTATTTTGCAATATTACACGTTGTTCTTCAATAGTTTGAAGATTTAACAGTAATTTTAATGCTGAATGAGCCGTACGGCATCGTTTTAACAATGTGGGTGCTATTCCAGCAACCACGATGTTGGATCTCGCACGAACAGTGGCTAAAACTACTGACATGAGGAATGCCTTACCAGTTCCACCAGGGGCATCTAGGAAATACAAACCACCATTTTCATCATCGATTGCCTTAATTGAAGTATCATAAATTTCCTTTTTTTATAGTTCACTTCACTTTTTCAATATTGATTTCTTACAAATATCAAATTGTCATCCATACGTCCAAGTCCAAGGTAACGCTGTTGAATGGGATAAACAGTGTCTCCTGGCTCTAAGCTACCTATCCACCAATTTTCTGCTGTTTTTGAGTCATATATAGTGTAACTAACACGACATTCTTTTATATATAAATAGATAATTATTTTTGAAATAGGAACAAATATCTTGAATCCTTAGTTCAAAATTTTGAACTGAATTTGGTTCGGAACAGGTGTGTTGTTTTAAGGAAAGCGTCCAAAGTTCCGCATCAGACACATCTTCCGGAATTTTGTATGCTTTGAATAGCAACTAATGTAACTTCGTCTACTTCTGTGCATAATACGGATCGCACGAATCTTCCTGTCGGTAAGTAGGCCAGTGTAAATAATTTTGGGTACATTGTTTCTTTTGTTAATTATTCGAAACTGTTTTCGATGGAGACCTTAACCCTGAATTTGATCATTCCCAAAACCTCTCATCCGCACCCAATTTGAATATTTCTTCAATCGCTCATATCTCGCGATCTATTAATCCTACAGTGTTCGGTCGGGGAGCGGTGTCCATTGGACTTACGCTTCGTTTGATGTGGTGTTTGCAATTTGAAAAATATTTTTGACAACTTTTATTGCGCGTCTCTTTTCTCCAATGTTTTTGAGATCCCTTCTCATTAAGTAAGTAAACTCAATTTCGACTATTTAAAAAAAATCAATTCTCTCAGTGGATTTCTCGTCCGCCAATTCTCGTTCGACGTTGCCATATTGGTCCCAAAAATTCGAAATACATTTCTTCTTTCGTTGTTTATACGAAAGGAATGGAGGCATTAACCCTTGATCCGCTCACACAGGTGATTTCTTCAATATCTAAATTGAGTCTACTTGAGAAAAGGTTTTTTAACAAAGAGTGTTAAATGCACTGGAAAAAATTGACGTGCAATGAAAATGGGCCAAAAATTTTCGAAATTTCAAACCTTAATAACTTTTATCAGAAGATCGTACAGTTAAACTTTATACGTGATGAATTGAAGAGTAAGTCCAGGCGAGTTTTACGACTCCTGGCCGATCACTGTTGGATACAAAGAAATATGAAATATCAGCGATTTAAAAACTGTCCAAAGTTGCTGTGGATAGGAGTTTTGAGTTTTGCGCAAATCCAGGGTTAAGGTCTCCATCGAAAACCCTTTTGAATAAGTAATAAAAGAGAAAATGTTTGTATTACCTGGTGAATTTTTCTAAATCCTCTGCAGTTGCACAAAGGGGCAAAATTTCCGAGTGATCGGAGAGTCACTCGCCCGCTCGCTACTAAACGTCGCGATAGCTGGCCATCTGATTTGGAATTCCGATTACTACAAATATGTGAACGTACTGCCTACAAACAGGTATGTTCAATGCGATCCGTACGATTCATACGATGAGGATCTTTGAATGTTTATCTTCAAAAAAATCTTCTTATCCCATGAAGTATACGAATTTTCTGTTGCATAGTTTAGTTTATTGGTGCTTCATATGTAATACAGAGTATATGTACAAGTCAAAATTAAAATTGTAAATGAATTGTAAATAAACTTCAAACAAATTGTCAATAAATTGTTAGTAAATTGTAAACAGTTATAATAACTTATAATAAATTGATAGAGAGACAACCAGAAAAAGAGTTAACGTTTCGGACTAAATAAAATTCAAATTGAAAAAATTTACAAGCATTGAGCAGTATTCTCCTAGTTTCATTTTTGAAATTTTTTATTAGTAACAATCTGACGGACAACGGCAATTTATTAAAGTATGAGAATGCCAAAACATTTGGGCCATTCTGCGACCTCCCAAGCCTAACAAACGGAATTCTGACATCGTGTTTATTTCTCGTATCATAATTATGAATGTGAAATATTGCAGATAGAGAAAAATAAACCCTATTCTCTCGATCTTATTTTCAGTGGTGCCAAAATTTTGCTGATATCTCTTTCCGTTCTGGACTTATTCAAAATTTCTCGAATTTTGGGAAAATCGTCCTTAGCGGATATCTCGATCATCATCAAAATTACATAAAAATAAGTTTGACATTCTACAGACACTTTTTTGAGTAAAACACAGTGCTGTGTAAAATTTTTTTTTCAGCTTAGCGGTTTTCGATTTATAATGCAAACATGCTTTATTTTTATTTTTAATACCAACCAAGTTTTTTCAGAGAAAAACCTGAAATTGCCACAATTCCATTCATTAGTGCATTGCCCATCAACGATTCATAATGTTGTATGACTGAAAACCACAGATTTTAAGGATCCTATCTAAGATCATAGTTATTTCTAGGGTTTGATTGGATTTGGAGCATAGTAATTAACGATTCCAGTTTCAGTATAGGTATTAATGTTTATTGAATATCGAAATAGCTGCTTGTTAGTTGTGTGTTCCTACTATTAAATTTAAGAATTTCTTCACCTGAAACTTTGGTTGTTTCAAGATGCAGAATAGAAATCATAACTATAAAAATTATGAAAAGTTCGATATGATAGAATGTAATATTCTTAATGGGTATGATTCAGCGGCAACGGCCAAAACATATTCCGATCGGTATCCTGAAAAACACCAACCAAATAAATCTATTTTTCGAAGAATAAAGGAGAATCTTATCAATAGTGGCTCATTCAGAAAATCAAGAAATAAAAAATAAGTCATAGAGAGAAAGCAACGATCGAAGTGATAGGTGCTGTAACGGCCTAACCTTCAATTTCGAGTAGACAAATAGAAGCAGTAACAGGAATTTCGAGAACCAGTTCAAACCCTACAAAATGCGAATCTCCCAATTTTTGTAGCCAGGGGATCCCCCTCGCGGGCTAAATTTCATCAATTGGTATTTAAAAAATATCCAAGAACGCTCAGACTTTTTTTAGAGAAGTCATATGAGCAGATGAAGTCCGCATTACTAAAGATGGGATATCTAATCGCTGTTTGTGGTCCGTTGAAAATTCTCAACGCTAAATTGATGTGCAGCATCAAGGAAGATATGGTTTCAATATGTGGTGTGCACTGAAAGATAGTCGCAATTTGGCGTTTGAAATTTTTGATGAAAATTTGAATGGAGCACGTTATGAAGAAATGATAAACAATAAAATCATTGAAGGATTTCTCGATTAACTTCCGTTAGCACAAAAATCAAAGGACCATCAGTTATCTGTTGAATTTGAATTTTGGACATAATTGGTTAGGGACTGTAAGATGGCTGGCTCGTTCCCCTGACTTGATGCCACCAGATGTTTTCTTTGGGATCATGTTGAGGATTCACTCTACAAGAGGAACAGTAAGAATTTAAAAGACTTAAAATAGAATTTCAGGAATCTCTTGCTTCTGTTAGCAATATTCATATTTACAATGCCTGCCGTAATGTTTATCGGCAATATTATTTATGCATTGAAAACAATGGCAACACTTTTGAATATTTGCGATAAAGTAGATTCCCCTATTTGAATCGTTACGACTTGATGCTTCTGTTAAAGATTTTCGTATGTGTTTTTTGGTTTTCATTTGGGAAAAGTTTAATGTCATATGTCCTGTTTCTCATAATAATATATTCTTTTACTCGCATAACTTTCTAATCATTCTAATAGAATATTACCTAAGCAACATGCATGGTTGGCAAGTTTCTAATTTCAAAAAAATTAATGTTCATTTGTAATTCGATTTATGAAGAGTAGAAGTCAACTTCGAACTCGAAGACAACAGTTAATTACTATGGTCTAAATCGAATCACCATAGAAATAACCATCTTTGAAATCTGTGGTTTTCCGTGATAGAACATTATGAATCGTTGATGGGCATGCACCTTATGAATGGAATTGTGGAAATTTCAGGTTTTTCTCCGAAAAAAGGTATTGAATGCAATAATTTACTACAAGTGTTATATATTTTTGGGAAGGAAAAAAATTACTGCCTCCAATAGGGGTAAAATTTCCTATGGTTCGTATCTGAAAGAAAAAGCATGTTTGCATTAAAACTCGAAAACCGCAGAGCAAAAAAAAAATGTTCACACAAAGGTGTCTGTAGAATGTCAAACTTATTGTTATGCAACTTTGATGATGATTAAGATATCCGCGATGGACGATTTTCACAAAATTCGAGAAATTTTGAATAAGTCCAGAACGAAAAGAGATATCAAAAAATTTTGGCACCACTAAACTAGTCCCTGCAAATAAGATCGAGAGAGGAGGGTTCATTTTTCTCTATCTGCAGTATTTATATATCTATGCATCGAAATTTGTCCACTCTGTACATGATGCTCTATTAGAGAAATTACAGTTTTCATTTTTGTTGATTTTGAATCGGTATGTTTTTCACCCGATAACTTTTCATTGTCAGAATATCTTTGATTTGAGAATGCGCCATATAACCGAAAAATAATGTATCTAGATTTTGATATAATTTGATTGTAGAAGTACGTAGCTGGAAAGAAATCAGTTTTTTGTTTAACAACGAAAACCTGAATCGGCCTTAGATAGATCAATCGACACTTAGTAAAATTGAAATGAATTTCGGGAAGAAGTTTCTATTATCTGACTGGACATTATCATAAATTTACAAAAGGATCTCCGTCACCCAACAAGACTTTGGACTACGAAATATTAAAGTTCAGTGATGAAATATTTGAATTTAAAAAAATGGCATTCATAAAAAATTGTTCTTTTGCAGATGATCTCGATCACAGGGTTAAATTCTGCGAATCAAAACTAGAATTGTGTCATCAGGATAGAATTTAGCGCTTCTTAATTATTCATTCTGATAAAACCAATGCCTCATTCAAGGATTTAGGCTGAGGAGACTGCACATTGAATACGCAAACCCACAACATCTATAAAAATTCAAGGTGTTCGTCTGCATAGTAAAAAATAACGTGTTTGAGCCATATTTTTTTTTTGATTTTATTTGAAGAAGAAAATCTTTATGTTAATGGACTGTGTAATCTACTAGAGTAAATTTGATCATACACTACATCTATACAGAATTAAAACTCCACAAAGGAATTCGTACCATCGTAATCACTCAACATGGTGAAATCTTGAATGAATCATCTAAATGAATTGTAATTATCATAGAAATAGTAAAAGATAAATCAAGGGCATATTCTTGAATGTTATAGTACGTAGTTGCAATGCTAGTTTTTGGAATTAGGACCATCAAATGTTCTTAATACATTTCTTTTTCTACTAGACGTCAAATTTTGAATTGTTTCTCTGCCATTCTATAATTTAGGGCAGATTTTTCCATAAATTTTCACCTAACTGATATTATTTCAAGGCCTTACAGCCAGATTCAAACCGGTTAGGTAATTAAAGATTCTAGAAAATTTAAAAAATGTATAATCAGATTCCTCATACAGAGTAATTACTCTATCTTGCTTTATTTCAAATAAATAAATGGATTGAGTTTTTACATATGATTAAGCAGAATATTCCACACTTCTTAGTCCGATCAAATTAGACCAAAAACTAGAGTTGAAGCTACAAAACTTCGCACCCAACTCAAAGTTGGTAGGATTATTCAAAATATCCTCATGAATGAAATCCAAAAAATGTTCATCGATCCGATACATGAAAAAAAAACTATTCATAGTCAAAAGTAACTAAAATGGGATTTTCGCGATTTTCAGCGAAACTGTTTTTTCATAAAACTAATTCAGACGAAAATTGTAGAACCGATAATTATCTATAAGAAATGTCTGAATACTTTTCCTAACAGCCAACGTTTCTGAGGTATAAAGATATTAGCAAGGGTTGAAAATGATTGAAGCGATGTAAATTGAAGAAAAAAATTATTCGTCTGACTCATACTTTTCTTATACTTCTGCTTCCTCTTCTTCTTCTTGGTTTTTAACCGAACTTCTTTTGAACTGAAAAAGCTCAACATCAATCAGAATTATATTTATCCATTGGATTTATCGGGTTTACGCAGTCAAGGGGCTATTGTGTACTTTTTATTTCATACCTACTAGCTTTCGGACAATATCTTGTCCTTCTTCAGGTATTTATCTTTTATCTTCTTTTGCAAAGTGTCAAAATCATATACTATTTCACACGAAATAAATGGTTGTGATACCCCATCTGCATTTTTCAGCAGGGGTAAAATAGTTTTTAGAATGTTTGTAAAACAAGATTTAGTTCAATCTGCTAAAGTTTTTGAGAAGAGTAATTCAACAACAATAATAAATATATGCATGTTTCGTTAAAAATACTGGAAATCAAAAACAAGGCCATTAGCTTGTCTTCGTCGAACCGCACTGGCTGCTCATTGACATATTTTTCGAGTATATTACCTAGTTCAAGTGTGGCGTGGTTATCAGCTAGAACCAAAAAAATGGAGTAGGAAGTTGGTCGACAATACCAATATATTTGGACCTGTTCATACTTGCTCCTACCTGCACCGGAAAAACTGCTAAACACAATTTTTGCAACTGTAAAAGGGATGTAATGCTGAATATGGTTGCAAAAATTTTCTCTGTACAAATTGTCAAGGCCGGTCGTGCTCCAATGTTGAATCGTCAACAGTAGAGGAGTCGTTTGAACGAGGAGACATGCGATGCATCACTGTTGAGGTAATTTACTTGCACCCAGGATGAACAAGAAAAGCAAGAAGGAGAGAATGCAGAAGTATTAGAGAATTATGAGTTAGAAAAATAAATTTCTTTGCTTATATCCAACAGACCGATAGAATAGGCTTTATATCTCAGAAACGGTTGCTCTCAGGATAAAATATTCGGACATTTTCTTATAGATAATTATCTGATGTACAATTTTCGCCTACACTAATTTCATGATAAAATTCTGCCTTTTGCTGAGAAATGGCAAGAAAACCCATTTTTGTGAGCTTCAATTCCGAGTATATTTTTTTTCTTGCTATCAGATCGATGAGGAATTTTTAGATGTCGTTTATGATGGTGTTTCGAATAATTCTACCAATTTTGAGCTGGGTAAGAAGTTTTGTTCCTTCGGATTTCCAAATTGACTGGATCATCTATTCCGTTGAAGTTGCTGTACGTGAGTTGTGTCTATGTGAAGTAGTAACTGTGTTTTAGCGGCATGGTTAGTGCGTAACATGGTCGGTTCGAATCCGAGTTCAAGTCATGGATGTCGTCTTCTAACAAAAAGTTTTGAATTTGCAAGTCGCCTAAAGGGCATATAAATTCCAAAACCAGATAACTTGTAATACTTGTAATGGCAGTTATCATTGCACGGTTCGGAATTCACTATAAACTGTAGTCCACCTGTGTAAATGGATAAAGTTTTCAGGCAAATATAAAAGACTAAACAAAAAAACAAACCACGGTATAGGCCAAGAAATGGTTTTTAACCTTAAACTGCCATGTGTGTATAAAAACATGATATTCAGATTTCTATATCAGTATTCATTTTTAACGAGTTTCTCGTATCAATTGAGGTTTGATATCATTCGAGTGAACAATGAAAATACCGGTTCTCAATGATGATATATGAGAGTTGATAATTTCGTTATTTGAAGAGATAGAAGAACGTCGAAAAAGGATCACATGAGTCTGCTTCTCAATGATATAATAATATTGTCTTGCTATAAGGTGTCTCAATATAGATGAAAAAGTTTTTTTCAAACCGAAAACCCAGTGTATTTTTTTATTATCTTTTTCTTTTAAGCTATTTTCAGTAGCGTTGCGTACTCTCATTGATTTAAGTTTCGAAAGATCTGAATTAACTGAATATTTTCCGAATTTTTATCCAAAAAATTTCATACAGTCGGGTTGATTTAAAAAAATGTTGACACAGTTGTCCGGCCCTGTTCATTGGTACAAGCTTCAGAGCTAATTTCTTTGTGCATACTTTTTTATGAGGTTTTCTGTTTCCTGTGATATACTTCCGAGCCTCCTCTTGTTTCTCTAATCTTCTAATAGTGTATGGCCGGGTGATGTGATGGCCACCTAATTGAATCGGTTTAACCAATGGAATCTATTTTCCAATCAGTGGTTCAAAACTGCGATACCGTTAGAGAAAAGATCTGAGTTAATGCAAAAAGAATATTTTTTTGCCTTCACAGTGGCTATTTCCTTAGTTTATGGTGTGCTTTATATAACGAATGAGCTATTAGACCTAATTTTTCTTCAACAATTAATTAATGGGATTACACTTCCAGCAATTTGAAAAAGATAATTTTCCTTAGTTACAAGCAGGGTACACATCGCTTGAGTTCAAACAATGTGATGGCAGCAAGATGGAGTCCCTTCAAACAACATCTATGTTTGTTTTCTAAATTGTTCGTTGTGTGACCCCAAGAAAAAAATGAAATCCCATAGCTCGTCTGTTATACAAAGCACACCACACACTAAGGGGAATAGCCACTGTGAAGATGAAAAAAATGTTTTTTCATTAATTCAAATTTTATCTCGAAAAATATGTGGTTAACACTTTGACTATAAACGAAAATTGGGTGAGGATGACAGCAGGTAGAACGACTATACTTTTTCGGTTCTCTAATTAGAATACAAAGGAAAATCAATAGAATGAAAAATGTTAAGTGCACCACTGGAGATATAGGGAAGAACCATTTTTTTGGCCAAGGACTCGATAATTTGACGTAGCTATATGTTTTAGAAGATGCGTGATTTTATGGTGAAAAAGAAAAATGAACTGAAAACTTCGGACGCGTTTTTGTGAACGGTTCTTTTCAAAATAGTCATATTTACAACTCAATTTCTTATATTTTATTCATTTTTGCAGAAGCTAAGTTTGATCGTACCCGATTTTGAAATTTCGGGTATTGTTAATTTTTCAGACTGGTTGTATGCAAAAATCCAAAAACTGAAATATGTTTTCAATCATGTTGTGAAAATACAAGCACAAGAAATAGGACACGATAAATACATTTATACAGGTCAAATTGCAAGGTTTTATTTTTTGTTAGACATCTGGGGGAATTTTTGAGAGGATAGCGAAACAGGGTGTTTCAAAACGACACGGCAATATTTGAGGAGGTTACCGCTGAAGTCATTTCATGAAAGAGGTTCATATAAACATAGGTGTTAAAGTTTAATCGAAAGATGCAGTTAAATTTGAATTTTTCGTAAACTGCTCGAGATATTGAGGTAAAATTTTGGTGGTGTCGAAAACTTTCAAAGACGCATAATTCTCAATACGAAACAATATTTTCGACTCGCCAGTGGCGCGCGTATATGGAAAAAGATATTTTTCTGGAAAAACGCTTTCCTGGCATTTTTTGTACTACTCCCAGTTTTTGAGTGAAAACATGTTGAAAAGCTCTCTACGAATCCTTGCGATTCCATTGTTGATACCTGTTCTATGCTCAGTCATAGATGTGTTCAAAACTGATTAACGTCCATGTGATTTAGTGTTTCTGTTTTTCTTTTCAAATCGGCTATCATGAATCGTTATACTAATGCTGAGATCACCGACATGCATTTGATGTATGGACGTGCTGACGGAAACGCATTAGAAGTTCGGCGGTTGTACATTGAAAGATTTCTAAACCGTATTGCTCCCGATAGAAAAACTTTTGAAAGCATTCATCGACGCCTATCTGAAAAAGGCACATAAAGACGATATGAAGGAGCAGGAAGGCCAAGGGAAGTAAGAACGGTAGAGCAGGAAAATAAGGTTTGTTGTATCCTTCCAAACAATGCAAACAATCACTTCTTACCGATTTTCCTGCCCGTATTGCGTATTGTCTATGGCTTTTGCATAAGTTGATTCAAATTCCTCAATTTCTTATGCTGATCCGGCTCACTGATGAAGCAAGTTTTTCAAGAAATTCTATAAGGAATTTTCATAATCATCATTGTAGTGTGAAGAAAATCCACATCAAATACATGAAGATCGATTTCAACACGTTGAACGTTTAGATCGGCATTGTGGGTGACACTGCCTCATTCTACCAGTATGACTGTAGGGTCCTTTGAAGTCTTTAGTGTACACTACTCTCCTGGAAAATGTGATATATATATATATATATATATATATATATATATATATATATATATATATATATATATATATATATATATATATATATATATATATATATATATATATATACAGGTGTTTCGAATAAGATGTCATAAATGAAGGATGCGAATCCCTGAATGATTTAAGCAAGAAAGTTCGAAGAACCAATGGTCAAAAAATGCTTCGTTGCCGAGATACAGGGTGTTAAAGTTGAAAAAATTTTTCGATTTTCTCTCGATAAAACCTAGACTTCTCAAGATTTCGGGCTCAAATTTTCTACATATTATCTTAATAACTGATGCAATTTTTCAGGAATTGAGCTAAAATTTACATCAGATATCTCCTTGTTGTATGTTTATAACAAAATGAGGCAGAAATTCCTGACAGTATACCGGGTGTTATAACATGAAAAATATCTTCAAGCTTTCAATACGGAAGGGACTATACGATTACTTTTCTTGATCAATATCTCGAAAATGGTGGCAGATACGGAAAAATACAAGGAACAAAAAAGTTTTCACTTTGAATGATCTGTTTGATTCTGTTTTCAGAATATACCAGTAGTGCACCACAAAAAAGTTCAGGGGGCAAAAAGAGGAAAATGCACGTGAAAAAATAACACCCTGTATACTGTCAGGAATTTCTGCCTCATTTTGTTATAAACATACAATAAGGAGATATCTGATGTAAATTTTAGCTCAATTCCTGAAAAATTGCATCAGTTATTAAGATAATATCTCCATGGCTTCGATATGGGAAAACTATTGGATTATTTTCAATAATTAATATCTCAGAAACGGTGATAGTTACGATCAAAATGCAATTGTCAAAAAAAAATTGAAATTGAATGATCTATTCGATTTTATTTTTTGTTAGTGCCAGTGGCGTACCAAAAAAAAATTCCGAGGGTAAAAATGGAACATGGCCCATGAAAAAGCATCACCCTGTATACTGTTTCAA
This sequence comes from Cryptolaemus montrouzieri, assembly GCA_013387265.2. Taxonomy (NCBI): domain Eukaryota; kingdom Metazoa; phylum Arthropoda; class Insecta; order Coleoptera; family Coccinellidae; genus Cryptolaemus; species Cryptolaemus montrouzieri. Next base: position 39,772,680 of record JABFTP020000144.1, read on the forward strand.
AATTTGGCCTCACCTGGTGATTCAGATTGTATTTAGTAGCTTATGTGGAAAATTTGAGCCCGAAATCTTGAGAAGTCTAGGTTTTATCGAGAGAAAATCGAAAAATTTTCTCAACTTTAACACCCTGTATCTCGGCAACGAAGCATTTTTGACCATTGGTTCTTCGAACTTTCTTGCTCAAATCATTCAGGATTCGCATCCTTCATTTATGACATCTTATTCGAAACACCCTGTATATATATATATATATATATATATATATATATATATATATATATATATATATATATATATGTAGGGTCTGCAATATATTAACATTTCATGAAAATTCGATATATCAACAATTTTGTTCGTATATGAAATTTCTCCATTCAATCTTTTCATCTTTCCGTTAGTCTTTGTCTCCCATATACGTTTGACTTGCCGTGTATTATCCATTCTCTGCCTTTTCTCTATAAAGTTGATTCAATTCCTAATTCTTTTCGTATATCAATGTTCTGTATCTTATCTCTCTTTGTGACTCCTCTTACCCTCCCAAGATATTTCACTTCGACAGCTTGAATTTTTTTGGTTTTTATCTCACTCACATCAAAATGTCAGTACTGGCCTATAGATAGATGTGAATACTTTCATTTTAATGGCTCTTGACACTTCTTTTTTATTTCTGAAATTGTTGCTGATAGCATAATATGCCTTCATGGTCTTTTTGATCCTATCATTGATTTTAGCACCTTGCTTTCCTGATTCTTCGAGTTCAACTCCTAAGTACTTATATTATTCCACTTGTATATTTATGTCTTCCTTTTCTGTTCCAATCACCATTACCTTAGTTTTTTCTTTGTTCATCAAACCACTCTTCCCTAATTCTCTGTTCCATATATTCAAGTTTTCCTGAAGATCTTTTTCATTGCTGGCCAATATCATTATATCATCCGCGTATTCCCCTTCTGATACTTCTACTTGCTGTAAGTTTCTATATCCAATCTGGATTTTCATCACTCCTGTGGAGCAATTTTTTGTTTTTTCATCCATAAAGATTATAAACAACAGAGGACTAAGCCCACCCCCCGATGTTGAGGACTTAATAAATAAAATTATCGTTGGGTGCAACTCGATGAGAGCAGATCCTGATGTTTTTGAAAGAATTCGCCAATCAAGACTACTGGAATAAAGCATCCGAGCTGGTGCAGGTCACTTTGAACAGCTTTTCTAATGTTTAAAGAGTTATTGGTGATACACAGAATACGATTGCCTACACTAGGATTATCATCGAGCATTATGTTCATAAAACGAATGAATTTTGAATGGGTGATATTTGTGCGAGTTCATTGTTTCAAGTTCGCACGTTTTATTCATTCCCATTTCTTTTGTCATTTTCTCATCGATATATGAATGTGAATGTCAACATATGCCAGTTCATTTACTTCCATATCGTCACTTCTGATTTGTGGTAGATGAACATTCTTTTTGTTCTTCAGAGGAAACTCAACGATTCTCAGTTTCGTTTCCACATTACAAAATTCAGTTGCGAAGGAGTCAGCCGATTGGAATACCGTAGTCGATAAAGGTCCGCACTCTTTGGCGATAATTTTTTAACATTCGCCGAGAATGAGCAATACGTCAAGGGCCGAATATCAAAAAAGTATCAAAGATTCAGTTGAACATTGACTGAGAGGAGTTTGAAAATCGTCAATGGGATAATGATAACAGTAAGTAAATAATTTTGATTTAGGAAAATCTTCACCAGGTGTGCCTGTATATATATATATATATATATATATATATATATATATATATATATATATATATATATATATATATATATATATATATATATATATATATAGAATTAGCCAACAGTTTTCACTAGCCAATTATGTTAGTTTTCATTTATTAGAAGAAAATTAACATTATTTTTGTTGAAACGGTTAGGTTAGATTTCATATCAGCTGTCTCCTTGTCTGACGTTTTCAGTCTGCCATATAGAAATATTAGAGAGGTCATCATAGGTTAAGTTTGCTTGATTTTTCCTGCTTATTTTTTGTTTTTCACTTCAAAATTCAGTATCCCAAATTTACGTTTACTACTGTTTGCAGTTTATTTCTAATTAACTACATAGTTTAGTTCACAAGTTAAATAGGTGTTAGTTCTTGATTAAGTTCTCAAAAATATGTGATTCCTCACTGGATTCGTAATGGCATTGTCTAGAGAAATGTAGTGAAATATTTCTGCAGAGCATAAAAACTGCGAAAATTATTAACAAATCAATGAAAAAGGAAATTAAATAATTTCTCAAATAATTCAGTAGCTATAAATAATTTAGGGTTATCAAAAAATTCTTAAATAAGACGAAATTTCCGAAAGTCCTTGAATTTATTGTTCCCCATAACCTTCATGACACGAGGACATTTCCTTTAAGGGAGTAAAGACCTAAAACAATTTGTTGTAGTATTTCAAATGAATCAAAAAATGAATGAATTATGGTGGTATTTGAACACTTGCCAGAATTAAGTCCTTTGGAATTTTTTCAATCAATTTTTCAACATTTAGGCAATTGTTAACTATCAAAATGTTTTCTCACCTCTTTTCACAAAAAATTTTGAATAAATCTTCTAAAATTGTTACGCTACCTGGAGCTCTTCTCACATTTGAGCTTAACAAAGTCACGTAATAAAACATTGAAATGTTGTTCATTTTGATAATTATAAATCCTCAATATATTGGAAAATTCTTTTTGTTAATTTAAAAATTCATAATTAACAAGATAAACAACATTCATATAATTTTTAGATGTATTCTTGTTAAGTTTATATGTGCGAAGAGTTTCAAGTAGTGAACAAATTTTAGACAACTGAGTTGAATATTTATTTTGGACTTTAATGAAATCAAAATTTCAAATAGATATTAAATATTATGAACACAAATGCTTCAGCTGTTTTCTCATTTTCAAGACCAGCGCTCGTATCGTGAAACCCATGAGTTACATTAAAGTTATATATAATAGAAATAGCTTCGAAATATAGATTGTTTTGTCGGAAATTCTGTTGACTTTTAGTTTTTCATAAACTATTAATGTTTATGAATTATCCACAGAGAAGAAAGTTTTTGTACTCTTAAAACATTTCATAAATTTTTCTAGAACTCATTCCGAATCCATTGAGCTATCGTCCATATATTCAGGAACTTTATGAAGAATTAACACCGATTTGAACTTGTGAACTAGATTAAAAATACTAATCTGTATCACTCTGTGAATGTATTATGACCGGTTTCACTGGATCGTCCATTAAAAATTGGGTTCTCACATAATTCATTCAATTCCTTTCAATATATCTACAGCTTTCTCAGTAAACAATAAATGAAACCATAATTTGAAGAACTCATAAGGCCACTTTCTTCATAAGTCTTTATCTCTTTCGTCACTTTATTTCTCTCTTAAAGCCAAATGAGCTGATTTAGCCCACATTGACACATTGATGGGGTTCAACCCTTGACTGTTAAATTAATGTGTAAACAATGTTCCCAAGTTGAAGAATTATGTTTCATCGAGAACATTATTTGTACGTTAGTTAACCTTTTTGTCTAGTCACTTCCTCAGAAATTAACCAATAAGAATTTGGACGATTTTCGAGAAATATTTCATTTTATACACAAATTAAAACGAACGATCCTGAATAACTCGGCTGGTTCGATTTTTTGTGAATAATCCGAAACAGGACGATTTTTGATTGGGGGACGGGTTTCATTTTTTGTTATATGTTTCGTTCTCCTCCTATCAAATCTACCCCTGGTTGGTTCTACCCCAAATTTTTGAATAAGGAAAAGGGGTAGTGTTGAATCGGAAAAATTTTTGTTATTTATTCAAATATTTGTGTATCCAGTCCCTCTATCAACTATTATCCAGAAAATGTTTATAATAAGGAACGGGTTGTCTGAAACCTTATAAGAAAGGTTATCTGATCCTCAATATCAGTCTGCTTTTTAAAGTGCCATTGATTAAAAAGCAACACTGCTTGGCTTCCATGATTCACATGAAAATCTATCATAAAATGAATCATATCATTGAGTTTTTGTACTTGTGGTACATTCTATCGCAAATATTCCATGCATTGGTACAATCGAGATTGTCTAATATTGTGCGACATTTGTGATGTTATCTGCTGGCATGGTTGAACAATCCTTTATCCTAGTTCTTCCAATGATTTGAGAAGCGTAACTTAGGCTTTAGACTTTAGACTTTATAGCCCCCTAAGAAGAAATAAAGAGGCGTTAGATCGGGCGATCTAGCAGGCCATTCTATACCGCCTCTCCTACCAATCCACAATCGGGTATGAGTTTAGTTTTATGTGGAAGAAATTTGTACTTTTGAAGAACCTCGAAAATACTTGTCCGACATTGTCCTAATATTTGCGCTAATTTCCTCACAGATTATGTATTCTCGATTATGCCAAGTTTTCCCAAAACGGACCCACCTTCTTTCACAACTCTGGTGGGATTGAGTTTTTTTTTAATAACGTATCCTATTGATAGATCTTAATGGAAAATGTAGAGGATTGCTCGATCGTCGATGAATTAAAAAAATACAGTAAGTTGAACATATTCAAACATTTGGGGTGGAAGCTGTCGGGGTAGTGGGTTTGTAGGGGGAGAAAAAGACATTTGACAAAAAATGACCACCTCCAATTAAAAATCGACCTGTTTCAGTAAATTCACAAGAAAATCAAACCAGCCGAGTTATTCAGCAAGAATAAGTTCTAACTTTTCATTGCTCCGAAAATTTCTGCTTTAGAAAACACTGGTTCAAATCGCAGACTTATATTTTGTATTTTCATCCAAACGCACTACAACAAAATTACAATTTCTGAAGGAAAATCATATGAACTGATGAATATTCATCAATGAAGGCACTTCAAACGGTAACAATCATCGATGCAGACTTGAAGAAATATCGTGATGTAGTAGCACAGAATGTTTTTGTTATCGACAAAAATGAAATTCATCATCCTGCAAATTATGTCAACAGGTTTCTCCGTTAGCTTTCATCATTTGTGACGTTAGTTTGCGACAGGTCTTATAAAGTTCCCATAAGAAAAGATTAAAATGGGAAAGATTCGGTTAACGTGCAGACCTTATCAAGGGGGAGCATCTGCAATGAAATTAGTAGCAAATCTGTGTTGGAGAATTTCAGTTATTATGTGGACATTGCAAGCAGGTGCTTCATATTGTTGCTACCACATTTGTTGTCTTTCAGCCAACAGTGTTTCTTCCTGAAATTGAGGTTACACGTTCTGTAGAAGATACTTCCATGCCCTTAAAGTATCTTCATAGAAGTAAGGTCTAATGATCCTTCCATTAAATAATTCTTATCGAACATAGACATTTCAGAATCTTGAAATCTCTATCCTCCAATGTGAATTGGCTGGTTTATTTAAAGAGGTTTGCGATTAATTGAAGGCATCTGTCAGTATCACCTGGGTAAAGCCTCTCTACTAGATGAACTTTATATGGATGATAGTAAAGCTCATATAAAATATGTTCAACGGAGCTTTTCATGTCAAGTTCTTTAGGTATTGACATATGAGGTTCGAAGTTTACTTACCCCGAAACATTTGCTACATTTTCTTCGGTACGTACGAATCTTCCAGAATTATTGTGATTTCCAGACGGGAAATTGTCTTGTTGTAAGAGGAATTCTAAGTTCGAAAACGGATTTTCAATATATATATATATATATATATATATATATATATATATATATATATATATATATATATATATATATATACACCACAAAAATTTGTCGCATCACCTGGTATTCTGAATTCCACAATCGATTAAGCAGCTCGATCGCAGTTTCTTTGTCAACATATGTATATATGTTTTTGGACATATGGGGAAAAATCTTATCTATGTAGTAACATTTGTTTCCTTATGATCTCAAACACGTCTGAAACAAGAATGAGTTTTTTTCACTATCATTATTCATTCAATTTCTCTGCAGTTTGCAATTTTCTGTGTTGTTGATTTTCGAATCTTTGAATTTATTGTAATGGCTGATGAAGGTCCTGGACGCTATTTGACTGATCATCACTGATCAACACTTCTAGGGGAGGGGCGAGACTAACGTTACGTGGCTAACTTGTTGAATGCTAACCAAAGCACCATTTCAAGAGCAATTAATCGGTACCACGAAACAGGGGAATATGGAAGAAGGACCGGACAGGGAAGAAATCGGATAAAAACAATAGTTGATGATCGTTGGCTTCGTTCACACTGAGAGTTCGGCACTGTACGGCTAGAATGTTACAAAATGAACTTGCACTTTCCAGAAATGTGCATATTTCATTGCAAACTGTTAAGAACAGGCTCAGAGAAGACGATACCAGACCAAGGGTGGCTTCTACCGGCCCGCGTCTCACCAGAGAGCATCGAGTTGCAAGACTTCAATTTGCGACGGAACATGCAAATTGGGGTATTCCAGAATGGTCGAATGTTCTGAATGAATGAATAGTGTCAAATGATAGACGCATGCCTGTATACAGACGACCTGAGGAACGGTATCAGCAATGCAATATCCGGCAAACCGAAAACTTCGGAGGGAGCTCAGTAATGGTGTGGGGAGCCATTCCTTTCCGTGGTCGAACTGAGTTAGTACTAGTGAATAATGGAAGAATGACAGCGGCCAGAGACATCGCAGATATCCTTGAACCCCATGTTGTACCGTTTGGCCTGTTGATTGGCGGAAACTTCATTTATATGCATGTTTCCATGCATATAAATCGGCCTCATGCAGCTAGAGTAGTTACAGAATGTCTGCAAAATGCCGAAATTGATATTTTATGATGGCCAGCCAGAAGTCCCGACTTGAATCCCATAGAACATGTTTTGGACAACATAAGGTGTCAAATTCAGCAACGTAGGATGCCTTGTAGAACACTCCAACAACTAGAAAATCTGCTTTTGAAATATGGAACTCAGTGACTCAAGAGTACATCCAAAATTTGTTTGAGGGGCTTCCGAGACGTATACTGGCAGTAATTAAGGCCCGGGGAGGAAACACTCGATTTTGAAAATGATTAGTAACCATTCGATGCATTCGAAATTGATTGGTCTCTTCGCGAATTCTAGAAGGTGGTAGAATTTTTTAATTTTTCATTAACTCAAAAATTGTTGATATTTTCCTTTATGAACTCATCTCTTTTGAATGATATCTTCTTATTTTACACTTCTGAAAGATACCAAGCGACTTTTGAATTACTTACCTAAAAGTTTATATTGTATTGTCGTAAAAGTAGAGTGATGCGGCAATTTTTGAGGGGGTATGTATATGCAAAAGTTTTTCATGACCGCCTATACCCGGAAACCTTGAAATCGTTCGAGTAATATGTTAAATCAATGTTTTCTGCTAAAAAAACAGCAAGCTCGCCAAAAGAACGAAAAAATTTGAAAATACTTCTGAAAAAAGTCGAAAAGGAATTAAGTACCTGAAATTGGTTTTCAGCAAAGAAATCCTCTGGAAAAAAAATGAGATCAAGAAAGGGAAGTTACGAAAATTAGAATTTATTTCTCATAAGAAAATGCATAATACGGAAGTGAACTATCTTTTCATTTCTAACTTCAGAATGATATGGATATATTCTTCTGAGAAAATTAAATGAAAAATTCTATAACACAAATATCAACAAGTTATTCCCTTTGCAACAAGGCATCCGGTATGCTCATTCAAAGAAAATATATTTCGAAAATGATTAGTAACCATTCGATGCTAGTTGATTGGTCTCTTCGCGAATGTTTGAAGATGGTAGAATTTTTCAATTTTTCATTAACTCGAAAATTGTTGATATTTTCCATCATAAACTCATCTCTTTTGAATGATATCTTCTTATTGTACACTTCTGGAAGTTACCATGCGTCTCTTGAATGACCATCCTAAAAGTTTATATAGTATTGTCGTAAAAGTAGGATGATGCGACAATTTTTGTGTGAGATATATATATATATATATATATATATATATATATATATATATATATATATATATATATATATATATATATATATATATATATATTTGACAATTTCCATACCATATTTAAATACAATCGTTGAGAATTCACATACCTTTATATCTAGAAAGCTAGGGTTGACATTGTGCAGTTGAATGAAGGAAATGTAACCTAATTTACAATTTCTAATCCAACGAAGCGCAGAAATTATCTTTTGTAAGACGTTTTCTCGCAACATTCAGATAAATTGACCGTTAACTCTGAAAACAATGAATTGGCCTGTTTTTATCGCTGGTCACATTGTCTCAGATTGTTACTCTTGCATTGTGACAGTTGAACATTGATTCTCGAATATTTAGCATATTGAAAAAACTTGAAGTAATGTGGCTTCGTATTATTATTCAAATGGTTTCGATTAACATCAAATTCTACAAAAGCTAGGATTATGCTAATGACTTTTATGAATTATTTTACATACTGCATATTGCATACAAAAATCTTTTTCCTGCACAGAGTGGGCAAATTTCGATGTTTTTGTTCTGCTGCTACGTGAAATGTTGAAGTGAGAAAAATCTGTACCCTTCATTTTGCTTTTCTCGGGAGACAAACTCAATGGATAAAGGAAATTCAGATAACTACTTCGGCTTTCAAGTTATTTTGAAATTTTCGGAATTTCTTTGATTGTCGATATTTCGATTCTCATTGAAGTTAGGTAAAAACTATTTTGAAATTATGAAAGCACTTTTTGGGTAGAAATCACGGACGTAGAGAAAATTTGTTCTCGTTCGGTGGTTATAGAGTTATAATTCAAACTTACATTCTTTGTCGCCCATCGCCCTGCTCATGGATATATGAGTTTTTTTTCTAAAAAACTGGCTCATTTGGTTAATTATTTGATGAATTGTTCGCAGAAAATTGATAATACACATAACTGTCTGAAATTTGTTCATGAGTTATTTGTGCGGCTACGTGAAATACGGTTACCTTTGTAGTTTGTAACTATGCCAAGAAATTTACGCTCAAAATCGAAAATTCAAATTTATTTAGAAGAAGTTCATGTTTGTCGCGAATGGAACATGTTCTTCTGAAACAGGGTTCCAAACTTTTTTGTACCACGCCCCCCTCTGGTTACTTGGAGACCCCCACGCCCCTCTTTGTACGTACGATGAAAATTGAAATAATTATTACATAAAAAACGATTATAATTACTGATACAAATTTTAACATTGTAACACAGATACATTTTCAATTTAAGGAAGGTAAAGCAATAAATAGGCCTACTTTCTTACAAAAACAAAACACAAAATGTAATTCAGTGAGATGGGTTGCATGTTCTGGATAAGTTGACAGATCCTGTTTTGAGTTTCAGACAAAGCCCAGCGTAGGTCTTTTTCGACATCAAGTTTGTTGCGGTACTTGGTTTTGATCTCCACAAGAGTTGAAAACGCATTTTCGCACATGTATGTTGTTGAAAAAGCCAAGTACATCTGAACAGCTTTCTCTGAAACACTGGGGTAAACTTTTAAGTACTTTAACCGAAATGAGGGCTTGTCCATTTTTTCAAAATCGTATCTTGCAGCAGAGTCATTTTTTATTCCTATTACCTCCTCTTGCAACTCTTCTGGCAGCAATTGTATCGGTTGATAGTTTGTAAAACTCCTCTGACAGGAAAGTACCTGCTGAACTCCTTGAGTTTGTTCAAATGGTAAATTATCAAGTTTTTCAAAAGCGGTTATTCAAAAACGTCCTCAAAACATGCTACTTCTGAGACTGCCACTACTTTGTTGAAACTTGAATAGTTGCTGGGGTTCATTGATACTTTACGTATCCAAAGTTGTAGTTTCCCAACGTACATCTTGATGGCATCCCGATGTGTTACTAAATTTGAGTCTTTACCTTGCAGTCTCAAGTTCAGGTTGTTTAAAGTGTCAAAGAAGTCTCATAAATAGGCCAAAATCACTTGGTCACTGGGTTTTTTGAACTCTGCACTAAGCTCGTTTTGTTTCTGCACTGCCAAAAACGTAATCACTTCATCACGGAGCTCAAATAATCTCCCCAACATATTGCCTTTTGATAGCCATCGTACTTCCGTATGAAATAGCCAGTGTTTTGTGGTCACTTCCTTAATCTTCACAAAGACTTTTAAACAGTCGAGCATTTAATGCACAGTCCTTTACGGTAGTTGACTACTGCAATGCATAGTTTTGAAACAGTTCGTTAGTTCGTTTGGAAGCGATGAATCCCAACCACGTCAGCATTCTTCTGTTTGACCAACTGCACAAAGCCTGAGCGAGAACCGAGCATTGAAAGAGCACCATATGTGCATACACCAATAAGTTTTTGCCAAGAAAGTGTTTCTCAAAAAAGTCTGATACTGCTTCAAGGGGTGCGGGAACACTCGCACTCACACCAAGGCCAAACGGAGGTATCGGTACATACGGCCGTTGCTGTCGAGGGACACAGTTTTACGAACCTTGAACTCTTGTGTGTTTTGTAGTTTCAAAAACTGTAGCCTTCTATGATAAAGTTTACAACTTCATTAAAACTTTACAAGAAAAATTAAGAAAACTTAGAAAGACTTTATTTCGAAGATTAAGGAAATTTTTTTTGTAATTTTTTTATTTATTTCATTTGGCTTTCACGCACCCGCTGTACTTTCTCCACGCCCCCCAGTTTGGAAACCCTATTCTAAAATGTCTGTAACATACTTCTGAGCAATCAGGGTTTCATTATTTACTATGACCAGATCAGTGCGAGTCTTCAACGGAATTCCTTCCCTTGAAATTAATTATTTAACCTTTACCGAAACCATAGATAGGTAAAAAGTTGCACTGGGCATATCTTCCATTTCACTAGAGAACGTTAATCGCAATGAAAAAGACAAAATCTCGATTCATCTGAAAACAAAACTCTATCTCAGTTTGTTTCTAACCAATTGATATGTTTCCTGGCATAAGGGGTTAGGTGTAGTCAGAGACAAGAAAAAATTACAATTTTTAATAATTTTTTTGCTAGTGAGTTATTTCATTTTATATAAGTAAAACCGTAGCATCATTAAATAAGATTTCGACTTGACTTGACATAAATTTTAGGAAACAAAATTAATAATTTTGAAAGTAATGGGTGGTTATGTTAATTCAGTTCCAACCGAAGCTCTTTGCGGTGGCCATCACTTATCCTTGGAGGTTCATCTGGAATCAATCAGACGAAAAAAATTTGTTTTTTTAATTGATAATCCTGATCGAATCCTTTTTCTTTTTTTTTAATTTTAAAATGTCGGCCTCAAGAATTATTTTTCTTAATTTACAGCTTTTCTCATCAAGGCTTCTGTGACAATTTTACTACAATCTAACACGTTTCAGTAATATTTTGTACGTACTTCTATCTAAAAAAGCCGGCATGTCCATCAGGCCACAAAACTTACACAACCCTTCGTATCCTATTTCTAGTATTCTCATCATAAAAATGAAGCGTCTATTTCATAAGAATACCCTACGTAGGAACGGGAAGGAACATATTCATTTCCACAATTATCACATGTAACTACAATTTGGAATCCCAGCCCACGTGTACTTTGAAACTTTACATTTGCATCACATTTTTTACACTTATCAAGAGTAGAAATTGCAGTGAATACCGTAACGAAATTTATTATTCGAAATTCAGTACTGCTATTTTAGGGTATATCTTCTTCAGTGTTTTGTTTGAATATTTTAGAACATCTACTATGGACGCTTACATCACGTTTCTCTGTTTTCGGATTGAATAAATTTTTTCTTTTCACTGAACGCGATCAATATTTTGAGAACTCCGAAGTTCTTTTGAAACTTTTCTAGAATCACTCAATCATTGAAAATTACTTGAAGAATAATTTATTCTAACACACAACTATCGATTGCTCAGTGCAATTACCAAAAGCATACTGGCAACAAACAAATGATATTCAATGCTGATTTATACCTAAAAATTGTAAAATAAATAGTTGGATATTTATAAAGCTAGGTATAAGTATATATACATCATGATTGTGAGTCAATCATGACAATAGAACCCGAAAACCGGTCGCTTGCAGCTACTGCTAGCTACCTGCTCTCGAACGTTCCGGAGCGTCCGAGAACCCCTGGCTAATTATCGATTAACTCGAAAAGTATTTGTTGGATTCACCTCAAATCTTCAGAGAATATTTCTAAGATATTATACTTTATGAAAATGAAAGAAAAAATCGATTTCTAATAATTCTGACTTTACCTAACCCCATAATTCAATCGGGCTCTTCGACGTGCTGCGGTTAGAGCTGGGCTTCGAGCTACACGGTCACAAATCAAATTCCCTGAGACATTGTGTCTTTTCGGGTCTATTATGCATTTCACTCATCTGTCGAAGTTGCCTGGCAGAAGCGAACTGTTATCTGTACGCTGAATGTGTTTAAAATGTTTTTACTCCAGGTCGTTCTTGTCCAGGTCTCCTTTCATTGCTATCAGCCCCTGTACCTGCGAATCATTCTAGAAACAGTTGAATGGGACACCCCAAGCATTTGGCCTCTTCTTGGCTGAGTCCAAATTAGGTCTTCTAACACCACTGCTTCAGCACATTGCCAAATTTCGTGATTAACGTTGCTTTATTACCGAAAATTAATTTTCAAAAAGAATAAAGTCACGAAAATTGATCAACTGCTGTTATCCGTTATGAGGTGGTTCTTACAAAATCCCGATTTATTTCTTTCATTTTATTCATTTGTCGAGAGGATCATTAATTTTTTGGCCCTATGTAACGTACCATGACAATAAAATGAACCAATATTTGACCCCAGGCCACAACTTTAAGTAGTTGCCCCTTTTTGGGAACCAAATTAAACGCTTCCTTCTCGAGACCATCTAAAAACACTATCGCATAGAAAATTTCTCAACTTACGCCTATTCTGACAAAGATTCTCCCCACTTATTTCATTTCTCGCCAAATAAAAACATCGAGAAAGGGGGGTAATTTTTTCACTTCATTCCTATAGCTTAACATGATAAAACGTTAGACATTTAGCAATATAATGCTTAGTAGACGAATGTACCAATATTTTCTATACTTCAAAGAGTGTGTATTTGAATGTCTTCTATATTTTTGGCATTCTTACATCTGAAAGTTTAAAGTTACACTTCAATAACAATATGGATCAAGCTTTTAATGTAAATTTTCTTCCTTATAACATATCAAACCGCTATTATCAAATTTCGTTTTAAGCAAATTAATAAATCAGCGTTATGAATATTATTTTTCTTTGTAGAACAGAGTAGGATAAAATGAATAAAACTACAGTTTTTATGTATAGGCAAAAAAATTCTTTCAATTAGAATCGATGAAGCTGCCTATCTGGGCTCTTCAAGTCGTTACCGCTTCTATGACGTCATACCAGATAATCTTGATGTGTGGTAGGACAGCGTCCCTGTACTCTGTGTCCCTCACTTGCACCTCCTGGACAACTACTGACTAACTTAATTGTGCTATTGTTGCGATCAGTGACCCGTGAGATATTATAGGTCTTGTTCCTGAGTGAATGGAAGTTGGCGGTGTAGACTACTAACTAGATTGGACCTTATAATGTTTCCGAGCAGAAGGTTTCATCTCAACATTTCAGTAACTCTCCACGGCACGTTGTTGGTGTATAAATTAAAACTTATGAGTAACTTCAAGAAAATGTTATGAAGCTGATTTGATCGAAATTAAAGGGGTTTCATTACGCCTTTGAAATTGTTATACAGTGTGAAAAGGAAAATATGGCCACAATAATTAGGCACTACTCAATTTTATAGAAAAACTCGATTGAATTAATCCGTATTTTTGATACCATCTATGAAATATACGACGTGATAGACATCTTTGTAATACCGATGTGGGGCGTGTAACGCATCATTAGGAAGCTTTTGTTTTACTCTGTACGTTTCTAGATGTTTGTGTTTAAGAATGCTAACCGTCCAGTTGTCAGATTTGTCAAATTTTTTTGATTATCAAGTTCACGTATATCGTTAGTAGATCTCCGACCATCTCCCTAATCAACCACCATAAGAATTTCAATACGGTCTCTTCGACTGAACGATATTTGAAGTTCATTCAAATGGAATTTCACAAACTTCTAACCTAACTGCTTGTCGCTCATCAAAACTAGTAATTTCCAATTGATCCTGTTATACAACATTCCGATACTTCATGGTGGCAACACATGTATCGCCATCACATCATTATGGTTCGATAATTGTTGTTGTGTCCTTCTTTCGTGATAATAAAAGCATATTCAAGTTTTCTTTTCTGATATTATAAGAAAGAGTAATTTCTTTGCTGGGATCATTCAGGAGAAAATTCACGATTGAATGTGCCATTTTTAAACGCACGAAAATCGTATAGAGCAAAGTAAGTGCTTTCCATTTATGTATTATTCGCCATATGTTGTATACTTTTGGTGTCATCAAAAGAGGAAATGAAGTAGAAGGTGAGAAAAAAGAAAATCAACGTGTTGTGGAGGGTTTTCCATAAAACTTGAAGACTACCGAATGATTGCGGCAGTAATTCAATACATTTTCCATACTGTATATAGTACCAATATTATTTATTACTTCTTTATTGAACCAACATATTCTGAATATTTGTTTTGCCGGCATTGTCAGAAACATTGAAATTTGTTTAAGTTTTAGAAAAAATTTCATAATTCGAAAGTATACTTTGATTTTATAATTTCGCTGGTAAACAGGCAGGAATTAATGACCATATTTCTGATGCAATCTGGGCATGCTAAAACTAAATATGACTCTTGTTCTTGATATACTGCAATAAAATCATTCACGCTAGGCGGAGAAATTCTTAAGAAGTTGAAATATTATTTCTCCAGTAATACCTAGTACTACTCCTAGAAAATGAAATAAAACTAACTACACTCCCCACAAAAATTGTCGCATCACCCTACTTTTACGACAAAACTTTTAGGTTGGTCATTCAAGAGACGCTTAGTAACTTTCAGAAGTGTATAATAAGAAGATATCATTCAAAAGGTATGAGTTTATGATGGAAAATATCAACAATTTTCGAGTTAATGAAAAATTTAAAAATTCTACCAACTTCAAACATTCGCGAAGAGACCAATCAACTAGCATCGAATGGTTACTAATCATTTTCAAAATCGTGTGTTTCCTACCCGGTCCCTAATTACTGCCAGTATACGTCTCGGAAGCCCCTAAAATAAATTTTGGATGTACTCTTGAGTCACCGAGTTCCAAATTTCAGGAAGCAGATTCTCTAGTTGTTGGTGTGTTCTACAAGGCATCCTACGTTACTGAATTTACCTCCCCATGTTGTCCCAAACATGTTCTATCGGATTCAAGTCGGGACTTCTGGCTGGTCATCTTGAAATATCAATTTCGGCATTTTGCAGAAATTCTGTAGCTACTCTATCTGCATGAGGCCTAGCATTATTATGCATATAAATGAAGTTTTCGCCAATCAATGGGCCAAAGGGCACAACATGGGGTTCAAGGATATCTGCGATGTATATGGCCGCTGTCATTCTTCCATTATTCACAAGGACTAACTCAGTTCGACCATGGAAAGAAATGCCTCAACACACCATTACTGAGCCTCCTCCGAAGTTTTCGGTTTGCCGGATATTGCATTGCTGATACCGTTCTCCAGGTCGTCTGTATACAGGCATGCGTCTATCATTTGATACTAGACAAAATCTGGACTCGTCGGAAAAGAGAACATTCGACCATTCTGGAATACCCCAATTTGCATGTTCCGTCGCAAACTGAAGTCTTGCAACTCGATGGTCTCTGGTGAGACGCAGGCCGGTATAAGCCACGCTAGGTCCGATATGGTTTTCTCTGAGCCTGTTCCTAACAGTTTGCTATGAAATATGCACATTTCTGGAAAGTGCAAGTTCAATTTGTATCATTCTAGCCGTACAGTGCCGAACTCTTAGTGCAGTTAAACGAAGCCAAAAATCATCAACTGGTGTTGTTATCCGATTTCTTCCCTGTCCGGCCCTTATTCCATATTTCCTGTTTCGTGGTAGCGATTAATTGCTCTTGAAATAGTGCTTTGGTTAACATTCAACAAGTTAGCCACGTAACATTGGCTTCGCCCCTCCTCTAGAAGTGTTACGATTCTTACCACTTCACAGCAGCCATTACGGTAATTTCAAAGATTCGAAAATTAACAAGAAACACAGAAACCTTGCATTAATTTAGCGTGAAAACTGAAGAGAAATTGAATGAATACTGATAGTCAAATAAACTGATTCTTGTGTCGGACGTGTTTAAGATCGTATGAAAACAAATGTTACTACATAGATGAGATTTTTCCCCTGATATGTCCAAACATATGTTGACAAAGAAACTGCGATTGAGCTGCTTAATCGAATGTGGAATTCAGAATACCAGGTGATGCGACAATTTTTGTGGTGTTTGTATGAAAAATGTAAAACATTTGGAAAAAATTAAAATCCTCAAAAACCTCCCAGAGATGTGTAATGGGATCGAAGTTTGGACTGTGTGAATGCTACTCCATTGAAGTGATTTCGTGATCTAACGATATGAGCTCGGTGAAGTCTAGCATTATCATGCATAAACAAAAACTAATCACCCATGTTTTCCGCAAATGGTACACCATGTTGTTCTCCAAAAATGTCTGTAACAAACCCCTGAGCACTCAGGGTTTCATTATTCATGATCACCGTTCAATGTGGGCGTTTCTTCTCACACCTTTATTGAACCCTCCTCCAAAACCATAGGTAGGTAAAAAGTTGCACTGGGCATATCTCTCATTTCGATGTCTGGCCTCTAGAGTACGCTGATCGCAATGAAAGAGACAAAATCTCTACTCATCTATGTAATGCGTCGTGCAGTAAAGGAAAGATACCTGAATTTGGTTTTCATAGAAGTTTTAGATTGTAAACGATATTTTTGAGATTGATAGTCAATTCTACTTTCATGTCACTGCTTGGCCGCCGATTTTCTGGTCGGCGTTTATTAGGAGCCTAAAGTCCAAAAATTTTGATTGATAGATTTGAATAGTAGCCAGGATACTAATTACCAACCTCCTCATTTAGTAACTTGCACTTCTGGTAACCTACACATGATTTGTTTTGTCGTACATCGAATACAGATATCCGGATTACTGATTTGGCCATTACTTCCCTATTACCATAGAAAAAGTATTCCTCAAGCGATCTGAGGGACGTCATACAAATAAAAGAACACCTGGAGAATTACGAGGTGTGGCTATTAAATCACGAGTCTTACTCTGCTATGGATCAAGTGTGTAAAGGCCAACCGGCACTGACCGAAAGCTATTTAATGTGAAGTTTTCTGTTCAGAATGCAGTTAGTCTCATTTGTGTAGCCAACACAGTTTAGTCATAACCATCATTTCAGTAAGAGTTGTTATTTTTTTTATCGGAAGAAAGGTTTAGTGTAATGAGAGAGCAGCGAATTGTTGATAAATTTCACTTCAAACGTGGAGAAACCGCTACTGAAACTCATAATTTACAGAAAGAAGAGTATGGCAGTGTTCATCGCGGGCATGTGTTCTTGTATGGTTGAAGCATTTTCAAGATGGTCGATAAGACGTTGAAGATGATTCGCGGCCTGTTCAGACTTCAACGTTAAAAAGGAGGACAGTGTCGAAAAAGTTGCTAATTTGATTCGGTCTGACCGTCGATTAGATTTTCGTGCAATTGATGAAACTGTAGGCATTGATATAGAGTGTACGGCAAATTTTACGTGACAATATGCGAAAAGTGTGTACCAGAATGTTATGTTATCTGTTTATCAAGAGGCTCAAGTACAGCATCCCAATGTTAGAATATCCACTTTACTCACCAATTCTTGCTCCTTGGGATTTCAATATTTTCCCTAAGAAAACAGCACTGTTTTCACCTATGGCAAATTCGCATGGGGCGTTTTAGGTATAGAGAAGGGGGGTGTATATTGAAGGTGATAATAAGTATCATAATTATATAACTGTAATTATCTTCTTTTAAACTTCACAATAGAGAAAGTATTCTAAAAAAATCATTTCGTGTATCGCCTTCAGCAAAATCTCGTTGTAGCTCATTAATAGCTCACATTTCTCCTCATACTTTTTTTGTTACTTTAACGTGCTCTATTCCTGCGTCTCGGCTAATGACACGCCTGATAATTCACTAACCCTGGAAGCCAACTTTAATGTCGAACACATCTATGTTAGACAGGACGGACGGCTTTACATCTACTCCGAAAAATGGGCGCTTAAGCGATTCTCAGAATCCGAAAAATCGCAACGACTTTTAAATTGAAACAACCGAAGCACTATATGTATCTGCTGTATGATTCATTTTTGAACATCCATTCTCTGAGATAGCGATTAAATCGTTCGTTTTTAGATATAATGAATATCGGTGTTAGGAAGATTAGATGCGTATGTGTTTTTGTGTGATTGAGTGAAGGCACCACCGTGAAAAATGAATTCCACCTAATTGGTAGTGTGAGAATTTTTTGATATCAAGTTTTATTTTTTTATTAGATTGCTCCAAATATAATTTTTCTGTAACAATAATTTCGATCAAATTTCTGCAAATCTTGCTTTCGACAATTTATTGAGATACTGTTCGAGGAAATCTAAATTCGAAATTCATTATTTCGATTCAGTCTCGAAGTTTCGTAAAATACTACTACGGTATTTATGTATTAAAACAGCTCATGCAACCCATTGTTCCTCATTATATTTTGATTCCTTCCTATTGATAGGTTAATTCGAGTTAACGACCTAATGTGTAGTTCTACGAATTGACTGATTCATTCATAAATGTAGTTGAGATCACTTGATTTTTCATGCATGATGAATCAGTGCAGTGGGAGTTTATAATTTCATGTACAAATCTCATTGTTTTGATTCGAATTCCATACCTACACTCATATATAAAACCAAGTCATTTATTTCAGTTAGTATCTATGAAAGGCCCTATTTAACAACTTTGTCTAAATGGTTTTATAATTAATTACTTACAGATACGATCGTAACATTTTCTATCCAATAAAAGCAAAATTGAATATGTAAAATAAAAATCTCGAAACCAAGATATAATATTATTAAATTATTTATGGTTTGAAGGTCCAATTAGATAAAAAACTAGTTTGATTAAAAGGCCAACAGTTTCGATTTATATTTTAGATCTTCTTCAGGGCTCTAGAAGAACTAAAAAAATATATATAAATACATACCAAGATACATATTATACAGATCTTTCGAAGTTTGTGATGAAGCCACAGACACACAACTAACGTATAGATAAAATATTATAAGTTTAAATGAAAAAATATATAGAACTATTCAAGGACTGACAGAACAGAAATGGCACATGCAACCATAAATGTATAAATGAATATAGATAAAAATTTTTAAAGGTTGAAATTGAAAACGACAGTATTTATGGGTTGAATAAAAGAATTTCAGAGTTGTGAGTTACTTACATCATCATTTAGCTTTTCGTGTCACCATTACAAATAAATATTTGAACGAAAGAACGATGCATTTCACTGTTACAGGACGAGACATATATTTTCTAAAGGATATTATTTTGATGGATATTAAATTAGCCGTCGCGCGTTACCACCGTAATAAAAGGCCTGAGCGCTCGGACCGCACCGTCTCGCTATTAGTCATAACGCGTTAGCTCCATACTCTACCCAGTCGGGCGTTCGTAGGCGCTTCAACTATTATAAACATTGAAAACATTAATTTTTTTTGGGTTTTTTGATTTTTATAATTTTATTTGTTATTTTTTAGTTTTTAGTGATTCTCATTTTGAAAAATCATTAGCACAAAACACCTAGATTGCCTGGGAAAATATAGAAAAGCACATATTCAGGAGACTCAGTTACTCATTTATCAGATATTGTATCCAATTTCCTTTTTTTGTTCTCTCCCAATCTATCATTTGTTTTCTCGCAATAATTCTTCAAAAGAGTATTTATTGTACCTATTATAATTAGTTTCAAAATATATTCCGGGCTGTGTGTTTTACAAGCAGGTAACCTATTGTTTTCAATTTCATTTGTCATCCAATAATTGAAAACAAAACTCACAACAAAATCCTTCTTGAGATTCAAGAATTCATTCTCGAAATTTTCAATAAATTTCTTGAATAAAACGTAGTTAACTAAAACCAAACGGACTACAATATCGTGTGGAAAAGATAGACCTCCACGGCTCAAATTTTTTATCAAATTATAACTTTCTTCGACAACCATTTCCTCGTCGAACACTAATTTTGATTTACAAAAGTCGCATATGATTTTTCGTATTACCTTAAAGCTACAATATCCTGCCAAATAAGTAACAACTGGCATCACAAATTGAATTTTTGCGAAATCTTTTTCGTCAAGATGAATATCTGGCTGGAAGGAATTATCACAAAATTTCCGTTCTTCATGACAATAGTCGAAAAGCTAGTTATAGAAATATTGCCAAGATTTTGAGACGTTAATGATGCAAACGATTGAATTCTCAGTTTTTTTCAGATTCCTATGACTGCTTCATCGAAATATGATAGTTACCACCTGATAATTGTCTATAATTTCCGAACCTATGTTTCAAAGAGTCTGTCTGAAATTTCCTTAACAAAACATAGTTCATGTTGAGTTCTTCAAAACAATACTGAATAACTTCTATCATGCCATGTAAGTATGCGATAATGCTGTAAGAGTTTGAGGAGTAAGTTTATGGGGAAAAATCCAGCCAATTGATCATATCGCTCAAAAATGTCAATTTGATATCTGGATTTTTAGAAGTTATTGGCATTTGCATTTCATCTCTGAGTCTCTGTCCTTCCAGAGGAGTTTTCACTTTACGATTTTCTACCATGTAATTATAATATTTATAGAATCCGCTGTTTCTGATGAATGTTCTAAATTACTTCCAAATTTCAATAGAGCTTCTATATTAAATGAACTGAAAATTTTCAAAGCTAACATTACATTTTGGCGTTCGAAACTATTAGGAAATACTGCCTTGAGTGATAAAGAATATCCAATTCTCAAAAGTTTGTCGTATTCTAATTTATGCAATTGAATGGGTGAATTGAAGTTGGCTATTTTCTTTTCACCAGAGTTAAAATCTAGAAACGTTAAAGTCTTATTACTTTTAGGATTTAGCCAATTATTTCTAATACATTTAAGTATGTGAACTGAGTTGAATAAAAAAAAGAGTGGTCGTTTATTATCCGATGGATGAGGATAAACTATGCTCAGTTTCTTTTTTCGGGGAAAAGTCACACTAGTTATCATGAAAGTTTAGGCTGTTGTACATGCAGACGAATCAGTATATGAAGTCCCCAGAATTTTTCCACCTCTGAAATCTAAGTAGGGTTGAATGTGAATTTCGTCCATAAGCAGCATGACATTTTTTCGTGTTTGAAAATATTACGTGCGTATGTAAGGAAAACATGTCTTTCTTCGTTATTTGGATCTGTTAAAAACTTATTACAAATGTTATTTAAAGTGGATGATGTGGCAGAATCAAACAATCTGAGTGTCGTAAAAATTTATAAGCATGCGAACTTATAGTAAGCATAATAGAAGACAAAATTAGGGTGCTAGTTGAGTAACGATATCTTTCTTTTGGTGTTATTATTAGTTTCAGTTGTTCGGAAAGGATTTTGAAACAATTACTTTTCCCTGAGTTTTCGCCATCTATAGAGTCCAAAATAGTTGTCAAATGATTAACTATACGTTTCAAATTTTCATCGTTATCATTAAGCTTTGGGGAACTCTTCAACGATTCTGTTTCAGAATCTAGTACCTCCAAGCAAATTTTTAACATTTTTAAGTTGTTAATGTTGCATGGTATACTCAATCCTTTAATATTCACAAAACTTTCTTGACCGTAAAAATATGTTTCCATTTTTAAATTAGAATTGATAACAATACCATAGTTTGTTGTGCGGCCTGGAGTATAAACTTTAAGCCACTTAGGATTGTGCGGCATTTGATCTAGAACTACTAAAAGTTTATCGAAAGTATCAAAAGAAATGAGATCTTTGCTGAGTGCATATTCAGCTCTACTTTCATTAATCGCTTTGAGCAGGTTTTTTATTTCAATAAGTTCCTCTTCCTTCCCTTCAAGATTTTGATGTGGTTTTGATAAATATGTGGGGCAATTCGGAAAAATAGCTGGTACTGCCCCTTCTTTCAAGTGAAGACGCTTTGCTGACACAGTAGAGTACTTACCTGTGTCTTTATCAAATTTTGTAGTTTCCCTGATTGAGTCATCTGTTTGAAAATGTAATTCGCATACCTTACTGTACTTCGACGGTTCAAAATGAGCTCGGGAAATAGATTTCAACCATTTACCTTTCAAACCGATATCTTCCGGAAAGGAAAATACCGCCACTTTCGGTGCATCTGCATAACCGTAGTTTCCTGAACAACCAAGAACATAACACCTGAACGGCATAATATATCAAAGACACTAACACTCACAATAAAAATGTCAAAAAAAATTAGGTTTATATACGAAAAGTTTAACTGTACACTAATACGCCTTTTCTAACCTCACTCACAATTCATCTCACTGAAATTCTTTCGAAGTTTTAATTGACGCGAATTATTCGGTAAACACACAGCACTACACTGTATCCTGATGTCTTATAAATGCATCACTACATAAATTAAGCACTAAAACACTTATTTTCGGATGAAATACAAAAAACAAAAGGACATGCACCGGCTTTTCGATTACACTGTGCCATCTGTTGTGCTTTCGTTTCGCATGCTTGTTATGACTACTAGAGATGTGTGACGTCATGATACGTCACAGCGCTCAGGCCTTATTATTACGGTGGTAACGCGTCGCGCCTCTTACTCTGACGTCATATGACCCTTTGCAGTCCAGATATTGTGTGACAGTTTGAAATATGATGTTTGGATACCTAGGAGATTACACTGAAATACAATTAAGTAGTATATACGGGGTGAGTCTCCTTTTTTGAATGATAAATTTCATGCTACTATGGGAGCTATTGCCCCACTTGAGAATATTGTAATTGAGGAGTCTATATATAAGCGTAAAGGAAGCATTTTTAAGTTCTGTATGCTTTAAGTAATGTCAATCTACAATAACTCTTAAGATAATGATCGACATGACTATTCAAATTTAAGAACTATTAAATCTGCAAACCTCAGATGAGCGCAGGGTGTCTATATTCGCCCTAGCAAAAGTTTTATTGCTTCTGAAATTTATGAGGACTGTTTTTTTCCAAGCTCAACATCAGGGCATTACTCCTTCACCACTCTGTGAGGCATGCGTCACAACATCCACTCTTAAGAGTTTCGTTTCCCAGAACCACTCTAAAGGTGTCATCGAAAAATATGATCTTCCTCTCTGTCACATGCTGTGGCATTTCATTGATAAAAAGATTCCAGAAAAGGTAGTACTACCCCTGAAGTTGTAAACATAATTTAGACTGTAGGAAATTCACATCTAAACTATCGAGGGCACGAGAGAGATCAAAGGTAAAGCACTATTGCATAACATCCGTCACCTAGGCTTTTGTATATCAATTCAAATATATTACATGTAGCACTCTCTGTAGATAGACCGCTGTGAAATTCATGTTGACATGTAGTAAGTATTATGAATGGGTCTTTCAACTATTTTTGATATTGTTTTTGGTATACTTCTGGGGCGATAGTGTTCTGGATTCGTTTCATCTTATTTTTTTTAATAGGTTTGATTACATCAGTTTTTGAATTATCTAAAAAGCATCCTTCAGTTATCATGAGATTTATCATATACTCTAGGGGTTGCACTATTTTGTCTTTTATACTCTCCAAAACCTTCATTGAGATATCATCAGTACCCCCACTATGCTTCATTTTCCTACAACCTATGAGTTTTGAAATTTCGTTTTTTTTTTTATAGCTACGAAGAAGAAACTCCACTTTATCATCTTAGGTAGAGAACATTCAGTAGATATGTTGAAATCGAACTTTGCGAAAAGGTTTTTTCAGTTATGGTGGTAAAATAATCCTCAGAAGCATTAGCAAGCCTCTCAGGGTTGCTCACAATGTCACCTTCAAATTCGACTATTTTTACCCAATTCCGTTTTCCCTATATTAGCCTTTTTTTATGCCCAAGTTTTCTTCTGCTTATTATTACTTTCATGAATGTATGACATATTTATAGAAATACTTTTCAGTGTTGTCCAATAGAACTCTGTATTCCTTCGTCTCAATATTATAAAAATCAAATAATCTATTATCATTTATGTTATTTTTCAGCCAGATTTTTTTTAGTGCATCACCTGTCTTTTTTACATCACTGTGAATTCACTATCTACTGTTATATCTCCCAACATTTAAAATGACGAGAGGGCAGTTCACATTAATTGCATTTGTGAAAAAACTCTGAATTAACGGTATCTACATCATCATTCTTGTTGAAAAAACTGTACTACATCGTAACATGTCAACCTCCAATCAATGGTAAAATAACCGTTTTGCAAGTACCATTGTTTCTGCAACTTCTGTCTGTGTAACCATCCCAGAGGCTGTTCATTACAGCAACACGTAAATGATAACTCTCCATAGTAATACTAGGGTACCCCACATGAAAAAATTGTGAAAAAACTCAAATTTCTGTCCTGAATGTACGATAAATTCAAAGAATCTGAATTTCTAATCGATATCAAACCAATGCGCTAAATCGAAGATAAAAACATGATTATAAAAATATGCAAACATATGAATTAATATGTGATTGAATTATTTATTCATTTATGAAATATGGGAGATTCCCATTAACATACAAATAATTGACTGGTAACATAAATAAATCTTAACTAGATACATTGGACGAGAGAGCAAAATTGTTTAAGAGACGCACTAAAAAAAAGATCGATATTCTCATATCTGTTTCCATGTTCCATGATTCTATCAATAGGAGCATTAACTGCGTAGTTGAGGAATGAAAAACACTCGCTCACTACGCGTAGTCCTACCTGGAACATGGAAACAGATTAGACCCATTATTTCGACAGAATCCAATAAATTGTTTAAGCACTTGTACAGAAAAATCAAGTCAACGGTTGAACGACGTTCAGATAAGGTTTTGATATTCAATTTTGAACGCATAAAACTACCGGAAAAGTTCATACGTGGAATTGACAGACGACAAGAAATATACATTAAAAATGTGTGAACTTTTTCTAAATTGTGTGAATCTGACTCGTAAAAGGGAGACGAGACTACAGTACCGTATTCCAGAATCGGTCGACAAAGTGCCAAATATAAACTTTTTATAGTGAATATATCAGAGAATCTACCGAGTTTCTACGAATGAAACCTATTACCCTTAAGGCACTCCCGATTATATAAATGTCTTTGAACTCCAAACGTTGATCCATGTATATTTCGAGATGCTTCACAAGATGCGTTCTCTGTATTTCATTTTCATTCATCCAGTATGGTAAGATCGAAGGCTTGTTACCTCGGTGGAATGTAATAACCCTGCATTTATCAATGTTAACAATGAGCATATGATCCGAAAAATATTTAAGTATCGCATCCAAATCATGCAGAAGTTTCAAGGCATCGGAAAGGTTAGTGATCATCTTAAATATCTTCAAATCATCGGCAAATAAAAATACTCTCGGGTATTCAAC
Source organism: Cryptolaemus montrouzieri (assembly GCA_013387265.2). Taxonomy (NCBI): domain Eukaryota; kingdom Metazoa; phylum Arthropoda; class Insecta; order Coleoptera; family Coccinellidae; genus Cryptolaemus; species Cryptolaemus montrouzieri. The sequence goes on from JABFTP020000144.1 coordinate 39,798,362, forward strand.
TGTCAAACACACCTTTTTTATTAACAGAGAAAATAATAAGAGACCCAAATGGCTACCCTGCAGAATTCCAGATGTTACATCAATGACATACGATTTGAAGTTTTTTATTTTCACAATTTGAGTCCTACCCTTGTAGTAACTCCGTAGCCACTCGAGAAGATTACCGAAAAAACCCGCGGATTGAACCACCGAATCCAATATGTCATGATTGACCTGGTCGAAAGCTTTAACGATGTCTGTATAGCAGCTATCAATTTACTAGCCATCATGCATCACGTCATAAATATACTGACAATATGGAACTAGATTAGTTAATGTCGGTCTTCCCCTAATGAAGCTATGCTGTTCGGTCGCACTTATATTGTTGACCGAGAATGAGAACTTTTGGAGCATAATGCTTTAAAAAATATTCGGAATAACACAAAATACTAATCGGACGGTAATTCATTATATTTTTCGCATTTCCAGATTAGAATATGGCTGTAATGAAACTAGACTTCCATTTTTTTAGGAAAAGATCCACATTGAATCGACATATTAAACAATAAGCACAAAGGAGCTGCAAATGTATCTGCACATTGCTTGAGAAACAAGGGAGGAATTCCATCGGGCCCGCAACTCTTTTTGTGTGGGAGAACCCGCAATTTGGCTTCAATTTCACCAGCGCTAACCGTGAAACTACAGAAAATAGATTCATGTTCAACATGAGAAGGTATAGATGAAGGGGTATCGTTTCGATATACTTTCGAAAAATGCTCAGCAAACAGATTGGCTATATCCTCACCTGACGAGCTTGTTACACGTTCTAGAATCATTGTCAAGGGAAGAGAAAAGTGATTATTCTTTTTGTTTATGAATGACCAAAAGTTTTTAGGGTCTGATTTTATTGAGGACTCGCTAGATTCTATAAACTGTAAATATCATTCATGCATAACATACTTAGATTGAGATCTCAGAAGGCTGAAGGTATGGAAATCGGCATCATTATTCGATGATTTGTATTTTTTATGAGCAATTTTCTTGCGTGTGATGAGATCCTTGAGTTCCGCAGAGAATTATACAGGATGTTTCGATGGAATTACAATCTTACGTGGGATGAACTTATCTACGATGTAATCAATCAGGTTATAAAAACGCTCCACACAGGCGTCGGAACCACTATTGAGGAATTCTTGTTCCCAATGTATACTTTCAAGATATACATTCATTAATTTTATCAAAACCGTGGCTGAAATCTAGGAATGATTCACTGAATTTCTTCAGTAATTCTTCATGCTACATCACATTCAAAAGCTGGATGACCTCCATGGATGTCGAGTGGTAGTAAAGTATAATCAGCAAGACGCACTTCGGTTTCAGAATTAGTAGTGAAAAGAAGATCGAGCAAGAGCGTTAGAATTCATCATTTTGTTAACTCGAAATAAATTCAAGAGACCAAAAATATTGCCTACCACCAAACCTGGTTCCACGTTTGGAGAAACAGTAACCCCCAGCTCATCATTGGACCAAGTGAAACTTCTCAGATTGTAGTCACCAAACAAATATAATTCAGTATTCATAAAATTCAACATAATGAATTCAATTGTATCACAATGCTGTTGATAGATTTCAAGAGATATTTGTAACATATAAACTGCCCCAAAAACTAGCTTGGAATTGTTTAACGTTACAACGACAAAGATCTGTTCAGCATTCTCACCAACTTCGACTATCTCTATTTCACTAGATTCCAACTTTGAGGATACTGCTATGAGGACGCCTCCACCACGTTTATTCTAACTCGTTGCTTGTGATCGATCTTTTCTGTATATAACGTAATCACGCAAATCAAGTTCACCTGTCTTCACATTTTCAGTCAACCAAGTTTCAGTCAAAATAACAATGTCATAATCTGCACTTATCATTGATTTATGAAGTTCAGCTAGTTTAGTATTGATACCGCGAATGTTTTGATAATAAACTGACAATGATTCTCGAGACTTGATCACTTTTTCAGATCTGGGTCTGCCTTTCCCCTCTGAAAAAGCCTCTGCACTAGTATGCCCTCAGGCCAAATAGCTGCATCAAGGATATCTTTCACGCGATGTACAGGTACCATGATTTTGAAGGATGAATACAACTCAGGTTGTCTAGAGTTGAGTTTCACGCAATTAAATAGAGGCACTACATCTTTAAGGAAAAGATTCAAGTCTTCCACTTTAGTCTCTTATTTGTAGATTCATGAAATAGAATTGGGCTTCATTCCGTATGATGTTTGGGAAACTATAGAGAATATTCATATATTTACATTTTTGCCATGTTTATATTATATTATATGGATGAATGATTTATATGTATGAATGATTTATTATTTACGAATTATTTAATAATTTTATGTGAGAATATTTGTAGAAACTGTAATTATCTGCAAAAAGTATATGTTTCAGTATAAGGAATGTTGAGATGTCCACTTCTTAATAATATAAGAGCTCATTTTTGTTTTCATTTTGCCTGTTACAACCGTGAGGTGTTCACCAATAATCGATGAAAATATTACGTTAATATAGGTTGCTACTAATGAGATTTATTGTAGTTAAATGGATTAGTTTCGAAAGTCCTTGATTAGTTTGTGACTGAAGTTGCAGAAATAGAACTGTCTCATTGAATTGTATATGTTCATTTCATGATTAGTCTGATTAAAGGAAACTAATTTATTCATTTTGAAGTGCGTATTTGAATAAATCATTCAGTAATATTCTCCATTATTGACAAATAGCTATAGTTTTGTGATAGTTGTATTGCTACGTTTTCAATGTGCCATATTAGGCCGATGGAATTTTTCTTAGTTTTCGGATATGGCTAGTGAAGAATTCATCCGAGTTTTAATCAGAAATACTGAGAAAATGAGTTATCCCCCTAATCAAAAATTTACCTGTTTCACCATTTTTTGCTAGTATTATTTTCTCTAAAGTTCGAGGGTGGCCCAAATTTTTGTTAGTAGACAGTGTACACAGAACTTTCATCAACATCAGTATAAAAATCAAAAATGTTATGTTTCTATGTGGAAAGTGCTCTCATTACGCATTACACAGCAATGACCCTGCTCTTAAGTAATATTTATAGTGCAATAGACGGTGGTGTCCCGTCCATCAGCATATTCATAGACTTGTCGAAAGCTTTCGACTCGATCTCCCATAGGATCTTTTGGGAACTTTAGAAAATGTAGGAATTAGAGGCACTGCATACAAATTGTTGAGCAGTTACCTGAATAATAGGAAACGAGTTGTTGAAATTGACGAATGCCAGAGTAGTGAAAGAATTGTTGACTTCGGAGTACCACAGGGGACGGTTCTGGGTCCTGTTTTGTTTTGCGTGTTCATAAATGACATGTTTTATTTACCAACTTCCGGAGAAGTATTTTCCTTTGCCTATGATACTGCTGTGTTCTATCAAGATTCTGATTGGTGCGCCCTGAAGAATAGAGTAGAAAGGGATTTCTCTATATTCTTAGAATTTTTTAGCACAGAGCTTCTCACTTTCAATTCCGAAAAAACATTCTTTATGCCTCACAGTAGCTACAGGACGGGATTGCCTGAGTGGAACTTCTTGAATATTCGGATGGAGAATGCACTGATCAAATTAAAGAGAGTAAATAAGGTGAGATACCTTGGGGTGATACTTGATTCCCACTTACGTTGGGATGGGCATATGGAGTATTTGGTCAAGAATTTGAGGGGTCTCCTTTCGCTTTTCAGGTTGTGTAAGGGGTTTTGTGAAGTACAGCAGCTTAGAATACTCTACTTTGCTCTGGTTGAATCTGTTCTCGGCTATGGAATTGTAGTATGGGGGGTGTGGAAAGTATATATTTGAAGAAGTTAGAAATCATTCAGGAAAGGTTTTTGAAAATTATATATTCGAAAAATAAGACTTACCCTTCAAATGCACTTTATGCCGAGACCCGAATTTTATATTTGAGACAGTTATTCTGTGAGAAGATTCTTTGTCATCACTTCAGGGGCGGAAATACGAACGAACCAATCTCGCATGATCACATGACTAGATATGCTAAAAATGCCTTCGTTATTCCTCGAACGCGAAAAACGGCAGGTCAGAGGTGTTTCTTATACTTAGCACCTCGAACTTTCAATATGTTGCCACAGGATATCAGAAGCGTGACCGCCCTGAAACTGTTTAAAAAAAGCACCAAGAATTGGATTCTCTCGAACACCCGATCCTTTATAACCAACTCAATGGATTAGAAAAACGCAATTCAACTTGTGTATGTGTACAGGGTCGTTCTGATTAAGCTACTTCTATACGTTTTTTGCTTCGCTTTTCAGTAGGACTATATCTTTTGGATTTTTTGTCGAAATCTATGTTACTGTTATATTTTCCTCTTTTTAGATGTAGCCCCACCTGTTTCTGTCCACATAGCTTTTAAGCCAGAACCACTCAAGTAGGAGAATGGTCTCATAAATTCCAAATTCCAATGTTGAAATCCCTCCTTTTATACGGAGTAGAGTCTATCCTGACATTTCACCGAGATCAGTTTCTAGAAGTATTTCGAGTTTAAGGAATAATAACTTTCACTGTGACGGAACACCCTGTATAATAATTTAGCTTTCTGAAAAGAAAATATTCGATTAGAAAATTGAAAGATATCTCCAATGGAGTACCACTCGACTTCGTTTCCTTATATTGCTTTTTCAATTGGGTGGTGCTGAGGGTGGGAGATCGATTGCACATGCTCCAAAAAAAGGTCTCCCTTGAATCGAAAATTAACTTGTTTAAGCGTTCTCAGGCCTCTTTTTCCAGAGTTGGAAGAGGTTGAATTTTCAATGGCACACAGTGTACTGCATTATATAAACTGCATCATATTAACTGTAATTCTCATAAAATGATTCTTTGCACACTCTTCAATTTTTTACAAATTTACCGCGAAAAATAGGTTGAATACGTACAACTCAAACAGATGAAACTGTGAAGAATTCGGGACGAATCAACCAAATCTGCTTCTAAAATTTCTCGGAAAAGTTTGTTGATTCAGAGAGAAATTAGTAAATTTCTCCGTAATATGAGTAGCTGATATTCTGAGAACTAATAGCGCCAGCTCACAATAATGGATATATTTTATATTATCAGTAGTTCACAACTTATTAAATGCATGGAGAATAGTGTTGTTCACAATCAGTCTTGTTCTTGCATTCTCCAAACACTAACCTAGCCTAATTATAGGAATACCGAGAATACCAATAATGCACATGCAAAATTTGAGCAAGAACAAGACTGATTCTGTGAGATTCTTGCGTCAATATATAATCTTTTTTTTCGTGCACCATATTTTTAATTTCCATCGGTTGGTCGGTGCTTACACCTCCACCATACATAGCGGTAGCAACGGATGAATTTGCAGTGCCGCTATCGGATGAGTAGAGCAGAAGAACCACAACCAATGTTAACTTATGGGAGCGATCAGGTATCTCTTGCCTCAGGGCAGCTGTTTCGTTTTTTCTACGTTACGTTCTAGCTATTTTTCAGTACCAAATATGGAAATTATTGTTATTTCATTACCCCAGGGAATTTGTAATTGGTGATACTGTTAAATAATCCTTTACCTTTGATGCTCATATCACATATCTCAATAAGATTTGTGATGGACAAAGAGCGTCTCCATTTGCACTTTTGACTTTTAACTTCTTGAAATTATAATATGGTCATATGTTTAGGATTTTTTGGTATCGCTATACGATTCAAGGTTTTTACGTTTCTATTCGTCATTATTATACACTTCCCAACAAATATTTTATTTGGAAATAGTAGTATTCAAAAATATCAGGATCAAGCAACAGTTCTGCCAGTGAAATACTAGTAGGCGAGCGTTCGCGTATTCGTCTACTTGATAATTATATACCAGGTATTCCAACTAAAATTTGACCCCCTCTCTAACTCAGACGAAGGCAGTGTCAGCAGAAAATGCTGAAACAGGTCGGTTTGTTTCGAGGGCGACCATTGTTCATGCCGACTTTGCGCATGTCAGGTCAGAAGTTAAATTTTCGATACAAGTCATTCTAACTACAAAAAGATATTATCGTATAATAATTTAACAATCCTTTGAACCTGATGGGTTTTAAATGAATGGTAGTACAGATTGGTGTTAATAGTCGGCATTCTGCCACAGTTCTTTCCGCAGCTGGTCCAAAGTCTCTGCGTATATTTTCGATTTCAAGGGACCCCATAAAAAATCGACAGGATTCAAATCCGGTGACTTTGCTAGATACTCAATTGGACCCCTCCTACCAATCCAGTTCGCTGGAAAATTATCATCTAAATACTCTCGCACTGGAATATCAAAATATGGGGAGAACCATCTCATGCAATTGATCTTCTGGGAGAGTGGGATCGTTTTCCATCTCAATAAATTATCATCTAAATACTCTCGCACTCGAGTATCAAAATTTGGGGAGAACCATCTCATGCAATTGATCTTCTGGGAGAGTGGGATCGTTTTCCATCTCGATATTTCACCGATAAATCAATTCTTCTAGTAGTTGTAGATATCTATTTCCATGGAGATTACCCTCGATAAGAAATGATCCAATCTAACCTAACCCTGCACAAACAATCAATTCTTATGGGGTTTGCGCACTTCCTTGTACAAGTTATGATTCTGGGTGTCCTAGTATCGGCAATTGTGACTTCCTTTAGCATGAAGGTGCTCTCGTCAAAGAAACAGATATTTTGAAGAAAATTGGGACTATTATCCATGTTCCCACTCAAATTTTTGCAAAATTGTAGATGACGATCAGAGTCATCTTCATGCAGTTCATGGTGCAATTATATTTTATAGATCATTATATCATTTGTGGATAACTCAATACCGCTACTTCAACCGCTTAATTTCTAATAGAACGTGCTTTATTTTTGCTTTCGTCACTGACATTTTAGTACCAGAGATTTGACATATTGGCGACTGCTTCTTTTGTATTAAATATTTTTGCTGTTTCTTTTGCGAAAGTGTCACGATTTCTACTCTGCCCTCAATTGAGGTTACCATTTTCGAGTTTCTCTCATAAGTATCGAATAACAGTGATGCAGCTTGGATTAAAACAACAGATTGATTATTATACTCGATATAAACAATGGTTCCCCTCGAAACTGAAATCGACCTATTCAAATTTTAGTTGGAACACCCGGTATTTATATTTCATCTACCGATCGAATCCTGTACGTTGGATCTAGAGATACAGTGATCGGGGTTTCATTTCATAATTCTTTGTTGTGTGTAACTTTTATATATTTACTGTACTAAATGAATCGGAAGAAGTTGATTTTAAGCTGAATAACGCCAAATCGATCTCACTTGTACATGAAAAGATATCATTGGGGATAAGAGTTCTAAAAAGTATCGAGTGATAGAAGAGAAGTGCTGGTTGGAAGTAGCAGAAGCGAAGATAGATGATTGGGAAGAACTATCTACTTATATCGGATAAAAATGAACATAATAATAAACATGTTATACAATGATTTCAGGAACGTGCAATAACTAAAAGAATGTTTCTTCTTATAATCTCGACGTGAAATGAAATCTAAGAAATCCATTTATTCGTACATTTCCGATATTATTTACACTCATGCTGAGCAGGACGAGTTGATTTTGGGCGAGGTTCGCCAATTAGTGTTTCCGTTACCGCAGTTATGTGAGACCAAGATACCGCCTGCATCGAAAGACTATACGACAAGTGTATTTTATTTTTCGTAGGCCAGCAATAGTCGGTGGCACCAATTATTTTTTATCTTTATCTTTCCAAAAAACGATTATTTTAATTCAAGAATTTTTCTTTATTCAATGAATTATAATTTCAGTTAATGACAATTAAGAAAATGTTTACATTAATATTTGAGTGAATATGCACATACTGGGTGATTCACCAGTGGCGCGGTGCTCTGTAACTCGTACATTCTTGAAGATTTCATTTTTGTTTTACCATTTTCGAAATGAAAGAAAATAAACTAAAATAATGAAATCAGAGTTTGCGAAAGAGGAGTTTATTAGTAAATATCATTATACTTGATCAGAGAAATTGAGATATTTTAAGGTAGTCGTGTATAAAATACGTAATAGATTGGTTTTTGGTGAGATGATCTACAAGGTGTTGAACTATTTCAATAAGTAGTCGAAATGTTGCCCATTTCTTTGTAGACACAACTCAATTCTTCTGAGGAAAGACATTTGAACTCTCGACAATATTTGCGGATTAACTGACTGAAAGGCGTCGACTATTCTGTGCCTCATATCCAACTGTGTTGTAGAAGGAATCTGGTAAACGATGCCCTCAATGTAACCCCACAAGAAGAAATCTAGACTTGTAAGTTCCGGTGACATAGCTGGCCATCTAACAGGACCACCACGTCCTATCCATTTGTTTGGAAATACATGATTCAAATGATCCCTAACCTGATGTGAGTAATGTGTCGGTGCTTCATCCTGTTGAAACCACAAATCTTGTCTTATATGCTCTGGTACATCGGAAAGTTACATTGGTAGATGATTTGTAGAAAATCTAAATACATTTCACTATTAGGGTGCCCGTCGAAAAAGTGCTGCGCAATTAGATATCCACCTACTATAGCGGCCCATACATTCAAGGACCAACGATTTTTTTTTTTTTTTATAACCTTTATTGAAATTTACAATCTACTTTCTACAAGTATTGAGTAAATGTGAGCTATGTATTAAGACATGTGGAAGTTATCAAACTTATTGATACTTTTTCAAAATACTTCAATTAAAGTCGATTGGCCAAGTTTTCTGTAACCTTCTACTGCTGAACGGGTTTTCTGCTAGTTGGTCTATGTAGCTGTTCTCATGTCCTTCCAAATTTTGATGATATTTTGTATATCTTGTTTTGATTTCTTCGTTAACGAAAGGATTTTCAAATCGTTATGTATGGTCAAGTTGGAAACGTACCAGGGTGAATCTGTGATCGCACGAAGTATTTTGGATTGAAGTCTCTGTATAATTTGAATGTTTGAATTCTTCGCGCATCCCCAGAATTGAATGCCGTATGTCCATATCGGTTTAATTATGGCTTTATAAATCAGTAATTTATTTTCGAGGGACAGCTTGGATTTTCTGCCTATGAGCCAGTTCATATTTCGAATTTTCATCTGTATTTGAGTTTTCTTAGCTTGGATGTGATGTTTCCAAGTAAGGCGTTGGTCCAAATGTATTCCTAGATATTTGGCTTCAGTTTTAACTGGAATCGGATTACCATCTATTACAACAGGAGGACATATGTCTCTTTTGTTGGTGAATGTGACTTGGACTGATTTCGTTTCATTGATGATAAGGCGCCATTTTCTGTACCATTTTTCCAGCTCATTCAGGTGTTCTTGGAGATTTTTGGAAGCTGTTGCTGAATTCTGATGAGATGTTAATGTTGCTATATCGTCCGCGAACGAGGCTAATGTGGTGTTCTGACTCTCTGGAATGTCAGACGTATATATAACATATAGCAAAGGTCCCAGTATACTTCCCTGTGGTACTCCGGTTTTATTTTATTTGGGCTAGATAGAGCATCACCATATTTCACTGCAAAGTATCGATCCGTCAGATATGATTTCAATATCAGATAATAAGGTTGGGGTAAAAGTTTCTTTAACTTGAAGAGCAGACCAATATGCCAAACCCTGTCAAAAGCTTGCGATGAGTCTAGGAACACAGCAGTGCAGTACTTATTGTCTTCTAGACTTGTTGATATTGTGTTTATAACACGGTGTATTTGATGGGCGGCTGAGTGGTGTTCCCTGAATCCTAGTTGGTGATTGGGTAGGATTTTGTATATGTCCATATCTTTCTTCAATCTCTTAAGAAGAAGTTTTTCAAACAGTTTTCCCATAATTGGTAATAGGCTGATAGGCCTATATGATCTCACATCGTTTTCAGGTTTGTTCGGCTTGCATATCATTATAATCTCTGCGTACTTCCAGATAGTCGGAAAATAAGAAAGGCTCATCATTCGGTTGAATATTGTATTGAGTAGAAGTATAGCTCTATGTGGGAGTTTTTTCAATGTTTCGGCAGTTATCAGATCAAAACCGGGCGCTTTCTTATTTTTCAGCTTCTTAATTTCCTGAAGAACTTCCTTAGGTTTGAAAGGTTTTATGGGAGAGACATCTGGCACGCAATATCTAGAAAAGACTCAACTTCTGTATCATTGTGTCCCGTATGGGGTTCTTCCGGGTGAGTACTTGTGATAAGTGTGATGCGAAAATATTTGATTTATCCTCATCGGTATTGGCCCATTCTCCATTTGTCTTTCGGATCGGAAGTTTACGTGTTACAGGTCTTTTATATTTTTTTGTAGCTTTCCAGATGTTGTGATCGCTGTTATTGTCGATATTCTGAATATGATGTTGAAATTGTGCGTTGGAGTGCTCTTGGAGAATTCTGTGGAGATTTCTACCTAGGCGATTATACACTGTTTTGTCCGCAGGGTTACGAGATCTTTGCCATCTGCCTCTTGCCTGTCGTTTTGATGTTATCAATTCACGAATTTGCAGTGGTAATTTCGTTTCAGTGTCGTCCTCTCTTAGTTGTGATGGCGTGCTTTCCCAGGCTGCTTTCTGAATCATTTCCGTAATATATCTTGTAGCTGCCTCCAAATCTTCAGTTTCTTTGAGTTCAACATCCAGTCTAATTTCGTTAGTTAATATTTGCTGAAATTGGTTCCAGTTTGTTCTGGTTGTTGTTAGTGTATTTTTCTTTTCCCGAAATTTGGCGTTTGTACTCAGTGTCAACAAAATTGGCGAGTGATCCGATGATAGATCTGGAGTTGATTCTGTTTGTATATAGTTGTTATTTATACCATTTGTGACGAAAAAGTCTAGGATGTCTGGGATTTTGTGCGGATCAGTTGGCCAGTAGGTTGGGGTTCCGGATGAAACTACATCTAGATTCCTGCTTGATATTACCTTCATTAAATTGCGTCCTTTGGGAGTTATTAGTCTGGATCCCCAGTGGGTGTGTTTTGCATTCCAGTCTCCTCCAATTATGAGTCTTCCCGTGAATTTCTGAAAAAACTCAGTATATTTATTTTCGTCTATATTATGTCGAGGTGGGGAGTAAACAGCTGATACATCAAAGCTCCATATCTAACCTAACCAACGATGTTGGTGATATTTTGTGATATTTGTTTCATGAGGTGTGGATTTTCCGTAGCGTAATAATGAAAGTTGTGCCTGTTAACAAGCCCATTCTTGTGGAAAGTTGCCTCGTCCGAGAATAGAACTCTGCTAAACACATTTGGACTATCCTTGGGCAATGAGAAAACGAAAGGAAAAAAGTATTCATCCTCTCTGGCCGAAAAAGCATGCGATGATGTGAGAGCATATTTTCATGAATTTTTAGGGGAATAAAAATATTGTGACGAAACTACTCACCAAAAATACTTATTATCTTGAACAAAAGAGTGGTCTTCCAATCTGAAATAACCTCCCGAGATTTTTTTATAGAAAATTGGACACCCTGTTGACTTCAAAATAAATTGCTGAAGTAGATTCTTACTTTCTAAATACAATACCGTTCGAACAAAAATGAAATCTTCAAGAGTGTACGAGCTACAGAGCACTGCGCCTAGTATAATTCAAGCATATAAATATGCAACATTTTCACCGATAATATGCATAAAACACTGAAAAACTTCAAGTTATTAAATGCAGATAGAAGGGCAAACTGCTTTCCAATATTAGGTACAAAAAACTATGTATAATCTTACTATATAAATATGCAATAAACACTCGAAAAATCGTCATTTACTCTAGTTTCCTGTCTACAGGAAATACTTTCACAATATATCTTTGAATATATCTATAAATTAAATAAATCAGAGGAAATAATGAATTATCAAGTGTCCAATCAATAATTTATGCCATCTATCTAAATACATTTATCTATATAGCAAAAAGCTTTGAGCGATACTGGACAAATTTTTAATTTTTAAACTTTTGGGTCCGTATTAGTCGGCCTAGTTCACTCGTCTAAATCGGTTTTTGTTCTTGATGAAGTTCCTGAAAATATGAGTGATAACTCTAATAATGAATCTAATGATTTTGTTTTTAGCAAATATTTTTGAAACTTGATGATGTGAAAATTATGAAATAAGGTTATTAAAGAGGATAAATTTAATTAATAAGATGTTAAATTTAAATCAAAATTGAACAGAAAAATTTATGTACAATTAAAACAAAACATCAAATTCCCCATTCTACTTTTTAGTGTCGTACCTTGTTTGTGGCCCAATGCGAATGTATCTATATAAAACAAGTTATACCTTAAGACAGTTTTAGACTGAAGCTTGGTAGTCTCCTACGCTTTCTCTTTTATGTCATCAAAATGTGATATAGAATTTGAACTTAAGTATCTGAACATGATCTCAGGTAATATACGAGTCGTCACGTAGTTTTAGAGAAACAGGGTCGAGAACATGTTTGCGAACGAACTACTAAAAATCTTGCACCCTTGAAAATGTCCTAACTAGTTTATGGTTTTTCTCGGAATTGCAATGACCCAGTAAACTTGTATGACAGTTCCATACGTCCACGAGTGACGATTTGAATATTGAAGCTTTGAAAAATTTATCGATACGAATGCATTATTCAAAGTAACCCATGATGAACACTTTTTAATATACACTGCGCCAATAAATTAACATACAAAATTGGAATTCAAATTATTTCAGAAGAAGTTTTAGATATGTTGAAGAACTATTTTTCGCCAGCACTAAGGAATGCTTGAGAACAATCGAAATCAAAATGGTACTTTTTGAAATTGAAATAAATTTGATAAAAATGTAAAACATTTGGGAAGATTCAAATTCCCCAAAAACCTGTTAATACCTGATATTTTCACCTCTGGCGAGAGTTACTGCTTAACATCTATGATTCATACTCAAAATCTATGACCTGATAGCATTCTGATCCATTTCGTTCCTTCGATCAGTCTGTTCCGAACCTCATTTACGATAGCTGGCTGGTTTTTTCTGGCTTCCTAATCTTCTATTCAAAATGTCCCAGAAATCTTCGATGGAATTGAGGTGTTACTTTGTGCAGGCTACTGCATTGATGTGATTTTGTGATCTTGAAGGTAGTTTCTAACGATGTGAGGTTGGTGAGGTCTGGCGTCACGGGGTGTCGAATCAAATACTTTGAGATGTTGGCGTATCATTTCATTGCTAATTTGCAGTCCACTGTCCTTCCGAAGCTGCATTTGAAGGTGCCTAGTAGTAGCGAACCGTTGTCTCAATAAGGAAGTTTTCAAATAACGGTCATGGATCACCATTGTTGCTCGAGGTTTTTCTTGCCCAGGTCCCCTTTTACGACTACCAGTCTCCCTGTACCTGGAAAAACAGTTGAATAGGACACCCTAAGCCTTTGGTCTATTCTTGTATCGGTGCTGTTTAGGTCATTTAATACGTCCCCAAATTGCAGGGTTGGATAAGTAGTTTTATTTGGGATAGATCAATACAAGTTGTGGTCGACGCAATAACATCTGATTGTTTCCAGTTGCAAGCAGGAGTACCTCAGGGATCCATTATTTCGCCAACTTGTTTCTGTTACAGATAAACGATTTTCTGTCATATACAGACAACAAGATCTTTGGTTTTGCAGACGATTGTACCATGGTTTCGTCTTTCAGTAGTCTGCGGGCGATTACAGCTGCGGAATCTCGGCGTCAGAGATGTCAACAAATTAATAACTTAAACTCTGACTTACAGAGGATATCTGAGTGGGGTGGGTCAGTTGAACCTAGTGAGCTTCAACGCGAGTAAGACGCAAGCAACTAGGTTTTCTAGGAAGATCCCCGCTGGAGAACCTCCTCTAATGATGCAAGGCCAACAAATTGCATCCAAAGATTCGATGTACATTCTCGGAATAACAGTCAACTTCAAGTTTTGCTGGCATGAACATGTATCAGCAATAGCTAAGTCTGCATCAGCTAAACTTAGTTTTCTTTTCAGAGTCAAGCGATCTTTCACGTCATCTCAGTTGTTGCTTCTATATAGAGCGCAGATTCGACCTGCTTTGGAATATTGTTCCCATGTATGGGGATCTGTGCCCAAACATTCGTTGCGGATGTTGGATAGTGTGCAGAAACGGGCTGTGCGCCTCATCGACCTCCCGGAGATCACCCGCGATCTCCAACCGCCGGCTCTCAGAAGACAAGTTGCTGACCTTTCTCTGTTTTACAGATACTTCCTCAGAAGATGCTCCAAGGAGCTGAGAGGCCTTGTTCCGGGAAATCTCATGTTTTGCCTCAACACTATCCAGGTCAGGAGTTCTCATCATACTGTACATTTAACGACCCCACGAACCTCCCTCTATAAGAATTCCTTCGTTCACAGGGCCGGTGAGCTGTGGAACTCTCTTCCGTCCAACATCTTCCCAACATCCCACAATTAGGCCCTCTTCAAGAAGCGAGTAAACAGACACCTCAATTCTTTCCAGAAGCCCACTCATGTGGTGTGAGAGGTTCGCCTATTCCTGGGAAGCGCGCATGAAAAAAAACTTCTTCAGTACAATCTGCCGGGATCAAATTTCTAGATTCACACTTTCTATTCACTAGACAAATTGATTTGATCTAACGGGTTCTGGAAATTTTGAATACAATACAAAATCCTTCGAAATTTCCAAATTCCAAAAGGTAATATTCAAAATATCGGGTGATTCCATATGAATCTGGTTGTGTGTATATCTTACTTCCAAGAAACCTAAAATGGGGTTGTTGGAAGTAATTATTAATGTAAAACATACCATAATTCAATAAATATTTCTTGAAACATGAAATTCATATACGTGAATAAATAAATGTTGAATGGTCCTGTTCTTGTACGTGTAATGAGAGATTGAGAACGGAAACTCCACCGAGTTCCCAAAGGAAAAATAAACAACATAAATGAATATATATATAACTTTCCTTCTTTTCTCTTTTAAAACAATTCTTCTTTTTAGGACCTAGAATTCCACGGTGTGATGCGGTTTTATTTCCAAGACTCTGGCCAAAAAGTCGCAACAAAGTGTATACGGGTAGCATCAGATGCGACTGTTGAAGATGTAATTGGCACGCTCGTCGAGAAGTTTCGACCTGACATGAGGATGCTTTCTGTGCCTTCATACGCACTTTATGAACTTCATGAGGGATGTCCGGAAAGAAAAATGGCTCCTGAAGAGAAACCTTTATTGGTACAATTGAACTGGCATGTGGACGATAGAGAAGGCAGATTTTTATTGAAGAATATTGATGATAAAACGGTATGTATTGTTTGGCAGAAACATTTACTTTGATTTAACATATTGATAGAGGCTGGGCAAATATGTCGGAACACCTTATTCTAGTTAAACTATAAATTATATCGAGAAATAATTGTAGTATTTTTATTATGGTTGTTCTTAATCATTCGGATTTCGGAACAACTATCATGTTTTAAGCTATGACGTCACCGGAAGGTTATTTATTATTATTTTTCAGCTGATACAATCCAATGTTCGCTAAATGTTCGATTACAAATTATTTCAGTATTGTGTAAAACAGTGAAATAATATGGCAAGTACGAAAATTTTAGTCGTCGTTTTTTCAAGCACAATTTTCTTAACTTTCTCGATTTAAATGAAAGAATTAGTAGCAGATATCAAAATTCATATGTAGATTTTGTGTTAAATATTCCACTGGATAGATGTTCAATCTACTGGATAGATGTTCAATTAAGGGAGAACTAACAAAACCTGCAAGAGTTCCGTATTGATCATGATTGTTTTTGATGGGGGTAGATATCTCTGCAATATGAATTCAATATTTTCAATGTAACATTTCGTAGAACTGTTTCACTATCAACGGCCTTGAGGATTTTGCATAAGTTTAATTAAACGAGTAATGTTAAAAATCCGTCAAAATCAGGTCAATCCACAACAACTAAAAATGAAAATAGTTTAGTTATCACTATCCGACCATATTTCTTCCCCAGTGTGATTCTACGTCGTCTGGCTCTTGACATCCGTCGAGGTAATCACTATTGGGTTTCACGACATGCTCTTAACGTCCTCTCCAGTTCATGAGGCAGCTTTGGTACTCGCTTTCCGGTATTGTCTTCAAAGTTTTCGTCGCATTCATTTCAATCGTTTGCTTGTCATCGAATCCGTGTCCTTTAAGCGGCGCTTTCAATCTTGAAAGAGCTGTATTAGGACTGTACGGAGGCTGACGAAGCTGTAATACGCGGTTTGGCAAATATTGATGCACTAGATTAAATGAATGTACTGCGCGTTATCGCGATGTATCGTGAATGAGTTTCGCACATACGTAAACCATCTGAAGATATTTATTTAACACCCTACAAACAAACATAACTGCTTGATATTCTAAGATCATCTTCTAGTTTTCTCAAAGTTAATCGACTATCTCCATTTATTGCAAATGTCACACGTTCGATGTTACCTTCTGTGTTTGTTGTCGAGAGCCGCACAATGCATGGGTCGCTATTAAAAGATGCCCATCTTTGAATAGCTTATTCTATTTGAGTCGTACCCATAAAATCGTTCCCAAATGGCGTTTTAATTATTTTGTTAGTTTCCGCACAATTCTTTTCAGGTGCAAATTCGTTATTTCGATTTTTCTGTCATTCTTCGTAAAAAGGAAATACGACAAACGTTAAAAAGGCACTTGAATCAACCGCACATCAACCAAAGAATTCTGTGTCATAAATAGGTCGAAGAGGGCAAATTGAATGACTAACTCGATGGTTTGGGTCTTTTAGACTATCTGAACATAAAAATAGTTTATTTGAATTTCGATACATGAAATGAACCAAAAAACATTGATCAGTTTTCAAGAAAGAAAAGAACATAAATAATTTTATTCATAAAGAAATAATCGAAATCATATCAGACCTAACTTACATACTAAACTTGAAATTTTTTTTTGAAAAATTTGAAACATTGGAAAATTTATTACATCTACACTAATATACAGGGATATCCACCGGGACTGTCCGTTAAAAACTTTTTAAGTTCCAATTTCAATATCAAGCTGAAATTTTATACGCGGCCATAACTAGCGATTTCTAATCGCAGTGAAATATTTTCGAAGTGATACAATTTCCGGTTATACCGGAAGTGGGTCATCACTTTGTTATTTCAATGGCAATCTAACTTTTTTATTATACATCTCGAACTGACATTTGAGCAAGGCATAAAATACCCTAGTTGTTGCCACTTATCTGTCAAAACTTTTAACAGATTCAATTATTTTTGTTATAAACTCGATTTTTGAGGAACATTTAAAAAAATTGTAGCTCGTAGGTCTCTTGCACTACATACACAATTTTTGCTTGGGTGTATAGAAAAAGGATCAAGGAATTTTTCAAGCAATCTACACATGTCAAATGTTTAATGCGTTGTTATGTATGGTTTTTCAATTTGGCCTTTTTCAAACAGCAATTACTCAATTTTTTCGAATTGCACATGCCAATTTTTATATCGCCGTTAGATGAAGCGTCAAGTTTCAGATGGAATTGTATAAGCATGTACTATACCCATCTCTTATAGTTCCGAAATAATTTGGGAATATATTGATATTTGAATTGTGGAGGCCGTTACTTGATGTAGATCCATGATATAAATGAGATAAAAAACACAAGGTTTAACTTTAATCTACACTTTATTTGAAAAAAATCGACGACGTTTCGCTGACACAGCAGCTTTATCAAGAATGACAAACAGAATGGAGAGTATGGTATTATAAACAAATCGTGTTATTCATCCAACTTGTTCTACGATGTGTTTATAATACCATACTCTTCATTATGTTAGCTGCTGTGTCAGCGAAACGTCGTCGAATTTTTTCAAATAAAGTGTAGATTTAAGTTAAACCTTGTGTTTTTATCTCATTTATATTGATATTTGATGATTTTGCAAGAACTAACAGAGAATGCTTTGAAATATTTGAATCAAGTAGCTGAACTAGCTACGCTCACCTGACAGGTGCCTAAAATTAATGTACTTGTCACTTCGTTCAGTCGAATTTGATATTTCAACAAGAATTGTTGGTAATTTGAAGTACAAATTTTGAAAAACACCAGATTGATAATAAAATGGCTGATAATTCAAACGATGATATGTTCAATCTCTTTTTAATTCATGGCGAATGTCAAAAAGTGGTGGATAGAACTTGCAGGCAATTCAATAACCAATTTCCAAAATTTTCGCCTATGAGTAAAACAAAATTTCGAAGGATTAGAAGCAATTTTCTGCAATTTGGAGGAACAAAATACATAGAATCTAGAAGAAAACCAATTCTCGAGGACGACGACAATCAAATTAATACGCTAGCGTATTTTCGTACCAATCCACATGCGTCCATTAAGTCAGCATCAATGGATATTGGATTGAGTTATACTTCCATTCAAAGGATCCTTAAGAAACATAACATGCACCCGTATTCTTTTATCAGACTACAAAAATTGAAACCAACTGACCTTCCCAAGCGGCAAACTTTCTGTGAAAATTTATTAATTCGGCTTCAAGAAGATGAGACAATTCTGCAAAAATTTATATGGTCTGATGAAGCCAAGTTCAATGAAAGTGGAATAACCAACAGGAGAAATCGATATTTTTGGGCCACAGAAAATCCACATTTCATTGAGGTTATTGATTTCCAAAATAAATTCAGCGTGAACGTTTTTGCAATTTTAATGAATGATTTGTTGGCTTATCACATTTATGAGGAAAATCTTAATGGACAAAGATATCTGGAAATTTTGAGAGGAACATTAGCAAAATTTTCAGATTCTGAGGGATTGCTATTACCAAATGGATGGTGCACCAGCACATAAAACACGAGCTGCAGATCGGCAGCTAACAGAAATGTTCGAGGATAGATGGTGAGGTAATCAAGGACCCCCCTTGATTTTTATTTATGGGGCAAAATCAAGAGTGAAGTGTATCTTATTACTGTAAGAAGTAAAGAAGAGTTACTAGAGCGCATTCATTATGCTTTTCGTAATATTGATCCTGAGGAAACTAGGAGGGCAACTCATCATGTTCGTAAACGAGCTGTCAAGTGTATCGAGCAAAATGGGGCCCATATTGAACATTTATTCAGATCGTAAATTAGTTTTCTCCTATGATGTTTGCTATCATTTATTCGTATTAATGTAATTATCTTCGATAATAGGTTTTCGCTGAGTTCCTACAATTTTTATTCATCCGAATTGTAGAAAATTTCTTCTTATGCTTCGGAATTATATTTTACTCTTAGACGGTAAATTTGGAAATTGGTTATTGAATTGCCTGCAATTTCTACCCACTACTTTTGACATTCTAAAATGAATTGAAAAAGATTAAATATATTTTCGTTTGAATAACCAGTGGTTTAATTCAAATGTGTTGTATTTTTGTATATTTTCAATCTGAAATAACGACAATTCTTGTTGAAATATCAAATTCGAATGAACGACGTGACAAGTACATTGAATTTAGGCACTTGCAAAATCATCAAAATTCAATATATTCCCAAATTATTTCGGATCTATAAGAGATGGGTATAGTACATGCTTATACAATTCCATCTGAAACTTGACGCTTCATCTGACGGCGATATAAAAATTGGCACGTATAATTTGAAAAAATTGAGTTATTGCTGTTTGAAAAAGGCCAAATTGAAAAAATCATACAAAACAACGCAATAAACATTTGACATGTGTAGATTGCTTAAAAAATTCCTTGATCCTTCTTCTATCCACCCAAGCAAAAATTTTGTCTGTAGTGCAAAAGATCTACGAGCTACAATTCTTTTAAATGTTCCTCAAAAATCAAGTTTATAACAAAAAAATTAAATCTGTCAAAAGTTTTGACAAATAAGTGCCATATTTGAAATAACAAAGTGATGATCCACTTCCGGTATAACCGGAAATGGTATCACTTCGAAAATATTTCACTCCATTTGGAAATCGCTAGTTATGGCCGCGTATAAAATTTCAGCTTGGTATTGTAATTGGAACTCAAAAAGATTTTAACGGACGGTCCCGGTGGATATCCCTTTATAATGGATCTACATCTATATTAATATAATTTATTGAAATTCAAATTGAAATTTTTGAAAACAATTCGAAATACAAGTTTCTATCACAAGTGTTCAACACAAAGTTCCTTTCTTATCAGTATCAAATACAAATCAATGCAAGAAAGAAACACATCCCCAAATAGAGGAACAATAAGACACAAAAATCAAAATTAGAAATGAACAACATCACATCACATCACAATTTTCAACACCTAGAAGGCTGTAGGTAAATTTTTTAAACTGTATTTAACATTTTGTGTTAAGCTTTAAATAGTGTAAATGATAGCATGGCATCCGCAGGGCTGAAAAAACACTTAATATACAGACACGTAATTTCAAGAAAGATTCCCCGCATCTTCAGATTCAAGAGGGTAGCAATAATTAATCAAAAAAACAAAAGCAAACACCGGTTACGTACTAGAGTGCGATACCACCTCGGACACACTCCATCATCTGCCTCTGGCTCAAGCCACCATGGATTTTCAAGGAATTGAACATTTTAGTGCCATGTAGTTGAACGATTGCAGCAATGAGGTGTGTTTGACTTCTGGCAATTTGAAATTCAATTTACCTCTCTTGTTAGTAAACAGCAAGCATCTGAGATGGATTCGATACTTGTAAATTGCCTTAGTGGCTTGTATCCTGAAGAATGGTGAGTAATTTCAACTTATTGAAGAGTGGTTTCGATTCATGACGTCTTACTCTCTACACATTAATCTGATGATTTTTTTCTTGGATACCACAAGTGGGTGCATATTTGTTTTGTATGTACCTCCCCATATGCTTATTCCATACATCAACACAGATTGGACTGTTGCACAATATAACGATCTTTGAAAGGATAAAGGAATCATGTTTCGAACAAAATAAAACTTTGGGATGATTGCTTTGACTTTTTGCTTGATATTTAAAATATGAACTTTCCAGTTCATATTCTGGTCAAAGTGTAATCCCAAAACTTGTGGTACACCATGTAAAAGGGCGTGGATTCACTCACGTATTATTTCCACAAAAATTTATATCACGGCCACAATGGGTAATACTTTCAGACCGAAGACTCGGCACACGATGCACTTAAATTATTTAATGTGGAGATTTCACCAAGTCTTGGTGAACCTCTCAATTCAATTCTACGTAACTACTACGGCTCTCGTTTTCGTGATACGGGCTGTTCAATTTGAAGGATTCTAGACGCGATGTATATCGTGGAATGTTTAAATTAATGTTTAATGTATTCTAGGAAATCGTTATATTCTATTAGCTAAAAGTTCCCGCTTTTGAACGAGAGGTTAGAGATCACTCGTGATCTTCGGGTAGCCAATGGGGCGCACTATTCTCTTCTGGATACTATCCAATAGATGTAGAGAATGTTTGGGTGCGGAGCACCACACATGGGGTGCCTTGTATAAAAGCATCAACGATTATGGAGTGAAGGACTGCTTAGGCCTGAAAAGAAAACTGAGTTTAGCAGAAGCAAATTTAGCAATGGCGGACACATGGTCATGACAGCAAAGTCCGATGTTGATTGTGGTGCCAATCAATATTCAATTCATGAGTTAACGTAATTTTGTATAGTGTTATGTAAAATTTTGAAAACGTTAGATTTTCTAACACCTGTAGCAGCACACTTATCGCACAGATGCTTGTTCGGCATAAGTTCATCATTCACAGTTTATATCGAAGTTGTGTTACTCTTCGCTCCCGCTGCATTTGCATTTATTCGGTGGAAAAAGAGAAGGGGAAATTGTGATTATCGGTGAGGGTGAAGTCAAGTCTGTTCAAGTGCTCATACAATAATTCATCATCATTTTCGGTGAGTTTTGTGCCCATTGAGAATGTCGAATCTCTGTAATTCCTGTGAAAATCAACCTCGAAGCTGGCGCGTGGCCTACGATGTAGTGGTTTTTGTGGTTGTTCTTATCACGCTAACGGCAAATGTACAGATGTTAGCGGTGATCAGCTGCCGCTTATCAAATCTCTGCCTGGTGGAAGATGGTTCTGCAGGAGGTGTCGCACGGGCAACAATACTTCCTTGCCGGGATCAACAAACGGTAAGAATAAACAATCACGACAGTCGATCGTTTAACCTGTGTTTAACCGGATTGGCGATGACGACGTCATAAACGTGTCGCGTGCGGAAATTGCTTTGCTTCGTACAGAGATCTCGGAGCTAAAGCGTTCAGTAAATTCTTGCTCCGATAAAATAAGCGACTTCGAACGAAGTGATTTTGGCCACTCTCAATAGTGTGTCAAGTCAGACTGAAGAACTTGAGAAGGAAAACCAGCTGTCAAACGAAAAATTATCGGCCATGTCAACAAAACTCAATAACATTGAGCAAAACAGTCGATCGAATAATATAGAGATTCAGGATGTGCCAGAGAAAAAAACTAAAATCTAATTCAAGTAATCGAAAACATAGGTAATTTTCTCAATTGCCCGGTTAAGAACTTTGACTTAGACTATATTACCCGTGTGCCAACGGTTTGTGTCGACAAATATAAGCCTAAGCCTAAGAACATCATAATCAGATTCCTATCTAAACTATCCAGAGATGAATTTTTGGCTCGTGCCAAAGCTAAACGCATCTAAACCAAATTATCCGGATTCAAAATTGATGGGATATCTGATCGACTTTTTATAAATGAACATTTGACCCTTATGGACAAGATTCTTTATAAAACTGCTCGCGTCGCTGCTAAACAACATCAATTTAAATATGTTTGGGTGCAAAGTGGCAGCATTCTTGTGAGAAAGGACGATACAACTAAAATTCTTCAGATATCAAGCGAACCAAATCTGAAGAAAATTAAATAGGTGTTCGAACTAAGCAGTTACTAATTTCTTTTTTTTTGTAATTTTTCAACATGGCTTTTAACATCGAAATGTTAGAGGTCTGCGTACTTAACTGCGCGACTTTGAATTGTCTTCTATGATCTATAATCACGATATCATATTTGTAACAGAGTCCTGGTTGAACAGTGATATACTCGACTCGGAAATTCTTGATACGAACATTCACTCTGTTTTTCGTCGCGATCGCGAAACTAGTGATAGTGGCAAAGGTGTTTTCATAGCGATTAACAATACCTTGGATGCAAAACAGGTGGTGGATCTCCAAAGCGACGCCTAGGATGTGGGTCGAAATTAATATAGGAAAAATTTAATCTTTACTGTGTTGCTTTTACTTCCCTCCTGGGGATTCAAATGCAAGCACAAGTTTCGCCTCAAAGTTTTGTAGTATTAAGGACAAAATTGAAAATAAGATCTTATTAATTTGCGGTGACATGAACTTCTCATCTGTTCGGTGGGTACGTGATACGGCCCCGAACTTCTCATTCCTCGAACCGAGGAGAGTCGATTCGAATTCTTCCAGTGTTTTGGATTCTATATATATTTGTGAACTTATGCAATTCAATGGAGTTACTAATTGCTCAGATAAGACTCTCGATCTAATTTTCTGTAATAAATTTAGAGTATTATCTCTAGTGCGATGTGATAACCCTCTAGTACGGGAGGATGAATATCATCCTTGTATTGAATTCCTTTTCAATTTGAACTATAAATATTTAGAAACTCGCAAGAATACGGAGGTCTTCTTTTTAAAGGTCTCCACCTTCAAAAATAGGTTTCACACTCGCAACGACAAAAGCAATATCAAAAATTACAGGCCAATTAGCAAGTTATGTATCTACGCCAAACTGTTTGAATCATTGACCTACAAATTTTTTTTTCTCTCTTCAAATTTCAAATTGACTCAACAGCATGGATTCTTCAAAAACAGGTCAATCAAAACTAATTCATTGACATTTGTCGATCATATTTTGGGTGCTATGGATGAAGGCTTACAAGTGGATGCCATCAACACCGACTTCGGAAAGGCCTTTGACAGAATTTATCATAATATTCTTGGTTGTCGGGTCGAGGAGGTTGGTGTGGGTGGTGCACTTTTGCGATGTGTCGACTCTTATGTGAGAAATAAATAGTACGTTGCTATTGGTGGTGGGCATAGATCGGAGACATATTTCTGTACATCTGGGGTCCCCCAAGGATCACACCTTGGTCCGCTCCTGTTTCTCATATATGTAAATAATATAAGATATATATTTTTTAATGTAACTTTTTACTATGCGCTGACGATCTCAAAATCTATTATACCATCAGGAGCTTGTCTGACTGTCTTGTTGTACAGGAGAAGCTCTCGCTTTTTTCAGAGTATTGCAAAACCAATAGCCTTTTCCTGAATGTCAAAATATCACGTTCACTCGAAATTCGAAATCCTTCAATTTTTCTTATCAACTAGATAACAATTCTTTAATGAAAGTGTCACAAATTCGAGATCTTGGAGTCATCTTAGATTCAAAGTAAGTTTTCGATCAACACATTGATGGCATAGTCAGCTCTTCAAGTAGAATGTCGGGGTACACTCTCCGCCAGTGTCCTTTATTAAAAAATTCTAGTTCTGTTCTCAGTGTTTACTATGCCTACGTATTCAGTAATCTCAACTTTGCCACCGTTATATGGAATCCTCAGTATAAAGTTTACATCTCGCGAATTGTAAAAGTTCTGAATAAACTTTTTAAACATCTGGCTTATTTGTGTTACTGCACGGTGGCGGAGGGAGTTGACTTCTATGCGGAAGCTAGAAAAAAATTTCACTTGGTTTCACTTGAGGACAGAAGAAAGGTTAATGACATCCTAACTATTCAGAAGGTATTGGCTGGAGAGGTTACTGCATCAACTATTCTGGAAAATAGATTCTTCAACTCTACTAATTTTCACTTGAGGAAACATGAGTTGTTCTACATTCCTTTCAAAAGAACTATCTATTCCAGGCACGCGCCCTTAACGAGAATGCTACGCATGGGCCATGAATTTAATCTGTTGTCTGTTGACATTTTTTCAAATTACATCGTGAGATCTGAAAAAATTCTAAAGGCCTTGTTCTTGATTTCGTTTCTTCTTTTGTACTTTTCTTTCAATTATTCATATTTTCTATTTATATTTACTGAATATCTAATCTTTTTTTTTTCTTTTTTTTCAATTGTACTTAGTGAATACTGTTTCATGGGTTTCAACCTATTTGTATTCTCGAAACAATAAACAATTCACAATTTCAATGGGCGCCCCTTTCTGATTCATTACTGAATCCGTCCCAGTAAATTTTGTTATCAATTCCATATGTACTTATGGCGAACGTTACGTTCAAGATGGTTAGGTTTAGGCTTACTAGTTTAACTCGTCCTTACAAAGTGTTCACTATAATTTATTTTTAGAATTTTTACCACATCAGCAAAGTAGAGTAACTCAATGATAATAATAAACACCATGCTTCTCAGAGAAAAAAATAGTCAAAACAAATGTTTTCATTCATTTTTTTTTGTTTGTATATAGTTTTCTATATTTTTTCATATTGAATGAAAAAAAAAGTTTCAAATAGAACATTGAATGAAAACTACCCTTCGAAAGGTTTCCCTTCAAAACAAAAATCGATTTGTTTTCCCTTTCTTCAATAATCCCAAAAATAGCCATAGTATTCAAGGTGATCCATTTGAGATAAAAATGTTTTGTTGGGAAAAAGAATCGCCAAATTAATTTTTCTCACACACCGCTGTAAGGAGGCTTCAAACAGCTTTGCTCTATTCAATTTTAAGGCTTGAGGTGCCTCCTCATAGGTTTCTGGTTTGTTTGTTTGTTTTTTCTTTAACGTGCTCTGTTTCTGCCTTTCGGCTAATGACACGCCGGGGAATTCTGTCACCTCACGAACCCGGGAATTTTGCCGAACCCCCCTCGTGTCGAGGGAAGAGATCTTTAATGTCCAACACATCTCTGTTAGATAGGACCGACAGCTTTACATCTCCTCCGAAAGATGATCACCCAAGCGATTCCGAGAATCCGAAAAATCGAACCGACTTTGTGGGGATTGAACCCAGGTAACTCTGCGTAGGAGACGAGCATCATATCCCATACGCCACCGAGCCGGCAGGTTGCTGGTTAAAGCCTCAAACATTCGTAAAAAGATGTATCCCAAACAAAATCATTCAATGTGTTTCATCTAGCTACTTTTTCCAATATATATGGGATAGGAAATATACAGGCTGACTCATTTGAAATGGAACATCTTGTATTAACTGAAAGTATTTTAGGAACCGTGTTTGTTCTTTGTCATTGAATAATTCACGAATTATTAAATAATTCTTTTAATGGTTTGTATTTCGAGAACTTTTCACCATACTTAAAATGAAGGAGAATGGCCACACTTTATGAACCATCAGGTACAGTCCAGATTTGATGACTATCACACAGTGGTGATGAAACTATCAAGCCTAAAAAATTGCGGAATGCTTTTTCGATGAACTGAAGTTATTGGATTGTCTTTTATGTAATAAAAGCCAGTACGTCTTTATCTTCAGACAATATAAAAAGCAAATGAACATAACAAAGATTTACACTAAAAAACACTATACACCACTACATCAAAACTTTATTTCGAATACTCGACGCGTGTTTCGTGAACTAAGTTGGCATCATCGGTACACTGCATGATGATGCCAACTTGGTTGGCGAAAGGTTCCAGTCCCCAATTTAGATGACAAAGATTATTTAGTAAATATCTAACCGAATGTATTCATCTTTCAATAATATTCTATTGTTTGGTTACTTCATGTTAAAATCTAACTTACACTTCTTCAACTATCCGCATGGATCTAATCTATCTAAGATGAAATTCACTTAATCGAGAATATCTCAAATTATGTGAATTTTGAAGAGAAAATTAGAAAAGCTGTTATTATGAAAATTGCAGGACTAATATTCAAATAACCGTTCATTTACCAAATATCTAATGTTTCCGCTCAGTGCACGCTGACACACTTATTATTTGTCATTTTCACTGGTTCAGTGAATAACCCGGACAATACAACGAAATGTTCTGTTAATAATAGAAGAAATGTTATCTTTATTCTTGTTGTAGGTGAATTCAATAGGAAGTATAGAATCGAATGCAAGCTTCAGAAGGAAATTATCGAAAAGAGAAAAAAAGCAATTGAAGAAACAGGAAAAATTGTCTAGAATGAAAAGCGAAAACAGTGATATTAATGATAAGCAAGATGGAGTAGCTGAAAAATTGTATACAGGTAAGAAAAAAGTTAACTACAATCCGTTTATGATGAAGGAAATGTCTCATCCTAAAAGCATCGTACAAGAATCAATACAGTGTTTTGAAATAAAAGAGTTCCAAATATATTTCACAGGAAAAAATACATGGCTCTGTTTTGTTGTGTATAATTCTCGTAAATTTTGTAATATTTTAAACTTATATATTGAAAGTTTTGTAAAAATATAACTGAAGAGTCCCTAAAGGGTGTCATATCTGCCTTCTTTTATTGGGAACATCCTACATATAAACACAACCAAATTTATATGGAATCACCCGATATTTTGAATATTACCTCAGGGATTTTAGAAATTTCGAAGGATTGTTAGAATTCATCCTTTTTGAGATATTTCAATTGAAGGAATGAATAAATTAAGGTTCATTTCGAAGAAGACTCAACATTTCATTCATTCAAAGAAGAAACAAGAGAAAAAAAAAAGTACCGAGTAGGTGTTTTTTCTCGACCTCACTAGCTTGTATTACCTCCTCTTGCCCTGATACAAGCCTGAATCCGCCTAGGTATATTTTGCATGACGGCTGGGATGAGCTGTTGTGGGGTTCTTGGATTATCCTGGCGCCATCTAATTTTACTTTTGAGATTATCCCATAAATGTTCAATAGGATTTAGGTCTGCACAGCAAGTTGACCAGTCCAAAATAGCGATTCCCCCTGTTTCAAGAAAATGTCGCGGAGGAGTATCATCTTGCTTAAAAATAAAATTTTCACCGTGGGCACCTCGCCAGAGTCTCACTATGGGCTCCCGCACGTAATTTCTAGCCGCTACACTCGCTGGAAAGGAAATCAAATCTGTTGTGCCTCCCAGCATAATGCCATCCAAAAACATCACACTGCTCGGAGTATAGCTTGTCTTCCACGACTCCTTAAAACCCGAATCCGGCGGTCATCTGATCGAACACCAAATCTGGTCTCATCCGAAAGAAGAATATTTCGCCAATTCTGAATATTCCAATTTTGTTGCTCGATACATCAATTAAGTCCGTTAATTTTTTGTTGTCTGGTTAACTCTGGAACTCTTAAGGGCCTTCTGCTGTATAAACCCCTTGAACGAAGTCTTTGACGTATCGTTTCGACTGATACACTGATGCCTGTTGCTTCCAGAGATTTCCTTTGGAGTATGGCTGCGACGCACTAGGGTCTCTTCTTGCAATTTCGCACAAAATTGGTCTTGTTCTTCAGAAGTGATCTTCTTACGACTTCTTCTAGGCCTATTTTGCAAAGATTGTGGTTCCACGTATCAGTTGTAGGGTTTTGAAATCACCCCCAGTGATACCCCAATTGTGACCGCTATATCCCTCTATGTCACCCCTTCTACAACGAGAGCAATTATTCGACCCCCCTACATATCGGACAATCCAACGTAAGGCATTTTCAATTATGATTGTAGGCTTCTTTAAATTCGGAAATTCTCAGTTTCAAATCACATTGACGACTGAGTACAATGTCCAGAACATGTGGTGATAATTCCTAATGTTTTTATTGTAGCTTAAGAGTAGAACAATAATGACCTATTTATTATTTGAAGAGCCGCTCCTGGCAATTTTGGTAGATCTTTCGGTAGATAGTGAAGCCTGTTGGTGCTGATGCACTAGCGACTAGCACTATGTCTGTTGCACTTCAACAGGAGCGAAAAAAGACTCATTACTATTTCCTCCAATGTAATTATTTCACTCGATAATTTCTAAAACGTTGAAAAGATATTCCGTCGAATAAAATCAAAGAGTCAATAATTTAATAAAAACAAATACACATAATATCGTATTACATCTTCTTTGAAGCCGGCTCGGTGGCGTAGGGGATATGATGGTCGTCTCCTGCACAGAGTTACCTGGGTTCAATCCCCACAAAGTCGGTGCGATTTTTCGGATTCTGGAAATCGCTTGAGCATCCATCTTTCGGAGGAGATGTAAAGCTGTCGGTCCTGTCTAACAGAGATGTGTTGGACATTAAAGATCCTTTCCCTCGACACGAGAGGCGTTCGGCAAAATTTCCGGGTTAGTGAGGTGACAGAATTGCCCGGTGTGTCATTAGTCGAAAGGCAGAAATGGAGCACGTTAAAGGAAAAACAAACAAACAAACATCTTCTTTGACATGCATATATCCCGAACATGTGGTGATAATTTAACATTTCTTATCATACTATCCAGTTGTTTTATAACAAAAAAACTTCATTCTTCAAAATAGTCAAAGATCAATGGTTAAAAACAATCAATAATGTGAAATACCGAGTGATTCCATGTAAATTTGGTTGTGTGTATTATAATTGTCGATGATACGGCGCCCCAACAGAACTTGTATGTTTCCATGCATCTGAATGTGCTTTCTTTGTTGACCACCTAATTCTTTTGCGCGTAATTTATTTTTAGACTAGAATCACATTAGCGTTTTTTCGACGCTGAAAAATACGCGAATCGCGATATCTGTAGTTATGCCACATCTGCAAGGTTTCTCCCAAGGAAATAACCTATTTTTCCAGAATTTATTGTGAATTGATACTATATTAGTAGCAAATGAAGTTTTGCAATACAGATTAATCAATTCTTTTTAATAATAATCTAAAATAAACAAAAAGTTCGAGGAGCATTCTCGAACCGATAACTAATTTACGAAACAAATTTATGAATATTATTGGTGTCAAACTTGAAATTTTTTCAAGACATATTGCCAATCAATAGCATCGCACAACTATCTAAATCATCAAATGTCTGGTGATATTCGTAGAAACCGTAGGGCTTAATTTTTCCAAATTGTAATTTTTCACTCCAAATTCCCAGTTTCGAGTTGCGGCATAATTTGGAACATTATTAACCCCCTCGAATGAAAATTTTTTTTCATTTCATCACAAATAAATGATTATTTTCTTATATGTAACAAAATCGAAAATTTTCCTCCCCTTGCTTCGTGAAGAATTTCATGATTTTGACGTAACTAGAACAATCAATCAATGTTTGGTTACCACTTCCATCAATTTTTTATTTCATTTGTCTTCAATTTTATAGTTTTCATTTTTCATATTAACAATTCCAAATTTTATTATTCAGTATATTTTCTTTTATTTTTCAACCACTTGCACATGTCGCGGACGGTTCTCAAATCAAACTTTTGGCTTAATTTCATATATTTGTTTAAAAATATCTTTTTTCAAAATTTCGACTCACCTACTTCCTCTCTACCTTTCTTCCTTACACCTCGGCAACACTGCTCAACATCAAGTGAGCTGAGAAACTGCATACAACACAACACAAGAAGAAAGAATACGCACGCAAGAAGACGAACCACATTTTCTTAAAATTTTCTTTAGATTACGAAATAAAATTAATATTTCACAATTTAAAACGTATCCGGTGTGTGAGTGAAAGTGCCGAATCGTGGAAAATTCTTCTACAAGACAACGAAAAACTGTCATTGCTTTCCTTTTTTTGTTGCTCTCTTATTTCCTGTACACCCAATTGGTAAGTCTTTTCTCTTACTTATCTCATCGTATCATATATTTTCGATCATATTGTTACGAGTATCTTTGCGAAAGAAAGAAGCAGGGTTTCCGCATTAAATAGGAAAATTGTAACAGCTTCTCCTAATAAAAAAAACAGTCCGCTGTATCGTCAATTAAACAATCAATGTCAACTTTGTAGGCCTACGTGATCCTGAGAAAATGCGAATCAGTTCATTATCTCATTTTCTTTCGATGCAATTATAGTAGGGGAGCCCACGATGCTAAATAGGGATTTACTCGTCATAAAGACTTATTGGGCTGCGAAACTTAGATAATAACAAAGAAAAATGTCATATAATATATACCTTTTCATCGGTGGTGGAAGCGTCTATAGATTTTCAAAAATGTAAAAACAACTGTTGCATCGACATACTGGAACGCATCAGATATTGATACCATCCACGTCCTACGTATTTTTGAAAATGTACGTATGTTAATCTGATTGTTTCCATGATGGGGTGGTCGTACGTGAGGGTTGAAAATAAAAAAAAATCAATCGAGCGCGTCAGATTTTCTAAGGTGATGTTGAGTGAACCTAAAAAACGCTCTTGTATAATAATCTGACAATTTGGATGTGCAAACTCGTGACCAGTATTAGAATGTGCAAAAAAATTCGTCATTTCGAAATACTCAAGCGCGTCAGATTAAGATATATTTAGTTCATCTCTATGCCTTAGACGTGCTGTTTCATAAGCTGACGATTATCTGGAAGGATTCGCCTAATCTGAGAATGAAGAAAAATTTTTTAAATCATTGAATTTTATTAATTGAAAATGTCAAGAAATAGCACGTTAGAAACGTAGGTTTTTTAGTATAATATTTGTATTTACAGGATGTTACATAATAGAATGTCATAACTTGAGGGGGTAAATCTACGTGAAATTTTAAACATAGGCCTGCAAAAGCTTCGTTACGGAGCTACAGGGTGTTGAAATTTCCTGAAAAAATTGTTTTTTCTTCAAAACTCCTGCAGTTTTTGAGATATTCAGCGCAAATTTGGAATGCAAGCTTTTTTTTACAGCATCCATCATTACATGTCTTAAATTTTAAGTAGAATCTACAAGGTGTTTTCTTTTCCGGGGTCATGTCTTCTTTTGCCCTTTCAAACTTTTTCAGTACGCCACTGATTAGCGTAGAATCAATTTTCGTCATCTTCGTTCAATTCAGACACTTTTTTGACACTTGTAATTTTTTCGTATCTCCTACCCTGTTCGAGTGAGAAATTATTGAATTTGAATTATTTGAATTATTTGAATTGTATGTTATTCGCTAAATGAAAAAAAAATAGAAATACTCGATAGGTATGCCAAAACTTTGCTTTTATTTTGATAGCTCGTCTTCTGGGACTCAACTTATACTTATTCAATATCAAACTAAAAAAAAGAACAATTGAAAACTAAATAAATTGCTGGAAGTGTCCTCCACCTGCAAGAATACAAGGCTCTGTCCGCATATTATCACGCATTCTTTGAAATATTCTTGGGGTATTTCTTATCGTATCACAAGAGAATAATTATTCGATTTCTCAATTCTTCTACAGTGTTCACTGCAGTGGTATGAAATAAACTTTTGAGATATCGCCATAAGAAAAAGTCTAAACTATTTATGTCTGGGGACCTAGGAGGCCATAGTTCTGGCCCACCCCGACCTATCCATCGGTTGTTGAATGTATTATTCAAGAATTCCCTGAAAAATTTCTCCTCTGAAATGTGCTGGTGCCCCGTCATGCATGAACCACTTTATGTTTCTCACCAAAAATGGGAAATCCTCCACAAATGATTATTTGCAGTAAAAGTACCAGTTTCCCTCAACCTTCTGTGGATATTCGAAAATGTTTATATGAACTTTTTCCTTTAAATTGCACGTAGATTTACCCCCTCAAGTTACATACTATTATGTAACACCCTGTATAATAAAATAATTATATATCCTCAAATTCATCTGTAGAATCATCTTCCGCCTCTGGCTTGATTTTATCTTCAGATTGAGTATCTGTAACACGATATCATAAAAATAATTAACAATATTTTTTCTATGAATAATTTGTTTTTGAAAATTGAAGAAAAAATATACCTAATTCCGCAGTATCCTCAAGAATCTCAGGTGTTATGACTTTCCACACAAAATACACACTTCATATCGATGTTACCCATGGTAAATATTAAAAACTTTAATTCACATAACATATATTCAAATCACAAAATAACCATAAACTTTGGAAATACGTTGTAAACAACATGCCGTGAACGAGTCTCTATGATCAACTGTCATGACGTCATGGGAACAGAAACCAGAGTGGGGACGGAAAGAGAGAGTAATAGATAAAGTGTGAGACAGGAAAATAAACGCGGAAGGCATCACGTACCTGCACCCATTAAACCTTACCGATAAATTTTTGTTACTTCGGCTTGTGGAAATCGTCAGATGATATATTTTTCGTAATCTTTGATTTATTTCCTTTAAAATGAAAAAAAATGAACCATGCTCGAGATTGTCGAGTTGAATTTTTTTTACAACTTCCTAGCCCTCCCCTTTTTTTCCGTCCCCCTTAAATTGTCAGATTAGAAGAATATACACGTTTCAGCAAATAACTAATTCACCCTACCTTATTCGCTTGAGAATTTCAGATGAACAATTTTTTTTAATGATCTGATCTTTTATTTTTGACGAACGGCCATATATATCAGGTTCATATTTGGTGGAAGTTCTTAACAGGGTACAAGGTATCCCCTGTATATTAATCTGCCGTGCTTTAGAAAATCCCAAAATCCCCTCTTGGGCTCTCCTAGTACTGCAAATTTACAGTTTTCGAATTTCCCGTCTTACTTTGGATAAACGACATTGCTTCTAGCAAAATTTCTAGGTAATTTCAATTCCGTTCTTTCACACGTTTATTAAAAAAATTGAATACGTTCATTTTAACAGTATCTTTTTTCGTGATGTAACTACTACGTTGAGAGACTGATAAGTAAGATTACTGGCAAAAAATTTTTCTGAATGGAAAAATCTTTAGTTTGATAATATATTTGTAGAATATTATAATGTTTTCATTGTTTTTCCCCCACGCCAAGACATTTTAAAAGTTGAATATTCCCCACTAAAAGGAAGAAACTGATTTTTTGCGTTTTTGGAGGTCGCGCAAAATCAGTAAAAATCTGAAAAAAGTTAGAGAGGTACTTTTCAATAAAATAAATCAAACGCCGCAGAAACTAGACCTGCCCAGACCTCCATTAAGTCTAAGGAAAAAAATTATTACGAAAAAAATATTTTCGGGGTTCTTGCGGGGGAAAATAATTATGAAAAAATTTTGCATGTTTTGTCGAGTGGTTAACAATGATCATGTTTTTTTTTCTAGAATATTTAAGCGATCAGGATCCGAGAAAAATATAAATGTGGAAAAATACGATTTTTGTATGTTAGGGGTTAGGGAGGGAGACGGAAGCAGAAATTACTATGAAAACTTTTCTTTTGATCACTCCAATGATGTAATCAAGGAGAAAAAGGCTTTCGCGAGTTAGAGCATTTCGACTATCATAACGGGGGTATCCTCTGCAGTTTTCGAATTTTTCCATTATTCGTGCTAAATTTCATGTTCTAGTTTAACGCGAAGTACCCTATAGATTGTGATTCTTATGTAAGTTTCAGAGTAAGCAGCAGAATGAGTCGTATTTTCCAGTGCCGTTTATTGAAAAGGTATTGCCTAACTGAGTATCTGGTATCAATTTCAACTCGATAATCTTAAGTGTTCCACTGACAGAAGACAATACGTTCTTTATAATGTTGTGATGTTTACAAATGAAATTTTGAATTATCACCACATGTTCGGGATATTGTACTCAGTCGTCACTGAAATTTGAAACTGTGAATTGCGAAAGTTAAAAAACTCTATAATCATAATTGAAAAGGCTTACGTTGGATTGTCCGACGTGCAGAGGGGTCAAATAATTGCTCTCGTTGAAGAAGGGGTGACACAGAGGGATACAGCGGCCACAATGGGAGTATCTCAGGTTTCAACAACCTACGCCCGATACGTGTAGCTACAGTCTCTGCAAAATAGGCCTAGAAGAAGTCGTAGGAAGATCACTTCTGAAGAACAAGACTGCTTTTTGTGCCAAATTGCAAGAAGAAACCCTAGCGCGCCGCACCCCATACTCCAAACGTAACTTCTGGAAGCAACATGCATCAGTGTATCAGTTGAAACGATACGTCGAAGACTTCGTTCACCAGAGCTAACCAGACAACAAAAAGTTAACAGACTTAATTGGTGTATCGAGCACCAAAATTGGAATATTGAGAATTGGCGAAATGTTTTGTTTTTCGGATGAGGCCAGAATTGGTGTTCGAGCAGGAAGACAAATTCTGAAATACCAAGGGGGCAGCATGATGTTTTGGGGTGGCATTATGCTGGGAGGCAAAACAGATTTGATTTCGTTTCATGCAAGTGTAACGGCTAGAAATTATGTGGGCCTAGTGCTGGAGCCTATAGTGAGACTCTGGCGAGTTGCCCACGATGAGAATTTCACTTTTGTGCAAGATGATGCTCCTCCGCATACCAGCAACCTCACGCGACATCAACTTGAAACAGAGGGAATTGCAATTTCGGACTGGCCAACTTGCTCTCCAGATCTTAATATCGAGCATTTATGGGATAATCTCGAAAGAAAAAAATTAGATCGCGCCAGGATAATCCAAGAACCCCACAACAGCTCATCCAAGCCGCCACAGAAGAGTGGCAGAATATCACCCCAGAGGATGTCGAAAACCTAATCCAAAGCATGCCTAGATGGATTCAGGTTTGTATCAGGGCAAGAGGAGGTAATACAAGCTACTGAGTTCGACAAAATAACACCTACACCGTGAGAAAACAATTTTCAATTTTGTTACTACATGCGGAAATAGTCTCTTATTTCCTTTTATTTGTTTCTTTCTTGAAATAAACCTTAATTTATTTCTTCTCTCAATTGAAATAACTCAAAAAGGATCAATCCTAACAATTTTTCGAAATTTCCAAAATCCCTGAGGTAATATTAAAAATATCGGGTGATTCCATATAAATTTGGTTGTGTGTATATAGTTTGAGTTGTGCATCTAGCCTGAGTAAGTCAGAAGCTAGCGTGCCTAAACGCACTCAGCCACCAGTGAAGGTAGTGAGGAGCATACCAAGACGCTCTCAGTCATTCGGAAGAGATGATGAAGACGTATTCACACGCTAGCCGTGTTGAATGGATTACAACGTTCTCTTTGCTCGTCTGAATAGGCACCCGTATCATCCTCAAATTTGTTTAAGTGGGCATGAAGCTTACACAGTTTAAAGGACATTCTGCATCACAAGTGTCCAAAGCATTCCAGCATTGTTTCAATGATTCATCATAATTGTAAGCTTTGTTATTTCCGGGAAAACCTTAAATTACTGTTCAAGGCTATTTTAAATTAGGAGTAATGGCTTAAATTCGTTTTTGTTCATTATTTTTTTGTATTTGTGTTTGGACGAGAACACCTGAATTCACATTGGTTTTGATAGATTGTGTAAAAATTTCTTGAAATATTGGAAACTTTGGTACGGAGCTTTCTCAAATTGTTTTATGAGGCCCTATTTTATAAGAAGAGTGCCATCATTTTTAGACTCTGCTCACTTGGGCTAATATGCTGGTTCCTGTTGTAGTAATGCGTCTAGTTTTTATTATGCTATCGATATCGTCGAATATAAAAGTTTTACAAAGCTTTACATTTGCTGCCATAGTAAATGTTTTGCTTCTTCAATAAATTCAAAACGTTAGTTAACGTCATTATAACATTATTTTGACGTTAATTTTTGATTCATAAACGCTCAAAAAAGATTGAGACGGTCGGGGTAGATGTTGCTCACTAGATTTTGAAAACTTATACTTAGTGACAAAACAAAAAAAAAAATTTCCAAGGTCGAAGGTGAATACTTTGGTTTCTTTTGTGCTAGAAATCAAGATTTACTCATTGGAACAGAAATCCAAGAAAGTTATTTTTATCGATATGTGTAATCATATCAATTTTTGAACACTTAATATAATTTTTATTATGTTTTACTATCTGTTACTTAAGATTTGAAATCCCGTTCATTTTCAAATTACATATATAGTTCAATAATATTTAAAAAGGATGTAAACAGTAAAGAATTTTAATGGGTTAGGTTGATTAATATCAAATATTTACGATTCACAAATCTGCCTGGTCGTTTAAATATCGTCACTGAAAATTTTGATGAAATTTTCTTCATCGGCATTGCCGACAGGACGATGTGTCCATTCAGTACTTAGCGGATAAGTGAACGTAGATACATGAATCTCTATCTTAAACATACAAAAATCTATTAAGTACGATGCGCCCGATGCGGATATGGGCGCTTATCTTTATAAGGCTCTTAATGGATCTTTGGCGTTGAACGAAATGACGGATAATTTTCGTGCTCGTAATGTAATCATTGGCAACATTGTCTCTTACTTTTCCAATACATAACAATTATTTTATGATTGGATATATTTGGGTAATAGGTATAACTGATTGCTGAGATTTGATTAATCAATCCGTCATCAAGCAATTGTAGTAATTGTACCCTATTGTTTTAATTGTTTTAATTTCTGGTCTCAAAAAGTCTTCGGGTCTTCATTGAATTGTATGCAGAAGTATTTTGTGTATGAGGATGATTTAAATTATGGGGTATGCATATATCACTGTAACTCGGTTCTATGCATTCATCGAATTTCAATTCATGATCTGAATGACATGCTGAGAGATCTAAATATGTAGTTGTGTTCTGATTTGATATTTTCATTTTACTGGATATTATTGATGAATTTTAGGATAATGATCAAATTGTCTACTTGCATTGTTCATGTAAATGACTACATATCTATACGAACAGTGAATCTGGTAAAGTGGGGTTGAAAAATTTGTTTTGAAATTCGACATAAATGTGTCCGCGAGTAGGGGATTTTAACGTAGTTTCATGACAAGAGAATTTGCATGAGATTTTTCTAAGATATTGGTAGTTTAGTTTATAATATCTATCTTTGGAATGTTTGGGAACCTGTTATCTATCTTAAGACTTTATAAGTAAAATTTATTTGTCAAGGGTAGTTTTGTATTTTGAATTAATTTAATTTAATTATATATTGTATATTTCGGTAGAACTTGTTGATGTTTGAATATTTCATTCAATTAATTTTGTAATTTATTAACTATTGTAAGTTTGACTAAACACATAAGAAACAACTGGACGTATAGGGCGGAGACGGTTTCATAATTTTGATGTAACCATTCAATATCCTCATAAGTTTTTTCTTCTTTTGAATTGTTGAAAACATGTTTAATTTTGTACACCTCGAAGATTCTCTTATATTATAGAAGTTACTGAATATTTTATGAGGATAAATGAGTAATAATATATGTGTAATTTTCAGAATTACCTGAAACTTCATTTACGAGATCTATCTCAAACCCAGAAGCTGTGATGAGAAGAAGAAGGCAGCAGAAATTAGAGAAAAAATTGCAACAATTTAGATCGAAGGATGGGGGACCAGATACAGGTGAAAAATCTTTGTCTTTTATACGCTTTATGTAACCGTAGAACCTAATTTTTTGAAAAAGATAAATATAATAAGGATTTCCAATTACGCTAAAAAGATTCAAGTCATCTTCGGTACTCATAAAATAATGTAAGTTTTACTTATATTGTACTCACAATTTTTTTTCAGGTGGTACCTTGAAAATTTACGGTGAAGCCTTGTGTAAAGACGTACCTTATAAAACTCTTCTTTTGTCTATTCGCGATTGTGCGGGTGCAGTCGTTCGAGAAATGCTCGACAAATACGGTCTGAGTAGGGCCGATCCCACTCAGTGGTGTCTCGTGCAAGTGAATTCGAGTGTCAATGGTACAACCGAATCTGAATATGTGCTCGATGATGACGAATGTCCGCTTTCAATTTTGATGAACACTCCCAACACTGGTATGTATCTAACTAGATATTCCAAAGTTTATTTTAGTTCATTATGTCTCTATTTGGATTCCACAGTGATAATATTTGAAGAGAATAATAATAAAGAAAATATCCTTTTTGAAAAACAACATCTGCTATCAATCTTAATTGTGAGGTTTAGGGATCTGTTTTCTGTAGGTTTTTGTTGAAATACGTCTATCCACGAACCTCTAGATCTAACAGGCTCGTATATAACGTTTCAGATGTTACAGCGTCAGGTACAAAATTACCAGACAGTACACATTTACTATATATAGAATAGCAGACTAGATTGGAATTCAATTCAAAATTTACAATATTCAGGTTGAAAGAGATTAAATCCAAATATTATTAATCGGTGTTGCCTATTTCATACAACTATTCAATAACTAAACTCTAAATTTTTTAACCTTTGACATAAGCAAGAGTTTGACGGGTGTATCTATTCGCCTGTCTGTGGTATCGTAACTCCCAAACGAATAGACTGAGTTTATGAAGATCTGTTAGAGTTTGAAGGGCGTATGCTCATTTCCTATTTAACAAAAGGGGCTAATGAAAGTTCACGGAACCGATGGATTTCAAATTTGATATATGTTACTTCGCAGGTATTGCCAAGATATGGTCAACTTGAACTCATGCGCAGGCGTCAAGTAGTTTGGGGATATCCCATCAGTCACTTAGAGCGATATAGCGCGTTTGATGTCATAAAAATGGTCTCCATAAGATGGTGTTTCTTCTTGTATCAAATTTCATCATATCGGGAGTTACTTGAATTTTTACTTATTGATATTGCTTAAAACTTCAGACGTAAAGTAAAGGTCGTTAATATGTTTAACTGAAGTATCAATTTTTCAGCACTAAGCAAATTATCAAACTTTTCAATTCAATAAAGTAATGATGTTCAAATTTTCACTATATTGACAAACTTATGACGCGTTGCACCACACTGACTTTTTCAGATAAAAATAAATTTAAAAGGATGACGCGCCTTATATAATCCATTGGTGAAAGCAGGAAACTTATTTCAAAGGTAAAATCTTGAACATGGTTGCTTCTTTTTAAATACTGAAAAGATTGAGTAATCATGTCGAATTTAGATCTAATTGATTATTAAGTAAGTTGGAGAATTGTTTTGTTTATTGATTTTCAATGCTTTACATAGTTTCAGTTTCAATCAAAGATTTTCATTATGTGAAATATCAAAATTACTATTGACGAAGTATGGTTGCAAATCACCTACAAGAAGAAAACCATACATTTAATAATAATTTTGATATTTTAATAAATGAAATTATAGATTGAAACTGAACCTATCGGAAGCATTGGAATTCATTACCATTACTTAATCTTTTCAGTTCTTGAAAGAAGCAACCCTGTATATATTTTCCTCCTATTGAGTTAGGTACCTGCGTTCATCAATGTAGTATATAAGGCAGATCGTCCCATATCATCCTTTTGAATGTACTACTTATCTACCATAGTGTGGTAAACGCGTCATAAGTTTGTCAATATAGTGAAAATTTGAACATCATTCTTTTTCATTTATTTGAAAAATGTATATCAATTTTTATCAAGTTACAACCTACTCAATCAAATTAACAAATCATTGTCCATAGGATCCTCGTCAAGTAAAACTAATTAAAACGACAAAGTTTAATACAGATTTTATTTAGATTTTGAAGTGTCCATACTGAGGGTAAAACGGTTGTATGTTCTCTGGATCTTGCCATCGCTGTTGTTGCGAAGATCTAGGCTTACTTGAAAACTAGTTATTTATGGGAGATTGTTCAGTGAATCCCCATTTAATGTTTGTATTAATGAAGTAGTTCCAATGCGTAAAATAGTTTTATCTACAACCATTAAATAAGTGGCACTTATTCTAATTGTTTTAGTTGGGTACCAACCCATTTTACCGCCTTGTCTGTAGATGAATTAACTACCGCCTTAGTGTGTTAGTGAAATCATTACCGTACTACTAGTGTGTTACTGGGGCATAAAGATAATAAATGCCAGAAAAAATTTTCTTAGCATAATTTTCTAGTTTATTTCAAACGATGAATAACGCGGTTTTGCGGTAAAATAGATGTATAGATGGGGCGGTTGCCTCGATAACCAAAAGATTTCTGTGGTTTTAGAAGCGACCGCTGCGGGATCCGGCAGATCAAGCCGCGATACCGCAAACTACAGCGGTTTACCGCAAACGTGATTGGGCCTTGATAAAAAGAATTATTTCAGTTGATGCTTAATTTTTGATTATAAATCTCTGTTGTTATATCTTTACCAAGATTCTGCGAAGCAGTTCTTTTTTGTTTTCTTTGCTACTTGACGTATCCTCCTGTGACTGCATTAGACCACCATGCTTCTACACTTTTAAATTATCAGATGATAGTGAAGCGTTCTCTGAAGTGGTTGCCAGGGCTTTATTCTAGATTATGCAAGAAAGGAAGAAATATTATTCGGAAAACTCACAAACTTTTGACAAACATTTTCGTATGGGAAAATATAGTAAAGAATAACTGTGATCAGTGATGCACAATATAATTTCCACCATATTAATATCTCTTATACCTATTGATGAAATTCTCTTGAATATTTTGTCTTAGCATACGGTATTTCTTTCATATCTCAATAATATTATTGCCAATTCTTCCCTTCAACATTTGATATTCCAATAGTGTACTTTCTTCATTAGAGGTTAGGTTAGGTAAGTTTCAGCTTACTGATACTGGCTATTTTCCTTCGTATTTAAAATTTAGAATTTATTCTTCTCTTGAAATTAAATATTCGTAGTTACTGATATCAACTTTTCTCAAAAGCATGTTCAAAGAGAGAAAAGTTAGTGATTCGTCGGCAAATGTTTAAAATGCGTTAACAAAACCTTTTCCTTTTCAGTTAGATTATTTCCTTTTTTGTCTGTACACCATTTCTAGAATATTAACTCATAATGCGCTACTTAATTATGACATAAAAAGTATGAGTTATTTATAAACTTTCAGCACAGTTATCAGCACCAAACTCGTTAGTATCTTGATAGAATATAATAGGTATCAATTTTGTAGTATAAAATTTTTGCGCCATTGTTAAATGAGTAATGGTTTATAATGATTACAGATTTTGCTCGATATACTGGGATGCATATTGTTATCGCATTTCTTTGATTACACTCTGTTTAAATCCCACTTGTATCGTAAATAACTAATTGTCGCGCATATTGTTCGATGCATTCACAGTTTTCTTCATTTTTGCCAATTCATTGGAGTAAATAAATGAATAAACAAATTCTTAAACTGAGTCGCTTTGAATTTATAACGAAAAATTGAATGGCAATGAAATAGAGCCCTGCTGGGATTAGGGAGTATAATATATGTTCAACTCTCCATAATGCATTAATATTTGTTTCTTTTCAATTTTTGTGAAATAACTTGTTGAGAATATTTCGATTGTATAATTAGCAGTGGAATCTTCTGTGTAAAGTCTCGTTTACTGTTTAATATAAGGTTTTGTAATTTGAGGCAGTGTTGTGTTGCATATCTTCTATTGACGGTGATAATAATACTACTACCTCAAACAAATTATCCCAGACTATCTTGTATTTTAAAAATTGTGGAAAATTAAACCCTCGAATTACTCAATTCCTCTATTTTATATCGTTATTGTTGTTCTTCATTCAGAGGTTACAGAAATTTTTCAAAGTTAATAACAATAAATCCTAACTTACATATAAATTTCAGTGGTAAAGCACAATCTATCCTAGTAGGTGACTACCTTTTCGTGCCATATTTCATACATGCCATATTTTTGAAAAGCTACATGAAGATTGTTATCAATAAGTCGATCAATAGGTTTGTAGATTTGAAGCAGAA
Organism: Cryptolaemus montrouzieri; assembly: GCA_013387265.2. Classification (NCBI taxonomy): domain Eukaryota; kingdom Metazoa; phylum Arthropoda; class Insecta; order Coleoptera; family Coccinellidae; genus Cryptolaemus; species Cryptolaemus montrouzieri. The sequence goes on from JABFTP020000144.1 coordinate 39,840,967, forward strand.
AAAAATTAATGACGTTTCGTTCCTAATCCCATCAATTGGATCAAAAATTCGTATAGGAGAGGGCTAGGTTAGGTTAGATTGTGTACTTGAATAGTGAAGAGGAAAACACAAATCGAATTGAACGCAAGTAAACTATATCTCTAATATTTATTTTCACTTGATTTTCCCCTAGAGATTAGACATTGAATCGCAATTTAGGCTGCTATTCTTTATCACGTGTGCCAATTTTGTACCTACTGCCGCGACGTCCCGACTGTTAGGTAGAGGCCTCTTAGATCAAGATAGCTATGGAATTGAATATTTCAATTAAAAAATACCTAATTCGTACATTTTCAGGTTTTATTGTTGATATTTTCACTTTGTTGAATATTTATATTTAAAATACAATAAATATTTTCGTTTCAACTGATTCAAACGATATGAGATGATAAAAAACCAAAAATAGTACAATAATCATAAGAATTAAACAAAAGACAATGAAGTTACTGCCTAGCGCCATTTGCTCGATGTGAAATTGATTTAATAAAGTAAGTACATCCTTAATGCTTCTAATTATATTGTATGCAATTATACAAAATCCATTGCTTCAAACTCTTTTGGCTGACTTACTTTATTCTATTAATACAGACTCAGTGGAAAGTTTTTGAGAGAGATTACTTCAACTTATATATCGAATATTTTCGCAAAAAGGTTTTTCACCAAGAATTCTTGCTGAAACTCTAGGCTGCAGCATGTTCCTTAATACATATTCACATTTCATGTTCATGTTCGATCGACCATGGTCCAATATGTAGAATAGAAAATCGATCTCACACTTGATAGTGAATCTTTCTGGAGTTAACTAATTCTGATCATTATATGTTTTGCTCGTAAAGGTTATGAAAGAACCCGTCTCATTCCAATTAATTAATATCTTCCTGTTGAAAAGTTGATGAATGAAGAATATTTTATCCTTTCAAATGAAAACATTTTGTTGGGGGTAATGTTGATAGTGAATTAGTTTCCATGAAAAGTATTTATCTTGATCGCACTATTCAAAAATACAACGGGCGACATCTTTGGTTTCTGCATCAGGCTACTTTCATATTCGTCTGATATTCTTTCTACGGCGGTAGTAAGAGAGTCGTACTTGTCGCTATTCACCGCTAGAGGTCTCTACCAGACTTTATACTAATAATGATGGCTGGAGGAATGAAGTGTTGATATTCAATGCAGCTATGATTTTATCTCAATACCGCGTTACATTCTCCAGCTTCTAATTAAAAACATTGAAACTTTCTCAGTTATTATTTAATTTTTGTCAGATATGCATATTTAGAATATTCAAATTTCAAAATGATTTATACTTTGAGAATGATTGAGTACGACATATAACTTTTCAATTAATTATTACACAATCAATAGTACTATCGATAAAAAGTTATGTTTAAAGGTGCATTGAGTTCTTTTTCTTCTCTGTAGCAATTGTTAAAAGAACTAGTTACTTCTGACGACTAGTTTGAATATAATTTTGGACTGATTCAATCCAGAGAATGAATTTTCGATTTCATGTATCACGTGACGAAATCATCCTCGTGTATTTTTCGTTTCGCTAGATGTACGAAAATGGTTTAGGGAATATTTTATTCCTAAAATACCTAAATGGTGAACATCTGTAAACTTTGTATGTTCAATTACTTCATGGTTCCAACCAAATAAAATTGGCACCCTTTTAGTGAAAGGAGCATACTAGCCTGTTCTGTTTCTCAAAATTTATCTGTCAATTGTGTTATGTTTCATTACTTTCAATATAAAGTGACTGCACTTGAAACAATAAGCCTTTGTGCGAAGTTAGAATAGTATTTGTTGAGAACAGTGTAGCGGTAATGAGTTATTTCAACTACATAGTTCTTGACTACTGCTTTGTTTGGAAGTTGTGAGTATCTCAATAGCAATTGTTCTAAAGAAATCGTTAATTTACAAGACTTGAGAATATAAAACCTACGATGATATATAATTGGAAAATTAAGAGAAAAATGAATCATATACCTTAGGAGTCTATTATACACTCCAAATTGATTAGATCATAATGCAGTACTTCAAGTTCGCTTTCATAAAATTATCGCACTCTGGTTTGGTTCATTGATGATATTTTTACTTCTCACTAATTTACTTGAAATTGTTCATTCTTATCAATGCTCTCTGAATTTATGACAATTCATTGAAATGGATTGATTATATGCATATCAACACTTGCAACGTTGGAAACTTGAACACACACACACACACACAAATAATATCGTATGAATTGTTGTGTCTCCTATTTGTATCCCATTGGGGCACATTTCTTGAAATAATTTTCTAGAGCGGCGTTTAAATATATTTTGAATAGAGTAGGAGACAAGCAACATCCTTGTTCCAGGCCCTTTGATGGGGAGAAGGGTGCAGAGAGAGCGTTTCCGATTTTTATTCTGGCTGATCCACCTTTGTAAAGGGTTTTGCTGGCATCAATGTAAACTGCACATTGTTACCCACCTCCATAGATGGCCAAATTTGCTGCAGAGGAATCGTATCCATAGGCTTTTAGTTGATCAACGAATGACAGGTGCACTTCTTCCCCTCTAGCCAGTTTCTACTCAACAATTTATTCGACAATAAATATATTGTCGACACATGTTCGACCTGGTCGGAAACCACTTTGCTCCTCACTATCCCTTAACTCTTCCTCTATCCTCCCTTTGAGCATTCTCCCATAAAGTTTCCCCATCGAAGATGTAATGCTGATGCCTCTGTAATTTTCAAAATCGTTACTACTTCCTTTTTTGAAAATGGGAATTATTTGGGATTCCTTCCAGTCACAAGGAATATCATCGCCTCTTAGGCATTTATTGAAAATTTTACATAATATCTCAATCACTTCAGTTGTTGCGTGTTTTATTAACTCAATAGATATGTCACCTAGCCAAGGAGCTTAATTTTTTCTCATCTGTCTCGAATCTTTTTCCACCTCTTCTACCGTAAAGCTTGGCACTCTTTCGTTTGTCACTATTCCTTCTAAATTCGGGTTCTCATATTGCGGTCTCTGTTCTTGTAGCAAGTTTTTATAATAATCACCCCAAGTTTCCATTGCTATCAGATTTATTTTCTTCCTTTCGTTTGTGTTACTCCTCAAGCCGTTTACTATTTTCCAAGCCCCCCCTCGACCTAGACCCCCCTATCATTGAGTTTACTCTAGCACATGTTCTATTCCACGCTTCATTTTTCGCTTCGTTTATTTTCTTCTTGACTATGTCTATATCTACCATATTGTTTTCTGTTTTCCTCGTCTTTAGTATTGAGCCATCTCAGGTAGAGCTTCTTTTTCTCTTTTATTGCCTCCTCTAAGTCTTCAGACCACCAATTATTATTTGTTTTATGTTTTTCTTGTTTTCCTGAGGACTCCGAATGCTGCCTCATGAATGCTGACTTTTAGAGATTCTTAAATCTCCTCTGCCTTACCATTCAGATTCTTGTTCAGTTTTTGGGCTAGCCTTATTTTATATAAAAAACTAGTTGAGTAATCTTTCAAGCTGGTTATGTTATATGTTATTGGTTTTGTTGCGTACTCCACAGATGCAATTTTCTGTTGTATACGATATTTAATTTCCATCAATGTCTTCAATAACATATGATCTGAACCGCAAATGTCTCCTCTCCTTACTTTCACATAAAAAGTTTTTATCGATGTATTTTGACGTACCCCAATATAGTCGATAATAGATGCCAGATTTCGTGTTTTCTGATTCCAAGTAAACTTGTTTATATTCTTGTGCTCATAGCATCGATTCAGGTTTGTCAGAGAATGATGATCACACAATTCAATCCACCTTCTTCCGTTCTCATTCACTACATCTTCTCCGTGTCGTCCTATCATTTTGCTATTCATGGCTTTACCTACTCTGGCGTTGAAGTCTCGTAAAAATATTATTTCTTTTCTATCCTTTTTATTATCTAGGATATCCGAGAGTGCACTGAAGAAACGATCTTTCGTTGCAATATCTGAGTCATCAGTTGGTGCGTATGCACTAGTGTTAAGATCGACTGTAATAATTCTTTCATTAACAGGATTACAGTCGGTAATACTATTGCAACTCCTGCTTTTACTCTTTCCGATTTGGCAACTCCACACCATAGATAAATATATTTCCTTTTTCTTCGTTTCACTTAGCACTGCTTCGTCGATATTATAAGTCATCAATTCTTTGAAAACTTGTTGTTCTTAAGTGCTCAATCCTTGTACATTCCAGCAACCAATATTCGTCAACCTTTTTCTTTGCTTTTGTCGTTTTCCGTTGGATCCATCTGAGTTCCGAGGCTTGGCCTTAAGATTTTTAGCTTTTGAAACTTTTCATGTAGGAAGAGGAGCTAACCCTTCGCTACAGATGAAAAGTAACTATAACAATTTCACTTCAATTTCGGCAATAATTTCTCTTCATTGTCAGAGTAGAGTTCTTAGTATGGCTTAATCAGGTTCAAACAGTATTTATAGGCATTTCGATTACTTATAAAAGCGTTCCTGGGGCATATGTCGCCTTTTCTTTTCGCAAGGTGTAAACAATATATACCAATAATTTAGATTTTGCTTTTCATTTATACATCTGATAAAATTGTTATTAAATTTGAATGCAAGGTATGCAAATTGGAAACATCCAAGTGACGAATGTGACACTAGCGGTTTTGTGGAAATTTTTGTGTAAATCAATAAAAGGATGATCCGACTGGCCATGAAAAAAAGGCAAGGATACAAAGAGGAATGTTTTTATTTATGAAAGTTAGGTAGACATGGATTCTTCAACTTAATCAATTTGCAAATTCAGGTAATTTGTTGCACCTATGTACAAACTTTCCAATGCCCTTGTTATGAAAAGTTGCCTTCACCAAGATAAGAAAATGATTCACGTCTGGAAGCTCTCCGTTAATTGTTAGAAATGCTGCTCTTCTAGCCACTTGTCGATGTCAGGGAGAAGATCGAAGGCCATCACTTGTGAAGCCATACATTGGCACATTTTCGATAAATTTCTAATACACAATGCTCTTAGGGTTGAACTTACTATGTTTATGTGGTTATGTCTCTCCTCACATCAAGGAATAGGCATGAAGCGTAAGGTGAGAACATGCGCAGTCGCACGTAGCACATATTGACCAGCTGGTAATCGGCTAACGTTCTCGCTGTGCAATCAGATTCTGAAAGAATACGTCTCTGGTTTAATGTAATTAATTTTTTACAAAATTTTTTGACAACAAAACTATGTGCATTCTATGCGCTTCAAAGAATATGCAAAAATATTTAAATTGCATAAAATGCATTTTAGTAATTGAGTTCATGCTAATTTGATGCACTCTTTTTCATTACTAAGCCGCATTATAAGGTCCGGCTTCAGTCCTGTTACTCGCAACTTCTTATTTTTTCCTGTACGTTTTCGGGAATTAACGTGATAGTTTTGTTGTACATAAGGTCTTGGAGATTTGACGCATTATAACAAATTCAAATTAAACCTTGCTCTCTAGAAGAATTGTTATACTTATGCATCAAAACGAAAAAAATGTTCACATAGGTTCTATTATCGTCGGTTAATATCATTCGATTCGGTGTATGTCGTGCTAAACTGAACGAGATTTGTGCATAGGTTTGTTCATCTCGTTCAATAGTCTGAGAAACTGTTGGTTTTACTATTTCCTCAGTCAATAGATATTGTTTTCAATTTATGATAAATATAAGTAGATACATGTTATATCATTTTTTATATAAAACTATTTAGGAACTCTGATGTGTGCGACAAATCAAATTGAAAAATATTAACTCAACATTGCCAAAGAGACAGCAGCCATTTTTCATGCACTCGAGAGGGAGATGTATCATTCTTCTTTGAGTTTCACTAAGGAATAGTTGTATTATGAATAAATATCTCCTAAAAAAGTAGATAGAAAGTCTTTGGAAATTTTTCAAAAATCTATCAATTCCGAGTAAACCATTTCAGTTTGCTAAAGATTAAGCAATACCTTCAGAATGAAGCGAATCTCGAAAAAGTCCAGGAACATATATATGTATGAATAAATTTTGAGAAATATGTTTTAATTTGATGAAACTTTTTTTCTTGTGATCAAGATATATTGGAATTGAAGTATTTGAAGAATAACAAACTTAGTTGATGTCTTTAAAACTCCAATTATGAGGAAAAAAGTAAAAATGTATACATAACGAAATCTTGTGTTATTGAATTTGTAGTGTCTTGACATAATCAAGATTTCTTTGTCGTTGATATATCCTCATTCCAAACCCCTTGGGCTCTCAAACTGTCCTATTGATGTTGGCAGAAGTTTTATTTCCCTTAGGATGTCCGATGGAATTTAGGTCTCGAGGGAAAGATGGCGAGGGAAGAACATTGATATTAACAACTTCCAGTGCATTTTGGACTATTATGACAAGGTTCGAAGTTGAAAAAGCGTATTGTAGTTATTGGCGAATAAGTGAAATAGCACTGTTGGTAGAATTTTCTAATACCTGTCAAATTTTCCATCAGGCTTTTCTGTATAAGAATAAGCTTAGCCTTTCTATCAAGACCTTCCCCCATCATAATCGAATCTGTATCAAATAGGGTTAGAAATTGAACCATGAAGGAAGCTGTAGTTTATTTTTCTTGGCTACAATTTGTGCCTTTTATTTCCAAGCTAAACGGGTAGTGGGATTCCCGATTTCAAGCCAGGGCATTCTCAAAAGACGTTTGTAGTGGAGTTGACCTTCTTGCAACCGATTTCTAACATTTTTTATACATCATGTAGTCGAGACCGCTCAAATGCGCCTACAACGGATTGAGAACTCTTGACTCTCAACATCTCTTCTCTACTAAAATGTCCCTCCTCAACTGTTTCACAAAACTGTTTTCAACAAAACGAAGACCACAAACTGAATTCAAATATGTGATAATTGTAATCCGAAATATCTTCCTTCCTGGTGCATTCCATTTTCTTATGGAAAAGTCCGGGGTCGACTAGTGGATTTGACATTATTTGATAACGACGTTATGGAATATTTCTTTCATATTATTCATATTCATTGTTTATAACACGATAATCTTGTTTTTTATGCTGATTTGATTTTGAAATCAGGAGATTAATATAAAATACTATGAATTGAGGATGATGAAGATTTATATTCTTTTATATATCCTATTGATAATGATATGTATATATAGATTGATGATAATTTGAGACGTCTATTTTTCACTAAAAAATTAGGTGTTAGTGAAGGAAGAATCCACCTCCATATATTTTGACGAAGCCATAGGTCTGTCTGCCAGACGAGCAGCAATAATTTACTGTAATTTCAAAAAATGAAGATCATAACTATTACTTCACATAATATCTAATTTGAAAAAGAAAATATTGGATCTACGTAAGTTTTATATCATACATTCTTCAATATATGTCTGTGAAAACGTCGCTTCGTCGCATTCAAGTTGGTTTACGTTGCTTTCGGACTTATTCCTCTTGTTAAGTAAGTGAGTTGCTTTTACCAAGATACTCGTAGTCGTAGCCATACCCTCCGCCCCAGTGCTTCCTAACAAACGAGCGAGAAACCTTTGTCTCATCCGCAATAATCGAGATACCTACCGACGAAGAAACCAGCGGATAAGAAAAATAAGAATTCTATTCCCGTGTTCAACGAGCGCATGCTTCCACAAACGTTGGTGGAGTTCATAGTGCCGATCTGAAAGTGCGGTAAGCGGGTGCGTCGCACTCGGCGACGCCAGTCGGCTGTTTGTTGTCTCAGGTTTATTTTGTGTTGATGCGAACCATAATAATGAAGAGCGAGTATGTGATCGCGAAGTTCAACGAAATCTGTGGTCCAAATTCTTCTTCTGTGATCAATTGTAGTTGTACTTAGAAATAAAAGAGCAGACCATCGTGAGAGCGATGGTGTAAACAAGATGATGGACTGGGGCATAAGACGTATGTACCTATATACCTAGTCTTTGAGTATATAATACACAATGAATGAGTCCTTATATATGCTTGATTGGCCACTATATCTAGTACAAACTAGTATGGGTTAATTTACAAAAGCTTGGTGGAAACATAGGTCATGTTAGCAATACAAAGACCCAAAGAATTGTTTCGTTTTCTTTCTCTTTGTTCCTTCACAACTAATAGTATTCTTTGTGATCTTGGAAGTCGGGATTGAATTAAATAAGTTTAGAAATGCCCACAAATTTTCTCATAGAGGAAAATTAAGGCATAAAAGATCAAAATTTCTAGCCTTTTTATTATTTTATCCAGTAAGATTAGTTTTATCAGTATCCGAACTATGCGATAAGTAATACTGATTTGCGGACATTAAAATTAGTTAAAAATATGAAAAGAAATTGTTAGTTGATGAATACTACCCTATTATTTCTGAATTATCAGGTAGAATACAAATATCTTTAAATGAAATAAACTCTAACCGATAAATTTGTTTTTCAAATATGGAGTCTCCAATCAAGTTTTCTTTTTCATTTTAAGCCAGTGGAGAATTCTATGAGTGGGAAACTATTGAATTTCATACTATTTGAATGCTAACTGCTCTAGAAAATTAAAGAGCTCCAACAGTGGCGGTGTAGCAATTTGCAATTTATACAGGGTGTTTCCGGACGAAAGGGTCATATTCCAACGGGGGATAGAATAACACCAGGCCTTTTGGAAATGGTTTATTAAAGTCATCAAAGCTTTCGGGTCAAATATTTCATCTAACATGACCCGTTGACCAGAATATATGAAACTACAGATTCATTACTCTCGTACAACGGAATCGACTTACGAAGCAAAAACAAAATGCAGGTCCGTACTCCGACCAAACTTCGTATTTCAGATAAACGAATAGTATAGGATAACCGTTTTCTGTCGCACTCCTGAGCTATACGATTCGTAGAAGTTCAACAAGTGTAAAAAAAATCATGGCACCAATTGTACTATCAATGAAATCAATAATGAAAATATGATGGTCGGCAAATTTCAGGTCATACAGAAGGTCTTATGTAGAATATACAGCATTGATCGTTGATGTTTCTACGAATCATGTGCTCGTCATTTTGTATATCCCCAAAGGCGTATTTAATGCAATTATATAATATACAGTCATACAGAAAAGCTCGTTGTTGATTCAAGGTTTCTTGAACGGATTTATTGTTATTAGTAATAAAATAAAGAATGAAACAAAGCGTTCGATGTTTTTTTCTGAACGAGTGCTAGAATATGAACGACGCTTCAGACATGAGTAGATTCCAAATTTCAAATCAATTTATAAGGTGTTCAATAAACTATCGAAATCAGGGACTCTATACTCTTATCAGTATGAGAAAGATAAGTCACCCATTTTAATGTCCCACTCAAGAAAGTTTGGAAACGCTCAAACGGAAAAATTTGAAAGTATCTCATAAACAAACTGTTCAACCCTTACAGCCAGGAAATGAGATTTTACGACAGAATTTTTGCAGATAGGTTTCATCTCATAGAACCACGGAAATTATTCAGCAACGAAGCTCAATAAGCGAGGGATGGAATCTACAATAGCAGAACTGTACACATTTGGTGTATCGCAAACCATCATGCAGTCAGGTATAAACGATCGCAACAAAGATTTTCTGTTAATGTCTGGTGGGATGTGCATGATAGCAATATGATTGGACCTCACATTTTTGAAGGAACATTAACAGGTGAAATGTATTTGAATTTTTCGGGCAATATTCAGTCGAATCTGTTAAAAACATAATTGTGGGGGGAATTTGGTTCCAGCACGATGGCGCTTCACCTCATTTCTAAAATTATCTGCAAAAAAAAATTTTCTGAGCCAAAACTATGAAAATAGGTAGCGGTGGGCCTATTGAATGGCCCTAAGGTCGCCAGATCTCACCTCTTTAGATTTTTTCTGTGAGTTTTTTTTGTCCAGAGTGTATAAAAGAGATATTTGTGGCAGAGACCAACGTTACTTATAATATATATATATAGGCATTACGCCTGTGGGGATATACAAAATGACGAGCAAATGATTCGAAGAAACATCAACGATCCATGCTGTATATCTTACATTTGATTTTCTGATGACCTAAAAATTGCCGACCATCGTATTTTCATTGTTGATTTCATTGATAGTAAATGGTGCCATGATTTTTTTTACACTTGTTAAACCCCTATGAATCATAGCTCAGGAGTTCTAAAAAATGAGGTTATCCATATACAGGGTGTCTAGATTATTCCGTTTTCCGAAAATATGAAGTTTGAGCGTAGTACGGACCTGCAGTTTGTTTTTGCTTAGTGAATCGATTCAGTTGTACGGGAGTAATAATAATGTTTCATATATTTTGGTTAACGAGTTATAATGGGTGAAATATTTGACCAAAAACAACTAATCACCCTGTATCTTGAAAACCCGAAAGCTTTGATGACTTTCATAAACCATTTCTGAAAGGCCTGGTGTTATTCATTACCACAATTACAGTATGACAACACCCTGTACCAGTAAAGATAAAAGTTATCAATACGTATAACCAATACTGCTGATGATTATCAAATGTTATAACTTCGATTCAAACAATAAAAAAAAAAGTCAATGCACAACCAAAATAAACTGTTCTTACTGAATCAAACTCGCGAAAAATCCTCTATCTACTTATATCTTGAATAGACTGAACAACTTTTTCTTCAACCTAAAATCATGCTAAGGCATTTGTTTAGTTGAAATAAGTAAGCTAAGAGGATCTGTTTGTTGAAGAATTGTAGGAAATTTTCGATAACGGTCAACTGGTTTATCATTTTTAATATTTTAAAATACGATCTCTGTAAGTTTTAGAAATGACAGTTGTTTTATCTGTTATGACTACCATATAAACAAAATAATTCATTTCCACTGAATTAGAAATGTTAAACTTCGAAAATTTAGGCTAGCAAATGGTTTTGAACACCCTTAGAAATTACATAGGGAGCAGTTGCCCCTTGTAAATGTTCTTTTATTGTCTTGTCAAGCTCACCTGTCTAATTTTGACTAGACCCAAGATATTCCTAGATTATTGGTTCTTCGGTTTCATTATGTCCACTAAGTGCGAGCTCAAATGTTTCACAAAGTATTATATAGCATTTATAATTCTTAAAAATACGAAGCTGTTTCTAATGGCTTCGTGATTGTGTTTAATTTCATTTCATTAATTGAATGTTGTTTCGAGTTTCTATGATACTTGGCTGTTTTACCCCAATATACTAGGTCTTTTAGATCGCTGCATGAAAAACAAAATGAACAGTGCTTTATTTCACAGCCACCGATCCATTCGTATTATGAACAAATGTGTATATTGAATCTTGCTTTTTTTGATCTCCACAATGTTTCGAAACGGATTAGACTGTTTGCATCGTCCATTGTTTTGATTTTCCAGTTTTGTACATATTTTATTGAAATAATGCATACTTCATTACTAATTACTGTTATCGCTGGAAACGAATACAAAGATGAATCATCTATCGTTTGTGTACGTAAGGTATCTTGGTATGATACAGACAGTAGGTTTGCATATTTTGAAAAATTAAGTAAAGCTTTACGAAAGGAGTATTATGTTGACTTGGAATCACGATTTTTTTGTTAGTGAACTTAAATTATGCAATCAGTGCTGCAGCTTTGCAGTTCTTATTAACGAGCCGCACTGAGCTTCATGTCTTCTGAATGGGAATAAATAGTATGAAATATGTTAATAGAGCTATCAACCTTACAACCATTTCCAATTGTCCTTTGGTCTTTCACGAAATGGATGAATACTTTCGTTGAATTTAAAACCAACAAAATATTTCATAGAAAGATTGCATTTTCGCGTAGTACACTAGTATTCCTTTGATGACAGACGTGGTCCCGTCTACATTGTAATTTATTTCCCTACTTTTATCTAGATCATGATTTATGAGTTCATAAAAAATTGTTTCTGAGGTTTTCCCGTAATTTCCAATTTTTTTCTGATTGTTCCACTGTTTCTAAAAACTTACAGGATCATAACAAACAATAATTCAAGTATGTCGTTCTATAGTCAGTTATGATCAGCAGTTCTAAATGTGAGCTGGTTGAGCCATGAATAATTGCCGATGAAATGGCGCGTATTTTTTCTATGCTCAAGGCCAGCTCAAAAATTTAAAGTTAGAGAGTAGATATATAGAAAACAAGACTGAGTTATTCTTTCAATAGGACTTGGTTAACGTTAATTTTTACAATTGAACTACCGTCATTTTTCAATGCCCGAGTGAATCAAACGAAAACTTGGAAGTGTACGTACAGAGTCCAATGATGTGTGACATGCCATACATTTTCAATTGAAAAAAAAATGAATGAGATCATATACACCACAACTGTCAAGAGAAATAAAATAAATTGTTCGAGCATTTTTCACTAAACTTGAATACGAGCTTATTGTTAGAAGTAGTCCATATTTTTTCACACTGAATATTTCTCACAGGGGATGATGAAAATGCAGATCTATAAAATGAAATAAATAAATAGGTGCAAAGAATAAATGGAAATTGTTTGAGCATTTTTCTTTAAACATTTTTCATACGGTATATTTCTCACAGAGGATGATGAAAATGCAGATGTAATCATATTCCTAAGGTAAATGGTCAATCTAAGGAAGATGGAATAACACTTGTGGGATGATTTTACAAAAGAATGTGACTTAAAACAATTTCTTAACTATTTCAGCAAAAAAATGGAACATTTTCAATGATGTTCTTTCTTTTTTATTGAAACCCGCTTTAGATCTGCGATATCTCGGGTACATTTTATATTCTTGATTGTGCATAGGATAACTTGTGTATTTGAATTTTCTGAAGCAAAAGCGAAATGAATTGTGAAGTTGTTTAGCTTCAATTCACGAAGTAATTTTACATGTTAAGTGGTAAATTCGGAATCTGCAGTGTTCTTTGCATGTTTGTTTTTAACTAGAATTATGCTTTCTATCAAGAATTGTTCCCAATTCTGACAGAGTTCCTAAGATATTCTACTTGAGTTGGGAAAGTATTCTAGTAATTTCAGTTTGAACGAAAGCTTTTCATTCACAATATATGTCACCATAAATATCGCGGCCGTGGAACCAGCAGCTACCCGATCTCCTTATTATTCTAAAAATTAAAAGAGAAGTAGTTTCATATCCAAAAGTATGGTGTTTTGTTGAAAAGATTTCAATGAGAAAATCTAGTTTTATTTAACATTAGACAATTCATATTCTTCTTCAATACATTTATGGATCTCAAAAACACGTCCGAACATTCAATGACCTTCGAAGAATTTTTTGCCAGTCTCTGGCTCGTACCAGCTATTTATATCCCCAGAAGAAAGTAATGTATTTTAGGGAGATTATATTCACATACACATCCGGTCTGTGATGGAAATACCCAAATGCACAAAGAATACTGAAATAAATTGTTTAAATTTGGAGAATAAATCGCTATTGGTATGTAATGGGTCAGGTTTCAATCAGTCAAATTCATTTTGTTAAATACAAAAGCTTAATACATGTAAACACTAACATTAATTTTCACACTACACTATTTTTGATCTCAGGAGAATATGTATATTTGAAAGTCGTGGTTATGACAACTATCATAAACTTGAACTGAACTTGACGGTAGAATGAATGTTGGAAGAATGAGAACTGAATGAAAGAATCTGAGCTTCTTCTTAGTTTAGGTTCGAGTGGGATGTTTATTTGTGCACTAGGAATTTAAAGTATTCCAATTTTTGTTAGAACAAGATCAGTTGACGATTGATCTTTGCAGGTGAGTGTAACAGTAGTGGGTTTAGGAAGAATAAACAACCATGTGTTCACCTCGGACAATGAATTCCAGGTGAGGGTTTGATTACCGTGTAATTGAATTTAGCAGTGGAGTTCTAGTTTACCACCCGTATTAGCAGTCTGGAGCAGATATTTATTATATTAGTGTATATGTACCATATATACACCCCGATGAGCTGTTCATATATCTGCTAATGTAATCAAAGCGATTCTATGATAAAATTTAAATACATCACCCGGTTAGTAATTTCATTTCCAGGCGTTGATTATAACCCTAATATATGCCGGAAGGATTATATACATGTATATATAGCAAATATGTACAGACTATAATATTATCAGCTAATGGTTATTGTACCAATGAGAGTGATGACGCTGTCTTTCTCCCTATAAAAATGCTAGTCAAGTAACACTGAAACTAATTTCTGTATTGTTTTTGTGTTTTGAAGTGATAGATAAAACAAATATTCCCAATAATGCATATGACATGTGATACAGGGTATTTCTGGACGAAATGGTAAGACTGGAATGTATATTGAGTAATTTCAGGCCTTTGAGAAATGGTGTTTGAAAGTCATTAAAGGTTCCGGGTTTTCAAGATACGGCGTTTTTGGTCAAATATTTCATCATTCATAACTCGACAACTCGTTGACCTGAATTGATAAAATAATTATATGTTTATTAGCCTGGTTATACTGTATCGACTCGGGGAGGATAAAGAAAATACAGGTTTAACCCAAACTTAAGTTATAAACTGATTTTTTGTACTCCAGAGTTACACCCTCAATTCCAAAACTAACCAAACTTTTTGAAATTAGAAAGAACCTGTACCTGTTTTCATAAACCTTTTTTATTAATCAATGTATTCGCCTTTTGCATTAATACACAAATTTTCACACGACTTCTCTATCTCTTTTTTTTTGGATTGGTCTTTAAGGCGTCGGTTACGGCACTTTCAATGGCCTCTATCGAATCGTACCGCTTTTCCTTCATCATCAAATGCAGCTAAGGGGAACAGACAGTAGTCGCACGGAGCCAAATCAACTGAATATTGCAAGTCAATAATGTTGTTTTTGATCGAAAATTCAGTTACAACTCTTGAACGATGTGATGGGGCAATATCGTGCTAAAGAGTGCAACTATTCTGTCCAAATGCCGAATTTTAGCCAGTAATCACCTCATGACGGCCAAATAAAAGTCTACTGTGACTGTCTGGTCGCGTTGAAAAAATTCTTTATCGATAATTCCTTCACAATCGTAAAAACAAATCAACGTATCGTTCAGCTTCGACTTCTCCAAGCGACTTTTTTGTGTTTTCCCTCAGCCAACTAACGCTTTCCATTGCAGTTTTGTTTCAGGCTCATGCTGAAAACATCACGTCCCGTCATCAGTTACAATCGTTTTCAAGATGTTTGGGTCCTTCCGAGCACTTCCAATGATGTCTTTGATATGCTCAATTCGATTAAAGTTTTGGTCGTCGTAGTATAAACCTTGAATTAACCTTCGTAAGGCCCAATACTTCGATGAAAATACGGTATACAGTTGTTTGGGAAATACCTAATTCCCTTTCAATAAATTTCACTGATAAGTTTTTATTATTTTTGATTGATTCATGGACTTCTTCTATGTTTTCTTTCGATAATCCAATTTAGGACTGCCTGATCTCTCCTCATCATTCAGGATCTTTCTACCCGATTCGAATCGCTTGAACCACTCGTACACTTGCGTACGGGATAGACAATCTCTATCACATGCAGTTTGTAGCATTTGATGCGTTTCAGTAAAAAATTTACCAAGTTAACACAAAACTCAAGTGCAGCTCTTGGTTTGAAACTCATTTTCCACCCGATGTACTAAATGCACTAACAAACATGACGCAGTATCAAGTTGTTTGTGCTACTACTAGTTCTAGGCATATAATATCTACAGTACAACCTCTCAATCCGAATCATATGGGACCAGGGCTTGTCCGGATTACTGAAATATTCGGATTATCGAGGCAATTGAAATGAAATAGTAAAGAAACTCATAATTATTGTGATTCACAGAAAAACATGAAAATATAACTCCATATTTTTAAGAAAGTGATACATTTCACAGATCTTTTTTTAAGTTCTAAGAAGTCTTGGATCGTTTTCTGTTCTAACGAACGAAGATGAGAATTTGCAGCTTCCTCTCTCAATTTATTCAATGATAATATTTGGTGCTGAGGGATATCATTTTCTGTGCACCATTCCAAATATTTGTTGAAACACAAGAGAGCTTCTCTATGTTTCACTGAATTCATGGTGACATCGCCTTCTTCAAGTTCTTCTGTATCCTCGTCACTTTCTATGTTGTTGATTTTTTCAGCTTCAGAAAGATAATTCTCATTATCTCCTACAACCCATTCTTTAATGTCTTCAGTTGTTAATTCTTGACCAGATACATCTGTTAGCACATCTGTCATCATGCGTAGATCGCGAATTTTCTCCTCTTTCTCTAGCAAAATTTTTTCTCTCTGCCGTAAATGAGGCAACAGGTTACCTGCATCATAATCATCATCTTTTGTGGGCCATAAATTCTTCCATGATTTCTGAATTAACTCTTGGGACACAAATCACCAGGCCTTCTCAAGAGAAAACACCACATATTTGAGGTCCAATTGCTTCAGTAACTGCGAAACGTTATTGTCTTCTTGTCCCATAATCAGTAGCAAAGATTTTCGAGAATGCAATTTCACATTCTGTATTGCATGTTGATCCATTGGTTGTAATAATGGAGTACAATTAGGAGGTAGAAACATGACCTGACTATTTCGGTCCTCACTGATTAATTCCTCTTCTCTTGGATGTCCAGGAGCATTATCTAATAAGAGCAGAGCTTTTTGTGGCAATTTCAGCTCGTTCATTTAATTTTTAACATCAGGAATAAATTGTTTGTGGAACCATTCATGAAAAAGTTCTCTAGTTACCCACCCTATTCTTTGAACTTTATAATAAACAGGCAAATTGGAGCAGTTCTTTGATGGTCGGAGTTTGTTGGCTTTTCCGATGACCAACAATTTCATTTTATGATACTGATGCACAAGAGCATGGCATGAATGTAATATGGTCCTTACTCCTCTTCCGACCTGGTGCTGAATTTTCAGCAGCATGCTCTAGTGTTTTGTTTCGAAAAATTCGCCAAAATAACCCACTTTCATCTGCGTTGTAAACTTGATCTGGCACTAGATCCATCTCCCTCATTTTTTGAAGAAATTTATTTTTGAATGGTTCTACCGCACTAACATCTGAGAACAATTTCTCTCCTGATATGGTAAGTTGTCGAATTTCATGTCTTTTTTTGAATTTTTCCAACCATCCTTGACTTGCCTTGAAATCATCTCTACCTGTTATACTGGTACACACAGTACTTGTTTTTTTTTATTATTGTTATACTGGTGTAAAAAAATCTCCCTTTCTCACATATGAGATCACCAGATAAAGGTGTATGTTGAGATCGTTCTTGAACCAAGTGTATAGAGCATCTTCAACTTTCGGATTTTCACTAGTTCTGAGCGTACGCCGTTTCCCAGGACCAGAATCAGAAGAAGATATAAAATTTTCATTTGACTTTCTTTTTTTCTTTATATCGCATACTGTAGATTTTCCAATTGAGTGTATTCTGGCCAATTCAGAAACACTTTTTCCATTATCTAATTCTTTCAAAATTTCGCATTTTTGCTGCAATGTTAACGTTTTATGTCGAAGCGGCATGACGGATATCAGGCGTTGAATGTGAAAAGAGAATCTAATCTGCACAAGTGATGCGAGTATTCAGACAAGATATTGGCAAGTTCGGACACTTTCAATCGATGAAATTATTGACAGCATTCGGATTATAGAGGTAAAAAATAAATTGTGCGGATTATAGAGGTGGCTGATTTCAAAGATTCGTTGTTCGGATTACTGGATGTGCGGATTAGAGTATGTTGGGATTAGAGAGGTTGTACTGTACTTCATAAACTTTGGACTTCAAATAACGCCACAAAAAAAAATATGTAGGGTTGACGTCTGGTGGCCTTGAGGGCCGTGCAACAGTACCACCGTGACCAATCCTTCTATTTTCATAGTTTTGATTTACAAATATTTTCTAGATCATTTGAGAAATGAGATGGAGCGCCATCGTGCGATAGAACGAGAAATCTATGTAGCGATCGTTTTAACTGATGGCATGAGGTTTTCGATACTTCGAATGTGCTCAGTTCTGATCTATATGATCCCTCTTAAATCGTGCGTCTATGAAATAAAATCTATCTGCAAAATTTCTGTGGTAATAACTCAATTCCTTGGTTGTGAGCGTTGAGAATTTGACCTTGGCAGCAAAAATAGGACTTGAGTTCTTTGATAGTTAAGATGGTGCCATGAATCGTTTTCACAAATGTTGGACCGCTTTATATATATATATATATATATATATATATATATATATATATATATATATATATATAAAGAGGATTTACAAAATTCGAATAATTGTATTTACAATAAATGCTTATATCTATAATTTTGGTGTGTGTCAGAAAAAGCAAAACAAAGTGTGAGCTCAGGAAATGTAACAGGGGAACCATACTATCTTGCGTATGATTCAATAAACAATTGAAACAACCTGAGGAAAAAACTCGTTTTCCTGTCGTTATTACACTAGCAACAGCTTGTCTGTTTATGTTGTGTTAGTGTCGTGTACATAAAGAGTAACAAAGAATTTTCTGCTTAGCAGCTCCATTCTCTCATTCTCATCTTGCACTCCGTGATTTCCAGACGAAGAGAAGGGTGAAAGGAAGGGGGTTTGGGACAGGAATCTGTTACAATGGAAAAAGAAAACCAGCAGAAAAATATTATAACAATCATATCTGACTCTTATATTTCTAAACACACTTGAATCCAAGAAAAGATTTTACATAGCAAGCAAGGCCATAAAAGGAGTAAGGAGATAATCAAAAAGTAAATAACCTGCGATATTTTCTCTTTCGCGGAGATGTCTTCTGCCGCAGAGTGAGTCTCGTCAAACATAATCAGTTCCTTGTTCTGACTTGCCAATTTTGAAGTATAATCGCAAAATTCCTTCAATATTCAAACTCAACAAAACAATTCCCTCTCTGTTCGACCGAGAGAGCCCCGATGACCAGGTTCGGTTTTCTAAGTGATGCCGATTATGATCTATAGATGTTCTAGAATCATTATAAACCCCAATAATTTGGATTGACAACTCCCATATATTATTTCTTCGTGGATCTTGTTTAATTTAAAGAAAAATTTGGGAAGACATTGTGACTATAGTTCTAAAAATATAATATATAAGAGCTCTGGAATAGAAAGAAATATTCTGGTTATCCATATAGAGGTTGTTTATATTATCCGTTTCCCGAAGATATGAAGTTGGGGCTGAGTAAGAACCTGCATTCTGTTTTTCCTTCATGTGTCGATTTAGAGAGGCGAGCCTAATAAATGTGTAAAATTTCATCTCTATTAGTCTACGAGTTATAAATAAAAGCCATAGTTTCAAGTATTTGTAGAGTTTTTAATGTATATGAAATTGAACAAGTTCGGTCGTTGAGAAAACAATATAATCAGTTCATGAAATGGAAAACAATGTTAAATAGGAGTTCTAAGCTTATTTTCAAACAAACCGCTTGAACAATACTTCGTATACAATGGAAATGAAAATTTGGATGTCCGAAACGTTCACACGCCAAATTCAAGGACTCAACATGTCTGTGTTTTACAGAAAATCTAACACGCCTCGTTCCATTTAGAAAAGGCTAGTCACGCTAAATTCTGGATTTTACTTGTCGTTTATAGGTCACACATTAAAAACTTTGAAGTGAAATCCATGGACCTTGGTGTATGTCTCATGCTTCTCATGAGTCTCGAGGCTTCCTACTGATCATCCAACAAAGCGTGTAATTCGCTATCTTTTTATTTTCGATGGTATTCCTCTAATTCTTCGAATATGTCAAACTTTTAAAGCTATAAATATTCATTACAGTAATTCGGAAATAATCATAATCATACAGGAATATAAAAAGAAGATAACAAGCATGCAAAGCAAACTATCGTGGCACGTCGACTGTGGTCTTTTTTCAATTAGTGCCTTTGTCATAAACACCTCAAAAAAGTCTAGGGAACACTTCTGAATATCGATATATCGTATCCAGAACGATCAATATGAATTATTTTTTTAAAGAAATGAACACCTGCATCAATTTCTCAACAAATTATGTAGAGTGCCGCAACAGATTTCAGTTTTTTTTATAAAAAACTAAAAATGCAGCAGTTGCGACGCTGCTTCATAATCATTTCATGTATTCAGTGTTTGAAATCAGTTAGTTGGCACTTTGTTTCTGTTGTGAGCACAAATAAAAGATTCAAGTTTTGTAATTCGACCATGAAAAGACGACATTTGACTAGAGAAGAGATGTTACGAGCCGTTGGCATGCTCCAGCTTGGAGCTCACAACGGGACGTATCCAGGGTTCTGGGAAGTAGCCCAAGTGTCATAAACCGTTTATGGTCGCGTTTCAATGAAACAGGTAGCGTAGAAGAGCGAAATACAGGTCGTTTCAGGATTACTACAGTCGCCCAAGACCGATTTTTGGTTTTACAAGCCAGAAGAGATCGTACTACCACAGCATCTCAATTAGCTCAAGAGTTATCACGAGTTCATAATGTACAAATTTCAGAACAAACTGTGAGAAATCGACTGCACGAAGGTCAACTGCACTCCAGACGTCCTATAAGAGTTCCACAACTGACCCATGGAAATCGCGCTGCTCGTTTAGCTTGGTGCCAAGAACACGTAAACTGGGATCAAGAGAGGTGGGCCACTGTTCTCTTCAGTGACGAATCTAGATTTAGTTATTATCCCGATTCGGGAAGAATTCGAATATGGAGGGAACCTGGAAAGCAAAACCGTCTCCAGCATGCTCGAGAAGTTGTTACACAGGGAGGGGGATCAGTGATGTTTTGGGGAGGTATACACCTTGGTGGAAGAACTGACCTCGTTTTCATACAGAACAACCTCGCCGGAAATTCTTACGTAAATGAGATAGTTTTACCTGTAGTGGTACCGTATCTCCAAACAATGGGTCAAAACCCACTCTTTCATTGTCTTGAACGTTCTTGAAGAGAATGATATCGATCTTCTACCGTGGACATCCTGCTCCCCAGATCTGAATCCCATCGAGCATGTGTGGGACACCCTAAAAAGAAATCTCCTGCGTCAAAACGTCTTCCATCATGAGCAGGAGCTTCGATTAGCAGTTCAGGGGGCTTGGAATGACTTAGGCCAGAATGTAATATACAATTTAATATTGAGCATGCCGCGACGATGCCAAAGTCATTAATAACAGAGGTGGGTCTTCTGGGTACTGAAAAATATAAGTGCTCCCATATCGTTTCGAAAATATTAGTTCAGGATCTTTTTTTGTGTTTTACCAAATTTCGTCATTTTCAAATTTCAAATTTTTTTTTATAATAGGTGCTTTGGAGAAGTCAAATATTATTTTGTTTTCCTGAGAATACATTATACACAATACATCCTAACGAAAACCGAAAGATTTCTATAAATTCGAATCATTGGTAAGATATTGGTAAGTGTTCCCTAGACTTTTTTGAGGTGTTTATGAAAATAGATTTCTTTCTAGTCTTGTGTCGAAAAATTCCTAGCGGCTATAGAAAGCTTTTCTAATCAAAAGTGCCTGAACACATCTTTTAAATACTTTTGTGTGTTCGTTCCTAATATGTAAAGGTAATTCATTGAAAAATTTTTTGATGGTATAGTTTACATTTTTCTGGAGATATGCTCTGTATATCTGATAGTTCTTAAATTCATTCTATACCTTGTCACATAACCATGTTCTCCCCTTTCAAAAAGTTCGATATTGTTCTTAACAATTATTAAAGCTTCATATATGAATATTCATGGCAGAGTTAGGAGTTTGTGATTGATGAAGTGAAGCTGTCTCTAAATCCCAGGTTAAGAATATGTCTTGAACACTTCTTTTGTAATTCGAATATACGAAGTGTCTCCCTGGAATTCCCCAAAAAATAATCCCATATCTCATGCGGGATTCTACATTAGCATGATACGATATTAGAGCCGTTTGAAGATTCACCAATGAGCTGATCAAGCGGAGTGCATAAGAATATCCTGCAATTGAACCTGCGAGGCGCTCTATGTGGCTGGTCCAGTCAAGTCTGGAGTCAATGGTTACACCAAAAAGGCTATGTCACTCACTGACTCAATGATGTCATTATGGTTAATCGAGTATTGTACCACAATTTTCAGATCATTTGAAGTTTTCATTTTTAGGTCCTCGGTATCATCTACACTAATTATCACGTTCGTATCAACAGCAAACTGAACTAGTAAATGTGCAACAAGTCCCGACAAATCATTCGTATATATGATGTAGAGAAGAGATCCGAGAATGGAGCCTTGGGGAACTCCTCTTTTTGTGGAGTTTTGTATATCCGTTCTCATCTTACATCGCCACATATTGATTTCTATCAGAAAGATAGCTGTCTCTGAGTTCTAGTGCCACTCGAATCCCATAACTCCCGAGTTTCTTGAGGGGGATAGATTTGTCTACGCTGTCGAAGGCTTTGCTAAGGTTCAATGCCATTGCAACCACCGGCTTCTGGTTTAGGGAATCAAGGACGGCACATATGGCCATATATATCGCTCTTATAGTATTTCTTCCCTTTCTGAACCCATTTTGAGAATCAGACAGTATGACATAAGAATCACATGTTTCATAGCACTCTCGTTTGAATAATATTAATAATAATAATTATGAATTTTATTCTCGTTGCGCTGGAAATTTATGGGGTTTGTAATGAATTCTGGTATATTTTTTACAAATGAAGCGATAGCGCCATGAGTCACTGATAATTTGAATGTGGCTTTGTAGTGAAGTGTACCTTCATAACAAAATTCAGCTCAGAAATTCTACAGAACGATTCAGAATTTGTGAAAAAAAAATTTTGGTTTTTCCTCTTTTATCGCTATTCAGAATGCATTTTCTCACATTATCAGTGTCAATTATTATTCTGCGTTAAATAATCTATAACATATCCAAAACTCAAGGATATTGAACGATAAATTCGAAAGTTTTAAAGACTTAAAATAAAGGATAATTTCTGCTTGATCGAATTTTTGGTGGTGTAAATCTCAGTCGAATCGGTTCAGTAGATTTTGAGTTATCGCGTACGCCAGTTTGAAAAAGGTACTTCCGAGCACCCAATTTTCCTGATTCCGGCAGCCTTCTGTACTTCTACATCTCAAGTTTTTCTGGGTCTTTTATTAGGCCCCCGCAGGCTCGTGCCTGCTCTGTGCGTTCGACAAGCCTTTTGTCTGTCATTCTATGTATATGTCGTAGCCATCCCAATTGTCTATATTGTATTTTCGTCGTTTTTTAATATTGAATATTCTGTTCCTTATTCCATCTGTTCTTGTTTTTTCATCTATTTACCTAAGAAATCTCATTTTTGACATATTCATTCTGCTCTTTTTCTTTTCCGTGAGTGTCCAAGCTTCACTGCCATAGATGTTGAATGTTGGAATTATCACTTTTTCGATCACTTCTAATTCAATGTTGTTTTTTTTATCCAAAAATGTTATACATAACCTGTGATATTCTTTTCCTACGTTAGCTTCTTTTTCGTTCATTTCTTTGTCCAGTCTTCCGTTTGTATTATCCTCCGTAAGTATTTAAATACTTTGACTTGTTCTATTTCGCGTCCCTGTTTTAAAATGTTTTTTGTCTTTATTTCTATTTCTATTATCATCTTTGTTTTTCCTATATTCATTGTCATGTTGCCAAGTTTTTGTCTGAATCAGCTATTAATGCCATGTCATCTACAAATAGTAGCTCCCTAAATTCAATTTTCAATAACATCATCTGAAATCTCTGATAATAATAGAGGGCGAAGGACTCGACATTGTTGTAGATCATCTCTAGTTTCGAAAGATTTTGACTCTTCGTTTGCCCTCACAATGTTTTTTGTTGTATTGTATAAACTTTTCATAATTTCTATTTGTTCTTTATCTTCTCCATATTTTTCTAAAGTTTTCCATATATCTTCCCGTCCCACCCTGTCAAATGCTTTTTTAGGTCGACAAAGATCATGTGAATCTCTTTGTTTTTATTAATGCACTTTTGTATTATTTGTCTAGCTATAAATATAGCGTCCTGTATACGTGTAACTTTTGTTTAAGTTGATTCTTTATTTGTTTTTTTATTCTTGTCTCAATTATTCTAGCTACTATTTTCGTTGGTAAGTTGATCGAATTTATCCCCTTATAATTTTGGCATTCTCTTTTTATATAAATGTAGGATGATTCCGGTGTTCCATTCTTTTGGAACCTTCTTTTCTCTCACAATTTTGTTTGTCCATTTATTCTACTCTGTTATTCCTTTTTCACCCAAGTTTCTTAACATTTCCGGTTTGATTTCGTCAATTTCAGCTCCTTTTCCTATTTTTAAATGGCTTCAATTATTTCTTTTTCTGAATTAATTCCTCAGTTTGTCTTTGAATTTTTGGGTAAATTTTGTTTTTGAG
Organism: Cryptolaemus montrouzieri; assembly: GCA_013387265.2. Lineage (NCBI taxonomy): Eukaryota > Metazoa > Arthropoda > Insecta > Coleoptera > Coccinellidae > Cryptolaemus > Cryptolaemus montrouzieri. The sequence goes on from JABFTP020000144.1 coordinate 39,865,369, forward strand.
TAAATTTTTTTCACATTTTACATTATGGTAGAATCCACGTAGTCCTCCAATTTTTCGTTACTCTTTTTTTTCATTCATTCGAATAAATAAATGCAATTTTCCATCGCGTTCGTTGTTTTGATTCAAGACCGAAACTTTATTTAAAGCAATACGTGCCCTAGGCGCCAAGCAAGTATATTTCATTCACTGTTGATGGCGTTATGAAATCTATGTACCTTCAAGCTACAAAATTCCTAGTTCGAAAAGTGCAAAAAGGGATAAGAGTTACCCAATCCACAATTTAATGAGTTAGTAAGCGTTATTTTCATTGTCTAATTTCAGATTTATTATTATCTTCATTTTATGAGTGGTGATTTCTTCAATAAATTCTGATTTTTATAAAAGTAGGTTGGCCAATGTTTCATCAAAGTATATTGCTGGAGGCTATATAGGAATGATATGGGATTTTTTATTTGAGCGGCACCTTTTATATCATTCGTCATTCTTCTATAAGACTTATTCGATACAAATTTATGATATTCGTGCCTTTTTATACATTTTTCGGTGAATTATTTGTATTTCTCCGATAAAAATCGAAAGTAGACATAATTGTAACTACATAAACGCGTGATAGCATGAACACGCAGAGAGTAAAAAGCAAAGGCAAATGATTATACACACAACGAAGCTTATATGGACTCACACATTGTTTTTTAACCATGGATCTTTGACTACTTGTGAAGAATGAATTTTTTTGTTGTAAAAAAATTGGATAGTATTATAAGAAATCTGGAATTCTCACCACATGTTCGGGATATTGTACTCAATCGTCACTGAGATTTGAAATTGAATTTCAAAATTTAAAAAAGCCTATAATCATAATTCAAAATGCTCTACATTGGATTGTCCGATGTGCAGTTGGGTCGAATAATTGCTCTCGTCGATACATCAAATCCATCGTTCAAGGGGTTTATACAGCAGAAGGCCCTTAGAAGTTCCAGAGCTAACCAGACAACAAAAATTAACAGACTCAATTGGTGTATCGAGCACCAGAATTGGAATATTGAGAATTGGCGAAATATTCTTTTTTCGGATGAGACCAGAATTGGTGTTCGATCAGATAACCGCCGGATTCGGGTTTTAAGGGGTCGTGGAAGACAAGCTAGACTCCGAGCAGCAAGACAAATTCCGAAATAGCAAGGGGCAGTGTGATGTTTTGGGGGGGCATTATGCTGGGAAGCAAAACAGATTTGATTTCGGCTAGAAATTACGTGGACCTAGTGCTGGAGCCCACAGTGAGACTCTGGCGAGGTGCCCACGGTGAGCATTTCACTTTTATGCAAGATAATGCTCCTCCGCATACCAGCAACCTCGCGCAACACTATCTTGAAACAGAGGGAATTGCTATTTTGGACTGGCCTGCTTACTCTCCAGACCCAAATCCTATTGAACATTTATGGGATAATCACAAAAGAAAAAAAGTAGATCGCGCCAGGATAAACCCAACATTATGTCATCCAAGCCGCCACAGAAGAGTGGCACAATATCACTCCAGAGGAGGTCGAACACTTAGTGCAGAGCATGCCTAGACGGATTCAGGCTTGTATCAGGGCGAGAGGAGATAATACAAGCTACTGAGGCGAGAAAAATACACCTACTCCGTCAGAAAACAATTTTCAATTTTTTTACTACATGCGGAAAGAGTCTCTTATTTTCTTTTATTTGTTTCTTTCTCGAAATGAACCTTGATTTATTTATTTTTTCAATTGAAATATCTTTGTTTCTTTCTCGAAATGAACCTTGATTTATTTATTTTTTCAATTGAAATATTTCATAAAGGATCAATTCTAATAGTCCTTCGAAATTTCCAAAATCCCTGAGATAATATTCAAAATATCGAATGTTTCCATGTAAATTTGGTTCTGTGTATTAGCTTGAGGTACAAGTTCTAGAGCTCAGATTTCCTCTATAGGCCGATTGTATGGAATGATACTCCCATGTGGCTTGATTTTTACGGTTAATCCCAGTTATGTTCACCAAACAAAAATAGCAGTCATTATGGCGGTTAACGAATTCTTTCCAGATCATAGTTGTTTCGAAGCTGAATGTTTTTCTTTTCTTATTTGACCAGAAACGTCGAACCTCAACAAACGTTTCACGAACCTTGTGAGGAACCCAAAGTTTATCACGTGTTTCCAGCGGATGTGCAAAGTAATTTTCGCAAGCTTCACTTACGAACTCTGTCACATTCCTACGGTATTCTTGGAATATATTCTCTCCGCACGCAAAGTTTTTTTAACTATGCCATATTAAATTTAGCAATTCACAACAATCAGCCGAAAGGTGCAAAGGCACAAACCGAACACTTCTGAAGTGTCTGAAACTTCATCATGGTTCAGTTGTTACATCGAAGTTCTTTGTGAATGTAAGCTTCTATTCGTGAATGTTTCAAAATGGATAAATAAGGGTATGCCTGATTGCTTAGGTATTCGTTGAGTCGAATGATCTGTTCGCGAAATTTTACCTGTGATAGCACCGTGAATCTTATTCAATCCATATGTGCATGTTATTTCGAAATGAAAAGTATTTCTACAATTCTGATACGGTGGCAGCAAATTAAGTTTTCATGATGGTCCCTTCGGGACCTTTCTACATTGACGTCACTTGGTCAACAAAAAAAACCATCATGGCATGAATGAATTTTTCATTCGACTAATCTAACCTAACTTAACCATAAAACTCCAAATACAACATTATTTGTCAAAATTGATATTGTCTCCTTCGAAGTACATTGACTGAAATACACTTGGCCGTCAGAGCTATCTTCGATTTATCCATTATCCCTTTTTGTCTTCTGAATATCGTTTTTCTATTCGATCGAACAGCTTCACAAGAAGCCAAATCAGGTAAATTTGATGGCTGTTGGATGGTATTTGGGTGCTGTAAGGTAGACTTTTGACTTGAGCCGCACGAGTTGAAATCGAAAAACAAAACCATCATGGCATGAATGAATTTTTCATTCGACTAATCTAACTTAACTTAACCATAAAACTCCAAATACAACATTATTCGTCAAAATTGATATTGTCCCTTCGAAGTACATTGACTGAAATACATTTCGCCGACAGAGCTATCTTCGTTTCATCCATTATTCCTTTTCGTCTTCTGAATATCGTTTTCCTATTCGATCGAACAGGTTCACAAGAAGCCAAATCAGGTAAATTTGATGGCTGTTGGATGGTATTTCTTTTGTTTCTGCTCAAAAACTCACGGATAACGATGTCATTCCGTGACGGTGAGTTATCGCGGCGCAAAAATATCCATTTTAGGCGAACTGATTCATGCAAACGTTTCATTGAGACCTGGACACATTGGGTGCACTCCATTCACTCGCCTGATACCTGGATTGCTTGTCGACTACCACTTCTCATCTCCAGTTATAATGCGTTTGGAAAATGTTGGGTTAAATTCCACAATGGAAATCATGTCTTAAACAATATTCAAGTCCTCTGCCAGATGCGATTATTAATCACAGGTATTTTACTTTCTCACACTAAAATGCTACAAAAAATATTGCATGTTACTATGTGGTATGTTTTCCTACTTTTCGCTATATCATAAAATGAAAATCACAAATTGAAGTACAGTCCCTAGTTATAAAGGTATATCAATGCTTTGATAACTTGATAACTACTAAATTTCAAATTTGTATGCTGAAATCTTGATGATCGCCGAGTGTGTCAGTGACAAAATTAAATAACTGATAGCTATAAGATGTTTTAGCATGTCCTTTTGGCCATTGAAAATGTATGTTTTTAGCCTTATCCATAACGATGTTACAGAAGGATCGACTTCATTTCGGCTATCGTGCCCCCATTCAATTTTAAATAAGCCAAACTATCGCGTACAGTTCAAAAATTCAATTTACAATGAGTAACTGCATATTGCACATTTTATTTTAGAATGATAGGTTAAGAATTCAGATATAGGAAGGATGTATCGATAGATGAATTGCCATTGGTTGGCAGATAAAATAGAAACAAAATTACATATGGATGTTTTTCAGTCGTACATATTTTAACTAGATTAATTTGATAACAGCTCAGATATTCTCACTTTCAGGCAATATTTTGATAAAGATGAAATATTTCAACTCAATTCTATCGATAAAGTTAATGCCATCAAAAACAAAATGTAAAAATTGTCGCTACTCGCAGTTCTCTCATCGGAAAATTAGATCTTATGCAAAACCAAATCAAAAATTTCAGTTGGTATTTATGGAAGTACCTATTCAACAACTTTGTCGCAAATTCTTACCTAACTAGTTATCCACCAATATTTATAGTGAGAATCGAATTTATTGCAGATTTATTTCTATAATAAATATAATGACGCAGTTTCATGGCACCATTAACTAAAGATAGAACCGTCCAGAAGAAGCTGGTCTTTGAAAGTGTGTTGAACATCATTCAAAATGAATATAAGCTTGAAGTATAGATAAAACATATTCCCTTACACTACTGATAAAACAACAGACGATAAACGAAGTATAGTTTGTGAATAAAAGATTCTCTATACCATATATATATATATATATATATACATACTTAATCATCTCCACTACGATATGGGTAAACAAAATGATCTTCGTATATTTCGATTGGTAATCCATCATCATTTGATATGAAACAAGGAGTTCCGATCGAGGAGGCATTGCCATATTTAAACAGATGATTAGTTTATTTTTCTGAAGAAAATTTTGGTTGTCGAAGAATATTACGCGAAATTTTGAATTTGAAGTACATTTCATAAATACCTTCGCTAATTTATTAGAAATAAAAACTATCCTATTGATAGACTTTGCCTTATGCTTCAAAATAATGAAAATGAGTTCAGTTGAAAATAACGCTTCTTTCATACTATAAGCATTCTTTATACCGATACAATGGTCGCGTTAGGCTGCTATTTGATACAATGCACTGGGCACTGGGCTAACTGAACAGTCGGGTTAGTGGCGAATGCCTCCTAGTTTGAATGCAATCACAACAGTCGACTGATATCAAATCGATGTAATATGCGTTCCTGCTTACTGATTTCCGTATTGATTAAAAGTCCAATTGAATTATTGGCCAATACAAAGTCTGTTATCCACGGAGGCCCTAAGATATTTGCATGATATTAGATCATGAGACTATGCATTTGCTAAAATAATTTTCTTTACTCGAAGCTAGATGCGAAAAGAAGTATTCTTTTGCACTGTCCGTTGGTCTCTACAAGAACAAACCAAAAGCTTATAGGCAATACATTCAGCTGTATTAAAGTATCTTGTGGACCAAGTGATTAATTAGGCCCCTACTATAAACAAAACCCAGGCAATAATGGTCGACCTATTCTAGTAAGAAACGTTTTGTTTTGATGGCTCAACTATAATAATTAATTAATTACCTGGCGGACTTTTTTGTATGATGATGGGTACGATAAACATGTAGTGCATTGTTATTTTTCATCAATAATGCCAAATAATGTCTCTAATATGCAAAATGTTGATGCATTGAGTTACATTATTGTGATTTTCGTGAGGATCTCCTATTTTCTGGAGATTTAAATATTGCTCATGTGAATCAGTTACAGTGCTTACCAACTTGATTGTTTCATCAATTTTCTGAGGCACGTTGTTTTTTAATTGGAGGGAGAAATTTTTTGTATTTTTGCTCTTCCCTATCAACCTCTACCCCTGGCAGCTTCTACCCTAAATTTTTGTATAGGAATAGCTTTTTGAAACGTCGATTCCATTATCTATATGACCTCGTAATTATATTTCTATCTCTGCCAGTTTCTACACTAAATTCTTGATAGGGAAAAGGGGTCGTGTGATACATTTCTGAAAGGTCTATTTCATTCTCTATATGACCTCGTAATTATATACTTTCTAGAATATGTGACGAATTGAAAACAAAAATTGTTTGGAAAAATCAATTTTCGTGAGTCCGTTCGATTACGTTTGAAGTAAAGATTTGATTGAAATCGGTTTGGCTAAAACGGAAGAATATTTGTTACTAATTAGAAAGATTATCTGATCTAATTTTTGCAGTGCCATTACGATTTTCATGAAAATCTATTATAAATTGATGTTATCTGCTGACATGCTTGAACATTCCTTTTTTGTTCTTTTTCCAACTATTTGGGTGCTGTAAGGTAGACTTTTGACTTGAGCCGCACAAGTTGAAATCGAAAGGAATTAGATCGAGAGATCTAGCCGGCCATTCTAAAGCACCCCTCCTACTTATGCAATGACCCAGAAACCTATTGTCCAGATAGTCCCGCACGGCAGCATCATAATGGGACGGAGCTCCATCATGTTGATACGTAACGTTATGTTCAGATAAATTTGGATCTCCTTCGATGATAACATAAGTGCTATGAGACGATCAATCAAATTCTCAAGCATGTTCAAATAGGTTTCGCCGTCCAAGTTTTTCTGTATGAATAGGAGTCCTACAATATAACAGGTGGTCTCTAAAGTTAGTAGGCTAATATACAGATGACGTTACTAGGGACATGATTTTCAATTAATACTTTCAACTAGACACGAGTATGTTTGGACATGCAGAAGCTGTGTGCGAAATGGGTGTCGCGCTTATTGACTCTCGATCAAAAACAACAACGAGTCTATGATTCTGAACACTGTTTGAAGATAATTAACCGTAATATAGCCCGCTCGGTGGCGTGGAGGATATGACGCTCGTCCCCTTCGCAGAGTTATGGGTTCAATCCCCATAAAATAGGTGATATTTTTCGGATTCTGGGAATCGTGTGAGTGGTATCTTTCGGAGGAGATGTAAGGCCGTCGGTCCTGTCTCACAGGGACGTGTTCGATATTAAAGATCCTTACCCTCGATACGAGAGGGGTTCGTCAAAATTCCCGGGTTAGTGAGATGACAGAATTCCCCGGCGTGTCATTAGCCGAAAAGCAGAAATAGAGCACGTTAAAGGACCAAAAAAAAACGTAATAAAGCCGAGTTTTTTGTCGATACATCACAGTGGATGAAACATGGATTCATAACTACACTCCAGAAAACAATCGACAGTCAGCCGAGTGGACTGAACGAGGTGAACTGTTTTGAAAGCGTGCAAAAACACTGCAGTCAGCTGGCAAGCTTGTGTCATCTATTTTCTGGGATGCGCCGGGTATTATATTCATCGATTAACCTAAAAAGGACAATTGAAGGACCAAATCACGAAGAAACGGCCCCATTAAAAAAAGAAATCGATGAAACCAATTGGAAAAATTGTACGACTTATGCTTCGAATTACTGAAGCCTATTTTGTGAATAAATCTTATCACGAAAATTACATCGACAAAAATTATTGATCGATACAATCGCTGTATCTCCTTCGAGAGTATATTGAATAAAAAATTTGAATTTCACCAGAAAAATGTGTTCTACTATGTTAACATACGACTTTTTCAACCCATCTGGTAGTCTCCCAGAATTCCGGCTCAAATATTAAGTCTTTGAGGTTTTTTTAATATGATTCTCCCTTTTTGAATGGGAATTTGTGGCGATACTCCTCGCCATATAAAAAAACTCACTCGATTCTTCAGAAAAACAAATATGTTGAAATGTATGAAATTTCGGTCGTCATTGATCCGGTCACTGAAATATTCGCTTAACTCTGAACGACGATCGAAAATCGAACATTTGTTGTGAGAAATCCTGAAAATTCTTGTCCGGCATATTCCAGATATTTTCGACAGTCCCCTCAGATTGTGTATTATCTATCATGGCAATTTCATCCAAAACGGCTACATCAATATCTTCGTCATTCACAACTTTGGTAAAAGGTATTTGTGTCCCTAAATTTCTTCCAAGGATGTTTTCGTTGAAAATGCGCGCAGTTGCTCTATCACATTTATCATTTTTGAAAAATAAACTAACAGTTCAATGCATTGTGTACACTATCTTCACCCAAATTACAAGAACAAGTTATCGAAACTATGGAAAATACTACCAACGCAAGTCATCTGTATTTTATCGAATAACCAACGATAACTGAATCTTGCAGATCTGGAAAATATTTCATACATGGGAGGTTCGATAACAAACCGACACATGCCATCAAAAGGAAATACTGCTTCAATTTGTTGATTCAAACGGAAGAAATCTAGCTTTTCCTTGAGAGAATGATATCGTACGCTTCCTATTTCCCATTTCAGATCAGCTGAAATTATTTGCTCTTCGAAACAAAATCGACTCGATAGATCTTAACATAAAATGAACGGATTTATAATAATCTGGAATTTCGTACATGATATTTTCTATCGTAAATAGTTATGTGATGTTATATAGAATGGAAATAACTTTTCAACAAGATATCACACGACCCCTTTTCCTTTTGGAAATTTGAGGTGGATGTACTAGAGGTACGGGGTTGATGAAGAGAGAACGAAAAATGTAACAAAAAATGTCCCTCTCCAATCAAAAATCGACCAGTTCAAGTAAATAAGGAAATTTACAGAAAAATCAAAGCAGCTGAGTTATTCTGGTTCGCTTTAATTGGAACTATATAATATAGCTTTCCATACGTGAAATTTTCAAAATTCGATTAGTTAAACAAACAAACAAATATTCACATCTTTCATGTTTATATATCAGCGTAGATCAAGAAATTGTGGGTTGATCTTCATATAAAAGGGCTAGTTTTCCATTTTCACCATAACTTGATTAGTATTTACGTAATCAAATTAATTCTTTTAATTACATCGAAAATATCGTGCATTAGCACGATTTTTCACATTTTTTCACTGTATATTGGAAGATAGAAGTTATTTCGAATTCTTCTAGAAATATAATGATCATTCTGAATTCTATGCATAATATGAAGAAAATGTGTTTTGAGAAAATATCAAATAAGATTTCAGATGTAGCAAAGGGTATGTCATTCATGAAAATGAATTTTAAAATAATGTATTGTTCATATGAATAAGTAATGCAAGTCGGATTCTCGTCCTTTGCAAGCGAAAACAGAAGCTCAAAATGAGCTGCTTTCGATCCAGGCGGTGAATTTTTTGCCTCATTTTAGATTCAAGGCCCAAATTTGAGCCATATCTCTTTATGAGGTTATAGAGAACCTCTTAAACTTGCGAATATGCAGAAAAATATATTTTGATAAAAATAAAATGATAGCTAACTCCTAACCCCTCAAATATTCTTACCTACATTTTTTATGGAAAGATACTTTCAAAAATATTCTTGTCTCGGTGAACACTCGAAAACAATTATGAAATTGAATTTACGAACGATTTTAACTTACTGAAAAGAAATGCATCAGTAATTGTATGCGCGTGTATTATTTAATCATTATAGACTGATATTTGTACCACTTGTTGCTTTGTTTGTGTTCAACTACCCCACTTTCGGGTTGCACGATGATGAAACTAGGAAAGTCGGGCAATTGGAAATTTATGAGCCTGAGATAATCAATAATTTTGGAATACATAATGCGATTTATAAATAAATGATAAAAGGTATCGTATAGCTATATAGCTTTTAGATTACAGATTCGGATAACAGGAATGGAATCAGTGATAATTTATCAAATCTTTTTCTAGATGGTCACAAACGTGAAATGAATTGGAGTCTCATTAACTTTGCCCAGTATGGTTATATTCTAGATTATTTCAAATAATTCGAGGTATCCATGCATTTTAGTGATGTTGTAATCTGACTTTCGCAGCGATTTCCCCCTGTGGCTTTTAATCCAATGATGCTTGCTTCTTTTCATCAGATGCTATTCATTCCCTGGATTACTTGGTGTATCTAGAACCTTTGTGTGGGGCGATATGAAACCTTCTAACATGCAGAGACCATGTCAACAATTGCACATTACACAAGGACGACCGTTCAGTTGACAACAATTGTTTGAGTAATCTTTCCTGCACTGCTTCTGAAGATCGTGCTTGCCTTTTTGATGTGGGAAATCACAGAATAAATGAAGATAAGACAACGATTGCAGAACAAAATTATGCGTTTCGTCTAGCCCGGTTCTTGAACTTCTTCCATATCTCTCCTCACCTCTCTTTGCGTGAGAATAAGCTGATTGTACTCTGGAGCAGTGGAAGGTAGTGATGCTTTTGAACGAAAATAAAATAGCCTTATGGCACTCAGATTCTCAGTGCTTGTACAGGCGACCAAATGGGAGGTTCACTTCGTCTACCGTAATGTTTTCAGATAGGATGACTAATGGTTCAACCATGTTCGTACCGCAGTTATTGTGTCAAATATCCGGTTGGTCCATTCCTATCGTTTGAGCACGAGCTTCGAAGCCAGTAAGTAGTTTTTCAAAACATTTCTGGCAATAAGATGGCCTTCTTGCACTCATGTTCACGTCTATCGCCCTTGATCAGATCTTTTATAGGAAGCAGTCCCTAAAAGGTCCCCCACAGTCGTGCGGTAACACGAAGTGTTCAAGCGATTTAACATTGGTTGAACCCAGCATAAACTGAAGCCCTAATTCTGGCTTCTTTGAATGTGCTCTATGACAATTTTTGGTACAAGGTATCTAGAATTGCGCAGCATTTGATGAACTAAAACAGCGATAACAAGATGTAAACCTACAGTGGTGTATTTCATCTATTATAAAAGTTTCAACTTGAAAAAAAACATCGTTTGGACAACTATTTTTTTTAAGTAAAACTAAGCTTTAACGACGTGGGTGGTTGATCGTGCCGGTGTGTGTAGATTTATCACTGAACTTGGTTCTGACTATTGAATTTGCAGTATATTGCCAACAGTCTAGTTTAGATGAATTTTCAATTCCTTTGTTGTTTCTGCTGTTATCGCTTTTTAGTTTCTCATTTTCATTTTCTTCTTCTCTTCCTGGTGCATCTACTTTTTTGCAGGAAATACTATCTATAAATTTTTTATTAGTCAGTGTGTGTGAAATGTGAATGCTGTCGACGATACCAACAAGTTTATAAAGTATAAACAATAATTAAAAGGACCTAGTTTCTAGATCTACTCATCAAGAGCATCGCCAACACAATAGTAGTGGTACAATATTATTGAATGTGATCAATAGGAACATCAGACTGCAATTTCGTTTTTGTAGGAACTCGTCAGTATTGCATACTCATTATGAACATCAAGCCAGACTGCAATCTACCTGTGAATACAACACATAATTTTAATCGAGAAAGAAACTGCAGTCTGTGACTTCTATTCATAGCATCTGACTATACTTCTATTATTGTGGCATTGGTTGACGATGATCATGAAGAGTAGATCGGAGAATTAGCTCTTTTAGTGAGGGATATTCAACATTCTAGGGAAGGTTGAACATTACTCCCTTAATAAAAGTCTTGACTGTGCCTACATCCAAGTATACCGCGTTATATCTAATATGAGATATGAATAATAAAAAGAACTATTCGAAATTCAATGAAGCCCCAAATAATTCTTGAAGAGGAACTGCTTTTCGTGAGTACCATTTACAAATCATTAAATTATTTTTCTCAACAAACGTTATATTCTATGATACAAACATGATAGATTAATCTGCTCGTTATCAATGTCAACAACTGAAATCGTTATATTTGATGTATTCTTTCTTGCAAATTGGAGTTTTATTTCCCTTATAACTGATGCTTTCTTAATTGGCAATTCTGATTATAAGATAGCGTTACACAGTTCAGCTTTTCCAACTAATTTTGTGTAGATTCGATTTTAGTTGAAGTTGAATGGGTATCCTTGTAAATTCTCAGACATACCTTTGTGTTTTGTCGAGTTGTCTAATTCGGGAATGATAATTTATCCTTGTGATATGTTTCGATTTTAGGGTTTCGTACCCAGAAGGTTGAAAACAACCCTTATAGAATCACTTCGTTTTCCCCCCGTCCGTCTGTCTGTCGAAGTACCTTATTGAACAACATGTGTATGTATAGAGTTCAAATTGATACCGAATATTCAGGTCGGCAATTTCAACTGTGAAAAAAATTGGTCAGCGAAATCGAAAGAAGCGACCGTTTTTTCTTGCATTTCACAGCATATTTATTAACTGTTTAGTTACTTCCCTTTTAGCTAGAAATAACAAATTTGGCGAGAAGAATTGTCTTAACCCATTAGTGCATGAAGTTACCGGATGGAAATAAAAACATATTTTTCGTGATAATATTTTCGAGAAGGTTCAAATAAAAATAGAATAACACAACATTCTTAAAAAATATAAGAAACTCTAACATTTTTCCGATCCGTTTTAACGGATACTATGCTTGGAGTGTTCTTAGCGTTCGTGGTAAGTCCTGAAGCAAACTTTCGGATACAAGCCGACCTTGCATTTGATACAAATGAAATGGTTTTTGCCTATACAGTTTCTACATAATTCTTCTATTGGTACATATACACCTCAAAAAAGTCTAGGGAACACTTCTGAATATCGATATATCGTATCCAGAACGATCAATATGGATGATTTTTTCAAGAAATGATCGCCTGCATCAATTTCTCAATAAATTATGTAGAGTGCCGCAACAGATTTCATTTTTTTTTATAAAAAACTAAAAATGCAGCAGATGCGATGCTGCTTTATAATCATTTCATGTATTCAGTGTTTGAAATCAGTTAGTTGGCACTTTGTTTCTCGTGTAAGCACAAATAAAAGATTCAAGTTTTGTGATTCGACCATGGAAATACGACATTTGACTAGAGAAGAGATGTTACGAGCCGTTGGCATGCTCCAAGCTGGGAGCTCAGAACGGAAAGTATCCCGGGTTCTGGGAAGTAGCCCAAGTGTCACAAACCGTTTATGGTCGCGTTTCAATGAAACAAGTAGCGTAGAAGAACGCCATACAGGTCGTTTCAGGATTACTACAGTCGCCCAAGACCGATTTTTGGTTTTACAAGCCAGAAGAGATCGTACTACCACAGCATCTCAATTAGCTCAAGAGCTATCACGAGTTCATAATGTACAAATTTCCGACCAAACTGTGAGAAATCGACTGCACGAAGGTCAACTCCACTCCAGACGTCCTTTAGGAGTTCCACAACTGACCCATGGAAATCGCGCTGCTCGTTTAGCCTGGTGCCAAGAACACGCAAACTGGGATCAAGAGAGGTGGCCACAGTTCTCTTCAGTGATGAATCTAGATTTAGTTATTATCCCGATTCGGGAAGAATTCGAATATGGAGGGAACCGGGAAAGCAAAACCGTCTCTAGCATTCTCGAGAAGTTGTTAGACAGGGAGGCGGATCAGTGAGGTTTTGGGGAGGTATACGCCTTGGTGGAAGAACTGACCTCGTTTTCATACAGAACAACCTCACGGGGAATTCTTACGCAAATGAGATAGTGTTACCTGTAATGGTACCGTATCTCCAAACAATGGATCAAAATCCACTCTTCCAACAAGATAATGCCCCTCCTCATCGTGCAAAAGTTGTCTTGAACATTCTTGAAGAGAATGATATCGATCTTCTACCGTGGCCATCCTGCTCCCCAGATCTGAATCCCATCGAGCATGCGTGGGACACTCAAAAAGAAATCTCCTGCGTCAAAACGTCTTCAATCATGAACAGGAGCTTCGATTAGCAGTTCAGGGGGCTTGGAATGACTTAGGCCAAAATGTAATAGACAATTCAATATTGAGCATGCCGCGGCGATGCCAAAGTGTCCTTAATAACAGAGGTGGTCCTTCAGGGTACTGAAAAATATAAGTGCTTCCATATCGTTTCGAAAATATTAGTTCAGGATTTTTTTTTGTTTTACCAAATTTCGTCATTTTCAAATTTCAATTTTTTTTTTATAATAGGTGCTTTGGAGAAGTCAAATATTATTTTGTTTTCTTGAGAATACATTATATACAATACATCCTAACAAGAACCGAAAGATTTCTATAAATTCGAATCATCAAATTCATATTTTAAAGATATTGGTAAGTGTTCCCTAGACTTTTTTGAGGTGTTTATTCTGGCAAATGGTCACGGCCATCATATCTTATCTCATTCATTACTTTGGTATTTTGTCGCTTGCTGAGGAAGTTCCATGTGAGGAGAGACCGACGAGAAGACGTTCCAATTTCAGCTTCATTGAAAGCTGTACGCTTTCATTAGGAGGTATCTGAGCCTTGTTCATCAGCGCTGTGACAACATCTCCCAATCCGAATGTTTTTTCCCTTTTTTGGTCCTTCCCTGTATATATATCGAAATCTATCATATATCCTGCTGAACAAAGGGCCCAACTTTTTGAACCAAATCTGATTAGTTATCCTTTGATATATTGTTTGGCATAGTGTTTCCCATAGTACGGAATCATGCTCTCGTCTATAGATAAATTTGCATCAAATCCTCCATGTGTCAAAAAATTGCGATTCAATTCAGTTATGATTGGACGTAGTTTATACAACCGATCATCTTTATCGATGTTCGAGTCATCACTCGAATGGAAGTTGTGCAATATTCGTTCGAATCTGTTGAGTCTGATGCTATTTTGCAATATTTTAGGAACATCATCATAGCTAGACCAATACGAACATCTCATCCAAACTCATACTGAGTGGATAATTTTTTTGCGACGCATAGATATTTGTTTGATGTAGCATTTCAGCGAGCAAATCGTTTGTGAAAAATAGTTGAAAAAATTGTAAAGGTGGCTTCACTTCACAATCGAGTTCTAGTTTGAAGTTTGCATCTGTAGTTTCCATTTTATGTTATTTATAGACTTTCGACGTTTTTCATTCTTGTTTGTAGGAAGGTTCTTCGTCGCTTGAGTCCCAAACAGATTCGGCAGGGTCATTATCTACATTCCGCTTCCTTATACTTCGCAGACTGTAGATAATATTTTCGGTCCAAAATGATTCAAATTCGCTTCGTGCTCATCATCACTTGCATTACTGTCGCAGTCTGTATCTACTGCATCTTCTGGAATACCTACAAAGATATCTACTTCAGGAGTAACTTCATCTTCTTCGATCAATTGCATCAGCTGATGAAATGAAAGTCTGAAATATAAAAATCACAAAACGTCAGGTTACTAGCTGCATAATAGCCGTTATAACGGATCAAGTGTTAAAGCTCTAAAAGAGTTCGAAAATCTTTAGGACACTAAGAGTTTCCTCTATTGACATTTCTACAAACATAACCTATACCTATTTTCCACAGGAAAATATTTATCATAACATATGATAACTACTTGCCCACCTTGACAAGTGCTGTATAATGATTTATCCATTGTCCATAAATCAGTACACTACTTACACGAAATATAATAAAATTAGATAATTCAGCGACAATAATGTTACTCAATAATTACAGAATCTCAATTCGCTGGTTTGAATTTTGAGGTTAGGTTTAAAACGAATATATAATGTAAAATACGTCGATCCGTTTAAACGAATGATATGCACTAATGGGTTAAAGTACAGATAAAGGAAGAAATTTTTGCAAGAAGCAATGTTGTTCATCCAACGTGGAAGAAGAAATACGAAAACTGTAAATTCGATGGTTTATCACGAAAAAACTTGTTTTTTGCTCTAATGAACGTATTCACCTTCTGCTAAGAAACTTCTGAAGGTATCGAGTTAAAATGAATACCAGATACCCGGGTCTGCAATCCCGCAAAGAAATCAAAAACTACAGGGTACTTTGCGGCCACCTAGAAACATAAAATTCAGCGGGGAGTGATGTCTTAAAGCAAGAATACAGGAAAAGAATCCTGTGAATTTGTAGTTACATCGTGCACATTTTCTTTATTATGACGAATGAACTCGCATTTTTGAAAAAAAATAATAAATATTAATACCAGATGGTCAGATTTTCGATCTATGGAAATACATTCGAGTCAACATAACCGGAAAATACATCGCATTCTGCTCGCATATTTTGCAAATATTGCCAGAAGCAATGCTGTTTATCCAAAGCTAAAGAAAAAATACGAAAACTATAGATTTGTTGTTGCATCACAAAAAAAGCGATAATACACTGTAGGAAATTATAAATATAACAATCGGAAGCTATGCGATGAATTACGAGTTCAACTGATTACATAAACACGGTTTCTACGAATGTCAGCAGATATTTGATGACATGTGCGTTGTTGTTTATTCTTGGTATATCAGAAATCTTTGAGATATGGAATTTTATCAAAGAATTTCAGGGTTGATACTTAAAATATTTATCTTAATTTATTTAATATGAAGTCGCAGTAACAATTGATTTGCCTTCAAGCATCTGCAGAATCCTCGGTGCGCAAGTCCAATTCGTGTTTTTTGCCTTTGAATTTTAGTTTCCTATTCGAAAGCTTATACAGTTTACAATTGTCTTTAACAATGAAATTCTAAATTTAAAGATATATTGAAACACTCTAAATGGAATTTACTATCAACATATATTTCGCTCGAAACTTCGTTTTAGTACCGTCCTGACTAACTGTGATCTGCGCCGTGGGTATCAATATGCTTTCCAGACTAAATATTATTGACGGAAAACTCCCACCAGGATGCCTACCTAGCAGCCATCGGGGAATACTGTATGACCTTAATTATTACTTAATTAGGTTGTAACGATATCATTCTCGTTAGTACTGAAAAAGATCATTCAATATTCGCTCATTCTATACATCGAGTGCAAGAAATATGTAAAGAAGACAATTTGATAGCATTCGACAAATTTCAATTATAAATTGTATTTACACTTAGCGATCTGAATAGTTTCAACCGTTCTTTTTCTTTCGGTATGTATTTTATGAATCTATAGATATACACCGGGTGTCCAGAATTTTATGTGACGGCTGATAACTTCGTTTTTCTAAGTAAAAAAGGGCGGTAGAGGAAAAAATTATAACGATAAAATCAGGCTGCTTCTTCATAGTATTGCTTTGCTATAGAGCAGGCGTTCCAAAACTTTTTTGTACCACGCCCCCCTCTGGTTATTTGGCGACCCCCCACGCCCCCTTTGTACGTATAATGAAATTTAAAACAAGTATTACATGAAAAATGATTATAATTACTGATACAAATTTTAACATTGTAACACAGATACATTTTCAATTTAAGGAAGGTAAAGCAATAGGCCTACTCACTTACAAAAACAAAACATAAAATGTAATTTAGTGAGATGGGTGTGCTTGCATGTTCTGGCTAAGTTGACAGATCCTGGGTTGAGTTTCAAACAAAGCTCAGCGTAGGTCACTTTCGACATCAAGTTTGTTGTGGTACTTGGTTTTGATCGCCACAAGAGTTGAAAACACTTTTTCGCACATGTATGTTGTTGAAAAAGGCAATAACATCTGAGCAGCTTTCTCTGAAACACTGGGGTAAACTTTTAAGTACTTAAACCAGAATGAGGGCTTGTCCTTTTTTTTTAATTCTATTCCCTCTTGCAACCCTTCTAGCAGCAACTGTATGTCCATGTTGAACGGGTCGGTTGACAGTTTGTAAAACTCCTCTGACAAGTTAGGAAAGTACCTGCTGCACTCCTCCTCGAGGTTCTTCAAATGGTCAATTACCAAGTTTTTCAAAAGCGGTCCTTCAAAAACGTCCTCAAAACATGTTACTTCTGAGACTGACACTATTTTGTTGAAACTTGAATAGTTGCTGGGGTTCATTGACACTTTACGTATCCAAAGTTGTAGTTTCTCAACGTACATCTTGATGGCATCCCGATATGTTACTATATTTGATTCTGCACCTTGCAGTCTCAAGTTTAGGTTAGAGTTTATCAGACTAAGAAGTCTGATAAATAAACCAAAATCACTTGGTTACTGCTTTTTTGAACTCTACACTAAGCTCGTTTTGTTTCTGCAGTACAAAAACGTAATCACTTCACCATAATCAATAGTCTTCCCAACATATTGCCTGTTGATAACCATCGTACTTCTGTATGAAATAGCAGCGTTTTGTGGTCACTTCCTGAATCTTCACAAAGACTTTTAAAGAGTCGAGTATTTAATGCACTGTTCTTTACGTAATTGACTACTGTAATACATAGCTTTAAAACAGCATTGAGTTCGTCTGAAACCGTTTTTGCTACCAAGGCTTGGCGGTGAATAAAACAATGAATCCCAACCACGTCAACATTCTTCTAGTTGACCAACTGCACAAAGCCTGAGCGATAACCGAGCATTGAAGGAGCACCATCTGTGCATACACCAATAAGAAAGTTCGTGTTTCTCAAAAAAGTCTGATACTGCTTTCATCACATCTACAGCTTTAGTAGTGGTCACCAGCTCAGTAGAAAACATCAGTTCATTCTTCATTCTTTCATTTTCAATGTAACGAACGTATACAATCAAATGAGAACATTGTGCTACGTCTGTACTTTCTTCAAGCTGGATAGCAAAAAACGAGGTTTTTTATCAATTCGGCTTCTGACTGCTATCAGTTCGAAGGACAACATTGGCTACTTTTAAAAGGCACGGTTTAACAAGCGTTTCGCCAATAGTGTGACTTTTCTTTTCCTTAGCAATAAGAAGAGATAATTCATAGGAAGCTTCAAGCACATTCAGTGTTATCTAACTTCATGCACTTTAAATTCTGAGATTTTGCAGCGAAAAACTCTTTAGGTTTATCCTTTAAAGAAGCATGTTTCGTTGACAAATGTCTCAGAAGACGATTAGGCCTCATCGCGTCATTGCTTAATACTTCATAGCAAATAACGCACTGAGGGTGATCAACATTATCTTTTGGCAAGCAAACAAACCCATATTGAATATAATCGTCAATATACTTGCGTTTCTTTGCCGTATTCATCTTCTCAGCTTCACACAGATCTCACACAACACAAAAACAATTACTCCAATTCAAACGTCGCAACAATTATAGAACACCCACATTGCAGTAAACACGCTGATTAATATTTCACGGAAAGCACTGTGCCAGAGCGGACTAGTTACAACTCAACCACTGAACAAACTGGAAGGTTATTGACATTGGACTGAAGATACGGAACGGGTGGGGGTGGAAGAGGTGCGGGGACACTCGCACTCACACCAAGACCAAACGGAAGTATCGGTACACACTGTCGTTGCCGTAGAGGGTACGGTTTTGAGAACCTTGAACTCTTGTGTGCTTTGTAGTTTTAAAAACGGTAGCCTTGTTTGATAAAGTTTACAACTTCATTGAACTTTACAAAAACGATTGTGAAAACTTAGAAAGACTTTATTTCAAAGATTAGGTTAGCATAATCTAGAAACCGTTGTTATTCCATACGCAAATATTGCAAATCTAGACTCATCTTGATTCATGATAAAGTACTTCAAACAAAACGAAAGTCACAAGTCATTTGCTTCAGCTTAGACTTCTCCGAACTACAATCTTTTTAAACCGAAATCCATGCTCTTGAACAATGTTGGATCGCAATTGCCAAATAAAGTTTGAACAGTATCATTCTAGGAGGTACGAGGAGGCCAAATTCCATATTAAATCTTCTTTTGAATTGTCTTAAAAGACATATGTATAATGAATTTTGCATCCAAATTTTCCGTTCTCGTAACACACTTGTCACAATATAATTGATTGAAATTGTTACACTTATCACACTGTCAAATAGAATTGAAAGAAATTAATGATTCAATAATAATATTCTCTCATATCCCTAGATGTTCATTATGCGTTTGTATCCTCAAAATTTCATAGATAAAGATAAGTATAAGTAAAGTCAAAAATGAAATATACCGTTGAAAACTGCATTTTCGATAAAATATGCATCGCCTCCTCCCAAGAGTTGAGAATAAAAAAATATACTATGCATTTTACGGAAAACTGTGTAATATGTTAATAATTCCAAAACGATTTGAAAACGGTGAGTAGTTTCCGAATTGTTGAGCTCCTCATTGAAATTGCTGTTGGTCATTACCACTTCGAGAGGAGTACAGGTTAGGAGAAATGAACAGAATCCATTCTCGAGTTATTGAATACTCAAATTATTCTATGTATTGTTTATTTAGCGAGTGAATGAATAAAAGAAAAATGAGAATCGAAAGGTGGAGAAATATTTCATTACATAAAATCTAGCACTACAAAAACTCAAAAGCGGAATATCAATAAATACTTTCGCTTGCACAACGTCAGTTCTATTGTTACGAGTATTTAGTGGCCGGATGTGTTTTTCAGTTTCTATCGTATCAGATGATGTCAGGTGGAGAA
The DNA here is from genome assembly GCA_013387265.2 of Cryptolaemus montrouzieri. NCBI lineage: Eukaryota > Metazoa > Arthropoda > Insecta > Coleoptera > Coccinellidae > Cryptolaemus > Cryptolaemus montrouzieri. Next base: position 39,885,482 of record JABFTP020000144.1, read on the forward strand.
CTGAAATTGTTTATACTAGAGATTTTGAATACGATTGTATCTTTCTCTGAGAAATCTTTGAGAGATGTATACAAATCCTATCTTGTTGGAATAGTCACTTTATTTGAAATGAATTTCGATTAGGATGTACTGCGAGATCTGTAATATTGATTTAGATTCCGCGCAGGCAAATTATAGGATAAGCCGCTTGGTTTCGTCATTACTATTTCTACAACCGACGCTATTATACTCTTCACAAAAATGTTAGGTATTCTCATCATTAAAACGCGTTTGACAATCATCAAGTAATAAAGACTGCTAATATTTTGATCATAGTGTCGGCTTAAAAAGAGCCTAAAGAGACCAACGAAGCGGGTTCTCTATAAGGGAAGCTTGAGTCATCATAAATTGTAAACTATAAAAAAATTAATCTAGAATGAATTTCATTCTGTTAATTATGAAATTTTACCTACAGATATTAAAATTCTCCACCCTACCAAATACCCCTCTCCTGAGACGGACAATTATCGGTTGTAAATAGTCAAAAAATAGTATTATACTTCGACCATAGACTCAATTGGAAAACACATATAGATGACCTAAAAAGCAGATGCATGATTCGAATGAACATCCTGAAAACTCTGGCACACCACGGATGGGGAGCAGAAGGAGATAATATACTTTTAAGTATATAGATACCTTATTCGATCAAGATTGGATTATGGAAGCTCTATATATATATATATATATATATATATATATATATATATATATATATATATATATATATATATATATGTATATGTATGTATGCACGCTAATAAAACCACCCTGAAAGCTCTAAATTCCGTCCAATACACAGCCCTCAGAATCTGTACTAGAGCTTTCAGAACCAGCCCTGCCGAAAGTCTACAATTTGAGGCCAACAAACTACCACTCAACCTAAGAAGGCAACGACTTTTACTCAGTTATATAGCTGCTGTTTCAGCCTGTAAGAATAACCCAGTTTTTCCTCTAATTAAATTATGCCGCAGACCTGAAAACTATCCAACAAGATATCCATTCATACCCCAAATTCTGTCCCCATATCTGCATAACGCTGATATCCTAACAACAACTCCTTCACAAGTATCCTCAACAGCACCATGGATGAAAACTATACCAAAAATTTGTACCTCCCTCTCTACACACGACAAACAAAATATCCCAAATGAACAAATAGAAAATGAACATCATGAATTCATTACCATGAATAACTTCGAAAAAGTTTTATACACAGATGTTTCTAAATCTAGCTCAGGAAATTGGATGCTCCGTTACTACCACCGACAAAGTCTTAACCAAACAACGTTTACCCCAGATGTCAAGCACACACACGGGTGAACTCAATAGTATCCTAATAGCCACCAAAGCCATAACCATAGACGACCGCACAGCAGCTATATGCACCGATTCCATAGCATCCATTCAAAGCATTGAGAATATCTACTCCCGTCATCCACTAGTTAGTCCAGGCCATACATGAATCCTTCAACACACTTGGATGTTAGTCTCACATTAATCTGGATACCGTCTCGCAACGGCATTCAAGTTAACGAACTAGCAGATCATACAGCCAAAAAGGCAGCAACAGAAAACCTTCTAGTAGAAAAAATCCATATAGCAAATGATCACAAAAACCACCTAGTGCAAAATGTTCTGCAATCCACTGGACCCTCACTATCTATCCGACCCCACCAATTACCTCAAATGCGAAGAGAAGAAAAAATAAAAATACGTCGACTACGCATTGGACATTCCAAATATACACATGGATATCTTTCGACCTCGGAGACCTGCGACATCCAATTAACTGTCCAGCACATCCTTCCTTCCGTCCAATGTCCCGACTACGCCGATCTCTAGAAATGGGAGAAAACCTTCGCGACATTTTGGGAGAGAGTAGACAGTTTGACAAAACCATCCAAATTCTTCACAACACAGGACTTTACAACCTTATTTAGAATATATAATATAAACGTGGTAGGCCGCCATTAAATTGGAAGAAAGATGTTGAAAATGCCATGAGGGCAAGAGGCCTAACTCAGCTAACCGAAGGAAATGGCACTTGGGAAGCGAAAACGACTAGGGTCGTAGAAACTCGCATTTATATATATATATATATATATATATATATATATATATATATATATATATATATATATATATATATATATATATATATATATATATATATATATATATATATATATATATATATATATATATATATATATAAATGCGAGTTTCTACGACCCTAGTGATATGATAGGAAGATTGGAGATGATTTGGAAAATATTCAATTGTTGATTAGTTTATTTATGAATTCTCAAAATTAACAGAAAAAAAGAATTTATTTCTAGAAATATCATGCTAAAAGTAGCTGATGTTATCTTGAAACTTCGTGAAAAAAAAGATTGACTGCCATTTTCATTACTTAGTACAGAACTGACCATTTTGATTGATTCGAGCTTCAGATCTGTCCTCTAATAATCAAAATTGGTCTGGTTAAATAAATACCGGATAGACTGTTCGGGAACGTTGCGCTTATGAAAAAACAGTTAGCCCTAGTAGGTAGCATACCAGATTGGGTTTTAATCATGAAAAGCTACTCAAACAAAAACCAATTAATAGGATATTTGAAGATATTTGCTCAAATAAAATAAACCTGACATAATAAAAAAGCTTTCCTTAATGTGTTGCCAATTCAGAGGTATAGCCAAATTTCTAAAAAAGTAAGAAGGGTGTTTTGACATAGTATTAGTAAGGTAGAATTTCTTGTATCCATTGAATTCGGGAATTTTGAACGAAGTGTGGTATACATAATATTTTCTCAATATCAGACTAATTTTGATTCGTAAGTCATCACATTTTGTAGTTCAAGAAGTTGATACTACTAATAATAATGCCCTAAATTCGTTTCATTCATTTACACTCGAAGTCTGTCATAATAGAAATGGTTTTTCAATGTCAGACCAGTTTTTCATGAATAGAATGGAGATTTGCAGCTGAATTGAGAAAAATGTTATGTAGGATACTTCCACAGTGAAATTTAGTGGGTGCTGTGCTGATTAATGGAAACAGCCAGCCATACAGTTTTTCAGACATACTAACAATAAATTATTGGAATTTTATGGAGGTTTTTTTATGTGAAACCATTTCTAGTAACTTCGAAATTTTATCAAAAATTATCAGATAATCATATTACCTAGCTGACGGAAAATTCGACTATTTCATATAAATTCCTATCATGTTCACATTTTTAATTTCACGTGTTCTGCCTGCCATGGGATGTTGGGTTATGAGGAATTCTTCGTTACTTATTAATATCCTTTGTTTAGACATATGTGCGGCTGCGTACTTTCATACTCAAAATAGGCTGCTTGACCCTTTTTTTAATGAGTTTCAAATTGCTGATAATGGTTATATCAGATCTAAAAAGATTGTTATTTATTTTTAAAGCTTAGAACACTTCAATTTTGAATTATCTCTTCATTATAGCGACGAAAGCACTGTCGGACATAATAGTCTATAAATTATCATTACGTCATTCTCTACATAAATAATACAGTATGAAAACGCATCTCGGATCTCATAATAAAAACATGATTCATAATAGATTCCATGAAAATTGTAGTAATTAAAATTATTGTATCGTACAGGAATGTAAAAAATTGTTCGATAAGGATTCTGGGAAATTGTGGATTAAAGTAAAGGGATATTATAAAAACATGGGAAACACCTGGATAAAACTAGCGGAAAGATTTCCAACTACCATTCAACACACACTCCTCACAAAAATTGTCGCATCACCCTACTTTTACGACAATACTATATAAACTTTTAGGTTAGAATACAAGATTCGCTTGGTAACTTTCAGAAGTGTAAAATGAGAAGATATCATTCAAAAGAGATGAGTTTATGATGGAAAATATCAATAATTTTCGAGTTAATGAAAAATTAAAAATTTTTACCATCTTTAAACATTCGCGAAGAGACCAATCAACTAGCATCGAATAGTTACTAATCATTTTCAAAATCTAGTGTTTCCTTCCCAGTCCCTAATTACTGCCAGTATACGTCTCGAAAGTCCCTCAAACAAATTTTGTATGTACTCTTGAGTCACTGAGTTACAAATTTCAGGAAGCAGATTTTTTAGTTGTTGGAGTGTTCTAGAAGGCATCCTACGTTGCTGAATTTGCCACCCCATGTTGTCTCAAACATGTTCTATGGTATTCAAGTCGGGACTTCTGGCTGACCATCTTAAAATATCAATTTCGGCATTTTGCAGAAATTCTGTTACTAATCTAGCTGCATGAGGTCGAGCATTATCATGCATATAAATGAAGTTTTCGCCAATCAATGGGCCAAAGGGTACAACATGGGGTTCAAGGATATCTGCAATGTATCTGGCCACCGTCATTCTTCCATTACTCAATAGGACTAACTCAGTTCGACCATGGAAAGAAATGGCTCCCCACACCATTACTGAGCTTCCTCCGAAGTTTTCGGTTTGCCGGATATTGCATTGCTAATACCTTTTACCAGGTCTGTATACAGGCATGCGTCTATCATTTGATACTAGACAGAACCTGGACTCGTCGGAAAAGAGAACATTCGACCATTCTGGAATACCCAATTCGCATATTCCCTCGCAAACTGAAGTCTTGCAACTCGATGCTCTCTGGTGAGACACGGGCCACTAGAAGCTACCCTTGGCCTGATATCGTCTTCTCTGAGCCAGTTCCTAACAGTTGGCAATGAAATATGCACATTTCTGGAAAGTGCAAGTTCAATTTGTAGCATTCTAGCCGTAGCATAGGCGTATTGCCGTTCAAAAACAAATATTCAATGACAGCTCGATACTCGATTTTGTCTATTTTCATAAAAACATTCACATCAACTCATTGAAACACTTCTTCCATAACTGCACGTCCAAAATGACTGAAACTGTGGTGAGTAACTGTCGACAGATGAACAATGAAAATTCACTAGCTTTCATTCATGAGTGCTGCCATCTTCACTTCGGTCGGAAACTTTCCAGAAAATCCTCATATGCTTGACGTTTATTCATTCACAAAATGTGCAACATCACGAACATGGTAGATTGTGTTTGCGGAGTGTGAACGAAAATGAAAAAATTTAGAATTCTACAGATGAATTTTTTTTGTAATCCATTACTAAGTTACCAAAAGACGTAGGTATATACTAGATTTTCATGATAAGTATTACTTGGAATAAACAATATTTTCACAAATTTTGATCCAAATCAACTACAGAATAATGAGATTTAAATTGGATTTTACTTTTTGTGCTACTCATAATGTTGTAGGAAGCCGAAAAATCTTAAGCGTGATTGTCTCTATAAATCCCGTTGTAACCTTGTTCTCTTTCATGAAGGTATTGAACCGAACAAATGCTCTATTTTCCACTCGAATTCAAATGATAACATTGAATTCATACATATACTAAAGGAATCGTCAATTATTTGAATTAGCGTGGGTGTTATAACATATGAGCGGAAATCTGGTACGATCCCTTTGTACATTTGAAACAGTAATTGTTGAATGAGGTAACCTCTGCATCGACCTATTTTTAGGCAATTAAAGTATTTTGCGTCTTTGTATTGTATTAATTCGCCAACAGAAGTGGAAGTTATAATTACTGTTCCACGTGTACTATGCGTCTCAAGGCATGGTCAAACATGAAGGTGGGCGAGTTTTCATTTTTTCCGGTAGTTTTTTGCCACCTGGTGCCGCCCGGCTCTCATTTAATTAGTGTCAGTATTACACGAAAAAAAATCCACAATCGTCATAGTAGATCTATCAAATTTGAGCTAATTGTTCCCAGAATAATAAATAGTTACTACTTTCTTACCTTCCTCTGTGAAAAGCTTTACGTAAGAAGCATTTTCTGAAACATCTTCACATCTTTTTCGCTTGAAATTTCTCATGCATGATTTACGTTTCACGGGTTAACTTCAAGTCACCCCGTATATTATACTAATTTACCCTTTGCGGGTTGCTGCGATCTCAGAAGAAAGAAAAGTTAAGGAATCTCGTTATGATAAAATTGACATGTGTCTATTGAAATCAATTTGAATGTCTTAATTTTTATACAGAATATTCCATGTTTGTATAGTTCAATACATATCAAATAGTTATGGGAAATGATAACCCATTTTTCGGGGCCCATAATTATAGAAATGTTTGATATTTCTATCGTCAATATTTATATACCTCCTGGCCTATATATCTGGATGATCAGAGGATTCTTATATTCTATATATATCAGCAAAATCCATCCAAAGAAAAAAAGGGTGATGCTCCTTTCAATTTTCTGATAGAAAGAATAAATGGATGAAATTCTAATCTGTCTAAGCCATACCTATTGGAAGAGTACTAATGCGTCGCGAAATCAATAAAAGTACGTGAAGCTGCAAGCTTGTTGGTATGTTCCCCGAATTCTTCGAACATTTGGGGAAAAAATTATTGGCCTTAGCTATTATTTTTTCATAATGATTTGCTCTCTTATGGAAATAAATCTACAAATTTTAGAATAAGCAAGCTTATCGCAATTCTAAAACGAGGCAAAACTTAGGGAAATCCGAATAGCTATCGTCCCATCGGTCTGCTTTCTGTTTATTTCAAAATATTAGACTTCTATATCAAATATTAGAACCCATTATTCAAGAAGCTTTGTCTCATTAGCGAGGTGGTTTCAGAAGAAACTTCAATTCTTCAGATCAAGTCTTGTATCTAACAACTTTCCTTGAATCGGATATTTCAGAGTAAATTGATAAAAAGCGTTGTATTCTTGGATCTTTTTGAAGCTTACAGTGTGGAATGATCGTCTCCTTAAGGTTGCTCACTGTAGTACAACTATGTTATTAATATGATCTAGAATATGTTGTCTAACTGAAGACTGTTTTCGCGGAGGAAAAGTAGTCATTTTCGCACTCTCAATAATGGTGTGCCACAGGGATCTGTTTTGGCACCTTCATTATTCAATTTAGATATGGTTGATTATGTTCATCTTCTATTCACTTCGCTCATGCTGATGATCTTTTCGTCGCGATAACTTCGAAACTATTAATCAAATTTTGACTGTCGATAAATTTTGTAGAAGTTCTTTTAGAGAGAGTGGTCTATGTCGTAATTTTTTGAAAACTAAGGTTTCTTGTTTTCATCTGAATAAACATCAGAAGAATAAACAGTTTTTTTTCAAATGATTATTATCTGAATTATAATTTATTTCCCAAATGTCTTGGTGTCTCACTGGACTCCCCATTAACCTTCAAATCTTGGGGTGCCGATGTTCACACTCTTCGATCTGCTCTTCTTGCCTAGTCGGTTTTACTGCTGAGTACTGTTCTTTTAGGCTAAATAGTTCTCGTGTGTAATTGAATTATGTCATGAGAATTATAAGTGGTAAAATTACCTCAACTCCAATTTACTGGGTACATGTCCCGTGCAACATAATTCTAATTCATATCCGCTGACAATCGGCATTAAAAGAGACTCAACTTCAAATCGTTCAACAAGAGGTCGTAGGCATTGTGATAATATGCACTTCGAGTGAAATTTTATAGAAAGACCAAATTGTGAGTGTGGTGACGCTGAGAAGACTAAAAGTCAAGATATTTTTCTGTTACTTTTCTTTTATTTTTCAGATTTCTGCTATTCCCTCATCCTGAATGTAGGATGAGGGCATATCATCGATCGAATTTCTGGTTTAAATGTAGAATGAAAAGTTAACACAATCATTCTGTTTCCACTTTTTTTTACAACACACTTACAGACTAGTTGTTAGAGATGTATCAGCGCCGGGCGAGACAGCATTTTTCCCGAGTTTTTTTTCCTGTTCTCTTTAATTATTTAAAAAAATTATGTTACCTGTTCCTTCGCATTTTCTTGAGCTTACAGTTTAGGGACGACCGTGAGAGATTCAGCATGTTTGAATGATCATCCATTCTAATTTTCCCGATCTTGTTTTTTGACTAGCATCAAAGTTTGATAAACAACATAGTTTCACATGAATGTATTTCTTTATTCTTTCATTCGAGTAAATAAATTATTAATAGAATACAAGCTACATTGTGCCATTTTTATCGAAAATTGTTGAGTGTCGTATATATTATATTTATTTAATCGTTTATTTGTTTTTCCGTCTGATGCGTACACGAATAAATCAAAATGAAACTGTCGACGATGCTGGCTAATTCACTGAATAAATGTAATCATTCAGAAATGAAATTGATTCAACTCACAGTGAAATGTTTTTAAATGTACGAAAAATACTTGTAAATGTATTGAGCCCGGCGATTGAACCATAATGAAAGCAAATTATTCCACGACTCACACGCGGAGTAGAATATTATGTTGATGATGTTTCCGAAACCGCTAAAAAAATAGATATACATCACAAAATTCGAGGAAAAAAAAATGATTGGTAATAAATTTTCAAGGAATATAATAGCATTAAGAACATGGACATAATAACAAACACAATTTTACTTTCAACCATTTCGCAAAAAAATAAACATAATCTTAGAGGATTTTTCGAAATGATTTCCATGTTATCTCTTGAAGAAGACATTAGAGGCGAAATGTGTCTAGTTTCCACTGAATTTTGTGTTCCTGTATGAACTTTATCAAGTTGTAGCTACTGCTATCACAGTAGCCACACCAACATATTGTCGTTTCTTATCTATTCATCCATTCGAATGAAAAACACTGTGGCTGACAAATAAAGGTAACATGTATTTTGCCATAATGTCAAATTAAGAAGTGAGTTAGAACACGATTGGGAAAAGCACAATATGTTGAATAGAGAAACATTCAAATCATATCAAGCCTCTTCAACCAATAAAGTAAGCTCCGGAAAATGAAAAGGAATGGGTGAATCATTCGTAATCTTTTAAATGATTTAAGAGAATAGAGAGAAAAACACTGTCTTTCGTGTCAATGATACAACAGTGACATCTAGTCTCTGAGTTTTGAATGAACAAATGTTATTAAATTTTTTGTGTTTATGCTTCATTGCCTATTGTAACCAGATCTGCGCTTGGTAGGAGGTTAACAATCTGAAAAAATGTTCAAAAAAAAGCGAATACTCAACGTAAGGAGATAATCAAATAATGCATAACCTGTTACACTTCTCACCATGTTGATCCTCGGCCGTTGCTTATATTTATTGTTAAGTGAATTCTTCCACTCCGTGGGATCTTACCAATTTGGCAACGCAATCAACTTTGTCTGAATATCTTCAATAATCAAACATTACAATATCCTATCTTTCTGATCGAGTCGGTAAAATGACCCGGTACGATCTTTCAAGTTATAGTAATTATTTTTCACTGAACAATCAGGAATACTATGGTCCCCAAAGGAAGGGGTACCATCTCTCATACTTAATAAATAAATATCAAACCAGAAATTTACGGAAGATTCGCGATAAAATATTTGACATTAAAGATAATTCAGTTATATACACCTTGTATATATGTGTTTATGAAACTTTGATACGTTTGGAATACCCAATTTTGTGTTAGATTATATTTGATCTCTTTCGAACGAAATCCTATTCTCACTTCAGCAACATGGCGACAATGGAGTTTCGCCCAGCTTTATTGAAATATAAGTATATTATGATTGATTAACGTCAGATGTTAGTTTCAGAATGAGACTAGATTGTCATTGAAAAGTTTCATTTCAAAAATGGAATGTTATGTACAACTAGAACATTTGATTCCATATTGGGAAAATACAACTCAATGTATAGGGATTGGCAGGTATGTGCTATGCATAAATTTCTTGGAAACGTGATGAAACAACGATACATGTACACAACCAGTGATGAGTCGGTGCAGGAAATCAAGAAATGAAACATTTCGAATTGAGATTGAAAGGTTGCTACGAAAATGGTAATGATAGCAATTAGGTACCCATTATGTTGATATGCTTGAAGCTTCGCTATATTCCTCAAATCATTCTGTTCATTTGTTCATTAACGCGCCATTTCATTTTCTCCTCACTCTATAGTAAAATAAATCGAATAGAATTATTGCAATCTTTCTCAGAAGTACAAGACACCGGGTCATTAACTTCTTAAATTGCCACTGAACTAGATCACGTCAACTCCTTAATAGTATACTTTTCTCAAGACTTTTTAAAGTATACAGTGTGTTACATAATAGTGTCTCACATTTTGAGGGGGTTAATCTACGTGCAATTTTAAGAAAAAAGTTCATATAAACATAGGTCCGCAAAAGCTTCGTAACGGAGCTACAGGGTGTTGAAATTTCTGGAAAAATTGTTTTCATCTTCAAAACTCCTGCAGTTTTTCAGATATTCAGCCCATATTTGGAATGCAAGCTAAATTTCAACTAGAATCTACAAGGTGTTCTCTCTTCCAGAGCCATGTCGTCTCTTGCCCTTTCAAAATTTCTTGCAGTAAGTCACTGATCAGCGTGCAATCAATTTTCGCCGTCTTCGTTCAATTTAGAAACTTTTTTGACACCTGTAATTTTTTCGTATCTCCGACCGTTCTCGAGCAAATATTATTAAACGATTGTATGCATTCGCTGAATTGAAAGCACTTCCAATTGAAGAAATAACTAGTAGGTTGGTTTTTTCATTTATTTATTTCTTTTGACAGTTGCCAAAGTTGAATGAGTGTCTGCTCGAATTGTGTATTAAATTAGCGATTAGTTTTAAGACTTTTGATGTTATTGCTGTAAGAAAAAAGGGCTAATTCAACTAACGCCGAATTGGCTTGTATCCATTACATGTACGATCTGGCAGACGTAAACACAACAGAAGCTAGGCGATTATATCACGTCAACTCCTTAATAGTATACTTTTCTTAAGACTTTTTAAAATATACAGCGTGTTACATAATAGTATCTCACATTTTGAGGGGGTAAATCTACGTGCAATTTCAAGAAAAAAGTTCATATAAACATAGATCCGCAACAAGCTTCGTTACGGAGCTACAGGGTGTTGAAATTTCCGGAGAACATTTTTTTTTCTTCAAAACTCCAGCAGTTTTTGAGATATTCAGCCCAAATTTGGAATGCAATCTATTTTTCACAGCCTCCATCATTACACGTCCTAAATTTCAACTAGAATATACGAGGTGTTTTCTTTTCCGGAGCTGTGTCTTCTTTTGCAGTACACCACTGATCACCGTACAATCAATTTAGAAATTTTTGACCGTTTTCCAAACGTTTTCGAGTGAAAAATTATTGAATTTGAATTATTTGAATTCTATGTTATTCTCTGAATGAAAAAAAATAATAGAAATACTCGATAGGTATACCCAAAGTTTGATTTTATTTTGATAGCTCGTCTTCTGAGACTCAAATTGTACTTATTCAATAACAAACTAAAAAAAAGAACAATTGAAAATTAAATAAATTGCTGAAAGTGTCCTCCGCCTGTGAGAATACAGGCTCCTGTCCTTCTTCGCATATTATCACGCACTCTTTGAAATGAGGCTATCAGTGCGAGAGTAGTTGAACCCACATTTTTTGTTGGATACTGTTTTGGTGTAAAATGCATACAAATACAAATTAACCCAAAAGTACAGAACTATTGTAGATTCTAGTTTTTTTTATAAATTAAAAATCAAACCATTAAAACAATGTTGGCAGAATAAATTCAGAATATATTCAACAAAATATTAATTCCTCTTTATCTCCTAATGAAGTAGTCTAGGCTTACACCACTTTTGCACTGATAGTCTCGAATATTCCTGGGGTATTTATTATCGATTTCTCAATTCTTCTACAGTGTTCACTGGAGTGGTATAAACTAAACTTTTGAGATATCACCATAAGAAAAAGTCTTAACTATTTAAGTCTGGGCACCTAAGAGGCCATGGTTTTGGCCTACCCCGACCTATCCATCGATTGTTGAATGTATTTTCAAGAATTCCCTAGCTTCTCCGCTGAAATGTGCTGGTCCCGTCATGCATGAACTACATTATGTTTCTCACCATAAGTGGCACATCCTCGAACAATAAAGGTAACTCCTCCTCAAGAAATTGCCGATAAGCGGGACCTGTTCAGTCTGTTAGACAAAAAAATGGCCCAATCAAATAATTTCCAATTATTCCGACCCAGACATTCAGTGAGAATTGTTCTTGATGACGAGATTATTCAATCAAATGGGGTTTCCCTGCTTCGTCTGTGAGCATTATTTCACTATCAAAATTAGAATTTTCTCTAATTTCATCTAAGAATCATCGGCAGAAATTCAGTCATGAAGGAAAATCCCGAGGAAGTAGAATTTGGACTCGTTGAATATGAAGAGTATACAATAATAAATCGTGGAGAAACCTCCAAACTAGAACATTGAAATATTCAACTGATTTCCAATTTTTCTTGTACTCACATGAGGATTCAGATGAATACAATTCAAAACTGCTTCCTCAATATCTGGAGTTCTCATAGTTTGAGTTGCACCTTTTAAATGATTATTTGCAGTAAAAGTAGCAGTTTCCTTCAACCTCCTGTGGATATTTGAAAATGTTCGCCTGTCTGGTGTTAACCGATTTGGAAAGCGTACTTGATATAATCGCCTAGCTTCTGTTGTGTTTCCGTCAGCCAGACCGTACATGTAATGGATATCAGCCAATTCGGCGTTAAATTGAAAGTAAAATTAGCCATTTTTTCTTACAACAATAACTTCAAAAGTCTTGAAACTGATCGTTAATTTTATACACAATTCGAACAGACACTGGTTCAACTTTAGCAACTGTCAAAATAAATAAATAAATGAAAGAAACCAAAGCCTACTAGTCATTTTTTAAATTAGAAGTGCTTTCAATTCAGATAATGCATACAATCGTTTAATAATTTTTTCTCGAGAACGGTCGGAGATACGAAAAAATTAAAAGTTTCTAAATTGAACGAAGACGGCGATAATTAATTGCACGCTGATCAGTGGCTTACTGCAAATAAGTTTGAAAGTGCAAAAGAAGACATGGCTCCGGAAAAGAAAACACCTTGTCGATTCTAGTTAAAATTCAGCTTGCATTCCGAATTTGGCTGAATATCTCAGAAACTGCAGGAGTTTTGAAGAAAAATTTCCGGAAATTTCAGATAAACCTATGTTTATCTGAACTTTTTTGCTTTAAATTGCACGTAGATTTACCCTTTGAAGTATTGACATACTATTATGTAACACCCTGTATATAGCACAAGTTGACTTCCAAAATGTGATATATTTTTGTAAAATTGTTTCTTTCAGTTTTAGATTTCAATAGGTTGATTAATTCATCTATTTTTTTGGATTCTTGAATAATTTATACTCGAAATTAGCGTCTATCCTTGTATAAAAATAGTGAAATCATTCAATTTCAAGCTATCACCGACTACGTGAATCGTTTCTGTATAGTCAACTCAAGTTTTCGTCGAGAGTCGCCAAAAAAAGGACGAAAGTTCATTTTGTCTCCATAAGATTTGATTGAGTTGTTGTTGTATTGGGTAATTTATTTTCGTTTCCCCCTGGAGGAGATAACGAAAGTAGATAACAAAAAGAGTAACGGAAGTCTCGACCTATATATTTCTGGATTAACTTTCAAGGTATCGATGAATCTTTCTTGAGTACCAAGGATATTCGAGTTGGAGAAATCCTCTTAATTTTTTCTCCGAATTTTTTTGAAAGATCAGTGGCGAATCATTTTTTCTATGAATATATGTTCTATTGATTACCAAATTCATTCTATACGCTGATTGATTTAATATTGTTGTATCATAATCATCAAACATCTCTGAAAACATGAGAAAGAAAGCCACATTTTGGCCAAAAATATTTTCATTTGAAAACAGGTTACCTAAGCATTTGTCAGATTGATTATACATATATAGTGCGTTCCAATGAAAACGAACCACCCTCAATAGCTCGGCTGGTTTGATTTTTCTGTGAATTTCATGAAACAGGCCGATTTCTTATCTGAGTGGGGCATTTTTTTTCGTTCACATTTTATGTTAAGAACCATAAACTCGATTTTATTTCGAAGAGCTATAAATTTTGCTGCTCTGGATTGGATTGAATTTTTTTCTAATCCGTACTCTACGTCGAACTAGAACAACTATTGAATGTTTCGCGACATGAAGTCACCGTCAGATCATTTAAGTGGATCAATCCTTAGAATTTGACATTCTCAAAAAGATTCTTCAGGGTAGGCACGTATTGGACAGGGTGATTAGAACCAATGCTTAAAACCGTTCAAAAAAGTAGAAAGGAATCAAATCATTCAATCGCAGTGGCCATTGAATTTAGCCTTCAGCCTTTTCGACCTATACATTGCTGAGAAATCACTGTAAATTATTATAGTAAGCTATTAGCACACGTTAACTCCATAATGAGGCGCAACTCTTATTGAAATCTAAATTAGAATTCACCAGGTTTCGAAATAAAGTATTCTGAGGAAAGTTTTATTCCGTTGAAGTTGTAAATAATTATCAGCATTGAAATTTCCTCCGAGAAAGAGTATAATCATCCATACATTTAAATTTTGAATATATTGAGTGAGTGAGAGCTCTCTTCAGCATAATAGTGACAGTTACGTCGATTAACAAATCCGTTTTGGTAGAATGTTGCTTCAACAGTTTAAAAGAAAAAATGTCATTATGATTGGTGTTATCTCCGACAGAACAGCATTCTTCTTACAGGATTTTACCTACGTTTTACCAATTATACTTCGCAAATATGAATCTTTTTCAAGAGAATATCCTCTCTAGCGATCTTTCCATAATCATTCGTCAGAATTGATATTGGGTATCATATAATATCATTTCAGTTCTCTCGAAGTATTATCAAGTAATCCACGCAAAATGGAATATTACATATAAGTATTCATTCATTTGATTCATTCTATAACAAATGGTGGAAAATAAAATATAACCTTTGGGGTGATGATCACCATTATATTTATAAAATACAATCTGTTTCGATCTAGTGTTCAATGAGTATGCAAATTATTTCGTCATTGAAATTATATTCTGCGAATTCGTGTATCAATTTGGGATGAAAGTAATTAACTGTGCATTTCAATTTCGCGTTTCGAATACTTTGCACATTCAAAATCATTCGAAATGTTGTCCACCGTTGTAGAATGAAAGTTATAATGTTTTCCCATGAGCGGCTCGAATCGGTAGTTAAGTTTGTTCTTCAAACTGATTTGATTTGTCCCAAGACTATTTCCTGCGTGAAGCCCAAGATATTTACTTACAGAGTTAAGCGGCCTCAAAGTCCATTATCTATCATGTCTCGGGAGACTGAACAACGAGATTCTTACGATGCTGTTCGAGAATCTCTTTTGATGGGGTATCCATCGCGAAATCTTTAATTGGTTTTTAATTCGAATTGATATTTGTTCGGGAAGTTTTGCGCTATTGACTTTCAGATTATCTTTA
The DNA here is from genome assembly GCA_013387265.2 of Cryptolaemus montrouzieri. NCBI lineage: Eukaryota > Metazoa > Arthropoda > Insecta > Coleoptera > Coccinellidae > Cryptolaemus > Cryptolaemus montrouzieri. The sequence continues at coordinate 39,900,927 of JABFTP020000144.1, forward strand.
TTCTCAATTATTTTGATATTTTATTTTTGTTCAATTGGGATAATTAGTCATTACTTCCTTGATCTTGAAAAAATATTCATCTCTGCAAAATGTCTTATATTTTCATCTTCAAGAAGACTCGAACAATGAACATTCAAATGTTGTTCATGTCATCAAATCTAACTTGACAGCCATTTTGAAACAGGTCTAAGTGAACTTCATATTTCTTAGATCAGAATGAATTTATATTACCTCATGAAGAAGTAGTTTCGATGGAAATAATGCAATGGAACTGAATTTTATTGTTGAAAACTATCAACCTGCTTCATCTTAAATATTTTGATGTTCCTGTGAGATATGTTCTTATATAATGACTTACACGAAAGCTACTGTGAAATTAGATAACAATCAGCAAAATCGAACAGTCGGCGCAGTATCCATTTTCTGAAGCAGTTCACGTCCTGTACTTCTAGCAAACACATCTTCCAATTGTGAACTGAAAAAGAAATTCCAACATCTCCCAATTTCTGTTCTGTTTTCGATAGATTCCTTTTCGGTTGATAGATTCAAGGCTCTTTAGAATACTTTTAGTATTATGGTAATACTCATAATTTTCTATGCGTGGTGGCGAATAGTAACATTTTGTAATTTAAATAAATAATGATTGATATCACGCTAAACGCAATACCTCTATATTATATATATTTACATATAGGCTATTCTGATGTACCTTGAGAGGAGGTTCGCGATTTTCGATATATATATATATATATATATATATATATATATATATATATATATACAGGGTGTTATAGTATATGTATCTCACAACTTGAGGGATAAATCTACGTGCAATTTTAAGAAAAAAAGTTCTTATAAACATAGGTCCGCAAAAGCTTCGTTACGGAGATAAAGGGTGTTGAAATTTCCGGAAAAATTGTTTTTCTTTTCTTCAAAACTGCTGCAGTTTTTGAGATATTCAGCCCAAATTTGGAATGCGAGCTATTTTTTTCAGCCTGCATCATTACACGTCCTAGATTTCAACTGAAATTCACAAGGTGTTTTCTTTTCCGAGGCCATGTCTCCTTTTGCCCTTTCGAACTTTTTTGCACTACGCCACTGACCAGCGTACAATCAATTTTCGTCATTTCCAACCGTTTTCGAGTGGAAAATTATTGGATTAGAATTGTTTGAATTGTGTGTTTTTCGCTTAATGCAAAGAATAATAGAAATACACGATAGGTATGCCTAAAATTGGCTTTTATTTTGATAGCTCGTTTTCTCAGACTCAACTTATACTTATTCAATATCAAACTAAAAAAAAAGAACAATTAAAAACCAAATAAATTGCTGGAAGTGTCCTCTACCTGCGAGAATACAGGCCTCTGTCCTTCTTCGCATATTATCACGCACTCTTTGAAATATTCTTGGGGTATTTCTTATCGTGTCACAAGAGGTTATTATTCGATTTCTCAATTCTTCTACAGTGTTGACTGGATTTGTATAAACTAAACTTTTGAGATATCCCCATTAGAAGAAGTCTAAACTTTTTCACTCTGGGGACCTAGGAGGCCATGGTTCTAGCCCACACAGGCCCAATCCATCGTTTGTTGAATGTATTATTCAAGAATTCCCTAGCTTCTCCACTGAAATGTGCTGGTGCCTCGTCATGCATGAATCATATTATGTTTCTCACCAAAAGTGGCACATCCTCGAACAATAAAGGTTACTCCTCCTCCAAAAATTGCCGATAAACGGGCCCAATCAAATAATTTCCAATTATTCCGAACCAGACATTTAGTGAGAATTGTTCTTGATGATGAGATTCTTCAATCAAATGAGGGTTCTCCTCAGCCCAAAAATGATTATTGTGAAAATTTGTGATAGCAGTTCTTGAAGAGTTAGCTTCGTCTGTGAACATTATTTTACTATCAAAATGAGCATTTTCTCTGATTTTATCTCAGAACCATCGGCAGAAATTCAGTCTTGAAGGAAAATCTCGAGGAAGTAGAGCTTCGACGCGTTGAATATGAAACGGGTACAATAAAAGTGGTGGAGAATCCTCCAAACTAGAACATGTGAAATATTCAACTAATTTCCAATTTTTGGACTCACATGGGGATTCAAATCAATACAATTCAAAACTGCTTCCTCAATATCTATCAATATCCCTTTTTCTTGAAGCATTAATTTCCAAAGTCTTAAAACTAATCGCTAATTTCATAAACAATCCGAGCAGATACTGGTTCAACTTCAGCAACTGTCAAAATGAATGCATAAATGAAAAATCAAAGCCTACTAGTCATTTTTTTTAATTAGAAGTGCTTTCAATTCAGGGAATGCATACAATCGTCAAAAAAGTTTCTAAATCAGTAGCGTACTGCAAAAAAGTATGAAAGAAGGCATGGCTCCTGAAAGGAAAACACCTTGTAGATTCTAGTTGAAATTTATAACATGTAATGATTGGAGGCTGTAAAAATAGCTTGCATTCCAAATTCGGCCTGAATATATATATATATATATATATATATATATATATATATATATATATATATATATATATATATATATATATATATATATATATATATATATATGCTTCAAGGAGGGCATCTTTTGGGGTACAAAACTTGCCTGAAATATTAACCCCTAAGCGGGGGTTGCAATCCTTGAACATTTTGAATAGGAAAGATGGGTCGAGTGATGACTCAAAAGAAAGGTGGTATCTTTGTCTACATTGCCTTTGAAGTATCAAGTACCATCCTCATCTCGAATGTCAACCCCTGGAGCAGGGATGACAACCCTTGAAAATGTGGAAGAGGGTAGATGGGTCGAGTGATAACTCGAAAGAAAGGTATTATCTTTGTCTTCAGAAAGAAGAAATGTTGAATTATCACCACATGTTCGGGATATTGTACTCTGTCGTCACTGAGATTTGAAACTATGAATTACAAAATTTGAAAAAGTATATAATCATAATGTCCGATGTGCAGAGTGGTCGAATAATTGCTTTCGTTGAAGTAGGGTGACACAGAGGGATATAGCGGCTACAATGGGGGTATCACGGGGGATGATTTCAAAAAGCTACGCCCGATATGTGGAGCTATAATCTCTGTAAAATAGGCTTAGAATAAGTCGTAGGATGATCACTTCTGAAGAACAAGATGGCTGATTGTGCCAATTTGCAATAACAGACCCTAGTGCGTCGCACCTCATGCTCAATTTCTGGAAACAACAGGCATCATTGTATCAGTCGAAACGATACTTCAAGACTTCGTTCAGAGGGTACATACAGCAGAAGACACTTAACAGTTCCAGAGCTAACCAGAAAACTAAAAATTAACAGACTTAATTGGTGTATCGAGCACCAAAATTGGAATATAGAGAATTGGCGGAATGTTCTTTTTTCGGATGAGACCAGAATTGGTGTTCGATCAGATGACCGCCGGATTCGGGTTTTAAGGGGTCGTGGACCTAGTGCTGGAACCCATAGTGAGCCAGCTTGTTCTCCAGACCTAAATCCTATTGAACATTGATGGGAAAATCTCAAAAGGAAAATTAGATCGCGCCAGGATGATCCAAGAACCCCACAACAGCTCATCCAAGCCGCCACAGTAGAGTGGCAGAAAATCACCCTAGAGGAGGTCGAAAACCTAATCCAAAGCATGCCTAGACAGATTCAGACTTGTATCAGGGCAAGAAGAGGTAATACAAGCTACTGAGGTCTAGAAAAAAAACCTTCTCCGTGAGAAAACAATTTTCAATTTTTTTACTACATGCGGAAACATTCTCTTATTTTCTTTCATTTGTTTCTTTCTCGAAATAAACCATAATATATTTCTTTTTCCAATTGAAATATCTAAAAGCATCAATTCTAACAATCCTTCGAAATTTCCAAAATCCCTGATTATTCGGCTGTTCAAATCTGAAAACACACCGGGTATAATATTTCTGCGACCTATCCTAAGAACACGTCACAAGTTATCAGATATGGGTTTCACATTTCCGTAACTGTGACGAAGCGGGACGTCGTGGGGGGTTGGACTGAAGGTCTCTCAATCGTCCCGATTAATTTCATGAGTATAGATGGAGTGGAGAGGCATTTAAATCTATTATTTATAACGAGTTGGCGCGGTCGATTCTAGCAAGCCAAGTGAATCGTTTCTCTTCGTCTGCCATTTCCGTCTGTTTCCTCTCTCTGTTCTTATGTAGACTAGTATAGTTTTCCTCTTTGAATATTACTATAACATCCGAAAAAGTGGGACAGTGGGATATATTTCCATTCTAAATACATCCGGACTATAAAAGTGAATTATATGTATTGATGAAAAAACTGTTGGTTCTACTAACATTCTCTGAATATCCGAATGGTGGTGTTATTATTTGGGTAATATGAAATTTATTGGTTGATTTTTATAGTAGTTTCAACTTCAAGAATTATTTTTCAGTGTTCGTTTTTACTTTGATATTTCTCGAATGATTCATATATATTCTGTATATTATATATTATATATCTGCTGTCGAATTTCGATAGGATTTTCACTTTAACACAAAAATTTCGAAAATGGGAAGCTCAGGTAGACGGAAAATTTAAGAAGTTTGACCTGGACTTATAATTTTCGATCTGTGAGCTTCATATATTTGCATATAAAATGTACTGACATACAGAAGTGTCTGACAAACACATTTCAATGTTACTTGGTAGTCGAGATAGCACTTACTATCTCTAACTGACTAAAATACATGGTTCTGCCCGCTCGCAGCCACGAAATATAACCGGCGGCAACTCAATGTATGCTTAATATACATGATGTTTACGAGAAAAATAAATCACAACTGTGAACTCCTTTCCTGTATTTCGATTATACATGCTTTGCCTGGGGCTTGTACCGGTTAGGCATTTGAGAGCAAAACGCGGTAGCGTCAGTGTTTTTTATGGAGTGTTTTAAACTATAAACCAATTTTGAAAATTTTGCAACCAATGGCATGCTGCATTTTATGTGAGTGGTATGAGCTAAATTCAAATCTCAGAAACATCCTAGGTACCTACGAAAATCACAATAATGAAACGGCGAACGCTGGGAAAACTATTCAGGATATATGAAAATAATGTACTACATGTTTGTTATACTCATTATTGATAGAAAGTCACCAAGGTCGAATGTCCTACTATTACAGTTAAGTCACAAAAACAGTTTTTTTAATGGAACTCGTATAACTCAAATCAAATTTCCCTTTTATACCTTAGTGTAGACAAGACCTAAGAGTCTTTCATGCTTCTTTCTATCCTTCTTTATTCTATTGCAAAAACAACGACGATAAAAGTTGGTATTGATTGTAACGAGATGAGTTATATTCATTTTAGTGAAAATCTCAAGTACAATCTTTGGTAATACCGGCAATCCTCCATAAATGAATAAAAACTAATTGCAGCTACTATAGTAGATATAGAAAGGATAGATGGATATACGCAGAAAGAATATTAGTACGAAGATTATATTACAAGCAAATTTGCTTTAAATTCGAGAAATATTATTGGAAAATTATCAAAATAGTGAAGAAAGTATTCAGGAATAAGTGTGTGAACAGAACACAAAGTGTTATAATGGGTTTATACATCTGTTGGTAGCGACCCACGCTCGGGTCGGCCTGGACAGCACAAACAAACGATAAGATCGTTCATGTATACTTAAAATCAATATAGGTTGTCGAATAACTGTGCAAGACGTGGATTGTAATCATGGCTTATGAGAAAATTGTGTTTGGGGGATTTTAAATGAAAATTTGTAGACAACTCGCTGTGTGCGAAATTTGTTACACAATCGCTGACCGATGAATCAATAACTGTTACTTTGAAATCTCCTAGGACAACTTACAATAATGAAATATCTAATATAAAGAATAATATAATAAAATAATAAGTTCTTAAAATGATGATAATTGATGATTAATCGTCGGTTTATGGTTATGATGGATAGGATTCCGAAACGAAACATCAATTTTCTCAATGAAAGCTTCCTTTTCAGCCACGGCAATAGAAGGCATTTCAGAATGGTAGCAATTTTCTCCTATTTTTTTTTGGTTATTCTGGTCTTATGCATCCATGAGTATACTTTCGAAGGGTCGGGTTGCAAGCAACAAGGAATATTACTTCATCATTCCGTGACGCAACAAAAGAAAACGTGGTGAACGGTGATTAGACATTCGACTATGATAATGTACTAGCCTCAGAGAAGTTGGCCAGAAAAACGAAAGGGAAGAGAAAAACTTATTCGAATCATGTATTTTAAGTACGACAAAATAATCAATCCAAAAAAACATATTAAACTTGATTTTTGTGTTTCTGAAAACCTTCATAACTGAATGAGCGAATAAATTTTTCATATCACAAAGTGTGTCTAGTAAAAGTTTGGGATTTTATTGCTTTTTCTCACAACTTGATGTATAAATTGTGTGTTATTCAAAATATGAATGAGAAAATGCCAAAGAAAATCAAAACATAGGCTTTAAATGCTAAAGTTTGTCTACATTACTATGAAAATCAAAATGGACTATCGAATCCATAAACAGAAGTTAGAAGTAAATCCTTTGAATAACCCAGAAAAGCATTAAACATGCAAGAATGCAAGTAAAGGGGTTTTCAATAGTGGCGAGTAAATGTTGACAGACTGTACCGTTTCGGCGGCGTCTTTCCAATTGGTTATTCATTATTCCGTCGCCGATACCAAATTACGACAATCTAAGGTTCAGCGTGATTCAAGAGAACAGGGAGAAAAAACCTGAGGGAAAATCCTCTACTCTCCATTGCTGCTACTTCAGTAACATCTAATCTGTGAGTGAATTGTGAACAAAAGTGTAATCAGAATTATTGTGTTTACGATTTTTTCTTCATATTAATCAGATCTCTGTTGATAGCGGTAAGGCTGCAATCGAAAAGATAAAACAGAAAAACAGCAGAAAGACACGGTGTGAGTAATAAATATCCCCTCGTCCCAACCAAACAAAATAAAGGAATAATAGTTATCGTGAAAAGCAAAATCATACAAACACAGGACTAAGAAGATAACTCAACAATACATGACATGATAGACTTCTCTTCTCACGATGCTGATTCTCGATCGCAACTTACGTTATTTGTGAGGTGAATACTTCCGTACATGGGATTTCACCAATTCGGAAACAATCTTTTCATTCTCTGAAATATCAGTGATCAAACTTAACTTTCTTGCCTATCTGGGGGGTCAAATGGTCCGATCTCTCATATGAAGGTAATTATGTTTACCCTCATAAGCAGAAACATTGTGACCCTCAAAAGAGATACGAGATCCCATATTCAATTAAGAATGTTAACCCAAAAATATAAGAAAAATTCGAAATAAAATATTTGACATTCGAAATCATTTCATTGACATATATCAAAATGAAATATTGTTATCGATAGGTGTATTCGTTAGCATGCGTTGCGCCTATTATACTGGAGAATGGTAACCCTTCGACTCTCCAACGTTACCTAAATTGACAAATTATCAATTCATTGAAAAACCAGCCAACACCTGTACAGGGTGTTCCATTTTCTTTGTTTTAGTACGGCAGCTATACGAAATACTGCAAAAAGAGAGAAATCTTCGATTTTGTTTTCGAATTATACGGGCTTTTTCGATTTTCCGGTATTTCGGTATATGCTAATATCTCGTTGCTATTAAAGCTAGGTGAAAACTATGTTGCATTCTACGGGCAGTTTTTCATAGTACAATGCAGAGATGTATAAAATTAGTTCTGTTCATTTAAATGTAAATCACAGGTCCATTTGAATAAAATGGGAAGAGTATTTCGTTCCCTTTCCAAATATAAATAGCATGCGTGGCAAAATTACCAATCTGAATTTTTCCAGAAATGAGAATTCTCTGAACGTTTTGTGGTTTCATCTAGAATGCTGTTACGAATTCACACAAAGCATCTCAAATGTTTTCAACTAATGCTCACAACAATAAAGCCCACTGTCAATAAGAACAAACGAAAGTCATTCATTACTCATGTGTAAGGAAATATCAAGAATGATCAGTAACAAAAATACAAATAAAAACTATAAGTTTCGCTGAAGCTAAACAATTTGAAAAGTTTTGTTTGAACTCTTCTATATCATAATGGGTTTGTCTATATACCAAAGCCTTGACATAGCTCAAAACACAAAAAAATTAAACAGGTTAAATCTGATGATCGTGATAGCTATCTCACTGGTCCTCTCCTTCCGATAAAATTTTCACAGAAATCAGGTTTCAATTTTCTAACTTTCTTTGTGCCAAAGGAGTTGCATCCAAAAAACTCGATTATTTTTTCAATGTTCATATTATAATTCGAAGAACATTCTACCCCGAGACGACTACCATCGTTAGTTGTCACTTGCAAGTTAGAATAATGCCCCAGCTAGTTCAAGCGGTGAGTGGTCGTGGGCTAAACGAACACTGAACTTTTTGGATGGGAAAAAAAAAATTGCGCCACTTGTTTATCTGCAAGCCAATTCAAACTAGAAAATTGCACCGGTGAACGAAGACTAACTAAAACGAGCTTTCAATGATAAGAGGGTGGATCTCGTTGAATTCTTTTCTTTCAAAAAAAAAGTAAAATAACAGGGTCGAATACACAAGTGTGTGAAATGATACACTACTTTAACCAAAATGTTGTCTTTAATTCTCTAGTAACTGTATACAGGGGTTGGAGCTATGATAACTAAAAAAAAATACTATGAAGGGATAGATGAATGAAGGCAATGTATAGTTATGAACAGTCAAATTATAGGTAATAGCGTAAAGCACATTTCACAAATACCTTGATAATAGCAACAAAAATGCCTCAACAGGCCTTATACCCCTAAAACGTGATCACGAGTTAAGTGGTTATAACACCAGTTATAAAACAACTAAGTATATAAGAAAATGAATTGCTATTCGGAACTTCTGTTGTTGAATTTGACTTTGACTTTCAACAGGGAAGATAACTAAATATGTTATAGCAGTAACTTTAAGGACCGAACTGTGAAAAAAACTGAAACTAGGAATAAGAATGGAAATCAATAAGCAATTACTTAATAACGATTTGAAGTCAAGTGCTCAAATGTTAACGAACGACTAATATTAAACATGTAGGCAATGAATTAACAGAAAAAAATGATGGAGTGAGAGGATTTTTGCTTATCTGTGTCAAATTGATGTTCTGCGGCGATAAGTGACGTTAAAGGTTGTATTCCAAAAAGGATGATGCAGGATGCACAGGCACAGGTACTGGTTCCAGAAAAACGTAGGTGCTGGTTTCACAAGGGCGTAGATGGTGACTAGACGAATTCCAGATCCAAGTCTGAACTGTTACAGGCTCCAGAGGACGAAATGAATGTGTCCTTATTCGACAATTCCGACGTATACTTTCAGGCCTCAATGTTCTTGATAAATACGAGGATGGAAGAAAGAATGAAGAAAGAGGCCCTGTGCGGAAAGAGAGACCCATTAATGCTATGCTCAGGGTATAAGATAGCGAAAAACGACTTACTCGAAATGGAAGATGGCCTCGTGGTATTTCCTTGAAAATTCCTTGTATTCTTATCCCCTTGCGGGAAATTAATTCCACTCCAGAGTACAACGACGAAAACGAGGAATAGGAATTATTTGAACACTGTGAAAATTTATCCCGAAAAACGGCAAGTTCAAACTCAGAAACTCAAATTTTTCACAAGTGCTCCCTAGGAATTTCAAAATGGAAAAGACAGCCGTTTTCTTCTGACAGGAATTCGAAAAAAAAAACGTATTCGTTTCCACTCCTCACTCGGAGAGGTTCGGTCTGTCAACAAGTTGTCAAATACTTTAGGGTTTTCTCAAAAGCGTTTTTCGGCGACCACTTCGAATAGTTCTCCAAACTACACTATAAAATTGTTCTTTCATACCCTGAACATTGCATAGCATTTCTCAAAGTCACTCTAACCCTTTCGAAGTCGACAACGAACAAAAACATTCGTATAAATATTGCACTAATTCGCAACCATGGTTGTACTGCTAGCCAAGTCTGTACCCTATGACCGAGGCCAACGCTACACGTCGAAAAATACTTGTGAGCCTGTGTCTGTGCTCCCACAATTGAGTAGCCGAGAAGAAGTAAACAGATAACCTATATTTTGTTGACTACATTTACAATGGTATTTCCATACGGAATTGGGTTAGGAATGAATATTTAATTCATAGAAATTTTCTAAAGAGAGAATGATGAGGATTGTCTAGCAACAAGGGTATTTCAGTGTTACTATCCCGCTATTATTCATGAACGAATTGCTGGATTCTTCAAGTGCTGATTTCGAATGGATGTCACAAGTTATTATCGAATATAGCGCAGAATAAGATGACATTCAATGAATAGTTGAGGAAAATCATTACTCGAATTTAAATTATTGAATATTCAGACCACTTATTCGATTTTCTGACTCAATATCCTAGTACCCAAAACCAACGGTTATAATTCAACGAGAAAAATTTTGAATACATCCCTGCATTCTAAACAAAAAGTGACCGTAGAATGTTAAAGTAGTTTTCAACTAACTTCGATCGCATCGAGATATTAGTATATGCCGCAATTTCAAAAAAAATCGAGAAATCCGGAATAACTCGAAAATAAAAGAACACCAATAAATTTTCCTCGAAAGTCGAGGACGTGACAAGCCGCAACGGATGTTAGGACGATGTCGTATCCCAATCATAATTTCATACACTGGCTTTTCAAACAAGAAAACAATTTCGTTGATATTTTATACACAGTTTCTTGTTTTATGCCATTTCAAGATCGAACAGTATTTATTGGAATAACCCTAAGAAGTTATGGACTTCATTTACTTCGTTTTCAAAGTTGGCGTTGAAGAGGTATTAAATGGTTACACATTTTCAGGTTTATTCGATATGGATATAGTATGTCTAAACATTTCAGTATTTTATCAACGAAAACTGATTAGATACTTATGACGTCGCAGCATTGAGAGGGGATGAAGTTTGTTGTGATTCACCATGTTAACTCGTATATGTCAGTGCGGAGGCGCGGTGACATTCATTTCCCTACTAATGAATGTCGTTTCTATCTGGCAATATTCCAACTAGCTGTATTCAACTGTCTCGATTATTTAGTTTTCCTATTAGGCAGTTTTATCGGTTTATTGGACAGCTTAGGTCTCAGCAGATCGGTCAGTATAGTTACGAATTGAACATCACCTTATTGGTTCGGTAAATTCAATAGAGATTTTGAAATAAGTAAGTTATTATAACTAATGTACTGTTAGGTGAAGTAAAAAGAATGAAAAATGTTAAAATTGTCATGTTTTATGAATATTGATTTCAAAAGGTATCGAAAAACTAATGCATTGAAATGTTACATTATTTTATTCTAGAAATTGGTAAACTGGTAACCTATTCATTATTATTTTATCCTAAACAGAAGTTTTCATAGGGTTCTTTGATTTTATTTCTTAGTCTTTTGTTTGGTATACTTGTGTAATAATAAATTAATGCGAAAAATCATGAATTTGACCATGACATGTTATTTCGAGCAATGTATTGTTCTTATTTATTTTGTTTCTTAGAAAAATGTAGTTTACAGTGAAACGACAATGTTAATAACGATTATTTGCGATTTTGTTCAGTTTGAATCCTCGTTCGTTCTCCATTACGACAAAACTAGAAGTTTGATTAATGTGCTAATTTTTCGGTACATCATACTGTAGAATACTCCTTATATCCTTATGATATAACAATATAGGTTTTATAAATATGAAAAGAAACTAAAAAGAAAAAATTGAATTCCTATCACTTTCATTATTTATTTGAATTAAAAATTTTCTCATTTAATAATTTGATTTAGGACTATCATATATATTGTTTTAATATGGAAAGATTACTCTATCGAAAAATTTACTTTGAAAAATTATTTCGCCCTCACGTTTAATAGTGTTAGGGTGTAATTCAGAACGTTTTACGTTATAAACCTGACAATATGTAATAGCTTCGTTACTTATATACTTACGGAAGTATTCATTTTGTATTTGCTTTCACTGCTTCACCGAGCTCGACATAATATCAGGAAACTGATAGGTAGTAAAGTTTTTCTGTGTAGAAGTGGGCGAACACTCGAGTTGGTATAATATTTCTCGAGCTGCAGGGCCGATAAAAGACCCTTGTTTATGCAGAAAGATAGATACGCTCGATATCACAACCTCGAACAGTGAAGTCATTGTGATGCACTTCAGTACCCTTCTTTGCTTTTTCCCACAGATGAAACATATTATTATAGCTGACATAAAACAGAATTCCCTTCTCCATTGTGTCATAAAATTGTTATGCAATTCTAATGGATGAATTAATGATATAATGCGGTCTAGTAAATTCGAAAAATCGAAAATTTTGCCATAACAATTAGCAAGTTTAAGATGCCTAGGACAATTAGAGCATACTACGTGAAAGAATGATGTACGTATTCAATTTAACGTATCTTTTCATCGTTATTCATTTTCAGGTTTCGAGTATATTGCAAGTAGAGAAAAAATTTTCATTGAATATTTTTGAATTATTATATAAACTTATATTTTTGACAATATAAAACATAGGTGAATTTATCATATTTTATATCATGAAATAGGAAGATTTTTTCTCTTTGCAAATTTGTGCTTGACAAATTTCTTCAAAAATCTGAATTTTTCCTGAAATAAGAATTCTTCGAACATTCTTTGGTGTTATCTTAGACCGGCGCTGAAGGGAAGTGATTATGCAAAAATTGAGGAACAGAATCTGACAACGGATATGTGTTCTGGGGGTCTTAAATTACAATATTATAGATGTTGCCAGTTGATTTAATGCCGCAATAATATTTTCACATTCTAACGTGCATTTTACTATAAGAAATTGTATACCAGTAGCTGCAAGGCGTTGAAATGTTAATTTTAAGGGTAATATTATAGATTCAAGGAATAATATTTGATAAAAGGAAGTGATTAGATTAAACAATAACAAAAAGGAAAAAACTGTTGTTTATTAAGACAAATACTCCAAAATTTGATTGACTAAATAAATGATGTTATAGAAAAATAAAAAGCAGTAATGGATTTTTGCAATTATTAAAAACACATTCACACAAAGAAATACAAATAACACCAGATTTCTTACAGCTACATGACATACTACGACAGTCTGATCTACATTTATACGGTTTAATTAGAGTTTCCGGCAGAGATCCTTTGGTCATTTATTCAGGGTACAAGAATGATTCCTTTAATTCATACCCATATCGAATGAAGTCAATAGGCTCAATTAGCGCTTCTGATGAATTTCTCCAGATGTATGTTTGAGCTGAAGCCCTCAAGTAGTGTAAGAATAATGGATCAGAACTGCATATGACTTTGTATAAATTTAAGTTAAATCCAATATTTTGACAAATTAACTTGTATCTAAGTTCATACGCTGACATTGCTTGTTTATTATATAGGTAGATGCAAACTTTTTCTATATTTCTTGAATAAAATATAGTGATTCAGCTTTTAGACAATTCTTTTTACTGCCTAGTCCACTAGTGGTGTCGCAGCCAGTTGAAGCATGCAATGCTGGCAAAATACTACAGATTTTTTCGCCAAGGGTTTGTGCCGCCACATGACAACCAAGCACGTTCTTCTTTTTATGTGAACCATCGAAACATACTGCTTGACAATCAATATTTGCAAGCTTGGACCAAAAATAAATCCCAAGAACAATTTCTGTATGTGAGCTTATAATGATGATTTCAGCACATTGATTTTTAACTGCATGAAATATATGAGAAAATATCCATGACTCCGGTTCTAAGTGATTTGATGTAATTCTAAAACCTCTGAAAAAACTCGTCCTTGTTATTTGTAACACTTTCTTGTATCGTCAAAACCACCACAAAATAGAGTTCATTGTCTTCTTTAACTGATTATTTGTTTAATACGTCGGTACAAAGAAATTTAACTAATTCTAGTTTATTTTTATTGCTCCCAAAGAAGTTTTTTGTATAAACTGAAATACTTGTAGAGTTACTGGATTACTGGATTTTTGTAATGCCATTTTTCACTTTCTATAGCAAAGAAAATTACTTTAGCAATTAAAATATCAAACATATCAATAACAGAAAAAATTCACTCCACTATAGCGTGATATTCAGTACTGGCGGGCCTATACGTGTCCTGACTCGTGATCGTCCGTAGTAACAGCGAATGGAGCGGGAAGGGGAAACGGTAGTAGTCCTTAGGATCACAGGTATAAGAATTACTCAACAGATCTCGCTCCTCATATTTTGCAAACTCAAATACCTACAGCGCCTGCACTATCTAGTATGCCGGGGCAAATTTACAGAAAATATCCAAATCTTTGAATTCTATACCCACAACAGTGAAGCCGACGTATGATGATATCAAACGAAAGTTGTTATTACTCATGAGTAAGGAAATATCAAAAATAATTAGTAACAGAAACAAATAAAAAAAATTCATAATACTCAAAAGTATCCCCATTATTCAAATTGCAGGAACTGCAACGTTCGGAAACATTTCTTGGCATAACCCAAGAGAAAAATCGAATGTTTTGTGTGAATTTGCACCTGCATACTAAATGGAACCACAGACTGTTCAAATAATTTCAATTCCTGGATGAATTCTCATAGATAGATAGCTGCCGTACTTAAACATGGAATATGGGTTACTGCATTTATTTTCACAGGAATTATTCCCAATCACAAATTTCATATTTTTATGATAAACTATACTCAGAAAATTTTTAGTAATTCTAAACCAGCGGTCAGGAAACTTTTTAATCATTACCCCAAAATATTTTTGTGTAAGTTGATATTACCTCTTTTCAGCATCTTGCGTATTATATAAAGGTAAAAATAGTAATATAAGCAATTTATATAACAAATTGAAACCCATTGGGGTACAATTGAGGGTTGACAATTTGGGTACTGTAGCAAATTATAATAATAATGTTGCTACAAACAAAAATTAGAACTGAAAAAATTGGAGAAAAAAGAATAATTGAAAACATTCTTCCTTCACTTCGAAAACATTTTATATCTTTCATCCTGTTAGGTTTGGACCTAAGGAGCAAGAAGGTATAGAAATTGGCATTACTGAAATATTTTCAGGTTTCGATATTTCGAACTCAATAATAGCTCATTTTGATAAATCTTCTTTTGTATACCGGGTGTAACTGAACTAGGGCCACCCTTGTAACTTTTTTCTATTTGGAATATTTTGATGAAATTTGGGAATCGGATAGAAAACAACATTTTGAATGTGATAACATTACTATGTTTGACATTTCGTTTCTGGCATAACCGGAACTTTCGATTTGTAAATGGGACACCCTGTATTTTTCTCTCTATTTTAATTGTTCATCTCATCCTACGACCTTTTGACATATTTTTGAAAGAAAAACAAAACATAATTTTTTTTACAATATTCATCTTTCGTTCTTGAAGGCCATCAACAGTGACAATTGGCTCAACTCAACATCTCCTATCACGAAAATACAAGATTATATCTTAAAATTTAATTGCTCATTTCTTACGTGGTGTCTAAAGTTTTAAATTTCAGTTTTTCCTCAAAAAGTAGGTTTTTATCTGAGACAACCATTTTTTTATACCACTCACGTCACTCTATTCTTAACGGTGCCGGAGTTCTAGTGGAAAATACCTAGGCAATTTTTGCAGTTTCCCCATTCGCTAATAACAATAACTACGTTGGCGATGCAAAATTTTTGATCATACTTAAAATATTCGATGATCATAAAAATATCAGTGTGAAATGTCAAAATTCCATTGTTGGTAATTGTGGATATAGCGAATTAGTGAATTCAGTTTTGAGTATGAATCTATGCACCCGAAGTGAAAAAGTCGATATGTTCCTAATTTATAGAGAGTGCAGATAAAATAGCGTTCAAGCTGAACAATTATACAGAAAGCGCTAGCCAGAAAGACTTCATCCGAATAGAACTCATTTCTCTAAAGTTGAACGAAAATTTCGTGAGGTTAGGTTAGGTTCTAGTGGAAAATATCTAGGCAATTTTTGAAGTTTCCCCATTCGCTGATAACAATAACTACGTTGGCGATGCAAAATTTTTGTTCATACTTATAATATTCTGTGATCATAAAAATATCAGTGTGAAATGTCAGAACTCCATTGTTGTTAATTATGGCTATAGCGAATTAGTGAATTCAGTTTTGAGTATGAATCAATGCACCCAAAGTGAAAAAGACGACATGCTCCTTAATTATGGAGAGTGCAGACAAAATAGCGTTCAAGCTGAACAATTATACAGAGAGCGCTATCCGAAAAGACTTCATCCCAATAGAAATTATCTCTCTAATGTTGAACGAAAATTGTATAAAGGTTAGGTTAGATTTAGTGCAACCTGCTGAAGAGGAAGATTTTATTATGGACGAAGATGCCGAAAAAGACGTATCGACATTTGTTGATATTAATCCTACCACATCAACAAGGAAAATTGCGAGGAGCTTGAGAATACCCACCAAAGCGCATGGAGAATTTTCAAAAAACATAAGTACCGCTCATTTGAATATTAACTATACCGACACCTGTATGGTAACGATAGTAGTGGCGACTCCAGTACCGTGAAGAGTACCTAAGGGAAATGGAGGGTGATCCACAATATTCCACAAACATTTTATTCAGTGACGAATCACGTTTCACCAACAATGGGGTGTTTAATAGGCAAAATACCTGGTGCTGGTCGCAACAAAACGAGCACAGATATCAAGATGGAAACTTTCAAGAACGTTTTGGGTTCATTGTCTGGATAGGGATGATGGGAAGATATTTAATAGGGCCTAAAATTTTTGAAGATTGATTGACAGGGGAGAGATATTTGGGATTTTTGAGGACCCAAATACAAGATGAATTGGACGAGTTGCCATTAGCTGTTGTGAATAAAATATATTTTCCACATGATGGTGCACCTCCTCACAACACAAGGGAGGTCTCGCGGTATCTCGAAATTTTCTCGAAAAATGGATAGGTACAAACGGTCCCAAAGATGGCCCGCTAGATGGCCAGATTTGAGTCCACTTGATTTCTTCCTGTGGGGCCATTTGAAGAATGAGGTTTACCAAACACCTGTGAGAACCCAAACAGAATTGGAAAACCGTTTGAGACAGGGTATTGCAGGCATTACAGTCCAACAGTTAAATAATGTTGTGGGGGAACCACTAATCGTGTGAGATGTTGTGTTCGTGAGAATACTTTTATTTTTGAGCATTTATTATAATTATTTCGTTTTCGGTGTCCTTGCTTTTGTTATTTACTTTGACACCCCGTAAAAAATGAGTAATTAAATTTTTAGATACAATCTTGTATTTTCGTGATAGGAGATATTGAGCTAAGCCAATCTTCACTGTTGATGGCCTTCGAGAACGAAAGATGAAAATTTGCGAAAAAAAGGTTGTTTTGTTCCTCTTTTAAAAATAAGTCATAAGGTCGTAGGAGGAGATGAACAATTATAGTAAGCAAAAAAAAAAAGGGTGTGCCATTCGAAAATCGAAAGTTTGTATTGGTTCCTGGATAACCGGATACGAATTGTCACTGTTGATGGCCTTCTAGAACGAAATATGAAAATGGTGTGTTTTGTTTTTCTTTCAAAAATATGTCAAAAGGTCTTGGATGAGATGAACAATTAAAATAGGCAGAAAAATACAGGGTGTCCCATTTGCAAATCGAAAGTTCAGGTTAAGCCAGAAACGAAATGTCAAACATATTAATGTTATCACATTCAAAATGTTGTCTTCTATCCGATTCCCAAATTTCATCGAAATATTCCAAATAGAAAAAAAAGTTACAGGGGTGGCCCTAGTTTCAGTTACACCCGGTCTAAATGAACTCGGTAATTCAAAGATATTTTAGTATAGCGAGGACAATGTGAGCATTCTATAATTCGAAATGATTCCGCTCCTACCCCGTATAATGTGTTTTTTCCAGGAAATGTTTATTCTCAATTTCCGTGCAATGTTTACATCCGTTCACTTTATGTATCAGAAGAAAAGTTACCCTAGTTGTGGAAAGTGGTTCAACAATTTCGCCGTCGACACTATCGATTTTACGATGAAAATTGTGCAATAATCTTGAACGATTTAAAAATTGTGCTTTAAAAAAATCAACGGGGAGAACATTTTCCGTATTAATATTTTTTGTTTTCTTTGATAATTATTCAAATATCTTGTCAAGTGATTCTGAACAAAAAAAATTATAGTTCGCTAAATGAACATGCAAATAATTCGTTTTCCTACAACGGGTGTTGCAGTTTTTCTTGAAAACTGCCGATTTATTTTTGAGATCAATCAAGGATTTTACTTCATCGTAAAGGTAATGATTTTGAATTTCTCAAAAGAAAAAAATGTTGAGGTATTTCAAACCAAAAATCATTGTCGGATTCCTCGTTCAATTTGTGAGGAAAAATCTCTCCTGTCCTTTTTTTGCATGAGTCGCTGTTTTCATGTAAAAAATGGAATATCCCAACGCGTATTTTCCATTATTTTTGAATATCTAGTAGGCTACTATCAATTTATCTGTTGAATATATTATCTTAACGAAAAGTGAAATTAGCGTCTCTTCATTATCAAGCTTTTGATTGCTAGAGCATTATTGATAATAAATAATTAACTTTTTCTTCATCAAAAAGAACCGAAGATTCTAAGAAATGCAGAATTGTTGGACATTCATTTTGTCTATGGTCAAAATAATGGAAATGGTCGGCAAGCTCTACGAGTGAATACCAGGTGGTATCGAGGATATGACACAATATTTATTCTTCACCAACGTTTGCGGAAATGGTACATTCAAGAAAAAAACAGCTTACTGAGGGTGCCCTCGTGAATTATAAACTGTGCAACTGGAAGAAGCAGTTCTCGACTAAATTGCGGAGTCACTCGAAACAAGTACTCGAAAAAGTGTCAACATATTTAACGTAATCAACTTCACTGTTTTTGAAATTCTTAAAAAGCAGTAATTGTATCAGTTTCATATTCAACGTGTAAGCTCTTGTTTCTATAGACTTTTTCCGGGTCTTTTTCTTTACCACTTCAGGACGACATTGTACATGAATTTTCCATAACAACCACCTATGGACTGAGGAAAATCCACATGGAATTTTTGAAGCTCGTTTTCAACTTCTGTTTTTTTTTGTAAATGTATGGCTTAGAGTCCAAATATCCTCACACAACGATTAATAGACGAATCCCAGCCTCAATTTCCTACAGAAAAAGTTTTTCTTGAAGAAATTCCTTCAGAGCTGAGAACACTCATGGTTCATGCATGATGATGCACCTCCCTAGTATTATTGTGGATAATCACTCAGTTACAGTTCATCCAATTGGTTAGAATAGTAACGGAGGTACAGATTGTTGGTCTGCTTGATCGCCGGATTTAAATTAAAAATTAAATAAATAGATTTTCACATTTTGACTTTCTCGAGTCATTATTTATTTCACTTCCGTTGAAAATATTGATGGCCTGAGGAATCAAATTCTAGCCCACTATGAGACAGTAATAATTACACCAGGAATATTTGTGAGAATACAGCAATTGATGAGGCGAAGAGTTGAATCTGGTGTCACGTCTGAGGGAGCTCATTTTGAATATTCGTTTCAACTTTTCGCCTATTCAAAATTGAATTTTGTCATTTTCTGTTATTATTCGAGTTTAATGTTATTCTATCAGATATTTCGTGGATAAAATGAAAATACGCGTTATGATGTTCTTTTTGCATAAAATCGTCCCGCAATATGAGGAAAAGAAGAGAAAGTTTTTTTCACAAATTGAAAGAGGAATTCAAAAATTATTTGTAGTTTGAAATATCTGAATGGCGTACGTATTTTATTTATTAAGAGAAATGCGATCATTAACCCATGCGCGCCAATGACCCCATCAAATTTCATTTGCATGCCCCGAATGGTTTCAGAACAATACATCAAACATACAGGGTGCTTCAACGAAAACTAAACAGAGGCTATATCTACCAAGATATTAATTTCTGATCAAAACGCAAAAACAGGTCAATTTTTGTTTCAAGGGGGACATCTTTTGGGGTACAATACTTGCCTGAAATATCAACGCCTCAAGCGGGGGTTACAATCCTTGAACATTTTGAATAGGGAAGATGGGTCGAGTGATGACTCAAAATAAAGGTCTACATTGCCTTGAACGAATTTTCCTTTTAATTGAAAACTGTAAAAGATACAGGGTGAGCAACTGAAAGATAGGTAAGGCTATTTCCCTGAGACTATTCAAGTTTCAGTGGGGTAAAATGGAACAGATCCATGCTGATCAATAGCAGTCATCATCAAGTTCCATTCTCATCTCGAATTTCAACCCCTGGAGCAGGGGTGACAACCCTTGAGAGTTTGGAAGAGGGTAGATGGGTCGAGTGATAACTCGAAAGAAAGGTATTATCTTTGTCTGCATTCCCGTGAAAGAATTTTCATTTTTGATAGAAAACTGTAGAAGAAACAGAGTGAGCCACTGAAAAATAGAGAAGACTATCGTCCTAAGACTATTGGAGTATTAGTGCGAAAAACTGGAATAGGTTCATTTAGATCAAAGATGACAGCCTTTGATCTGGAATGAATCTGTTCCATTTTTTCGCACTAATACTTGAATAGCTCAAGGCGATAGATAGTCTCCTCTATTTTTCAGTAGCTCACTCTGTATCTTCTACAGTTTTCAATCAAAAATGAAAATTCGTTTACGGGGATGCAGACAAAGATAATACCTTTCTTTCGAGATATCACTCGACCCATCTACCCTCTTCCAAATTTTCAAGGGTGGTCACCCCTGCTCTAGGGGTTGATGATGACTGCCATTGATCAGCATGGATCTGTTCCATTTTACTTTACTGAAACGAATAGTCTCAGGGAAATAGTCTTCTTCCCTATCTTTCAGTTGCTCAACCTGTATCTTTTTCAATTAAAAATGGAAATTCGTTCAAGGCGATGTAGACAAAGATACCACCTTTCTCTTGAGTCATAACTCGACCCATCTTCCCTATTCAAAATGTTCGAGGATTGCAACCCCCGCTTAGGGGGTTGATATTTCAGGTAAGTTTTGTACCCCAAAAGATGTCCCCCTTGAACAAAAATTGACTTGTTTTTGCGTTTTGATCAGAAATGAATATCTTGGTAGATATAGCCTCTGTTTAGTTTTCGTTGAAGCACCCTGTATATCCATTTATATAGCACATATTATTTCATCCTGCTATTTTACCCGTTGACGTTTTTCCACTTATTTAATAACACTCTGTATAATAATAAAGCTGCAATGAGCGAAATGCGTCACGATTCACTGAAGTTAGTAAAAGTCCTCAATATAATATGCTTGTTGCATTTGATTGCGGATTTCTATGAATTAAAAGCTTCCTCAGTTGAAGTGATTGCTTCTCAAAAACAGGTCAGTCTCGTTTTGGCAGAGGTTCTGAACAGACTTTCACTACTCTCAGTGCTCCTGACCTTAGGAAGCGGCAGCGCGCTGGTTGTAGTTTATGTCAATGAAGTATAAAATCAAACTTTATTCATTGAAATAACGCATCTCTCGCTTATGTTGATGATTATATTATTTGAATTAAAAAACAAAGAAGTTAATATACAATTGAAATGAACTGTTACTATTAAATAAAACTCGAGAAAAATACTAGTATTTTTAAAATTTTTTCACAAGTAAACCGTCACATCTGTTATATTTTGCAGCAAACTTTTCAATCACTCTTCTATTTGAATCCGGAATAATCTAAACAAGTTTATGTTCAACCAGCAGACATGCTGAAGCGTAAGGTTAGATTTTTGTTAGAAAAGGCTTCTCAACTTTATGCCCGCGGCCCACATTTTTTATTGGCCCCTGAATGGAGGTTATAAATTTCTCTCTAACACTAACTACTGACATGCGAGGGTTCATCCGCGGGTATCCTCCCGAAGGTATCCTCCCGCGGGTATCCTCCCACAGGTATCCTCCCGCGGGTATCCTCCCACAGGTATCCTCCCGCAAGAGGCTGAATAAATAGGAGATCCCGTCCAGAAAAACTAAGTTTCAAAAAATACATTAGCTGCGCGAAATGAAACCCATATGTTTTTTGCTTCACTGTAATAGTTGTAGCAAGAAATTTAATTTAGAAAGGCATTATAGGCAAAATCATAACCGGAAGAGTACTCTGTTCGTAGTGATAGCAGAGAAGATTTTTGAGAGAATAAGAAAAGGGATGTATTCAACCAGCACAATTTTTTTCGTGAAAGGCACGATGAACTTTGTTTGCTTTTGGCGAAAAACAAGAAATGTTTTTTTGGCGCGGAAATTGTTGAAGAGACTTGACAATTTTTGCACAAAACTGTGATGAGGAAAACGGGTAAGCTAAAGCTGACAGTGTTTCACTCTCTCAGCTCACTCTTATGAGCCTGATGCAGGAGATAGCAATTGATATCCGTAGTCAGATCCAAGAAGTTGTAACGAAGTGCAAATATTTCGTATTGGAATTAGATGAATCTTGCGATTTTACGAATTGCTCTCAATTGGCTATTTTTCATGCGATGTATTAATGAACATTGGAATATATTGCAAGATTAACTTGAATTTTCTCAGCTGGAAACTACAACCAAAGGAATAGGCATATTTTCGAAAATTAGAGAATGTATTGCGAAAAAAGCTTCACATGGAACCAAGTGATTTGTATTGATTGATATTGTGGATGACGGATCTGTAATGATCGGGAAAAACAACGGTTTCGTTGTTGTTACAGCATTTTTCGAATACAATCCAATTTTCGTATCATAGCATTTATTATCCTCAAGGAAGCTTTGTTTACAAAGGATATGAGATTAGATTATATGAATTCAGTAGTACGTTGCTTAATTTACTTACGTGCCAGAGCTGCTACTAAACTTCTATCCTGAGTTTTATTTGAAGAAGGATTTGGTAAATATGAAGAGCTACAACTGTACCTGCACTGTGCAATGGCTCTCTACAGGCAACATGTTGAAACATTTCTTCAAATTGAGCGATCATATCTTGTAGTTTCTTAAGGAAGAAGGGCGTTACTTTTGGAAACTGATTTACTGAAGAATCCTGATTGAGTGATCTTAAATTTCTTGGTGTCGTTCCAAATCATTTCAATATTTTGAATCTCAAAATACAAGATAAAGATTGTTCGCTGCCGACTATGTTTAGTTTGATATGCGGATTCAAAGCTGAATTAGATCTTCTTTCAATTAATTTGAACATAGAAAATATTGAACATTTTTCCATTCTATAAGGCTTGAGAGAAGCTCAATATTACCGCAGATAATTGTTCTAAATATGAATCTAAAATTAGAGGCTTTTCACAATCGCTTGAAAGAACTCCGTATTCGGAATCGAAGACAAAACATGTAAATGTTTGTATATCCCTTCACAATCAGTTTGACTAGAATAAACACCTCAAAAAAGTCTAGGGAACACTTTTGAATATCGATATATCGTATCCAGAACGATCAATATGGATGATTTTTCTTAAGAAATGAACACCTGCATCAACTTCTCACCAAATTATGTAGAGTGCCGCAACAGATTTCAGTTTTTTTTTTATGAAAAACTAAAAATGCAGCAGATGCGACGCTGATTTATAATCATTTCATGTATTCAGTGTTTGAAATCAGTTAGTTGGCACTTTGTTCTGTTGTAAGCACAAATAAAAGGTTCAAGTTTTGTGATTCGACCAAGGAAAGACGACATTTGACTAGAGAAGAGATGTTACGAGCCGTTGGCATGCTCCAAGCTGGGAGCTCACATCAGGAAGTATCCAGGGTTTTGGGAAGTAGCCCAAGTGTCATAAACCGTTCATGGTCGCGTTTCAATGAAACAGGTAGCGTAGAAGAACGCCATACAGGTCGTTTCAGGATTACTACAGTCGCCCAAGACCGATTTTTGGTTTTACAAGGCAGAAGAGATCGTACTACCACAGCATCTCAATTAGCTCAAGAGCTATCACGAGTTCATAATGTACAAATTTCAGACCAAACTGTGAGAAATCGACTGCACGAAGGTCAACTGCCCTCCAGACGTCCTTTAAGAGTTCCACAACTGACCCATGGAAATCGCGCTGCTCGTTTAGCTTGGTGCCAAGAACACGTAAACTGGGATCAATAGAGGTCGGCCACAGTTCTCTTCAGTGATGAATCTAGATTCAGGTATTATCCCGATTCGGGAAGAATTCGAATATGGAGGGAACCTGGAAAGCAAAACCGTCTCCAGCATGCTCGAGAAGTTGTTAGACAGGGAGGCGGATCAGTGATGTTTTGGGGAGGTATATGCCTTGGTGGAAGAACTGATCTCGTTTTCATACAGAACAACCTCACGGAAAATTCTTACGCAAATGAGATAGTTTTACGTGTAGTGGTGCCGTATCTCCAAACAATGGGTCAGAACCCACTCTTCCAACAAAATAATGCCCCTCCTCATCGTGCAAGAGTTGTCTTGAAGGTTCTTGAAGAGAATGATATCGATCTTCTACCGTGGCCATCCTGCTCCCCAGATCTGAATCCCATCGAGCATATGTGGGACACCCTAAAAAGAAATCTCCTGCGTCAAACGTCTTCCATCATGAACAGGAGCTTCGATTAGCAGTTCAGGGGGCTTGGAATGACTTAGGCCAAAATGCAATAGACAATTTAATATTGAGCATGCCGCGATGATGCCAAAGTGTCATTAATAACAGAGGTGGACCTTCTTGGTACTGAAAAATATAAGTGCTTCCATATCGTTTCGAAAATATTAGTTCAGGTTTTTTTTTTGTGTTTTACCAAATTTCGTCCTTTTCAAATTTCAAATTTTTTTTTTAATAGGTGCTTTGGAGAAGTCAAATATTATTTTGTTTTCTTGAGAATACATTATATATAATACATCCTAAAAACCGAAAGATTTCTATAAATTCGAATCATCAAATTCATATTTTAAAGTTATTGGTAAGTGTTCCCTAGACTTTTTTGAGGTGTTTAATTACTCATCTTGCAATGATCAGTTAGAACTCACTGAATTACAGAAAAAATGAAATTTTTTTAGAGAAAGTATGTTACAAGTTCAGTTCACATTATACAGGGACAAATCTACGGGGGAAAGGAAAAAAGATTAGCTGTTCTAGATGTACCTCCAATTTTGTCTGGTTGCATCAAATGAAGGATAATATCATGAGCTGGAACTGCTGATATTTCTGGAACATCTGGGAATACGAAATTGCTTCCGTGACGCCTCAAAAACGTTATATTGAACTCCTCACTGCTTATCTTATGTGTGATGCGACCAATATAGTATTTAATTGTTTTTATGGTCGGAAACTTGACTAACACAAACGAGTCTGTAGTTATCGTTGACAAATCATTCATCAGAAAATCATTTTCATCTTCCGACTCAGGAAAGATATTTATGTCATCCGAATCTGTCAACTGCTCGATATTGTTATCAGCTGAAGAACTGCTTTCAGAAAGCTTTTTATTCTTCTTTTGAATTTTGCAAAGTTTCAAGGTATCGTCTAGTTGCCTTTTAACACTTGAATTCAGACTGGATTTCCTTGCTTCTTTCAATTTTTCCTCTTCTTCAAGATTTTCTGAAACTGGAGTGTTTGTCAGAATCTGTGATTTTTCTTTTTTCTCTGAAACTTCTTATTCTCCTTAGTAGCTGTTATTCTTGGAAATGGTTTAATGTCCGCGGGTAAAACTTGCATCTTCCTGTTACTTATTATATTTTCATCTCGAGTGCTCGTCGATGACTTGTCAATCATAACATCATTATTATTGTCAGTAATTACTACATTATTATTGTTAGTCGTATCTTACATCGTTTAAACAGTCTTCATTTATTTTTTGTAAGTCTGTTACCGTTGAAACGATAAAGTCATCGTCGTTAAATATATTCGGATTGAACGGAAAAATTCCCGTAGATCGGAATCCTGAAATACCGTTTCGAGCAGTGACTGCCAATGGATATGCCTCACCCAAAATTTCAGCAATATCACAAATTGTAATACGTTTCCCTGGATTACTCAGCAACCGTGATTGTCAATGCTGATTGCAATATTTTTTTAAAAGCATGTCTAGAGGTTGTAATCTGTGGCTAGTATGCGGAGGTAGAGTCAATAATATTACATTATTGTCCTTTGCCAACTTGATAATTTTCAACGAAATATCCGCTTCATGGTTATTCATGATAAGTAACACAGGTGATTCTGCTGTGGGTTTGGAATGTCTAATAAAATGTTCAAACCATTGAACAAAAGGTTCTGACGTTATCCAACCTGTGGTTGATGCAACTCCGACAGTTCCGGGGGCGCATTTTTAATCATATAATCCTTGTTTTTTCGAGGAAATATCAAAAGTGAAGGGATAATATTTCCGATCGCGTTGATACATCCCACCATTGTTACCAAAGTTCCTCGTTCGCTTGATGTTATTTGGCCTACTTGTTTCTGACCTTTCTTTTTTGGCAATATTTTTCCCTGCTTCTTGGACTGTTGTAAGCCTGGTTACGTTGTACACTTGATGGGGTCCCAGTTAATACTTCTTATATATTTCGTGAACTTTATTGAAAAATCGTGCTACAACCGGCTTGTTGAAGCCCATAGCTCGACCTAATGACGTAGCTTCTGCGGATCTCAAGGAGAGTTCCTGTCGTCGCTTGAGGAATGCGTTAAACCACAATCTACCGGCAGTTTCATTTTCTACCCACCAGGGAGAAATCTTCTTACTTTTCGATAATGCTAAATCATACGCCAACTTTCTTGCACATTTGAGATTCAAATCATGGTGGAGATTTGCCATGGTTTGAAAGTAATTGATTGCTCAAGACTTCTTTTTCATCTGAAAAAAATATCTTGTTAATGGTATAATTTGGTTGTAATCATGGAGCTCTTTCTAAAATAGGTGAGTCCCAATCAATTTCTCTTTTATCCTTAACTTTCATGACGTAACGCCTCAAAGTTGTTCAGGGATCGTCTTATCCTATCGATTGGCAGCGGCTTTAACTGACAGTACACCATTTTCTACTTCACGAAGTGCGTCACACATGGTTTCAGAAGAGGTCTTCTCTATTATTCTGTCTGTTTTCTTGCGGCGGGGCATGATGTGGCTTTCTGGAATGAAAAACAGATGGAACGTTAAGCAGAATAATTATGAAGGTACCGTGGCCACTGTTGCATCAGTCGAACGTCCGAGTAAAAAATGGCTTGGAGAAAAGTCATGGATAGGATACGGAAAACTAATGTCAGGATATACTTACATGTATTAGCTCTCGATTGCGACAAGTTTTGTATTTTATCTCGTGAACTGAAATACTTGCCTGCGATATCATTCGAAAACATGCATAAAAATGAGATTATGTAATTATTGCAGAAACGGATTCTTCAAAACTGCTACCAACAGAGGGGTAGAAAGAGTCATTGATCATTACCTTACACGTGAGATGGCGATACATAGTCTATAAATGAAGATTCTGTGGAAGAGTGGCCACTGTACCTGTATGGCCACTGCTCTAGACTCTCCCCTACCTGATTGCATAAAAAAGTTAAGCTGTTGAATAACACAATATGGTTTTAAAAAAGTCCCGATGGATCACTTCGAATCGAATAATTTCGTGGATATTCGGAAATCTAGGTATCCCTGATCCTCATACTAAAAGTTTTTTCAAAAAAAGAGAAGATTTGGTAATGTGACCACTTTTCTAATTATTTTTGAATTTCTTGATCGTTGGAAGTTTTAGTTTGAGTGTAGTTCTTGACGAAAATGGTCGTTCTATCGAAAGTTTTAAATATATTCGAGACGAAAAAACGAACACCATCCTTGCTAGCATCCGTCTGCTATCGATCGTCCTCTCATAAAACTTCTACTGAAAAACTTCCGGCAGGTAATTTACGCGACTGAAAGGGCAAAGGTTACGTTACGAAATGGAACTGAATAGCACATTGTATCCTCGAAACCCTCTTCAGCGCTTTCAAGAAAGGCAATATAAAGAGTGAAACAACCACCTTGGCTTAGATTGGATTTTTTATTTGGTGCAAAGATGATGTACAATATAGTTCACCCTTCATCTTTCGAGTGCGGTAGATTGTGAGTAGGCTACGATATTATGCAGAAATATTCAAACAGAATATTCGAATACGATTTTATTTATTTATGAATTCAAGTGTATGAAACATTTAGGGTAAAAACGGTTTTAGAAAATCAGCAATCCTGATCTGCACAAATCTGATATTATCATTTGTTTCAAGAATATATTTCTAATATCCTGAACATAATTAATCTCTGGCAGCTCGTCTCAATATAAGTAGGTAGAGACAAGGACAATCGCCAATGAAAATTGACGATTGCGCTTAATATAGTAGCAGATCTTCCGACCAAACTTCAGTAGAAATTTCAAATTTTATAATTTTTTTATCTTTTTCATGTTTTGCACAAAAAAGGTAAGTAAAATAGATTCAGTAGTATGTTGTCGCGAAGTTTTGAAAAAAAAATATAGGTGATCGACTCAAATATCTTTTGT
The DNA here is from genome assembly GCA_013387265.2 of Cryptolaemus montrouzieri. Taxonomy (NCBI): domain Eukaryota; kingdom Metazoa; phylum Arthropoda; class Insecta; order Coleoptera; family Coccinellidae; genus Cryptolaemus; species Cryptolaemus montrouzieri. The sequence continues at coordinate 39,929,488 of JABFTP020000144.1, forward strand.
GAACATGTAATCATTCAAAAAATATATGCAAGATTTTCAATTGAATAAAAATACCCGCTGGGATTTGAACCATCTGACAGAGAGACATATTATTATTAGAAACATTCTTGTTTGTTATTTTGAAGAATGTTACGGAAAATTAGCTGGTCAACATGGGAACCTCTAAGTTTGATGCATTTTTGACTCTTGCAACAAGAGATCGTATTCTAAAATCGCTTTAGTGGTTGTTCCTCATTTCATTGACTTAATGCATTATTCTTACGAGCAATATTTCTCTATTTGGAATGTAGACAGCATAAACTAGGTTCTTTTGGTGGCGCCAGAAGGACAGAGGCCTGTATTCTTGCAGGTGGGGGACACTTCCAGCAATTTATTTAGTTCTTAATTGTTCTTTTTTTCAGTTTGATATGGAATAAGTATAAGTTGAGTCTTAGAAGACGAGCTATCAAAATAAAAGCAAATTTTGAGCATACATATCGAGTAATTCTATTATTTGTTTTTTATTAAGCTCAACTAACATACAATTCGAATAATTCAAATTCAATAATTTTTCACTCGAAAACGGTTGGAGGTACGAAAAAATTACTAGTGTCAAAAAAGTTTCTAAATTGAACGAGGATGATGAAAATTGATTGTACGCTGATCAGTGGCGCACTACGAAAAAGTTTGAAAGGCAAAAGAAGACATGACTCCGGAAAAGAAAACACCATGTAGATTCTAGTCAAAATTTAAGACATGTAATGATGAAGGCTCTAAAAAATAGTTTGCATTCCATACTTGGGCTGTATATCTCAAAAACTGCAGGAGTTTTGAAGAAAAAACCAATTTTCTCCAAAAATTTCAACACCATGTCCGTAACCAAGCTTTTGCGGGCCTATATTTATAAGTTTATATAAACCATTTTTCTTGAAATTACACGTAAATTTTTACCCTGTATATATATATATATATATATATATATATATATATATATATATATATATATATATATAATTTCGCATTATTTCGATATATAATCAAATTTCTGAAATATGAAATAGTTCAATATGTCGCCGAATGTTTTGAAACCAAGAACAGTACAAGTTTCAGAGATTATCTGTTTTTTTAGCAAGTCTAGCCATTAACAATTCTATTTAACACACCATCCTCGTCTTCACTGCTGTTCGACAGAGATCCAAAAACTCTCGATAATACTCTCTGTTGTTTTCCAGCGCAAAAACACCCCTGTATAATCTGCCACAATCACTTGTGATCTATGGTTTAACCAGCACAAGAGTTCCTAGGAACTGATGCCAGTATCGTTTTCTTGGTTAGGTTAGGTTGGCCTTAGAACAGCGCGATATTTTTTTCATATTTCACATTTTCTTTCATATAAGTTGATTAGTCATAGACTATTTGAGATTGAAAAATATAACCCTCATTGAATATCTACCCTACAATTCCACGAACTTAAAATGCGATCCTCGTAACCTTTATGATAATTGACTTCGATAAGTTTTATTTTAATCTTATGGCCATCTCAATAATTTTAATTATATTAATATACATATTTGGATCTAAATATTAACACTTAGATGTTTTGAAATGTTATCAGCTTATTTGAAATACCAAATTGTATTGTATTGAAATAAACAATATTCATTAATGATAATTGAAAATTACAAAAACAATATGAATCCCGTGTATTTTGAACTTTTCGGCAATCGTTACGCGAATTCATCAGTGAGATCGATCTCATGTGTAAATTTTACTGAATTTCCAGATCTTCTAAGTGAATATCTCAAAAAGAAATAATTCGACTTATACTCTTTTCGAACTCATCAATTCACTAGATTGTATTCGATAGCATCTTTTATTTATGTATTTTTTTTCAGGTAAGTTCCTTCAACACTGAAAACAACAGTCAATATAATTGGTAAGATCCGAGTGTTTTTTAAAATATGAATATATTTGGTTGAAGACATTCATCGCGAAACGGTCTTTCGAAAGTATTGTTCAATATTGATTTTTATTTTTCACCTAACTATTTCAAATGAATATTCTTTTCATCTTTATATTTTTTTAAACGAATTATCGAAATATTTAACCCATTTATCATATGAATGCATATATCAATCACAACGGTGCCGTCTAGTCGCCATTCTAACATTTGACGGAAACAATGTGATTTGTGTGAATGGTTTGCTGTTATTATTCTGTAAAAATATTGAAAAACAGTGATTACTAGTCCGTAAATTTCTATTGGCAATGGGGTCTGAATTTATTAAAGGAAATAGGTCAAATTTTCTAGTAGTGTATATTGATGCTTCAATAACAATTTTTTTATCTTACTTCAACAATATAAAAACATTAGCACACAATTTTTTTCGTGTGACCTACGAATGTTAATTTTGATTATTACACAGACCTACAAAATTTTTTATGCAGTTCTGTTTGTGTATATGTCAGATAAAGTAGATAATGTACAGTATATTGCCATATGTCATTTTAACTCATTAGTTCTAGTTTACTTACTAATCTTATTTTAAATTTTGCCGGTCTTGTTCGTTAACAGTCATTACTATAATATCGATGAATTTTTATATTACTATTTCGTTATGGCTAGTACGTCCAGTGGTAAATACATACTGAAGGATCAGCGCAAATTGATTACAAACACGGTGGGTCGTTTGTATTTTGCTTACTTCTATATTGAAATTCAACACCAAGATGAAGTGTGGGTGCTTCATAGTGTATGTAAACTATATGTTGAACGTTTGCTGTTTACTTTTGCATGACTAGGACTAGTATAGTCGGCATCAACAAAAACAATCGCCACAAATATGAAATGTTCCAATACCAGCTTTTAACCATATAACCATATAACTTTGAATACTGTGGAAAACATCAAATCCTAAACAATTTTCGCAAAATGAGCTCAATGCCCTCATTAAAGACTTACGTCTTTCTAAGGAACGTGCTGAGTTACTAGCTTCAAGATTGAAAAAAATTGCCTTTCCTCAGCTGAGAACGAAGCTTACTGAATTTATTATTACACGATCTTTCAACCCAATAAACGGCGCCTATTTAATGACAGTAGTGAACGAAGTCTAAGAGCAGTTCTTCTACAAAATGGAAATAAATATGTTGCCGTTGCAATTACTCATTCAACATGTGTGAAAGAAGAATATGAGATAATTTCAATTCTTTCACAGAAAATTGAATATTTTGCACATGGTTGATCTGTGTCGGCTTGAAGATGATTAATTTTATATTGGGTCAACAAAGTGGTTAGATGAAGCTGACAACTATGTAGAGTTAGTAGAGGAAATGCTGGTCGTTTCGTTTCCTAGATTTAGTTTGTAATGGGTATAAACATTAATTACAATTTACGATGCCGAGGAGAAGAAGACCTGACATAGGTCGTCGCAGTCAATCAAATGTGCGAAGAGCTACCTCACGTGCTAACCGCACTGATGAACAGAGAGAGACAGATCAAGAAAATAGTCGTATTGCTATGTCAGAATTGCGTAATTTTGTGAGTAACAATGAAGTAGATAGGCTTAGAATGCAATAAGTTCGTGCACATCAAACACAACAGTAAGCACGACATAATGAAATTGAGCGAATTCGCAGACGCAGTGCTCCTGTGATTCTTAAACGAGCTGCATTCCGCTATGATCCAGCAGTTGATTATTGTGCCGACAAATCGTTAACAATTGGGGGAATGATAATAATTTGTTAATATTGTAAGGCTCATAAAGGGACCGCAACCAAAGAAGAGGGTATATGAACTATTGTCCCTCGATAAAAACTATTGGGATGGTAGTTGACGGGACATCAACTGAACAAACACCTACACGTCACGAGACTATCGAAAACCACACGGTGCCGTGGTTGGCTAGAAAATTACGAAACAACGGAACACATACCCTTCGAATGTCGCGCTCATAAGGTGACCAGACTGAACACCTTGGGCACTGAAACACTAAGCGACTACAACAGTCTTGCAAGCTTCATCAAAAAGTTTTTCCGAGACACGAAACAATATAATACAACACGGCAAGCACAATTGGCCGAACGGCCTGAGTGCTGCCTATAAAGGCGCTGTGCAAGAAGAAGAAGAAATAAATGGTGAATCTACTGCAAAGTAATATTGCCACAGTTGGTCATACCACCAGATCCTTTACGCCCTTTACTTCCTGGGATTGGAAATGATTCCGAGCACTTCTTGGCCAACATTCAGAAAAATAACAGCTGTGTTCAGATCACATCATTTGGCGCTACACATATTATACAGGACTACTTCATGCCCAGTTTCAAGGTATTATACCATAATATTTTTTTATAATATTCAAGTTTGTATTAAAATATATCGGAAATAATTATTGGACAAATCTTTAAAAATACAGATACAAGAACAAATTTATCACTCACTGGGGGCGCAGTTACCACTACCAGATGCGTATCGTCAACTTTTACAAATTTATTTTATGTGCAATTTATATGTGGAAGTTGACAAGCGTTGTGCTCACAATCGAACAATGAAGAAAACCATTGCCCAAGAATTACGAATGTTTCTTCATCAGAACAACAATTCAGTAAACATGTTCAAAATATCATTGGATCTTATTAATTACGAATTTATTTTGTTTGCTTTAAGTTCATTTTATACAAAATTTTCGGTCTTTTATTTATCGATTGAGTCAGTACGCAGTCTGCTGGGTCAGCTAGTAATGTATAATAAATTGCTTCAAAGTAGTACTTACATCAAATGCTTTTGTTAGTAATATATATTTTTCTTCATCGGTGGTTTACCCTCTCAAGCAAGTCGTCTTCGTATTTCTTTTTATATTAGTACGTAAGTAAATTAATATTGTGATGTTTTGATTGATGAAATGAAATTGTAGAAAACACTTTGACAACTTGGAATTCTTTTCATCAAATTCATTGTATATACAAAAGAGTTGAAGCCTATTTTCAAAGGAAAGTAATTCTTTCATGAATGCACTCATACCGGTTAAATTCTCCTCGTAATGATATCCGAAATTAAATTAGGTCGTTCTTGGTAATCAAGATATTCTAGATCTGGCAATGACGTCACTGAATACTTTTTTTACTTAGTTGGACAGACGAATGATGGCTAATTGAAATATGATCTGCATTGAATTCGATTTTGCTTATGTAGAATTAATAGAATGAGTGAATGATGTTCACGCTTTTTCATCGATCTGGCTTATCTGCTACGTATAGCAGAATAACTTATTGGGGATAATCCCATTTAAAGGTCGAAGGTAAATTACTCTACGTTAGAGAAAGCAGTATTGATAGTGATCCGATTAAATCATTGGATATTATGGAGTAATTTTGCGGAATGTGTGATGGTATTCTAGTGAACATGAATGTCTAGCGGAGAAAGTGAGTATTACTGGATTTCTGAGTTGAAAAAAATCTGTAGGTGATTCCATTCTAAGGTTGATTATTAATGTCCTTTATTGTTTACTCTCATAAATCATACACTGCATACATACATTCATTAAAGTTTTTATTAATACAATCCTTATGAGGACTTTTCTCTTTGATATAACTTACACCGTATAGAAAACTTACAGTATATGACCGAATTTGACAACCGTGTTATGTCCATTTCCTACAAATTGATCATTTTCTTCGTAGCAATATACGCCAGTTAACCCATCTTTATATAAATAATCAAACTCAAAAATTCACAAATTTTCTTTCAATAATTCAACATCTTCTCATTAATTCAACTTTGAATTTTGGCTTGATAATTTTTATCCCTATATTTAGTCGGATTTTTCTGTTTCGATTTGTATGACTAACGACATCTACATCAAGATTATTAAAACAAGTAGTTAATTATATTAAAGGTACGTTACCTAAGTAGTGTTTACAAACAAACGCTGAAGAAATAGTGCAACAAGTTTATGACATTTTAAACGTAATTTTTCAGAAAGGTATGTCAAATGTATCTATCAGTACAAAGATATTCATTACCTAATTACTATTTTCTTTTTTATTTACCTAAATAATGCTGCATTTTGCTATTATCGAATTCATAACCAAATAATTACAGTAGCTAATTGATTTGACGTCAGTACCCTATAAAAATATATTATGAAATTATTTGATTATTGATAGAATTAATTAATTAGTGCATGTGGAAAAAATTTTTGATTTGATTATAATTTTTTCTTGAAATGGATATAATTTTACTGTTGAAACGTGGTTCTGTCGCTATTTTCAAATTTTCTCTCTCAGTTTGGAAAAAAAGGTGATCCGTTTAAAAGGACTATATGCATAAGAGCATATTTGGTTCAAAAATTTATTTATTTTTTCTACGAATGAAATATTGAAGATAGTAATAAAATACGATAACATTAACATCATATTTTCTGGCATTATTTCTTATGAAAATCGAAAAACAGTTTTTAGGGGTAAGCCAATATTGCACTCATCACATATGAACTTCGAATTTATATGGCATATTTTACATTTCCTTTCAGAGTAAACGACCAAATGTCCCACATTATCGAATCTAACATGGTTATTGTTGACAAACTGTCGGCAGATTCTGACTGATCTGGTCCTATATTTTTCCAGAAAGCCCACGGCTATGCGACGTCTGAATGTTGGAAGATTTGCTCAGTTTCGATCTTCAGGTCTCAGTTTCTTCATCAAAATCTAGCCATTTACCACACTCACATCGAGCAAATTCCGAAAAATGGGCCAGTACCAATTTCTTTGTCGCATTCTTGATCGGTACGCAGCTACTAATTCATCCATCTTATCAACCCCTCCCATGTATTTATTGTACTTTGATACCACTTTTGGTTGGGGAACATTTTGTTAGGATTTGGCTTTTTTGCACCAACGTCAAGCGGTCATCATAGATTGATCTTCGAAGTTACCACCTTGTTGTCTTTCCATTGAGCCATCCGAATTTTCTCGTTCGATAAAAACTGAAAAGATCCTCTTTTTTCTCAATTTTATACATTCTTCTCTGGAAAAGGACATCCTTCTAAATGATTTTGTCGTATAGTACCAGTAGCACAAATATTAGGGTCCGCTAGATGGGACACTAGATCAATACCAATAAAGCAGTTATCGAAATAAAGTTTATAACCCTTATTCTCTACCAGTATTCAGTCCTGCTAATCGAATTAGAGATAAAACAACATCGCCACCCTAACCAAATTGTTTTTCATTATCAGATTTACCAATGTATATGTCGAATGCTAACATATACCCAATTTTTAAAACCAAACCTGATTGGCTTTTCTTTGATATATTGCTTCGCATAATGCTTTCCATAGTATGGTATCATGCTCTCGTCAATCGATAGATGCTCATCTATACCGCCGGGCCCTCGAAAATTTCGATTCAATCCGTCAATAAGTGGTCTCAATTTGTAAATTTTGTCTGTCGAAACATTGTTGTTATCATTGAAGTGAAGATGACATAAGAGAAGCTCAAAACGGTTGAGCGTTTATTAGGGTACTTGGCATATCCACTGAGCAATAAAGCTCCAAAGATTACATACAGTTCATCCATAGAAAAATTTAAACAGATGTGTTTTTTTTGTGATCCATACAAATTAGTCTGGTGAACGATATTTTCCATGATCGCCTCCGTGGAAAAAAGATTGAAGAAATCGGCTGGAGATTCGGCCGACTGTGTATTGCGAGATGGAGACACAGGATCACAAGTGGTGTTCATATAATATTTGATTGTATCCTCCGTCCACTTATGAATTTTTCTTACTTTTCTTTGAACAGTTTTACCTTTCTTCTTTCTGGAAAGCTGTCGTATAACAGAAAGTGGTATATTTTCTTCATCATCACTCTCCGATTAATGGGAAAGTGTGGTGGCTTGAGGTTGAAGTCCACTTGTTTTAGCAGAAAGTTGTTCATGAGTTTCTTTATCTTCACTATTTTCGAAAGAAATTTCGCATCCTCGACCTAGAATACCTCTGGGTAGGTGGTTTATATCGCCAGCTTCTTGGTCTGAAACATCGCTGTCTTCTTCAGATTCTGCTGTATTTTGATTGGGAGGTTCAATATACATTTTCGTCTTACTTACATAAAAATCATCGCCCTCTACGATGTCCAAAAGTTGATGCAGAGATAATCTGAATTGGAAACAGAAATTACTTCTGTGCGTATAGTAATTTTAAGCGGATCGCCGAGAAAAATTGCATTAGTAAAAAACTTGGTAAGAAAATGTGAAAATAACATCGAAGTTGTAAACAAGAAACCGTAATGCGTCGGAATTTTTCAATAATTCCAAAACTATTTTTGTTAAATAGTAATTGAATATTACTTAACCGCCATTTTTAGTAGAAAATAAACTGGGATCCATGGTCGTCAATGAATTCAACACTATCGTATTTCACGTCGTGCCAAAGACATGCATGCTTCTGAGAAAAGTCTAATGAGAAGATGCACGTGTTGCCGGCCCCCCACCACTCTCTGAACATTTACAACATGCATTTATATTGCGATCCTTTTAAAAGGACTGCACTAATGAGTTAAATTATAATTTTAATTCTTATCCCCGATATTTGAATGTTCGAGTAAAATACAATCGGAATTTCAATTTCATTTCAATCAAATAGGAAATAATATACATCAAATAAAAAAGCTTATATATTGCACTGAAATATCGAAGAGACGATAGAAGATAGTTATTAACAATATTTTCGGTATGTTTCGGTATGAATTTGCGATTTTCATTTGATTTTTGGAATAAGAGAAATAGAACAAGAATTGGAGAACTACATTGGTTATGTCAAAATATCAAATTTCGACGTGAGTCACAACACGATCGATGGAAAGTTTATAGAATTGAATATTATTCAGAATGCAACTTCAATCGGTCCCCCTTAGGGTGTAAGCTCAGGAAAATGTGAAGAATCAGGTGAACCGTACTTAATCTCAGAAGAAAATTAAGTAATTTTCTTGTGTTAATTTTTTCGCACTCTGTATATTAAACCGATCTAATAAATTAACTACCTCACTCAAAACCTTTCATTTGAGGTATTCCACTTGAATATCCGTTTCTATTCTTCCTTTAAAAATGAGTAGGAAAAGTTAGTTGTTCAGAATGTTCGTAGGAATAGGGAATTTAAGCGCGCTAATAACTTGAATGAAGCCATTTTTCCCAACTTGGATACTTCTCTACCTCCTCATAAAATGAAAACACTTGAGTAAAAGGATCTACGTGCGAATGAACTCTATGAAAAATTCGTATCAATTTTGTTAGTCAGCCATAGATGAAGGGAGTGAAATATTTCTCTGTGACCTTCGTTCAAAAAGAACTCTATCATAAAACCTATCAAACATTCGTGAACAGATTAGTTATTTATTCAATAGCCATTTCCAAAATATTCATTTAATGCAGAAACTACAACATATTCTACTTGAAATTCTAACAATGGTTTTTATAAGTTAGAATGCAGTCCACAGAAAAGTATTCGACTCCCTTTCTCAATGGTGGAAGTTTATGCGAATGTTAACCCCCCATGAAAAAGTGACTCGTTTCAGGATATTCACAAAAAATCCAATCAAACCGGCCTAGTTATTCAGAGTGGTTCATTGTCATTCACGCACTGTATGTTGAATCTAGTACTCCTGGATTCAAGGACCGATCTTTCGATTAATATGAAGTGAAAATTTCCAATCCCAACACGCTGCGTTCTGCATTTTATTTTTCAGATTTGTAGTTGGTAATGGTTCTAGTTATGAAAGTACCTAATGCAACGATTGAAACCATGTCACTAACAGTTATCGAAACATTCGGAAAACATCAGTCGATAAAAGGCAAGGGTGGAGTCTTGTTGTATCGACTGGAAATACACGAATCTAGAACATTGCGTACTTTCCGTCTAGTGGAGGGATGCGTTGTAATATCGCCGTAGCTAATAATTATTATCATTCTGATATTAGTTGCTTTCGGACTGTGCTACGTGACGTGCATTTGCTAGAAACGACCGCGACGAACACAGAACGATGGTTTTGAAATATCAGTTCAATTTGGTTATTTTATTGCTAGCCAAACAATGTATTTTCGTGCATTGTATTTTGATACATTGGAAACTATATCCTTTGGGCAACATTTGAATAGATGTTTTTTCATTGCATTATTGGTGACTATGGGTAGGTTTCACTTCAATGATCATAAAATTTCGTTTTAAACAAATTGAAGATTAATTTCTTTTCGAAACCAGTAGACGACATTGTTGATCTTATGTGTTTAGAAACAATACATTTATCCAGACAATGTTGTCCATTTTAGACTTGAAAATAATTTGATTTGTTCATTTTAATACAACAATCAAACTTTTTCTGTTTACTAATTTAAGGTCAAGGTTTCTCCCACCTTATAAAGCCATATTAAATAATTATGGTATTGCAGAAATTATTAGACAAATTATGAGGCTTCAAACAAAATGACGCATGCACTCTTGAGCCTCCACTCTCAATAATCAACAAAAAATTCTTAATAAAAAGGATGTAACTGATCGCGTGATTTTTCCTTCTTAATTATGTTTTCTTGGAAAATATATTTAGATACTAATCACATACTGAATGTATGTAACTAAATTGAATATGAAATCTCAATTGCTCGTTTTTTAAATGAAAGCAAGAACAATTAGTTCAACATTTGTTTCATTGGTCATTTAGTGCAAAGCACGGCGTCGTAGGTCTTCCAACCGTTGCTCACGTTGTTCGACACCTTCACTGGTCGCACATTATGTAATAGAGTAAATTCTTGTCGAACATTCAAATCAATTTTTTATCGAGTTTACTTTTGCAACAGTTACGGATCAAATTGAAGGCAACATTTCTTGACACAGTAATGTTCGAGAATGACAGAATCATAGAAAAGTAATTTTGTATTCTAATTAAAATTAAGAAATATATTTTTTTCGATATTCAAGAAATAATATTGTGTTCGATAAAGCATGAAGTTGTCATACTGACAAAAACTCTTCTAACAGGAACTTACTTAACCTCATATACATTCTGTCAAAGCTAGGTTAGCTTGAAAGAAATCTGTGAATGAAATAAATTTGTATGCAAAGCTAGGTTAGCTTTGAAAAAAATCTGTGAATGAAGTAGGTTCGTTTAAAGCTAGGTTAACTATGAAAGGAATCTATGAATGAAGTAGATTTGTATGTAAAGCTAGGTTAGCTTGGAAGAAATCTGTGAATGAAGTAGATTTGTATGTAGAGCTAGGTTAACTTTGAAAGAAATCTGTGAATGAAGTAGATTAGTATGTAAAGCTAGGTTAGCTAATCTGAATTATGTTTTTTCGGAATATATATTTAGATACTAATCACATACTGAATGTATGTAACTAAATTGAAAATGAAATCCCAATTCCCCGTTATTTAAATGAAACCAAGAACAATGAGTTCAACATTTGGGTCAGTAGTCATTTGTTGTTCGACACCTTCACTGATCGCATATTAATGTAATAAAGTTAATTCTTGTTGAACATTCAAATCAATTTTTCTATCCAGTTTACTCTTGCAGCACTTACGAGTCTTCAAGAATAACAGAATCAAAGAGAAAAATAATTCAGTCAGAATGTATTTGGCTAACACTTATCTCGTACTAGAAATTTCGAGGGGCTAGAGGAGTAAAAGTACTAAACATTCCTGCATTCCCTTGCATTCTCGATACGGGGATTTAATCCTACAAAAATGTGATGCTCATGTAGAATATCTTGAATTTCAGGAACGGCATAGAAGCATTTTTTCTCGAAATGTGGTTTAGAAGTTTATATATGGATTCTTTGGGTTTTATAGTGAAAGAACAAAATTTTGTTCGAGATCTTGATCAGAATGAAGTTTTTGGCAGGACCATCCCAAAAGTATCAAAATAGGGTTTAAAATTGTGTAAGGAATTCGCTTAGTTCACGCAAAAATGGCTGAACGGATTCGGATGACCACATCTATGTATGTGCCTAATTCAATCAGCGAATAGATTATTTTTGATTCCGGCAAATACTAGGTTCCGGTGGACTTATCAAAAAACTTATTAGAGTGGGTTAGATCCACTCGCCATTCGGGATGAAGATACCTTCAACTCCAGGAACGGATATTGGCTACGGTTTTTCAGAATGAATGGCATTTTGGGTGCTCCAAAAAAGGGGTTAAAGTTTGAGAATTATTTGGGTTCAAAGTGCAAATTTGTATTCAAGATCATAATTATAAAGAAAGAAATTAGTATATATAATAATTTTTGATGAACCACCACCCATAAGGCTACAAAATAGAGGTAGAACGAAAATGATTTTTAAGAAATTTTCCCCAGCATTGGAATTTATGGCAGAAAATTTTGTATTCCAAATTTTGAAATGAATATTAACGTTTCGGTATTTTTACTTAATCAATAACTAAGAGTATGAATCAAGGAACCGAGTTTGTATTGGGCAACAACAAATATATTAACCATAATCATAAAATATATTGCGTTGCGCAATCGGTCGCCTGTCATCGTTGTGTGCTGGCAGAATTTCGGGTTTAAGCCAATTTACGCTCCGTTTATAAATGCAATATTTGAATAATGAGTTATTACATTAATCCTCAATATTGAAATAATCTAAGAGATTATTGACTAAGTAATGCTACATCATAAAAAGAGAACAAGGGGTCAAATTCAAGACGTAAATATTCAGGATAATTTCAATACATTAACCAAAAACAGGTCTACTCTGAACTGTTTTTCAATTTGCAGGAGCTATTCAAAGCTATTCAACAACTGTCTTATCCAAGCATTGATCAAATAAATTGATTGCAGCGCTGAATGATTAAATGCAAATATTAGGTTGAATATCAACGCAATATTAATAATATAGAAATTATCCCTAAGAGATCGGCGATGATGAACAGATTCTCGATTTTTGTCGTTCAAAATGGATATTGTACAATAGGAATTGAAAACTTGAAAAACTTCTAGCTCACTTTTCATTATTCCAGTAATTTTGCTTCTAAATGAAATTTAATGGCTTTTTCATTCCCAGTTAATTTCTGGATGATTATCCTGCTATTATGATTACGATATTACATAGATACAGTTTCTTTTGTTAGAAAAGCATAAAAATTCATTGTGTTCACTCCGCATATCGAATGGATCCATAAATTCATCTTTTGTTGGTAATGAATAATGGGCACTAAATTCAAATCAAACATTTCCATTGACTGTTGAAGCGTGAAAGTGATTGAGTGTGTTCACATTGCCTAATTGTTTGATATCTATAGGGTACTTCAATTGTTTTGTTGATAATTTTGGACTTACAATTTCGTTGTTTTCAATTCGCTAATGAATATTTCTGATATAGTCGTAACGCGCGAAGCAGATATACTATACAGGTTGTTCGCGAATTGCGATACAACGTAATACCACAAATTGTCCAGTTCAAAATGTAGGTCGAATTACCTATATGTCATGTTTCTTCGTCTGGCCGCCTGAAGTCTTTGAAGCTCAAAACTTCTTTCTTTTTTTTGAATAATTCAAAAACGATCGATGTGCTTTCAATTAATTTTTTTTGTTTACGTCTTAGTAAATCTATGACCGGCATTAAGTACCTAGCACTATAATGAAGCTTTTTCCTGTCTTGAAAAATTTTGATCAGATAAGCGGTTGAATCACAAAAAATATTTTACCAATACTTCATGATTTCATTGCTCCTGTTTAACATGGATTTTTTTTATTCACTTTAAAAAGTGATCAATAGAGCAATTGTTATGCTATACAGGTGGCGCTATTTAGAATCGATAACTTCATTCGAAACGAGTTAGGTTGACAACCTCAGTTCTTTTAAAGGGACAGTAGATCTAAAAGGTTTAACTATGTAGGCTTTGGATTTGTTACTTGGTCTGATAGATTGCCGATTGTCTTGTCTTAGAAATTTTTGACTAGATGATGAATGGATATTAAAGTGGTTCAATAAACGAAAAAACAATTCAATTTTGTTACTTGTTTGTTAGTGGCCAAATGAAGAAACCTTTATATATATATATATATATAATTTGGTCTATATCGACTCATTTTGAGCCGGAATAGTGTTACGTTATGCACACAATTCACGGAGACCCTGTATATAGTTGCCATCATCAGCAATGATATCGGTGTGGATATGATTAGAAGTCTTTATAAATCTTTCATGTTATCAATTTTTCAAATCGTCTTGATTAATGTTTGAAATATTGCTGATAGATATTAGTCAATGGATGAAACATTGTCATCACATCTGAGCATTAACTCAGAGTAAACACAGGTACACTTTAAGACTCATAGGTCGTTAGAAACACACCGACTCCTGATTTAAATCCCTCAGATTTCCATTTCTAGTTGCATACAGTAAGGATGAGGATATGGATGTAGACATCTTGAAACATTTTTAAAGAACTGGAAAATGCAAGAAGTCATCTCAAAATTGATTAGGGAATGTGGTATGATGAACTCTTCGCTCTGTCAAATGCTCCCCAGGTCATAAAATTGTTGTCTAATTTGAAGTATTCTCACAGTTTTGAAAATGAGTCAAAAGTATTTTTTTCAGATGCAAAGCCCCAAAATTTCCTTTTTTAAATGAAATGTACTTTGAACACTTTTCCAAAGAGGTATCACATTGGTATACTCCGAAATCCAATTTTTAGCATGAAAAAATTTTAATTCAATTCAATAAGTGGATTTGGGATCACACACATAATATTCAATGGAAATACAATAACTCATTATAGTTGAAGTCAACCTGAAGCGACCACACAATGCCAATATCATACTTTGTTCTCAAATTCAAAGGATTTAAAAATGGATCTAAAGTGAAGTGAACTTGGAGAGTCAGAGTCATTATAAAGTGGAAACACTCAGTAGAATAGTTATAGAAGTTGTTCAAAATGATGTCTATCGATATCGGAACATTTTAAAATACTTATTTGAACGGCAATTTTCGTAGCTCGCGCAATATACGAAGAATCCTGCTCTGAAAAGCAATGGCGCACGTGAGGTAATAAAAATCCAATGGTGTCAGATCTGGCGATCTTGGAGGTCAACTCCAATGTCCCAAACGCTTTTCCATCCGTCATCAAACATTTCTCTCATTTGAGCATAAACCTCATGTGTGCAATGCGCTGTCCAATTGGAGTCAACAATTCCGAAGTTCCTGGAATGGCAAACTCAAAATCATTGATAATTTCACCATCGTAGATATGGAATACTACTCAATTTCCTTTCAACAAGCAAAATACGTTGAAATTACTAAACGTGGCCTTGATCGCTTTACGATTCTGATCGATCAGAGTATGACATTTTCTGCTATTGGTAATGCCTTCTCTCAAAAATTTCGTTTTGTCAGCCCAGATTACATCTTCTTGGGTTCGGATTAGAAGGCTCTCACAAATTCGTATTCTCTCGTGGTCTTCAGACTTAAATGCTTGAACTTCGTTAAATTTGAAGGAATGCATTTTATGTTCTGCTGAGATTCTTCGTTAAAGGTACGACTAATGCCTAGATCATCATCTCCCTTACGGGTGGAAGCTTGCGTTGATTATTTTTCGTTCAGGAAGTTACAGTTTTTGGTAAATCTCGAGTGTTTTGCTGTTTACATCCGACTAAAAAAGTGAAACAATAAATTTGTGATAAGTTTGGTTTCAAATTCAGAAATTGTGCGAAAACAATTTAAAATATGAAGGCAGCATTGGGAAACGAGTGTTTGGACAAAATACAATCAAAGTTGGCTACACATTTGTTAATGGAGACCTACGCTCTGGACGGCAAAAATACAATAACGTCGAACATTCGCTGGTTGTAATCAATAAAGATGGTCGACTAGCTGTGCGAGCACTAGAATGTGGAGGATTTTTCAATTGGTTCGGGTGTGTTCAAAATTTATTTGAAAACTGCTGATGGATGAGTACAAAAGCTGTCCTGTTGAAATCGTTCAGGACAACTTGGAAATAGTCAATAATGATGAAAATCTGCTTGAAAATATCATAACTGGTGGGTGTATGGTTAGATTTCTCAGTGAAAACTTTCATTAGAGCCACGGTCATAATAAGGGCGCCAAAGTAGGAGGAATGTCAGGTTAATGCTGGCTATTTTCATTAATTATGTATATCATGAGTATGCACCTGAAGTCAAGACAATCAACAAGTAATATTATTTCAAAATTATGATAGGATTATCTGATGATATAAAAAGAAAACGGCCACACCTTTATGCAAGCAGAAATTGGTTTCTAGATCAGAATAACGTGATACCGCATTCATCCTCGTGCAGCTAACTACGTCAGCTTCCATATAGTCGTGATTTAGCTCCCTCCGACTTTTAGCTGTTTCCAAAATTATAATCGCTGCACAAGAGGTACCGATTTGATGTCATGAGCCAGACGACTTCGATTTCCTGGTTTTCCTGGTTGCACTAACTTCTGAAAAGTAAATTCGTACAGTGCTCAATTTAAATCCGACTCTAAATCTTTTCTCCAAGTACGCAATATCTTGAACACCTTCGGACATTTTCAAGAAGAAATTAGCTTCATTTCTCTCCATTAAATTTAGCACAAGTTTTTGAAGTCCGGAACTTAGTTCTCTCTCAGAATATTGAAAAGAGTTATATTATCATTCGCTGATCTTTACCGTTTTCGAAGGTAAATGTGAAACAAAAAAGGGTCGTTTTCGACGGGAAACATCTCAATTCTAATTGCCGTAATGTTGTTGCAAATAACATTTCCCAGTTCCAATTTTTTTCAGGAATCAATATGCCCCACTTGTGAGATTACTTCTCCTCTATTATCTGCGAATTTCCATTCTTTAGTGTCGTGAAAGCGCTTCTGAGCGGATTAGTTTGAGTATCGAGTGTTTTCAGGGTAATATTCGAAATCGAATGTTTCAATGCTCAGAGTTTCTATTTCCATTCAAACCAAATTATGTTTTCAATCGATAATTCGAAGTTTGCAGTGAACTTACTCATTCATCAATAATGCACTTACTGTTCTAATAATCAAAATTCAAAAAATCATTTTAAGACGAATAATTTAATGCATAATCAATATACTTTTAAAAAATTTCATGAAAATGAATCGCCACAAAGATCTAACTTCAGAAAATATGAATTTGTGTATTCCATCTTATACTTGAAGTGCTGTCACAATGATGGGATTTAGAACATCTTATAGAAGACTCAGGAATGCAAAGGTTGAGATCATGCTGGGTAAGTTTTATGACAAATCCGATATCATATTTTTTCACTTTTATATTGCACTAGCGGCCTGGTACGTGCTTCGCTACGTATAAAGTGAAATGTAATAATGTAGCAGCAATGTTGTATTCGAAACAACTGCACAACGTTGATCCTATTCACGATTTTCAACACGAATAAAATAAATTTGCAATTTGATGATCAGCGTAGGGGTATGGCAATAACGAACCAGCTTGATGATAAATCTGTCCCCGAATCTGTAATATGTATGCAGTTTTTGGTAGATGGTGGATCAGAATTTTTAATACTATCGAATACTTCAATGGTACCCATCATCACCTTTCCTATGCAATATTGGGTATTGTAATGCATCGTAACTACAATGAAGTTCCGAAACACGTTGCAATTGCTCATTTCTGCGATGAAGTACAATATCAGGGGATTGAAACTGATCACCAAGAATTACAATTGCAACCTCATCAATTGTCGGTGCTTTGAATCGCCCTGCATGCTCTCCAAAAGTTGTCCTATCAGCCCTTATTACGAATTTGTGATTCAGATTGATATAAAATGGAACAATCCTGTTGAAGTTTTTACCTTAAACATCGGCATAAAATTATCTCGAATATTTTCAGTAGCACCAATAGAAGTCATTTGAAATGTCGAATTGTATTGTTGAATATGACTCAAAAAGTGCTTCGACGTTTTAAATGTCCCAAAAATAAACTAATACAATGGTTCGGGTGGAGCTGGCAACCTCACTTTGCCATTAGCACAAACATGCCGGTCGTTTCACCTGGAAAGTTAGCAGCATCACAATGTGGACATATTGCGTCCATCATTCCAATGTATTCGTGCATACTATAATCAATCTGACTGTTGTAATTAAAAGCAGCACGCATCATTTCATCCAAAACAACACGACATATTCTTGATCGCCGAGCAAGATTCAGTACAGGTAAATGATCAACAGATCTATTCCGTGCATTACGTTCACGCTGCGATGCATTAGCTTGTGCGCGTTCATCTGCAGTCTGTGATCGTTTTAGTAATGTCACATCATTTGCATTACGCATTCGCCGACCTATATTTGCTCGTCTGGTTCGTGGCATTTTTCCTGCATATAAAAAAGAATAAATCAATTTAAAAACAAATTGCTACATTAATAGTGGTGTATCAGTACTTATACATGTGCGTATATGTGTGTATGGAAATATGTATAACTGCATACGTCAATACATATAAGAATGTCATTGAATAATTCAATTTCAAATGAAGTGCTTCCATCTGTTACAAAAGAATAAAACACCCGTATGCACACAATATGTTCACATACATGTAACTCGATTCAGTTCAAACAGTTCAAAAGTTACCGTTTGTGTAAATGCGTTTGACATTTAAATTCAAATAAAGCCTGTAAACGATATGGAACACTGACGGCTTACTGAAAAACTTCAAGGCTCACCGTTTGTATGAATGCACTCAACAATATGTTTAAAAATATGAACACAATTTGACAATTTGCTTTAATCGAAGCATGTGCAAAATGAAATGACCGCATTAAGGACATAACAACATGCTTCTACTGTCAACACTGAAAAAAGTATCAATTTGACAGTACAATCCCCATCTGAAAAAAGTTTCAATTTGGCAGAAAAATCCCCATTAACAAAATGATCCGCCAATTCATTTGAATTCATTTCTTACAAAAATGTGTGACATTATTTTGGCTTTTGGTATTTTATTTTCACAAGGAAAAAAGGAAATAGTACAAACAGTTTATTTTAACTTGAAATAAAAGGGAGGTCAGTACATTTCCTCAAACTGATTGTTTTGTCGTTGCTGACATATCCAATAAACAAATGTTTCACCACTATGCGGCATCGTTGGATGAATCTGGCGGAGGCATGGATATTTGTGATAGTTCATATTTGTGGTTTAATAAAAATATGATGGATTGTATGCCCATATTTGACTTTATTTAATTATATCGAGTGTTCCGTGAAAAACGTTCCCGGCTATAGCTCCTACCGTTGTTGATTGATTTCAATGAAACGAATTCATCTTGAACGATAACGGAAGTTGATCTTCATTTAGTCTTTCTAAATGGTAAACGATATTTTCACTTTGTTTTCGATTGCTCATTCAATTTTGATTACCTGCTGCTAAAAAAGTATGACGTAAACGCTGAATTTTCCGATTTAAATTAAATTATCGAATAACTTAGAAAGAAAACTCATCGGGTGAAAGGAGGTATTTTTCGTGATTAGGTGAGTTCGTGACACATATTTCACGCGTCATCACAGCCATACCTATTGCACACACAGAAATTCGAAGGCCTGATTCTGCAACCCTTCCTCTATGTGCGCTTCAAATTTCAACCGAATCTAGCCCACCGTTTGCACACTAGAAAACTTTGATTTATTTCGTTCGTTTCGCATCTGATTCATATGCAAGGGGGTATGTTGATGATTTTTTCTAACAGTAAGACGTATTTGAAAGTGAGTTTTGGCATTTGAATTCTATGATGAATGATGTGAAAATGTTTGCATGTGCGAACGTGCGAATGTAATTTTTCCTCATCGGTAATTCTATGAGCCCTTAGCCATTTCCCGCATTTCTTAGCATTTTGAGGTTCTTTTCGGAACTTGTTTTATATGCTAGCCGGTTGCGGTTTCTGTTGCGTCTGTGAATTTATTATTTTGAAAGGATCATGTAATTTATCAAAATTTGGGTTTCAGAGAACATATTGATGGCAATGTGATTTTGGTTAAACATATCACCAATTTACCTGTATAACGAAATTACCTGCCACACTTATCGAAATTCGATTATTTTCAGAAAAACGTCTCTACAGAATAACGCATATGGAAGTTATGGCAAGCTGTTCGGGAATTTAACTATTCAATTTAGAAAGCTAGCAAGCAGACAGGTATTCCGTAGAGTACGCTGAAACATTTCAGGGCAAGAAACGAAAACCATCCAAACAACCAACAAATCGTTCCTAAACTTGGCAGGCCGTTTGCTGTAACTATTGTCTTTGAATTCAGTTATTCAACTTTATCAATAAGATGCAGGCTTGGGATTCGGATAAGCAGTCCAAATGATTTGTAGAACTGCATCTCGCTTGGCTGAACATGGGGAAAGACAAAATTTTTTTGGTCGTAATGATAAGCAAGTAGCTGGCAAATGGTGGTGGACTGAGTTCAAGAAGTTTTAAAACTCTTTACGGAAAATCTTGCTGCATATTGAGTGTCCATGGGAAATCCTGAAATCATTCAATTTTTTTTTTTTGAAAATAAGACTCGGAATCAAAGATATGCCTGACAGATTCTGGAATTGTGACGTAACGGGTCTAAGTTATGTTTTCAAACCAACTAAAGTTGTTACCTCTATTGGAAAACGCTATATTTACAAAAAAGAATCTATGCAGGCAGAGGAGAATCACAAACTCTGATTGGTTTAATTTGCGCTAATGGCTCGTGAATTTCTCCAATGATCATCTTCAAGGGAATAAGACGAAATGACTTCTGAAAACTAACTCTCTGCCAGCTGCTCAAGTTAATAAACTGTCGCCGAAAGGGTGGAATAATAGTGAACTTTTTCTGTAGTGGTTTCAGTTTTTTACTAGAGCGATTCCTGTTGCGCGTCCTGTTGTACTCTTCATGGATTCACATGCCTCATATAAATCCTGAGGTAATTTCTCTGGCAAAGGCCAATGATAATTCACTTTCCCGGTCCACACAAGCCACATCCTACAGCCTCTCGACGTTAGCGTTTATAGATCTTTGAAATCCCATTGGCAGATTATATGAGATACCATCCAGATAAGCCCATCAGGACTGATTTCCATGAAATCCTGAATCTTGCATTCATATCGAGCTTCTCTCACAACAACATAAAGAATTCCTTCAAAAAAGCAAGAATATACCTGCTCAACCGTAATGTGATCGCGAAAGAAGCTTCCCCTTCTGCATTAACTGCTGTCCCTTTGGCAGCCCCTGAAGCTTATGAAGCTCGGCGAAATATTAGAAATTTGTTTTATGAATAAATTTTCTCTGGAATTCTATTTTCCTATGGTGTCACGAACTTGCCAACACACATCACGAAACTACTTTTGAGTATCACGAAATAACTATTCTCCATTCCATTTCAAAAACTAATTTTTCTAAGAATATTCCGGTCATTATGCAAATTTCAGAATAACCAAATGGTTAACCGAATCTGTGTTCAGTCAAAAAAAATTTTCCGGTTCTTGAGGAAAAATAATAGACGAAAAATATAAGAAATCGAAATTATCACGAATTTACCTCCTTTCACCCTATTTCCAATTCCTGAAATGGGCAACTGTTTGAGTTTGTGATAAAATTTTTCTGTCGAAGAATGTGTCATTATTTCAGTTCAGGTAACTCGCAATATTTGTTATTTTGAGTAAGAAAAAACTTAAAACGTAATAGAAGATTCTAATGATTCCTGTAGGAAGCACATATGCAGAATACCGTTGAAATTCAAAGATCGTTCTTTATAGAGTTATAATGGATGTCATTCTCAATTATTAACGAGGAATTATGACAGATTAAGATTTTATCCGGTAATTATTGTTATTGTTTACTTTCACAAATAATTAATAACTATGGAAAACGAAAATCATGGAATACAGACATGATACAAGTTTATTTTTAATCTAACAGAAATAGTGCCCGAGCATTGTGACTCTATCGGGAATGATTTCTAGATCGTAAGTTCACCATACTAGAAAAAACTTCAGAAAATGGACACATCTGTTTCATTAAACCCAAAACATCTAAATAAAAAAAATCTTATAAAAAATATCATGAAAAGTGTTGAAAATGGTCACTATGAAGTTGAATACACAATTGACATTTCCTGAATACGGCATGTTTTGCATTAAAAAGGCCAGACGATGAACAAAGACTATTATATAACATTATTCGACCGATTGAGTGAGAATTCTAAGCGCAAAATGACTTTATATTGCAAAGAAAAAATAACATTGTTTTATCAAAATAATGCACCACTGCACAAGTCAATCAAAAACCCATGACATAAATCAAAGATTTGCGCTTAGAATTGTTGCTACGCCCAGCCTATTCTCCAGATCTGGGACCCAGCGATTGCTGGATGATTTGAAGAAGATACCGTAGCGAACGAGATTTGGCTCAGTCAGATAAGTTATTGCCAAAACTAACGCATATTTTGGGGTATGAGATGAATCTTACAACAAGAAAGTCATAGAAATCTTATAAAAGTGTTGTTTCATTGTTGAAAGAGAATAATAGATGAGTGAATTCGTATTTAAAGAAAAAATGGTATTCATATTGGTTCCTCCACCTTCCAGCCTGAAGGATTCCAATCGCCGTTTTGCACTTGCTTGCGTTAATGCACATTTTCATTTAGTTTTGATCAAATGTATCTCAGTTACGTATCGTTCAAAAAACATACGACAAAGTAATCATTAAATCAGTAAAAGTACGTGACATAAAATTTATATCAAAAAAACCATTGTGTAGAACCTGAAACAATATATATGTATTTTTTTCGAGAACGATAAAAGGCACGAAATACTGTAACATGAACAAGCAAAGCGTATATATACGGTAATATAATATAATACCTAATGTGCACAGTGTAGAAAGGTCATAAGCTTCATCTACTCGAAGTTATAAATTACAAGCTGAAACAAGAAAATTGAATCAAAAGCAATCTTGACTACCGTGAAAATCTTTTTTGTGCATCAAAGATTTAATTTTACTATAATTCCTTGAATAAACATCCAATTCGTTCTTCAATCATTCGGATAGTTACTTCCAATCGATTTGTTCTGCTGGTTCATGTTATTTTCAAGCTAATTTTCTGACTCTGCAGAATTTCTGTCCCCGTACCGAAGAAATTGTGCGATCGGCATTCGATATTTCTTTCATTCTCTTCTCATTCTGACAAATCCGGAGAACCGAGTTGATTACGTGTTCAATTTGATTTCTTTGGTGGAACTCTGATTAATTGAATGAGTTCTCTTTCAGAAGAAGGGCGTGAAAACTAATTTCAACGACGCATGAAGAATGCAATAGCAGCTGAAAGGTTGACAAGGAGAAAAAAGAGAGACATCAACTATTCCCTTCGTGTTTAAAGAAATAAATTCTGAAAACTTTTTCGGAGCAAGAGTTTTTCTGGGAAGTAATTGTTTAAATCAACACTTGGAATGTAAGGTCTGTACAGCATGTCCCATTTTGGGGGTGCCACCAGGAGCATCTCTGTTATTATTTAGGATAGAGAGATGGGGTTTTCACGACCCTTGGCTACTTTTTCGAGACAAATTCATAGAGCTAATCAGAATTATTCTAACTTCAGTGGTTTTTGAGTTATTCGCGAATCTTGAAAATTTCCGGATTTCTTTTTTTCCCGATATCTCGGTTCTTATAGAAGATAATTGAAATCTGTTTTTACGTTTCTAAAACGGTTTTCTGAGTGAATTCCAGTGACGTACTCGAAGTTTTTTTTTCATTAATTATGACAGATATGACATAAAGTTGCATTTTTTTAAAATACGAACAGTTTTTTTTTGGCATATTCCGATTGCCGTTTTTTTTTCCTTTTCAAAAATATATAACATCATGACAAAATTTCCACCCAATTTGAAGAAAATAACGGAATAATGATTTACCCCTAATGGCTGGGCGAAGGAACACACGTGAGCGGACGAACCATAGAACATTTGTAGTTATTCGATGAAAACGATCAAAACAATACAAAATCTTCTTGACCGAAATAATGGAGCTAGGCTGCTCCTAAGATTCCATCGTTATTTATGACATCCGCAATTTCCGCTTTTTATTTTATTTTTGAGATTGTCGTTTAGTTTCTAGAGTTCTCTGAGAAATACCTACATGAGAATAATAATAGGCACCTAATAATTTACTCAAATTTACTTCTCATAATGATTTACATATATTGCTCGAACTGATTTCCATCATGTTGTAAACATAAAGTGCATCTTCGGATTATATCTTCTATGTCTGAATGCTCTCTGTGAACACAGAAGTCTTCATCTATGCACGTTCATTAGAAACCATAGAACGACCAATAATTATTATTATTCATTATCTGTGGATATATTGGCTTCGTGTCTATTTGAATTCGTAAAATTAGTGTTCGTTGTTGAATTTGGATTGTTTAGTCAATTTCTGCAATTCACACTATGGAACAAAATAGAAGATACGAAAATTTCGAAAAAGTTGATATGCTGAAGGTCTACTTTCAGTGTCACTGTAACGCAGTCCGTGCATCAGAAGAATATTTGAATAGGTAAGTTCGACAATGGAAATGGAAGTAGTAATTCTAATCAATATTAAATACCGGACTGACACTCTCCAATAGATTTCCTCAAAGAATTCAACCAAACAGGAAGTTCTTCGCCAAAATGGAAGCAAATCTTTCCAATTATGGTTCGTTCGAGAAACCAAGAAGTAAAAACTACAATAAACGGAATAGAGGTGATAATGAACTTGACGTGTTAGCAGCTGTTGAGGCTAACCATTATACATCGTGTCGGCAAATTGAGAGCGAAGTTGGTGTGTCAAAAAGCAGAGCCCAAAGAATTTTGAGAAAGTAAAAATATCATCCCTATAAACATAAAATAATTCATCATCTCAATGCCGAGGATGCAGAGAGGAGAACGGCGTTCTGCAATTGGTATTTAGGGAGAATCAGAGGTGAAGCTCGTTTTGGGCGACATATCATTTGGTCTGATGAGTCAAGAATCAGCAGCGCCGGAATCTTTAATCGCCATACGAATAGATTCTGGGCAAACGAAAACCAACACGAAGCAGTAGCTCGACGGCAGCAGGGGAGGTTCGGTTTCAATGTGTCGTGTTTCGTAATGGGCAACAAATTAGCCTACTATATCTTTGATGGCAACTTGAATGCACAGAGATATCTCGAAATTTTAAATATTTGTCTGCCACAACTGCAAGATGACATTCCTCTTGCTCAATTCAACACATATTACTTCCAACAAGACGGTGCTCCTTGCCATAATTCGGTCGTGGTGAGGAACTGCTTGGATTTAAATTTTGAAAATAAATGGATCGGTACCAATGGCCCAATTCAATGGCCACCTAGGTCTCCTGACCTATCCGTTTTAGATTTTTTCTTTGGGGTTATTTAAAAAATAAGATATATAGGAGGCAATACGCCAATTACGATCAATTGAAGAATGCAACAAATGAAGCATTCGAAGATCTGAGGAGATCCTCGCTACATTTGACTAGGGCCATAGAAGATATAATCCGAAGATGCACTTTATGTTTACAACATGATGGAAATCAGTTCGAGCAATATATGTAAATCATTATGAGAAGTAAATTTGAGTAAATTATTAGGTGCCTATTATTATTCTCATGTAGGTATTTCTCAGAGAACTCTAGAAACTAAACGACAATCTCAAAAATAAAATAAAAAGCGGAAATTGCGGATGTCATAAATAACGATGGAATCTTAGAAGCAGCCTAGCTCCATTATTTCGGTCAAGAAGATTTTGCATTGTTTTGATCGTTTTCATCGAATAACTACAAATGTTCTATGGTTCGTCCGCTCACGTGTGTTCCTTCGCCCAGCCATTAGGGGTAAATCATTATTCCGTTATTTTCTTCGAATTGGGTCGAAATTTTGTCATCATGTTATATATTTTTGAAAAGGAAAAAATAACGGCAATCGGAATATGCCAAAAAAAACTATGTTCGTATTTAAAAAAATGCAACTTTATATCATATCTGTCATAATTAATGAAAAAAAACTTCGAGTACGTCACTGGAATCTACTCAAAAAACCGTTTTAGAAACATAAAAACAGATTTCAATTATCTTCTATAAGAACCGAGATATCGAGAAAAAAAGAAATCTGGAAATTTTCAAGATTCGCGAATAACTCAAAAACCACTGCAGTTAGAATAATTCTGATTAGCTCTATGAATTTGTCCCGAAAAAGTAGCCAAGGGTCGTGAAAACCCCATCTCTCTATCTTAAATAATAACAGAGATGCTCCTGGTGGCACCCCTAAAATGGGACATACTGTACGGCACACCAAGAAACATCACCCTTTGGCGGGCACGCCTATTTGACTCACGTTAGCGGGCCCGATCCGCATCTTTTTTTTTCATTTTTCAGCTAGAATATAAGTATTAACTTTCTATTTTTTGTTGTCAACTCATATTTGCTATAATTTGCGGTACTTCCAATGTAAGAAATATTGACAAGAGAGTCAATCTGATTTATTTAGCGGGTGCTCAGCGGTAATAAATCTTCATCTTTCTTCTTTTTTATTACAAAATGGGAAATGTTTATTTTGGTTTGGGATTTTACTCATTTTTCCTTTTGTTAATAGAGTTTCTAATGCATGAAAATAAATAAATTGTCATATTGTTAAGAAAAGGTTAACTAAATGAAAAAATATACAAATAGCCTTGTCAAATATAAATATTAAATTCTAGAAGAATCAACTTTGAATTAGGTAGTATTTTTAAAGAAATACTTTTATAATGAATTGCATATTAACAGTGGAACAGAGTTGCTGGAACATTAATTTTCTTCTTCATACTGAAAATAAAGTATGAGTAACTTGATTGGAGAGGTCGTTACTTGATGAAAATCTATATACATATTTTCAATGAAATAAAACTATGGTATTTAGATTTTCACAATATTAACAAAACTATGACCTGTTTCACCACACTAGTTTCATCAGATAGATACAAACTAATGAACAAAGTTATTCCTTATATATTAGTCTTATTTCCTACTTAATATCACAATAGGTACAAGTACAAGGGCATGTTGGAAAACCCATCGGAGTTTACTTTATGAATTGAAAAGATTGAGTAAAGGAGAAGGATTTAGATCTAATTGACTATTATGTAGCCTACCTGAATTATTTTCTTTGTTGATCTCAAAATTTCCAATAGATTGAGTTTTGTCTATTATTTTCATGATGTAAAATTTTGAAATCATTAAATTTATGGTTTTCTTCGAGTAAGTGATTAGAATAATAGGAATCTGATTTATGATAATTAAAACTACGTTTGTGCTTGGATAATCTAACTTTGAAATTTCTGAAAGTTCTACCAATATAAATTTTATTACAATCCCCGCAAGACAGTTTATAAACACCGGATTTATTACCTTTATCAATTTTAGATTTGCAGTTGTTGATTAGTCGGCCTAAAGAATTATCAGTTCGGAATGCTATATTGAAATTATAATGCGAGAGAAATGATTTTAATTTTAGACTAGGATTACCAATATAAGTTAAGCTGTTGTATTTTGTGTTAGAACTTTTTATACGTGGATTGCTTTTTGAAATTTTTTGCATGAAATCATGCATCAATCATACTTGGACTGTAACCATTATTGACTGCTATTTGTTTAATTATATTTAGCTCTTTTATAAAATTATTTTGTGACATTGGGATATTAATGAGTCTATGTATCATCATACTATTGTAAGCTGCTAATTTATGTGGATAAGGATGTGTAGATGAGCTGTGAATAGTAATATCTGTATGCGAAGTCTTATGAAAAATAGAAAAATCATGCTTGCCGTTAATTTTAGTAATAGTTAAAGCAGGAAAGTTAATGGAGTTTTCTGTTTCTATCTCTAACGTGAATTTTGTTAATGAATTTTTTGAATGACTCCAGTTGTCTGTTTGTGTCAGTGAAACAACAAATGATGTCGACATATCTAAACCAATAAATAAAGTGTTTGAATAACTGATGTTCTTGAATAGTTTTTTCAATATTATCCATGAAAATTTCAGCGAGTAGTAGAGGGCTCAGAGGATTACCCATGATTAAACCTTTTTTACTATTATATAATACTTCATTGAAGTTGAAATAATTTTTTTCTAAACAAATTTCTAAAAGGTGTAAGATTTCTGATTGAATTACCGGATTGACTTCATTAATTTGAAGGGCGTTGTTGATGAGTTTCACTGTATCACTAGGTGGAACACTAGGGAAGAGATTTACTACATCCCATGACATAAGTTTAGCGTTCGGTGGTAGTATCGTGTGCTGAATTTAATTTATTAGGACTGAAGAGTTTTTTATTGAGAATTCAAGTTCAAAACTAGCGTACTGTTGAATGATGTCTATGAGAAAGCATGAAAGTTTTGCAGCTGGAGCTTGATTATATGAAACTATTAGTTTATTCTCAATGGAGTATTATATAATAGAAAAAAAGGTTCAATCATCTGAGACCTCTACTCGCTGAAATTTTCATGGATAATATTGGAAAAACTATTCAAGAACATCCGTTATTCAAACACTTTATTTATTGGTTTAGATATGTCGACGATATTATTTGTTGTTTTACTGGCACAAACGGACAATTAGAGTCATTCAAAACATTCATTAACAAAATTCACGATGATATTAAATTCACGTTAGAGATAGAGATAAAGAAACCCCATTAACTTTTTGGATTTAACTATTACTAAAATTAACGTCAAGCATGAATTTTCTATTTTGATAAGCCATCGCATACATATATTACTATTCAAAGCTCATCTACACATCCTTATCCACATAAATTAGCAGCTTACAATAGTATGATGATACATAGACTCATTAATATCCCAATGTCACAAAATAATTTTATAAAAGAGCTAAATATAATTAAACAAATAGCAGTCAATAATGGTTACAGTCCAAGTATGATTGATGCATGATTTCATGCAAAAAATTTCAAAAAGCAATCCACGTATAAAAGTTCTAACACAAAATACAACAGCTTAACTTATATTGGTAATCCTAGTCTAAAATAAAAATATTTCCTCTCGCATTATAATTTCAATTTAGCATTCCGAACTCATTCTTTAGACAAAACTTAATCTATTGGAAATTTTAGAGATCAACAAAGAAAAGAATTCAGGTAGGTTACTTACTAGTCAATAAGATCTAAATCCTTCTGCTTTACTCAATCTTTTCAATTCATGAAGTAAGCAACTCCGATGGGTTTTCCAACATACCCCTTGTACTTGTACATATTGTAATATCAAGTAGGAAATAAGACTAATATATAAGGAATAACTCTGTTCATTAGTTTGTATCTATCTGACGAAGCCACAGTGTGGTGAAACCAACCGGTCATAGTTTTGTTAATATAGTGAAAATCTAAATACCACAGTTTTTTTTTTCATTGAAAAAAAAAGTATGAGTTATCTTAAATTATGTTCATGAACAATCACAGACAAAATAACAAGTAAAATTAAATACAAATTAATTTAAAAATTGGTTACAAAGGCAAAAAGTAGGTTTGTAAAAGAAAATGATCAAATGTACAGAAAAACTCTGATCAAAACTTGGAAAGAAAAAAAAAATGTCCCTGACAATTATTGCGCGTTACTCGATGGCTACTATGATTTCGGAAAACATTCCTTTGGCATATATGACATACAACGCTTGTTCTATTATTACGATGTGACCCACAGAGGTAACAAATTTTCTCAGCTCTCAACTAGTTTTCATCCGGAAGTGTAATTGGGCGGCACTTTGCCAAAAATATAGCAATATCTTTTGGAAGTACTAGCACCTGTGATCTCATTTTCAAATTTTTTTCCATCATTCGGAATGCTGAATTGGTGAGACAATTCCTCCTATATACATTTTGTGGACTGTTAAAAAAATAAATCGCTTTAAAATTGATTTCACTGGTATCCAGTCCTCGGAAGAAAATCGTAAGGGGCCAGCGTCTTGTTTTTCGTGCTATGCTGTAGGTTGAACATTGCTGATCAACTGATCAACCAAACGTCCTTTAGTTTTGTTATTATCTAGAATGGCCACAGGTTTATTAGTTTCCATATCTATGTCATTTGTGTCTTGCAAAGTGGATATCAGAAGAACGGGCCTATTTTTTTTTGTATATATATGAAACCAAGCTTAAGTCATATTGAAATCCGAAAATACTTGAACCTACTGGCCTAGCTTTATTCCACAGAAATTATGGTGGGATTTTCCTTTTATTTTCTTAGAGTTCCTAGAAAAGTTATCCCATTATCCAATAAATAATTTGCAGGTGGAACACTACTATACCAATTATCGGTTGATAAATTGCTGTTGGATTTCAGGATGGGTTCCATACTTCTTTTCACTACATCGGTGGACCTATTTGAACTATAAAATGGCCCATTATTGTGTTCCACAATGTATCTCAATGTTGAGTGAATCTCAACACAAAAGTAGGTTTTATGAAATCGGAAAAGGACCAGTATAGTTTTTTAATTGTTTATTAACAGTACTATACAACTTAAGTTACTCCAAGAGTATTTGTGCCCACTGCTTGGTATGACACAATACTTAGGTTATAATTATTGATCTCTATGATCAATATTGAAAGACAGCTCTTGATGGTTCAAGGGACAACATGTTACTGTTCAAAATGCTATACAACTGGTCAGTTGAAGTTACTTTTATGCCTTGGGTTGAACTCGTAGAGACAAGTACCCATACTGGTCATGGCGCAGATGTAAAAACCCCTCAATTTTTCATCACTTAACTCCAACAACCGGAGAAGAGTTTTCTCTTGTGACAGCCTGTGTGTAAAAGTTAAGATGAGTGCCTACTACCCATATCATCATAAATAATTTGGAATGAACGTTTAAATGTCGAGCCTCGATAAAATTCATTACACGGACTGAATCCTTGAGAGACTGGTGTTCCACAGCTGGAGCGATGAACAGTGGCTGCTAGTACAGTTATTTGCAACTGATTTCATATATCCTACCTCAACAGAAGTTTCCCCTATCATAGCTCTGACTTTGGCAGTGCATATATCAACACAATTGTCCCATGATATGTGATGATTTTGTAAATACTTGGTGATAACCTCGAAAATATCATCTCCGGTCGTGTAGCTTTCTAGTCCCTCAGCACATCTTCGATAGAATTATACCGATATCTTACGACACAAGGAGAATATCAAGGCTAGCCACATCAGTAGATTCGTCCATTTGAAAAGCAAAATAACGATGGGGAGTTAGTTCTTTCTCAACAAAATGCCAAATCATAAATACGACGCTCTATTGTATTGTTTTAGAAGGGTATCTTGGAAATTTGTTTAGCAGTCTTTTCATTCGGCATGCATTCATCTATCTCCATTGCGCAGAGCTTCATAAGCGTTTCTCCAATAGTGTTAGCTTCACCACACTGAGCAGTTTTATATGGAACTTTGAATGACGTTTCGATTGCATTTTGATTGTCTCTGATGCTTGAGTCATAAAAGCTTTTGCTTTCAAAAGTTCTTCTCCTTTCCTTGAAAAAACTCTTTACTTTTATCTCATTGATATGAATGAACAAATTGAAGATGACGGTCAAACTTTTAGAAAATATAAGGCTGTTTGGTAAAACTTTGCCACATATGACACATTGAGGTGAGCCATGAATCCAAAAGTTATGTAGTTGGCATTATATTTTCGGTTGAGCTGTTTGGATGTCGTTGATTATGTACAGGAAGCTGTGTTTGATTCAATTGCTTTTTCTGTTCGATTCTGTAATAAACAACGCTAAATGCAGCACCTGAGTATTCATTGAAAAATTGATTGTGCATTCATCTCCATGGCTACTTACTGCCTCCGAGAGGATAAACAACCAGTCACGAGGGCAGTGTAGTGACCAATAAGCTACGCGGGAGAGCGACCCCTAAAACTAATTAGCATACTTGTAACTATTATTTTCTTCATGTCCGGTACATGTGTATCTACTTTTAACTTGTCAAAATCTAATAAACTTTGAAAAATGTAAAATTACATAGGGATCGAAAAACATGTATGATTTTGGGCATCCTAGGGGCCAAAAATTCTAAATAGAAAATATCTGAGTTAGTTGGTTTAGGACGTTGAGCTCGAGGACTCTTCGGATGCAGAAACTGGCCGTTTGAAAGATAATGATATTTACAACTGATCCATATTGATAATCAAAGAAAGAACTAGCAAGTTCAATTAACATTGGCAACAATTGTAAAATCATAAATTTAATCCCTTATTAGGTGTTACTATCGTGTCACAAAAATAACTATCATGCTATCATCAGCATATACCGTTTCCTTAACGAAGAATGCACAATAAAGGGAGAAAGTTGCAAACTCCCTTGCAAGAATAATAGGGTAGATATCAACTGCTTTGTTCCAGACTACCGATAGTAACAGCTCACATGTAATTCGTGATACTTAGAGAGGGAAAGAGGCTAGGGATAGCGCACAGATTACAATCATAGATAAAGAACAGCGTATGCTTGATGCTACTTGAAATTATTGAAATGTTTGTTCGAGTTTTTACTCTATTATTATTATTTTATTATCATGGACTAGTGCACTATCGCAGATGTTACCTGAATACAATTTACCTTTCCCAGATTCAGCAATCAAAGGGGATAAGCTCGATTAAAATATACTTCACATAAATTTTCTCACTATTTTACATGTATTAAGAACTAAGCTTTTTGCATTTCTATATCTTATGCAATTCTAATGTCTCAAGTCTATCATGCAAACTTTTGGGTATTAACCCAGTCGAAGAAATGATTACAGAAACGATATCTATTTTATGGGGGTGCCACATCTGATTGATCCCAATAGCAAGATCTGTGTATTTGGACTTTCTCTTCTGGAACATGTCCAGCACGTTGTTATTATTCGGTATGGCGACATCCATCAGCATTGCTGTTCTGGCTCTCTTATCATACACCACTGTCGTCACCATTCTGTTAGTGATAACAGGCTTATCGTAGTATAATCTGATAGAGTCATTTTGCAATACCGGCGCCGGTTGATACTTGTAATATGGCGGAAAGACATTCAGAAGTCCGTACTTGTGTGCAAGTTTCTAATGGATAATGTTGCACACTTCATTATGTCTGTGAAGATAATCCGTATTGGCGAACTGTTCGCAGTCGGACGTAGCATGCTGTATAGTCTCCGATGTTATATGGAAATTCCTTGTATATTTGGAATGTTCCCTTCTTAATTATTAATTTTTTGAAGTTGTTTGTAGGGTCTTGAATGGGCATAAGGAATCCTTCTGTTTCCGCGAATAGTTCTCCTTTCATCAACCATTTGTTGGAAGATTCTTTGTCGATGTGTGGTTGATTAATCTCATGTTATGTGGTCCATGCAGTTCCTTTCTTGACCATTGCTCTTGTTTTTCAGCAGCATCAGATAGGAACGGCAGGTTCAGCAGGTCATCCCTGTTAACAAGATTCAGAGGTGTATATTCATTATCAGCTAACGATACTACTCTGTGGAGGTCAGAAGTGCGAGCTTTTGCAGAGAAGGATTGTCTGAAATTTTTGATCTGTTCGGTATGTAAGTTGGCAACATTCATCAATCCGCGTCCTCCTCCTTTCCCCTTCAAAGTTGTT
Source organism: Cryptolaemus montrouzieri (assembly GCA_013387265.2). Lineage (NCBI taxonomy): Eukaryota > Metazoa > Arthropoda > Insecta > Coleoptera > Coccinellidae > Cryptolaemus > Cryptolaemus montrouzieri. The sequence goes on from JABFTP020000144.1 coordinate 39,963,119, forward strand.
CTTATCTCAGACGATTTTGGATGGTGATTGTTTTACTTTGTCAGCATCATTCGGGTCTGCCTTTGAATATCATCCAGTTTTGTCTTATTGTTCATGTTGATCTGCAGAGACGTGCGCCAGTGTGTCATTGTTGTCTTCAAGAATTCTACCAGGACTGGATGAATTTTGTATATCTGTAATACTTAGACAAGCCAAGAATTGGCGGTACTATCGAATGCCTTCATATAATCGATAAAACCTGAATGAACATTCCGATGCTCTACGTGTACCTGTTTCATTATCACAGAATCGATGATGAGTTGTTCCTTGCACCCGTGGTGTTTCCTTCTGCATCCTTTCTAATATTTTGTTATCATAAAGGTGTTGGTATATTCGATTGGATATGCATGAGTTGAGTATTTTTTGAGCGTTGGCAGACAAGTGATCGGCCTATACTGAGACGAATCTTGTGTTCTCTCGCCTTGTGTGTAGGAAACTAGGTGTTTTCCTGGGATGTTGAAGAACAGACGCGAGCCGTTTCGCTAGGACTCCATGGAGCTTATTAAACTTCTTGTACCAGAAGTTGTGGATATTATCTATACCTGTGGCCTTCCAATTGTTGGTCGCTCTAACTGCTGTTGCGATTTCTTCCTCCGTTATTCCTTCGAAGTTCATTTGTTTGATATCAAGGCGTTGTTTTTCATTCGTGATCCATTCAGCATCTTTATTGTGATATTTGTTTATTATTACTATTATTATCATCATTATTTTACGAAGTAAATTAAATTATTTTGCTTGAAATTTTCATGCGGAGCACCTGTAAGACCTGCGCAGACCATAGCTTGAGAAACACTGCATATCATGGTAGAAAATTATAAGCATAAAAATCGAAATCCATGCGATAAATAACGAGTTGAAACAATTGAACAAACACGGTTCCTACGAATGTGTGCAAATACTCGATGATTTGGACAGATGCGCCGTGATTGTCGGTATATCAAGAATCTTCGAAGTATCGATTCTCATCGCAGAATTTTAGGGTTGACACCAATAATCTTCACCAATTCAATTAATATGTATGTAACTATTGATATAACCGTAGGTGCGCTAGTCCTACTCGTACTTGACAGATTTGTTCAATTCAACGATTTTTCTTGGCAGTAGAAAACTGAACCTACATAAGTTATACGCTCTGAAAAATTTGATTCTTGAAAACCGATACGCTTTTTCTTTTCCTGATATGATTGATTATATGGATGTTATATTCTGGCCTTTCGACCATGAGTTTTCATTTCCTCTCACCAAATTGCCCTTAGGGAAAACATAAAACTGAAGGTCCAATTCTCTATTTCCCCATAAAACCCATCTGAAAGTGTAGAAGGAACATAATATGAAAATTCTATCAAACAACGAGATTGAAATAATAAATTGATTCGGACGACAGTGCAGCTTTCCACAAAGCTTTCTGGAAGGGAAATTGAAATTGCTAGTTAGGTGCTTACGGTTGGAGGCTCCTTGATATTCTAGGGATTAATATATCAGTATATATCTCGAATCGTAGTTATATTAGAGAATCTTTGTCTCTTTCAAGTAAAACATTGAATTTAATTCAAAAGAGGTATATTGTCACTGTTATAAATGTAAGAATCTTGATATGCGATTTTGTGCTTTGATTTTCATCCGTGTAATATACGAGAGTGGTATTTCTGTTTTGCATGCTGGGACATATAGAACACCTTTATTCAAATGTACTAAAAATGAACCTCAATGATTGGTTAATATCAACTGAAATTTCAGTTATATGCGTGCTGTATTTTAGTCACAACAAATTGTCAAAGTTGACAAGTTAGTTAAAAAATGTAATTAAACGGTGGGTATTTTCACGAAATAATTTTCTACAATTTTCAATGACAATTAACTCCACATGATGTCTCGGACAGTTGGTTTCTGTTTTCGGCATTGAAACACCACACTAGTCAACGGTTTTCCGTTGGTATGGAGAATGTGAACTCAAAGGGGTTAGGCTTAACGACGATACAAGGCAGTTGCACCAAAAACAGTGGTCACTCAAGAAAATGTGGAAAAAGTGCGTAAGATTATCCAGAGATATCGGCATGCAACATATCGAGAGATTAAGGCATCATTGGGGATTTGAAAGACCCCAATACAAAAAAATTTGCAAGAAAAAGTGCTTGTGTATCCCGTTAGATACCGCATGTGTTGACCGAAGAACAGAAAGCTGCAAGGCTTTTGAAAGTCTTAAAGCGTTTACAACATTGTCAGTGATGATGAATCTTGGATTTATTCATACGAGCCAGAAAATAAGCGTCAATTGTTTGAGTGTTCCAAGAAGAAACAACGATAAAACTCATCCGTGGCCGAAGTGTCTCCAAAATGATGGTCACACGACGTTTGTTTCAAAAGCAGGACATGTAGCGACAATTCCTCATAAGATCAAAGAACAGTTAGTGCCAGTTGGTAGATAATCATTTGATTACCGCAAGTCGTTAATAAGCTTTAACTGCTTTACCAAGACAATGCAAGTTCGCATAAGGCCTGGAATACAATTGAGTACTTAACGCAAGAAAATATCAAATTGTTACATCATCATGTGTACAGTCTAGAACCTAAGTCCCAACGATTTTTTTATTTTTCTCAAAATCAAGACGGACTGCTTGGTCAAAGGTTTCAGTTTTCAGAAGAAGCTGAAGATGCCTTCCAAAAGGCCATTTTGAATGTAACAGCAAACCATCGGAATAACTGCTTCCAGAATTGGCTCGAACGAATGCCACAGTGTATTTATCTTCTCGGAGAATACTTCGAAAGACAACAAAGTCTTTAAAAGCTTTCAATTGTTTCATTCTAGCTCTATATGCAAAATTCAACGGATATCTCTCCTAATTATGTGATCTGCTAACAGTTCCAATTGTTTCGAAATATTAAATATGGAAATTTGGTAATCCCTGCTACTAAAACTAAGAAAGAAAGCTGAAATCACCAATAAGTTTTTCTCGAAATTCGAACTCGACAGAGGAAGGATCATTTTTCTTTTACATGAGCAGATGCTGGTATAGGTCCGTTAATTTTGTTTCCTTTGTCAGATATTCAATTCATTCAGGTCTGGAGGAGGGTGGTCGATAGAGATGATGGCCCCTCTATTACTGATCTAATGCTTGTAATTCTGTGGTGCAGTGCGGGGAAGGGAAATAATGGCCAAATAGTTGTCTCTACTAAGATCGATTGCTTCAACTTTGACAACAAGACCAAACTATCAATCTAAAACTAATATAACTGACGACTACTCAGAATGTTCGATTTTGGTCACAATATGTACGAATATGAACCAAGAAGTGAAAACCTCCCATGAATTGGACATTTATATTTTTCCTCAGAAAAATAACTAAGGCCGAAAAATGATGTCTCATGTCATTCATACAATCGATAGCTACTGTGATAGCTCCCCCCACCGTTGATGTCCAAACCTTGGCTTTCTTTTCCATCTAACGACATGGAGAAATTTTCTGTTAAGAATTTTGAAGAATAATACGTTGGACTCTTAACTATTCTCGGAACTATAAGTCCCTAAGAATGTTTCGGACGAAATATCCCCAATGTCCCATTTCGATGGAGGTAAAGCTGGTTTCAGCCAAAGGCAACCGTGTTCGGCTGACAAGATCGGATCATATGGATGCGATTAAACAAGGCAGTAAGTGTTTCTCTTCAGCAGACATTATTTGTTCCACAGGGACCTTGGTTTTCTTCTGTGAGTTGCTTCCTTTCAGCTGTGTCTCTTGAGAGACATAATAAATGACTGAGTTGATTCATCTGTTCAACAACGTGATAACTTCACTTCGACAACTTTGAAGCAATTTGACTTCAATCACTTACCTTTTTTACGAAATTCTATCTTGAGTCAATATGCTTGATGTGCTGTTCGAGCTTGTGGGTGCAGCGTCTAAGGTGAAACCATGAACGCGTTTGCCAACGCATTTTGCCAAGCATGTTTGATCGTGTATAGATACGAATAAACTCATCATAGCCCAGACAATAGCAACAACTGCAAACAAAGCTATTACATCGATAAGCTCCTTGGACATCAATGTTCGATTAATATCCTATTTTGAATTTCTAAATGTTTGTTTGATTGATAGCTGGAATTTCCTCCACTCTTATATCATTTATTTACACACAACCGAATTTATATGGAATCACTCGGTATTTCACGGTATTGATTGTTTTTAACCATGGATCTTTGACTACTTGTGAAGAATGAAGTTTTTCGTTGAAAAAAAACTGGATGATATAGTATGATAAAAAATGTTGAATTATCACCACATATTTGGGATATTGTATTCAGTCGTCACTGAGATTTGAAACCGTGAATTTCAAAATTTAAAAAAGTCTATAATCATATTTGAAAATGCCTAACGTTGGATAGCTCGATGTGCAGAGGGGTCGAAAAATTGCTCTCGTTGAAGAAGGGATGACACAGAGGCATATAGCGGTCACAATTATGGTATCACAAGGGGTGATTTCAAAAACCTATGCCCGATACGTGGAGCTACAATCTCTGCAAAATAGGCCTAGAAGAAGTCCTAGGAAGATCACTTCTGAAGAAGAGACAATAGTGCATCGCACCCCATACTCCAAAAGCAATAACTGCAGGCATCAGTGTATCAGTCGAAACGTAACGTCAGACTTCGTTCGAGGAGTTTATCCAGAAGAAGGCCCTTAGGAGTTCCAGAACTAACCAGATAACAAAAAATTAACAGATAATAGGTGTATCGAGCACAACAATTGGAATATTGAGAATTGGCGAAATGTTCTTTTTTCGGATGAGACCAGAATTGGTGTCAGATCTGATGACCGCCGGATTCGGGTTTGAAGGGGTCGTGGAAGGGAACCTAGAGTCCGAGCAGCAACACAAATTCCGAAATACCAAGGGGGCAGTGTGATGTTTTGGAGTGGCATTCTGCTGGCAAGCACAACAAATTTGATTTCTTTTTCTGCGAGTGTAACGTGGACCTAGTTCTGGAGCCCATAATGAGACTCTGGCGAGGTGCCCACGGTGAGAATTTCACGTTTATGCTCCTCCGCATACCAGCAACCTCGCGCGACATTATCTTGTAACAGGGGGAATCGCTATTTTGGACTGACCAGCTTGCTCTCGAGACCTAAATCCCATTGAACATCAATAGGATAATTTCAAAAAGAAAATTAGATCGCGCCATGATAATCCAAGAACCCCACAACAGCTTATCTAAGCCGCCACAGAAGAGTGGCAGAATATCACCCCAGAGGAGGTCGAAAACCTAATCCAAAGCATGCCTAGACGGATTCAGGCTTGTATCAGGGCAAGAGGAGGTAATACAAGCTACTGCGGTCGGGAAAAAACACCTACTCCGTGAGAAAACAATTTTCAATTTTTTTACTACATGCGGAAAGTCTCTTTCTGTTGTTTCTTTCTCAAAATGAACCTTAATTTATTACTTTTTTTAATTGAAATATCTCAAAACGATCAATTCGAATAATCCTTCGAAATTTACAAAATCCCTAGAGTAATATTCAAAACATATAAATTTGGTTGTGTGTATTATGTTATCTCTTCATATTTTCCTTATAGACATAAGCTAAATAAAAATAAATAAATAAGCGTTGAAATCGAAATCGAAGTTCGAAAATTATATGATTTATTAGGGGAACTCAATTTATATTTCACTGCTCCCAATTCTACAAAAATTACGCATGAATCGAAAAATTTAGACAATTTTACGATACTTTTAGTCGTCATCCACCCACACGAGCTGAGGGACACCAACCTATACTGGGAATGTCTGTATAATATCGAAGCATTTCGAAATTGTTAAGCAGTAAGATTTGGCATTTCGTTGCATTCAATTTGCCGTATTTCTCTGAACTGGAATTTATTTTTACTCCAAAGCGTTTTGAAACAAGATTCGGTATTCGGTATTAGTTTATGTGCTGAAGTAAAATACGAAATGCGGTGGCTGAAATCGTTGGGTACGTCTTATTTGATTCACGAACTAATATTTCTCTCAATAAAAATTAATATGCATGAAAATATGATTTTAGTTTCCATCCTGAACTTTTATTTCCATGACTATTTGTTTGCAAAAGTATGAAAATACTTCTCATTAAGCAATTTTATACATAAAAAGATGATTGTTGAACATCGTTAAAATCAGTACAAATTATATATTTCTAAACATAATTCGTACACTTTTTCTTAATACAAAGACAATCTTCTCTGTTAAACATCAAGTATCTACCTTTTCGTGCAACTATGTCCCTGAGAAAATATATCCGAGATGTATTTTTATTGCTTGAAGAGATAATTTAATGAATAACAAAGGCTGAATCATCATCTACAATATAATTTTCAATTCATTTATTGCTCATTGTTCTAACTCAATAGATTTATAACGAATTTTTTAGCGTCAAATTGAATTAAATCGTTTTGAATCTTGAAAATGAAAAGAAGAATGACAGATTACTAGAATCACAAAGATAGCTGTATTGCAAAATGAAAATTAACAGTAATATTCCAACACAAGATGAACTTTTATTTTTCAAGAACTGAATACCAAATTTTGACTAATATCGATTATTTTGCTCATATAGATGAAACTGGGAGTGGCTCCACCAATATCAAATCTTCATGGAATTTCAAAAATTACAATAAACGACAATCAATTAACCATAAAAATAAATGATTCTGAATAATTTTGATTACAAAACCTATATTTCTATTTGATTTCAAGATACTTTTCAGTCTTTTTGTTCAGCTGGGGACTCTGAAGTGGTTTGAGTTGTTCATTTGATGAAGTACCATTGATCCAAGTTTAGATGAGTCTGAATTAATTGATATGTTAAATGGGTTCGACTTTAATAAGGTTTCTAGACCCGACATGATTCCGTCTCATCTTGCATGAAAATTATTATTTGATAGGTCACTTTTCATAAAACCAATTTTCAAATTTGTTAAGTAGTGAGATATAACAAATAACAAATCCAGTGGTATTATCAGTGCTATTCCGAAACTCTTCAAATAAGTAATCTGTGATTGTCGCCATTAAGATCAGTAAACAGCGCCACCTTTTTTAAAGGGCCAGAAGCATAGAGACAAATTTACATTTTGTGTATTGTGAATACCCACATTAAATCACCTTGGGCGGCCAAAGTTGTGGATGACAAGTATCACCTCCCCTCAGGAGTCGATAATAAACTCGTTTCATATCCCTCTTTTTCTCCAGACTTGACTCTCTCGGATGATTATTTGTTTCCCAATATAAAGAATTGGCTGGTACGAAAGAAATCTTATTCAAACGAGGAGGCGATTGCAGAAAAAATTGGCTATTTTATAGATTTGAATATTCACCATTGTGCAGGATTATTTCTAGTACATGTCTTGCTTGGTCTATTGGTGTTGACTTCTTCAATCATTTGAATTCGAGACTTAAGATGAGTATTTGTTTTTATTTCTCTTTAATTTGTAGACGTGTTTATCCCTTTAATGAATAAATCAATCTCCTTTTCCGATTTTTTGGATCTGGGATCTGGTTCTTGCCATTCAAACATTCATCTTTTCGGTGGCCTACCAGAAAGACGGTTTGTTGTGATAGGTTGATTTTCGGGGACTATTTTAGGAATTATGTTGTCGTCCATTCGGCTCACCTGTTTGTACCAGTGCTTTCAATTTTTCTTGCCCCAACCTCACTGAGTTTCGCTGGAATTTTTTCCTCATTCTGAAAGACTATAATGTTCTCTAAATTCATCTTATCGAAGGCTTTATGTTCTATATTCGAACATACTATACTCAATTGGATTTCAAATTTATAGAATCATCCACACTTCTCTGTGATCTACAGCTTAGCTTCCGACACATAAATCTACAATTGATGGAATTTGCCATAAGTAAAATAGCTAATTCACTAAATGATGAGAAGTGCACTATTTCCATGCTCTTAAATTTAGGCAAAAATTTTTGACACTACCAATCATCCGAGAGAAGCCAGATAAGCATGGCATACATGAGGTTGCGCTTGAACTTCTCAGATCCTATCTAACTAATTGCCAATAGTACCTGGAGGAAAAGGATGAGGGTGGTGAGATTTATGGGTCTGAGAGTCTCTCGGTCTACAGAGTTGTGCCATAGGATTCATTTGTATAAATCTTTTGGATAAACGACTTTTCAGGTGTCTTGCAGCCCTTTGTGCGCAGGTGATACATCGTTGGTTTTTGTTAGACTGGACTTGACACCCTTGAAGATGATACGGAAGGTGTTCTTCAAATCATTCCCAATTGTCATTGAAAAACTATCTCAAACTAAACGCACCAAAAAATCACAAAATTTATTTTAACAATCGAACATATTTAGAAGATTTCAGTTTTGAATGTAATAATGATACACTTAAGGCTGCAAATAGTATCACCTTTCTGGTGGTCAGGTATGACCATAGACTGGACTGGAGGTGTGCAGGGAACCACGTGGTCCCACGTGATCAACAAAACATGCTTTGCAATAAAGATTCTACCAAAATAGGTTTGTCATTATCTTTAGGGGATACTTAAATTCCAACGATGGTATCTTCACTCTGCAAAACAGATGCTACAGGAATATGTTACCTTCTAGAGAAAGCTGTAAAACCTATTTTATTAATGAAGATATACCTTCTTTTCTGAGTCTCTTTATTTTGAAATGCTGCCTATTGGTGAAATCTCTTTCTCTTTGATTCACTCAAGCATCAATATCCATCCCATCAGATTAGAAATCAATGCAAATATTTTAGAAAAATGTAATTTTTAGCTCCTTACAATTATATAACAAACTATCTAGATCGATGAGTGATTTGCCAACGATTTAAAATTAAATTGAAACAGCACCTATTAAATAAGACTTACTGTGCAGTGCAATAATATCTCGAGGACAGTCTGAATACAATGTGAACTGTCCTTAATATAATATCTCCTTTGACATATTCTTCTGTACTGCCACACTATGGAATCAATAAAGAAATATCTATATTTCTATCTCTCTATGTGTGTTGTCTGATTGTATTCAGTTGCTTCTTTCTTCATTTACCGGATGATGAAAACTCTGTCAGTTGTGGACAGTTTTACAGATACTTCCATGGTAAAACTCTGAAAAACTGAAGGCTTGGCCCGGAAAAAATCCAGTTCCAAAGAAGAACTAGATCCACGAAAACTCTCATCACTGGGCGGCTGAACTGGCAATACCACGGACCTTTTCCTATGAAAATTTTTTTGTTTACAGAACTAGTTTGCTGTGGAACTCGCTACCATCGAATATCTTTCTGATAACTTACAATTTGGGACCCAGGAAAAATACTGATAATAGATGTAAAGATAAAGATGATTCGATAACCGAAAAATATTCCGGCCCAATCTTGGAGCAATCAAAAGAGTCGTTCAAAGAAAAGGGCAGGGGAAAATATACTCAAGCTATTCTCTTTCTGCCTTTCACAATAGTCTGCTCTGCATCGACGGTCTTCGATATTTAAGATTCTCCACCTCACATTCTTGACCTCTCCTTCCGAGCGATTATCAACTATTCCCAAAAATGAAACAAGAACTTTGTGGTAGAAGTAGTTTCAGCTCACTTTTTACTCAAAGACAACACATTTCTTTCAGGATTTACAAACTTATGGAAAGATATACGAGGTATGTTAATTAAGTTGGCGGAAAAGTGCCCGGACGGTCCGGAAAGTACATAAATACTTGAAAATACCTTATATTCCTTCGCAATAGTCTCCTCGAGTTCGATGCACCGGCGCCATCGTTGAACCCACTGTTGGAAGCACACCCTGAACCCCCGAAGATAGGTTCCTTCAGAACCTCCGTCGTGTTTCCTTTGAGTTACGACTTCAACTGTGGGAACAAATGTAGGTCACAGGGGGGGTAGGTCTGGACTCGAAGGGAGGTGTGGAAGTGTTGGAATTCTGTTTTTGGTTAAAAAATCACGAACTGCGAATGACGAGTGGGCGGGAGCATTGTCATGATGAAGCACCCATCCGCGCTCCGCCAATTCGGGTCGGACACGAAACATACTGGCCTTCAGACGTTTCAAAACTTCAATGTAGAATACTTCGTTGACTGGCTGACCTGCTGGAACGTATTCGTGGTGTACAACACCATTAGTATCGAAAAATGCGATGAGTAAAGATTTTACTTTCGATTTTGACATTCTGGCTTTCGTGGGGCGCTTACCCCCCTTCTCTACCTATTGCATGCTCTGCATCTTGGTCTCAGGGTCGTATTCGAACACCCACGACCAGTGATAACATTCCTCAATTCGAGAAATCATGTCTTTACAGATGGACAATTGGAGCTTTTTCTGCTCAACTGTGAGCACTCGGGAACCATTTTCGCACACAGCTTACGCATCCCTAAATCTTCGTGTAGCATCTGCCGGATCGTCTCCTGGTTGATGCCCAACTCGTCTTCCAACATTCTAAGGTTTACCTGACGGTCTCAGAGCGTTTCGAGAGGTGGAGGGAGCTCCCTCGCGCGGATCATCCTCCACTGACACTCTGTCGCTTCTGAACCGCTTTGCCACATCGTTGACAGCTGATTTTTAGACAATTTTCATTATACACGTCGGTTAAGTGTTTCATAATTTCCACGGAAGTTTCGCCGCGTTTCACCAAAAATGTCATAACTATTCTTTGCTCAGTTATTTCATCACTCATCTTCACGACGGTGGGTTAGGTTAGGTTAGATGTTCAAAGGACAATAAAACAAGAAATATACAACTGATCAACACGAAACTTGCACAGGCTGACGAATGAAACCAATGCGATCGCTGCAGAGTTACCAACCGGCTCAGCATTGCCAACTTCCGCGAACTTAATTGAAATACCTCGTATTAGGATTAAAGTTGAATCCATTGAAAAATTTTAATAAATTTGTATTTTTATTATCAGTTCTTGTACCCATACCGCGAACTTAAAAACGCCCCTTGTATATCCATGGTTCGTGAACATCTTCGTATATTTAGTTAGTTTCACCGTGGTGCAGAGATTAAAGTGATATTCCCTAAATAGGGTTAGCTTTCAGTTAATCATACCGTCAGCTTGCTGCCTCGAGCGTATATTTTTAGTTAGGAACGGCTATAACAGTAAGTGGATGATAATGAAGGAAATGTCATGTCTTCATTACTCTGTTTTATGGTAAAATTTAATGAAGCTTTATTGTTTCTCTTCGTTTAGGGTTCTTGCCAGTATCTCAATAATTCAGTTCCGTTCATATTTGTAAACTGGATTCTAAAAAGATTGAAATTAATTTGAGCAAATGAATTATCTTTTGATAGCAAAAGAATATTTATCTTTGAGAAATAAAGTATAAAGTGAAAATGAATCGTACTTCTTGAATCTAGGTATCTTATTTATAATCTTGATTCAACATTAATTATAAATTTTAGAATTAACAAATCCTTTTCTGTTGATTCAAAAATGTATAATTATAACAATAAATATATGAACAGTTTAATAATTTCATCTTGTTGAACTTATATACAACCTGATTAGTTTGAGTGGGCCATTAAAATATTTTTTCTAGTTCTTGAAAAATTTGTGAAAAATGATTTCTTAATCGGGGCATTTCTGGTTACTCCGGAAGTTTACTGTAATTCTGTTATTTCAAATAGAATGGTGTATTTCATTTTTTTTCTTGAAGAGAATCTATTTTTGAACAACTTCATCCTCTAACAGTTGTTTATCTTAAACGTACTGGAAAAAAGTGATTTTATTTAGAAAGTTTTCAGAATTTTAAATTTGGTGAAAGCTGCAATAAGTAAGTTTAATTCATTTGAAATATTTCATTTGTATCTAATCCACAGAGATAGGATGGTGAACTGGGAATGCAAACCTCTCGAGTTGTGTTTAACACAGAATGTTCGAAATCATCCCCCAACTTGAGTATCATCGTTGTTGCTTTCCTTCACGAACACTAATGAAGACGTCTGCAGCAATTGTATTAGTATGGTCAATGTTTCAAGTTTTAGTTTGCGAATTACATGATTTTGAATTATTTATATTCTTGCAGGAATACGCATGGTTTTATAGTGGAAGTTGATCGATAGCCTTGAAAATAAACGTGAACATAATTGAATAATGGGATAGTTCTTAAGATCATTGACGTGAAGAATTAAATGTCATTCGATAATTCGCGAAAAAGTTTTCTGGAAATGGTTTAGGACAAATTGATGGTACATTCATGTTGGCAACATTTTACCTATTATTGAGGGGAGGTTTACTTTTCTCAAGGCCTAAATGATGTTTTTTTCTACAATTTATTTTTCATAGAAGGACTTGAATAAACAATTAGAAATTTTTGCTACGTGTTTATTAAATTAAAAGGTACACAAAAATATTTTTTTATCAGAAAATAACGTGACTGGTCATTATGGCACGCTCCGTAATGCGAACGTCTCAAAAAAAGGTGGTCCGCTGTTGGCCACTCTAGCAAAAATTATCGAAAATGTTAAAATAAGAAAGATTCTTGAAATATATGAGTGTAGTTGGAGTCTGGACTACAACCATCATAAAAAGTAAAAAAAAATGGCGGACATTTGAACTTTTTCTTTCGTTTTTTCGCTTTATTTTCGCTCTTGAAGGTGCTGTAGAAAAAATAATTATGCTTATATCATTTTGATTGTAGTTCAGACTCCAATGAATTAGATATACTTTAAAACAAAAAAAAAGCGATCCGTTAAGTAGTTTTTGAGTAATCGTGGCCAACAGTTCGAAAAACATGGTTTGGAGAAAAACGCGTTTGAAAATTGGATTAATGATTACTCTGTGATAAAGTCATAATGATATACCTTATAGCTATTCGGCGATTCCAGGGCCATACATGAGTCCTTCCTCGAGTTCGTAAAGCATCTCTTGGCTTGCTTTGTCGGATTTTTTCGATAGTTCAGCTTCTCTCGCGCCTTCCGACATTCTGCTCTCAGCCGCCGTAACGCGTTTCGCGTTAAGTTGTCGGCAAAAATTGTTGACTTCAAGCCCAATTCTGATCCCCAAAACGTCCATAAAAAAAATAGGTTGTCACACAAACGTCAAGGACCTTATTTGTTTTTTTGCCAATAAGCGTAGCAAAACCAAATAAAGACGAAAACCTAACCTGACACAGTCACGAGACAGGGATCTTTACCGTCGTCGGCATTTTCTATATTTCTTCTTTTACTGCTTTGGTTTGAAAATGTTGGAAAACAGCATGAGACGCAGTGTGCAGATTATCTGAGAACGAGTAATATATCGTAGTACTGAACGATGCTGTCATATCCAACAACGCACAAAAGAGTCGGAGATTTTGTAACCCACCGCCTAGCATTCGAATAGCCAACATTATTCTGCGATTCACTTCATAACATTTACCTTTTCTGGGGCTAGACTCGCAGTAACGCATAGAGCACGAGTACGAAGCCATAATCTTGAATTCAACACCAGCACCATTTGTCTTCGAAAACTTTAATCCACACAAGTCACAATACTGACACTTGACGAAGGTACTAAGCATTGAAAAAACGTGTAAAAAATGCAAGAGCACGTAATTTGAAGAAGCATCGACAGCCACGGAACCATAGTCACTGTCTTTCAATTTTTTTGCAGAAGTGCTCACTTACTCTGTATCGCATTCTGCAGTAAATCTATTTCCGCTGAATTGTCTCTTCTTTCTACGAGAAGGATGCCCACCGGCGTAATTACTCCTTTTTCTCGATAGATTCGGCATCTTCTTAGCTACTACACACAATAAATATATGCTAATACTCAACTGATTTCACTCGCAACACGTGGTACACTAACTGCCGACGCTAAAACCATTAGATTTAGTAATATTATATATAAGGCGTCACTTTCGAATTTTTCGTAGTCATGGGCCATGTGTCGACACCTAGTTGACCATATGGTACCTCTGCTTACCATAGTATGGTTATATGGGCGCCTAATTCAAAAATATTTGTATAACACATGGTTTACGCGAATCACCGCTTGACTTCAATTTTCGAGACAAAAAATACTTTTCGTTTTTGTCCGATAATTGAAAAAAATTGATTCGGACACGGTTTTGGGAATACATTCTATATATATTTTACTATAAAAAAATGTAATAAAAAAAAAATCGATTTTTTGGTCGAGAGAAAAGTAAACTTCCCCTTGAACAATGTTATGTTCCTCGTTATTTCGATAGTTGTAGATTAAAATAAGAATAAATCACAATCTCTAGTAATATCTGTGAAAGTCAACACAAATAAATGAATTGAATTTGTTCCAATGTGAGATGCATCTGAAATTCCAATCACAGTATGCTTAAATACTCTTATTGTTCACAGGATCCATAATGTTTCACGTACGAAGACGACCTGCAGATTGCGCACCGCGGAAAAGAAAAAAGAAACCAGGGGCTTTGGGTGGAAATAACAATCCTAGAGATTCTAGAGAAGCTCAAGCAGCACCTCTCTTGGTGGAGTTAGGTCCAGATGGGTCTACACCTCATCCAGGTGATACTGCTAGAACAATCAGGCTCAACACGGAAGTCATGGAGGTAGGACTATAGTTTTTTGTTGCTATAAAAATATGAGTCCTCAATTATTGAATAAATAAATATACCGAATATTGTTGTTGCTGCAGAAAATGATCTCACATCACCTAATTTGAATATGAGATTCTTTTCGATTAATGTTATTCAGATATATTATAGTCTAAGAAGATTTAAAGAGTTCATTATAATATAAGCACTCTTTCCTGAAAGAGCTACATCCTGATATAGCAATTATAAAATCTAACATTCTGGGTGAAATTTCCAAAGAAATTATGAAGTAGACTGAAAACATAATAGAATTAATTACCAGGTTGCCCACCACATTTGCCACGAAATATTGGGCATATTTTACGGCCGATTCTGAATTTTTTTTTGTGCAGTAATATGTAATGCTATTGAATATAGTGAAATAACTTTCGTCCTTCCAACCATATCAAAGATGAACTAGAACGGTATAGCTGTATTATTTGTACAAAAACAGTAACCAGTATAATTGATTTGAATAAAAGGTTCACATTTGCATAAAAGCAAAATAGAACCGAACTGAAATTTTTCCTGTCACTGAAATCTTAGAGTTTATGTGTCCGCTATAAGTAATTATCTCAGAATTTTCGGTTAGTGTGTCATTGACAAAATTGAAGAACTTCGATTTGTGGCACTTTAACGTGATGCCGTTTGTACTATGAAGTGCACCGGTGATTATGGAAACCATACTGAAATATCTATCATGGAGAACATGCCTAGTCTATTTGGACGACATTATAATAATCGGTAAGAATGTCAAAGGCCGTTTGAAGAACTTGGAGGAGGTAGTCCAAAGACTCCGAAGTGCTTCATTGAAGTTAATTCCAAAGAAATACAAACTGTTACGATAACTAGGTCATGTGGTTTTCAACAGAGGTGTGGCAGTTAATCAACTGAAAATAATAATCGTTAAAGAATGACCAACTCCTACAAATAAGCATGACCTTCATAACTTCCTTGGTCTGTGCAGTCATTATATGAGATTTGTATCTGGATTTGTCAATATCGCAAAACCACTAACCAGATTGACAGAGGGAGAGAGACGTTATGAATGGAATGATGAGTTTGAAGATGCATTTCAAGCATTGAAGACAGCTTTAACTACCGCTACGATCCTCGGATATCCGTTGTCACATGGAAATTTCATAGTGGACACTGATGCAAGTAACGTCGGCCTTGGTGGAGTTTTGTCACAAATACAAAATGGACAGGAGAGGGTGATTAGGTATTTCAGCAGAACACTCTCAAAGCCTGAAAGAAATTATTGTGTGACAAGGCGAGAGCTCCTAGCAGTGGTGAAGTCTGTGGAACATTTTTATAAATATCTTTATGGCCGTAGTTTTCTGCTGAGATCTGACCATGCTGCGTTGAAATGGCTCTTACAATTCAAGAACCCAGGGGGGTCAAGTAGCGAGATGCATTGAGAGGCTTCAAGAGTTTGATTTTGCAATAGAACATCGAGCAGGTTCCGTTCATAGGAATGCTGACGCGTTGCTGTGAGGAAGAATGCAAGCATTGTCTAAGAATGGAAGAGAAAGACGCCTCTGTCAACAGGACTACTACCGTGGACGATCAGTGGACTCCTCAAAGGATTGGCGAGGACCAGAGAGGTGATAGCGAATTAAAGTTGGTTATTGATTGGAAAGCGGTAGATGAGAGACCAACTTGGCAATATTTAGCAAAATACTCGCCCAGTCTGAAGTCCTATTGGGCTCAAAGAAATTCCTCGACCATTGAGAATGGTATTCTACAGAGAGTCTTCGAAACTCCTCATGGTCAAGATAACAGGAGACATATCGTGATTCCAAAATGCAGAACTGCTGAGGTCTTGAGAAAAATGCACCAATGAGCTACGGGAGGCCATTTTGGTGTGATCAAGACCTTAGGCGACTAGGGAGCGATTCTACTGGGTGAATTGTAAAAATGACGTAAAGGAGTGGTGCAACAAGTGCCTAGCGTGTGCATCAAGTAACGAACCGCAAAGAAAGAATAAAGCTCCCATGCGCCAGTACAATGTAGGAAGTCCATTTGAGAGAATTGTAATTGACGTGACAGGACCTCTTCCTGAAAATACTACTGGAAATAAGTACATAGTCGTTGTCATGAACTATTTCAGCAAGTGAGTAGAGGCGTATGCTTTGCCGAATCAAGAGTCCGAGACCATTGCTAATGTCGTGGTTGAAGAGTGGATCTGCAGGTATGGTGTTCCAATAAAGTTGCATTCGGACCAGGTAAGAAATTTCGAAGCAAGTCTGTTTCAGAATGTCTGTAAGTTATTGCACAAGACCAGTACGGTACTTCATCCTCAGTCAGATGGAATGATAGAGAGGATGAATAGGACAATCGACCGATATCTGGCCAAGCTTGTCTCAGACCACCAAAGAGATTGCGACATGTATTTACATCTGTTCTTTCTTGCATATCGTTCGGCAATTCATGAGTCGACAGGAAAGTCACCAGCAAACATAGTCATGGGTCGTGAATTGCGCGTGCCTTGTGACTTGATGTTTGACTATCCCCCAGCCACAAACTTAGCACGAGAAAGTTATGTTAGTAACCTATGAAGAAGAATAAACAATATACATGAACAAGTACGTCACAACATACAGGCAGCTAGTGATCGAATGAAGGAAGCTTATAATGTCCGAGCCAACAACAGCGGCTATCAACCAAGAGACTGTCTGGTTGTTCAATCCACAGCGTCAAAGTGGTTTTTCTCCAAAATTGCGAACTTCATGGGAAGGTCCATACAAACATCATGGACCGCATTAACGACGTAGTGTATAGGATTCGAAAGCTTCCCAGGGGAAAACTAAGGATTGTTCATTCAAATCGACTGGCGTCGTTTGCTGGCAATAATGAGGAGGCCTCAGGCCTCAATAAACTCCTTGAGACCAATTCCGGAAAAGACGTTTGAGCAGTTCATGGCAGAGCATGTATCTGGACACAAGTCTCGCTATGGAGTAACGTCTAAAAAACAGCGAGATCTATTTGTGGTTGCGGGGGAGTATGCTTTATCGCACTGTTGTGCGATTTGAAAATGTCCAAAGGGGTTGCACTAGTGTTCAGGAGAAAGTTTGGAGTACCATTCCATCTTAGAAATCAAATGACCGGAGTTGGTTGTGTATTAATTCATATAGGCAAAGACAGATCTGTTTTTCATCTGGTCGTAAAGGAGCTATTTCATGAAAAGCCAACATACCTCAGTATGTGGAATGCTTTGGTAGAGCTCCGTTCAATTTTGCTGGCCTACCTAAGCTGGGTTGCGGTCTCGACGAATTAGGTTGGAAACTGGTTCGAAGCATGATATACATCATATTTACATTTACAGGAATTGAAGTATTGGTTGGTCTGCAGTTTTAATCCAATATGTTATTCATGATCTAAAACCGTGGACTGTTACTTTGATAAAACGACTGGTTGCCGAGAAGGAGATTCCTGCAAATGTCAACACACTATAAGGCCTAGTCCATTTCGAGACGAAATGAGTCTAAGGAGGGGGCAGTGTAGCGAGCATTCGAGAACGATCATCGACATGCTATAAAATAGGAGCACCCGAGCACAGAGTACAGTGAAAAGGATAATCTCTAGTGAGCGTGTAAAAAAGTGACATTAAGTGAAGTGGATATTTATTGAAAAGAAGAGAAAATGAATCTGAACAGCTGAATGTTGAATATAGTGTAATTCATTAAATAAATAACCCGTCATAATGAATTTTGAACCCCAGTTCCGTTACAATTTGATACATGAACTCTAAAGTATATATAGTAATATATAATTTAGGAATATGGCTAGTTTTACTATGTATTCCCGTTTACTGAAAATTCAGGCTTCCAGATTTATCCACAATGAAGTCACAGGGGGTAGAAAATGTCATAAAAAGAATGGTAAGGCTCTGGGTTCTTTTCGACTTGGCTGAGGCACTTCCTTGCCCGCAAGTACACTCTAATCTGCGGAAAAAAGTCTGTTTTAATTAGCCAGTCATTCATTTTGTATCACAACAGAAAATTAGGTACTTTCATTTTGTATTCTGAAAAATGTAAGAATATAGCTTTCTTCTTTTGATAACGAGTTTACTTGTTTACTATTTCCTAAGAATAACCAATCTACCCGAATATGGCAACTAAAACTCTCGAACAATTCTTTTCAATTTTATTAATCAGTTAACTGATACTGAATCGGTCCTTTCGATTTTTCGAAATTTTAATTTCATTTTGGAATGAATGAAAAATCTGGAGACCTTAAAATATCATCAACATCTAATTTCGAAGCAGTCGACACAATTTCCTGATTTACCTTAATTATCATTAGAATCGAGATCTTATCTACACGAGAGAACCTGAATAAATCTAAATTTTATACTTCTAACATTCCTCTGGAAGAATTTGTTAATAGAAAAATCAAGTCAGCGTGTCGATATCTTCATTTTGCCCTTGTGTATCCGTATCTCGTCCTTTACGATCTTACTCTGAGATGAAACACCTCCAAAAAATTCCACGATCTGTCGTGTAATATACTGGGAATGTAAAATTGGACGATAGGGGGAAATAACAAATTCTCTCGTTCGTTGGGTTTAGTAAGGATGAGGTGAGGACGAATAAAAAGAAAGAATCCTATTTTCCACGTTATTTGACATCTTATTTGGCTCGAACGGATTTTATTCCTCAAAGAAACACATGAAGTATTCTTCAGTCGTTCATGTTTCTAATTTGTTTATTCTTTATCATTTTTCGAATCTCATTTTGCATTCGGATGTATGTCTTTTTCGTGGAATTTCTATATCCTTGATATGAGTAACTTTAGCTTTTTTTATCGCTTCCTTATGTTATGGTCTGAAAGTTAATTGCAAATTTTCAGGAATAATATTTTATCCTTTAAAGGTTGTTCCTTCGTTCATTACAATTTTTTATTAATTAACGAGAAACAAGAATTTTACTCACATGGGTGTACAGGGTATCCCATTTTCATTATCCTTGCCGGATATCGCAGTGGTTAATAGAGGATCGCGGTTGTCGTGAACGTTGGCTATTTTTTCGTGAAACTTCGATCGCGTCGTCTAAATTCGCATACTTCGCTTTGTTTATGAGATACAGGGCGAAGTTAAAAATATTGCATTTCGAGACATCTCTCGTATTTCGTTTATCCTTTAACTTATCGGAAAGCTCAAAACTGTTTCTTAAATAGTTTCTTACGTATGATTTAGTGACGTAGTTTGATTTTTAATACAAGCTGTTATTATTTAGATATGATACAAAGTAATGTTTTTTTAAATAGGCACACTATATTTCTTAATATTCGAAACAAACCTTCTTTTCGCTTCTCAAGAATGTACAGTACTCATATACAGCATGTAAGTGCTAAAGCGCCCATTAGAAATATATGGGGTTAAGTTAGATTTGACAATAGAATAAATGGATACTGATTGATACCATATTTTAGATAAGTTTTGATATGTATTAAGTTTTCCATAATTAAAATAGCTCGTTTTCATTCTATTCGCGATTTCATGAAAATCCTGCAATGCCTTTCGAAAAATTAAATCATAAGGCCGTGAAACATGGAAACAGAGTGGATTCAATCCGATGCCAATTTCTATTAGTTTGATGATAGGAAGTTATTTAAAATAGCAATAACACTAATTTTGTTTGTGTATAGATTTTTGACGTGACAACGTCTTATAATTCGATGGAGCCGACAGCGCGCATGAAAACACATGACTCATTCGGCGTTACCTCGCTCTGAGGCGTTCCATTTAAGGCTTGAAGTGCGAGCGACAAGGAGGAACAATCGGCCTCCGCGTTCGTCAGCGTTCGACATCTGTCCCTATCCTACTTGAGTGAGCGATGCGTCCGCGTGGACAGCTGCTATACAATAATACATTTACATGTTTTCGTCAAGTATGAAGTGCAGTGAAAAGTGAATGTGGTGTCAATTGTTTATAGCGATGATAATTGCGGCGATAAGGGTAATGATTCTTTCGATGTTAAATATATGTTCAGTGATATATTGTCGAATATTCGTGCTTTTATCATTAAAATAAATAGCATCGGTCCGCTAGTGCAGCGATTGTAAAAAAAAAATACATCAAAATTGACATAATTGTATTTATGCTTACAAATAAATGTAACTTGATCAATTCAATTGTGATTTCCATTTTCCTCCTTCTCTATATCCATACAAAATATCTATCCAACAAATAAAATTAAAATTTTCTTTTGAAAAATGCAACCATTCCATCAGTATTTTCTTATGGCTTTGTCACTATCGTCAGTAAACCGACTTTACAGACAACCGAGTTTTTGGTAGATAAAATATTATATACTCAAGCAAGGATATTATGATGTCAACAAATAATAAGCCGAACTTGCAGAACATTTAACGAAAAGTAACCGAATTTATGACTGATTTGCAAATAAAACAATTTGGAAAATTACAATTAAATTTTGTCACTTTGTGTATAAAATAGAAAAGGAATCTCTGAGATATTAAGAATCATAAATATATTCTCTGTTAACCTCAAACTAGACATTATTTACAGCACAGTTCTGTAGATGGTGAATAAATAAAACAGAAGAAAATATGAATTTTTTGGTATCGTCTGAAAGCCACATAAGTTGTGCTGGAATTTTTAATCGAACTAATGAACAATTTTCGTCAAATAAAAATCAGCACGTTACAGTGATTCGCCAATAGCAAGACAGATTCGGTGTTAATGTATCTTGTTTCGTTTATGGAGGAAGATTAGCAACTTGTCTCACTACACCCTCCATTCCAAAAGTAACCGTACCACTATTAATTTTGATACAAATCATTTTTATTTATCAATGTATTCGCCTTCTGCATTGAAACAGAAATTTGTACGCACCAACAGGTTGTGAAACGACTCCTCTATATCCTTTGTTGGAAGGGTCTTTAGCGCGTCGGTCATAGCACTTTCAATAGCTTCAATCAAATCGTGCCGCTTTCCTTTCATCGTCAAATGCAGCTTAGAGAACAGATAGCTAACTTGTAATGAGTTTTTTCACAGATCAGTAAAGATTATGTCTTGTTCATTTCGATCAACATTCTCTTGTGTAAAGAAGTCGAAATGAGAGATATGCCCAGAGCAACTTTTTACCTACCTATGGTTTTGGTGGAGGTTGAAAAATGGTTAGGGAGATATTTCTTTGAATGCTTCCACTGATCTAGTCATTGTAAATAATGTAACACTCAGGTACGTTACAGACATTGTAACAAAAATAACTTTACGTGCCCAGGGAAATATGAGCTATGAGATTCCAATTCAATAATTATCACTGAAATCTTGGAAGAAAAGTCAGGGAAATTTTGCTCAAATATTTAATTACATATTATAATTATGAGTAAAAGTTATAGCAAACAATATCAACAAATGCTTCTTTTTATATGTACAATTAATACACTTATCTTGGTGAGAGTCTAAGATCATTATAAACTGTAGAAACAGTTGAGGCAGAAGTCGTTGATCTTGTGCTCAAGTTCCAAAAGTCTCTTGTATTCTTATGGAGTGAAAACGTCTATTTCAATTTCGGATTCATCTAGATTTCTGGGCTTCAGAGTTAGACATATATCACCACGATATTCTATGCTCTAACGTAACACCCAGCTTCACCAGGGAATTTAAAGTAACAAAATAATGTGAATATAACATTATTTGAAGAAAAGAATTAACAGGAAAAGTTACAGAGATTCTAGATAGTAAACTTTTGCTAGCTGTTCAGGTAGGTCATAGAATTAAAAGATGAGTTACATAAAGAGCAAGAAAAGATCTACAAAAACTATTCACAAATAAAAGAGAAGCTACATAAAAATCAAGGAAGCATCAACAAATAACTATTTACAAAAAAATTCACAGATGTTTGACAACCATTTTGAAAATTTGAAAGAATTTTATGATTTACATGATAATTTCATGAAAATTACTCGAAAATGAAGGAAATACTGATTGAATATTGGAGTTTGAGTTACTTTTGTGGTTTTCTACTCAGAAAAATTATTTTGATCGACTTTATTAATGAGATATCTATCAAGGTCATTATAAAAAATTGTAAGAACTGAAGAAATACGATTATGAAATCCATCGTGAGAAAAAGACAAATTCTGTAGAGCAGAATTTGAATTTGTAATAGCTACTACAAGGCATTCAAGCAATTAATAGGAAAAATGCTGTAAGGAAAAATTAAAAATCAGATTTTCAAGTCAAGTGCGGCATTTTGATAGATGAACTTTCAACTTACCCTATATTTTTGATATAGGTCACTAAACAATATTTGAGATAACGATATATCTCTAATTTTCACTACAGAATTTTGATATAATTTAATTATTTCAAATACAATTACAGAGGAAGATTTTGAAGCGAAGCTGGTAGGAGATACCATGCGGATTAAGCGCATCAGACTGTTAACCAGTGGCGTAATGATTTGTCACAGATGGAGGGTTGACTGGAATCAAGTGTTTTGAATTCAAATTGTTGTGACGTGATTTTAGCACGTTACACCATTTTAGAAGAACATGTACCGTTTGTGGCAAACATAGGTAAAAGCTTTTTGTTTATACATGATATCGCCACAACTCACCAAGCTCATATCATTAAGAACTACCTTCAAGACTACGAAATCATTTCAGTGAAGTGGCCTGCACGAAGTCAAGACCTCTTTCCCATCAGGCATGTCTTCTGAATTCAATTGCGCTTGAAAATAGCATTACAATAATAGTGATTCAACAAGAAATTGTTGGATTTGTAAAAGCTATTTGATTAACATAATCGTGTTTCTGAAGCCATCAAGAATTTTGTCGATAAAATCCTCAATGTCGATACATAATGTGTTGAAGAAGATCCGAATTTGTCAATTTCTCAATATTCTCAACATTGGTGTTATCCACAACGACCCCATGGCGAATTTTACGTAAGAAATTTGCTTTGAAGCTCTATAAGGTGCAAATGGTGCAAGAATTGAAGCAGGCTGACCATTCACATCGCCGCAGATTCGTTCAATTCAGTCAATTTCAAACTACTAGTTCTCCTGCAGAAATATTACAGACGAAGCACAATTTCTTTTATCTGGATACATCAACAAGCAAAATTGTCGCATTTAGTTCTCTAAAAATCCAAGAGCGATTGTTGAGGACCTTTTGCGTGCTGAAAGAGTCACTGTTAAATGCGCCATGTGGTTTAGAGGCAGATACGGTCAATGTATTGCACTATCGAGAAACGTCAACAGCTCAATTTTGACTCGTTATTGATTATATTATGGACATCAGTGGGATGTGGTTTCAACAAAACGGTGCCACAGATCACAAACCCAGCCAAACACTGAATTTTCGCTAACCCAATTTCCAATTTCGGGATCGTATATTTTCACGAAACTCAGGTGTTGAGTGGAAGATTTCTTTATATGATTTAACACATGGTACGTGGGCTTTGTTAGAATTATATTGTATGCGGAGCAAATAGAATTGATTACACCCTTAAAATCCGGAGTCCTTGACGTAATTAACGAAATATACTCGTCATTTTGCTGAAAAGTGAAAATTTTGATTAAAGAATCAACATCACTAAGCGTGGTTTTGTTGGTCATTTATCCTAGGACGTTTTTCATTTACAATTGCCAAAATTTCTTCTTAATACAATAAAGAATCAATGATTTTCATCCAAATTTTTCGTTTAATTTTTATGTCAAAAAACAACGTTCTCTTTGAAATCTTACCCCTTTAACTAACCTAACAATCTGAAAGTAATAGCAGCAAAACAATTACGGATCACATATCATACATCTGGGTCATTTCCATCCAGTGCGACTACTGGCGTATTGAATGTTCATTGTCATTTCTGACCTATTACAACTTCACAAGCTGTATGACTATAAATTTCATCATTATCACCTACGACTCCAGTGGCAATCGACATAATTTCTTTGATCTTAGAGAACGGATCAAGTTTTTCAATATTTTTAGATAAACGAGATCACATATAATATTCATCGAATGCATATCCTAATCCACAAACTTACGCTAGCCAACATCTTTTCTCTTGTTGAACATCCTATGACGAATGTAGACCGTTAGGTAATCGTTTAATTGAAGAAACTCATAGTTCAAACCAAATTTCAAAATTTTAGAATCTTTCATCTAATAAAAACCTTGATTTTAATTTTTGAGAATCCCTTGCAACCATAGATATAATTTTTCTGACATATTATTGACTGAACTGGTAGATTTTGACATAAACTCCTTCACTCAATATGTTTCCGGCTGAGTCATTTAGATAATGGCTCTGTGAATTGTCTAAGGAAGTTTTACTCCCTTTTAACGAAGGGTTGTAGATCATACACGGATATCTACCGGGACCGTCCGTTAAAAAACTTTTTCAGTTCCAATTACAATATCAAGCTGAAATTTTATACGCGGCCATAACTAGCGATTTCCAATTGAATTGAAATATTTTCGAAGTGATACCATTTCAGGTTATACCGGAAGTGGGTCATCACTTTGTTATTTCAACTGGCAATCTACCTTTTTTATTATACATCTAGAACCGACATTTGAGCAAGGCATAAAATACCCAAGTTGTTGGCACTTATCTGTCAAAACTTTTGACAGTTTTAATTATTTTTGTTATAAACTCAATTTTTGAGGAACTTTAACAAAAATTGTAGCTCGTAGATCTTTTGCACTACAGACACAGTTTTTTCTTGGGTGGATAGAAGAAGGATCAAGGAATTTTTAAGGCAGTCTACACATGTCAAATGTTTATTGCATTGTTTTGTAACATTTTTTCAATTTGGCCTTTTTCAAACAGCAATAACTTAATTTTTTCAAATGGCACGTGCCAATTTTTATATCGCCATCAGATGAAGCGTCAAATTTCAGATGGAATTGTATCAGCATGTACTATACCCATCTCTTATAGTTCCGAAATAATTTGGGAATATATTGAATTTTGATGATTTTGCAAGAACTGACAGAGAATGCTTTGAAATATTTGAATTGAGTAGCTGAACTGGCTACGCTCACCTGACAGTTGCCTAAAATTAATGTGCTTGTCACTTCGTTCATTACACTTTGATATTTCAACAAGAATTGTTGGTAATTTGAAGTGAAAATTTTTGAAAAACACCAGATCGATGATAAAATGGCTGATTATTCAAACGAGGATATGTTTAATCTCTTTTTAATTCATGGCGAACGTCAAAAAGTGGTGGATAGAACTAACTTGCAGGCAATTCAATAACCAATTTCCAAATTTTGCGCCTATGAGTAAAACAAAATTTCGAAGGATTAGAAGCAATTTTCTGCAATTTGGAGGAACAAAATACATAGAAACCAGAAGAAAACCAATTCTCGAGGACGACGATAATCAAATTAATACGCTAGCGTATTTTCGTGCCAATCCACATGCGTCCATTAAGTCAGCATCAATGGATATTGGATTGAGTTATACTTCCATTCAAAGGATCCTTAAGAAACATAACATGCACCCGTATTCTTTTATCAGACTACAAAAATTGAAACCAACTGACCTTCCCAAGTGGCTAAATTTCTGTGAAAATTTATTAATTCGGCTTCAAGAAGATGAGACAATTCTGCAAAAAATTATATGGTCTGATGAAGCCAAGTTCAATGGAAGTAATGAATGATTTTTTGGAATATCACGTTTATGAGGAAAATCTTAATGGACAAAGATACCTGGAAATTTTGAGAGTAACATTAGCAGATTTTTTAGATGGATAACCCCTTAACATTCTGAGGGATTGCTATTACCAAATGGATGGTGCATCAGCACATAAAACACGAGCTGTAGATCGGCAGCTAACAGAAATGTTCTAGGAGAGATGGTGGGGTAATCAAGGACCAAATTTATGGCCTCCGCGTTCTCCGGATCTGACGCCCCTTGATTTTTATTTATGGGGCAAAATCAAGAGTGAAATGTATCTTATTTCTGTAAGAAGTAAAGAAGAGTTACTAGAGCGCATTCATAATGCTTTTCGTAATATTGATCCTGAGGAAACTAGGAGGGCAACTCATAATGTTCGTATACGAGCTGTCTAGTGTATCGAGCAAAATTGGGCCCATATTGAACATTTATCCAGATCGTAAATTAATTTTCTCCTATGATGATTGCTGGTAAATTTGGGAATTGGTTATTGAATTGCCTGCAATTTCTACCCACTACTTTTTGACATTCTAAAATGAATTAAAAAAAAGATTAAATATATTTTCGTTTGAATAACCAGTGGGTTTATTAAAATGTGTTTTATTTTTTTGGATATTTTTAATCTGAAATAACGACAGTTCTTGTTGAAATATCAAATTCGAATGAACGAAGTGACTAGTACATTAATTTTAGGCACCGGTCAGGTGAGCGTAGCCAGTTCAGCTACTTGATTCAAATATTTCAAAGCATTCTCTGTTAGTTATTGCAAAATCATCAAAATTCAATATATTCCCGAATTATTTCGGAACCATAAGAGATAGGTATAGTACATGCTTATACAATTCCATCTGAAATTTGACGCTTCATCTGATGGCGATATAAAAATTGGCACGTGCAATTTGAAAAAATTGAGTTATTGCTGTTTGTAAAAGGCCAAATTGAAAAAATCATACAAAACAACGCAATAAACATTTGACATGTGTAGATTGCTTAAAAAATTGCTTGATCCTTCTTCTATCCACCCAAGCAAAAATTGTGTCTGTAGTGCAAAAGATCTACGAGCTACAATTTTTGTTAATGTTCCTCAAAAATTGAGTTTATAACAAAAATAATTTAAACTGTCAAAAGTTTTGACAGATAAGTGCCAACAACTTGGGTATTTTATGCCTTGCTCAAATGTCGGTTCTATATGTATAATAAAAAATGTAGATTGCCATTTGAAATAACAAAGTGATGACCCACTTCTGGTATAACCGGAAATGGAATCACTTCGAAAATATTTCACTCCAATTGGATATCGCTAGTTATGGCCGCGTATAAAATTTCAGCTTGATATTGTAATTGGAACTTGAAAAGTTTTTAACGGACGGTCCCGGTGGATATCCCTGTATATAAATTGTTGTACCTCAGTTTAGTTTTCATTTTGTATCTGTCTGATGTGTCGTCTAAACACGTTACGAATTTAGTAAACTAACAGCCCGCCCCGGCTTTGCATGGATATTAAACAAACAGTTCAAAAGTTATAATGTTGTACACACTTCCCATACATACTTTCTCTTTTTTTGTTTATTAAAAAAGAGTAAAATGATGTAATTGAGATATGAAATATTAATTTAATTTTATTTTTTTTGTATTATTACTTTTTTGTTTTTTTCATATTTCAATATTTTTAAATGTTTGTTAAAAGGCCTTTACTATATACTTCACTTTCTCTGCTCCTGAAAATCAATTTATTGAGTCAGAGCTTCCCTGTAAACGATATTGACTCCCCTCCCGTACGCCAGTGACGCCAACATCGCTTAATATTATTATGGTACCGTCTAACCGAGCGGTGTGAACAGCAACATGCCGCTATATAAGGATTAATTCCAAAGTATGAATAAAAAAGCTTTTATAGCGGTGGCCTTTATATATATTTTTTAAATGAAAAAACACTTATTGTGATATAACTATAATAGTTAGACATATGCTGTCGCGATAGTTTTTGTAGATAATTATACGTTCTGCAAAGTCGTAGTACATTATTTTCTTCTATAATCAATAGTTTTCGCAGCGCACGCCATGTAAGGAAGTTTTTTAGTAATTTTTTCACACCTTGAGTTACATTATTGGAGTTTCAGTTTGGATCCCTAACTTTTTTCAAAATTTAATGTAGCCTATGATCATCGGAGATAGACTAGCTTTCCAACAGTGAAAGAATTTTTCAAATCGGTCAAGCAGTTTCGGAGCCTATTTAATGCAAACAAACAATCAAATCTTTCCTCTTTAATAATTTAATAATAACAGTATGTATAGATAAGTGTGAATCAAATTTTCTTTTATTTATCATTCATGGATTTGCAGCCACCGTGTTCAATTTACTACTTTAATAAATAATTGCATTTACCCTATTTTATCATAAAACTTCACCAGAGACAAGCAAAATGCCAAAGGACGAAGGCGATATTTTGTTAATAATTGTGTGTCCATTATCTGTACCAATTTTCAGATTTATACAAATTATATTAATTTAACATAATTGTTCTGTTCTACTTTGACCGAACTAATAAATAACATTGTTCATAATCGTAGCTTATAATTGATCAAAATAATACAGTATTTTAATCCGCTCCTTCGATATCGATATCTCCTCATCAATGTAATTCACTAAATTGATTTGAAAATGTAGCATTTCATAAAACTTTTCTTCTTTTTGACGTGGAATCAATTATTCATTCTGCGTTATAAACATTCGAACTAGTATCATAAAATCATAATACTTACGTATACATACGCCCAGTAGTCTGTCAGTTTAGGTTTCCATTTTATGTGTACTCCTGTGCAGTTGATATAGTTGTCACGAAGTTCGTTTACCGAGTACAAACTCACGTCACGTTTGTTACGAATTCATGTCAACAATATACGTTGAGAAGCCCAAACTTTTACAGTTACAAGAGAAATTCTGGTAGATTTAGTTCGCTTGTATTTATAGGCTTTATTTTCGATATACTGAGTGGATTGGAGACAGACGATGTGAATGTACAATGGAATGTTTTCAAATATTTTCATTATAATTCCAACATTTATCATAAGTTTGGATACCCAAGAATTTGCCGATGGCAGGACATAAATTAAAGTTTCTTCTAAATTCCGGAATTCATTCTTGAGAAAATGTTCATATTCTAAATGATTTGAATGATTTGTCCTTTAATCGACTGCGTTAACTTTGGACTTAATGTTAATCTGAGTAGATCTGGGGATGCGTTGAGAAATTTTTGGCGCAATATATAGACGTCATTTGGGAATGATAGATAATGGTGTTGAGTATAAGGTCCTAAAATTCATGTCTTGACAAGTATTGGTTATGATCTATAATCGAACATTAGACGATACATGCAATCTCAAAGATCTTTTAAACTCTATTAGATGTCAAAAATATTGAAAAAATTCGAACCATTCTTGAGTGATACTCCCAACAATAAGACGTTGATCCACAGTTGAATGATTCAATATGTTGATGTTGACTAATAATAGAAATGATCATTGTACTTTTATTACATTTTTTCATTAAATTTAAGTTTTTAATTTTAGTTGAATAAAAGAATGATGCTCAAATTTTCACCATATTGATAAATTTATGACGCATTTCACCACATTGTGGCTTCTTCGATATGCAGTATAAGAGAATGATTATAGATGACAAAACCAGGTACCTAACTATACATCGAGAAAACAGGAGGTATCAGTTGTGATTATCTCGGAGATGATGAATTCAAGTTATAGTGAAATTACAGTTGGGGTTCCGCAGGGTAGTATACTCGGGTCCCTCCTATTCCTGATTTTCATAAATGACATCTTCCAGTGCGCGTTTTCTGGTACTTCAGACAACTTATGCAGATGATACTACGGCAGTGATACCGGTTGTAAGACAAACTGACTGCTCAATTAAGATCAACAGGCAACTCGAACATCTACAAAAGTGGCTTGAAACAAATTAATTTTAAATACAAAAAACACGAACTGTGTTTATCCAACCTGCACAGGCCACCTGCACTTAGCCTATGCAGATAAGTCTTGGAGGCGAAGCCATTATTATTGTTAAGACTTCAAAACTGCTAGTTCACATTGATCAGAATCTGAGCTTTGGTGTTCAGATTGAGCAAGAGAGTGTCCCAAGCTTGCCCCTTGGTTAGGAGAATACGAAAACAGTTTCCGTATCAGGCCGCTAAGAGTGTCTATTTCGGATACGTGCGTCCTATTCTGAGATATGTGGTGATTGTTTTGGGGGGGGTAGTGCTCATAGTAAGCGTATCTTTGTGATACAGAAGGGAATTGTGCGCACCATGTTTAATATGAATTCTATTCAGTCTTGCAGGACAAATAACCTCTTTACCTTCTCTGACATATATATATACACCACAAAAATTGTCGCATCACCTGGTATTCTGAATTCCACAATCGATTAAGCAGCTTGATCGCAGTTTCTTTGTCAACATATGTTTTTGGACATTTGTTGATTTACGAATCTTTGAACTTATTGTAATGGCTGCTGAACGTCCTGGACACTTTTTGAGTGATCATGAAGTGCTAAGAATTGTAACACTTCTAGAGGAGGGGCGAAACCAACGTTACGCGGCTAACTTGTTGAATGTTAACCAAAGCACTATTAGAGAAATTAATCGGTACCACGAAACAGGGGAATATGGAAGAAGGGCCGGACAGGGAAGAAATCGAATAATAACACAAGTTGATGATCGTTGGCTTCGTTTACACTGAGAGTTCGGCACTGTAGATGCCGGCTAGAATGGTACAAAATGAACTTGCACTTTCCAGAAATGTGCATATTTCATTGCAAACTGTTAGGAACAGGCTCAGAGAAGACGATAGCAGACCAAGGGTGGCTTCTACCGGCCCGCGTCTCACCAGAGAGCATCGAGTTGCAAGACTTCAGTTTGCGAGGGAACATGCAAATTGGGGTATTCCAGAATGGTCGAATGTTCTCTTTTCCGACGAGTCCAGGTTTTGTGTAGTATCAAATGATAGACGCCTGCCTGTATACAGACGACCTGGGGAACGGTATCAGCAATGCAATATCCGGCAAACCGAAAACTTCGGAGGGGGCTTAGTAATGGTGTGGGGAGCCATTTCTTTCTATGGTCGAACTGAGTTAGTCCTATTGAATAATGGAAGAATGACGGTGGCCAGATACATCGCAGATATGCTTGAAGCCCATGTTGTACCCTTTGGCCCATTGATTGGCGAAAACTTCATTTATATGCATGATAATGCTCGGCCTCATGCAGCTAGAGAAGTTACAGAATTTCTGCAAAATGCCGAAATTGATATTCTAAGATGGCCAGCCAGAAGTCCCGACTTGAATTCCATAGAACATGTTTGGGGTGGCAAATTCAGCAACGTAGGATGCCTTGTAGAACACTTCAACAACTAGAAAATCTGCTTCCTAAAATTTGGAACTCAGTGACTTAAGAGTACATCCAAAATTTGTTCGAGGGGCTTCCGAGACATATACTGGCAGCAATTAGGGCCCGGGCAGGAAACACTCGATTGTGAAAATTATTAGTAACCATTCGATGCTAGTTGATTGGTCTCTTTGCGAATGCTTGAAGACGGTAGTATTTTTAATTTTTCATTAACTGGAAAATTGTTGATATTTTTATCATAAACTCATCTCTTTTGAATGATATCTTCTTTTTCACACTTCTGAAAGTTACCAAGCGACTCTTGAATGATCAACCTGAAAGTTTATATAGTATTGTCGTAAACGTAGGGTGATGCGACAATTTCTGTGGGAGTGTATATATATATATATATATATATATATATATATATATATATATATATATATATATATATATATATATATATATATATATATATATATATATATATATATATATATATATATATATAGAAGGTGGACCCTCATCTGTTTGTACGTTTGGGTACATATTTTTCATATGAAGGAGACAAATTTGAAATTATTATTGTCAAGTGTCGTGAGTTTATCTATAAGGTCTTCATAATTTGAAATGGTGTATTACCGTTGAAAGTTGGTGAGTTCCATGAATTTGTGGTTTGAGAAGCTTGATCATTTACCTGTAGGCGTGTTTATGTAAGATATAACTGGCCTGGCGGGGTTTTCCTCTTCATATAGTTTGATTAAACCGTATATTTTTGGAACTTGTGGCTTCATTGGAATGCGTTTCTTCTTGCCTCATTGTGAATGTGCTAGATAATTCGATTGTTTCAATTCTTGTATCATTTCCTTCATGAATTGGTTTTTAGGTTCTCTAGAGATTTCTGTTATATCCGAAGTATCGATGAAGTTTTGCATTTTATTTTGGTACTTGTTTTTGTCGAGGCACACTATAATATTTCCTTTATCAGCTTTCGTAAGAATTCGATCTTCTTTCTGTAATTTGGTTTGAATAGATTTTATTCTATTCAGTAAGTTTTGAGTTGAATCTTTAATGATTTCACTAATTTCATGTTTGTGAAATACTGGATTATTTATAGTGTTTTTGAGTCGTTGAATGTTTAGTTCAGCTCAGACTCCAATTAATTCCTTATTTTGCCACAGTTAGTTATTATAAAGGGCTATTTATTCAGCAGGGCGATTTGATCTCTGTTGAACGGATTTGTAGAAAGATTAATGAATCTAAAGTAGATATTTGACTTGTCTGTGTTTGAAATTGGGGGTTGAGCATTTGGAAGTGTTGGTTTCTTGATTTTTAGTACTGTGAGTTTTTTTAAAAGATCATCATATTCTTCACTTGCTTACTTGCATTTGGATCTTGTATTCTAAATGTGTTAGCACTAGACATTTGAAAATAACGTAACTGTCGAAATCGGTTTATATTAAAATAAACATTTTGGAAATCAGATAAAAGTGTTTCATTTATATACAAATACACTTCTTTGTGTCTTGAGTATATTTCTTAACTCATTCATTTTTGAAATGAAAAATGAAAGCGTCTTTGTTGTATGACAACTTAGTAAGAAATTAAAATTATAAAACTATGTACATTCCAAGGACCGCTTAGAATAAACATATTTTTCTAATAAGTTTCGAAACCTAGTAGCATCAGTAGAAGGCGGAAATAACTTTCACTTTCATTCAGTGCTCGTTTAGAAAAAAACAACCTATATGTTTTTAAGGACGGAGTTTATCGCATAGCTTTATAGGAAGATATTCGTTATAGTAATTGCTTTTCACTTATACATTTCTGTATACATATTTTTATGTAAGTTTTCACTCTCAATAGGTATTTTATTACATTTTAATGTTTGTACTTGGTCACTAATTTTATTTGTTTAAAGGTTGGCTCCGCAAACGGCATTGCTCTTCAACTCTACGGACCCAATATTCAACCCCGCCATTGTGTCATTACCAATACAGAAGGTGTTACGTCACTTACTCCTTGCCATCCTGATGCTCATACGTACGTCAATGGTCAGCGCATTCACCAGACAACAATTTTAGCACATGGTAGCTTGGTGAAATTTGGCAACAGTAATACCTACAGATTCTTAGACCCTTCACAAGAAGAGAGAACCAGACATCCTAGTATTGTACCTGATGCAGCAAACAGAGTATACGACAGGTTAGTTGCAAAGAATAGTATTCAATTGCTTGTTTATGTATGTCTTTTTGTTTTTGTTTCTATTTATTTTGTTGCTATAGTGATTGGTTTCAATTCAAACAATATTCATTATTGTGAAATGACAATAATTAATGTTATTGTTTCAGCAATTTCATAGAAGTTATTTAATGACTTTTCAAATCGATAAGTAATTTAGAGGTAACATTATTTCCTTCATTTGAATTTAGGAGGCTTTTACTTGGTAAAATTCCATTATCAATAATAAAAAAAGTACTGTGTTTTAAGGAATTTTACTTAATAATTGCGATTCGTAACGCGTTTCACTACACCGTAGCTTCTTCAGACGAATGATTATGCATAATCATTCGTCTGAAGAAGCTACGGTGTAGTGAAACGCGTTACGAATCGCAATTATTAAGTAAAATTCCTTAAAACACAGTACTTGTTTTTTATTATTATTTCCTTCAGTTCAGCCGACATCAAGGTCATTTCATTCTTTTGATCTCTTTGAAATATTCATAAAATGAAATCTTTTTAATTTACGCTTTAATATTGACCTCAAGGTAGAACCTAGTTGAAGAGAATAACTGAACGCTAATAATTTTATGCTGAAGAAATATTGAAATTCTTATTGTTTCACTGTTATAATCAGTAATCTTGAGTTTGTGCATTTCGAAACCTGGAGCAAGTAAATTTTCATAAATATTGGAATAGTTATGTTAAATTTGCAAGGAATATTTATAATGAATATAAATTATTTGAACTACTGGATGATACTGTGATCACTTCCTATTTGAAAGAATGTAATTAGCATCGAATGATATGCAACACGTCAATAACATCAAAGCGTTAGTGCTCCAGAATCATCGACTGACACTCATGGTCGTAATTTCAGAAGGATCAGAGAAAACCATTTTGAAATACCTGAAAAGAGTCTAATCTCGTTTGGTACAAAAGTGCTAAAGTCTCTGGAAAAAGGCGACTCTCTGAAGTGTGTGAAACGATACTTTCTGACTATCAGGATAAACTGTAACCCATGATTACGGGAGATAGATCTATGCTTACGACCAGAAAACAACCGATCAAACAAGTGAATATCAAGCCAAAGGTTAGGTTAGATTAGACCAAAAAAATCACTCCAAAGTTGCTCAAAAATCGAGGTCATGTTCCTTGATTATCGTGGTTTGGTGCATTATGAATTCCTTCCACCTGGTCAAACTTTCAACTAGGAGTGTTATGTGTCGTTGGCGCGAAGTTATTCTCAAAATGAAGCCAGAGTTAATGACCGACAATTTTTGGTTTGTGCACCACGATAATGTGCCGTCTCACACTGTACTCGTTCTTAGTAACCTTTTTGCCAAAAAGTCTACGCAGATCGTTCCACAATCATGGTATTTATCTGACTTCCCGTAACTTTTGGCTATTCCCCAAATACCAAGATACCACTACGAGGATACCGTTTTGAGTCGATTCAAGAGATTCAACATAAATCGGTGCGCGTTTTGAAGACTATATCAGAAAAGGACTATTTGGCATGTGCCGAGAATTGGAAGATCGCATTGTATGCATGGGGATTGCTTCGAAGATGACAGATTTGGATGAGTAAATAAAGATTTGATCATTTCATAACAAAATTAACCTTAGTTTTTACCCACAGTGCTATATCTCCACAAAAAAGTCTGTAGAACATCTATAAATATCGATACATTGTGTTATAGACCTCAATGAATATAAATATTATAGTTTATAAAAAAAGTACTTGCATCGATTCATTATCAAATAATATCAAATGCAGCATCAGATCCCGGAATGTCTCTATTAATAAGAGAAAACACTTTGATTTCGTAAATCAAAAATGTAGAGAAAACATTTTGAACAGAGTAACGATGTTAAGAAACATTGGTATATTCCAATCTTGGAGCTCACTGCGGTAGGTATCCAGGATTTTCGAAAGCATCCCAAATAATATCAGTTGGTAGCGTTTCAATGGAATTGATAGCAAAGAAGTCACGAAAGACTATGAAAACAGCATCTTAATTGGTCAAAACCTCTCTTGAGTACATAATGTACAGGGTGGGCAAGTTTCAATGTTTTTGTTCGCCAGCTAGCTGGAATATCGTAATAGAAAAAAATTAATCCCTCTTCTCTATGCCCATTTATCGAAACAAACTCAATGACGGACAGAAATTTAGGCTATCTCCTTCAGCTTTCGCGTTATTCCGAAATTTTTGGAATTTCTTCGATTGTTACTGAAGTTAAATGTAAAATCTTTTGAAATTATACTGGCACTTTGTCAAGCAGAATGCTGTGGCGTACAAAAAATTTCTTTTCTTTCGGAGGTTTTACAGTTATAATGCAAACATGCATCTCATAAAAAGAAAATATTTTTTCCTTTTCATAATTAAAACACTCCCATCTTATTTTTGCATTAAATACCTTAATTTCGAAATATAAGAAATATTGGAAACTTTTGAAATATTTTCTAGTAGGCTGATGTCAGATAGCGCATTTATAGTTTTTATTCTATGCTCAAAAAATAAAAGTCACTTTTGTGTTTTTAATGTAATTCACACTTAACTTCGTTCGGGATGTTTCAGTTATTTATTAGATTAGCATTCGAAAACTACAAGAAGTATGATACCATTGTACGTTTTATTCAGAGTTGTTATGAAGCAAATGCAGCCGAAGAAATATATCTACAACGTTTTCCTGGGTGAAGGCAGCCCCATAAAATTATTTCTCAGATACTAAAGGACAATCTCATCAACAGCGGTTCCTTCAATGGGAAAAGAAGTAAGAAATATGATGTTGAAGATAGAGAAGAAACAATGTCATAGGGGCTGTCACAGCCAACTCGTCAATTTCAAGCCAGCAATTGAAGTGGAAACTAGTATATCCTAGAGCCTTGGATATTTCGAGAAGAAATAAATTCAGATCATACTTTTCTATATGCTTAGCGGAGAATGAATTTTGCCAATGGTTCCTACAAAAAATTCAAGAACCGGATGTCGTGTAATGTGGAGTGATGACGTAAGAATCACAAGTGATGAAATATTTGCTCGCCATAACGAACACATCGGAATGATATGGTAGATATTGGTTTAATGTATAGTGTGCTATAATGGATAATCGGGTGCTAGCCTACGAGATTTTTGAAAAAACTTATGTGCCGAATTGTATCTACGAATGATAGATGTTAACATAATTCAAGGTTTTTCTGATGAAATGCTATTAGTTCAGAGAAATTGTATATATTTTCACCATAATGGTGCGCCTCTCCAGCTAGCCAGATCGGAACTGAGGGATAAGTGATAAGGCCTGCGCGGTCACTAAATTTATCCTCATTAAATTTTGTTCCTTGGGGATATGTTAAAGATAAACTTTATGAAACGAGAAATAACAGCATTGAAGAACTGGAACAGAATTTAATGGAATTTCTGAACTCAGTTTCAAACATGAATATCCTGAACTCAATTCGGAGAGTCGGGAGGCGTTGTGATTTGTGCATCGCTAAAATGGACAAAGTTTCGAATATTTGAGATTTGATTTTCTAGTGTTAATGATAAGTAGGTATATTATAAATTCTCAGTGTTTTCTTGATTCAGCTATCCATTATTTCTCTATATCTCATTCTATATGTGTTCCGTTCTATTATAATTCTCAACAATTTTCTCATTTCTCACTTTATTTGTCACTAAACGAATGGCTGTTGAGGAGATTGTCCTAATATTCTCTAAAAATAAATTTATGGAAAAGCCTACTCTCAGGAAAATTTAGATATATTTCTTCTGCTGTATTCATTTCATAACCACTGTGAAGAAAACATCTATAATATAATACTTCTTGTTGTTTTCGTATGTCATTTTAATAAATAACTCAAAGGTTACAAACGAAGTGGAGTGTGAATTTCAAACAAATTGAAAAAAAATTATTCTCTGAGCATAGAAGAAAAACTAAGAATGAACTCTGGCTGCCTACTAGAAAATTTCCAATATTTCTTGTTTTTCGAAATAAAGGTATTCGATCGGAAAATAAGGTAGGAGTGTTATTTATTTTAGAAAAAGGAAACAAAAACTTCGTTTTATGAGATCAGATCTGTTACATTTGAAAAAATGCAGGTTTGCATTACTCTAAAATCGCCGAACTAAAAAAATGTTTGTACACTGCTCGTGAAAGTGTATTTAACTCGTAAAAGTGGCTTTATAATATTTAAAATATTATTTACGTAATTTCAATATCAATCAAGATATCGACAATCGTAGAACTTTCGGAAATTTGAGAATTTCAAAATAACTGGATACCCGAAGAAGATGGCCCTAAATTCTTTCCGCCTTACCTAAATATTCCACCTAGTTGCCGAATAAAACATCGAAATTTGCCCACCCTGTACAAATTTTTGACCAATCCGTTGCATGAAGGTCAAGTCCATTGGAAACATCAAGCGAGAACGCCTCTGTTCAACAAAAGAGGTAAATTGGAATCAAGAAAGATGGACCGCAGTTCTCTTGGTGGAAGAACTGACCTTATTCCCATACGGAACATTCTTACAGAGAAAGGATAATTCAACAAATAGAGGTACCTTATATTACAACAGGAGAACCGTATTCGCTCTTTCAACAAGACAATGCTACTCCTCATCGTGCGACATGTAGTAGAAGATAACAATATCAATATTCTATCCTGGTAATACTGCTGTGCAGACCTGAATTCCATAAAAAAAAATTAAATCGTTGGGTCATCAGCCAGTAATTCTTTAGAAGCAAAACAGGAACAAGAGCTTCGCTTATAAATAAGTTAATCTCTAGTATGCCAAGTTGTTTGTGGTCGCTATAACTGTTTCAATATCTTTCCGAAAATATTTTTTCTTTTTTTTTCTGTTAGATGCCATTTGTTCTTTTCTTCAGATTTCATATTTTTGATGAATTGTGATCAAAACAAATTTATTCATTAAAATTCTAAGAAAATTAAATTGTTTTAGATTTACCTCTAGATTATTTATATCTTCATTTTATTTATTATATTATGTCACATATATGTTTGAACTCGTCAGTCACTTTCAATGCTATTTTTTTATTTTATGCATTTTTGAAATTATTATTTTTGTTTGCTATTGTCGCATGTGCAGCAAATCACCTCGAGCTCAAAGTCCGACCGATACGAATCGGGAAAATATTGTCGAAACAACTTTCGACTTAGAGGGAAATGTCGAAACAATTTCCACAGCTAGTGGAGCTAGAGAAGACAATAGGTCTGTTGGTTCTTCATCAGAGAACAGGTCAGTATTTGAACTAAATTTGAATGCTTTTTCAGTAGTTATTCTACACCATACAAATCCAATGGTGTATTAAATATTAAGCTCATAATACAATCGAAACTCCATGCATATATTCAGTACTTATAAATAAAGTTTGAATTATTATCCTTAAAAGCTTACACCAGTGCTTGCGTTATTTTAGAACAAGTGGCTTGGATCGATACACTAGAGGCCAGGATCCTATTCTTCCTGCAGTGTTAGAATTCCCTGAAGAGCCTCAAGAACAATTTTTAGCTCGAGTAATCACTCACTTAGATGTAACCACGCCGACATTCAGATTAGCTCCCGCGTATACATTGTATCTTTGTGCCAG
Source organism: Cryptolaemus montrouzieri (assembly GCA_013387265.2). Taxonomy (NCBI): domain Eukaryota; kingdom Metazoa; phylum Arthropoda; class Insecta; order Coleoptera; family Coccinellidae; genus Cryptolaemus; species Cryptolaemus montrouzieri. Next base: position 40,002,610 of record JABFTP020000144.1, read on the forward strand.
ATATAGAGCTTCTACTCATTACCGACCAGAACTAACTCCTATGGAGAGAGCACATAAATTGACATTGTTACTTCAGCATGCAGCAATGTTGATCAGGTATGTTTCTTAATTTTTTATATTAATGATAAATTTTGTCAACAGCTTTCAGAACCGGTGGCTGAATTCAATTGCCAATAATTTTCAACCACGAAATTTCTGAAGTATCTCTATCAATTGGCATAAATAAATTTGTTTGTTTCATGCCACAAATTTTTTCCTAATGCATTTTTAATTGTAATAGTTTTATCTGATCCCAAATATTCAAAATCCATATTTTCCTTATAAGATCTATTTTACTCAGGACTACTTCAAATTTTTGCAGATTGTGTATTTGAAAGCTTTGGCTTTTATTTATTTAAAACTTTTACACTTCAACATATCAAGACGCGTGGGTCATTAACAATTATCACCAGAGAACGATGATTTAATTAATGTTATAGTTTCCGCTAATGCTAACAATCAGCGAAATGTGCTTTTGATAATTGATTTACTTAAAATATTTATCAATTTTAATTGATTTTGATTCCATGAATTATTTGAATATTAAATCAAATGTTGAATCAATCGAGGAAACTATCCCATAAAAAATTCTTTATTTAAAAAATGAATGTCCAATTCTTGATAATGAGATCTGAAAGTTAACCTTATTTTCAGACATACAATTCAAGACCGCAGTACTGAAATTTCATCTCAAGCATTCTGGCTTGCAAATGCAAGCGAATTGTTACATTTTCTTAAATCAGATAGACACGTCAGTGCGTTCTCTATACAAGCTCAAGATACTTTAGCTGATGCGGTACAACTTGCTTTCAAAAATCTTGTTGCTTGCCTAACAGATGAACTTAATGGTGCTCTCAGTTTTCTTGTAACATTAAATGGGGATGATCACCCGAGGGAGGTCATAAATGTCTTAAGTAATGCTATGAACCTCTTACGAAAATGCAGAGTGAATGCTGCGTTAACGATTCAGTTATTTTCCCATTTATTCCATTGGATATCAGCGAAAGGACTATATCATATCATCAGCAATAGTAACCTTTGTTCAAGAAGTTTTGGAAATAAACTTTTCAATCGACTGAGGAATCTTCAGGCCTGGGCTGAGAGTCAAGGTCTCGAATTGGCTGCCGAATGTCATTTGGCAAAAATTGTACAGTGTGCACATTTGCTACAGTCCCCCAAATGTACAGCTGAAGATCTTGCGAATTTATCTGCAGCTTGTTTCAAGTTAAACTCAATCCAATTGGGAGCTTTGCTGATGCAGTACAAAGGTAAGTTTCAAAAATATTTTTAACTATCTCAGCAATTTTAATTCCTAAGTTACTATTAATAGTTTTGTATTATATTTTGTTTTTGTTTATATTCAGCGGAACCAGGCGAAAAAATTGCTACACCCTCGTTGTTAGAACAAGCTGCAAAGGCGGCAGAAAGTGTTGCCGATGAACTGGCCCGAGCAGAAGGTCGCGAAGTAGCACTCTACGATGATCCAGCTCCACCACTTCAACTTCTTCTACCAGATGATGGTTTCAGCTGCGATATCGTACAAGGTGTACCTCCAGGTCTAGCAGATTTTCTTCATCCACTTCAGGCATCTGGATTATGTAGACTGGCCGCCCAACCTACAAGTTCGGGACATTGGACGGTGTATATGAATATTCCTAGGCCACCAAGCGTTTTAAGTGTAACGCAGCCCGAGGTACGAAAAATAATTAATGAAGTAAAGTGATTCATTAATCGAATTTGAAACTCTTTACTTTCTGGTTATTGCTAATTAGAAACGTTCAAATGCAAACAGTTTTGATATAAATTCTCCATGTAAACAAATTACTTCTTAGTCTTCCCTAGAGAAGTGTTACTGACAGGGGTAATTTTTTCTTATAATTTTTTTTCGACTGCTTCATTGGGATAAATTATACTCAACTATAATCTTGCCACTTAAGCATAATGTTTTTCTATATTTTTGTCTATTCAAAATAATGGAACATAGGAAGTAGTATTAGAAAGAAAATATTTTCATCATATTAGATGATTAGAGTACTGTTTGATGTAAGAGACTCTTATCATTTGATATATTTGTAAAAGGACTTCGCTTCAGTTTATTCAAAGAAATTATCAGCTTACGATAAAGTATTAGATTGAAATTTGAGAAGTTGAAAATAACTTTGGTTGTTACATGAAATTTTTTTTTTTTGGTCCTTCCAAATTTGCTTCCGAATATCTTCTTGTTCCTATATAAGTCAGATTTGTTTAGGTGGTATCTCTCCTATAATACAGATGATATCATTTGTTTACTTTGAAGTCAAGATAATATGTCTGTAAGGCCATAGTGGCACATTCTTATTACAGGAGCGGATGTAGATCTATAACTGGGGTAAGATCAAGATTCTGAATTTTCATGCACATCAGTAATATAAATGAATAAATATCTTTTTCCCTATGAGACGTCTGATTTCTTCAGGTCTGGGGAAGGGAGGGTCGATTGCCCCTCACGTATCCAATACTCGATTAGTTAAAACAATAATCAGTTAAAATAGAGCTAAAAACAGAAGTGAAAAGTAAATTAGACAATCCAAGACAGGATCATATTCATAAGTATGGGAAATGCTGCTTTTTATGTATTTTAATCTTTCCTGCATTTCTTCCTCATGTCCTCGTTTGCTATTTCGGTTATCCGCTCTATATTATAACTAGTGCCTTGTTTTACACTGTGATCTGCTAAAAGAAAGTGTACGCAATCCTTCGTAAAGGAGTGAAATATATTCTTCCAAATCGCCCTCAAATATCCCTCTTCTTTGGCTTTTCACTTATGGCAATATTTTTTCAATAATGAAATTATCTCAATTTCAAAATATTGCTCTTGATTCTTACTTCCAAAACTTTTACAAATTTACTTGCAAGACATCACACAAATATATGACTTTTAATTTGTTGCTCAAATTATTCATCGATTTTAAGTTTAAACTCCTCCATATATGTGATATCAATTTAATTACTATTTGTGAAAGATAAATTATAGAGGATGGTGAGTGCAAGCTGAGAATTGATTTGATTGAATATAATCAGTCCAAAATCTCCAAAGTTATTAGGTGTTATGAATATATTTAACCAACAATATTAGTTTTACAGTCTTTGTGTGGTAGTTCAAAGAACACAAACAGGAATTACGTAACAACAAATATGGATCAGATTGATTTGTCTCATCAAAAACATGTGATTTTTGTTAGCGTTTTAAATGAAAATTAGTGAGTAACAGATACAAAGCAAAATCTCGATAAAAAACTTTGTATGGAACAATTTAATCTAGCTTAAGATTAAATTTTATAACATCTTACACGTTTCTATTTCAATGATAATAAATAGAATAAATCATAATTCTTGTTAGATCCAAGTCATTCGTCTGCATAAAACTGGAGGTGGCATGGGCTTATCAATAGTTGCAGCTAAAGGCGCTGGACAGGAAAGGCTTGGTATTTACATAAAGTCAGTCGTACCTGGAGGTGCAGCTGATAGAGATGGCAGGTTAACAGCTGGGGATCAACTATTGTCAGTAGATGGACAGTCTCTATTGGGAATTACACAGGAAAAAGCAGCAGAGTTCTTAGTTAGAACAGGGAGCATCGTCACTTTGGAAGTTGCAAAAGGTGGTGCAGTGTATCACGGATTGGCAACATTGCTACAACAACCTAGTCCCACACCACACAGAGGTGAGCCTTTTTTACTCTTATACTTCAAAATAATCTTTTATCTGGATATGTTTTAATTTGGAAAACTAACATTATCCTCTTTTCTAAGATGCTGAAATCATAACATTCAGTTAATATATACTCATTTTTACTCTGAACAATTCAAAATGCCTCTGAATCAATTTCTCTTTCATTAGCTCGGTTCTTATTTTAAATTGGAAGGAAGAGTATTGATGTGATACAGATTAACCTTATTAATCTGATGGTGGAAGTTTCAGTATGGCGTAGTCGATTCTCATCATATCAGATTACTTAGTAGAAAATATTCACTTTTCGCAACATAAAGAACAGAACCGTGGGTTTCTCCTTTTAATTCTAACAACTATTAGATAATACATAGTATACTTCTCAACAATTGATAGAGATCACTGTATTTTTCAAAATTACGCACATAATATTATATGCTAATGGATAAATGAAATAATAATAATAAATTTTATTTTTATTGCGCACTGCGCAAATGGCCATCGACCTTGGGTCCTTCAGCCTTAAATGAAATATTTTCAATAATTTTGCGATTCATTTGAACTATGAAAATGAACTGAATTTATGAGAAAATGCAAAATTTTATGAACAAAAAAATTTTCCTTCAACCACCTAACTTCTTTGAATTTTCAATATCCAACACAGTGTTTCCTAACCTGTGGTCCGCGGGCCCCTGGAATTCCGCCAATATAAGCTTGGGGGTCCGCAAACCCATCTGCTCTCTGGACCATTTAACAATGATGAATAAATGCCACCAAAAATCTCGCTGCACTGAATGAAATACTCTCTCAACACAGATGCCACTGGCTCAACAACGAAACAGGAAAACCAAATAAAAATATCCTGAGATCCAGCTTTGAACCGTAATTCCAAATATTTCCCTTTATCAAGTTTTTGAATGTAGAAAACGATTATAGGGAAATGTCAGAAGTACTGAAACATTCACTGCTTTTCTCAACAACATGTCTCTGTAAGAAGGCGTCTTTACTCTCGTATATATTAAAAACAAATACAGAAACATATTACAGGTGGAATAAAATTTCAGATTACAATTTGGTAGTAGCATAAACCTGCATATCAATAATTTGGTTGCAAAAGAGCAACACCAACCTTCACATTAAACATTAATGATAAACGTATTATTGTTTTTCATAAAGAAGTGTTTTCTTATTTGTAGTACTTATCACTGTTTTTCTGTTACATTAAAGGTGTCTTTGAAAGTTGTACTTGATATCCAAGGGGTAACTGATCTAGTGGGACCTCATGAGAACATACAAGACAGGAATTAAGTTTTCTATGAAATTTAGGGGACATATGCTCATATCTGTAGAAAGCCTGCTTCAAGGTATTGGAGGGTATCAGGACGGTTTTAAAGAATAGTAAATTTCCTCTACGTTTCAATTCCAACGTGACCAAAGTAGTTCTTATTTGATGAAATATATAGATGTGTTTCATAAACAAGCATAATGGTCTTTTCTGCTACTACTGTTTTCTGGGAATGTTGGGTTATGTTTCACTGAAGAACAAACGGGCATTATAATAATTCAAAAATTTTAAGATATGAAATATCCATTGCATTTCAACAGATGTTTCAGTTAGGCTTGTTAACATTGAAAAACTTAGTCATTTCCCAACCTGCATATGATATGCACGAATCGCAGTTTTCTGGAAATGTTGGGTTATGTTTCACTGGATAACAAACAGGCATTATAATAATTTTAAAAATATTCTGATGTGAAATATCCATTACATTTCAACAGATGTTTCACTTAGACTCGTTAATATTGAAAAACTTAGTCCCTTCCCAACCCGATATTCACAAATTGCAGTATCTAATTTAGAATCAAAAAAATTAAAAATCACTCGAACAACTGGACTTGAGATGAGCTTTCGGTGCAAATGGAAGTACGATTACACTTTATTCGATTCAATTGTATGTACGTGAATATTTACATCTTGAGAAAAATTCAGAAAATTATTTCGAAAATTATTTGAGCTATTGATTATTTCGAATGCGTAAAAGCTTTAGTACTATTCTATTAATTCAAATCTGCTTGAAGGAAATGATAACTTTTCCTCTTTATGAAGAATATCCAATAAATACACTTTTAATCTTTCATTACGTAAGATCTTTCTGAAGTCATGATTCAGATGTAAATAATTGAATCCTGCCTGTGAACGATTTTCATGAATAAATGTAATATAAACATAACTTTATTAACAATAAACGAAATAGAATACTTATTCATAAATATTTTCGTTTCAATATTTCCTCAGTATATCAACAAATTACTTAAATTGAAATAATATTTTTGTTTTCGTTCACTTTGAGCATGAAAAATAATGGACATATTTTCTTTTTCAATTTCAAGTAACATATTTTCTTTTCAATCTCAACTATCACATTAACCTTTTTATTATTAAATTGCAGCCGTTTTGTGTATATGTGGTTATCCATGTAAGGCCTATTTTAGACTTTGGGAATGAGAAGAATTCTGAAAAATTTTTCAAATCAAGTTAGGATGAATAGTCCTATTAATACCAAAGAAATCAAGCCATTTTCATAACTCCTTTCATTCTCACCATGAACGTATTATGCTAGTTGTCTTACTTATGTATGCTAGTCTTATTTGCTTAAGAAAAATATCTTTCTCACACATGCAGCTCTGGACAACTATTATAATGATCACAATTTTGGAGGTTCCCAAGAATCCCTCTTCAGTCTAAAGAATCATCATATTTACACTCCACCAGCGACTAAAGTTAAAAATAATATATTCTTTAATTCTGCTGACAATTTATACAGAAACGAAAAACGAAAGCTAACTATCCCTCGAATTGAAATTGAATGTGAACCTGTTTTCAGTGTACAGGTAACTGATTTCAGTGAACCATGTCCTAAAAATGTAACACTAACTTATGATGAAAGTGGAACAAATTTGGAGATAAATTTACCAAATGATGATAGTTACTCGAATAAATCTTGGAAAGATAGAACGACTGACTTTGTTCAAAAAAAGAGCTACTCGATTGAGGTTAATGAAATACCCAGTATGTCAATAGATTCTGTTCAAGATACAGATAAATTTTTAAGCATAAGAGCTAGGAAAATGAGGCAACAGCGAATATTATCAAATTCTTTACAAGATATTTCGAGCTCTACTTCTAGTTTAAGCAGTTGTGTTCACGAATCCAATTTAGATTTAAGCCAAATAGATGATCCGTCTATTCCACACAAAAACTGGAAATCCCCTGATGAACTCCGTTGTAGAAATATAGCAAGCTTAGATAAATATACCATAAAAGCGTTAAGTTTTCCAGAACTATGTAAGGTGAAGAGAATGCCAAATAGAAGTCACAGTGTAAGTGATGAACAGCTCAATGATAAACTAACTGAATATGAAAGGTTAGAAGTATCAAAATTGCTTCAAGACTGGAGTTTAAATGGTTCTGAATCGAAAAGTGACTTCAACTTTTCATTGCGAAGGAATAGCAAGGCTCATGTACCAAAATGCTTAGAGAAGGATAGTAATGAGTCAACTGAAAAACATGTGAAGCAATTGAATAATATTAGTTTGAGATATAGTTCAGTACCTAATCTGACAGTCCCTTCATGTAACAAAGAAAGTAAAAGTGAATGTATTTTCATTGCGAAATATAACTCGGATGGAAATTTGAGTGGTAAACTTAAGGAAGAATTATTACACAAATGCGAATTTAGAAACTGCATATTTAATATTGATACAAACTTGGAATTTGGGACCAAAAACGTAACTTCGGATGAAAAAGACCAAAACATATATAAAAACCTGAAAGGTATATTGAAAAATAGTAGGAACAAATGAATGAAAACGAGTGTCTTAAAAATATTAAAAACACTAATAAATTTGATAAAATAAGTAGAAGAAATAGTGAAATAACACAAACGAAAACATTCAACAGCCAATTAGTTAGATGTGATAGCTTAGAGATTAACTCATATTCAGAAGAATATTAGAAATAGAGAAGTACCTGCTAAGAAATTTCCCGAGTCATATGTAGTTAAGAAAAATAGTATTAAAAGTAATTCATCTAAAATAAAGAACAACGAAAATCAGAATAAACCTATGAAAATTATTATGTTAAAAGAGAAAAGTGTACCAAAAACGTGGAAAAGTTGCTCAGATATTAAAACCAAAAAAACTGTAAGAAAATGTTGCCGATTAGCCAAAAAATCTTGTCCAATGCTGAAAGGCCAAACTCATGTAACGAGGAAGACCAGAAGCTGTGCTGATTTCGATCAGGATAGCTTGGATCACGCTGCTAGGTTAGCTGAGTTGAAGGATTTACGCGTTGGCGCTTTTGATCGTAAGATCACGATTATCAATGTTGCACACATTCATTAACTTATTTTTACGATCATTAGTCCCTTCTGTTCGTTCATTTCTGGTGAGGTCTGATATTTTTCAATTTAGAATATAATATACATTTCATTTTAATTAATTCATTGACAATTCCTCAAAAGATCTACATTCTTTGGCTTCGGTTTTGTTAACGGATTATTCGTAATTATTATCAACCTAAAGGGATGAACCATTTAATCCAATATATAAGTTATGCAAACTGAATTAATCCTTTGTTGTGATGAAGGATGGCATATTAGTACAGAACATAAAATGTACAAGTTAAACACAGATCTTTGATCATGAATTAAAATAAAATCAACCGAATTGAGTCTTTAAAATCCATCAAAATTATAGTATAGCATTAAGGTGTTAATAAGGCAGTTATCAGTCCAAAACATTTTTGTGGTGGTACTACATGATAATACTTGATAACTGCAGCTGTTATAATGTTTGTGATGAAATATTTTAAATAATTGTAAAACATCAGTTACATTATGTGATAATTTATAAACAGTAGCCGATTATAATTTTCCAAAATTATCAAATTATGAACAATTTGCGATTATTATCACAAGTTGGAATCCAATTCAAACAAAAATATCAATAGTAAATCTGGTAATTTGAAATTAGTGGAAAATCGTATAGAGTGAAAACTAAAAATATCTTAGGATAATAAAAATTTAAACATATGAAATAAAAATTTTCTGAATTAATTTATTTCTAATATTATCTGTCATTTCAAAAATATTAAACCGTATTTTCCATTTAAATTGCGATCGAAAGTTTTTGCAATGCAAAACATATATTTAGAAAATAATATACACGTTTGAATTTTGACATTTTATATTGTCCTGATGATATAATATTCAATTGACATTATTCTTAGAAACTTATAATTTGTATGAAAGTTTCCCGAAAATAATTTTAAAATATCAATTAAAAACTTTAGATTTGTTTAGTTCAGAAATTGAAAAATATTAAAACCTCCCACCAGAATAATTAATGTCTTTTCTAAATGTATTATGTTTTAGCTTCAGGATATTATATAGTTTCCTGATTTGGGCTGTTTCTAGCTATTATTGCAAACACTGCTTTTCTCACTAATAAGTTCTTTTCATTGTATACTCATTTCATTCATATTCCTAGGGCCTCGACGAATGTCTGAAAGAGACCTTCCCTCGAAGGTTGACTCGGAGCGTACAATTCCCTCTTCGAAGTCTGTGCCAGCACTCCATCACATTTCGCCAAATTCAGAACATTCCCGGAATACACATGATATATTCAATCCAGGATATAGCCGTACCTCTTCAAACAATAGTATCAACACCAACAGTGTAGCTCAAATACCTCAGAATGGACCAATTAATAATTCGGCCCTAAAAAGTAGATCAACGCACAATTTGCATCAACAGGATAATGGTTTCTACCAAAATCTTAGTATATACAGAAACAAGATACCTAATCAACTGGGAGATAGGTAAGTTATCACAAAAATTTCAAATTACTTATATACATGTTTTCCAAGCTGACTATTTCAATTTGGACAAACTAACTCAAGAGAAATTATTTCTTTAAACCTTATGGAATATATTTCATTGAACTTGTTAAAACAAAAACGTTAGAAGTATCATACCAAAAACTACTTATATACAATTACTACCCTACAAAGACAATACATTTTAAATTTATTCAACTGGAGATTCTTCTAAATCATTTCACTGTGCAAACATTCGATATCTCTTCTAAAATTATTGTTATTCAATGCACTTGTATCCTTTATCTACAATGATTATTTCACAAGGTCATTAATGTTTTCAACATAAATGCAACAAATTGATGTCTTTAGTCTCATTACTGGTAATTTCATTCGGTGTGAACAGCTTTGAAATAATTGAATGCTCCATCATTGGAACTGCTACATTTTTATAAAAAACGTTATTTTTTCAGGACGTCTGCTTTGAGGAGCTCCCAAAACTCACTTCAGTCTTCGGCAAATAATTCGCAGAGACCGGCCTCGGCGTACTATCCTCCTTCTAATGTAACAACACAAAATCGACCAAATCTTCATCAGTCGATACCTAATCTCAAAAGCCCACTTTCAATGCACAGACTCCTACAAAATGAAGAAAGCAGGTCAGGTTCATTTCCTAGTGTCAATCACCAACAGCCGTATCCTCAAAGTTTTAATCAAAATACATATGCTAGTAGTCAACATTCAGTGAACCAAAATTATTCTCCTGCTATGAATAACTATCATCCAAGGCCAGATGAAATTAACAATAAGTATTTAACATATGGGGGTTCTGTGAATAACTCCCATTCAAGTCCAACCCACAATACTCATTATTTAAACAATCTACATCAACCTTTAAATATTCAAGCAAATGGTCATCGACATGAAGAACGCTATGCAAATAATGGAGCAGGACTTCTAAGGGAGGATGTATTCAGACACTCTCACGGACTTCGTCAAGAAGACCTGATAAGGTATCCTAGTGTCTCAAATGTTCGAATGTCCGAAGCACAGATTCAACACAGTAGAGTACAAGAGGATTTCAATAGGTTGAATGACATGAGGAATTCCAAAAGCGAAGATATGTTGAAACATCACCTGAATTCTACCTATCACAGTGACATTATGAGCTATGCTAATAGTGGCGGGAGTAAGGTGCTTGAAAATAATGTGAAAATAGATTCACCACAAATTAGACATAGTAGCGATATGGTACATCACAAATTCAATAATGATCAACATAATTCAAGAGGCCAAGCAAAACTGGTGGAAATGGGTGAAGAAGTTAGAAGACGGCAAAATCGAATTTTGTCACCACATTATCCCCAGACATCACATTACCAAAGTCAGTATCATAATCAGAGTGGCCTTTCCTATTCAAATTCTCCCAACTACAACACAAATATGATGCAGAACACACAGAGCATGCAGAATCTCAGTCTTAGTACCGTAAATCATCCTCTCAGTCCCACTTATAGTAACCATGGTGTACAAGCAAATATTTCTTCAACGTCACCAACATATAAACCTTCCCCAGTGTCTTCCAAAGCAATCAGAAAGCAAGAAGATGTACCTGATCCCCCACCCACAAGTACTCATCCATTATATTCTGCAAGTGCACAAGACCCACCAAAGATGGCATTTTATCCAACAAACCCATCGAGTGAGTATTAAGATTTATAATATGCGTCACACTTTTTAAATTCCATATATTCATTGCAAATCTATTTATCTTAGGTTCAAGCACCAAGACACTGAAAGATCCTTGGGCAAGAGAAGAGCAAGAAAGACAAGCAGAAGCTCGAAGGGAAGCCGGGAGGATTTGGCAAGAACAACAAATCAAAGAATTAATGGCTTTACCTCATAGAAACCCCCAACAAGAAGAACAATTGAGAGTATTGCAATTAGAAAGGGAGTTCCAAAGAAGAGCATTGGAAGCCGAACAAGAGGATGAAGACACTGAAAAAGTAATTCTAATAGATAAGTAGAATGAATATTTTCTCTACAACATTTCTTTCCAGGAAAGTCTCTCCCCCCACATGCCACAACCCGTTCAAAGTCAAACATTGGTGAGCACAGTACAAACTTCCACAATAACAAGTCGAAACGAAGCTCCTCCTACGTCAATTTTGAAGCCAGGCGGTGCTATTAACGGTCCTCCTTCTAATAATTCGGACAACAGTCAGAATTCTCCAACAGAAACTTCTGCTCCTCCACCTCCTGAAAGAGGTTCCAGCTTTGCAGTCATGTCCATGAGAGCGAAGGAAAACACTAAGCGAGTATCGTTCAATGACACAACAAGCCCTACAAATCCACAGCCTCCTAATACGTTACATTTTGATGAGAATGTCAGGGAAGATCCCAACGTAAGTTTAATTTACACAAATCTTTTCTATTGCTTTCCGACAACGGTAGGAATTATAATAAATTTCATCTATAACAATAATTGTAATAAAAAATATTTATTGGTATACACCAAATGGCTAATGACCGCATTCTTTCTGCCTTTTTCAATCAGTCCGCTAATTCATTTCAATTTAATAATAAGCTTATGGTAAGTTCCCCAAGAATGTTGAAGTTATGAATAATATGGTTTTCTTCAAGTTCAGGGAGGTAAAAGTAGGTAGAAATGTGTAAAATAGTCAGCAGTCACAAAATTTACCATACATAGTTGTATATTTGGAATAGAGATTACTTATATCATATCAGACTTTCTGTATCAAAATATTAGTGAGACGTCTATATCGAAGATTACAACAGATTATTGACGAAGCTTTGTCTCATTGGCTAGATAGATAGATATATTTGAGTGAGGGCTGCCTAGCAGTCCGGCCACTGCGACCCAGTGATCTATTGTGGCACACTCTGTCCGTAATTTCATCCACGAGCTCCTCATCCTTCTCGTAAAGGATACGAGTTTCGTGGGTGAGAACTTAATAAGCTCAGTCAGCTTCAGTTTGCAAGATCCAAATACTTCCATCCTGACCCTGTCTCCAGCTGGGCACTCGCACATAACATATTCCATTGATTCTATATCTTCTTCACATAATCTACATGAAGGATCCTCAATCAATCGTAATTTATTTAGGTGTTTCCTTAGGTGACAGTGCCCCGTTAGTATGGCAGTTAAAATTCTCAGTTCCAACCTAGAGAGTTTAAGCCAGGCCTTGGCTTTTGCAGTGGAAGGTCCACTGATGGTACGTCGAGCGTTTCTGAGACCTGGGAGGCTCATCCAATGCTCACGTACCGTCAAATTCAGCCATCTGTTGTTTTCCATCCTTGCAGTGTCCAGAGGAATTCCGAGCTTAGGCTCTGGTCCTATGAACTCCAGGTTAGTTCCTCGAGCGGCCAATGAATCCGCCTTCTCATTTCCCTCAATGCCCGAGTGACCAGGAACCCATATTAGACGGAGCCTGCTCCGCTCTCCTAGTTTGGCAACAAATATCCTCCTCTTCCTGGTAAATGGTACCATAAGGATTTTGTAGGGGTTTATGCTAAGTTTCTCTCCTTCACACCACCCCTGAATTGCAGACATAGCCTCCTGAAGTCTGTCGGAAACATCGCTATCATCTCCTACTGCCAGAATGACTATATCATCAGCGTATACTTGTACATAATCATCCAGTGCGCTAATTATTGCCAGAAGGTCATCAACTAGCAGGGACCACAACAGTGGGGATAGAACTCCTCCCCGTGGGCACCCCCTGCCAGCTACAAAAGTGACTACTTCCCCTTTCAGTGAAGTGTTGATCACTCCGGCATTTAGCATGTTACAAATCCATTCCGCAATAATATTTAGTACTCCTCTGGCTCTCATAGCCCCACACAGCAACCAGTGGGAGCCGCATTAAACGCGTCTTCAATGTCCATGAACGCTGCAGCTGCAGTCTCCTTGTGGTCCAGAGACTGTGATCCTCCCGACTAAATTGTTAAGTACCAGATCGGTTGATTTATCTTTTTGATAGGCGTATTGATGTTCACTCAGAGGCCTCGGCGATAACATCTCGGTCCTGATGTATCCATCTAACACCTTCTCCAGGGTTTTCAAAACAAAAGACTAATCGGTCTAAACGACTTAGGTTGTGAGTTCGATTTACCCACCTTAGGGATGTAAACAACCCTGACACTTCGCCAGCTGACCGGGACAACATTCCAGGCAAGACTCGACCGGAAGAGCCATTGGCTAGGAGGTTTCAGAAACAACTTCAATTGTTCAGATCAAGTCTCAAGTCGTAACAACATTCTTTGAGTCGAGATTTCAAAGTACAGTAGACTCGCGATAATGTGAACTCGAAAAATTCGGGGATGTTCACTAGGGTGGGTCAAAAAAACGAATATTTTCTCACTTGATACGCTGAAAAATAGGTTCCTAGACACCTGTAAGGAAGTGTCTCCAAGTATGATCTCTCAATTGTAACGGGAAAGTCCTTCGCCTTACAGTTTTCTATTATTTTCTTATTATCATATAGAAAAATTGATATCTCGCTTCCAACTACTTGAAAAAATATATCGTTCTATAGATTTCGTAGGAAATTGAATGTTCTGCTTTAAAAGTCTGTTTCGATTTTTTCGTTATCCTAACCATTTGAAAGATATTAACGGTTGAAGTTTGATTATTTGAAGGTAAGTTTTTCTTTTCTTATGAATTTTATAACTCAATGAAAAGAATCATTACGAATCATGAAAATCATAGGTTTATAGGAAATTAATTGCCCTACGAAAAGGATCTTCTATAATTTTTCGATTAAGTTAAGCGTTTTCGAGATATTCATCATCAAACAGCAATTCTATCAATTTTTCTAGTTTTTGATTAATTTGAAAAATTTTAATTTATGAGTTTTGGGAAAATTTACACAAATTTTTTGTCATGATCATGTTGGGTTGCATTGAAACAAAATATGTATGCATTTTTTTACTATAGTTAATGATTGATTTCAATTAGAATAAGTAACGTTTTTATTTCCAATTTAATACGAAAAACATTGATCTGGAAGAAAAAAATAAGCGATTCATTTTTTATCGAAAACTTTTTTATTCACTTATCAACTGCGATATATCGTTCAATATTTTAGGAGCACCTCTAATAAGGATCTGATGAGACTTATTTGGAATGAATTGTTTCATTACTTATGCAGGTGATCAGTTTCACTGAAAATACGGTATTGAACGGGTAGATACTGAAGATAGTTGAAAGTAAAAAAACATAGATGGAATTAGCTTCAGAAGACAAACAGAAGAAATAATGAACTTCAAAATTAAAAATCACCTCGAAAAAATTTCAGACGCATTGAACAAACGTCATAATAATAAATAACAACATGACTAAGATTTTAATTATTGAAGATAAAATTGAAAAAGTATTATAAGAATAAAACCTTCAAATAAATTTTTGGAACATAAAACTTCTACAGGAGTTACATTTTAATAGAAACTCAAATTTGTGTAAATTTCCCAAAACTCATAAATTAAATTAAAATTTTTCGAATTAATCAAAAACTGGAAAAATTGATAGGTATTGATGTTTGACGATGAATATCTCGCTTAATTTTATCTAAAAATATCAGAGACCATTTTTGTAGGTCAATAAATTTCCTCAAAATCGTGAGGCATGATTCATATTAATTTTTTTCATTGAGTTATAAAACTCATAAGAAGAGAAAAATTCACCTTCAAATTATCAAACTTTAACCGATGATATCTTTTAAACAGTTAGGTTAACCAAAAAATCTTAAGAAGCTTTTTTTGTAGACCATTAAATTTCCTACAAAAGCGATAAAACAATGTTCCTTTTCAAGTAGTTGGAAGCGAGATATCATTTTTTCTATGTGACATTAAAGAAAAAATAGAAAACTTTAAGGCGGAGGCCCTTCCCTTTACAATTAAAAGCTCATACTTGGACAAACTACATTAGAGGTGTCTAGGAACCTATTTTTCAGAGTACCAAGTGAAAAAAAATATATTCGTTTCTTCTTGTCCTATCCTAATATTCACACAAATGAATGCATGAATCAAATAAAAGACCACATTTACATATTATTCAATTTTTATCAAGGATGCACATAGATGTACTCATACATTTTGACATCATCAGTTTGTATACATACATATGTAGTTATTTGAAAATGAAATCGTTTCATTTTGATTTTTTTGTGCAAATTTGCAATGACTACTCTTTATTTAGTGTGTTTTAAAGTCGCCATGTCATTGACATGCACATTTCTTGTTCTGCGAAGTCTTGCTAATGGTAAATCTTCGTCATCTTCATTAGTTTTTCGTAAAATATTATGCCAACACTTTATTATCGTTGTCCTTTTCAGTCGTTCCCAAGCCGTATGTAAATGTAGAGAAGCATCTCTGAATGATACTATCTTAAGAGTATCTGCTAGAATATTACCTTTGGATATAACAGCGAAGCAAGCTTTTTCTGTAATATAGTTTAGTAAATCCGAACGCATTCTGATCCATCGGTTGAATAAGAGGTGTGACATTAGGTGGCATAAATTTGACAAAAATATCACGTCGGCTGTTTTTAACTCGTCTGCTGATGGATCCTAGAAAAACTCACCGCAGGAACAAACTGCTGAAAGAACCAGTTCTTGAAAATTTCTTTGGTCATTCACGCATTTTTAGTGTTGACGAGATGATTATTGAAATTTTTGAAACATCTAAGTGACTGCTCTCCTGATTATCAACGGTGTTAACTTGTGTTCACATGATGCATTGACAACCTTGAAAAGTTATTCGAAGCTTTGCTAATTTCAAGTCAGGTGCAGTATTTTCAGAAATGGAAACATAGGTTTTATCAGGTAGAAATTTAAAAATATAAATATAATACAAATGGATGAACTGATTGAGGTTGCGAAGACAGTTTCTCACCTGCAATTTTCAAAAATCGTATTCCATATCGATTTTTGAAAACTTGCATTGAATTTTTTCGTTCGTTAGGTGACATCAACTTCTCATGGGAAAGTTTCGTTTTCTTTGCTTCACGGCCCATTTGTAGAGTTTGTTTGCATCAAAGGATATTCCCCTTTTCTCAGAGTACATTTCGTGATCTTGCTTGCTTTCAAGCTCTGATTAACTACTTCCGAAATTTTTCTTTGTTTATTTCTAATGGAGCATGTTTAGGATATGGCGACCTCGAACTTTTTTGATGAAATAGTGACACTGACACTCTTTCTGAGCTCTTCTATAATCAAGCATTTCTCATAAAGAGTCAAAAACTTTTTCGTTGTTCTAGTCATTATTTTATCAGCGAAATCAATTTCGAAACACTGAGCATATCTGTTTATAAACTCCAACAAACACAAAATGAGTACATGTGTGTTTGAAAGAATGATAGGTTTATTCTCATCCCTGCAATAGTGCAGGTTTGAACAAGTTAATTCCTGTTGACATAAAGGTACCGATTCTTCACTCTACAGACCACCAATGCAAAAGATTCTGTATTCACGTTATTGAGTCATTCACATTTACGCAAGTTCACTTTGACGGGAGTCTACTGAAAATTGAAAACTGCAGTTGTATTCTTGTTTATGTATTGTATTTTTCTGCAACAGATGATACAGTGTAAAAGATGGTCTGATTGAAAAACTCTATAAGGTTGTTCACTATGGGCATCCATTAAGACTTCGTGTTTTCGTTGGATAGAAAAGTAGTCGTTTTCAGACTCTTGCGAAAACTTGGTCTTCCACAAGGATCTGCTCTTACACCTTTATTATTCTATTCATATATGAGCGATATTCCTACAATTCCTTCTATTAAGTTCATTTATGCCGATGATATTGTCCTACCTTTTGATCACGATAACTTCGAAACTATTGAAGTTTTAATAGCTGCTCTGGAAATTTCGAACAAGTTCTGAAGAGGGAGTTGTCTATGCTTTGATCCTCCAAAAATTGAGATATCTTGTTCTCATCTGAAAAATCATCAAAAGGATAAAAAATTGAGTTTTTTTTTAATTATTCTCCAATGAACCATAATTTATTTCCCAAATATCTTGGTGTCACACTGGACTTCTCATCAACCTGCAAATTTCATCTCGATAGGCTGAGTCAAAAGTTGAAACCAACAAATAATATTATGCAAAAACTAGCTGGGTCCACTGGAATGCCGATATTCCCACACTTCAAACTGATGCTCCCGCTATGGTCTTTTCTACAGCTGAGTACTGTAGTTATGTCTGGCTTAATAGAACTCATGTGCATAGAATTGATACTCAATTGAGAATCATAAGTGATACCATTAGCTTAACCCCAATTCCCTGGCTACATGTCCACCTCAATATAATTGCTCAAGCTATACACAGACAATCGGTACTGAAAAAAGTACCCAAGTATTATTCTCTTCCAGAACTTTTTCCAATTATTCAAGAATTCCGAGTACACCAGATTTGAAATTGAAATCTTGGAAATCGATTTGGTCGCTAAGTTCCTCATAAAAGATCCTACTCAGAAGGTTTTTGGTTTTCGTGGAGAATGAAACGTTAACAGAATTATTCTGTTTCCACGTTTTGTACAATACTTATAGAACAGCTGTTACTTATGTATTACCGGCAAGCGATATAAAGTTCTCCTATTTTCTTGAATCATATAAAAAATTACGTATGGTTTACTCTTTTCTTTGAGTTTACACTTTAGGGGCGATCATGGAAGGCTCTGTGTATTTTGAATGATTATTTATTCTACATACTGTGTTTTTGCGGATCGTGTTTTTGACTTGCATCAGAGTTTGATATTAAGCAATATAGTTTTTTTTTTTCTTGATATGTAAAATTTTCTCTTCCTCATTTCAAGATCCTCGGTTTTGGAAATTGATATCAACGCTTTAATTCTTTTTTTGTAATTCCAAATTAAAGTTTTCACATTTTGTTAGTCATTCACAGGTTACATTGAACGAATATCTTTTTTGTCAAGCTATTGATATATTAAATATGAATAGCTATGTTGAAATTAAGTAAAAATATATTTTTGTGAGTTACTTTTTCGCATTTATTTTTACGTTCGGTTTCCTTTATAAAAAATAAATAATTAAATGACATGTTTCATTTTCAGAGCTTCATCCGTCAAGCTGAATCAATGCTGGCATCTCCCAATACACCTACGTCGCCTGGAGGTGTGTTGAACAATACTCCTGGAGTTATAGGTGCTCAAGAAGTATACAAAGATCCTCGTGCTAAGCGATTAGCGGAACAGGCTCAACAAAAAAATATGGCCACTCCTGTTCCTGAAAAACTATCATTCAAGGAAAAAATGAAAATGTTTGCCATGGAGAGTGGAGAAGACAGCACACCGAAAGATAAAAGCAAGATAAGCAGGGCACAGAGAGATATAGACACCTTGGGTACCAATCAGAATCAATCAGGAATGGTTCACTGAAAGGATTTCTTATTTACAATCTTTTAGTTTTCAGTAATCAATGTTCTAACAAGCAAAAATGTATTTTCACCTATATTGATACTGAAGTTCTTACAGTTGTCCTTCAAAAATACGAGTTTGCTTTGCTATGTTCCAATTGCGCTGATTTTTCAATATTTCCCTGAGATTTTTACTGTATCAAAACCACACTTGTTAAATTCGAAATTGAAAAAAAATTGTGAAGAGTACAACCCTTACCTCAGCTTCTATTCGATCCAATTGCAAACATTTGCAAACCCAAGAATTACTAAATGTGATATACACATATTATGTGGATTTTGAAATTCTATTTCAGTGCTTATAGCGAATCGAATCTCACAAATTAATCTCAACCAATCTTCCAATCCCTATTTTGCTTAGAATCTATATATTCCTGTCTAAATGACAGATTTGCACTATTTATTTCAAGTACTAGGTTTCAAATTCAATCTGGCTATATTCATTTTGCAAATTGAAAAATGGAAATTGTGAATTACAAGAAAACAATTACATGAAAGTATTGAGCAATGAATTTGGTTTCAATCTGATTGAATTTCAAAAGTTGATCAATCTCATACATTTTGCATATCCTCATTCCCTTTGTTTACTAAGTAACATCTAATAACATTACACTTAATGAATATTAATTTAGCAAAGTTGTTTTTCCTCTTTCAATTTTCCTTCACAGACTGATTCTACAGCAATAACATGAACCAGATCTCTTCTTGAAAGTATTTATTTAGATTTTATTAGATATATTCTTGAAAGTATTTGTTTCAGTGACAATATAATAAAACTATAAATTTTATACATTTTCTCAAATATATAAATCGATTACAGTTCAGGAGTCCAACAACAAGCTTTGTTGAATAGTAAAGTTTTGACATTTGCTGATAAATATATACCCTGTATTAGCTGGAAATTAATATTTTTATATTACACTCCAATTAATACAATACCAGATTTAATTTGAATCCCTTAGTATTTATGATCTTAAGATATTTCGATTGGTGCGAAAAAGTGTGATAACAGTATGTAGCATTTAAGAATAAAATAATGAAACATTGAACATTCAAATTAAATTAATATTTCTTATTCCTTCATTTACAGTATTTGTATCTCTATTTCAAAGTTTTTCAATATGTATTTCAAATGGAGCAATTAAATGTTTTATTATATTCGACCAATTTACTAAATATCCATTTACAATTTGTATGTTCCTCAGTGGAAGAGAGTTAATATAATCTGAACTAATTGCTTTACATTTTGTAAAAGTAATACTCTGAAAATATTTAAATCGTTTTTCTATCGATGAATTGCATTATTTGGATTTATTTCCACCGTTTTTACTAATGAAGTGAAGATTTTCGTAACTTTGTATGCAAATTTCACAACACTGATGTTCACTGTCAGTAATACTCGCTTAAAAATCTTTGAACCGTCCAAACTGCAACTCTTTATTGTACAACGAGACCGATATCTTCTAAATTAAATATAAAAATTCTTCATATTGATTTCACTTAGTGGCTTACAAAGTGATTGAATTTAAATATCTAAAAATTTTGTTGGATAATAAAATATTCTATTAAACTATAAAGTTGTGTATTAAATAATAGAAGTAATTTTTGTCGATTAATATTCTATACCCTCTTAAATAATTAGAGCAATATATTGCACATAAGGACCAATGTTATTAATATATACAAATATATTACTATAATATTCTTATGACATTCCCATATCATCTTGTTCTTTATTGTCAGCTACTCTTTTTTTCAGAAATATGTTAATATATTATCGAATGATCTATGAGCAATATGTATATTTCAATTATATATCTATGTGACAGTGTACATATTATTGTATAATTGTAGGAAACATGATATTGTCTTATATGATGAATATTTAGGACTTTATTGTTTATTTCTTCATTTTATGTATGAACAAGAAATAAAAGATTTATTGCAGTACTTTATTATTTCAAGTGACAAATTTTTGGTAAGATATTTAGAATCCTGAAATATGACAAAACATTTTATAGTTAGAATTCTTTTTACAATTCGCTCATTGACTAGCTTTTACTATTATATCAGCGGCTGGGAGAGGAGTTTTCCCCTCTTTTTTCTAGCTGCTCTCTTGAATGATAAAAGACTCATTCGTATTCATTTTCCACACACGCAGTTGCCTGGGATTCATTGATCTGGAGTGTGGGCTTGGAGACCTCAAGAATGGAAAATAATCGGTGGTTAGACCTGAAGGTACAGGAACACTGACTGAGTCGCACAAGTTTCAGACACTCTCAGCTTGCCACCAGTAAACCTTCCACTGCGAGAGCAAAGATTTAGTTCCAAGTGCCATATTAACGAGTCACTTTCGCGTCAGAAACTACTTGAATAAATTGAGATTGATCGAGGGCCCTTCATGCAGATTATATGAGGAGATAGAATCAATTGAAGAGAGGCTTGAGGAACTTTGATCTAACGAATTCGTGCTGACTGAGCTTATGAAGTTCTCAGCCACAAAGCTTATAGCCTTTGAAATAAAGATGAAACTTGTAGGTGAAATTACGAACATAGTGTGCCACAATAGACCACAGGGTCGCAATAGCTGGTCTGTCAATCAGCTAACACTCAATTTTAATATCTATCTACTCATTTTCCTGAGCTTATGTTCAGAGGACGATAGTACGAGGCTTGGTATGTTTTGAATATTCATCCGTTGTACATACTCTGCTGCCTCGGATCGTGTTTTGACAAACATCAAATTTCACATTATGGCATAATCTATGTAGTCTTTTTCATTAATTTGGATAAGTGAATACATAATAAAGTTCAACCGTTACAGATGCAAATATTGAACCTAATACAAAATAATTATTTGCTGCATTTATTCACAAAGAATTTTTACTGTCAATAACTTATTAAATTTTTACTCATTGCACATAGTTGTCATTTGTTCAAGATACCATGTACCTGAAGATGCATTTATCAATTCAAAATAACCACAATTCATTATTCTTTTTCAAAATACATATTATATTGAAACTAAAAATGTATGTGATGTTTCCCTAATCTTGAATAAAAATCAATTATGAATTTCAAGTTGAAATTTGGAAACCAGCATTGATTATTGAAGCGCAAATGTACTTATATGATGAGATAGATATTATTTTCCAAATCATACAATTTTTCCAGCGGAAATATTTAATTTAATAATATAGCCTTGGTATTATTAACAAAAATGATAAAGCATACGCCTTATCCAAATCAATGTTGAGGAATTCCTGCGGATCATTTGTCTGAAAACCTGAATGAGGAAGTTGAAATACTTTTGTGAAGTTCGTTGATTTCCAACAAATCCATTCGAACCGTTTTCGTTTTCTGACAGAAATTATACTTCAAAAAAGTATGATTCCAGTCATACCATACACAAAACTTGTGGCTCCAATTGCCAATCCCTCCTTTATAAAGAAAAAAATTTGTTTCTCAACAAATATAATAAATACACTATAAACATTTTTGAATACCTTTACATAATATGTCTATGTATATATGGTTTAAACACCATTTCAACAAAATACAAATCATTTCAGAGGGAAATATTGCACTCAAGTTATGAAAGAGCCAGGATTTCAGTGATTCATATCCGAACTCAGAGCAAGTGATGTAAGCGTACTTCTTCTGCCAGGACTAACACCTAAATTTTCCCAGTTGATCCATGATAAACGAGCAGTTAGATCTGAAATGAGATTAGTGCATTAATTAACAAAATTGATGAACAAATGGCATTTTTTTAAGGAATGAGTTGTCGGTCTGGATTAGATTTAGAATTATATACCTACTGTCCACGCGAAATGGGACATTAAAAGTATATGGAGAAAGGAATGACTGATTGGACAAATTTTTTGTTGTTGTCTTGAATGTTATTCGAACTAAGTTCCGAAAATATTTGCAATGCTGTGATCGCTACCTCAAATCCAAAAGGAAGATATGAATTTTTCAATCGGAATTTTGCGGTTTTTGGGTGTCTCTTCAAAGGCATCATAAAAATACTAAAGTTCATTTACTATCGTTGTAAGTAAAGAGGCTCATTCAAAAGAATTCAATGTATTTAGAGGATTCACGGTATACAGGGTGTTCCTAAAGCATTTGGAAAATCGTAGTACATTCAAAGGAACAGAAGTCCGTTTTTTCAAATTAGACTACCTATTATTGCACACACCAGTTATAGGTTTCCCTAAACCTAAAATGCATCGTGTCCGAGTTATTCACGATTTTATCCCAAAAATTACGATTTTTCGCACGAGTACCCTGAAATTAGCAGATTATATAACCGGAAATCTTTCAAATAATGCATTCCGATCCCTCAATACGAGACCCATCTCAAAAATCTTTTTCAAAGTAGTTCTGGTCAGAATCCTCAGAGAAAAAGTGCTAAATCAAATACTATTGAAGTGGATTGAATCTGACTTTTCGTTTTTTTTTCTAGTAGGTATTCACGATTACATCAGTTACTTGTCAAGAAAGTCATTTTTGAATTACCAGAAATACCTCGCTGAATGAAGCATGTCGATTTTTTTTATGGTGAGATGTAGGTATTTTTCGAAATATTGCCAATCGAAAAAACCATGGACGTATTCGTTCAATTATGCAGAAAATTGTTTTAACTTGTGAAATCATATTTGAAATATTCTGTTTCAATTTGTGCATTTCAAAACGTCTAGATCTAAAATCAATAACAATCAAGTCCAATCATTTTGGAATACGAGAGCAATCATTTCAAGCGAAACTGAAAGGCAACGAAAAAAATCGATATGCTTCTTTCAATGAGGTATTTCTGTTAATTCGAAGATGACTTCCTGATAAGTAGCTGATGTAATCGAGAAAACCTACTAGAAAGGAAGAAAAACAAGAAGTCAGATTCAATCCACAATAGTAATTGATTTCTTTCTTAATCGTTTCAGTTCTTAAAAGAAGCAATCCTGTTTGGATTTTCCTCCTATTTAGTTAAGTATATTACTAATGTAATATACAGGGTGATTCACGAGTGATTATACATAGCTTAACTGTAGTTAAAGTACACCTAGTGGAGTGCGAATCGGCTCTTAGAATAGGTAACGCTACTTCTTTTCGATATACAGGCTGTTTCCTGGAGTTGGTAAATTTTCTAATCGCAATAACTCTTGAACGCATAGATCGATTTCCTCGATATTTCTTACCACAAATAACACGACTGATGTCAACAATACTGTTTGTACATGAAATAACTGAACAAAAACCCTGTACATGACTTTTCGAGAACTCTTGCACACGATCTCAATCAGCAAAAATTGCTCTAAAAAATGGGCCTACTGCAAAAACTGTCGCATTCCCTAAACTTTTTTTATTCAGGTATGATTATGAGAAAAACTCATTTTTATTGTTTTGTTGTTGTTGCATTCTTGCTAGCTCATCTCCTGGATGTAGCACCTGGACCGACTGAATGAGATAGCGGTATATTTTTTTGTTCAGAGCTCTCCATACTTTTCCTTGACTCAAAATGAATGTACTCTCTACTCGTCGTGTACTTATGTTCGGACTGTCCTCTACAATTTCAATGATATCGTTGTGCTGTCTAATGATCACCTGGACCCTTTTTTTGGAGCTGAAAGCCACCTTCCAGTTTCTCTTGAGAAACGATTATATCTTTCGAAAGTTTGGTGATGTCGCGGCCGATATTCTCTGACTGGTGCCAGAGAATTACAACGACAAAACTCATATACCAACCTCTTATCATATCATATCAGCATAGTGATTTTCGTAAAACGGGGCATATTGGATAGAATTTGATGATCATATGAAACTAAATTGAAAAATTCACGAACTGGATATATAGATCATCAGGAATTAATTCTGTGTTACACAGATCTGTCAATACTGATTCTGGGCTCTTTCGATTTTCTATGGTTAACAGTCAGTGATTCACAGAGATAATTATGAGTAAAAATATTGACAGATTTGTTGAACACGGAACCTTACGTGTTTGGACTTTTTCTTTGTGGGGTTACCTTTTGAATTTTGTCTAAGGCGAAGAGATAGTTAACCGGGAGCACATAATCCAAAGAATTGAATAAGCTTGCGATTTTGTTCAAAACTAACCAGATGTTATTAGAAAGTCAGTTGGGCATGTGACAGTTCGCTCGAGGATATGTGTACGAGAGGCAGAGGGAATTTTTGAAACTTGTGAAAATTTTTTAAATTAATTTTTTGTTAGTTATTTCTTGTTTTCTTAGTGGTTGATCTGTTTGAATGTTTCCGTTCACGAATGAATATTCCATTTTTATTTTGAATTTTTATCAACATAAATATTCATCTTCGATTGATGTCTTTTAGATGAAGCATTAATTACCTTCTAAATACACACACCACAAAAATTGTCGCATCACCTGGTATTCTGAATTCCACAATCGATTAAGCAGCTCGATCGATGTTTCTTTGTCAACATATGTTTTTGGACATATAAGGGGAAAAAATCTCATCTATATAGTAACATTTGTTTCCATATGATCTCAAACACGTCTATTCATTTTCGAATCTTTGAATTTATTGAAATGGCTGTTGAACGTCCTGGACGCTATTTGAGTGATCATGAAGTGCTAAGAATTGTAAGTAAGTTTTGTAACACTTCTAGACGAGGAGCGAAGCCAACGTTACGTGGCTAACTTGTTGATTGTTAACCAAAGCACTATTTCAAGATCAATTAATCGGTACCACGAAACAGTGGAATATGGAAGAAGGACCGGACAGGGAAGAAATCGGATAACAACACCAGTTGAAGATCGTTGGCTTCGTTTAACTGCACTAAGAGTTCGGCACTGTACGGCTAGAATACTACATGCACTTTACAGAAATGTGCATATTTCATTGCAAACTGTTAGGAACTGGCTCAGAGAAGACTATATCAGACCAAGGGTGGCTTCTACCAGCCCGCGTCTCACCAGAGAACATCGAGTTGCAAGACTACCGTTTGCGGGGGAATATGCAAATTGGGGTATTCCAGAATGGTCGAATCTTCTCTTTTCCGACGAGTCCAGGTTCTGTCTAGTATCAAATGATAGACGCCTGCATGTATACAGACGACCTGGGGAACGGTATCAGCAATGCAACAAACCGAAAACTTCGGAGGGGGCTTAGTAATGGTGTGGGGAGTCATTTCTTTCCAGGGTCGAACTGAGTTAGTCCTATTGAATAATGGAAGAATGACAGTGGCCAGATACATCGCAGATATGCTTGAAGCCCATGTTGTACCCTTTGGCCCATTGATTAGCGAAAACTTCATTTATATGCATGATAATGCTCGGCCTCATGCAGCTAGAGTAGTTACAGAATTTCTGCAAAATGCCGAAATTGATATTCTAAGATGGCCAGCCAGAAGTCCCGACTTGAATCCCATAGAACATGTTTGGGACAACATGGGGTGGCAAATTCAGCAACGTAGGATGCCTTGTAGAACACTCCAACAACTAGAAAATCTGCTTCCTGAAATTTGGAACTCAGTCACTTAAGAGTACATCCAAAATTTGTTTGAGGGGCTTCCGAGACATGTACTGGCAGCAATTAGGGCCCGAGGAGGAAACACTCGATTTTGAAAATGATTAGTAACCATTCGATTCTAGCTGATTGGTCTCTTCGCGAATGTTTGAAGATGGTAGTATTTTTTAATTTTTCATTAACTCGAAAATAGTTGAAATTTTCCATCATAAACTCATCTCTTTTGAATGATATCTTCTTATTTTGCGCTTCTGAAAGTTACCAAGCGACTCTTGAATGACCAACCTAAAAGTTTATATAGTATTGTCGTAAAAGAATGATGCGACAATTTTTGTGGGGAGTGTATTAATCCAAATTGTCTCTTTGTGATTGTTTGTGTGATCAGGCACTGCTTAAATAGACGGCAACTTTCGAACAGAAAAGGTTGTTATGATATTTCCATGAGATTGGAGAGTTTTCTGAGATATGACATGGACTCACACTGTATATATTCTATAAAAAAATTTGAAAATAATTTTCGGAATACGCCCCTGTATTCTTCCTCAATTTCATTCTATGGGGAGAGGATTAGCTGAAGTATTCCCGGAACAAAAACGATAAGTACCCAATACTGAATTGTTAGTAGTATGGTAAGTTACATTTTCCTAAACATAAAAAAGTAGAATAAAATGCTACAGTTTTCACAGTACTCTAATGTTTTAGAGCAATTCTTGCTGATTAAGGTCGTGTGTTCTCGAAAAGTCATGTAGCTGGTGTTTATTCAGTTATTTCAAGGAAAAAAAATCGTTTTTTCCAGTGTGGCCCTGGAATTTGATTTTCCTCTACAAACAGTATTGTTAACATCAGCCATGTTTTATGTGGAACCAAATATCGATGAAATCGGTCTATCCATAAAACAGCTTGTATTTCGTTACCTTCAATTCTAAGTGCCGATTCGAACTCCTCTAAGTGTAATCTAACTACAGTTAAGCTATGTACGATCACTCATGAATCACCCTGTATAACGCACATCATCCTTTTCAAATGTACTACTTATCTGAAGGACCACAGTGTGTTGCATCGCGTGATAAGTTTGTCAGTATGATGAAAATTTGAACATCATTGTTTTATTTTATTAAAAAACATGCATTTTCATTTATTTTATAGGTTTCGACAATTTCAATACCCTGCCCAATTATTAACTTGTCCACGATCAAATTTGGCAAATACAATATTTTTGAATTAATAAAAGAATATATGTTCATATTTACCACTTGTGTTCCAGTTCGCTCTATCAGCCTTTATCTCACCTCTCAAGCATCTTTCAACGTAAGTAAGGGGATCACAGTCTGCAGTGAGCACTTCCCTCAGAAGGGCTATATAGGCAATAGCTAGTCTGAGGGTATCTATTTTACTGAGCCTCTTTTCGTATGGAAATGTTGGTACGTGCATTCTCAGCTCGTCGAAAGCGGAGTTGATACTGCTGCAAACCAATGTCTATTAGAATATTTCGTACCATTCAAGTTTTTCATGAAAAACAAATATTTTCACAAATTTCTCTCCTACAGATACACACTTTGTTGTAGGAAATAGCAAATAAAACACAAGTATATGCATTAGTAATTGATCAGTTCATAATATAGGTACGAAATCTTATGAAAATCATTGAAATGAAAAATTTCATCAAAATGGATTGTCCATGAATTATTATTGTATAATCAAGTTTGCAATTGTCTTATACATGATTGCAATAAATGAGAAATTGTTTTAGGTATATAATGTCGAGCAAATGTATGGACACATCTTAATTCTAGATGACATTGACCCTACCATAAGTATTTGAAGTATTTTTGTTTTAGTCTGTGGTATATTTTTTTTGATTGATTTGGAATTACCACATGTTTTGAGATATACGTCGTCACCAGCAAATCTTTTAAATGGATCAGCACATATATATGCAGGCTGGTCTAACGAAAACTTAACACCTCGATTTTCCCGTTGTAAAATGAAAATATGGAGAATCGCTCAGACCCGTCGACTTCTGATTCGAGGGGAACAACTTTTCCGATTTTTCCATCCCCGTAACTTCAATCCCCTACCGGGGGTGAGCACAACCCCCTGATTTTGAATGGGCATGAGGGGTGTTGCGATACCTCATTTCCAAGATCTTATCGAGTGCTATTCGGCCCTAAATTTTCGCTTCAAAATTTTCATCGTTAACGAAATGGCAGCTAAAAAAGTGGAAGAATACTTACTTTTGTGATTAGTTTATTAAGTGCTGAAAATGGGCACCGTTCACTTCTATGCAGTAAAATAAGTTTTGATCAAATCGTTTACGTACAATACTCAACATTTCTGGTTCAATTTGACGGATTCATTAATGATCCGAATTCGCAAATCATCCAGTGACTCAGGTAGGCTGGCGTAAATCTTAGATTTCAGGTAACCCCATAGAAATAAGTCCAGTGGCGCCAGATCAGGTGATCTGGGTGGCCACTCAATATGTCCCCTTCTTCTAATCCAGCCTGGGAGAATTTTCATCTAAGGACGCACAGGTTGAACGAAATGAGGTGGTGCGCCATCTTGTTGAAAAATGATTGTTTCATGGTCTTCATCATTCTCCAATACTAGCACGAGGGCTGGATAAATTGCGTTCTGCGATATTTCTAAATAAATTTCGGGGTTTAAAAAAGGGCCGATGATTTCCATAAATCCCTGCCCAAACATTTAACTTTTGGGCATACTGAGTATGCTCTTCTCGAAATAATCTTGGATTTTCATCTGACCAGTACCGACAGTTATGCCTGTTCACAGTGCCGTTAAGGTAAAATGAACACTCATCCGAAAAACAGATATTGAACATGTCGTTTGGATTATTGTTAATAATTTCACTGACCACTTCACAGAACATGAGTCGGCGATCAAAATCATCCTCAGTCAGTTCCTGAACCAATCGTATCTTGAAAGGATGAAACTTATGTTTTCTTAAAATTGTCATGATTGTTATGCGTGTAACACTAGACACATTGGACAATGTCCTAGTACTACGGGTCGGATTCATCGCTACGTGAACTAAGTTAGCCACTCCCCTCGCTTCATCTCCTTCCAACACCTTGACATTAGCATCAAATTAAGCAACCAGTTGCACAACGTAAGCAGCGGATACACTTTTTCAAGATGTCGTTCGTTAAATAAAGCCGCTGTTAGTCGCGCAGAGTCGTTATTCCTAAAAAATAATTTTATCATTTCCACCCTTTCTTCTGTGGTATACACCATTTCAATCCTACTACAAATTTTCAACCGCTCGAAAGCCAGAAAAAAATCTTCCAGAAAAACGATTATTATAAACAGATAATAGCTCTAAGACCTTGACAGTATGTACACACATTTAATTACCCGTTGAATTGCATCATAAGTTTGCTTAAATATTCGATGAAAAATGTGCAATTTTACAGTTAGTAAAAGTGATGTTGAATGCTTGGTGAGTCGTGCTGCTTGTAGCCCTAGGTACTGCATTAAATAGTTGTGCTACCGCAGACTTCGACATTTAGCCAAACATCGAAAAACATGCAATTCTTTCGGTTCATAGTTGTACATACTGCTTCAAGAACTCACAGAAGATATCCAGATATTTCGATATAGACGAAAGAGATATTTTGCAAGTTATTCGTGAAAACTCCAAACACTAGTACCAGGTGAGCTGGTGCTTGGGTGGGAATGCCTTCATCTTGAATATGGAAAACGTTTAAAAGAGAAAATGTTTATCCTTATCACCCGCGAACGATTGTTCAAGGCTTAGAGATAGATGACCTGACTCAAAGTTTGCCATTCGGAAGGTGGATAATACATCACAGAATTTTCTTTTCGGCTCAATCTCAGTTCACCCGGAACGGAACAAATAATTCTAGGAATTCAAACATTTGGGCAGAGGAAAATCCTCGATCGCCAGTGCAAACATTCACAAAATCGATTTTCAGTTAGTGTATCGTCCGGTATGTACAGTGACAAACTTATTGAGCCGCATTTTTTTCGAGAGGAGACTAATCGGCGACGTGTACCACCATTTTTTGCAAAATGTCTTACCGAATTTGCTTGCTGAAGCCCGAATCAATACGAGGGGCATGTGGTTTCAAAATGGACTCCACATTTTCTACGAATATTAGAAACCACCTAGATATTGAATATCCGAGTCGTTGGATAGGCCTTGATGGACCGGTCAACTAGCCGGCTAGATCCCCTAATTTAAATTCACTGGACTTTTTCTTATGGGTTATTATGAAAGAGCGAGTGTATTAAGGGCAAGTAAATTCGAAGGAACAATTAATGCAGAAAATAGGGGACGTACCGCATTCTATCAGAGCTAATCCTGAAATTATGGGAAAATCCACTTATCATGTAATTCAACGGGCAACTAAATGCGTAGAGTTAGGAGGTGGACACTTCGAAGATCAATTCCATGATCTTAGGATTACTTACCTAATAATTATTCCCGAAAAACTACTTTGTGTAAACACTGTCAAGGTCTTAGAGTAATAATCGGTTTATAATAATCGTTTTTCTGGAAGAATGGGGATATTTTTCACATTAAATCGGTTGTTGAATATTTTCCAAGGACTTATGCATTACACTCGACACTGGATAATTTTTTTTCTTTCAATAATTGAATTTGGAAACGGCTAAGGATATTAAGTTTTCGTTGATGAAAACTTTTAGGGATCAACGGACAGAACGGGCCCTACTTCCTGGATTCCCGTAATGGTGCCATTGGATATCATGGTCTGATTTGGTCAGAAGGATATTTATATTAAGAATATCAATATACCGGCTAAAATTATGAATAGAAGTACGAAAAAACTCAAATGTTTCTAGTAAGGACCAGCTTCTTCTTTGACATGTCGAAGTTTTAATGAGGTCTATTCATGTAATAGTCCTATAAAATTTTATCGGGATTGGATCTATAGTTCAGGAGATATGGAGAATTGAAATTTCCTCGAAATCTCACAAGACAGCATGTATATCGTAAAAGAAGGGGCAAATTCAGAAAAAATAGCGCGTCTCAATTTCACCATTTAATTCTCTATCACTACCTCGAAGTTTATCGCGGAAAATATTTGATATGTCCAGTACTTGCGAAGATATACAGGGTGACTTTTTCGTCAGGGTCATGATACCTTTGATCCCATCCAAATCATAGTGTAGTACGTCAATAGTCTTGTTCATTGTTCATTGAAAAGATCTTTCAAGTGAATAATAAAATAAAACAAGTTACTATGTTTTAACTATCACTAATTTATTGATATAAAGAATGACAAAATTTTACATTGGTTGGACCGGTTTCGGAATACTCATGTACAATACAGGAATTAACATCAATAAAATGCTAGTAAAGGTCACAGTAAATTGAATAATGGTGATTGGTAGGTAATTAAGTCTACCTGGTAGTTAAGGATCTTAACCCTTTCTACCTTAGATGCCTTGAAAATTTCTATCGATTCAAAGAAATTGAGTTTATAAGATTTATCACAGGATTGAAGAATTTTTAGCTGTTGAAGTTCTGGAAAAAGATGACATTCATTCACTCAGAACATGTTAGTTGGTATACTCCAGATTTTTCGAATTTATCGGTTTTATCTTTTGTGTTGAAAAGCAGGCCTGACAATTTGCTAACTGGTTTGAATACAATATGAACTTTTTTACTATCAGACAAAATTCTAGCAACCTGTTCTGACGTCTTCCCAAAATATGTTACAGACAATAATTTTTCGGACTTTTCTCTCTTTGATTGGGGATATATCATGTTGAATATGTTGTTGCGTATTTTTCGATTAATTAAACTCTCTATTACTTTTACATTGAAGCCGCTGTTCTCTGCTATTAACATAATGGTGTTAAATTCTGATTTTAATTGATAAACGGTTATTATTTTCCCAGGTAATTGTAGATCTAAGAAATTGATTTTACTATCGACTTCTGTTTCTACTTTGAACTTAATTTTAGGATGAATGTTATTAATGAAATTCAGGAAGATTTCTAGCTGTCTATTCGTTCCAATGAAACAGGCTAAAATGTCATCAACATATCGGTACCTAAATAGAACATGCCTTTTCGTCAAAGGTGACGTCATAATTTTAGTGTTTTCCAAATTAGACATGAAAATTTCAGATACAAGCGGACTGAGGGCTGAACTCATAGCTAAACCATTATTTTGTGAATATATCTTATTATTGAACTGAAAATAATTTCGGGTCAAGCATAAATCAAACAGAGAAAGTAACTCATCTTTACAGACCACGTTGAGATTTCTTGCCTCTAGAATACTTGATATTAAGGGGACACATTCTGTTGCAGGTATATTCGAAAACATATTATCTACATCTAATTATATTACTTTTGCGGTTGGTGACATGAGGAAATTATTTATTTCATTCGATAATTCTAATGAATTTTTTATACTATTGTAACGTTTCTTTGTTTTTCAAATACTTTGTGGGTTCAAATTAAACACTTTCACGTTACAAGAACTTCAACTAATTTATTTACACTTGACTGAACACTTACAACTAATTTATATAACACAATTTACTGTCTAATTTATTTCACTCGTACTGTACAAGATTCACTCGAGACTGACTTGACTTCTGTGGTTCCCGCTCTCTTTTATATACAAACGCGGGAATTCGGGAGTATTCCGTTTCTTTCTAGAACGTAGGTCGGCGGGCCAGATTGTCTAGAGTGTTCTGGAACGGACAGGGTCGGCTTCAGGGCGATTGGATATCGTTACACTGCCCCCTCTTAAAACTGTTCTGTCCCAGAACAGACTGGGTCTTCGGTGACTATGAAGGAATCGGCATTTATTTCCAGCTTCGCATCTCCTTGTTGATGGAAATAACATTCAACTGTTTTCTCTCCTTGTCTCGAAGGTGTAGGATTGAAACAGCACACGACAACTTCCATTTTGTCGTCTTGGAAGATTACTTCGATCATGTTCCGTACAGTTCTCCAATCTAACTGGTCCAACCCACAACCAAGTTTCGGTATAGCCAGTTTCTTCACACCCTGCTTGACCAAGTGCTTTCTCAAGTCTAGTAAGGCTGACCATAGAGCTTCATAACAGGGTTTCTGGTGTGAATATTCTTTAGTCACCAAGTAGTAGACCGTTCTTCCTTCAACGTCTAGTTTCAAGGTCTTGCCTACCGTAGACAGTTGCTGCCTTAGTTCAAAAGGTCTTCCATATTTAGCCTTGAAAACTCTAGCGATGCCCTTACCCATTCGAAGATCTTGAGCGACACAATGTGCAATGGCGTATTCCTTGTCTACTTGAAAAAGATCTTGTTGTATTTCTCTGGTGACTCCAAATCGAGCTTTGCCTGTTCCGCTATAGTTGGCCATGAAACGATCGTAGTCCCTAGCTTCATTCACTTGATGCTTCTCCGACTTTTCTGAGATAAAACGTGTCTCTTCGTTTTTGTTTTCTCTTTCAAAACGAGCCAATCGATTGAAATGGACTATTCTAGGCTTCCCCCTCGGCAACTTCCTTATTCGATACACGATGTCGTTGATCCTTTTCATGACCTCATAAGGACCTTCCCAATGTCGCTGTAGTTTGGGCGACAAGCCACGTTTTCTCTGTGGGTTATAAAGCCATACGAGTTCACCTATTGAGAATCCTCCTTCAGAAGCTTTCAGGTCATAACGGTTTTTCATTCTGTCACTGGCAATCTGCATGTGTTGTCTGACCTTGTTATGGGTATAGTCCATTTTTCGCTCCAGATTAGTGACATAATCTTCTCCAACCAAATCTTCCCCGGGCTTGCAACCGAATTCCAGATCACATGGCAACCTCATTTCACGACCTAACATAACCCGAGCTGGTGTTTCTCCTGTTGACTCGTGTACTGACGATCTGTAGGCCATTGCGAAAAGGTGCAGGTATTGGTCCCAATCTCGCTGATGATCTGATACCACTTTAGCCAGGTATTTTCCCATAGTTCTGTTCATTCTTTCAACCATGCCGTCTGATTGAGGATGAAGCGCTGTTGTTCTGGTCTTTCTGATGCCTAGTTTTTCACACGTTTCTTGGAAAAGCTTCGATTCAAAATTTCTCCTTGATCGCAATGTAACTCCAAGGAATTCCAAAACGGCAAAAGAACTCCTTCACCAAAATATCAGCTACAGTTGCGGCTTCCTGATTAGGTATAGCGTAAGCCTCAACCCACTTGGTGAAATAATCCATGGCAACTAGTATGTATTTGTTGCCGCCATCAGTTTCTGGAAAGGGTCCCGCTATATCTACAGCAACACGTTCCATCGGGCTTCTAACATTGTACTGCTTCATTGGGGCCTTGCATTTTTCATAAGGTCCTTTCACCGAAGCGCATGTTGTACACCTCCTGCAATACTCTCGGACATCTGCCTTCGAGTTGACCTAATAAAATCTAGCTCTGACCTTCTCAAGGGTCTTCTTGATGCCGAAATGTCCTGCTGAAGCTTCATTATGCAACTTCTCCAAAACTGCCTTTACTCTGCTTCTTGGCACAACTAACTGAAGCCGCTCATCATCTCCAGATTCATTTTCCAAGCGTCGCTTCAGCAGACCATCGTCCACTAACAGTGTCTCCCATTGCGCCCAATAAGCCTTGATGTTTTACTCATCCTGGAGACAGCTTCCCATTTCGGTCGTTCATTATCCCTTTTCCATTGGAGAACTACACTCAATTCAGGGTCTCTTTCTTGTTCCTTTCTTAGTTCGGCTGGCAACCAATCCTCATCAACAACAGTTGTCCTCATCAGACTTGTCTTTTCGTCCAACCGAGAGCAGTGACTGCAGTTTACTGGGCAGGGCCTTCGCGATAGCGCATCTGCGTTCTTGTGGCTAGTTCCTGCTCGATGCTCCGTATTAAAGTCATATTCTTGCAGCCGCTCAATCCACCTTGCCATCTGACCCTCAGGATTCTTGAATTGTAATAACCATTTCAGAGCAGCATGATCTGTTCTGAGTAGGAACTTACGTCCATACAAGTACTTGTAAAAATGCTCGATAGATTTTATCACTGCTAACAGCTCTCTGCGAGTCACACAATAGTTCCGCTCTGGTTTAGATAGCACTTTGCTGAAATATCCTATAACTCTTTCTTGGCCATCTTGTATTTGGGAAAGGCCACCGCCAATATCATTATTACTTGCATCGGTGTCTAGTACGAATTTTCCATCCGATCTAGGATATGTCAATATTGGGGCAGTGACCAGGGTGTTCTTGAGCTGCACAAAAGCATTTTCTCATTCCCCTGTCCATGAAAATTGCGTGCTCTGTCAGTTTGGTTAAAGGCTTTGCGATGTTGGCAAACCCAGGAACGAACCGTCTGTAGTAGGTGCATAAGCCCAGAAAACTTCTGACTTGATGTTTGTCTTGGGGGACAGGCCAGTCTTGGACAGCTGCGATCTTGTCATTATCCACCTTGATGCCTTTCCGTGTAACGACGTGACCCAAGTACTTCACTTCTCTCTTGAAAAGATTACATTTCTTAGGACTTAATTTCAAATTGGCGTCACGTAGCCTTTGAAAAACTTCTGATAAATTCTTCAGATGGTCTTCGAAAGATTTTCCAATTACGATGACATCGTCCAAATACACCAAACAGGTCTTCCAGGATAACCCTCTCAAGATTGTTTCCATCAAGCGCTCAAAGGTGGCAGGAGCATTGCACAAGCCAAATGGCATAACATTGAATTACCATAAACCTGATCCGATCGTGAATGCAGTCTTCTCCTTGTCTTTAGAATCTAAACTAACTTGCCAATAACCGCTTTTCAAGTCTAAAGTTGAGAACCAATGCGAGCCAGCCAAGGTATCTAATGTGTCATCGATTCTTGGTAGAGGGTAGCTGTCCTTTTCGTAACCTGGTTCAACTGTCTATAATCGACACAGAATCTCGTGGACCCATCCTTCTTCTTCACCAATACCACAGGAGAAGCCCAGGGACTATTTGAAGGCTCAATTATACCCTGCCTTTCCATGTCTGTGATTATCTTTTCAGCTTCTTCTCTTTTAGCCAAAGGCAATCTTCTGGGATGTTGTCGAATAGGCTGCGAATCTCCAGTATTGATCTTATGACGTACGATATCAGTTTTTCCGGTCTTGTCGTCATCTGTAGCAAATACGTCATGGTATTCTTCAATCAATTGTCTCACTCTTATGGTCTGCGGATTGTTAAGGTCATGGCAAGATGAACTAAGGAGGTCCAATAATTATTGTGGACATTTATTTCTACTCGAACTGGCTGGAGATGTTACGGTTCCGATGACTGCACAAACAGGCTTACTCTCTGCAATCACAGTATCTCGTTTCAGCGTAACTGGGAATGAATTCACGTTCAGGATTCTTACCGGTACGTTTTCCTTCATTTTCACCAGTATCTTTCCAACTGCTAACCCTTTTCAGAGGGGACTATCTACGCATGGTTCCATCAAGCAAGTAGAAACTTTTTCCATGTTTCCATCGTGTCGTGCCATCACCACGGTTTCCGACAGACTTGGTAGCGTAACATCCTCGCAGAGATGTACCTTCAGCACATCATTCCCTGTGTCACTAAATGGAATCTCTTCGTTATCTATCCTTAGAACATCCTTCTTCAGATCAAGATTGAATCCGTACCTCTTGATAACATCCATTCCAAGGATAACTTCTTCTGTGATATCAGCAGCAATAACTTCATGTCTGAAGACTCGACTACCAATTTCTATATTCACTCTCATAATTCCATGCGTAGGTATTTCTTGCCCAGTTGCTGTTCGCAGTTTCACTGACACCTTCCTCTTGGTTGGTTCTTTACACAACAAAACATCTGGTCTTATAATGGTTTTTGTCGCACCAGTATCTATGAGTAAGTGAACAGGTTTTTTATTCACATAACCTAAAACATATAGGCTGGATCTATCACTAGTTGCTTCACGAATAACTATCTCTGGGGCATGCGAGGAGTGGGTTGATTTATGCCCCTTGTCATCAACCCCATTCAGTTTTCCTGTTTCTGTTCTTTACGAGGCTTTTTGCATTGCCTTCTTATATGACCAGTCTCATCGCAGTTCC
This sequence comes from Cryptolaemus montrouzieri, assembly GCA_013387265.2. Taxonomy (NCBI): domain Eukaryota; kingdom Metazoa; phylum Arthropoda; class Insecta; order Coleoptera; family Coccinellidae; genus Cryptolaemus; species Cryptolaemus montrouzieri. The sequence goes on from JABFTP020000144.1 coordinate 40,040,261, forward strand.
AGCACCTGATTTCTTTCTTCTTCCTCTGGTCCAGGAGCCGAAGAACCACCTTTTCTATACTTTCTTCCTCGTCAATAATGTTTCTTATAGCACGGCTACCTCCTCTATTCGATGCCTGTTTTGCAGCTTCAAACTCAAGTGCTTGGGCCAAAGCATCATCAATCGTTTTGGCCTAGCCAATCTCAAGGCCTGCTGAGTTTCACCGTCTCTGATGCCATCTACGAACGTCTGAACGGCTAATTGCTCCAAGAAAGTATCAGGAGCAGTAGGGTAGGCTAATCCTACTAATCTCGCAATATCCGCCTCGAATTCTTGCAAGCTCTCTGTAGATTTCTGGCTACGATGCTTGATTTGAGCGTGGTATACTTGTTGTAAATGAGTATCACCGTACCTCATTTGTAGCTTAGATGTTAACGTGTCGTAGCATATCTGCTGGCTTGCTGGTATCGTCTGCAGAATGTTCAGTGCTTTTCCACGTAGAGCTACGATTAAAGACGTCGCTTTTTCCTGCCCAGTCCATCCATTGGCTGTGGCTGCCGCCTCAAATTGTTTCTGGTAAGTTGACCAAGGTATTTTCCCGTCGAAAGTAGGAGGTTTTATTTTCATCCTAGGAGCTTCAACATCATGTTCCATTTTCGACAAGATTGGCTTATCATTCATTTTCATTCTATATGATTGCTCTAACATTTTTAGTTTTGCCTCCTTTTCTTCTAGATGTTGGAATAAGTCACTCACTTTTCGTTGATCTTCGCTTCTATTTCTTCTTCTATTCTATCTCTCATTTCATTCAGATTTTCCTTAACCAAATCCAAATTTCCTTCCATTTCGTCCCTAACCTTGTTCAAATTTTCCTCCATCTTTTCTTCAACCTTATTTAGATTTTCTTTGACAGAATTCAAATTTTCCTCCATCTTTTCTTTAACCTTGTTCAGATTTTCATCCATTTTTCCTTTTACTTCATTCAAATCTTCTTTCAGGTGGTTCAAATTGTCCGCTAATTTCTTCTCTAATGTATCCTGTATATTTTCCTTCAACTCTTTAGAATTTTCGTCCATCTTCTTATTGAGGTCCGTCAGGGCTTGCTGAAGGAATTTCAAAGCTTCCGTCTCCATAATTCTCTGTTGCGAACGGGTAACAGGCATAAACTCACTAGATTTTTTTCTTTTCTCTTCTTTTCTTCACTTATACCCCACACCTGACACCAATTGTAACGTTTCTTTGTTTTTCAAATACTTTGTGGGTTCAAATTAAACACTTTCACGTTACAAGAACTTCAACTAATTTATTTACACTTGACTGAACACTTACAACTAATTTATATAACACAATTTACTGTCTAATTTATTTCACTCGTACTGTACAAGATTCACTCGAGACTGACTTGACTTCTGTGGTTCCCGCTCTCTTTTATATACAAACGCGGGAATTCGGGAGTATTCCGTTTCTTTCTAGAACGTAGGTCGGCGGGCCAGATTGTCTAGAGTGTTCTGGAACGGACAGGGTCGGCTTCAGGGGCGATTGGATATCGTTACACTATATTGTGAATGAAAATCTGAAATTGATTTGAATTTGGAATTCAGTTGCTTAGCAAGTATTTGTGTTTGACTATTGGTATATGACATCACTGAACCAATGGGGTTATTTTCTTTATGTGTTTTAATGAGACCATATAATCTAAGAATTCTAGTATTCATTTTAATCCATCTGTTTCTCTCGAAGCTACTAAAAAGTGATTGCATATCATTAGCGGCTGCTCTAAGTTGTTTCTGTATAAGTGGTGTTGGGTCTTTATGAACGAGTGTAAGCGCTTTTTTATTAATGAAATCTACCATTTTTTCCTCATATTGTACTTTTGGAATAACAATTATAGCATTCGACTTATCTGCTCGCGTGAGTACTAATGAATTTTCAGAAATTTTGCGTTTGATATTTTTGATTAAAATTTTATCTTTCGAGTTGGTTTGATTTTTATGGTTCTTTAAAATTCTCTCAATTTTTGCCTTTTCAAAATTGCCAGTATTTAAGGTTTTCATTAAAATTTCCGATTCAACGGCGAATGTTTCTAAAGAGTTAGTCTGTATTTTAGGAACAAATTAAGGACCTTTGGAAAGAAGATCTGTTTCTTTTTCGTTGAACTGAACATCAGATAAATAACCAACCCTTTGACTTCCCGAAGAATTAACTCTATCTATTATGCGTGACCCAAGTGTGACTGAAAATTTTGATTTGAGTGATTTTAATTTTCTAGACTGTCAATGAAATTTTTCTAAAATGGAAATACTTATTTTAGATCTAATTGTATCTTCTAAAATATCATATTCTAAAGAATGTAATTTAAAACTGAATTCTGAGTGCAAGACCTTAAGGTAGTGCTGAATGCAGATAAGTCGAATGCTATAATTGTTATTCCAAGAGTACAATATGAGGAAAAAATGGTAGATTTCATTAATAAAAAAGCGCTTACACTCGTTCATAAAGACCCAACACCACTTATACAGAAACAACTTAGAGCAGCCGCTAATGATATGCAATCACTTTTTAGTAGCTTCGAGAGAAACAGATGGATTAAAATGAATACTAGAATTCCTAGATTATATGGTCTCATTAAAACACATAAAGAAAATAACCCCATTGGTTCAGTGATGTCATATACCAATAGTCAAACACAAATACTTGCTAAGCAACTGAATTCCAAATTCAAATCAATTTCAGATTTTCATTCACAATATAGTATAAAAAATTCATAAGAATTATCGAATGAAATAAATAATTTCCTCATGTCACCAACCGCAAAAGTAATATCATTAGATGTAGATAATATGTTTTCGAATATACCTGCAACAGAATGTGTCCCCTTAATATCAAGTATTCTAGAGGCAAGAAATCTCAACGTGGTCTGTAAAGATGAGTTACTTTCTGTATTTGATTTATGCTTGACCCAAAATTATTTTCAGTTCAATAATAAGATATATTCACAAAATAATTATGACGTCACCTTTGACGAAAAGGCATATTCTATTTAGGTACCGATATGTTGATGACATTTTAGCCTGTTTCATTGGAACGAATAGACAGCTAGAAATCTTCTTGAATTTCATTAATAACATTCATCCTAAAATTAAGTTCAAAGTAGAAACAGAAGTCGATAGTAAAATCAATTTCTTAGATCTAACAATTACCTGGGAAAATAATAACCATTTATCAAAAATATCTTCAGAAAACCATCGTATACGGATAATTTCATACCGATAGATTCATTTCACCCGTATTTCAAAAAAATAGCAGCCTTCAAATCCATGATTCACAGAGCGATTTCTTTGCCTTTATCGGACATGGACCGAAAATCAGAATTTAACACCATTATGTTAATAGCAGAGAACAACGGCTTCGATGTAAAAGCAATAGAGAGTTTAATTAATCGAAAAATAGGCAACAACACATTCAACATAATATATCCCCAATCCAAGAGAGAAAAGCCCGAAAAATTTATGTCTCTAACATATTTTGGGAAGACGTCAGAACAGGTTGCTAGAGTTCTGTCTGATAGTAAAAAAGTTCATATTGAATTCAAATCAGTTAGCAAATTGTTAGGCCTGCTTTTCAACACAAAAGATAAAACCGATAAATTCAAAAAATCAGGAGTATACCAACTAACATGTTCTGAGTGCAATTCCTTTTATATAGGTCAAACAGGACGCTCTTTCAAGGCTAGATACAAAAAACATTTCTGGTCATTCCTATATCAGAAATATGATTCAGCTTTAGCTGCACATTGTCTGAATGAATGTCATCTTTTTCCAGAACTTCAACAGCTAAAAATTCTTCATTCCTCTGAGAAATCTTATAAACTCAATTTCTTTGAATCGATGGAAATTTTCAAGGCATCTAGGGTAGAAAGGGTTAAGATCCTTAACGACCAGGTAGACTAAATTACCTACCAATCACCATTATTCAAGTTACTGTGACCTCTACTAGCATTTTGTTGATGTTAATTCCTGTATTGTACATGAGTATTCAGTTTTTATTAGCTTGTTGTTGATAATGGGCGTATGTCCGAAACCGGTTCAACCAATGTAAAATTTTGTCATTCTTTACATCAATAAATTAGTGATAGTTAAAACATAGTAACTTGTTTTATTTTATTATTCACTTGAAAGATCTTTTCAATGAACAATGAACAAGACTATTGACGTACTACAATATGATTTCGATGGGATCAAAGGTAGCATGACCCTGAAGAAAAAATCACCGTGTATATCTTCGCAACTACTGGACATATCAAATATTTTCCGCGATAAACTTGGAGGTATCTAGGGTAGAAAAGGTTAAGCTCCATAACGACCAGGTAGACTTAATTACCTACCAATCACCATTATTCGAGTTACTGTGACCTCTACTAGTATTTTATTGATGTTAATTCCTGTATTGTACATGAGTATTCAGATCTTTCAAGATTTACTTGAGGAGGCAAACGTTTTTTCGATGAACTGATCTGAGTATGGATAATCCGTAATACGAGAGAGGGATCCGAACTATCTCTATTATTTTCACAAATCTAGGAAAATGATATCTTGAAGTCATTTTTACGTTATTTTGAGTTCGAGTATCCGAGTCTTCATTTTATTAAGTGCAAATTCAAATGGCCTGTATCTTTTTGGGCGATTATATCACTGATGATTTTGAGTGAAACCTAATAATGGTATGCCCAGTAACATACATGCGATTTGTCATAAATAAAGTTGAATTTTGTCAATAATATATATTTTCTGGTGTTTTGAAAAGTAAGAATGGAGTACGCCTTTCGAGAATTCACCTATTCACCTATTCTATGGATGATCAAATGGCAATGCAGTTTATGCCCGAAAAATGTCTTGCAGTTTTTCCTAACAGAAATATTTCGTTTTCATTGACCGTTTGTTACGTGAAACAGGATGGTTCCGACTAGCCAAGAAAAATTCCGGACCAGATCGGTGTTCCAGGAACCGATAAATGAAGAACTTATTTCGGATGAAGTCCATAATAATCCAAGAATCAGTATTCGAAACCTATATCTACAGGTTGGCGTACATTTCACAGTTATACCATATCCAGAAGATTCAATCCCTCAAAGCTGAAGATCAACCCAGAAGGTTCGAATTTTGCCAATAGCTACTACAAGTGTTCTGGAAATACCGAATTTCGTAGGGATATTTTGTTTACAAAGAAGCAGGTTTTACGCGAGAGGATATAATGAACCTCTACAACGATCACGTGTGGGCTGAAGAAAATCGTCATGAGACAATTGAGCCTCCAAGAAAAATCTTCCATAAATGTTTCGTTCGGTTGGCAGATTTTTGGGGCAACGATTCCACCTAACAGATTGAATTCTGTAGCATACCCTGACTTCCTGCATAACACTCTGGTTGAGTGTTCCGATTAGAATAGAAGAAAAATGTAGTTTATGTATGATACTGCTACACAGCATTTTGGATTAACATTTGAATCATTGAATCAAAATAGATTGATTGGTATATATATATATATATATATATATATATATATATATATATATATATATATATATATATATATATATATATATATATATATATATATATATATTAACTCGTAGGTTTTCACGGACGTATTTCAATAAAGTTTCTTCGTTCTTCCGGTTTCTCGTCCGTTGATCCTGGTAATGACCATTCGTTGGTTGTTGTTGACGACGTTTCGGCTGGATCGTACCAGCCATCTTCATGTCATATACCAATATACCAATATACTCCGACATGAAGAAGGCTGGTGCGATCCAGCCGAAACGTCGTCAACAACAACCAACGAATGGTCATTACCAGGATCAACGGACGAGAAACCGAAGAACGAAGAAACATATATATATATATATATATATATATATATATATATATATATATATATATATATATATATATATATATATATATATATATATATATATATATATATATATAGATATTCTTTTGAAAAGCGATTCACAAAATTCGTATTCACAATAAATGCGAGCTCAGGAATGTTACAGGGGAACCATACTATCTTGCATATGATTCAATAAACGAGTGAAAAAACCTGAGGAAAAAACTCATTTGCCTGTCGCTATTGCACTAGCAATAGCTTGTCTGTTTATGTTGTGTTCGTGTTGTGTGTACATAAAGAGTACCAAAGATTATTCTGCTTAGTCGCTTCATTCTCTAACTCCATGATTTCCAGACGATAGAGGTGGTCCTGTAGCTTTTCCTCCACTATCCCCCGATCCGAATCCCCTAGACTACTTCGTTTGGAGTCGTTTGAATTGTGGCCCAATATACTCAGGATCTAGTGCCATAATACAAGAGTTGCATGCACGTGTCGATTGGGTGTGTAGAAATGAATGGTGGCAATTTCGAACACTTAATTCAGTTCATTAGTTTTAAAACAGACTCTATTTTTTGTTTGTTGCTAGTATTTTTGTTAAATGTTGATGTAATTCCTTATAACATACTCTTGTCAAAAATAAGAATGTACTTGAACACCCTAAGTTTCAGTCCAGTGCTTCAATTTCCACTAAATAAAATGAACGCTCAATTTTTTCAAACAAAAGGCTATTTTCCCAGTTTTGTAAGAAAATGTGAATACAGTTTCGCTTCCACCTTTGAATTACGGATTATCGATTTTCACTTGATTGAAAAAACCCTTCTCAAGTAAATCAGTTTTTTACTGAAAACGATTGTGATTTTAGAAAAAAATCAAGTAACAAAAAATATTCTTAATTGAAAGGTCCTTTCAATAAGTATTTCTGAAAAGACCAGTGTAGCACTACACTATGATTTTGATGGGGTCGAAGGTATCATGACCCTGAAAAATTATCACCCTGTATATTTTCGCAACGATCTAATCATATCTAATGAATTGGTGAGTAAATGAAATTCTTTTTCTGCAAATTAGAGCTAGACCCCTTGAAAACTACACCAGTTACCAACAGAAACATGAAAAAAATGTAACCTAACCTAACCTAACACTTTCGGACATATGTTCATGGGCTCTTTTTTTCATGTTTTTTGATGATGAATCTTCTGTAGGAATTAATGACCACGTACCTGAAAATGAACCATGGCGAATGTACAATTCAGGAATGTTTTAGTATTAAGTAAAATAGTAAGTTAAAACGTTAATATAATCACATTTTTTTGCCTGGTTCTGACTAAGCGTTATAATTATTTATTATTAGCAGTTGTCAATATTGATAGATATATTCCATGTAAAATATTTCAGCAGATATTTAAATATGGGTAAACTGAAAAAGTAAGTCAATTATGATTGGTTTTAGTAATAGGAATAAAGTTTTACAATATACGGACAATATTTTTGATCTATCATTCTCAATCGTAAAATTCTTGCAAAATCAACAGCCTCGAAAAGTTCAATAAAACAGGTAATATTAAGAATCGGCTAAAATTTGCTCGATCTGAAATAAGAGGGCTGGAAATGGAATTAATTCTCTGAAATTTATTTTGAATGTATAAAAAGAAACTTAACATCAGTACCAAAACAAAGACATATCAAAATTAACTGCGCCAAGAAATTAACGCACAAAATCGAAAATTCTAATCTAATCAGAAAAGTTCAGATATGTTGTATATTGATTTTTCCAGTAATCCACCAGCACTAACGAATTGTTGAGAACAATCAAAATGAAAATGATACTAGAAATTGAAAAAGTACATATGGAAAAAATCCCAAAAATCTGTTAATGCCAGATATTTCCCCCCCTTGCGAGACCTCTACGATTTATAATCAAAATCAATAGCGTTCCGATCCATTTCATTTCGTTTCAAATTTTGATAAGTCTGTCCCAACCCTTATTTACCACATTGAGAATATGCCAGAGATGTTCGAAGGGATTGTGGTCAGCACTTCGAGCAAGCCACTCCATTGAAGTTATTTCGTGATCTTGAAGGTAGTTCCAACGATATGAGCTCGCTGAGGTCTGACGCTATCGGACATAGACAAGTTGTCACCCATGTTTGACGCTAATGGTACAACATTTTTGTCTAAAATGTCTGTAACGTACCTCTGAGCATTCGGGGTTCTATTATTCACGACGACCAGATCAGTTCAAAAAAATTACCCCCTACGCCATTATTGAATCTTCACCAAAACCATAGATAGGTGAAAAGTTGCGCTCAGCATATCTCTCATTTCGACATCTCTGCACTAGAGATCGTCGATCGAATTGAAAAAGACAAAAGCTCGACTCATCTGTAAACACAACTCTCTCCCAGTCAGCTCTAACCAACTGACATTCTCCCTGGTAAAATTCTATCGGGCTCTAGGATGCGCTGCGATTAGAGGTTGGCCTCGAGCTGCGAAACGAAGCCTCAAATCTAATTCCCTGAGCTGCATTTGAAGTTGCTTAGCAGTTGTTATCTCAACGAGAAAATTCTTGAATAACGGTCATGGATCGCTATTGTTGCGCGAGGTCGTCCTTGCCCAGGTCTCCTTTCATGACTTCCAATCTCCCTGTACCTGCGGATTATTTTGGAAACAGTTGAATGGAACACCCAAAACCGTTGTATTCTTGTATAAGTTAGATCGTCTACCACCACTACTTTAGCACCTTTTGTGGGGTCAAATTCCTCGATTCGCGTTGCATTACTATTGAAAATCGAAATTTTCGGGAAGAACAAACGCTTCTAGCAAAGATTGATTAACAACAGCTGCCATCAATATGTGGTGGTTTCTTGCAAAATCTCAATTCATTTCTTTCACTTTATTTCTGCAGAGAGGAACATGTGCGCCACGAAAAACATCGCATTTTGTTGACGTTTGGTGTGGTAATAATTGGTTGAAAAAAGAAATTCAAAGTATTGAAATTGCGTTAATTTCTTGGCGCAATGTATTAACGATGGATCGGTGAAGAGGATTTAAAAACTTTCATCCTTATAGCTTATAGTTAATGCAAAAACAAATGCAATGGTCTCAGAACGATATAAAGGACGAAGAGCGTTAATTGAAAAGTTCAGCAGAAAAAAGAAAAAACATGGAATAACCACCGAGAACTCCAGATCGTATCCCAATTGACTTTTTCTTGTGGAATTACTTGAAAACGTTGCACCATATTAGACAATGATTATTATAACCTAACATAAACTTCAAAGTTCGTTGCTATCTTAGTTATCTCTACTTTGAGTAATAAATATGTGAATATCCTACCCAAGCCAAAGTAATTTAGATTATGAATTGAAAAGAGAAAATATTTTATTTCATATGTAGAAACAAATATATTTCATAACTCTATAAGCAGAAATTGTTCTAATGCAAGAGAAGCTTAAAATACCTACATCTCCAAAAAAAGTTCGAATCAACAATGTGAAAATTTCATGCAAAATCTAATTTAATACATCTAACTCAAAAAAAATTATTACACATATCTATAATGTCGAAATAAGCGACGCCAAGATTTACACTCATTACATAATTATATTTTCCATATAATTTATTCTTGTTCAATTTTTACTGACCACATTTCCTCACAGAATGAAAGTTTCATCTCCAATTCAATTTTTGGAAATATGAGGTGAATTCTCCTACCTAGATTTTTGAAATTCTAGTTTTTATATTCTGCGTGGCTGGTTTTAAGATAGATCAATGGACTTTCAAAATGCCTCAGTAATAATTTTTATTTTAGTTTGAAGCAATTCTATATTTCTATATAATAATAATATAGCCTTAGGGGACACCAGACCCTTATTCTAGCGCTGTGAGGGATTACCTAGTCAATAGATTTCCGGGTCGTTGGATAGTTAGATTTGAGGGACGCTCTATATAGAATGGTCGTCTAGATCGGACGATCTAACGCCTCCCGATTTCTTGTTGTGAGGCTATCTAAAGTCTAAAGTCTATGTTACGCCACTTGAATCGCTGGAAAACCTACGAGGATCGTTGAAGCATGTAAGTAGATAACACCACAGATGATGCAAAATGTTAGGCAATCATTCGAATCTCAATTGTACCAATGCATGAAGTAAACTGGGGCCATTTGCGAGAGGACTGTACCACAATCAAACAACGGAAAATTTAATGAAATATTTCATTTCATAACAGGTTTTTCGAGCAGTATTACTTCTAAGTTAGTGGTACACCAAAAGGTGAACTGATATTGAGGTTCAAATAATCTTCCAGGAGAAGTATCACATAACTAACTTTGTCATTAAAAATTTTCGGGGTGGTGTTGATAGAGGTTGGGGGTGGATTCGCAAATGTTTAAATAAGTAACAAAAAATTTTCCGATTCAGTCAAATCAATTTTGGTGGAATGTCACATGTTGAAAGTGAATAATTAAGTGGTGGTATAGAAAATGGAATCTCTTTTTCAAGAAGGTATCACACGACCCCTTTTTTCTATTCAAAAATTTTGCTTCTAGAGGTGTGCCTCTGTTGTAACAGAGTACAATAAACAACGAAGCGTTCAAACACTATACCTCGAACTACGGGTTGTTATCAGAAGATTTCGGGAGACAAGTCAGAAGACGTTGCATTTCCATTCGAAGCAATCTTTTGTCGTTACCAACGTGTTGAGAAATCCTTCTTGTACTGCCACTGAAGTTCATATCAGCCTCTTTGTGCCCGAAAATGTTAGTGTGAGATTTCGTACGATTAAAAGATTGGCAGAAAGGATTCGAAGGGCTTTTCGTCCAGCTCGCGCCTCTCAAGTTCTCTCAGAGCACCTTAGAGCAAGACTTGCGTTTGCGCAAGAATATGGCGACTGGACTATTAGAGTAAAGAAAGAATGTGCTTTCTCAAATGAGAGCAGAATTTATAGGTCCAAATGTACGCCTACATGTGTACATACGTCAAAATAAGAGGTTTTCCCCCTTCTCTTATGGCCAAAACAGTAGGTTACACGTGGATTCAATAAGGATTTGGGGAAGTATATCATATGATATACGTACAGACCTGGTTATCGATAGAGGCAATGTAAATACTCATACATACATAGAAGAAGTTTAAAGTGATGTCTTGGCTTTTGCGGCATATAAAAAAATTAGCTCGTAATGTATGAGACTGCTTTGTCGCAAGACTTGTCACGCAAATGGTATTCAACTAAAAACTAACCTCAATTTCATTGAACACCTGTTGGGTTTGGGCTATAGACCACAGGAGGTATTTCATTATCATCCGCTATCACAATATCGTACTTATTGGTTTAGATATATGGATGACATAATCTGTTTTTATTACGGAAAGTAATAGACAATTAGATTCCTTTAGTACTTCCTAATATAATTTACTCTAATATAAAGTTCACTCTAAAAATGGAATTTGAAAATTTCACTTTTTAGATAACTATAACCTAAATTGACCGCAAACATGATTTTTCTATTTTCCGTGAACCATCCCATACATATATTACAATTCAGAATTCTTTCGCACATCCAGAACAACATAAAATAGCTGCCTTTAACAGTATGATACATAGACCATAGACATAGACCACGATACCGATGTAATAAGGAAATAATTTTTCCAAAGATTTCAATATTATAATACAAATAGCGGTCAACAATGGTTATAATTCTAGTATGATTGGCAGTATGCTTTATTGTGAATAATTCCGTCATGCAATACTTGAATTTTTTCCGTAGACCTATCAAAAATATGATACACGAACTTAGAGTGGTAAATCCATTCTATATTTGAAAGCACCTTCTCATCTGATAATTTGACTGAAACTTTCAGAATTGATAACTATCTAGGAAGATATATTAAATCTGAAATCGAAAATGCACAAAGGAAAAAAATCAGGAGTTTCTGAACTCTCTTGTGGAAGTTTCGATAAAATTTATATCGATAGAACGTTTACAAACTTCAATATTAAGTTATTAGAGCAGAAACGCAGTTTCGACAAACAAAAATCAGATAATACGTATGTATTCTTCTTCATTCGGCAAAATTTGATCAAGTATTTCATATGACGCTTGTGCGACGTCCTACGCTGACTTCTGTCGTATGAAGATAGATCTCACTCACTTCACGTTTTTACACACAACCAAATTTATATGGAATCACCCGATATTTTGAATATTACCTCAGGGATTTTGGAAATTTCGAAGGATAGTTAGAATGTATCCTTTTTGAGATATTTCAATTGAAAAATAAATAAATCAAGGTTTATTTTAAGAAAGAAACGAATGAAAGAAAATAAGAGACTTTCCGCATTCAGTAAAAAATTGAAAATTGTTTTCTCACGAAGTAGGTGTTTTTCTCTCGACCTCCGAAGCTTGTATTACCTCTTCTTTGCCTGATACAAGCCTGAATTCGTCTAGGCATGCTTTGGATTAGGTTTTCGAGCTTCTCTGGGGTGATATTCTGCCACTCTTCTGTGGCGGCTTGGATGAGCTGTTGTGGGGTTCTTGAATTATTCTGCCGCGATCTAATTTTCTTTTTGAGATTATCCCGTAAATGTTCAATAGGATTTAGGTCTGGAGAGCAAGCTGGACAGTCCAAAATAGCGATTCCCTCTGGTTCAAGATAATGTCGCATGAGGTTGCTGGTATGCGGAGGAGCATTATCTTACATAAAAGTGAAATTCTCACCGTGAGCACCTCGTCAGAGCCTTACTATGTGCTCCAGCACTAGGTCCACGTAATTTCTAGCCGTTACACTCGCAGGAAACGAAATCAAATCTGTTTTGCGTCCCAGCATAATGCAGCTCCAAAATATCACACTTCCCCCTTGGTATTTCAGAATATGTCTTGCTGTTCAGAGTCTAGCTTGTATTCCACGACTCCTTAAAACCCGAATCCACTAATTCTGGTCTCATCCGAAAGAAGAACATTTCGCCAATTCTCAATATTTCAATTTTGGTGCTCGATACACCAATCAAGTCTATTAATTTTTTGTTTTCTGGTTAGCTCTGGAACTCTTAAGGGTCTTCTGCTGTATAAACCCCTTGAACGAAATCTTTGACGTATCGTTTCGACTGATACACTGATGCCTGTTGTATCAGTATGAGTATGGGGTGCGACGCACTAGGGTCTCTTCTTGCAATTTGGCACAAAAAGCGGTATTGTTCTTCAGAAGTGATCTTCCTACGACTTCTTCTAAGCCTATTTTGCAGAGATTGTAGCTCCACGTAATCGGGCGTAGGTTTTTGAAATCACTCCCTGTGATACCCCCATTGTGGGCGATATATTCCTCTGTGTCACCCCTTCTTCATCGATAGCAATTAATCGATCCCTCTGCACATGAGACAATCCAACGTAAGGCATTTTCAATTATAATTAAAGGCTTTTTCAAATTTTGAAATTCACAGTTTCGAATCTCAGTGACGACTGAGTACAATATCCCGAACATGTGGTGATAATTCAACATTTCTTATCATATTATCCAGTTTTTTCACAACAATAAGAAACTTCATTCTTCACAAGTAGTCAAAGATCCATGGTTAAAAAAATTCGATAATGTGAAATACCGAGTGATTCCATATAAATTTGGTTGTGTGTACATGATGTGTTACTCCATTCGGCAACAAACTTTAATTTTTTGTGCAGTCTCATGCATCGTCATCATTTCAGATGAACATGTACCATTCACGGCAAGCATGGATGAAACTTTATATTTATACATTATAACGGCAAACCTCACTAAGCTCATATCTTTAGGAACCACCTTCAAGATCATGAAATCACTTAAATGCAGTGGCCTGCACGAAGTTCAGATCTCAATCCTATCAAACATATTCAACAGTAGAACTTCTTTTGTAGCATATAAAATATAGGGTGTGCCATTTGAAAAAAAGACAAAAACATGAGTTGAATTAGTCTAAACTTTGAAATACGTTATCGAAAATTGCTTTGAAGAGCATATATGCTGGAATAATCATTGATGAACAGTTTTTAAAGAAACCTATCGTAAAACGGACGAAGGACTATGTGACGATTTGAATAGAGAGCTCGAATTTCAGGATATGTCAAATATTTCATAAACCATTCAAGTTAAGTATAGGGAATGTTGAACTATATTCATTTCTACTGAGAAATTCAAAAATGAAGTTGAATATAGGGGGTCTCACAAAACAAGTATGATGTGTACCTTTATTAACGAACACCCTGTATAACCTAAATTATTTTTAATTTATATTATCAATAGCAATTATTCAGACTGAATAAAAAAATTTAAAGTTTGTCGTTTTCCTTGCCGTATAGTCCGCGGAGAATCAGGTGAAACACCCTGTATGATGGTTGATCTGCCATCTTATTTCATTAGTAATTGATTAATGTACAAATGAGTAATTCACTAGTTGAAAAAGCAATAAAGATGGATTTATTCCAAAGAAACGATATATGCACAGGCTCTTTATATGTCCCAGGTATCACCTAGGTCCTTTTTTATACTTTGATGGAAATATTTCACATCTTATCAATAACAACTTATTACTATACATATAGAGAAATTATCGCTACATGTATAGACACATTGAAGAATTTTTATTCAAGGAACAATATTCAATCTTCCGTAGAATGTTAAATATCCTTCCCAGAAGGAGGCGGTTTTCCGATTCACCCTTCATAATCATCGCAGCGGTACAGCTCGGTCGGATGTCATGAATAAGAGCAATAGACGCTCTCATTTGACCTTGTCAGTATTGCATACCCATCCACAACATCAGGCCAGATTGCCACCTACTCATCTCAATCCGTTGGAGCGCAATAAAATATGTAAATGTTGTCGCCCTCCAACGTACTGAAACAGAAGCCACTCACCATCGCCTTCGGAAAACCATGAAAACAAAGGGTAGATAAACAGAAAACCTCAAGAAGTGCGACTATTTACTGCAACGCTACACACCGTGCCAGCAAGAAAGCGATCTGTCGAAAGACAACGCTCCTTATTCATATCTGGCTGTCAACTAGGCATACATCACACCTCACCATTGACAACTTATCGGTATATGTATGGACACATTGAAGAATTTTTATTCAAGGAACATTCAGCCTTCCGTAAAATTTTGCAAACTTATTTTACATTCCTTACAATACATTCGACGACCTTAAAATGGATAATATTTATTGAAATAAACCCCTGAGGTTCTCAATTCGCTAGAATCATCATTCATTTTTGCTAAAAGGAGATCATAGGTAATGTTGAAAAAATATTCGAAACCACCAAAATTGTGCAATGTAACTTAACTGATCGTCAAAAACTTACGAAAACATCTCGAATTTATAGTTTTCTACCATTTTCTAGTTTAACTGTAGTCAGAATGTCGTTTTTGCTTGCATAAATTCTAGCCAATTGAAAAATGTATTCAATCAAATTCTTCGTGATTTATTCTTAGAATAATACCACACACCTTGAATATGGATTATGATCCAGAACTAAATGAACCAATTCAGTAACTGAGACAAACCAATAAGTAGTTTATTGGTATCGTATTGATTATTTGATCAAATACATTTTTCATATGACATTGTTCTAATCCTAGAATCTACTAATATAAACCCATTGAAAACAACATACGTACAGAATATAGTGTATAGACAAAATAAAAGAAGAGGAACATCAAATTATACAGCACATTGAATAAAGCACAAAACTCAGCAAGACAGGTGTACCCGGTGGGTCCAATAGCAGACCTCAGCATCCGTTTCCTTTCTCGGATGTTGGCTGCATGTCTCTGAACTCTATACGGGGAAGAACCGTAGTAGTCTCCGGTATTTGACATTGGATTTCCACCACTACAATGGTTGTTCTCTGAAATAATATAAGGCAATTATAAAAACAACTCTCTTCATAGTAGGTTTAAAAGGTCAGAAAAATTCGAATAACTGCCGGAAAAGCCATAAAAATAGCCCTTTTTTATTTCCCAAACGTTTTCTAGATAAAGTCTAGAGTCAATTTGAACTTTATTGCTATTAAATGAAGTTCATATTAAATTATAATCACTCACTGTTGTCTAAGTAATGTAGTTGTGTTCCTAACGTTAAGGAGTCCATTTGCAATTCATTACCGCTGCATAAAGTTCAAAGTCTGTCATATCTATCAAATTAGCCTTAGCGTGCGCGTTGGATGATCTAATGTCGCGTTCCGAAACTAAACAAAAGTGAATCGCTAACGCGACAAAACTGCATAGTCACTAAATGTAATAGATCATTAGTAGTACTGATTTTTAATTTAATATTACGATATCTATGAGTGTATCCTTCTATCTTTGTGAGTGAAGGTTACCGCTACGTGCGCGAGAACTTTCTTTACTTTTGAGATCCTTTGTGATAGTGATATTCCAAGTAATGTGCTCTTTTTTTGTTGGTATTCTGTGATAGTGACACTTTACTGCTAAGTTAGCACGATATTTTCTTACTTTGATTAGTTACAATTGATTCTCCTCCATGCAGAGGAGAAGAAGACCTGACTTAGGTCGTCGCAGTCAATCAAATGTGCGAAAAGCTACCTTACGTGCTAACCGCACTGATGACCAGAGACAGACAGATCAAGAAAACAGTCGTATTGCTATGCCAGTATTACGTTATTCAGTGAGTAACAATGAGGTAGATATGCTTAGAATGCAACGAGTTCGTGCACATCAAACACAACATCAAGCACGACATAATGAAATTGAGGGAATCCGCAGACGCAGTTTTCCAGTGATTCTTGAACGAGTTGCATTCCACTATGATCCAGCAATTGATTATTGTGCCGACAAATCGTTAACAATTGGGGGAATGATAATAATTTATAAATATTGTAAGGTTCATAAAGGGGCCGCAACCAAAGAAGGAGGTATATGAATTATTGTCCCTCGATAAAAAGTCTATTGGGTTGGTAGTTGGCCTATTGACGGGACATCAACTCAACAAACACTTACACGTCATGAGACTATCGAAAACCACACGGTGCCGTGGTTGCCTAGAAAATGACGAAACAACGGAACATATACTCTTCGAATGCCCAGCTCATAAGGTGACCAGACTGAACACCTTGGACACTGAAACACTCAGCGCCCGGATGATCCAGGAGGCCAGCTACAACAGTCTTGCAAGCTTCATCAAAAAGTTCTTCCAAGACACAAAACAAAATAATACAACACGGCAAGCACAATTGGCCAACTGGCCTGAGTGCTGCCCTTAAAGGCGCTGTGCAAGAAGAAGAAGAAATAAACGGTGAATGTACTGGCAAAGTAATATTGCCACAATTGGTTCCACCACCAGATCCTTCAACCCCTGTACTTTCTGGGATTGGAAATGATTCTAAACACTTCTTCGCCAACATTCAGAAATATACCGTCTGTTTTCAGATTACAGCGCCACACATATTATACAGGACATTCCTCTTTCAAGGAATTTTACCATAATATTCTTTTATAATATTCAAGTTTGTATTAAAATATATATCGGAAATAATTATTGGACAAATCTTTAAAAATTACAGATACAAGGAAAAATTTATCATCTGGGGGCGCCATTACCACTACCAGATAAGTATCATCAATGTTTCCAAATTCATTTTATGTGCAATTCAGATGCGGAAGTTGATAAGGGTTGTGCTCACAATCCAACAATGAAGAGAACCATTGTCCCACAATTACGAATGTTTCTTCATCAGAACAACAATTTAATCATGTTCAAAATATCATTGGATCTTATTAATTACGGATTCCTCTTGTTTGGGTCTTTTATTTATCGATTGAGGCAGTACGAAGTCTGCCGGATCAGCTAGTATACTATAAAAGAATGATGTGCCTTGAATATTACTTTGGTAAAAGCAGGTATTCAGCTAAATATAGCTACATTGAACAGGGCTGCTTCTTTCAAGAACTGAAAAAATTAGGTATTGGTGATGAATTCACCTCTAACTGACTACTAAGTAAATTTCCGGAATTTTTCTTTTTATTGATTTCCAATGCTTCCCATAGGTTCAGTTTCAATCTATTTTTCATAATGTAAAATATCAAAATTATTATTTAAAGTATAGTTTTCGTCTTGTATATGATTTTCATAGTGAAGATTTAATTTTGTTTGTCAAAACTGCGTTTATAATCTGATATTCGCATTTGAAATTCCTAGAATTTCTACCGATATAAATATCACAATTTTCACAATAACAGTATTGATTTGTTTCCTTTATGCATTTAAGGTTCACAGTTTCTAAAATATCATTCTGAAAGGTATATTCAAATCATGAGATAAGAATAATGACTTTAAATTCAGACAAAGTTCAGCAATATAAGTGAATATTTTATATTTTTGATTGATCTCTTCAACACTAGGAAAAACCCCATGCATTGAATGCTGAAATTGTTTACGAGAAAACATACTGTCAATCATTAGAAGTATAACTATTATTGATCGCTATGTTTCATAATATTGGACTCTTTCAAGAAATTATTTTCCATATGTGGCGAGTTTGTATACCATACTGTTATCAACAGATATTTTATGTTGATGTGGATATGCGGAAGAATTGTGAATGGTAATGTCTATATGGGATTGTTTATGGAAAATAGAAGAATCATGTCTGTCGCCAATTTGGGTTAAGGTTAATTCTAAAAAGTTAATGTAATTCTCAGTTTCTATTTCCAGAATAAACTTTATATTGTGGATTAAATTCAAGGTACTAAAGCAGGGGTACTCGAAAACTGTCGATCGCGAGTGTTTTTTGAGTAGATCTCGAGAAGAACAAAATTTATAATAAGTAGGTAACCAAACTACAAAAATTTATTACGTAATAAAATAACACTCTGCTAGCGGCAAAAGGCGGCTTTATCAAAGGAACGTGCGGTACTTATCAAAGAAAAGCCGCTTTTTTATTCTTGCCGCTTTTCTAGAAATTTCCGGCGGCGCGTTTGACGGGAACAATCGAGGCTTTCGTTCACGCCAATATAAATATTGCCCATGCAGGAATTGGAGTCATTCTGAATTGTAACTTGAAGGCAACACTACGTCGATACAAAGTTTATTATTAAATAGTACAAAATGAGTGAAGTGAAGAAAAGAAATCTAAAACGTATCATTTTAATAACGATTGGGAGGAAGATTTTCTTTTGTATGGTGAAGGATAAGTGCATTTGCCTTATTTGTCGTGCGTCAGTTGCAATACCTAAGCGTGGTAGCTTAGAGAGGCATCAGAAAAGGGTTCATAGAAACTATGAAAGGATTTTCCTCCACAGAGTGAAATAAGAAAACGAAAAGTACGTGATTTGATATCTTGTTTGAAGAAAGAACAAACCATGTTCACAAGACCAGCCAAACAATAAAAAGCTGCTACGATCGCATCATTTAAAATATCTCATATATAGCCGGATATGAAGCTCGTCTCCTGCGCAGAGTTACCTGGGTTCTATCCCCACAAAGTCGGTACGATTTTTCGTATTCTGGGAATCGCTTGACTGTCCATCTTTAGGAGGAGATGTAAAGCTATCGGTCCTGTCTAACAGAGATGTGTTGTACATTAAAGATCCTTTCCCTCGATACCAGAAGGGTTCGGCAAAATTCCCGGGTTAGTGAGGTGAGAGAATTCCCCGGCGTGTCATTAGCCGAAAGGCAGAAATAGAGCACGTTAAAGGAAAAACAGACAAAAACAGACAAAATATCTCATATATTGGCGAAACGCAAGAACCCAATGGATCGGTTGTTATTGAAGCGGCTGAGACTTTGGAGATGTTAAAAATAAAACAGAAATCATGTCTGTTATTAGAGAACTTCAGTTATCTAGTCCGACTGTCACAAGACGTATTGAAGTCATGAGCCAAGACATTACAGATAAACTAAAACATGATATCATGAAATGTACATATTTTTCTTTACAGTTCGACGAATCCAACGATATGACAGACACTGCCCAGCTGTGTATTTTGATTAGGATGGTATTCAATGACATGTTGGCTAAGGAAGAATTTTTGACAATCATTCCTCTGAAGGGGAAGACTGGGGCCGAAAATATATATTTTCTTCAATTTTGCAAAAAACTACAAGATACCAATATATGAATTAGTGTGCATCACAACCGATGGAGCAACAGCAATGACTGGAAACAAACGGTTTTGTGGCATTGTGTCGAACTAATGAAGATTTCCCTTAATTTTTTTCATTCCATTTCATTATACATCAACAAGTTTTGTGTTCAAAAGTTCTAAACACGGAGAAAATTAAGGGAATTGCAACAAAAATTGTGAATTCCAACCGTGTACGTAGCTTGCAACGGCAGCTCTTTAAGTAGCAGTTGGAAGATACGGAGTCAGCTGAACATACTGATTTAGTTCTGCATACGGACATCAGGTAGTTGAGTCGCGAAAAATTCCTAGAAAGGTTTCAAGAATTATTGCCCGAAATAACACTCAGATGTTGAAAAACGAAAAATGGCTGACTGATTTGGCATTTTTGACTAACATCACGATGCACTTAAACACCATTAACTAAGAGCTTCAAGGTAAGGAAAAACTATTATTAAGATGATTATCGCAGTAAACGCATTCAAAAGTAAATTGCAACTTATGATAGATCAACTGAAAAGAAAGGATCTGAAACAATTTCCGTCTTTGAAAGCAAGGATTCCTCGGTTGAAATATAATATGTATGAGGCTGAATCATCAAATATTTTGGGACAATTCGAAATGCGTTTTAATGAATGCAGTAAGTTGGCAAATATAGCATCATTTATGAGTTATCCTTTTTCATGTGAAAGCATTGAGGAATTAGCTACTGAAATAGCAAATCAGTTTAATATGAACTCATGTTCTGTTGAAAATGAGTTGGTGCAGATTATATCCGATATACCTCAAAGATGCAGCATCTGATACAAATTTTTGGTGTTTTATATCTGAAGACAAATATCCGAATTTAATGCAAATCGCCCTTCAACTGACGGCAATGTTTGAGTCAACTTACTTGTGCGAGTCTGCATTTTCTGAAATGAAGATAATTAAGTCAAAATATCGCAATCGACTAACTGACGATCATATGTCATCATGCTTGCGATTAGCCTCAGAGGTTACGTACCATCTTATGAAAAGTATGCTGAGGTCATGCAGTGCCACGTTTCAAAATCCAAAATCACTCCTTAGTGAAGTTTTACACCATATGTAACTCTTTTGTGTTGAGAATGAACTCGCAAATTTGAATAACTATTTTTTTTCATTGATATTATAGAGAAGAACTTAACTAAACCTAACCCAATCAATATATGCCTCTCAGAGTCGATCTTAAGTAGTCTAAAAATATTGAGGTAGATCGCTAGCAGTTCAAGTTTGAGCACGCCTGTATTAAAGGAATCTATTTGTCTTTTCGTACATGAAAAATCATATCTATATCTAAACCAACAAATGGAGTGTTTCGATAGCAGTTGATTTTTAATTATTTTCTCATTATTATCCATAATAATTTTTGCTAGTAAAGGACTGATAGCATTACCCGAAGTTCAAATAATTTTATTCTGATTGTATAATGGGATTCACATTATTATTCGGTAGAGCTTGGTTAATCAGTTTCAATGAATCGTGTGGTGGAGATTAACTACATCAGGTCATAAGTTTAGTTATATGGTCTTATATCATATAATGTTGAACTTATGTCCTGGAATGAAGTTTATCTCTACCTCAGAATGTATGCAAACATTAGGAATCAATAAACAGAAAAATTGCGGAAATTTACTGAACAGGTAATGTTCACTTATTTTGCATGTCTCGTGAACTCCTACTAGGTCAATTAAGGAATCGTAGGTGTTTCTGTTTTGTTGACACTATTGGTATATTTCGTGAAAGAAAAAAACACAATAGGCCGGTAAAAATATAACGCGAGAGACGTAGGTGTCTAAGACTCGCGGAGTATGCGACTATTTTTTGCGTACACTAGATATAAAATGTAAGACCAGTAAAAGATAGTTGAACACTTTAACATTTCTTAGTTCATTCAAATAATGCGAAATACTGACTGTACAAAAACTTGGTAAATGGTTTTAAACTAAATACAGTGACTTCCCAAAGAGTGGGAAGATATTTTCGAATGCAAATCATTGGCCCTTACCGAAAAGTTGGGGGTAGTGAAAACATCTCATTGGTCGGCAAGAAATGTTGAGAATTCTTTAGTCTTCAAAAGTTCTGGTTTTCCTCCGAAATTTGGTTAGGGACTATTCCAAGAAATTAACAATGAATACATTTCAAAGGGCCGTATTTCACATTTTATGCGATGTAACGTAATAACCCAGTTAAATCTAAATGAAAGACTGATTTCTTTTGAATACATAGTACACTCCATGTTCAGAGGGTCAGTTTACGATAGGCTAAAACAATCATAAAAGATTTATATTGTTCATTACTCAAGATTCGGATTCATAGACATTATTGAACAGGTGGGTTAATAAATTAATAAAAGGAGTTACCAGAATTGCAATGAATCAGGTGTGCGACCATTGAGATATTCGTGAGATGATGTACAGGGCTGTACTTAAATGATAAATAATTTTCAATACAATACAATTTCAATACTCAGTATTGAACAGGTAAGTAGACCTGAATTCGCCACCATTACTTAAAATTTTCAGTTCCTAAAAGAAGCAACCCCATTTGGATTTTCTTTCAATTTAGCTAAGTAACTGCTTTTAGTAATGTAATATATGTCACACCATCCTTTTTAAATGTACTACTTATCTGAAGGAGTTACAGTGTGATGAAACGCGTGATAATTTTGTCAATATAGTGAAAATTTGAACATCATAGTAACGACCTCCTTAATCAAATTACAAGTTAAAATAAATTGCAATTTTGTCACGAGAAAGCAGTGTTTCGCAATATGAGTTTGGTCAATATTTAATTAATGTAAAAAGTTCCAATACTTACCATTATTATGATGAAGGGTTGTCAAGTAATGTTGCTGAAGTTGAGTGTTAGTAGAAGATCTATTGGCGAATGCACAGCTTGGTAAATCCGATACTTCATCTTCCGATAGTTCTCCTGCGCTGTAGCCTCCGAATTGCATCCTATAAAATAAGATTACCATAACTTTGCTATAGAAGGATGGGTAGAGTATTTTTCTTTTTCCAGAAAAGCAAAACTTTTCTGAAAACATTAAATTTTTTGTCACTTCATATGTTCGGTTGGCACCTGAACGTATGAAACAATTAACGGCTTTTTATCAAATGACGAGGAAAATTCTAAATACATCTAGACTTAAAAGTCAATTGAAGAACAAAGCTTGTCATCTCAAAAATAATTTTGAAATAATTTTTGTCATTAGAATTCGATCATGTAGTTTAGATTATCCATTCAAACGACTAAGCAATATTTTCAACATTTCAAAATGTAATTCTTGAATCATTCGTTCTTTCGTATAGACTTGCAGTAGGACAAAATTTCATATTAATTCATTATACAATGGCGAGCAGAAAATTGATGTCATTGTGAAAATTCAGTGTTTTTGTAATATTTGATAATAACCATCGTAATATTAATAATAATAATAATAATAATAATGGTGACGAATAATAGGCCGGACATAGTGGTGTATGATAAGAGAGCCAGAACAGCAATGCTGGTGGATGTCGCCATACCGAATAATAACAACGTGCTGAACAAGTTCCAGGAGAAAAAGTCCAAATACACAGACCTTGCTATTGAGATCAAGCAGATGTGGCACCTCGATAAAATAGATATTGTTCCTGTCATCGTATCCTCGACTGGGTTAATACCCAAAACTTTGCATGATAGCCTTAAGAAATTAGAATTGCATAAGAATACCTATATAGAAATGCAAAAAGCTGTAATTCTTAACACATGTAGGATAGTTAGAAAATTTATGTCAAGTATATTGTAATCGAGCCTATTCCCTTTGATTGCTAAATCTGGGAAAGGTAAATTATATCCAGCTACTAGCTGAGATAGTGCATCATGAGATTAATCAACCACACATCGACAAAGAAGCCTCCAACAAATGGTTGATGAAAGGAGAGTTATTCGCAGAAACAGAAGGATTCCTTATCCAAGACCAAGTGATCGCTACAAACAAATACAAAAAATTCATTATGAAGGACGGAACATTACAAACATATAAGTGCAGAAAATGCCATATAAGATCGGAGACTATCCAGCATATTACGCCCGGATGCGAACAACTGGCCAATACGGAGTATCTTCACAGGCATAATCAAGTGTGCAACATTATCCACCAGAAACTTGCACACAAGTACGGACTTCTGAACACCTTCCAGCCATATTACAAGTATCAACCGGCACCCGTATTGGAAAATGAATCTATCAAAACTTTGCATGATAGCTTTAAGAAATTAGAATTGCATAAGAATACCTATATAGAAATGCAAAAAGCTGTAATCCTTAATACATGTAGGATAGTTAGGAAATTTATGTCAAGTATATTGTAATCGAGCCGATTCCCTTTGATTGCTGAATCTGGGTAAGGTAAATTATATCCAGCTAACAGCTGAGATAGTGCATAAGTAAAATACCAGCAGAACGAATTTATGTATTTAGCACGATTAGAACTCAACAGAGCAATAACTGAACTCAGTGGTAGTAACCCAACTAAACGACCTAAACTGCCCAAACTCAAGACGAACAAGAACACCAATATCTTCCTAGCAAGCATAAACTCAGTGTTTGAAGAATACACTGACCAGAACTCCTTGGAGAAAATTCACACTTTGATTTACTGTGGAGCGGTAGCGGTTCTTCGACTACACAAACAACAAGTCTCCACAACTCTGATTCGATCTGAGCCAAAAACAAATCTCGCGAACGCAGGGTGGGAAGGTGTTGGGTATGAGGAGAAAAAGTAGCTTATGACAAATCAGAACACTAATTTTAGTGCTGATTCGCACTTTACTCGCAGTACTTATTTATAGGAGGCCGGACAACTAAATATTTTGTTCATTTATTTTTGAAATTAATATGGTTGATATTGAATTTGATGAATTGAAAGTTTTGTATCATATAAATTAAAGTTTATAAATTATTAAAATATAATTTGTTTGAATTCAAATTCACTATTGTTCCTATAATTAACCGTTTTATTTCTGGAAGGGGGATTGGGGTCAGTTGAAACATTTTTTGTGGGTACGGTTGGAACAGTTTATTCATTCAAATTTCGTGCTTTTTAGATGCCAAAAGTACGCCAAAAGAAGAGTAAAGAGGTCAGAATGTACAAACAAGCCTATGAAGATGTAAAAAGGCGATCTTCAGCTGCAGAAAAGAATGGATTGAACTACTGTTTCCCGTTGAGGTACGTACACGAGATGCGAGTGGTGACAATGAATATCATGTATTGGGATACAAGACTCACAATCAGGTATTTAATCCAGAACAAGAGCGTGGGTTATCTAAATATTTAATAAGATGTGCAGATATATAATATGGACATACTAAGGATTCCATGAAATTAGCATACGAACTACCTTTGTATGAATAATTTATCAGATCCTCGGACTTGAGGTGACAGCAAAATAGCTGGCGAGTAGTATCAACCAAATCAATGTAAACGCTCTTATGACAATTGGTCTACCGGCGAAACAAATGTACAAAAGCCGGACAGAATCATAGCTAGTCAAATATTTTCAGTAACTTCAGTCAGTAGGAGAACTTTGGTCACAGTAGACTTTGCTGTCAGTGCCTTCGAAAATGCCTCCCTATTTTCTCTTTCCACAAGTTAGATACCAAGATCACTTCATCAGGGATGGACTAATAGGATCTACTGAAAGTACAAATCCTTCTAACTGGATGAAGGGTGAAACATTCATTCATTTTTGGAGCACTTCAAAAAACATACAAATGCTTCTCCTCCACATGAAATCTTATTTGTGCTTGATAACCACCTTTACATATTAACTACACTCGGAGGCAAAATTAACGGAACACTCGAAAATTTAACCAAATTCGAAGTTCGATATTTTTCCTAATTCTCAACCGATTTAGATGATTTGCTCGGCAAGTTATAGATCAACTCTTCTGCTTTGTAGAAATTATAAGAGAAAACAAAAAAAATTTGGAACAAATTTTATACGGGGGCAAAACTAAAAGTGTTTTTTTTGTCAAAAATTCGTAACACCCTGTGGAATTTCCTGGTCCGAGTTGAAACGTACAATATCATGGTCTGTCAAGACACATCTTCCTACCGTAACGCCCTTCTTGTTTCATGCGTTTATCTCTATTTTTGCAAAATATATTTAACTTCAAGTGCAAAATCACCATTTTGGAGAAATTCCATTGAATCAAGAAATTGTCATTAAAATTCGTCTATCAATTTGGAATTTTCTTATTATCACTCAGGCGTGTCGAAATTGTCGTTTGCGATTTTTATGTTCTTGATGACAATTTGGTTAATTTGGTGAAAATTAGGAATTCATAGGAGATAACAGACGGTAGGTATTAAAATACAGAACCGAATTCTGGGACCATTGATAAAACTTTTCATTTACATATGTGCACACCTTTTTTTATCAAATATGAAATACAACACACGTTTTTTTGTATATGACCACATTTGCACTTGTATAAAGAATGAGAGTTTTCCATTCTTTGATTTGATACAAATTCGATCGGTTGCGGTGTTTTGTGATTCTTTTACTGTTTACGATTCGAAACGGTATTTTTCATTCAGAATGAGAGATTTACCACCAACCTCACTAGGAAGGGCAGTTACATTGATCGAGGAAGGGCGCACCTACCGCTCAGTCGGTACCATGTTGGGTGTCTCGACGTCGGTTATCCATCGAATCTACCGACGTTACAGGGAAACTGGATTGTACGTGAGGAGGCGAGGACAAGGAAGAAATCGGGCAACCCGCGCTATACATGACCGTTTCATCGTCAATCAAACCATAAGAAATCCTCGTCTTACTGCTGTTCAAGCACGTAACCTTTTACAAACAGTGGATAACATTAACGTCAGTGTGAGGACAGTCAGAAGACGATTAAATGAAGTTGGTCTGAGATCATACGCGCAAGCAAGAGCACCAAGACTCGATAGAGCCTATCGGGTAGCAAGATTGGCGTTTGCTAGGGAGCATGTAGCATGGACAATCAATCAGTGAAGACGAGTTTTATTTAGTGATGAGAGCCGATATTGTGTGAATTTCGTGGATGGTAGAGATAGAATATGGAGGCATCGAGGGGAACGGTACAATCAAGGGAACTTCGCAGGAACTGAGCAATACGGTGGAGGGTCAGTTATGATATGGGGTGGAATATGCTTGGGAGTACGAACAGAACTGGAGATTATTGGCAATGGATCACTTAATGCCCATCGGTATATAACAGAAATCTTGGAGCCCCATGTTGTGCCTTTTGCTCCTTACATAGGGGAAAATTTCCTTTTTATGCACGATAACGCGCGCCCTCATACTGCGCGCATAGTGATAGAATATCTCAATGAAGTTGGGATCACACGAATGGACTGGCCGTCGCGGTCACCGGATTTAAACCCGATCGAACACGTTTGGGACATTCTTGGAAGAAGGGTTCGACAACGGAATCCAGGCAACGTTGAAGAGCTGACATTGGCTTTGGTAGAAGAGTGGGACAACATACCCCAACAGATGATAGACAACATCATTGGGAGTATGCGAAATCGTATGCGCGCTGTAATAAGAGCTCGGGGGGGTCATACTCGCTACTAAAATCAAAAGTTTTTTTTTTTGTGGGTCATTATGAACATTTTTCTCAACATGTTCATTTTATTTCACGAGTGTATCGCCAGGATACACACCTGCTCTCAATTTTGGACAGGAATGATAATTATTATAGAGTGTCACACAAAAAAATTCAAAAATAAATGTGCAAAATCAACTATTTTTCCAGTGTACTTCGAGTTCTCCCGGAGCGTGAAATTGGCCAGTGAATTTCAAAAATTTTCATTTCGTTAGATTTCCGCTTCTCTAATTTTGATTTTATTTTTTGGCTAACCTCCGATGTTATGCACCTACGCAAGATTAAAAATAAATTCTAGAAATTTGTGACTTTTCGCTTCAAATTGGATATCTCTTGTAGAAATAGAGGTAAAATGCATAAAACAAGACGGGCGTTACTGTAGAAAGATGTGTCTTGACAGACCATAATATTGTACGTTTCAACTCGGACCACGAAATTCCACAGGGTGTTACGAATTTTTGACAAAAAAGACACTTTTAGTTTTGCCCCCGTATAGAATTTTTTTCGATTTTTTTTTGTTTTCTCTTATAATTTCTACAAAGCAGAAGAGTTGATCTATAACTTGCCGAAAAAATCATCCAAATCGGTTGAGAATTAGGAAAAATATCGGACTTCGAATTTGGTTAAATTTTCGAGTGTTCCGCTAATTTTGCCTCCGAGTGTACTAGACTTTTGCATGACGAACGGCATTGTGTAGCTATCTTTCCTTGCTCACTATTCTCATAAACTCCAACCATTTGATCGATCTGAATTTAGTCCGATGAAGAAAGCTGTGAATTCGTCCTGTGGTGGATGGATGCGAAGACACCCCGGAAAGACAATGTCAATATATGACATCCCAGGGATTTTAGCTACTATTATGTAGCACGCTCAATCTGATATTCAAGCAGGTTTTCGAATAATTGGGATTGTCCTATTCAATCGGAATTTGTTTACTGAATTTTTTGTGAATAACAGTCGTCAACTACAAATGAACCATAATGTTCATAAGTTTCACACAGAGAACAATATAACTTTATTGCAGATCCAGTACCCGAATCATCTAAAATTTTTCAACCTATTGTGACTTCGAATCATCATCAAAATCTGCTCCAAGAAAATTAACCAACAGATACACCTGAAAAAGAAGTGATAAGAAGAGAACATGCAGACCGATTGAAACGAACCCAAGCTAAGAAAGTTGAGAAAAGATTAAAATAAGAAAAGACCCGACAAATATTGTTTCTCAGTATATTCGGAGAGCAGATCCAGGGAAAAGTGGATGCATGCACACATTGTAAAATGTGTCTTAGTTATATTTTTCATAACTGTGATACCGATTGATCTCTTAACCACTTAAGAAATTTGTTTGATATTGATTTCTATAGAAATAATAAATATTTAGTTATTTTACATATTTTATAGCTGAAGTGCTAATTTTTTTATCTGTTAAATTTTATTGCCTACAAGAAAAAGTATTTTTGTTTTTCGCATTCAACATCTAATCGTTTATAGCATAAGTTACCTGATATAACCATTTACAGGTTGAATGATAATATTACATTATGAGCGATGAAATGTTATCTGTTCATTAATAAAGCATGTTCATTTATTGTATTTTTATTATTTGCATTTTGATTGAAATTGAAAATAAATTTAATATACCGGGTGAGTCAATAAGGCGAGGAACTTCTATATCTCGGAAACTATTTGAGATAGAAGCGAAATTTTCTCTGATTATTGTTTTATAAGTATGTGTGCATTCCTTGAAATTATTCTCGTACATACAGGGTGTTCCATTTCTGCTCCAGGGACAAACATAGGTTTTTTTAAATGGCACGCCCTGTATTTTTTATCATATTCTGATTACAATTTGGATGCTCTCTTCAACGATATCTGTTTTGTGCCCAAAATCGGTAGATTTTAAATTGATTAAAATATCGATAATTTCGGGAGTTTGGAAGTTTTTTCAAAAGTTCTCATATCCCTCATTTCGCATAATTTACGCATGATATTTTTTTTTCTTGAGGTAAAAGTGCCTTATTATCAAATGAAGAAAAAAATTATTTTTATACCGAGTGTTCCTAGTAACCCGGCGAAAATGAAATTTTTCAAACATGAAGAACTTTTTTTTTCAAATATAACACCCTGGATCTTTTTCACGTGTTATGTTCCCACTCGAATAAGCTTTACAACGATACCTTTTTTTTTAAAATCCGATGGAGATTTCCCGGAAAATTTCGAAATTAGTGTGAGGTTTAGGTATTTCTTGCAATAAACATGCTGTTGATAAAATTCAGACATTGAAATATGCAAATTTCAAAACAAAATTAGATTCTTTGCTGTTCAATGAAACTTAAACATCAAAACTCTCAAGGTGTATCGAAATTTCTTCACAAGAAAGGATTTATTTGCGATTTTATCAGTTGTGCTCAGAGCTAAGTCTTCACTTAATCGAAATTACTCAGTTCGAAATCTTCAATACATCTTCAAAAAGTCTACTGCGCTCCAAACAACCTGCATGCTATTCTCTTCAATGAGTACATGCTTAGCTCTTTCATTCTTCTCATACCCAACTTGTTATTAAACCATAGAGATAAGTATGACATCTATGGACATACCAATTGAAGATAGAAAATATTGTTCGATAGTCTGTGGTTTAAACCACCTGTGCCCATAGAAGACTTATTTCTATGGTTTACTCACAATGCCCCAAGATTTGACAGTTTTGAATTGGATAATTACAAAGTCATATGAGTGAGTCTAAGTGAGAAATACATAATATTATTGCAACAATGAATTTTACCCAAGAAGAGTTAATTAATATGATTTATTGTTAGGGAGAAGGTGAGAGGAATTGTTTGTTGGCGTCACATATTTATTCCCAACGTTACCCAAACAGTGACATCCTAGGAAAGAGAAGTTCGGGAGACTGAAGGAAAGGTTTGAAAGAACTGGACAAGTTGGATATGAGAAGAACGAGAGAGCTAAGCGTGTACTCAATGAAGAGAATAGCATGCAGGTTGTTTTGAGCGCAGTAGAAAATCCTCATGTTAGTATAAGAGATGTTAGTCGAGACTTGGGCATTAGTCAGACATCTGTTTTAAGAATTTTGAGGAAGGAAAAGTTCCATCCTTTTCATGTTCAACTCCACCAACAGTTGGAGCCCCTGGACTTCGGGCGGAGATTGGATTTTTGTAGATGGTCTTTAAATAAAATAGCAGACCAACCGAATTTTTTCAGTGGGGTACTTTTCTCTGATGGAGCCACCTTTCATAAGAATGGATTGGTGAACCGACATCATTTTCATTATTATGATACTGAAAATCCTCATTCCATGAGAACTGTTGACCACCAACATCGTTGGTCTCTAAATGTCTGGGGTGGTAAAATTGATGATTATGTGATCGGACCCTTTTTTTTCCAAGAACATTTGAACGTTATTTAAATTTTTTGCGGCATGATCTGGAGCCTTGGCTTATTGATGTTCCCCAAAACATAAAAAACAACATGTGGTTCCAACACGATGGGGCACCAGCAAACTACAGCTGCAATATCCGCGATTTTTTAAATGATAGGTTTGAGGGCAATTGGATAGGCCGTGGAGGTCCTGTAGGATGGCCTCCTAGGTCTCCGGACTTGAAAAATTGGATTTTTTTTGTGCTGATATGTATATCGAGAGGGTATATCGAGACCCTCCAACAACCAGGGAAAATATGATGGAGAGAATTACGGAAGCATTTAGGAATATAACGCCGAATGTTCTCCAGAGAGTGACCGAATCATTTAACAATCGTGTTCGTGAATATATTCGTCAAAATGGGGGATATTTCGAAAATCTAATTTGAATTGAAAACTTGTTGAAATAGAATTAAATTGGTGTTTATGATTTTGATTTGCATTTTTTTTCAGTGGATGTTTCATTGACTACAAGCAGTTCAATTTCGTTTCTTAATGATAATCCCGGAATATTTTGGGCAATTGTGAAAGTAATACAAGTTCACTGAAAAGAACAGGGTGTTACATTTAAAAAAAGAGTTCTTTTATTTCGAAAAATTCTATTTTCGTTGGATCACCAAGAACACTGGGTATGAAAAAACAGTTGATCTCTTACTTCGATGATGAAAACATATATTCTTCAGAGAATAATTATTGTCACACTCAAATGATACGGAATGAAGATTGTGAGAAGTTCTGAAAAACCTTCCAAATTCTCGATCTTTTCGATATTTTGACTTTTTGAACATTTATTGAGATAATTTCGAGCTGAGTAATTTCAATTAAGTGAAGACTTAGCTCTGAGCACAAATGATAATATCGCAAACGAATCTTTTTCTGTGAAGAAATTTCGTACACCTTGAGAGTTTAAGTTTCATTGAACAGCAAAGAATCTAATTTTGCGTTGAAATTTGAATATTTCAATGTCTGAATTTTATCAACCGCATGTTTATTGCAAGAAATACCTAAACCTCACACTAATTTCGAAATTTTCTGGGAAATCTCCATCAGATTTTTGAAAAAAAGGTATCGTTGTAAAGCTTATTCGAATGGGTACAAAACACATGAAAATTATACAGGGTGTTACATTTGAAAAAAAAGTTTTTTATGTTTGAAAAATTTCATTTTCGCCGGGTTACTAGAAACACTCAGTATAAAATTTTTTTCTTCATTTGATAATAATGTACAACACTTTTACCTCAAGAAAAAAAATATCATGCGTAAATTATACGAA
This sequence comes from Cryptolaemus montrouzieri, assembly GCA_013387265.2. Taxonomy (NCBI): domain Eukaryota; kingdom Metazoa; phylum Arthropoda; class Insecta; order Coleoptera; family Coccinellidae; genus Cryptolaemus; species Cryptolaemus montrouzieri. Next base: position 40,072,614 of record JABFTP020000144.1, read on the forward strand.
ATGAGGCATTTGAGAACTTTTGAAAAACAAAATTCCCGAAATTATCGATATTTTAATTAATTTAAAATCTACCGATAGTTGTCTGAGCACAAAAAAGATATCGTTGAAGAGAGCATCCAAATTGTAATCAGAATATAATAAAAAATACAGGGCGTGCTATTTAAAAAAAATCTATGTTTGTCCCTGAAGCAGAAATGGAACACCCTGTATGTACGAGAATAATTTCAAGGAATGCAAACATACTTATCAAACATTAGTCAGAAAAAATTCCGCTTCTATCTTAAATAGTTTCCGAGATATAGAAGTTCCTCGACTTATTGACTCACCCGGTATGCAGGTTTTAAGAAAGTAACAAAACTCTGTCGGAGGGTATTCATCTGAATATTTGGAGACATGTTCTTTCTATCAAATGAAACTAATTTGAGGCTTTTTGTGTTTTCGAGCCTCAAAACTTTTTGTACAAGATCAGTGAGTTCAAAATAGTGTGTTTGGAACGGAATTTTGCGAGTTCAATAAATTTCTGATTTAAAAACTTTGCTTATTTACGTGAAGGTGTATTTACATATGATCCTGACTACGTTGAAATATTTTCTTTTAATTTTTTTTTATTTTACGTAAAACATAAAATATAGTGATCTCATATAATATTTCTCATTAGTAGACAGATGAATGGCTTTTTTAATTTAGTTTAACATCGCTCAGTCAACTTCGATTCTATGAACGGTAAATGCTAAAATCTTTCAACCGTACCCAGTCTACCCTACTATTGTTTCTCCGAGCACGCGTCCAGTATTTGTAAATTCTGAATTCCATTCATATAGTTTTTTCAATAATTCTTCATCCTTGCAAAATTGTTTTTGATCTATCTTATTATGATTCATAACAAAAAAATTATCCTCCGTCTCATGACGCTTAATATGCACACAAATAATCAAAACACGAAATTAAGTAGAAGGCAATAAAGAACACAATTTTTACTTACGGAGATGATGATGAATCGGGTAACTGACCTCTGTTGGAACTCATAACTTCAACACTATAGTTCTGGCAAAAATTAATTTGTTCAATGCTAATTAACAGTTCATACTCCACTGTAAATTTACAGAATCACTTATAACCTACCCTCGTTCATACATTCGTTGTAAATGAAACCTTCATCTAGAGGGATACAAATTTATATGAGCTGTGAAGTCCTGTATTTTGAATAAGTACATTGAATACCTTTTAGATCACCCTTGCCAAAACCCATCTTACTACAAATAATGAATAATGTGCCCCATGTCAAGTATCTTTACAGCGTATTTTTGTATAGCAGTTGATGCTGTGGTGTATTGATTAGGGGGAAGTACTAACCTCCCCTTCGACCAATGAAATTCTCACAGGAAATTGTATTCTGATCTAGAATTTCTATTGGTAGATATTATATAAAGCTGGTATATTATCCTTTAGGGGATGTCAATGTCTGTTTCTGATGTAAAGATTTGGCACATCAAAGCAGCCATCACTTGCAGAAAATCTGTGTTTTATATGTAGGTTTTGGAAAGTAATGGTTAATAACTTATTACATTTGAAGGGAGAAAAGTATTGCTGCAATGTTTTCGTAGAAAACTTGAGTTAATGTTCTTAAATATTCCGCGTAAATTGTTCTTTTAGAGACCTCAACACATCAGTTCAATGAATAGGTAACGGCCCAAAAATCTCAACAGAAAACTGAAAATATGATCAACGAAGATTCAGTAAAATATATTTTATACTTTCCACAATTTTATTTTCACAAACACTACCGATTTCGACCGTCAAGTCATTTTCAAGTGGTCAACTACAGGCCTAATTACAAATTGAATAGTGGAGATGTATTAATGTCTAGCTGGCTATTAAGAGTGATTTCACTTTTTTTACAAAGTTTATTGATTTCGAAACATTCCATCAGATTTATTTTCTTTCCTCTGTCACAATTATGAAGAATTTTGATATTAACTAATACTATTGAATGTTTTGTGGTTTTTATATGTTCACATATTGGAGAATTATTATCAGAGGATAGGGATTCAATAAACCTCGTTTCGAAATTCCTACCAGTCTGTCCAACATAAGCTACTCTACACTTATTGCAAACAACTTCGTAAACTCCATCTTGATTTGAATTTATCTGTTTTTTTGTTTAGCATTGAATAATAATTTGCTCAAGTTCAGAACACTTGAGAAAGAGGTGGTAATTTTGAATCTGCAAAAAAAAATTTGAACAAGTTATTGGAGAGAGGACCAGCGTTGTTGGAACTAGTGTATTTTTTCAAGCTTTTTATTTTATTTATCTTTTATGGAATATAATAATTGTGCTATTTGATGATTTTCTTCACGTTGGATAATTTTTTCTATAGAAACCAGAGGAATTTCGTTATTTAAGGCAATTTTCCTGATACCATTTATTTCATTTTTGAAGTTCGTCAGTGACAGTGGAATGGAAAAGACCTTATAGATCAGGGGTGCTCAAACTGTCGATCGCGATCGACTGGTGTATGAGGTTTCTGAATAAGTTGTAGAGATTTCGTACATGGTGTTTTCACCATGAATTGTTCCTCTGTCATTGATTGTTACATTAATTTTTATTGGATCTAGGACAGGGGTGATCAAACGATCCATCGCGAACGACCAGTCGATCGCGAGTGCCTTTTCAGTAGATCTCGAGAAGAAAAAAACTTTCAATAAGTAGGTAACTAAACTACTAAAATTTATTACGTAATAAAATAACACTCTGTTAGCGAAAAAAGCCGGCTTTATCAAAGGAACGCGCGGTACTTGTCAAAGAAAAGCTGCGTTTTTTATTCTTGCTGCTTTTCTAGAAATTTCGGCGGCACGTTTGATGGGAACATTCGAGACTTTCGTTCACGCCGATATAAATGTTGCAGGAATTGGGGTCATTCTGAATTGTAACCTGAAGGCAATATTACGTCGATATAAAGTTTATGATTAAATTATACAAAATGAGTGCAGCGAAGAAATCTAAGACATATCATTTTAATAACGATTGGGAGGAAGAATTCTTCTTTTGTATGGTGAAGGATAGGTGCATTTGCCTTATTTGTCGGCGTCAGTTGCAATACCTAAGCGTGGTAACTAAGAGAGGCATCATAAAACGGTTCATGAAAACTATGAAAAGAATTTTCCACCACAGAGTGAATTAAGAAAACGAGAAGTACGTGATTTGATATCTTGTTTGAAAAAAGAACAAACCATGTTTACAAGACCAGCCAAACAATCAAAAGCTGCTACGATCGCGTCATTTAAAATATATCATATATTGGCGAAACACAAGAAACCATTCGAAGATGAATCGGTTGTGAAGGAAGCATTTATTGCAGCGGGTGATAATTTATTTGGAGATTTTAAAGATAAAACAGAATCATATCTGCTATTAGAGAACTTCAGTTGTTTCGTCTGACTGTCACAAGGCGTATTGAAGTCATGAGTCAGGACATGGCAGATAAACTAAAACATGATATCATGAAATGTACATAGTTTTTTTTTACAATTCGACGAATCCACCGATATGACAGACTCTGCCCAGCTGTGTATTTTTATTCGGGTTGTACTCAATGACATGTTGGCTGAGGAAGAATTTTTGACAATCATATATATATGACGTTTTCTTCAATTTTGTAAAAAACTACAAGATACCAATATATGAATTAGTGTGCATTACAACCATGGAGCACCAGCAATGACTGGAAACAAAAACAGTTTTGTGGCATTGTGTCGAGCTAATGAAGATTTTCCTTCATCTTTTTCATTCCCCTGCATTATACATCAACAAGTTTTATATTCAAAAGCTTTAAACACGAATGAAATTATGGGCATTGCAACAAAAATTGTGAATTCAATCCGTGCACGTAGCTTGCAACGGCGGCTATTTAAGTTGCAGTTAGAAGATAGGGAGTCAACTGAACACACTGATTCAGATCTTCACACTGACGTCAGGTGGTTGAGTCGCGGAAAATTCCTAGAAAGGTTTCAAGAATTATTGCCCGAAGTAACAGCTTTTCTAGACGAAAGAGATGATGACACTCAGATGTTGAAAAACGAAAAATGGCTGCCTGATTTGGCATATTTGACTGACATCACAATGCATTTGAACACCATTAACTTGGAGTTTCAACGTGAAAGAAAAACTATTATTGAGATGATTAGCGCAGCAAAAGCATTTAAGAGTAAATTGCAACTTATGATAGATCAACTGAAAAGAAAAAAATCTGAAACATTTTCCATCTTTGAAAGCAAGGATTCTTCAGTTGAATTGTGATACGTATGAGGAATTATCAAATATTTTGGGACAATTCGAAATGCGTTTTTATGATTGCAGTAAATTGGCAAATATAGTATCATTTATGAGTTACCCTTTTTCATGTAAAAACATTGAGGAATTAACTACTGAAATAGCAAGTCAGTTTAATATGAACTCATGTTCTGTTGAAAATGAGTTGGTGCAGATTATATCAGATATACATCTCAAAGCTATAGAATCTGATACATATTTCTGGTGTTTTATATCTGAAGATAAATATCCGAATCTAAGGCAAATCGCCCTTCAACTGACGGCAATGTTTGGGGCAACTTACTTGTGCGAGTCTGCATTTTCTGAAATGAAGACAATTGAGTCAAAATATCGCAATCGACTAACTGATGATCAAATGTCATCATGCTTGCGATTATCACTCAGTGGTTACGTACCATCTTATAAAAGGTATGCTGAGGATATGCAGTGCTACGCTTCAACATCAAAAGTCACTCCTTAGTTCAGCTTAACACCATATGTTACTCTTGTTTTGTAACAACCAAACTTGCAATTTTGAATAACTATGCTTTTTTCATTGATATTTCAGAGAAGAACCTAACTAAATCTAACCCAAATCTTGACTAAAATAATGTATATTGTGCGAAAAGCTAATATCTATATATGCTACGGTACCCCTTACCTAGGTAGGGTGTATTGTGTATGTACGACAACCCTGCATCACACATACTTGCAGTCTCTCAGGGTCGATCGTAAGTATTCTAAAAATATAGAGGTAGATGGCCAGAAGTTCAAGTTTGAGCACCCCTGATGTACACGAAGGAGTATTTTATGAGATTAATTCCATTTTCGGTTTGTGTAAAACGATTGGAGGTATTTATGGTTTCTCAAAAGAAATTAACTGTGAGGTTTGTATTTTGGACTCCTAGCATGGATTCGGAAAACTTTTTGGGAATCAACCCGAATGGTTTTCTTAATGGTTGAATTTAATAACTTCAATTAAATGATTTCAATGGAAACAACCATTTTGAGGTGGGAGTTTCTTGACTTGTTTGAACTATACAATATTCACAGTTACTAATGAAAGCACATATGAAACGAATTGTTGAACAATATTTTTACGACAGTATCTGAAGAATTCTATGATTCTACGATTTCAGACTTGAATCCACCGAACGCTAAACTTATGTCATGGGATGTAGTAAATCTCTTCCATAGTGTTCCACCTAGTGATACAGTGAAACTCATCAACAACGCCTTTCAAATTAATAAAGTCAATCCGATAATTCAATCAGAAATCTTACACCTTTTAGAAATTTGTTTAAAACAAAATTATTTTAACTTCAATGGAGTATTATATAATAGTAAAAAGGGTTTAATCATGGGTAATCCTCTGAGCCCTCTGCTCGCTGAAATTTTCATGGATAATATTGAAAAAACTATCCAAGAACATCTGTTATTCAAAAACTTTATTTATTGGTTCAGATATGTCGACGATATCATTTGTTGTTTCACTGGCACAAACAGACAATTAGAGTCATTCAAAACATTCATTAACAAAATTCACGATAATATTAAATTCACTTTAGAGATAGAAACTTTCTGGATTTAACTATTACTAAAATTAACGGCAAACATGATTTTTCATAAGCCATCGCATACAGATATTACTATTCACAGCTTATCTACACATCCTCATCCACATAAATTAGCAGCTTACAATAGTATGGTACATAGAATCATTAATATCCCAATGTCACAAAATAATTTCATAAAAGAGCTAAATATAATTAAACAAATAGCAGTCAATAACGGTTACAGTCCAACTATGATTGAGAACATGATTTCAAGCAAAAAGTTTCAAATAGCAATCCAGGAAGTATTTCCAAATATAAAAAGTTCAGAAACAAAATACAACAGCTTAACTTATATTGTTAATCCTAGTCTAAAATGGAAATCATTCCTCTCGCATTATAATTTCAATATAGCATTCCGAACTGATAATTATCAAAATTGCAAATCTGAAACTGATAAAAGTAATAGATCTGGTGTTTATAAACTGTCTTCCGGGGATTGTAATAAAATTTATATTGGTAGAACTTTCAGAAATTTCAAAGTTAGATTATCCGAGCACAAACGTAGTTTTAATTATCATAAATCAGATTTCCATTATTCTAATCACTTACTCGAAGAAAACCATAACTTTAATGATAATTTCAAAATTTTACACAATGAAAATAACAGACAAAAACTAAATCTATTGGAAATTTTAGAGATCAACAAAGAAAAAATTCAGGTAGGTTACTTAATAGTCACTTAGATCTAAATCCTTCTCCTTTACTCAATCGTTTCAATTCATAAAGTAAGCAACTCCGATGGGTTTTCCAATATACCTCTTGTACCTGTTGTAATATTAAGTAGGAAATAAGACTAATATATAAGGAATAACTCTGTTCATTAGTTTGTATCTATCTGATGAAGTCACAGTGTGGTGAAACCGGTCATAGTTTTGTTAATATAGTGAAAATCTAAATACTTTAGTTTCATTTCATTGAAAATATGTATATCGATTTTCATCAAGTAACGACCTCCTCAATCAAATCATCTTTTTATACTTTCAAAACCCACTTGAAACTCTCCCAAGAAATTTTCAATAATAAAGATTAAACTCATAGATTTCTGGAGTTCAGAAGTTGTCCTGTATGGATTGTGGAGGATTTTATATAGATTAGACTGGTCGTTCATTCAAAACTAGATACAAAGAGCATCAATCAGAATATAATAACCAGAGAACCGACGAATCTACTATCGCTTCACATTATATCGAAAATGGCTCTCATTTTTCATCCATAGATCAACTTCAAATCATTCACAGAATACCTAAAGTACGAGAGTTATATTTCTTAGAATCCATCGAAATTTTCAAGTTCTCCATAAAGATAATCTTCTGGACTCATCAGTTCACATTTCATATCTTTGAATGATACCTGTTTTCAAAATCATTTGTTTATTATCTCTTGTTTACACCCTTAATAATTTTGTATCTACCTGTTTATATATGTATGTATTTCAACTTTAGTTCAGTACTTGTTAGCTGAAAATGGTCGAAAGACTGAAATTACAATCCTGAATTTGAATAAATTCTTTTGATAGTAAAATACATAGTTTAATTTCTTATCATCATCTAATTATATTGGCTGGGGCAACTGAAACGAAAAAGACTCAATAACTGCTAAACTATTTGTTCCTGAACAAGAAGCAGAGACAGGTAAATTTTTGTCTGAAAGGGGACATCTTTTAACATACGGTGATTTTATTTTACATCAACCCCTTAAGCAGGGGTGCACAAAGCTCAATGTTTTGAATAAGGAAGATATGTCGATTGATACCTCATTCGAAAGCTCTTATGATTCTCAACACAAATGTTCAATAATTTTTGAGTTTTGACATATTCGGAAGAAGATATAGACTGGATCGTTAAAAGATGAGTTATTTTCAGTGATTACAAAATTTGTCGATTTCAAAAGAACATTCACCGAAATACTGTTGTATTTTAGGGAAAAAAATCTTTAAGCAGTGGTGCCTCCACTACACCCCCTCAAACACCACTGAGATGATGGTGTCAACCCCTCAAATCTTTGAATTGATCATTTAGTCCGAGTTATTATTCATTGGATAGGTATTTAGAATTACCTGATTACAGTGAACGAATTTTCAAATCCGATTACATTTCAATGAGGATACATGGTGGATTATGGAGAAATTTATACACAGTATAAGAGCCTCTTCACAAAGAAGCGATGATCGCTCAGTGTCATCGATTGAATCGCAAAAAATGTTCACCATCGGTGGACTGATGGAACGCAGACATGTGAAGACAACCACTAGGGTAATGGCCCGCATGCCTCACGACCATATACGCAACAACAAATGCGGCAGTTTTTGTTTTTCTTTTCCAGATTGCTTGTATCTGATGAATGAAATTCGAATTTGTTTGTTTGTTTATCTAGCTGCTTTTCACATTCACTCGGTTGCATCCATACCAGTATAATGGTTTATTCAATAGCTGAAAGAGTAAATTATAGAAATTTTTTTCAGCAATAATACTTGTGCAAATAGGGCAGCAGCTATTTTTAATTAACGCCATGACGACAAACATATAAGTGCCAAGTACATTTTGGAGTTGGTGGAAAAATTCAGAGAAACTGGCTCTGTTCAGAATAGGAAAAGAGAGCATGTCCAAAGACCCATAGGAAGAAATGGAAACTGCGTTGCTTGGGCAAGTAGTGATTGATCCCTCTCCTTGTACAAGAAAATTGGAAAGTGAAATTGGTGTGAGTCGAAGAACTATTGGACGAGTTTTCAAACAATACAAATTCCATCCGTATAAAATGAAGATTGTCGAGGAATTGAATGAGGATGACTTCGACCGCAGAGTGCAATTCTGTGAAATAATAAGTGAGCGAATCGCAAATAATCTCCATTTTCTCTACAATATTTGCTTCCCGAATGAATGTACTTTTTTTTTGAATGGCACTGTAAATCCTCATAACTGCTGGTTCTGGTCGGACTATAATCCTAGAATCTTCCGTGGAGTACTTACCCAATATCCTGAAAAATTGAATGTAAGGGTTGGCATCTATGGGAATCGTCTGATTGGGCCATTTTTCTTACCAGGAAATCTGACGAGAGAAATGTATCTCCACCTACTTGAAGAACTAATCAATCCGGCCATAACTGAAATTTTGGAAAATGATCCTAGCTATTCAAAAAGCATGTTGTGTTTAAGCAGGATGGTGCCCCGCCGCATTTTGCACTTCCTATTCGACAATATCTAGATCAAGAATTTCCTGATCGATGGATCTGAAGAAGGGGCCCTACAGAATTGCCCGCACGTTCTCCCGACTTGTCACCATTTTTTTATGGGGCCACTTAAAGAGTCAAATTTATAAAACTGATCCAGCAGATTTGGTGGATTTACGACAACAGATTGTAGTCGAGTGTAATCGTATAACTCCTGAAATGCTACGTAATGTCCGCGAACGTTTCGAGCGAAATCTGTATTTGTGTTTGGAAATTGGCAGCGAACACTTTGAAAATTTGTTCGATTGATATCGAGTTGACCTATAAAATGTATCAGGTATAATAAATTCAATTGATTTTTTCAATTTTTCAATTTTAAGGTGTCCCCTTGTCACCAACCTTCATAGGTAATTTTATGAATAAACTTTATTATTTGAAAATGAAACAAACGTGTTCTGAATCTCCATCCGAAATCAGGCGACCTCGCAAACACTGTATCGCTCTTTATAAACTCACCCTATATCTTCATCACAATGCAGATGAAGCTAAAATTTGGCCACAATATTCTTAAACCTTTCTAATGAGGTATTACTCAAACTAACTGATCCATTCGAAGATTTGAGGGATTGACACCCTTATCTGAAGGGGTATAGTGGAAGCATCACTGCTTAAAGATGTTTTTCCCAAAATACAACAGTATTTCGGTGAATGTTCATTCGAAATCGACAGATTTTGCAATCGTCTTTTGACGAACTAGCCTGTATCTTCTTCCGAATATGTCCAAATTCAAAAATTATTACACATTTTGTTATGAACTTTCGAATGAGGTATCACTCGACCTATCTTCCCTATTCAAAACATTGGGTTTTGTGCACCCCTGCTTAGGGGGTTGATGTAAAATAAAATCACCGTGTGTTAAAAGATGTCTCCCTTTAGACAAAAATTGACCTGTTTCTGACTTTCGTCCAGAAATGCATAGTTTACCAGTTTTTGAGTTTTTTTCGTTTCAGTTGTCCCACCCGGTATGTCCTTTAAATAAATTGTTTAATATCTGCATGAAGACGTTTACAGTGAATTTATGAAGATATCTAGGATTATACCACTACGCAAAAAATGTTGTACAAACTCAACCTGCAACTATAAATCCATTGCCATAACTCCTGTTGAAAGTAAAGTCTTAAGTTGCAGATTATTTATCATTTTGATTATTTCGATCAGTTCAATTCATTTCAGTGCTGATTTTGTAAAGGACAATAGGCGTCAAAGGCAACAAACAACTTAGTGAGCAAAATTATAATTGAAAAAAAAAGAATGTACTGGGCTTTCTTTTCGATATTCCAAAGACTTTTTACTGTGCTGATATTTTCAGGAGGTAGTTCGAGAAATATAACTTTTTTAGTGTGCTATGATTTTTCTATCTTTATATTTTTCAAATGGGTAACAATGTTTCATATGTGGCTTACAATCAGGGTTATTGACCAAATAAATGTGTGCTCATCTGGGGTCGGTTTGGGAGCTTCACTATTTCCCATTTGTATAAACGATGATATTGCTGCTTGCAAAAAATTAGCGTTAAACCATGCTGAAACTAGTTTCAATTACTTTTCACCCAAATCACACGTGATGATTGATTCTAGCGTCTCTCGTTTCCGGGATGGGACGCTGTTGTGACAAGCTCATGCGGATCAAGTAGTGGCATCTTCATATAGTGACTGATACAATTGCATAGAATACTGTTCGAAACGATTCTTCTAGTGGCATCTCATGTTCAATGCAGAATTGTCTATGCAATGCTCTCATGGGATCATTTAGTCTCTAGATAAAGCGTCTTTTGATTGCATAGAAAGTCGGTTTGTGGCTTCATAAGGTTACAGGGATGATTTCAGGTATTCCTGAAATCAATATATATTTTTCAATGTTTTTTACATGTAAAACCAGCATGATAAACTATGATCTGGAGTGCAACCTTTACTTCTTCAATATTCGATTCAGACCAAACCTTCAGGTGCCCTTTTATCATCTTAGTAGAAGTGAAACGTTTCTTCAATTAGCTCCCCATGTTCTAATAGGATGGCCAGTTAAATCATTCAAACGAATCATGAGCAATTGTCTAGTATGAAAATGTTTTTATCATTCAGTGAATATAAGTCCAATGTTTTCTTCAATTGGTTCCATCACTTAATTAACGGGAATAAATTATTTCCTTTACTGTTTGTAGTGTTCAGAGTATATACGAAATAATCGAATCAATGTATAAGTTCAATTATATATACACTCCCACAAGAATTTTCGCATCACCCTACTTTTACGACAATACTATATAAACTTTTAGGTTGGTCATTCAAGAGTCGATTGGTAACTTTTAGAAGTTTAAAATAAGAAGATATCATTCAAAATAGATGAGTTTATGATGGAAAATATCAGCAATTTTCGAGTTATTGAAAAATTAGAAAATTCTACCATCTTCAAACATTCGCGAAGAGACCAATCAACTAGCTTCGAATGGTTACAAGTCATTTTCAAAATCAAGTATTCCCTCCCCGGTCCCTAATTACTGCCAGTATACGTCTCGGAATCCCCTCAAACAAATTTTGTATGTACTCTGAGTTCCAAATTTCAGGAAGCAGATTTTCTAGTTGTTGGAGTGTTTTACAAGGCATCCTACGTTGCTGAATTTGCCACCCCATGTTGTCCCAAACATGTTCTATGGGATTCAATTCGGGACTTCTGGCTGGCCATCTTAAAATATCAATTTCGTCATTTTGCAGAAATGATGTTGATTGCGCCTATGGAAGATACCATTTTTGATGAATTATTCTCCTCTGGCCAGATAAAATTATTTAAAAAAATAGCTTAGTCTTCGGATGAAGAATCAGATTCTGAAACGTTAGCTTATGATACAGATTTTCCGAAAATAATTTTGACGAAATTTCTTGATCTTCTGGTAAATGGTGTATCATCCAGAAGCTGTACAATTCAGGTAGTTCATATTACTCTATTAGATTATGTGATGGACAGATTATATGGTTACTATAAATTGTGATAACGAAGCATTTGAAAAAATTACTTTATTTATTTATTTTTCATTTCGATTAACAAAAGACTATTATTACAAATTTTATAATATACATCTTAATTTGTATGTTGATTTATTATCTAGTTGTCTGGATCTATTGACATTAGCTCGAATATACAATGTTAACAAATTATATGCAGACAAACTTCCAAAATATAAAAACTTTAATACAGATGTCTTAGTTTCCGCAGGAATGGATGGATTTCTTGCCATTGGTGTCAATTATAATACCCAAATATTTACCTGTATCAACAAATTCGACTCAATCATTCACTAAATATACTTTCTTATCTACTATTTATTACTAATGAGAATAACTTCACATTTTTTTGCATTGATGCGTATGATGACAAAAATTATTATCTTCAAGACGTTAAGATCGTTCTACACTATTTTTGGAATGGTACTGATGTATATATCAGAGTGTAGTCTGCGAATAAGTTCACATGGGTTCCATCCGAGAAGAAGGATGTTATATCATCAATATATATTAAAAATAACAACAATCCTGGTATAGTTCCACACTGAATTATTTTCCCTGCAGAAGTTTGAAAGCTGCCAATTCTCATCACCTGCCATCTAACCATTAAGTAGCGTTCAAAACCATTTAAGAGCATCCTCAACAATTGCAATATTTTTAAATTTAGATAAAAGATTTCAATTTTTGTACAGAGTCTCAAATGCTCGTCTTAAGTCAAAAAATCTTGACAAGATTCGTTGAATTGCTGTTCCATATGAATGCTTCATTCTAAAACTCGATTGATTTTCGGAAATAAGGAATTTTTTTCCATATATTCTGAAGGTTATATTTCAACCTGCATTTCCATTTTTTTAAATTTTATTCTCAACTCGTTTTAATGTGTGTATTTACTCGCTTCTTGAAAAGAGCCAAATTAAAATTTATCGAAGAGATCTTTGATAGAAGCGAGTTCCACAGATCTCTAGCCTCGTGAACGAAGAATTTTTATAGAGACAGGTACGTGGCTTTGCCAGTTGGGCCGTCTGCTGATGAGACTTTTCCGTAAGCCTAGTTCTTCTTTGAAACTAGATTCTTTCCGTTACCAAGCCTTTTGAAATCTTCAGAGAATTTTCCATGGAAGTATCGGTAAAAAGAGAAAGATCAGCAACCTACCGCTTTTGAGCGGGGGGTTGGAGATCACGTGGGATATTCGGGTGGCCAATGAGAAGCAGTGCTTTCTTCCGGGCACTCTCCAATAGATGTAATGAATGTTTGGATGCGGAGCCCCTGACTTGGGTACACTATTCCAGACAAGATCGCACCTATGCCTTCTATAAAAGTATCAGATATGATGGTGTGAAGTACTGCTAAGGTGTGAAAATAAAACAAAATCAGATTTGGCATTGGTTGACACATAGTCATGCTAGCAAACTCTGTTGTTGACTGTAACGCCGAGTAGATGCATGTTCGTTTCTGGAGAAAGTCAACGTCCTTGCATGATTAGAGGAGGTTCTCCAACAGTGACTTTTCTGGAGAACGTGTTGATTGCCTCTTGTTCGGTGAAAATTCACCAAGTTCAACTGGCCCAAACTTTGAGGTCTTCTCCCAATTTCAGTGATATGCTGATATATTTAACGGTGTGACTCCTCAGCAGCTATAGGACGCTGACTAGAAAACGTGGACACCAGGGTTTCAGTCGTCTGTTCTGTTATCGGTTGACCGGAGCAGATCGTAAATCTGCAACTGGAAAGATTTTGGCGGAAATATGGAACCCTGTATTAACTGAAAACATTTACTCGTTATATCATTAACCCCCACCTGAATCGATCTACTGAAGAGTAAGGTTTTTATTCAACCACGCGACGTTTCGCGCCCATATGCAATTAGTTCATTCATCAATACTGCATTTAGAAGGCATTTGAGACATCAATAGCAATGGCTTTTGGTTCGTCTTTCTTTTTGATCGTTGATGTCTACAAACAAACAGTAGACCGTTGTGTTCGGATACCGTATTGTTGATTAATGATAATACCCTAAAACTGGAGATATTTTACGAGCCCATCGTCTATCACTCTTCCCATAGTCAGAGTTATCATATGGGTCTGAATTCTTCAACTTTTATTGTTTCTGCCACCTTAGGATTTGGTAAGACATATAAGACTTTTGCCACTATTTTCTCCAAAGATGATTTATTTATTGAATCAACTAATTTTTATTTCATTTTATTTATTGCAGCATTAAGTACTTGCACATCTGTTTCATTAATGGATGATGATTTTTTTTAATTGCTTTCATATATATAACTACCAGCCATACAGTGATGGGCTCTGTATTCCTCATATGAGGTTGTGTAACATCAACAGTAGTTCCTAGTTCCAAATAGACAGATAACTGTCCGTGAGGAATGATACGTTCAATACTTTATATGAAGAAGTTATTTAACAGTTCCGCCAGTTTCGTTTTCTCGGTAATCAATTCTTCTTCTTTGCATAAGGAAATGTTATTTTCTTCTCCGTTTTTACTATTTTTACCCATTGTGTGATCAATATAACAGTTTCGCTTCTTGTTGCTATCGGATTCCCTACTTAATTTTCTTGCTTGTAAGTATGCCACCAGAACACTCCCAAGTCACTCATCGCCCCTTTTCAACATACATTACGATTGTTGATGTTGAAGAAATTATTATTCAAGGAACAATAGTCAACCTTCCGTAGAATGTTAAATATCCTTCCCTAGTGGAGCAAGCTTTCCGATCCACTCTTCATAATCATCGTCAACCAGGGCCACAAGGCAGTGGTACAGCACGGTCTGATGTCACTAATAGAAGCAATGGACTGCAGTTTCGGTCTTATTTTACTTCGTCAGAATTGCCTACCCATTCATAACGTGAGGCTTTACCACCACATACTGATCTCAATTCATTGGAGCGAAATTACTTTCGCATGTTTACATATGTAAATGTTACTGCCCCTCCAACGAACCGAGACAGAGGTTACTTCACCATCGCCTCGCGAAACGGTGATAACAAAGAGTAGATAAAACAGGAAAACATTGTTGATGTATTTGTTTTTCAACAAATAATTTCTTTTTTTGTTCGTTTAAAGCAACATCATCTAAGGCATTTCTTATAAAAGTCATCCAACATTTTATCCACATTTTCATTCCTGTAGCACTCCTTGATTCTTTAAAATGGGTTCAAATACTTCAATTTGGAGCAATATTTTATGAGGGTAGTTTATTAACATTTGATATTGGTTAAATTATTTACATTATTGATAGAATCTCAATGCTGTGGTGGTCTGTCATACTTGGTGGTTGAGAGATTATCATCTGGATTGAGTTGTCATTAGAGTAAATATGATCAATTTTTGTTTTCGATAGTTCCGTAATTCTTGTGAATTCATTAACTTTTTGTCCAAGACTCTATTTACCATTTATACCATCTATTTCATTAGTGACCCTGTCTTTACCTAACATTTCTATGTTGGCATTCGAACTTCTTATGAACAGTTGACTTTAGTTGTTATGAATTAGAATTCAATTCTTGATTTTTTGTTCCTCTTGTTTCATTAGACATGGGTTCATGACCACATTACGATTAGTTTTCAATTCTAGATTGTATTTATAATTCGTTCTATTATGATAAATGCATTTGGCAGTCTTTTTACATTAACTGTTTTCGTTGTGTATCGCTGCATACAGAACATATTTTTGGTTCATCTGTACAATCGTTCATTTCGTGGTTAACACTAAAACATTTACAGCACATTAATACATTTATGTAGTCCTATATTTTAGATGTATATAGACTGTGCCCTCCCTCATGAATTTTCTGTATGACGATCTATCCAATTCCACAGTACTACTGAATTTATTTTCTACAACTGTAAGGACATATAATATCGAGTGTATACAATTCTTCTCCAAATCCAACTTTATTTCGTTTTATAATCTTATCTTTGAGATTATATGTGAAATCTTGCTGGCTGATTACATATTTTCTCCCTATGGTTGATTTTTTTTAGGAAGAGACACCGTGGCCTAAATTTCTTTGGATCTTCTCCTTCATTTCCTTCATATTCGTTATTTCCCACACTCGAGGAGCAACCGCCAGTTTCAAATTATGTCCCAAATTCGACTAAAGAATATTTCACCATTTAGTAATAATAATAATAATAATAATATAATAATATGTTCCTGAGTCCCTGAGGATATTAATAACGACAACAATATATTAGCAGAGGAGCAGAAAGGATGCAGAAAGAAACACCACGGGTGCAAAGAACAACTCATCATCGATTCTGTGATAATGAAACAGGCACACGTAGGGCATCGGAATGTTCATTCAGCTTTTCTCGATTATCTGAAGGCATTCGATAGTACCGCCCATTTTTGGCTTGTTGAAGTATTGCAGATATACAAAATTCACCCAGCCCTGGTAGAGTTCTTGAAGACAACAATGACACACTGGCGCACGTCTCTGCAGGTCAACATGAACAATAAATCAATTAAAACCGACGAGATACCAATACGTCGTGGAATTTTTCAAGGAGACTCTTTGAGTCCACTATGGTTCTGTTTAGCAATGAACCCATTGTCCTCAATGCTCAATAGAACAGGATACGGATTCAGGATAAAAGCAGAAAGGAATTATCATACAATCTCCCACCTGCTGTATATGGATGACATCAAATTATATGCTTCGAACAAGAAGCAATTGGATGATTTGCTGAAAACTGTCAGTGAGTTCTCGGCAGATGTTCATATTACATTCGGGATTGAAAAATGTAAGACCCTGAACATTCAAAGAGGAAAAGTCATAGATGGTGAAACACAACCTCCAAACGGTGATATTATACCATGCATGAGAGATGGCGAAACATACAAATATCTGGGATACCAACAAGCCAGATTGCTAGACCAAAAACAATCGAAGGAGAAGATTCGTTCAGAATACAGTCAGCGCTTGAAGTCTGTGCTGAAATCGATGTTGAACTCGGGGAATCTAGTCAAGGCAATTAACACCTACGCCATTCCAGTGTTGCTTTACTCGTTTGGTATAATCAGATGGACTGAGACAGAACTGGATGATATTCAAAGGCAGACCCGAACGATGCTGACAAAGTACAAGAATCATCATCCAAAATCGTCTGTGATACGAACAACTTTGAAGCGGAAAGAAGGAGGACGCGGATTAATAGATGTTGTCAATTTACACACCGAACAGAAAAAAAATCTCAGAGAATTATTCTCTGCAAAAGCTTCCACTTCTGACCTCCATAGAGTGGTATCGTTGGCTGATATGGGATATACACCACTAAATCTTGCTACCAGAGATGACCTGCTGAATCTACCGAACCTATCAGATACTGAAAAACAAGAGCAATGGTCAAGAAAGGAATTGCATGGACGACATCACTATGATATTAATCAACCACACATCGACAAAGAAGCCTCCATTAAATGGTTGATGAAAGGAAAATTATTCGCAGAAACAGAGGGATTCCTTATGGCCATCCAAGACCAAGTGATCGCTACAAACAATTACAAAAAATTTATAATGAAGGACGGAACATCACAAACAGATAACTGCAGAAAATGCCATATAAGATCGGAGACAATACAGCATATTACGTCCGGATGCGAACAACTGGCCAATACGGAGTATCATCACAGGCATAATCAAGTGTGCAACATTATCCACCAGAAACTTGCACACAAGTACGGACTTCTGAACACCTTCCAGCCATATTACAAGTATCAGCCGGCGCCCGTACTGGAAAATGACTCTATCAGATTATACTACGATAGGCCTGTTATGACTGACAGAATGGTGACGAATAATAGGCCGGACATAGTGGTGTATGATAAGAGAGCCAGAACAGCAATGCTGGTGGATGTCGCCATACCGAATAATAACAACGTGCTGAACAAGTTCCAGGAGAAAAAGTCCAAATACACAGACCTTGCTATTGAGATCAAGCAGATGTGGCACCTCGAGAAAATAGATATTGTTCCTGTCATCGTATCCTCGACTGGGTTAATACTTAAAACTTTGCATGATAGTCTTTAGAAATTAGAATTGCATAAGAATACCTATATAGAAATGTAAAGAGCTGTAATTCTTAATACATGTAGGATAGTTAGGAAATTTATGTCAAGTATATTGTAATTGAGCCTATTCCCTTTGATTGCTGAATCTGGGAAAGGTAAATTATATCCAGCTAACAGCTGAGATAGTGCATAAGTCCACGATAATAAATATAATAATATGTTCCTGAGCTCCTGAGGATATTAATAACGACAACAATATATTAGCAGAGGAGCAGAAAGGATGCAGAAAGAAACACCACGGGTGCAAGGAACAACTCATCATCGATTCTGTGATAATGAAACAGGCACACGTAGGGCCTCGGAATGTTCATTCAGCTTTTCTCGATTATCTGAAGGCATTCGATAGTACCGCCCATTTTTGGCTTGTTGAAGTATTGCAGATATACAAAATTCACCCAGCCCTGGTAGAGTTCTTGAAGACAACAATGACACACTGGCGCACGTCTCTGCAGGTCAACATGAACAATAAATCAATTAAAATCGACGAGATTCCAATACGTCGTGGAATTTTTCAAGGAGACTCTTTGAGTCCACTATGGTTCTGATTAGCATTGAACCCATTGTCCTCAATGCTCAATAGAACAGGATACGGATTTAGGATAAAAGCAGAAAGGAATTATCATACAATCTCCCACCTGCTGTATATGGATGACATCAAATTATATGCTTCGAACAAGAAGCAATTGGATGATTTGCTGAAAACTGTCAGTGAGTTCTCGGCAGATGTTCATATGACATTCGGGATTGAAAAATGTAAGACCCTGAACATTCAAAGAGGAAAAGTCATAGATGGTGAAACACAACTTCCAAACGGTGATATTATACAGTGCATGAGAGATGGCGAAACATACAAATATCTGGGATACCAACAAGCCAGATTGCTAGACCAAAAACAATCAAAGGAGAAGATTCGTTCAGAATACAGTCAGCGTCTGAAGTCTGTGCTGAAATCGATGTTGAACTCGGGGAATCTAGTCAAGGCAATTAACACCTACGTCATTCCAGTGTTGCTTTACTCATTTGGAATAATCAGATTGACAAAGATAGAACTGGATGATATTCAAAGGCAGACCCGAACGATGCTAACAAAGTACAACAACAATCATCCAAAATCGTCTGTGATACGAACAACTTTGAAGCGGAAAGAAGGAGGACGCGGATTAATATATGTTGTCAATTTACACACCGAACAGATAAAAAATCTCAGAGAATTCTTCTCAGCAAAAGCTCTCACTTCTGACCTCCATAGAGTGGTATCGTTGGCTGATAAGGGATATACACCTCTAAATCTTGCTACCAGAGATGACCTGCTGAATCTACTGTTCCTATCAGATACTGAAAAACAAGAGCAATGTTCAAGAAAGGAATTGCATGGACGACATCACCATGAGATTAATCAACCACACATCGACAAAGAAGCCTCCAGCAAATGGTTGATGAAAGGAGAATTATTCGCGGAAACAGAGGGATTCCTTATGGCCATCCTAGACCAAGTGATCGCTACAAAAAACTACAAAAAATTTATTATGAAGGACGGAACATTACAAACAGATAGGTGCAGAAAATGCCATATAAGATCTATAAGAGACTATACAGCATATTACGTCCGGCTGCAAACAACTGGCCAATACAGAATACCTTCACAGGCATAATCAAGTGTGCAAAATTATCCATCAGAAACTTGCACACAAGTACGGACTTGAATACCTTCCAGCCACATTACAAGTATCAACCGGCGCCCGTATTGAAAAATGACTCTATCAGATTATACAACGATAGGCCTGTTATCACTGACAGCAATGCTGGTGGATGTCGCCATACCCAATAATAACAACGTCCTGAACAAGTTCCAGGAGAAAAAGTCCAAATACACACAAAAAACCTTGCTATTGAGATCAAGCAGATGTGGCACCTAGAGAAAATAGATATTGTTCCTGTCATCGTATCATCGACTGGGTTAATACCCAAAACTTTGCATGATAGCCTTAAGAAATTAGAATTGCATAAGAATACCTATATAGAAATGCAAAAAGCTGTAATTCTTAATACATGTATGATAGTTAGGAAATTTATGTCAAGTATATTGTAATCGAGCCTATTCCTTCGATTGCTGAATCTGGGAAAGGTAAATTATATCCAGCTGAGATAGTGCATAAGTCCACGATAATAAATTAATAATAATTTTATTTCGACATCAAAGCTTACATGAAATGTCAGTCAGAATTACATATAATGTATAGAGATCCATTCAATGGGCACAATGTAAAAAGCTGGATGAGAATATCGGTTAAGGATAAATTAACATGAAAAAAATACATTCACAATATTTGAATTATAGGTAGGTGAAAAATTGTTCTATGTACAATGACTAGATTTCAATAGATGAACAAATTTTCAAGAACTCCTAGATGAATAACAGATATTACTCAAAAGAAACCGTTTGATCACTTGCTTAAATGTATTCTGGTCGAATCGACGTACTGTTGGTGATAGTGTGTTATACAGGTTAATGTTTATAAAGTTGAAACTTCTCTGAGTACAGGTTAGTCGGTGGTGTGGAAGTAAAATATTAATTGTGCGGGTGTCATGAGTGTGTGAATTCCATTATCCGACGTGTATGTAGCATAAACATGCCAGTATATAACAAGATGTAAAGGTAAGTATTCTGCTTGCTGAAAATAGACTACTGCAACTTTGATGCTGTGGTATGCCTGCCAGGGCCCTTATGGTCTTTTTTTGTTTCAGAAAGATGGTCGATACGTTGTTTGCTGCTACCCATACCAGCATTCCATGTGTTAAAACGCTATGGAACTTTGTATAATATGTGAGTAGAGCCGCTTCATCATTCACAATGAACTTAACCCTTCGTAGATAATTTTTTCCATTTCCTCAATATGCTTTGACCATGACAGGGAGCTGTCAATGTAAAAACCCCACATTTTTATTTCATTATGATTATTGTTGTCGTATTTTTTAGTCGTCACTATAAGTTTTTGGATTTTCCCTAAGTTTAATTTCAGTTTGTGCACTTCAAATCAGATTTCCGCTTCTTTTAATGAGGTTCCAAACAAAGTTTCAAGTTGGTCTCTCTGTTTTGCTTTATTTGCTATTGTAGTGTCGTCAGCAAATATGTACATCTGACCTGAGTTCACATTTAACGGGAGGTCATTCATATATAATATAAACAGGATCGGTCCAAGAATGGATCCCTGAGGAACTACTGTCTTGACTTCTTCCTGGGAGTTCAAGAAATTGTTCCACTGTACTGATCGAAATCAGTTGTCTAAGAATAATTCGAGAATCTTGTTGATTTTTCCCCTAAAACCCAGTTTTTCGATTTTCAATGAAAGATTTGGGCAGTGCATGGAGTCAAATGCCTTGCCCAAATCGCAGCATCTGAGGTCCTCTTCTTGTCGGCTGTCGAGTGTTTCTGAAAGGAAATCAACCAATTCTGTCATCGCTGTGGTGGTGGACCTATTCTTCCTAAAACCATGCTGTGCATCACTTGGAATATTCCTTTTTTCAATGAAATCAACAATTTGGTTTTTCAATATTGATTCGAAAACTTTTGATATTGTAGGCAGAATGGAAATGGGCCTACAAATTACCACATTCGCTTCAATTTCCTTTCTTGTATATCGGAACCGCCTTTGCAAATTTCAAGCTACGAGGGAAGATCCCCTGTTCGAAACACAAATTTATTAGATGACTGAGAGGTTCTGCTATCACGTGTATTATTTTCTTCAAAAGCTGGACGTTCAGACCATATATGACACACGCTGTTTTAGACCATACACAACAGATTTAACTTCCTGGGTCGTGGTATGTCGAAGAAACATCGAAGTTGGGCTGGGGACAGATATTTTCGAAAGTACCTCCTCCATTGGGTCCAACCTTCCACTCTGATTTGATGCCTAAGTAGCCGATGTTTTGCTTCCAATTGTTGAAAAAAAAACTATTAAATTCATCTGCATCTAGAGAAGTCTCACTCTTATGTGATCTTGAATTTTTGGTACTTTGATTTCTAACTTTCCATATTGTTCTATTTTTGTTCGAAGAATTTGATATGGACTCAAGATTTTCGTTTCTCATTTGATCCTCGATCATGCATTTATAAGCATGTTTTCATTTTTTATAGTTTTGGAAAGTGAGGTTATCCTTCCGAAACAACCAGATTGTGTGAGATGCATCCACCTTATTTTTTAATAACTGTATAGCAGGGTTTCTTAGAACTTTGTCTTTTTTGGTCGATTTTTCTTTTGATAGGCATTATGAGGTTCAAGTGATCTACTTTTGCGTTATGGAATCTTTCAAAACACGATTCAGCATTGTCAGAAGTGAACCACAAGTCCCAGCAGACTGATTCCAGGATTTGGATAAGACGGTGGGTATTACGATCATTTATATCTCGTGATTGCTAGTAAACATTTTTTGCAGGTTCTAGAATCAAAAGTTTCCATTTTTGAGCCATGTGATCCGAAAAATGTGGGTTTATACTTTCTTTAATACACGTTTCCTGGGAAACATTTGTGAAAATATTGTCTTTACATGTCGATGTTTTAGCTGTCACTCTAGGCGGCAATGATTAAGGCCATGCGACTTGAAAACATTGATCAGTTTATTTTTTTCAGGTGATGCTATCAGCATATCAACGTTAAAATCTCCAGCCAAAAATACATTAGCATTCATTGAGTTGGTTATGACAGTCAAAGCGGCATCTATTTGGGAGATAAATATATCAATGTCCGCCGTAGGAGGTCTGTAAACACAAAGTGCAACCATATTCAAATGAGATATCTTTACTGACGCTATTTCAATTACTTTCTCGACTGAGAAATCTGTCATATAATTTAAGGGTTCGCATTCAATGTTTTCCTTGGTCAGTGTTAGAGCACCTCCACATTTATAGGTATCTCACGAAAAACAACTTGTCATTTTATAGCCCTGAACAACAATATCTTCCTCCTTATTACTCGTGAACCAGTGTTCCGTCAGGAAAGCGATATCGCAATTTTCCTTTTTGAGAAGGTATCTCACAGCGTCGATTTTATTTTTGATGTTTGAATTTGGGAGGCTTTTACTTGGTAAAATTCCATTATCAATAATAAAAAACAAGTACTGTGTTTTAAGGAATTCTACTTAATAATTGCGATTCGTAACGCGTTTCACTACACCGTAGCTTCTTCAGACGAATGAATGTACAGAAAATATAAATGAGAATATAACTATAAATGTTCTTGAGTAATTAAAAGCTTATTGGGTTGCTTCTTCTTAAGTGGTCATTTATGAAAGATATATCCAATAAAATTAAGGAATAGATTGCTCCCCGAAGAGATTCAATAGAGGTGAAGGGCTTAAATCGACTTGTTCATTGATGAGTCTACCTGAGTGTTTGTATTTATTCATTTCTAAAGTTTCCCAAAGATCTACCTTCCAATATTTATTATCTGTATGCAAAATTTCAAACTGTGGGTCGAAAGAGTGATTCTTTTCTAAGAGATGATTCGCGTAATTTGAATCTGATTTTTTATTTGAAAAACTGCGTTTATGTTCCGATATTCTAATATTAAAATTTCTATGTGTTTTACCAATGTAGAAATTATCACAGTCATTGCAATTCAATCTATAAACACCTGATTTATTGTTTTTACCTGGTTTGGTTTTATAATTTTTATATATTTGCCTAAATTATTATTCGTTTGGAAAGCTATGTTGAAATTATTGCTACTCAAGAATGATTTCAGATTCTCACTTGTAATGCCAACGTAGGTTAAGGTGTTGAATTTTTGTTTCAATTTATCGACAGGGTGAACTTCATTCAATGCGATTCTACTTTGTTTTTATTTAAAATATTATTTATTAGTTTGGAATTGTAACCATTATTTTTGGCTATTTGTTTAATCAAATTTAATTCTTTGTTGAAATTTTCTGGTGATAACGGGATGTTAATCAATCTATGAATAAAACTATTGAATGCTGACATTTTATGTTGATATGGATGACACGACGAGTTATGTATTAAAATGTCTGTATGTGACGGCTTATGGTAAATTGCGAAAACATGTTTTCTATTTTCATTCGAAATTGTTACGTCTAAGAAATTTATCGAATTATTGCTTTCTATTTCGGTTGTGAACCCAATTTTTGGATGTAATGAATTTATATGATTTTCGAAAATTTTTAACTGTCTACCTGTTCCTGTGAAGCAAATAATGATATCGTCTACATAGCGATACCAGTATAAACAATATTTACTGAGTGGATGATTATGAATTAATTTCTCTAAGTTATTCATGAATATTTCTGCTAACAAAGGACTTAACGGATTGCCCATAATCAAGCCGTCTTTAATAGTATAATATTTGTTATAGAAATGGAAATAATTTTGATCTAAACAAATTTGTAATAATGAAAGAATATCTGATTTAATGATAGTATTTACATGATTCTTTTCTAATAATTCTTCAACTAAGTAATACGTATCTTTCGAAGGAATGTTGGGAAATAGATTCTCAACATCGAAAAAATGAGAATTCCAAACTCATAATAAATATTTCCTTATCTTCGTACAGTTTATCACTGTATTTTTACTGGTTTTTACTTCCATATCAAGTATAGAGGTTACTTCCAGATCTAATATAGGGCTCAGAATGTTCACAGGATGATTTATATCAAAACCCAGGCAAAAATGCATCAGGTAGACATAACAAGTTTCGAAACAAGAAGTGGGTATCTATCGACCTCTAGCTAAATGAGTTTGTCACTTTTTTTACTCTTAATCAACATCTCACCTAAGTTCATATACTTCGAAGATAGTGATTTATTTTTGTCTTTCATGTAGCTGAAAGAAATACTTTTCATTTCTTATTTTCACAGCCCAGTAGGTACTTGGGCATTCTTTATATTTTCACATATGGCCAACATACTCATTTCATTCAAAATAAGATAAATAAAAGAGAATCATTGATTTCTTGAATAAATCTTCATTTTAGAAATACAGGGTGCTTCAACGAAAACTAAACAGAGGCTATATCTACCAAGACATTCATTTCTGATCTAAACGCAAAAACAGGTCAATTTTTGTTTCAAGGACATCTTTTAGGGTACAAAACTTGCCTGAAATATCAACCCCCTAAGCGATGGTTGAAATCCTTGAACATTTTGAATAAGGAAAATGGGTCGAGTGATGACTCAAAAGAAAGGTGGTATCTATATCTACATTGCCTTGAACGAATTTCCATTTTTAATTGAAAACTGTAAAAGATACAGGGTGAGCAACTGAAAGATAGGGAAGACTATTTCCCTGAGACTATTCAAGTTTCAGTGAAGTAAAATGGAACAGATCCATGCTGATCAATGGCAGTCATCATCGAGTACCATCCTCATCTCGAATTTCAACCCCTAGAGCAGGGGTGACCACCCTTGACAATTTGGAAGAGGGTAGATGGGTCGAGTGATACCTCGAAAGAAATGTATTATCTTTGTCTGCATTCCCGTGAAAAAGTTTTCATTTTTGATTGAAAACTGTAGAAGATACAGAGTGAGCTACTGAAAAATAGAGGAGACTATCTATCGCCCTGAGCTATTCAAGTATTAGTGCAAAAAAATGGAACAGTTGAAATTTGAGATGTGAATGGTGTTTCGGAAGATGACAGCCTTTGATCTGGAATGAATCTGTTCCATTTTTTTGCACTAATACTTGAATAGCTCAGGGCGATAGATAGTCTCCTCTATTTTTCAGTAGCTCACTCTGTATCTTCTACAGTTTTCAATCAAAAATGAAAATTCGTTCACGGGGATGCAGACAAAGATAATACCTTTCTTTCGTGGTATCACTCGACCCATCTACCCTCTTTAAAATTTTCAAGAGTGGTCACCCCAGCTCTGGGGGTTGAAATTCGAGATAAGGATGGTACTTGATGATGACTGCATGGATCTGCTCCATTTAACTTCACTGAACTTGAATTGTCTCAGGGAAATAGTCTTCCCTATCTTTCAGTTGCATGTATCTTTTACAGTTTTCAATTAAGAATGGAAATTCGTTCAAGGCAATGTAGACAAAGAGACCACCTTTCTTTTGAGTCATCACTCGACCCATCTTCCCTATTCAAAATGTTCAAGGATTGCAACCCCCGCTTAGGGGGTTAATATTTCAGGCAAGTTTTGTGCCCCAAAAGATGTCCTCCTTGAAACAAAAATTGACCTGTTTTTGCGTTTTGATCAGAAATGAATATCTCGGTAGATATAGCCTCTGTTTAGTTTTCGTTGAAGCACCCTGTATATCTGTCTTTTTAATTATTTTTATATCTGAAGAATGTTTTCGTTTAAGCTGTAACATATTGTGCTGACTTCTCATAAATAAAAAGAGAAATCTTCCATCAGTTAAATGCAAACAGAAATCAGATCAACTTCAGCAGAATGCAAACAATTATTCCGTCACACTTATAAACATATTATTTATAGTCCCTCTTTGCAGTGACACAACCAGGCCACCCTATTTTAAGTACCCTTAATTGGTAAGCCACACTTTCATAAGTATTGTCAATATGCTTTGAGGCTTTGTGCCCGGCGGTTATCGCCTGAACATATTATAGCCCTAGTTTTGATGGGGAAAGAAACCTCATGGGAAACTAGCGGAAACGTATTATTATGTATTGTTACTTTTTGTTTGGTGACATCCTTTAATGTGATGATGATTGTAGCATTCCGATTTTTTCATTCCGGCATTAGAAGAATTATGTCGAAAATCTTATATTTCAAACACTTGAGATGTTTCTATTAAAAATTTGTTCACATATAATTTTGATTTAAATGTCTATTTAAGTATAGAGGATTGACATAGAGAAAGTTTACCAATTATATCTATAAGTATTTTGAAACAATTACAGTGAAGTAGATCTGCGGATTAAATTTTTTTTTCGTAGAAAAACGACCTATCGGACTGTATTCGCAATGGTTTAGAGAAAATGCCCGTTTTCCGCTCTCAAAAAGGTACGACCAAAAACCCAGAAAAAGTAATTTTTCAAACCTCGATATGGAAGTTTCAAGTTTATAATTAGCTCTTGACCATTAAAGAGTTTATTTTTAGTCAAACATTGGATCATTTTATAGTCAGCGTCCAGGTGATTCGGGTAAAACTTTTTCAGGTGATGGTATAAACCGAAATGCAGGATTGCGGTCATTTGAAATATCATCAACCAGGAAAGCAGTTTACTTGAATGGGATAAGTTGTAATATTTGATCCCCATACTTTAACACTTGGTTTTGCGAGAAGCTTTACATTGGCATGCTTACAATTTAGCATGTTTTTCCCGTACTGGAAGTTTTGTGTTTTTGGCATCAGTTCCCTTTCGGTATGGCACCAAACATCTTTCAGACAATATTTGCTCGTTCCGCTTTTCTATCCCCAAAATCTGATGGAAAGTACGCAAGCTGTGATAAACAGCTGCATTTACCGTCCTCCTTTCATGAGTGTGTCGCTTGTTATTTCGGTTTGCCTTTTGACGTTATAAGGAAATCCGTTAATGTCGGTGAAGGTTCAGAGATTTCATAGAAATTATTTTCAACATATTCAGATTTCGAAGAATCTGTATAGTAAAGAAGCAGATCATCAACTGACTTTTGAGAATCTGATTCCACATTGGACATTTAACTCTTTTTCTAGCTACTTTCGGTAAATATTTTGTAATAGTTGGAGCTACATGTAAACACCTCAAAAAAGTCTAGGGAACACTTACCAATATCTTTAAAATATAAATTTGATGATTCGAATTTATAGAAATCTTTCGGTAATATTTGACTTCTCCAAAGCACCTATTATAAAAACATTTGAAATTTGAAAATGACGAAATTGGTAAAACACAAAAAAAAAATCCTGAACTAAAATATCAAAACGATATGGAAGCACTTATGTTTTTCAGTACCCAGAAGGTCCACCTCTGTTATTAATGACACTTTGGCATCGTCGCGACATACTCAATATTGAATTGTCTATTATATTTTGGCCTAAGTCATTCCAAGCCCCCTGAACTGCTATTCGAAGCTCCTGTTCATGATGGAAGACGATTTGACGCAGGAGATTTCTTTTTGGGGTGTCCCAGACATGCTCGATGGGATTCAGATCTGGGGAGCAGGATGGCCACGGTAGAAGATCGATATCATTCTCTTCAAGAACGTTCAAGACAACTCTTGCACGATGACGACGGGCATTATATTGTTGGAAGAGTGGATTTTGACCCATTGTTTGGAGATTCGGTACCACTACATGTAAAACTATATCATTTGCGTAAGAATTTCCCGTGAGATTGTTTTGTATGAAAACGAGGTCAGTTCTTCCACTAAGGCGTTTACCTCCCCAAAACATCACTGATCGGCCTCCCTGTCTAACAACTTCTCGAGCATGCTGGAGACGGTTTTGCTTTCCAGGTTCCCTCCATATTCGAATTCTTCCCGAATCGGGATAATAACTAAATCTAGATTCATCACTGAAGAGAACTGTGGCCCACTTCTCTTGATTCCAGTTTTACGTGTTCTTGGCACCAAGCTAAAGGAGCAGCGTGATTTCCATGGGTCAGTTGTGGGTCAGCAGTCAGCTCACTTGGAGAATGAACTTCGACAGGAATCCAATTGGGATTGAAAGAAAGAACTCCCGTTGCTTAAAAACCAGTCTTGACGTTTTTTGAGGTACTGCTCTTGGTGCGGAAACAATTGTACCAAATTTATGCCTTTTAATTATGCGATTTTTTATTATTGCCCAATGTTTGTCTTACCCAATGTAATATGACCCCATTTTCCTAGTATTTTTGTCAAGTGGTTGCAGTTCATGCGTTGAATTGCTCGGAAGACAATAGAGGTATTCCATGATTTTCAGCTTCATCAACATTCTTTTCATCGAGATGGAAAGAGGCTGCATCGATAATGAAGAGTACTGAAAAATATTCGATCGATGATGAAAGTTTCTGTAGATATGAAGACTTTGCTTTTACCTGGAATGTTATTCTCCCATTCCATTTTATCTCTCAACTTTGAAAAGGATAATTGGTAGAATAACATTCCCCAAAGCATTTTTACATGCGACGATTTTCATATTTCTAAGGTGTTCAAATTCGATGTTGTGGACTCACGTGGTGCCTTTTTTTGATCAAATGGTTGCTTATGGAGACGAAGCTTCACTCATTTTTCGTCAACAATCGCTTGATATTTAAGAAAACGTTGTGCCCAATTATAACTTGAAGTTATTTCTTGAAACGATTAGAGGCAATGAATATGCTCACATTTGAGCTCGCGAAAGGTTCTAGTGTTAAGCTTTTTTCTTCCATAAGTAAGGACGTTTCATGAAAAACGTCAACGACTTCATACCGGTTGTTCAGCAACAAAGGCGTAATCGATATGGATACCTCCTCTAACTTGAATATTCTAGTAGAAATTTCTTTCTCTTGGTCGGCATGGAGAATTTTTTCCTACCCTTGTCGTTCTTTGGCGTCCTGAAGCGAAATGGTTCCGTAAGATTGTACGTGGACTACGGTAACGTATTACGGTATGGCAGGGGTGCTCAAACGGTCGATCGCGAGTGCTTTTTGAGTAGATCTCGAGAAGAAAAAAGTTTTAATAAGCAGGTAACTAAACTACAAAAATTTATTACGTAATAGAATAACACTCTGCTAGCGGAATAAAGCGGCTCTATCAAAGGAACGCGCGGTACTTGTCAAAGAAAAACCGCGTTTTTTATTCTTGCCGCTAGAAATTTCGGGCGGCGCGGCACGTTTGACTGGAACATTCGTGGCTTTCGTTCACGCCGATATAAATGTTGCGTCTCCTGGAATTGGAGTCATTCTGAATTGTAACTTGAAGGCAATACTACGTCGGTACAAAGTTTATTATTAAATTGTACAAAATGAGTGCAGCGAAGAAATCTAAAACGTATCATTTTAATAACGATTGGGAGGAAGCATTTTTTTTTTGTTCTGTATGGTGAAGGATAAGTGCATTAGTCTTATTTGTCGTGCGTCAGTTGCAATACCTAAGCGTGGTAGCTTAGAGAGGCATCATAAAACGGTTCATAAAAACTAAGAAAAGAATTTTCCGCCACAGAGTGAATTAATAAAACGAAAACTACGTGATTTAAAGGACAAACTAGCCAAACCATCAAAAGCTGCTACGATCGCGTCATTTAAAATATCTCATATTGGTGAAACACAAGAAACCATTCGAAGATGGATCGGTTGTGAAGGAAGCATTTATTGAAGCGGGTGAGACTTTATTTAGAGATTTTAAAAATGAAACAGAAATCATGCACGCTATTAGAGAACTTCAGTTATCTCGTCCGACAGTCACAGGGCGTATTCAAGTGATGAGTCAGGACATGGCAGATAAACTAAAACATGATATCATGAAATGTACATGTTTTTCTTCACAATTCGACGAATCAACCGATATGACAGACACTGACCAGCTGTGTATTTTTATTCGAATGGTATTCAATGACATGTTGGCAAAGGAAGAATTTTTGACAATCATTACTCTGAAAGGGAAGACCCGTGGCGAGATATATATAACGTTTTCTTCAATTTTATAAAAAACTACAAGCTACCAATATATAAATTGATGTGGATTAGAACCAATTGAGCACCAGCAATGACTGGAAACAAAAACGGTTTTGAGGCATTGTGTCGAGCTAATGAAACACCATTGACTTGGAGCTTCAACGTAAAGGAAAAACTGTTATTGAGATGAATAGCGCAGTAAACGCATTCAAAAGTGAACTGCAATTTATGATAGATCAACTGAAAAGAAAGGATCTGAAACATTTTCCGTCTATGAAAGCAAGGATTCCTTAGTTGAATTATGATACGCACGAGGCTGAATTTTCGATCATTTTGGGACCATTCGAAATGCGTTTTTATGATTGCAGTCAATTGGCAAATATAGCATCATTTATGAGTTATTCTTTTTCATGTAAAAACTTTGAGGAATTAGCTACTGAAATAGCAAGTCAGTTTAATATGAACTTATGTTCTGTTGAAAATGAGTTGGTGCAGATTATAGATATACATCACAAAGTTACAGCATCTGATAAATATTTCTGGTGTCTTATCTCTGAAGATAAATATCAGAATCTGAGGCAAATCGCCCTTCAAGTGACGGCAATGTTTGGGTCAACTTACTTGTGCTAGTCTGCATTTTCTGCAAAATATCGCCATCGACTAACTGACGATCATATGTCGTCATGCTTGAGATTAGCACTCATTGGTTACGTACCCTCTCATGAAAAGTATGCTGAGGACATGTAGTGCCACGCTTCCACATCCAAAGTCACTCCTTAGTTAAGTTTAACACCATATGTAACTCTTTTGTTTTGCAACAACCAATAAACTAGCAATTTTGAATAACTATGAGTTTTCTCATCCCAAACCTCGACTAAAATAATGTATGTTGTGTGGAAAGCTAATATCTATATATGCTACGGTACACCCTATCTAGGTAGGTAGGGTGTATCGTGTATGTACGACAACTCTGCAGCACACATACTTACAGACTCTGAGAGTCGATCATAAGTAGTCTAAAAATATTGAGGTAGATCGCCAGCAGTTTAAGTTTGAGCACCCCTGCAATACAGCATTCTTCGATTCAGGTTTCTCCAAGTTTTCTCCCTGATTGTTTCTGTTAAAAAAATATCTCCTAACTCTGAAGTCTTCTTTCATTGAAGAATTACCTTTTGAAAGGCATTCTCCGTGAAGACAAGACATCAGAACAAACACTAAATTTATGTTGCGCATTTTAATGTTTAATTATTATTATATAATTATTGAATGTTTACAAAGATTACAGGCCGCTCGGGTGATGTTGACACTAGATGATGAAGAACTTTAATTTACTCGTAGTTTTGTTAGTTATTTTTAGGTTCTGAGTCCGTGTTGTAAATATAGATTAATATATTAAAAAAAAGAGCGTCCGGTTTGACCTATATAAAAGGAATTGCACTCAGAACATTTTAATTGGTGTACTCCTGATTTTTCTTGGTATCTAGCCTTGAAAGAGCGTCCTGTTTGATCTATACAAAAGGAACCTATATAAAACAATACAAAAGATAAAACTGATAAATTCGAAAAATCAGGAGTATACCAATTAACATGTTCTGAGTGCAATTCCTTTTATATAGGTCAAACAGGACGCTCTTTCAAGGCTAGATACAAAGAACAATTCCGGTCATTCCTACATCAGAAAT
The DNA here is from genome assembly GCA_013387265.2 of Cryptolaemus montrouzieri. NCBI lineage: Eukaryota > Metazoa > Arthropoda > Insecta > Coleoptera > Coccinellidae > Cryptolaemus > Cryptolaemus montrouzieri. The sequence goes on from JABFTP020000144.1 coordinate 40,105,078, forward strand.
ATGATTCAGCTTTAGCTGCACATTGTCTCAATGAATGTCATCCCTTTCCAGAACTTCAACAGCTAAAAATTTTTCATTCCTGTGATAAATCTTTCAAACTCAATTTCTTTGAATCGATGGAAATTTTCAAACCAATCACCATTATTCAAGTTTTTGTGACCTCTACTAGCATTTATTGATGTTAATTCCTGTATTGTACATGAGTGTTCCGCCGGCTCGGTGGCGTATGAGATATGATGCTTGTCTCCTGCGCAGAGTTACCTGGGTTCAATCCCCACAAAGTCGATGCGATTTTTTGGATTCTGGGAATCGCTTGAGTATCCATCTTTCGGAGGAGATGTAAAGCCGTCGGTCCTGTCTAACAGAGATGTGTTGGACATTAAAGATCCCTTCCCTCGACACGAGAGAGGTTCGGCAAAATTCCCGGGTTAGTGAGGTGACAGAATTCCCCGGCGTGTCATTGGCCGAAAGGTGGAAACAGAGCACGTTAAAGGAATAACAAACAAACATGAGTATTCAGTTTTTATTAGCTTGTTGTTGATAATGGACGTATGTCCGGAACCGGTCCAACCAATGTAAAAATTTTTTCATTCTTTAAATCAATAAATTAGTGATAGTTAAAACATAGTAACTTGTTTCATTTTATTATTCATTATGAATGTCAACTATCACGTAGTTCAGGCTTCATCGATCAATTATTATTCTTTGTTAGTTTATTTGCACCTTGAATAAAATATTCAAAAAGAATTCTATTGAGGAATTTCAAAGAAAAAAGGAAATCGTCATTTCGAAAATGGAAGGTTTCACAACGTTTGTAGATTCAGTATTAGTAAAGAGTTCAAAAGATCCACTTGACAGCTTCCAAAGGGAAGATAGACTCAAATACATTGAAGAAAGAGCTATTTTTCAATCTTCAAAACCTTCAAACGGAAATCGAAGAAAATGTAGCTGTTGAAAATTTGAAAATCGAATTCGAGAATCGAAATAAGTTCGAAAGTTTATACGTGCAAAGAAGGACGGAACCTAAAAATAAGTTCACCCAAAATTTGATGGTTCATAGCATAATTGTTTAGAGTTTAAAGATTCTTTCGAGTCGTTGATTCACTCCAAAAAGTCTATATCGGAAATTGAAAAGTTTCAATATCTGAGGTCATCTTTAGAAAGAACTGCTGCTCAGGTAATTAAATCGTTAGAGCTAAGTGAGAGACACTATGATATAGCTTGTGATATGTTGCTATCTAGATTTGAAAATGAAAGACTTCTCGTGCATAATCACGACAAATCCCTCTATTCTATTGACTACATTCACAAAGAATCAGCTACAAGTTTACGAAATTTAATCGACAGTGTTTCGGAAAATTTGAGAATTGGGACAATCCACGACCGAATGGGATACCTTAATTGTTTATATGATCGGTACCAAACTGGACGAGCGCACCCATCACCATCAAAAATAGAACTGACAAAATCATGGCCGGAAAAACGTGTCTATCGCCAGAGACTGGGACATTTTGCAAATTCGTGCAAGCGTAGTAGGTGTAAGTATTGCAATGCTAGACACTAGTGGGAATGAGAACAAAACCGATAGACCTCAGCCCAGCACAAGCATTCCAACTAAGGAAGGAGCAATTTGGTCCGCATGCGGAGATATTAAAATAATTGCTTGGTTAAGGACTATACGACAGGCAGAAATGAATAGTCAATTTATACCAAAGACTCTATATTTCGGCCTAATTTAGGCCTTCATCAGGAGTAGGTACGTTATGACGTTATAAAGTTATGCATAATATGCAGGTCCAGGGGGTTTAGTAATTCTTTGTTGAACAGACGAAACATTCAAAAACAATTTTCTTTTGAAATAAAAGATTTAAAAGCAGAAATGAAATGTGTTTAAAAACGAGATTACAATGTTTGAGAATGATTAAAATGAGTAAAAGGCCAGTCAGACGTTATTTAAAAAGTCGAAACAGACTCCCAAATTTTTTATTTTATTTATATTGAATGTCGAAGATCGGATGATTTCCGCATACCGAATTAACAGTGTGTTCTCTTCGAAACAAAAGTTTACATGACATGAAGTTGCAAATTTTTTTATCTATCATGATAAATACGAAGTTAATTCTTCTCGGATGACACGATCTGTGAATGGAGAACTGTTCATCCCAAACCCATTGCAGAACTTAGAAAAACAGGCCTTTTACAATAAAAATTTGAAAATTGGGGTTCCAATATGAAAAAAACCGATAACGTCATATCTGGAAAAAAAACTTTACTTGGCGAAAAATTTCTTGCTGAGTATCAAAATTTACATGGTCAAGCATTTGTCCTAAAAACTATGGAAAGAATTATGAAATTTATTTTATAATTCTCACTCGGATTGTATCGCAGTATGTTTTTCATTCACTTCCTACTCATTATCAAATACTACATCATCAATCTTTATACAGTGAACAGAAAAATTATGGATTCACTCTAATACTTAGGTAGTCTTCGAGTTTTTTAGAAAACGGTCGAACAGGTCGATTTTTCATTTTCTTCCTGCTAAAAAATCCTGTATGTACCTATATTTTTATGTGACTTTCTCGTGTCGTCTCAAAATGTAATCCCAATAAAAAGATCAATATTTCTTTTTCTATCAGAATGGAATCAGAAGGTTTAGAAAAAAATAGGAATATATATTCAGTATGTTGTAATGTCAAATCTTGATGTGATGCAAAACACGATTGGAGTAAAGAACAATATGTTGAATGGATAAATATTCAAGACACTATGCTTCTCACTAAGGTATAGGCTCAAAAAAATTGGAAGAAACAGGTAAAACATACGTAATCTATTATATGATTGAAGAGAACAGAGAGAAATTCCAGAGAAAAAACCAGTCAAGCTGGTTGCTAATTTGACAGTAAAACCTTGATGACGTAATATTTATGATAACTGTCTTCGAAAATGTTAATGAATTTCATCAGAGGATGGAGAAACGAAGACTAAAATCGACCTTTTTGAGAATTTTTAGTAAGACTCGAAGACTAGCGAATGATTTGAATCCATAATTTTTCCAATTTCTCAATGAATAGAAACCATCAGATATTGATTACAGTAATTGTGGATCAATTTTTGCGAGTAACGTTTGTTCTTACTGAAAATTTCAATTTTCGGTGATAATGCAAAAGGAATACCGAAATTTGACCCCGGCAGAATGTACTGAAGCAGTGGAGTTAGATGAACTAAGTTGGACTCATACAAGAATAGGCCAAAGGCTCGGAGTGTCCCATTCAATTGTTTCCAGAATGATTCGCTGGTACAGGGAGACGTGTAGTCATGTAAGGAGGCCTGGGTAAGGAAAAACTCGAGCAACAACGGTAATCCATGACGGTTATTTAAGAATTTCCTCGTTGAAACAACGATTCGCTCTTGCTAGGCACCTCCAAATGCAACTGACAGTGGAATCCAAATTAGCACTGAAACGATATGATAACCTTCGAGGAAATTGGTTTGAGGACCCGAGTCACAGCTCTAACCGCAGCACATCGAAGAATCCGATTTTATTTTGCCAGAGAACATGCCAATTGGTTAGAAGTATAGATTTTGTCTCTTTCATTGCGATGACGTTCTCTAGCGTACAGATCTCGAAATGAAAGATATGCCCAGTGCAACTTTTCACCTACCTATGGTTTCGGAGGGGGTTCAATAATGGCGTAGGGAGGAAATTCTCCGAATGCTTGAACTGATCTGGTCATCTTAAATAATGGAACCCTGAATGCCCAGAGTTCATGTTCCAATTGTGGAAAACATGGTTGAAAACTCTAACCTCACCAAGCTTATATCATTAGAGACTATCTTCAAGATCACGAAATCACTTCAATGGATGACCCTGCACGAAGTCCAGACCTCAATCCCACCGGCCATGTCTGGAACATTCTCAATAGAAGATTAAGAAGCCGTCAAAACCAGCTAGCTTCCGTGAATGAGGTAAGTGACAGACTTATGGAAATTTGGAAAGTCATTGATTTTGAGTTTGAATCGTAGATGTCATGCAGTAATTCTAGTCAGGGGTGGAATTATCCACAGGTTATTCGGGACTTCCAAAAGTTACATTTTTCATTACTAGTCTGGTGCTGGTGGATTACTGGAAAAATAATACTTCAACATATACAAACTTCTCCTTAATAATTTGAATTTTCGATTTTGTTAACTTTTTCGCGCAGCGGATTTGATCATCTTCTAAGAATATGATCTTACTTCTTACTTTAAGTATTCTTCTATCAATTATGTTTGGTTGTCACGAAAGTGTACATATTATTTATACCATGTCTTTTTATCGTTTTCTCTTTTATTTTTCTGATTGCTACCGTCTCACTGTCAATCAAAAATCTGACAGATTAACTGTTATTTTCCTCCAGTAGTGTTTTGACTCCTATTAAACTTCGGCATGATGGTTCTCCATTTTTTTTTGTTACTTACTCTCTTTTTCACTCGAATAAATAAATAGTTATCAGGTATACCTTTTCTCGCTTCACTGGAGGAAATAATTCGATAAAGAAGAAGCAGGGTTCTTATAAAATACTCATTGTAAAGACGAAATTGGCAATATCTATCACTCTGTTACAAATACTCGAAGATGTCACATTTGATATAGTCAAGAGACGAGTCATGAGACTAGTACTGAATGTATGTATTATATTCGTTTTAAGACTAAAAGAGCAAAAGTAAATTAAGTTTAAAAATCAAGAATCATGCTTTTATAGCCGATCGTACTAAAAATCGTATATTATTGAAATTTCTTGTACAACTTTAGAAAGTAAGCTTTCTCCATAATATTGAATAATTTTTAGAGTTTGAGAGTGAAATCACAAACGAAAAAAAATATATGAGGAAGGAGTGGGTCGCAAGATATTACTTGTGACAGATATTTTATCGGTAGCAATGTCTGATTAGTAGAGTTGTATACAAACCTACTACACGCTTTTATCATACAATTTATTTTGTTTCTCTCTTTCTTTAACATCAAGCCCTGAGAATTATTCAATATTATAGAGTAAGTTAGCTTTCTATTGCTTTTTGAAAAATCTTATTGAATAATATTCTTTTATCTTCAGTTTCCATCTGCTATAAGAGAGTATTTCGTAGTTTTTAAATTATTATTTTAATTTCAGTTATCATGAAAAATATTAAATATATATTATTTTTCATAATCACAATCACTTATCTAAAAATTAGTAGTGTAGTATGGGTGTGTCACTTACAGGACACATGTCTGCTACCCTCCGCATCTGATGAGATTGACAAATCATCTTTCATTTCTGTGATTTAAAGGAACGCACGTGACTAGACGCGTGTGAACGACGAGAGGTCCCACTTACATGTGTCAAACATGGTTTGCAACTACCCTAGGTTCCCGCAATTCGCAAGCATAAATGCTAAGTGTTCAGAGGCGTATCAAACAGGGTTGTACAATATAAAATATAGTTAATTCCCTAAGATTCAAAAACGGAAATAAGTGTGAATATTTGCATGTTTGGATAATAGGATTTGGCTGAAAGCTAACAGATGTTTGATTCGTTCATTATTGAACGATATTTTTTCCTGGAAATATAAGGTCTTACTATGATTATAGTTGTAGTTATGTAGGACGTATTTATTTGAAATTTGCTATAAAAATAGGCCACTTTTTTCAAAATCCAGCCATATAGATTAACAATTTGGATGGAAATTTTTAAAAAACGGAGACATGAAAATTTGTTTTTGAAATATTCACCAAGTAAGAAATAGCGGTGTCAGCTTTTTGGAAAAATCATCAATAGGAATGAAAAATAAAGATTCCCTTACTTTGAAGTTTGAAACGTGAAACTGCAGCTAAAGATCTTGAGTACAAAATAATAAAATAGTTCTTCAGAATTTAAACTAACATTTAGGGTTGGAAGTTTGAGTTGTATGGAAACTGAATTTTGGGAATACCATCCCTAAAGCTGCGAATTAGGGGTTGAAATGTAGTATGTTTCGAAGTTGGAGGCATGAATATTTGTAATTAGGACCTTAAAAACATAGGAAAAAATATTTGATTATAACCATCCCATAAGACGCGAAATAGAGGGTTAAAATTGTATTCGACAACAACTAGTATAGTAGGGTATGTACGATTGAAACGGTGGACGGTTGAAACAAGGCTAATATTTTGCCAACAATAGGTGAAAAGGGTGAAAGGAGAAAAAGAAGCGTACGAAACATCAAAATAGCAATTTTTGTGCTGATTCGAACTTGCGGGCAGTGCTTGTTTATAGGAGGCCATCTTGTATGTTTTGACGGAGAAGTAAGTATTTTTGTTCATTTATTTTTATTGAAAGTTGTGTATCATATAAATTGAAGCTCATAAATTATTAAAATATAATTTGTGTTTCAATCCAAATTCAATATCGTTCTTACAATTAACCTTACGGTTGAAAAAAGATTATTTATTTGAATTTCGTCTTTTTAGATGCCAAGAGTACTACAAAGAAAGACTAGGAGAGGTCAGGCCGGCTCATCAATGTAGAAGCAAGCCTATTAAGATGTAGAAGCGGGATCTTCGTTGAGAACAACAGCAGAAAAGAATGGATTAATCCACTGTTCCCTGTTGAGGTATGTACAGAAACGGGATGCGAGTGGTGACAATGAATTGGGATATAAAGCTCACAATCGGATCGTTAATCCAGACCAAGAACGCGAGATATCTAAATACTTAATAGGATGTGTAGATATATATTATGACCTAGCTAAAAAGGATGTCATGGCCATGGTATACGAACAAACATTAAGTATAGCTTTTCAAGTGTTGGACTTGAAATGACAACAAAATGGCTAGGAATAATGGTTTCGCATGCTTATGCGTAGACATTCTGATGGACTACCTTTAACCAGAACAACCGAAATGCTTTTGATGACAATTTGTTTACATTCATGGACCACTATAAATTTGAACCTCATCTTTTACAAGACAAACGGCATTGTGATGCCATCTTTTTCTGCTCACTGTTTTCATAAAGTCGATTTTGCACCTGCATTTTTAACATATAAGCAAAATTCTATATTATAAATACAATCAATGTAGATTTCATTTTTAACTATTGCACCATCGAAAGGGTCGAAAGAGATTCTCACTGCAGTTTCTTGTAAATAATAACCAACTATGGAGTGTCACAATGTTCAGAAGTTTCACACAGAGGACAAGAGAACATTCCTGCAGATCTAGTGCACAAACTTTATTTTTCGCCGTAAACAGTACGGCATTATCAAAAGCCGCTCCAAAAAAATTAACTAATAGACCAAGAACGAGGAAATCAGCTATCTACACAGATACACTTGAAGAAGAGATAAGATAAGAAGAGAGCATGAAAACCGATTAAAACGAACCAAAGCTGAAAAAAATGAAAATAAAGAGTGCTACTACATTGTTCGTATATTAGCATATTCGGAGAGCAGGATCGAGGGAAAAGTGGATGCAATGCACACAATGTAAAATGTGGGCGCATGAAGAATGTAAAGAAGAAAATCTTGATTATATTTGCCCTAATTGTGATACCGATTGATCTCTGAACCACCTAAGTATTTTTTTTTGATATTTATTTCTATAGAAATAATGAATCTTCAGCTTTTTCACATATTTTATAGCTGAAGTGCTAATTTTTTATCTGTTGCATTTTATTGCTTTGAAAAAAAGTATTATTGTTTGGTTTATTTTGTTTTGTTTTTCCCATTCAACAACTAATGGTTATTAGTATTAGTTACCTAATATAAGCCTTTACTGGCCGAATGAAAACACTTTTAGTTTGTAATAATAATGGAGAATAATTTTCGAAATTTAACTGTGCCATTATGAGTAATACAATGATTTTTGTTCATTAATAAAGCATGTTCATTTAATGTATTTTTATTATTTACATTTGTTTCAATTGACCCCAAATACTGTTCCAGATGACCCTGGCAAGGATACGGTTGAAACAAATTACGTTTTTCTTTAATTTTGATTTTACGAAGAAAGTACAATATAGTGATCTCTTAATACAGAAGTAGACAGATATATGGTTTTTATTTAATACAAATTGCTATCGCTCACTCAACTAATTCTGATACTATGAACGTTAAACTTTAAAATGTTTCCACCGTACCCAGTCTACTCTAATAATGTAAACTAATACTTTAATGGCGAAAGATATGTTCAAAAACGGATCAACATGAAATATCCTGAAGTTAGGCATGGAACGCGCAGTTGTCGTCCACCTTTCGAGCAAGCTTAGGCTAGTTGGATATAAAGTATGAGTGATCGTGTCGAAATTGGAAAAAAATACTTCACATGATATTTTTAGTATTGAGTTGCCAGAACTCATAGATGAGTTAAAAAATCATTGTTTGCATGTATCGAAGAGATCATCCAATCACTCGAAAATTAAAAGAGGAAGTGCATTAGAAAGAAAGAAGATGTATGGGCTCTAGTTTGGAACAATTATTATTAGTAATTTATGTCCTCCTCTATTGCTCATTACTAATCGGTAGTATCATGGAATATTTCTTATCCGATCATCGACCATTTCTAGAGGAATGTAGTTCCAAGCTGTAAGTCGGTGAAAGTTTGGTACACTCTTCGAAATCATTCTTTATAGCATATCCAAGCTTGATCTACTAGATATAAATCAAGAGATTGAACCGATCGCTTTGAAACTTTCTCATCGAAGAATTTTTACACACGTAAGTGTACATTGTTATGCGTGATAATAAGTTTTTCGTCTATAGAATTTGACAATAGTCTGATCAGGGCTCAACATAGTCATATGTTGGGCTTTCATTATTCTTATTTTACTGGATATATTTGTGAGGATACCCTTGAGATTTGCCAACATTTTGGCTCGAACACTATGAGTGTTATCTGGAACTAATTGCAACTAATTCAAGCAACTCTTTTCTTCCTTCATTCTAAAAGATAAAAATTGAATCACCTCTAGTCAACGGTTACGAAGAAAAAAATTCTAAATTGGATATAACTAACCTAAAGGTAGAATTTGTAACATTTACCGAAACAAATATTCTCTGTTCATTCTCTGAGGTATTTTAGGCATTCTTCTATAGAGACATATGTCATAAGGTTCCATTCTTCTAGTGATGGCTTCTGTGAGCATCCATGGCTACTCCGTTCATGAACACAGAAAATGTATAGCATCTTAGATATCTCAGTTTTCTTGTCAAGGATATATTATTGTGAAGCAAACGACGAATTCCTCCGAAAAGAAAAACTCTCTAATTGGCAGGTTGGACAAGCTAACTGGTCGAAGAACTGAAAGTCATAATTTATGTATTCCTTCCTATATACTCCATTGAAATCAGAGAAAGAATTCAACAATACTAAATATCTCACATAAAGAAGACTTGAAATGAGATCATCAACTTCATCCTATACGCAACTCCTGTATAACAAAGTGGGATGAATCTTGAAATCCAACCGGGAAATGTCAGATGAGGAATCAGATGGAATTATGGAAAGGTCTTGGGTATTCTAAGCTCTGATAAATGACTATCAATTATACGAACATCCTTGTTGGTAGCACCCCACAAGAAGTGTACTCAAATATTTCAGCGTGACTATTAACAGCTCACCAAACATATCAAGAATGAATCAGTAGAAGATGCCGAAAGAGAAAGATCGATAAGCCAGTTTGGATGATATAATAAAATGAATGATTCAGTGAAAAAAACTCTGTTTGAATGCGTGCTCCTGAGGAAATATTGAGTGAAACTCACAAAAGCACACTTGGAAAAAATACATTATATACTATTCAACGAAAGGAAACCTCTGATAATTGGGCATGAATGTACGTTTTTTCTTGAAATAACCTGTGATATTTCTTATAGTTATAGCATAATAGTATAATGTGTGATCCAATCTGAATTTGGCCTTATGACTAATGCTGGAAAGTGTGATTCTAGCGAAAAATGCTAAGATAAGCTAGTGTTTTAATCTAGATGAACTGTCTTGAAATTCATGTGGAGCATGTGAAAGCAACCACCTTCCTTAAGCATCCGCTGCCAACGCAAAATTCATTGTAGGACAAGTGGTCTGATGACACATGAAAAAGTTTTTTGATTCTCTACTTAATGATGTTATTTCAAAATTTTCAGCTTAATCGATTCGACACAACTTGAAGGCAGGTATTCAGGTGATAGAATAGAAGAAACAGAAGGCAAGGTACTCGCTTTCTATATTTCATGAATTTCTGAACAAATAAACAGAAAACTTTGCTCAACTTTCTTTCATTTTTGACAAAGATATTTTCATACTAAATAATTATAATATCTGCTCGAATAGTTATCTCCAGGTTCTTAAAATTGCCGTTTGGTTCAATAATAACCACCCAATTCGATGCATATCCCCATCAATTTCTTCAGGTTTGGAAACAAAAAGTAGTCGCAGGGGGATAAATTTGGAAAGTATGCTGGTTAGCTTAATTTATGAATTTTTAGCTTGGTGACTACAGACATCTCTGCATCAGATTGATCTCCAAATTCTCTTTTCCTAAACTTTTATCTTTATGTAAGATTTGGAATTTTAGAAAGATATTATTTTTGAATTGACAAAAAACCCGTGTGGGGATTTTCCAGTTACCTCCATCGGGCACGTCCCCATTGGAATTGGGGAAAGCTCACCTGTACAGCAATCCAAATAGTCTGTGTGGGAGGGTAGTGAGAAAATAAAATAGTCACCGTGAAACAAAAAACTGGACTGGTCCTCCAGGTTGGGGGTTTATAGACAAGGTTAGCAGCCTACCCGTAGGAAGAAAAACTTTATGCTCAAAGAACCAGGAAACGAGCCTCGGAAAATGGACTGCCTACAACGATGACGGCCAATGCACGGAATAGGAAAAAAGATTATTGGAGAAAAAACATAATCAGGATTGCATGCTGGAATGTAGCCTCTTGGAATTACAAAGATCAATAAATCATTGTTGAAATGAACCAACATAAGATAGACCTCTGCGCGATATCGTAGACTAAAAAGAAGGGCCAAGGAACAAGTCGATATAAGAACTATGTACTTATATTCAGCGGCAAAAAGAAAGAAGAACGAGCCGCGTCTGGAAAGGAAATACTGATCCATGAGAAGTTCGAACAGGACATAGACGACATAGACATAGATGTATTGTATATACATCAATGATAGAATCCTCAGAGTTATATTCAAGTTGCATGTAATATCTGTTTACACACCAGATATAAGCAAGCCTTAGAAGAATCGGCGAATTTGTACGAAACGTTACAGATCACCCATGATCAAATACCCATATCCCAAAAAGTCATAATAATGAAGACTTAAATGCAAGAATTGGAGATCAAGTTATAAATGGAATAAAACAACGTTTCAACGAAGGAGTGACCAACGAAAATGGGATTTACTAACGGAATTCTGTGCCTTCAACGAACTACGGATTAACAACACCTTCTACCTTCTGGGAAATTACGAAATATCACAACCCACAGGAAACAGGCACCAACAACATCAAAAACAGAAAAATTCAACACAGAAGCAACACAACGATTCAATGGTTGTTCAACGAAAGACTCCAGACCAGCATTACAGACAATCCAATAAAACAAAAACAAAACGTAGATGATAGCTGGAATACGATAAAAACAAACATTCTGGAGGCTGCAGAGGAAGCACTTGGAAGGAGAATAGTTTACAGATGAGGTAAAAGCTTTAGCAAAGGAAAAAAGAGAAGCATATTTGAGATACAGAAGTATGAAGACTCAGACAGAACACAGAAAATACGTGGAGGCACGGAACAGAGTGAACAGACAAATCAGGGAGATAAAGAGAGAACATTAGAGAAAATTTAGGATATGAAGAACGATATGTACAGAACTCAGAGGAGAATATGATATATGCTTCGAGCAAGGAAAAAACAATAAATAAATATGTCCAACTGAATCAAGTAAGTGCGAAACAATGGGAACAATACCTCACAGAACTCTATAATAACGAAGAGATCGAAAACGATAGTGAGAGACAAGCAGATCAGCTTGAGGAGGAAGAAATTGTCGTAGTTGTGATCTCCAACGAGTCGGAATCTAAGGCCAATCAAAAACTCAAGAATAAAAAAGCACCAGGAATAGACAACATCACTAACGAAATGATTAAATATGGAAAAACACTCTAATAAGCAAAATCAAGGCTTTATTTGGAAAAATCCTAGACGATACCAGTGTGCCTACAGAGTGGAAAAAGAGCCTTTCTGTACAAGAAGGGCGACTAAAAGGCCTCCTCAAATTACCGAATAATTACTCTGCTAGGGGCACTAACCAAGCTCTTACCGTTATTCTACGAGACAAAATAATAGTAATGATAGACACCAACGAAGAACAACAAGGATTTAGGAGGAAAAGAAGAACAACGGATGCAATCTTCATAGTACGATAAGTAGTAGAAAAATCTCTGGAATACAACAAACCCTTATACATCTGCTTCATTGACCTCACAAAAGCCTTCGATCGTGTGAAAGTGAAAGATGTGCTGCAGATATTCAGAGAGGAACAGATCCCGGAATCAATCATTAAAATTATCGAGATAGTCTCAGCCCTCTTCTGTTCAATTCAATAATGGACATAATCATCAACAAAGTTGAATCAGTAGGAAATGGATACAGGACGAGTACGGGAGAAATAAAAATAGTATGCTACGCGGACGATGTGGCACTAATGCCGGAAAATGAAGATGATCTTCAAAGACTCCTGATTGCTTTCAAATCCGAAGCTGAAAATTACAACATGAAGATAGCTACCGAAAAAACAAGCACGGTGATATCGAAGGAGCCAAGAAGATGAAAGCTCGCAATTGATGATAAAACTGTAGAGCAGGTGATGTCCTTCAAATACCTTGGGGTGCAAATAACTAGTAACGGCGATTTAGCGAGGGAGGTCCGAGAGCAGGTAAATAAAGCGGCAGCGATTTCCGGATGCCGGAAAGATGTCATATGAAAGAACGAGCATATGAGCATTGAGGGCAAAATGAGGATTTACGAAGCGTCTGTATGACCTATCGCCACCTATGCAATAGGAACTAGGGCCGATACTTTCAAAACCAAAAAATTCTAAGAACGTCAGAAATGAAGACGCTAAGGCAAATATCGGGAAAATCGCTCAGGGAGAGAATTAGGAACGAGGTTATACGAGAAACATGTAACACTGAAGATATTGTACGATGAGGAAGAAAACGCAGACGAGGATGAAATGAACATGTAGACAGGATGGAAGAATAAAGACTAGCACGTATTGTACGAGACGGAAAACCAATAGCAGCACGTCGGCCACCGGGAAGGCTCCCCCAAACCTAGAAAGATAGTTGGCAGTCCATTTCACAAGAACAATAGTAGAGGGGTCTCCTGGGAAAAAACGGACCTGAAGGTCTGAATTAAGAAGGAGAAGACAAAAAAAATCGGTGCTCCGAATCATAAGAACATTTGAATTTAAGATTTAACGTTGCATGACATGACTTTTCACTTTTGTGTGACTTTAAACTCTTGACCTTCAAGTGGATATTGAGAATTGTCCGAAAGGTACGGCAATACTTTTTTATAAAGCTTCCTTGAATTTCTACTTGTCAGTGAAGAATTTTTTGAATTCGACGACAAACAGATGAAGACATAAGGTCAATCTCTGTAAGGCTGGAAATAGCTCAAAACTGTAAGATATTTCAGTATACAACAAAAATCCTATAAGCGTACAAGCACAGTTCGGTTTATAAGAGAACTTCAGTGAGCAACTTTTTGAACATCATAATGAGGATGCAACTATCTTTTTTTAAGAAAAGATAAATCTCTTGAAAAATTTTCATCAATTTTCTACATAACATTGATGCATTTAAAACAAACAAAAAGAAGGACGAGAAACGAGAAATACTTAAAAATTATATAAGGCGTTAAATTAAATCGAAAATATAGAGAAAATCAAGAAATATCTTCGATTTTTCAAGTGATATCACAATTTGAACTTATAAGTGAACTTGTGTACTACTATTCAAATGAACTAATAGAAATTGAAACTCTCAAATTCAATCTTTCGCACATCTGTATTCAGAACGTATGATCAAATAAAATGATTTATTCGCACAGTTCTGTAGAACGTTGTGAAAATTTTTCCAGAAAGATTTGAATGGCAAATATTTATCTTATTTTTTCTCAATTGAATCGAGGGATTTATGCTCGATTTAGGAAATTATGTTTAAAAAAACCTACCACTCCCAGGTAAACGTTCCCCTTCAAACAGAACTCGTGCAGTATGTAATTTCCTCTGTAAACTGAAAAACCAAGTTATTGACGTTTACAAGTATTTCGGCCGTTCGTCCTCATCAGAATGAAATCAACTCAAATCCTTTTCAGTCATGTATCACTTTCAAGTAAATTTCCAAAAACGTAGTTACTGAACTTTTAAATGAGAACCTTATACAAAAAGATGTCCCTTTCAAATTATTTTTTCGTTTTATCCAAAAATGAATAATTTTTAGTTAGATTTTGTTTTGTTTTTCGTTGCCTGCATAAAGGACACAAATCGAAATAATCTTAGGGGAGTTTATATGAGCCCAGTGTGATCATATTTCAAAAAAATTGTTGGTTTCTAATCCAGCAGTACTTTTTACATTGAAATGAAGACAGCAAGTTATCATCATTAGAACATATGCTATTTTTAAAATCATAATTAATAGATATAGGGATTGACAGCCTCGCCACTGCGAACCAGTAGTATATTGTGGAACATTCTATATTAAATTCCACCTCCATCCTTTTTATAAAAGTTACAAACTTATTGAGCTCATTCCGCTGCAGTTTGTGAGATCCATGTTCCTCTAACCTGATTCTATCCCCCAGCTGGGCATTCGCACATGACGTGTTCTATTGACTCTACATCCTCCTCGTATAGTCTGCATGAAAGGTTCTCGATCAATCCTACCGTATGTAGGCGATATCTGAGATGACACTGCCTCGTTAATATGTCAATTAGAACTCCCAGGTCCATGAGGGTTTAAGCAAGCCAGATTCTCACAGTGAAAGGCCCACTGATAGCATGTCAAAAGTGTCTGAGGCATATGAGGCTTAGACAGTGCTTCTGTACCTTTAGGTCCGGTTCTTTTCCATTCTTGCGGTACCCAAGCAAATTTGGATCATAGGCTCCGGTCTAGTGAATCTCCAGGCAGCTCTTTAGGGGGCCAATGAACCTGCCTTTCTACCCACATCAAACGAAGCCATTCCAGCACCATAAGTGACGTACAGTTGTCGGATAACAATGCCTTTTTGTCCATCCGTAATGATTTTCATTTATCTACTTGTCATTCCCTGCGCATATAGAACGTGCGCAATCGCGAATATTTCATCTTGAAAAACAGTCGCAAGCCCACCAAGGTAGACAGACTGTTACTTGGCAGTACCTGGACCATATACACCAGCTTCAAATCCTTGCGCAGTTTTGGAATAGTTTGTGTACTAACAGAGACATTTAAGTAGACAGTCTTTGGAGCCGGTCCATTCCAGTTCACTAGAACTGATGATCTAAAATGGCAGCTGTATGTTAGTTTCGGGTAGTACTATGTCAGACTTCATACTCAGCATATCGTTGTTCTCAATTTCAGCCTGTAAAGCGCCGGACATGAAGCTGACCATATTTAATGGGACAAAACAGGAAAAGGTGATAAAACCCATAGGTACCAATTCTCGCAATTTCACTAATCATCAGTTCCATCGCTGGAGTAGGTGTAGAGCGAAATGCTCCAGTGGTCATCAGACCGTTCTCTGCAATTTAACGAACTTGAGTTGAGATCGATTTTCAAAGCTACTCTCCCATTAAACAATACAACCATTTGTGATATGTGGTTTCACCACCATCACGTCTAGACACTGAAGTTGCTTTGGGGCAATTGTCCATTTCTTTCCACAGGTCGTTCGATATACCTATATGGAATCTCTAGCCTTGTGTATTGTGTTTTTCAGGTGCAAATTCCCTGCAAGCTTACACTATTCCTCAGAGATTCTGCAAACTACGCACCCGGAATAGACACTCCATTCTGGAACGGTGGTGACACGAATATTCTTCATTTCGTAATAAATGGCACCATGAAGAAATGGTGAAGAATGATCATATAATCAGCGTACGATTATACATAAATGTCCAGTTAACCGGTTAGTGCTATGACCATCAACCAGTAGAGACCACAGCGAAGGGTATACGACACCTCCCTAAGGGCATCCCGTAAAAGTCATAAAACTGACTACTTCTCCATTCTGAGTAGTTTTGACCACTCTAGCATTTAGCATGGTACTAATCCATTCCGCAACAATATTTGTTATATCTCTGGTATTTGCAGCCAAGCAAGGTGAACTTATGGGAGCCGCATTATATGCACCCTCTACATCCATGAAGGCTGCAGTTGTAGTCACCCTGCGGTCCAGAGACTGAGTGATCCTTCCAACTAGATTGTTAAATGCCAAATCATGTGATTTTTCTTTTGAAAGGCGTATTTATGCTCACTCAGCAATAACTCCCAAGTCTTGAATAATTCAACAACTTCAGAACGAAAGGCAGGAGTCTTATTCGTCTGAACGATTTAGGAGATAAATTCGATTTGTTATGAATGTATACAACCCTAACATTCCCCTTGCTGGTCGGGACAATATTTCAGGCCAGATGCGAAGGAGTCCATCTCCTGCTGTACTAAGGCAGGAATGATGCCATCTTCCCAGGAGTCCTAAATAGCTTGAACGAGCAGATCGCCCACCTAACCACTCAAGATTGGATGATTCTTCTTACATTCTTTCAATCGTCCTTTTTAGCAAGATCTATCTGCGCGACGGAGTCGCTGCTGTCATTCTTTCAGATAAGATATCGCGCTATCTTGGTGTCAGGAGTCTATGCAAAATTAAATTGAAGCAGTTCGAAAAATAAATGAGACGGGTATTCAAAACTTTCAGTTATCATTAGGATACACTCAGAAGACACACATTGAATAGCAACAAAATTCTATAGACTATCGCTACAAGCCTGAATCGATTTATTTCAGTTTCATCAACATTTCTTCCGGAAATTAAATGGTAGCTGAGCTTTTCAAATTTTCTCCAAACACGATTTATAGGGTTGAGTCAACCATCGGTTCGGGAACTCACTTTCGAATTAGCAGACAACAATAGTTTTGCTTATTGCTTCAATAAAAAAAAGATTCGCGCTGGACAAGAATAGCTAGACGGTTTTTTGAAGTGGCAACGACAATTTGATGGAGCCGGCTGCACGCACGAAAAAACATGACTCATGCGGCGTTATATCGCTATGAGGCGTTCCATTTAAGGTTTGAAGTGCAAGCGAGAGCGCGAAACGAGCGACAAAGAGGCACATTCGGCCTCCGCGCTCGGCAGCGTTCGACATCTGTCTCTCTCCTACTTGAGTGAGGGATGCCTCCGCGTGGACAACTGCTATACAATAATACATTTACATGTTTTCGTCCAGTATGAAGTGCAGTGAAAAGTGAATGTAGTGTCAATTGTTTATAGCGACGATAATTGTGGCGATAAAGGTAATGATTCTTTGGATATTAAATATATTTTCAGTGATATATTGTCGAATATTCGTGTTTTCATCATTAAAATAAATAGCATCGGTCCGCTAGTGCAGCTATTGTAGGTTATGCTATAATTGAAAAAACTATAACAATAAGTTAACAGAACTATCGATGAGTAAAAAATCAATTGTTTTACTATTCGATCCAAATAACTATCGATCGTAGCTATGATTTCAAAAATTGAAACATAATTCTTCCACATATCATAACAACGTGTCTGAAATGACAGGTTGGAACTGCCAGCCGTCAAAGGGAACAATTTTCTCCTATATCAAACACACTGAAGCGGGCTTTTTTAAAACTAGAGTGATGTTTCCAAATTTTAAATTTAGGATTTATCAACAATATTTTGATCACAGTTTATTCTTGTAATAAATTATTCAAAATTATGACTTTTTTACAACAAATTACAATTCAATGTGCAAAAATAATTAAGTAACTAATTGAACAACAACTTTTATTCAGTTTACTTACTGAAAGAAATAATGTCGATACAAAATTTATTAATATAAAATAATAAAATCAAGAATTAAATTTTGACAGTCGAGTAGAAATTTAAACAATAAATTTTCTTTTTCTATCATCGTCCTCTCATTATGTGTTATTCTCAACAGAATAAATAACACAAATTTTAAGAAGTTAAATATCACACATATTTTAAGGTAGTAAAACAATTGCTCAAAATTCATACTTGTAAAATCTATGTACATTGTAAAAAAAATGAATAAAATTGATATAATTGTATTTATGCGTACAAATAAATGTAACTTGATCAATTTAATTGTGATTTCCATTTACCTTCTTCTCTATATCCATACACAATACCTATCAAACAAATAAAATTAAAATTTTCTTTTGAAAAATACAACAAGTATTTTCTCATGACGTGGTGACGTTCAACTATCGTCAGTAAACCGACTTTACAGACAACTGATTTCTTAAGCAAAATATGGCTATTTCATTGCGTACACCGAAACCTACTTCTGCAGCTAGAGCTCATTTTTTTGATGTAATAAGACTTACTGAATATTAACTTTGGACTAAATCGCTTATATAACGTTGACGAAACAGGTCTAAGTACGGTCCAAAAACTTCAACGGCAGATAGCATCAGTGCTGAAAGAGGCTGAAATGTTACTGTGTTGTGTTGCACAAATGTTATTGGTTCATTTGTTATTTTCTCGAGAAAGCATGAAGAAGGAACTGGTGAATGAAGCACTCATTGGTAGACTAGGACCAGCGCATGAATCCGGATTGAAGAATACCGAAGTTTTGTGGAATGGTTGAGACAATTTCAATCTAATACAATATCCATCGAAGATAATCCAGTACTACTTATTTGAGATGGGAATGGAGGTCAACAAACATATGCCAAAGAGAATTCCATTTATATGATTTGTCTACCACGTCATTGCACCCACCGTATGAAGACAGATGATGTAAATATCTACGGAACCAGAAAATTATATAGGTCGTGTGGTTACTCATTTTCAAATAGTATGTCCATTCAACCGAGCATATGGAAAGGAATGACTGTGTATAATACATCCAGCGGCTCTATCCTGCCGAGATAACAAATATCTCAAATGAAACGGCAAACGATCATGTGAGACTGGTTACAGAAAATATGATAAATGACAACACAAATAGTACTTAGTCGGTCGAAAATAACAGGAAATATTGTGGTTGATTACAAGATTGGTAAGGTACCACTGAGATGAGTATAGGTGCGAAGGAGTGACCAAGCACGTTAAAGAATTCATTACCATTTCCTATTGAAACTATTTCACCAGTACCTCAAAGACTATTTATTGCGGGGCAGGGCAAGAGAAAGCCAAAAACTCAAAAATCACAGTGGCTTCTTACTTCTACTCCGTATATGGAAAAATTAAAAACAAAAGATGCTCCCAAAAGTCCACCGATTAAACTGAAAAAGCATGTCAAGTAGACAGTCTTCAACGAAAATATAGAAATAAATAAAATGAAGATTATTTCGAAATAACTACAAACAAAAAAGAATGCAAAAGACAAATTATATCAATTATAGCTCAGATATAGAAAATCTTCCACTTGAAAATGAGGATGACGACAAAGTCTGCATTTCTTGTAACAATATATTCACGCTCTAAGCCTAGAGAATGCTGGTTAAGTCTTTTGCATCATGTACTGACGTTCCAAACGAAACTAAAAGGTTTGTGAGCTTCGCTAGTAATTTCTGTTGTATATCATAGTGTTCATACCAAACAGACAAAATGGTTTTTGTTAGACGGTAAAGTAACCCTTCATATTTGTATGTTTTTTTCATTTCTATTATATTGTATTTCAAGAAACTTAAAAGCAATGGACCAAATATTATATTATAATTAACCACAAATACTGATTGCAACACCTTTAATTACACAAAAAAAAATAGAAAACAAAACAGTACGACATTTTGTACTTACTACCCTTTCGTATAGAAACAGCCTGGAATTATTTAAGAAATCATAACTAACTATGGTGATGGCGTAGGTTGGTGAAAGCATCGGCTGAAGAACCGATCTCGTTTCGTTAGAGAGAATTTCAAATGCTGTAAGTTATTGGAGCTAATTCTTAAGCTATTTCTTCTTCAATGTGTAGTTGGAGTACACAAAACCCCATCTTTATTCAGGATAAAACTAGTCTCATACCTCTGTGATAATCAGGAATTAGAGAAATTTTTTTTTCATTTCGAGCTTTCAGTATAGCAGATGAAACAAGCATTCAAAGGTATAAATTCATAATTTTAAAGTTAATATGTTGTAAGAAAAACTATCTTTGCTTAAATAATACGTACGTTATGAATTGAATGGAATAGTTTTCGTTGAATAATCTGTGTACGAATGTGGCAAAGACCCAGGAAATTGTATTCAGTCTACACCACATAGGTAATATAAACGATATTGATCATGTGAAATTTGTGGGTATCCATTTGGACCCTGCTTTGAACTGGGATGTTCATTTCAGTTTTCTCGCGTCCAGGCTTAGCACCAACATTCTCGTTTTTCGTAGGCTGTTCTCGATTGCGTCATCGTGTATTCCGGGAATGGTCCAATTTACTTTACAGAATCGCACCTCAAATACAGTATTATAGTTTGGGGTAACTGTGTCATGATGACTACATTTTCGGAGTCGAAAGATGAGCGGGTAGTTGATGCACTAAAGTATCCGGATTGTTGTAGAGGTACCTTAAAGTGCCTAGGCATATTCCCCTTTCCATCATTATAGATCTTAGAATGTCTGATATTTGTGCACAAATGAAGGTAAATTGGGATTATCATTGTCACAATAGGCATGACGAAAGATTTTGAAATCCTCTACCGTAATGCGGATACACATCTACTCTTCACAACAAAACCTTTATTTCGGTAATAAATTAAAGTTTTTGGAAGTTTAAAGCCATTTTTATAATCACTTTAAAATATTGCGCGAAAACAGCTCGCCGTGTCATGCCGTCGTGTATGACGTCATACTTACGTAAATGTCAAATTTGTTTAAGCGCAGCTAGACAGCAAAGGAAACAAACGTTGCGTATTTCTTGTGTTAAAAATTAATTCTAAAGTTTATAAGTGGTGTGCAGTACCTGAGTGCAAAAACACATCAATAACGACACCCAACAAGGTGTTTGTATTTTTCCCATACAAGAAAATAATAAGAGATAAACGGTTAAAGCTTGCACGTCGAAACCCGAACGATGTGAAGACAAATTCGCCACTTTATTTCTGTGAAGATCACTTTGATGTGAGTATGTTATCATGTATTGATAGATTTTCAACTTAATGTTTGTTTGACGTGAAATAGTTGAAATGTAGAGGCTATGGAATAACTAGTCATTTATTGAGGTTATGTTTGTGTTAGTCTTGGTTATCATTCTTATTATCAATTTTAATTGTTACCTTTGCAGTTTTCAGTTGCCAAATGATATGGAAAATTATATGGAATACCATGTGATGGGGTCGGTATCACAAGTACGTATGAAACCAGGATGTATGCCCACAAAATTTACTTGCCAACCAGACAGGAAAACACAAACATCTAACACAACAGAGTGGCCCTATATAGTTAAAAAACGAAGGATGATGATTGTTGAAGAGTGTGAAAAGCAATTAGAAGAAAGTACTATAGTTAAAGAGCCATCAAGTTCAAAAGAAATTGCATCTTATAGTTCAGGTATAGTTTACTAACTTATTTATTAGAGTGTTAATTCAGTATTATTGCATACATTGTTGGTATACTTAGGCTCGTATTACAGATTATATTATATAGCGGTATCCTTTGTACAAATCTCAAGAAATGATATACGTTTGAGATTCATTCTGTGATACTGGCTATAAAGATTTTTTGTAACCTTGTAATTTTCTATTTGTGTTCATAATAATAACATTGCACTCAAAAACAAAACATTTGTTTTACAGTTAGATAAAGCAATTCAAGTACACTTATGTGAAACATTTATGGGTAAAGCTAACCAAACAAAAGTTAATTTGGTAAAAGACATCACCATTGAAGCCGTGTCTACATTCTGTTTCTACACCACCATTTAAAATCAATTCTAAAATAGCAAACATATACCTATACTACAAGGGAGCTAACCTCAAAAATAATGACAAGTTTATTGCAAAAATAACCTATGAAAGTAAAACAAAATAAACTTCTACGAGCTTAAAACGAGTCTGATTACTACTTGGTCATATTTGTATCTAGTGTTAAAGATTAATACAAATAAAATATACTTACAAAGAGGTTTTCACGTTTCTAAATTCGGACGTCTATGAATCGATCCTGGGCAAATTTGATCTGTTTTCTTTAACAAAGCAGGGTTCCATTGTAACGCGCAATCAGTGGTAGGTAATCAAAACACAGTGAAGCTTACATAAGTATGACGTCATGCACTGTGATTGGCGTTTCAGTCCAAATTTTTATTAATCTCAATTATTTAAATAAAACTGAATCAAGTTTTTAAATCCTTCGAATGTGTATTTTTCTGTAAAGTCATTAAATCTTTTTTTATGTCATACTATCGTCACGCCTATACAAGGAATAAAGACAAAATTAGGAAATACTTCTTTAAGCTCAGCAGGACACAAAACGTTCCCAATTTCCATGCCATAAATTTCTATAATAGACTCCCATTTTGCTTGAAAGATCTACCTTGAGATCAATTAAAACGGACAATTAAAGATGTTTTAATGTGAAGAGCGACGGATGAATATTTTCACATTGGTTTTGAAATGTGATACTTTGTACACAATGGTATTTTATTTTTTTTATGTATATTTGTCTCAACTTATTTAACCTTGTTCATTTTTCAGTGTTTATATATAGTTTTGATAATTTTGAGAAATACTTGATTGCTTTGTGTATTATTACTTGTATTTTATAATTTTACTGACGTGTGCAACCCTGTAATTATTCTTGGTAAAGCATAAATGAATATTCAAATATGAATATGAATTAGGAAAGTTCTATTGAACTATTCAAGTAACTATCAAACAATAATGAAATTATAATAAAAATCCGATCTTCTACATAGCTTACTTAATTTTGCCCATAAGTATGATATGTGATTTTAATATATATCTGACGATATAAAAGTTACCTTTGGTAGGTATGAGATAAACTTGATACTGACGATACTTCAGCATTAGAATAAACGTTCAAATTATTCTATCCAACGATGAAATCAATATTGATAAAATAGATTTCGAAATTTGTGAAAGTCGAAAAATATGTTATCAAGTTTATTCCTCTACGCCTTCCCTGACTCTTTGCATTTATTCTGGCGCCCATGCCTTTAGTTTCCTTCCGCTTGCCGCTTGTTCTGTTATGACCCTACAGCATCAATTGTTACTGCGGCGCTCAATTGTTCGGAAAGATAAGCCGTCTGGATTTGTTTGCAATGAATTCGTTCCGGTTTTGATTGTGGTTTTGAATTATTCATCTGTTTGGTTTTTCTAGACGTGCGTGTGATCTCATTTCAATTATGAGCTGGAAATAAGCTGATTTGTAGTTGAATTGTGTATTTAATGGATTTGTTTTTCTCATGTGGATGATTCCATATCCTTCAGCTTTATTAACTCCGAGTTTAACGATAGAGTTCATTTTTTCCCATGAGAAGGGATAAGCGGCATGTAAATGACTAAGATTGTTTTAGGGAATTGCTGTCGATTATAATATATAATACATACATATATCTGTTGATGGTAATTTTGCTATTCGAGTGGGAAATTGAGAGATCTAAAAACAATATTTGATAGTTTTTCTCTTTTTCGATTTTAAATTTTTTTTTCTGATGGACACAGTATATGAATTGAATTTTTGGGCACATTAATCATCCCGAGTAATATTATTTCGTCAGTTTATGACTGATGCGATCCTCCCCGTCCTGGAAAAAGTTGGAACTGATCTTGATTAATCCTTTCGAAGAGGTGACAAGGGAATGTTTCTGCTATGTGGCTGATATATTGATATACGTTGTTGACGTAGAAGCTTTTTTGTTGAAAGAAGATCTTGCCAAAGTATTTATTCAAATCGCAAATGCTATAGAATAACTTATGCCCAAACTTCCAATCATGGCATTTCGAAACACAATCTTCGAGGATCACACTTCAATTAAGACCATACGAAAATTATGAAAGTCTAACAATAATTTATCCATTTCGAAAATTGCTGACTTCAAATTATCTTGTTTTAAAATTTATTTGAAAGCAAATTTTCTTATTATTCCTTCAATATATTCAAAACTCGGGCAAACCAAATTATTCTTCAGATCACCGAAGAGGTTATACAACTTGGAATGTCTACACCAGGGGTGCTAAAACTTGAACGGCTGGCGATGTACCTCAATATTTTTAGACTACTTACGATGGACTCTGAGAGGCTGCAAGTATGCAGGGTTGTCGTACATACACGATACACCCTACCTACCTACTTACCTACGGTGCACCCGTAGCATATATAGATATCAGCTTTCCGCACAATATACATAATTTTAGTCAAGGTTTGAGTTAGGTTTAGTTAGGTTCTTCTCTATAATATCAATGAAAAAACTCAATAGTTATTCAAAATTGCGAGTTTGTTGTTTGGTACAAAACAAAAGAGTTACATATGGTGTTAAACTTAACTAAGGAGTGAATTTGGATGTTGAAGCGTGGCACTACATGTCCTCAGCACACTTTTCATAAGATGGTACGTAACCACTGAGTGCTAATCGCAAGCATGATTACATATGATCGTCAGTTAGTCGATTGCGATATTTTGACTCAATTATCTTCATTTCAGAAAATGCAGACTCGCACAAGTAAGCTGACCCAAACATTGCCGTCAGTTGAAGGGCGATTAGCCTCAGATTCGAATATTTATTTGCAGATATAAAACACCAGATGCCTCTCCAAGTTATCACGCTTAGGTATTGCAACTGACGCACGACAAATAAGACAAATGCACTTATCCTTCTTCCTCTCAATCGTTATTAAAATGATACGTTTCAGATTTCTTCGCTGCACTCATTTTGTACTATTTAATAGTGAACTTTGTATCGACGTAGTATTGCCTTCAAGTTACAATTCAGAATGACTTCAATTCCTGCAGGCACAACATTCATATCAGCTTGAACGAAAGTCTCGAATGCTCCCGTTAAACGCGCCGCCCGAAATTTCTAGAAAAGCGGCAAGAATAAAAAACGCGGATTTTCTTTGACAAGTACCGCGCGTTCCTTCGACAAAGCCGCCTTTTGCAGCTTGCACAGTGTTATTTTATTACTTAATAAATTTTTGTAGTTTAGTTACCTACCTATTGAAAATTTTCTTCTTCTCGAGATCTACTCACAAAGCACTCGCGATCGACCGTTCGAGCACCCCTGATCTAAACGGTACACCTACAAAATTCTATTTTCCCAGATTTATCAACAGGATCCATCAGAAAGTAAAATTCAAAATCTAAAAAGAGGAGAACCATTTTAAGATCTCTCAGTTTCCCTCTTCCACATCTTCAGAAAACCTTTTAGCACAGATATATGTATTGCTGAGGATTCCAACCACTCAAATACATCTAAAATTTTGGCTACAATTCAATGATCTTTAGAGCATTTTCCTTACCTTGATCATTAGAAATCTTGAAAAAAAATTGAAACCACTAAAACTATAGCTCACAACAACAATTTTGATAGTGGCTTCATTAACAAAATAGTGAAAACAATTAAATATAGCTATTAGCCAAATACATCCAATTATAAATACCAACAAATCCGAAATCCAAATTATTCATCTCTTCAACATATTTTCGACAGAAAAGTGAAAATGAATCGCAAATCACCTTTCCAAATTGAAATCTAAAATTGTATTTAATACTCAAAATAAATTGTCATCGCTCTTCAATGGTAAAAATCCTATAGAAAATTTAAATCATTCAGGAGTTTATAAGTTATATAAGTTGATCATTCCATATGTATTTCTGTAACAATAAAGAAAAGAACTGAAATAAGAATGATAGAGAGTTAACAGTTATTATTATATATTTAGTGAATAGTATTTTAATAAGATAATATCCTATCATAAGATGAATCTCAGTGTATAAATAATTCAGATTAGATTTGGAACCACATTAATTTACTAGAGCTGCTTCTTGAAAAGAGAAAATTCGGGATGTTCCGATTCTCTATTCCGTTTTATGCTTAACGCTAAATAAATTGAGGAAGAATGTATCTATATCATCTTGTATTTTGAAATGTTGATGCTGAGTGAGAGTATTAGTGATAAAGAAAGAACTTTCACTGGATATACTTCGTAGACTAGGAGGATTAGTTTGGGAATTTTGATAGTTTTAGTATGTTCTTCTGGTTACTGAAATTCAGTATTCTAGTTTAATCCTCTACGAAATTTCTGAAGGGCCAAAGAAAAAGAATAGTACGACTGTGCTTTCTACTCATAGTGTAAAACCGAGAGCAACCTCTCGCATCACTATCTGTTAATTCCTTTCAGAGAGCATCTGCGTAAATGGCAATCGTGTGGTTTTCCTTTAGAATAAGAACAAGCAATAAATGTTACATCAATATATTGGTTGAGGTACATTTCGTTAATCATTCATTTACCTGTAAATAAAATAATCCGACTCGCACCTCTTTAAGTTTGTTTGAATAATTTCGGCGATTTCAGGTCGCATTCAAAGTTACATCACTTCTACACCTTTCGTCTCAATGTCAATAAACATTAGCTTGAGGCACATGGGAAGTTTTAGGGTTCAGAATTCGTTTATATGTCGATTGTATTAAAGAATATTCCCATTTTGTCGATTTTAGGGGTTAATGCCAATTATGCTAACCAAATGTCATCATGATAGTTAACGGGTTCTCTCTAGATCATAGCAGTTTCCTACCGGAGAGTTTTTATATTTTTATTTGTCCATAAACGTAGAAATTAAACGCACGTTTTACAAAACTTTTGAAGAACCCAAGGCTTATCATGCATTTCCAGGGGATGTCCAAATAATTTTTGTAAGCTTCGCAGATGGTCCCTTTGAGATGTATATCAGATATAATCTGTAGCAACTCATTTTCAACAGAACATGAGTTCATATTAAACTGACTTGCTATTTCAGTAGCTAAATACTCAATGTTTTTATATGAAAAAGGATGATGTTATTTTGCCAATTTACTGCAATCATAAAAACGCATTTCGAGTTGTCCCAAAATATTTGATAATTCAGCCTCATACGTATCATGATTCAACTGAAGAATCCTTGCTTTCAAAGGCCTCAATAATAGTTTTTCCTTTACCTTGAAGCTCCAAGTTAACTGTGTTTAAGTGCATTGTGATGTCATTCAAAATTACCAAATCAGTCAGCCATTTTTCGTTTTTCAACATCTGAGTGTCACCACCCCTTTCGTCCAGAAAAGCTGTTATTTCGGGCAATAATTCTTGAAACCTTTCTAGAAATTTTCCGCGACTCAACCACCTGACGTCCGTAGGAAGAACTAAATCAGTGTGTTCAGCTGACTCCCTATCTTCCACCTACAACTTAAAGAGCCGCCATTGCAAGCTACGTGCACGGATGGAATTCACAATTTTTGTTGCAATGCCCATAATTTCCTCCGTGTTTAAAACTTTTGAACACGAAACTTGTTGATGTATAATGAAATGGATTGAAAAAAATGAAGGGGAATTGGTTGTAATGCACACTAATTTATATATTGGTAGCTTGTAGTTTTTTACAAAATTGAAGAAAACGTCATATATATCTTTGTCACGGGTCTTCTCCTTCAGAGTAATGATTATCAAAAATTCTTCCTAGCCAACATGTCATTGAATACCATCGGAATAAAAATTCACAGCTGTGCAGTGTCTGTCATATCGGTGGATTCGTCGAACTCTAAAGAAAAGTATGTACATTTCATGATAACATGTTTTAATTTATTTGCCATGTCCTGACTCAAGACTTAAATACGCCTTGTGACAGTCGGACGAGATAACCGAAGTTCTCTAATAGCAGACATGATTTCTGTTTTTTTTTTAAATCTCCGGTAATTATACCGTATAGTGGCGGTAGTCAGAATTCACTGAAAAAATGTTCACTTACTAATTTTCGGGCCCAGAATCCAAATCTGAAATCGTTTTCGCCCCGGAAGGCTATCGTTTCAGAGAAAAAAAACAAAATTTCCTTGAAAGTCCTCTTGTCTTTATCATTCAAACTCCATCATTTTTCATTAAAATGTCTTGTTATTATTACAATGGATAATATATACACACATGTACCGTTAATCAGTAATTCAACTCAAATAAACATTAAGTTCTTATTAAAATGCTTTTCAATTCGAATGATTATTTTCTAAATAGTTAACTCGCCATATTTACTTTCCAGAAATGATTGCCCCTCAATTCCCAATATTAGGCAACCAAATACCTACTTGACATGATCCCGACAATAGTGAAGTACTCGCCATCTCCCGTCATATCTATATCTCCCTAACCTAACCGAACCTCAAACCTAATTTAAATTTATAATTTTGAATTAAATAGGTTAGTAGGTTAGATTTTAGGTAACATTATGTTAGTTATGTTAGGTTCGGAAAGATTCCCATTAGAATTTCGGTCTCAGTTGTGAACGAGAGAGATAGTTAGTGCTTCTATCTCTTTCTTGCATCGTTTTGAGCCGAACGTCGTATAACATGTAACATGAAAACACTGTAAATATGGCGGGTTAACTGTCTAGAAAATAAACATTCGAATTGAAAAGCATTTCAATAAGAAATTAATGAATATTTGAACGTAAAATTACTAATTAATGATACATGTGTGTATATATAATCCATTGTAATAATAACGAGGCAGTTTAATGAAGCAACGATGGAGTTTGAATGATATAGACCAGAGGACTTTCAAGAAAATTTTGTTTATTATTTTCTCTCGAACTTTAGCATTCCGGGGCAAAACGATTTCAGATTTCGATTCTGGGCCCCAAAATTAGTGAGTAAACATTTTTTCAGTGAATTCCCAAATAGTCTCACCCGCTTCAATAAATGCTTCCTTCACAACCGATTCATCTTCGACTGGTTTCTTATGTTTCGTCAATATATGAGATATTTCAAATGACGCGATCGTATAAGCTTTTGGTTGCTTGGCTGGTCTTGTGAACATAGTTTCTTTTTTTTTCAAACAAGATATCAAATCACGTACTTTTCGTTTTCTGAATTCATTCTGAGACGGAAAATCCTTTTCATAGTTTTTATGAACCGTTTTATGATCCCTCTTTAAGTTACCACGCTTAGCTATTGCGACTGACGCACGACAAATAAGACAAATGCACTTATCCTTCACCCTACACAAGAAAAATTCTTCCTCCAAATCGTTATTAAAATGATACGTTTTACATTTCTTCGCTGCACTCATTTTGTACTATTTAATAATAAACTTTGTAACGACGTACTATTGCCTTCAAGTTACAATTCAGAATGACTCCAATTCCTGCAGGCGCAACATTTATATCGGCGTGAACGAAAGTCTCGAATATTCCCGTCAAACGCGCCGCCTGAAATTTCTAGAAAAGTGGCAAGAATAAAAAACGCGGCTTTTCTTTGACAAGTACCGCGCGTTCCTTTGATAAAGCCGCCTTTTTCCACTAGCAGAGTGTTATTTTATTACGTAATGAATTTTTGTAGTTTAGTTATCTACTTAATGAAATTTTTTTCTTCTCGAGATCTATTAAAACAGCACTCGCGATCGACCGTTTGAACACCCCTGTCCTAGATCCAATACAAATTAATGTAACAATCAATGACAATGGAACAAGTCATGGTAAAAACTCCATGTACGAAATCTCTACAACTTATGCAGAAACCTTCATAAGTTCCGAAATCATTTGTTCATGAATTTTAGCATTAAATTGAGCAATATGCATGGATGGAGGGAAATATATAGGAAAAATACAAATGCCCGGTGTGTCCAAAAAATTTCCACAAGAAAAATTGCACATATTCCGTGGAATACGAGAAATATTGCACATTTTCCTCGGCACAATATTCTTCACTTTTTATGCACAAATTGTTTCGAGTACACATTTGATCACAGTTTCTGTAATGTTTATCTACAGTTGTGCAAAAATTGTTCATTCTTCTTCATGCTTGTTGTTAGATACTTGGGTTCATCTCAGTTTACGTCATTATTAGAATGGGCCCTAATTTCTCATTCCAAATTTCAATTATGGAATTCCCATTTGTAAAGACGAACAATCATTCTCTTTCGTTTTGTTATAATACTGGTGTTGAGACGGTTACTCAATAATTTAATAAACAATCTCTAACTCTGATATTTTACTACTTTTCAATCATATTTTATTTACTTCTGGGAAGTATATAGGTGTGTTATATTGTAGGTAAAGTGCAATGGAGTGACGTTTGAAACTAGTCTGCCAATATTTTAGTGATAGAACTACACACTTGAAACTTTTTTAGGTCATGTAATGGGTCAGGTTAACTTCACAACACTTTTAATTTAAGTATAGTTTATTCATAAATTATAATATTTTATGAACGTGAAACTTCGTGTATAACTACCCACTGACAGAATAATAAAGAGACTTAGTAAATAGTTAGATTTGAGGAAGAATCAAGAACTTAACTTGAGTGTAGAATGAATGTTGAAAGAATGAGAACTGGATAATGGAATCTGAATGAATATTCTTCTTTGTAAATGTCGCCTATATATACCACTGTCTGAATTGACCTGGACAAAGTATCTTTTGAAATACATATGGTTCTCGCAAAGTATGGGGTAACAGGCGCCACATAATTCATGATTGAATTGACAAGAATTCTCTAGTTTCTGAAAGTTCTGGATTTTATAATTCCCACATTCTAAGAAGTGACAAGTAATATGATAACCCGGACAAATTCAATGAAAGAAAGATTCCTTTTCATTACATAGTAAATATATGGTCCAAGTCCGGAGTGATAATGTAGATGTTCTTTGTTTAATTCCTATGGCAAATCGTAGGCTTAACATTGAATTAAAAATGATAGGTGGTGTATAACAGAGTACAGATACATTACAGTCATAAGAGATCAACGATTTATTGTGGAATAAAATTTGAGAAAATATGTCGTTTAATTAGACATAAGACATGTTGGATCTAAATTTAGTAAAGAATTTTTAAGGATCATCTAAAAATGATATATACATGAAGATATATTACTAGTAATAAAATTTACTGTGGGAATCTAGAGATGCGCTGATCCGTAGATAACAAATAACCACCGCAAAATCAATTCTAACATAAGCTAACAAGAGAATAAAGCCACCAAACCTATTAACAAATGTACCATACACATACACGCATCCTTGTTTCCCTTTGCACTCAACCCTCCTTTTAATGTCTCCAAGTAGCCGTGAAATTGTTTCGTCAACGCTGTTGTTGACACTTCCACAGAATCGATGGAAGATTCGTCCGCCCCTTTTTGAGACACACGTCAGAGCCACGCGACCAGTCTGCGGGAGGGAAATCCCAGTGATGGAAAATTGGCACTTAGAAACAGATGAATTATAAAATTTTCTCTAACAAACTCAGACATATATTTTTAACTGATTTTCGTTATTATTTGAAAGAAGAAATAAAATGTATTTTTGTGTTTGAAAAATGGAGATCAAGTGAACGATGATTTCTACTAAAATATATTAATAAATGCTCGACGCGTTTCGATACATCTTTATCAAGAGCAAATGAATAATACAAAAATATCTTACTAACATATACTTATATAGACCGAAGAGGCAATCCACTCAGAATTATCTGTATTTGCACTAGTGTTCAGGAAACAAGTTTAATAAGGGTGAGTTATATATGTTTAACTGATCATTAAGAATTTCTGGTGAATACCTCAATCAATCAATCTCAAATACTTCCATAGGGTTTTGTTTTATACCCTACTTATTATAGATGATTTGTATAATTTGAATCGGTTTTTCCGTTGATGAAACTGCGTTTATGTTTTGAGATTCTAACATTGAAATTTCTTTGTGTTCTACCTATATAAAAATAATTGCAATCTGCTCATTCCAATATATAAACACCTGATTTATTTTCTTTATTAGTTGGAGACTTATAATTTCTGTTAGATGAACCTAAATTTGTTGATGTTTTGAACGCTATATTCAAATTTGAATTTTTACGCAGGGATTTCACATTATTGCTAATATTGCCTATATATGTTAGACCGCTCAAACGATCGAGTGTTTTTTGAGAAGATCTCGAAAAGAAAAATATTTCTAATAAGTAGGTAACTAAACTACAAAAATGTATTACGTAATAAAATAACACTCTGCTAGCGGCAAAGGCTGCTTTATCAAAGGAACGCGTGGTATTTGTCAAAGAAACGCAGCATTTTTTATTCTTGCCGCTTTTCTAGAAATTTCGGGAGGCGCGTTTGACAAGAACATTCGAGACTTTCGTTCACCCCGATCTAAATGTTGCGCTTGTAGGAATTAAAGTCATTCTGAATTGTAACTTGAAGGCAATACTACGTCGATACAAAGTTTATTATTAAATAGTATAAAATGAGTGCAGCAAAGGAATCTGAAACGTATCATTTTAATAACGATTGGGAGGAAGAATTTTTCTTTTGTACGGTGAAGGATAAGTGCATTAGTCTTATTTGTCGTGTGTCAGTTGCAAAACCTAAGGGTGGTAACTTAGAGAGGCATCATAAAACGGTTTGTAAAAACTATGGAAAGGATTTTCCGCCACAGAGTGAATTAAGAAAACGAAAAGTACGTGATTTGATATCATGTTTGAAAAAAATCAAACCATGTTCACAAGACCAGCCAAACAATCAGAAGCAGCTACGATCGCGTCATTTAAAATATCTCATATATTGGCGGAACACAAGAAACCATTCGAAAATGGATAGGTTGTGAAGGAAGTATTAATTGAAGCGGGTGAGACTTGATTTGGAGATTTTAAAAATAAAACAGAAATCATGTCTGTTATTAGAGAACTTTAGTTATCTCGTCCGACTATCATAAGGTGTATTGAAGTCATGAGTCAGGACATGCGAGCTAAACTAAAACATGATGAAATGTACATACTTTACTTTACAGTTCGACGAATCCACCGGTATGACAGACATTGCCCAGCTGTGTATTTTCATTCGGATGGTATTCAATGACATTTTGGCTATGAAAGAATTTTTGACAATCATTTCTCTAAAGGGAAGACCAGCAACGACTGGAAACAAAAATGGTTTTGTGGCATTTTAAACACGGAGGAAATTATCGGCATTGCAACAAAAACTGTGAATTCCGTCCGTGCACGTAGCTTGCAACGGCGGCTCTTTAAGTTGCAGTTGGAAGACAGGGAGTCAGCGGAGCACACTGATTTAGTTCTTCACACGGACGTCAGGTGGTTGAGTCGCGGAAAATTCCTAGCAATGTTTCAAGAATTATTGCCCGAAATAACAGCTTTTCTAGACGAAAGAGGTGATGACACTCATATATTGAAAAACGAAAAATGGCTGACTGATTTGGCATTTTTGACTGACATCACAATGAACTTAAACACCATTAACTTGGAACTTCAAGGTAAAGGAAAAACGATTATTGAGAAGATTAGCGCAGTAAACGCATTCAAAACTAAATTGCAACTTATGATAGATCAACAGAAAAGAAAGGATCTGAAACATTTTCCGTCTTTGAAAGTAAGGATTCTTCAGTTGAATTATGATACGCATGAGGCTGAATTGTCAAATATTGTGGGACAATTCGAAATACGTTTTTATGATTGCAATAAATTGGCAAATATAGCCTCATTTATGAGTTATCCTTTTTCATGTAAAGTGGTGTTTTATAGCTAAAGATAAATATCCGAATCTAAGGCAGATCGCCCTACAACTGATGGCAGTGTTTGGGTCATTTTACTTTTGTGAGTCTGCATTTTCTGAAATGAAGATAAGTCAAAATATTTCAATCGACTAACTGACAATCAAGCTTGAGATTAGCACTCAGTGGTTACGTACCATTTTATGAAAAGTATGCTGCGGACATGCGGTGCCACGCTTCAAAATCCAAGGTCACTCCTCAGTTAAGTTTAATATGTAACTCTTTCGTTTTGCAACAACAAATAAACTCGCAATTTTGAATAACTATGAGTTTTTTCATTGATATTAGAGGGAAGAACCTAACTTAACATAACCCAAACCTTGACTTAAATATTGTGTACTGTGCGGAAAGCTAATATCCATATACACACTCTACCTACGTGGGGAGATAGGTAGGGTTTATCGTATATGTACGACAACTCTGCATCACACATACTTGCAGCCTCTCAGAGTCGATCGTAAGTAGTCTAAAGATATTGATGTAGATCGCCAGCAGTCCAAGTGTGAGCACCCATGTGTTAAACTATTGAATTTCTTGTATTGATGTTCACCGATCGGATATATATGTTGTAATGCTAATTTTTGTTCAATTCTTTGAGATAATTTTCACTAGACATCGGTGTGCTTAAGAGTCTATGTATATAGCTATTAAATGCTGCAACTTTATGTTAGTAAGGATGTGCCGATTATAAAGAATTGTGATTTCTGAATGAGGTTTATGATAAAATGAAAACTGGTGTTTATTATTTGATCTTCTTATTGTTAAGTCTAGGAAATTGATCGAGTTGTTTTCGAATACAGTGAACTGTCTGTTTGTTCCTGTGAAACACACAATAATGTTAGATCTCTGCTAAAAGAGGGCTTAAGGGGTTTCCCATTATAAGTTCCTCTTTCTTTAATAAAATAGAGTCGTTAAATAAAAAATAATTTGGACATATGCAAACATCTAATAAAGCCATAATGTCGTATTTAATTCGTGGATTCGTCATATTATGTGTTAACAAATTATTTATTATATTATACGGATCTTTCGGTGGAATACTTGGAAAAGGCCGGCTCGGTGGCGTAGAGAATATGATGCTCATCCCCTGGGTTCAATCCTCTCAAAGGCGGTACGATTTTTCGGATTCTGGGAATCTCTTGAAAGTTCATCTTTCGGAGAAGATGTAAAGCTGTCAGTCTTGTCTAACAGAGATGTGTTGGATATTAAAGATCCCTTCCCTCGACACGAGAGGGGTCCGGCAAAACTTCCGGGTTAGTGAGGTGATAGAATTCCCCGGCGTCTCATTGGCCCAAAGACGGAAATTGTGCACGATAAAGGAATAACAGACGAACAAACTTGGGAACAAATTCTTGACATCGAAAGACACTAACTTAGCATTACTTGGAATGACAACATTTTCTATTTTTCTTATCAAATCATTTGAATTACAAATTGAAAAAGACGGTTCAAAATTTAAAAATGTTTCGAGAATATGAATTAAAAATTTGGAAATCTTGAATGCTGAGGCATGTGTGAATGATACCACTGGTCTTATTGGATAACCATTTTTGTGCGATTTAACTAAAGAATAGAGTTGAGGTGGTAGAGGATTCGGTAGGACGAGTTTAAATTGCGAGTTAGATCGTGTTATTAGATGATCATTTATTTTTAATTTTTCGAAATCTAACTCACGATTTAAACTCGTCTTACCTTTACCACCTCAACTCTATTTTAAGTCAAATTGCACAAAAATGGTTACCCAATAAGACCAGTGGTATCATTCATACATGCCCCAGCGTTCAAGATTTCCAAATTTTTAATACATATTCTGGAAACATTTTTTAATTTTAAACAGTAAACCGTCTTTTTCTATTCGTAATACAAATGATTTGATTAGAAAAATAGAATATATTGTCTTTCTAAGTATTGCTAAGTTAGTGTCTTTCGATGTCAAGAATTTGTTTCCAAGTATTCCATCAACACAAAATATGACGAATCTACGACTTAAATACGACATTAGGGCTTTATTAGATGTTTGCATCTTTATTTAACGACTCTTTTTATAAAACTGATGAGGGCTTATAATGGGAAACCCCTTAATCCCTCTTTTAACAGTAATCTTCAAGGATGATATAGAAAAAACTATTCATTAACACCAGTGTAGTGAACATTTCCTATATTGGTATCGATATGTTGATGACATTATTGTGTGTTTCACAGGAACCAAAAGACAGTTCACTATATTCGAAAATTTTATCAACAACCTGCACCCAAATATTAAATTCACTTCTGAAGTAGAACATAACAAATCGAACTAACAATAACAAGATCAAATATTAAACACCAGTTTTCAATTTATCATAAACCTTCTACTACAGATATCACAATTCATTATACATCGGCACATCCTTGCCGACATAAAGTTGCAGCATTTAATAGCTGTGAAAATTATCTCAAAGAATTGAATTTGGTAAAACAGATCGCAATGAATAATGGTTATGATGCAAATTTAGTTAGCAGCATATTATATAAGATAAAACAAAAATTAGCTTTAGAACATATATATCCAGTCGGTGAACATCAAGACAAGAAATTCAATAGTTTAACATATATAGGAAATATAAGCAATATAAGCAATAATGTGAAATCCTTCTTGAAAATTCAAATTTGGATATAGCGTTCAAAACATCAACGAATTTAGGTTTATCTAACAGAACTTATAAGTCTCCAATTAATGAAGAAAATAAAGCAGGTGTTTATAGATTGGAAAGTGCAGATTGCAATTATTTTTATATAGGAAGAACAGAAACAAATTTCAATGTTAGAATCTCAAAACATAAACGCAGTTTCATCAATGGAAAACCCGTGTTAGGGAAAATAGTAATTCTTTCAATTCAGAATTCAAAACCCTACAATCTGAGAATAGAGGAATAAAACTCAACCTTCTGAAAGTATTTGAGATTAATAGATTTAGGTATTCACCTGAAATTCTTAATGATCAGTTAGACATAAAGAACTCACCCTTATTGAACTTGTTTCCTAAACAATAGTTCAAATACAGATAACTCTGAGTGGATTGCCTCTTTAGTCTATATAAGTATAAGTTATTAAGATATTTTTATAGTGTTCATTTGCTCTTGACAAAGATAATTTATTTTAGTAGAAATTATCGTTTACTTGTAATTGAAAATGAATTTCTATCATGTAAAAGCCTCGTGAATTGAAAAAATTGAGATCCCCGAAAATAACATTGAAACTGTTTCAGAATTGTTATAGTTATACTGTTCATTTATTATGCATTATATGGTAATCTGAAATATTAATTAGAAAACGTTCAGGTGAAACTTAAATTTTAAAGAAAAAAATTGATTTTTCAATATAAAAAACAAGTATCTGTGAAAAAGAAGATCAAATGAAATGTTTATCCGAATTCTCACTATGTTCTTACTACCAAAAATAAATTAAATTAAGAGATCATTGTTACCGTGTTTTCGAACTGTCGTTTATCATCGAACAGTATAAAACCAAGTGCAAAATGACATGAAATATATGTGAATAGATCGTAATTTGGATTTGGAAAACCCAGATATTAGTTCACAAACTATTGAAAGGAGTTATTATTTGAATACATTGAAAATCTGGGATTCCGAAAAAGTATTCTAGTTATTCATTATCTAAAAGTTGTCATTGAAACATGATTTGAAAATTTCAACTAAATCTGGGTAAATGAGTTTTCAACAATTTGAGACTTTTTTGCCTGATTTCCACTATGCTTATTTTAAATTACCACGACCGGTTTCGACAGTTACGTAATTTTCAAGTGTCTAGAGCTAACAGTTATGAGAAAGAATGTACTAACTATAACTTTTTCAGATGTTAAGTGGTGAGGAGTGATTCAATTCTTGGTTACTATTGGGAGTGGTGAATATTTGGTTTTTACGATTGTTACAAAGTTTTGCTGATTACACGCTTATTTATTTTCTAGTTTTCGTTAATGGAATATATTAATTCAGGAAATTCGTTTTTGTTCTTGGCGTTCAGTGATACTGTTTATGTGGGTACGGAGATATCTTTATTTGATGCAATTTTCTCATTAATTTTCATATTTAAGTCTGTTATGGATAGGAGAGTCTGTAAATGTTTCGTTTCTTTATTTGTTGTAGGTGACATTAATATTGAGTTTATTTTAGGTTGTCTGGGAAATTCATTGAATAGTTCAATTACAGCAGTGAAGGCTATTTCATTATGCATTTTATTAAGAGAATGTAAGAATCGGTCCATTTGTGTGTTCGAGGCTTGAGACCCCACAAGAATATCATCCACGTATCTGTACCAGAAAATTATGTTTTTGTGCTAATAACTAATATTTTAAGAATATCTGCTAATGAGCAGATCCCATGGGGAGTACTGAGTTTTGTCTGAAAATTTTTGATTCAAATTGGAAATAATATTGTGACGAGTAGGTCTCTGAAGATTAAAATGTATGTGTGACGAAGTGTTATTATGGTTGACGATTTCTTTTATTAGAGGCGGACATTCATCTATTGAAATGTTTGGGTACATATTTTTTATATCGAAAGAGACAATTGTCTACAGCAGGGGTTCTCAAACTGGGGGGGAGCGCCCCCCTGGGGAGTAGTGTTGAAAATTCACGGGGGGCGTGACACCCCAATGAAATAAATAAAAAAATTACAAAAATAATTTCCTTAAATCTTTGAAATGAAGTCTTTCTAAGTTTTCATAATTGTTTTTGTAAAGTTTTATTAAAGTTGTAAACTTTATAAAAGAAGGCCACAGTTTTTAAAACTACAAAGCACACAAGAGTTCAAGGTTCTCAAAACCGTCCCCCTCGACGGAAACGGCCGTGTGTACCGATACCTCCGTTTGGCCTTGGTGTGAGTGCGAGTGTCCTCGCACCCCTTCCACTCCCACCTGTTTCGCATCTTCAGTCCAATGTCAATAACCTTAAAGTTTGTTCAGTGCTTGAAACTAACTAGTCTGTTCTGGCGCAGTGCTTTCCGTGAAATATCAGTCAGCGTGTTTGCTGTATTGTGGGTGTTCTATAGTTGTTGAGACGTTTGAATTAGAGTAATTGTTTTTGTGGTGTGTGAGTTCTGTGTGAAGCTGAATCAGAGAAGATAAACACGGCAGAGAAACGCAAGTATATTGACGATTATATTCAATATGGGTTTGTTTCCTTGTTTAAAAAAATATAAAAATATTGAGCAATAACGCGATGAGGCCTAATCATCTTCTGAGACATTTGTCAACCAAACATGCCCGACAAACCTTAAGAGTTTTCGCTGCAAAATCTGCCTTCTAAAATCAGCCGATGTTGTCCTTGAAACTGATATGGCCGAGAACATTAAGAACCAGATGGTTGATACAATAAAAAATCTTCGTTTTTTGTTATCCAGCTTGACGAGAGTACAGATGTAGCACAATGTTCTCATTTGATTGTATATGTTCGTTACAATGAAAATGAAAGAATGAGGGATGAACTGATGTTGGTGATATTGGTGACCACTACTAAAGCTGTAGATGTAATGAAAGCAGTATCAGACTTTTTTGAGAAACACACAACTTTCTTGGCCAAAACTTATTGGTGTATGCACAGATGGTGCTCCTTCAATGCTCGGTTCTCGCTCAGGCTTTGTGCAGTTGGTCAACCAGAAGACTGCTGACGAGGTTGGGATTCATTTATTTATTCACCGCCAAGCCTTGGCAGCAAAAACGCTTCCAAACGAACTCAATGCTGTTTTAACGCTATGTATTACAGTAGTCAAATACGTAAAGAACAGTCATTAAATACTCGACTGTTTAAAAGTCTTTGTGAAAATTTAGGAAGTGACCACAAAACGCTGCTATTTCATACAGAACTAAAATGGCTATCAAAAGGCAATATATTGGGAAGACTATTTGAGCTCCGTGATGAAGTGATTACGCTTTTGGAACTGCAGAAACAAAACGAGCTTAGTGCAGAGTTCAGAAAACCCAGTAATCAAGTGATTTTGGCCTATTTATCAGACTTTTTTGACACGTTAAACAACCTAAGCTTGAGACTACAAGGTGCAGACTCAAATATAGTAACACATCGGGATGCCATCAAGATATACGTTGGGAAACTACAACTTTGGATACGTAAAAAGTCAATGAACACCAGCAACTATTTAAGTTTCAACAAAGAATTGTCAGTCTCAGAACAAGCATGTTTTGAGGACGTTTTTGAAGGACTGCTTTTGAAAAACTTGATAATTGACCATTTGAAGAACCTCAAGGAGGAGTTCAGCAGGTACTTCCCTAACTTGTCAGAAGAGTTTTACAAACTATCAACCGACGCGTCCAACATGGACATACAGTTGCTGCCAGAAGAGTAGCAAGAGGAGGGAATAGAAATAAGAAATGACTCTGATGCAAGATTTTGAAAAAATGTGCAAGCCCTCATTTTGGTTAAAGTACTTAAAAGTTTACCCCAGTGTTTCAGAGAGAGCTGTTCAAATGTACTTGCCTTTTTCAACAACATACATGTGCAAAAAAGCGTTTTCAACTCTTGTGGCGATCAAAACCAAGTACCGCAACAAACTTGATGTCGAAAGTGACCTACGCTTTTCTTTGTCTGAAACTCAACCCAGGATATGTCAACTTATCCAGAACATACAAGCGCACCGATTTCACTAAATTAAATTTTATGTTTTGTTTTTGTAAGTAGGTAGGCCTATTGCTTTACCTTCCTTAAATTGAAAATGTATCTGTGTTACAATGTTGAAATTTGTATCAGTAATTATAATCGTTTTTCATGTAATACTTGTTTTAATTTTCATCATACCTACAAAGGGTGGCGTGGGGGGTTCTTCAAATAACCAGAGGGGCGTGGTACAAAAAAGTTTGGGAACCCCTGGTCTATAGAATATGAAATGGTTTATTGCGGATGAGAGTTGGTGCGTTACATGAATTTGTGGTTTGAGTAGTTTGGTAATTTACCTACAGGGGTGTTAATGTAGAATTCAATAGGCCTGGAGGGGTCTTCCTTTTGGTGCAGTTTAATTGAATTGTATATTTTCGGAGCTTGTGGTTCATTGAAATAAACA
Source organism: Cryptolaemus montrouzieri (assembly GCA_013387265.2). Taxonomy (NCBI): domain Eukaryota; kingdom Metazoa; phylum Arthropoda; class Insecta; order Coleoptera; family Coccinellidae; genus Cryptolaemus; species Cryptolaemus montrouzieri. The sequence continues at coordinate 40,146,143 of JABFTP020000144.1, forward strand.
TTTTTTGTCCCATTCTGAATGTGACAGATTATTCGATTGATCCTATTCTCATTTGATTTATTCCTACAATTGTTTTGTGGGAATTGAGGAAAACCATCAAATATCATATTTCAATCTCTCAGTTTCTGACTCAAATAGCAAAATTAACTTCAACATTTTTAAAAAACCTTCAAGCATCGATTTATGTATTTCCAAGAATTACAATCGACCAAATTCACATAAATTTTCGGCATATAATTCAGTCATCCACAGAGCATTTTCGTTAGTTTCATTATTAGAAAATTTTGAGAGGAATTGAAACCGTTGAAACTATAGCTCACAACAACGGTTTTGCTCGTGACTGTATTGATAAAGTAGTAAAACCAAAACAATTATATATAACTATTATCCAACGAAAACGAAAAATTAACCCCTTTAAGTGACAATTTCGCGAATAAACTTTCCGAATTGAAGTCTAAAATTGCATTCAGACCTCAAAATGAATTAGCATTACCCTTATTTGACGCTTAAACTTCTATAGATAATCTGAATTAATCAGGGGTTTATAAGTTATCTTGCCTAGACTGCGATAATTTCTACAAGGGCTATTTCCGCCTTTCGGCAAATGACACGCCAGGGAATTCTGTCACCTCACTAACCCGGGAATATTGCCAAACCCCTCTCGTGTCGAGTGAAGGCATCTTTGATGTCCAACACATCTCTGTTAGACAGGACAGACAGCTTTACATCTACTCCGAAAGATGAACTCTCAAGCGATTCCCTGAATCCGAAAAATCCGAAAAAAGCGAAGTTAATTATGTATAGAATTTAACTAAATCGTATGAATGCAGAAATACATAAGAATACGATATTGGGTAGAAGTAGAAAGTAGGGAAATTTCGATGAATTGTAAGATAAGTGAAATATCGATCTCTTTTTCGGGAAGCAGTTTAGTGGTGCAAACTTTTTTTTTCATTATTTTTCTCCGTTTTCGGAGTATTCCAAATTCATCCAATTTTAGGAAATTCGTCATTTGTGGGTTTCTCGGTTATTATCAAAGTTACCTAAAAATCAGTTTGAGACTCTATAGACTTTGATCATTATTCAGTATAGTGTCGATAGTCAAAATTCACCAAAAAAGTGTTTACTTACTAATTTTTGGTCCCAAAATCCAAATCTGAAATTGTTTTGCCCCGGAAGGCTATCGTTTAGGGAAAAAAACAAAATTTCCTTGAAGGTCCTTTTGTCTATATCATTCAAACTATATAATTGATTCATTAAAATGCCTTGTTACTATTACAATGGACAATATATACACACATGTAATATATAACATAATGTCTCATTAAAATGCTTTTCAATTGGATTGTTTCTTTTCTAGACAGTTAACCCGCCACATTTACCTGATTGCCCCTCAATTCTCAATATTAGGCAACAATTTCACACATATACAATCTAAGACCTACGTGACATGATCCTGACAATAGTAAAGTACTCGCCATCTCCGTCATAACAGAGGGAGATATTCAAATGGAAATCTCTTCAAATCAAACCTAATTAACCTAACCGAACCTCAAACCTAATTCGAATTTATAATTTTGAATTGAATAGGTTAGTTGGATAGGTTTTGGGTAAAATTAGATTGTTTTTTTTAGTGCATCTTTACAATCGACGCTATACAAAATAATTACGCAGAAGTACTTGAAAACCTTATCAACTAGTCATATTGTCATTATATGACTTAGAACCTCAAATTTCTTAGGTCCTGTCGTAGACCATGGTTCTTTCTATGGTTTGATTAAATCCAGACCATGGTAAATATCTGTAGTCTCTGAATTTGAAAATCATCGACGATTTCAGTTCTGAATATTTTTTCATTTTGATATTAGTTTTTTCCAAATATCAAAATCGAAAAACTTGTTTGTTGAATGTTCAAAGTTATGTTATTTGAAAATTTGTTTAAGTGCTTGTGTGCTTCGTTTGAGATACAGAATGAAAAACGTCACTACGAAAATTATGAGAAATTTGACTTGAACGATATTTTCGCATTGTGGAAATTCACATCTCTCTTTGTGTTTGTGTCTCTTCCTTTTTTCTCTCTTTCCTCCCTCCTTATTTTCCAGATCTCCCACAGTCCTAGACTTCATCTTCTGCCTTTCTCTATTCCTTATATATACTTAAAAAATATACAGTCTACTTACAAGAAAGAGTTGCATTCAACTGTATATATGCCAAAGGCACGATGAGCTGACAATTCTAATCATGGTAATACTGCACGAGCTTTATTACAAAATTCAGAAGTATCAGCAAAAATGACCGGTTAAGATAAGAAACTTATTGAACATTTCTTCGTTATACTGCTAACAATATACTGTTCGTGGTTCTGAAAGTTATGGGAAGCATGCCTCAGAAACAGTACGTCAACATATTGATCTGTACTGTTGGTATTACATGCTTACATTTGTTCACAAGCTTTTGATTCATGAAAAAGATATAATCCGTAGTTTGCATTTATCAATTGATAAACTGTCCCTGGAAATACAAGATCCTTGTGATGTATTAATTAGAGAATATCGGCTTCGCTTTGCATGCAAAACTTATAGGGAAAATCGTTAGAAGATGATTCAAACGATTTTTCGGAATGAGCGACCCATTCATTCCAGATTGTCAACCAATCCTACACAAACCGTTAAATTCCATGAATGAGGATGTCTTGTAGCTATTAAACCTAAGCTTGTATTAAATAACAAAAAAACTAGTTCAATACAATTACGGTTGAATTTACTATGTAATTTTTGTTGAATGTTATTAACTTAAAATTCTAGGTAGAAAAATATGTATTTCAATAAAAATTTTTTTTCAAGTGCTTTATTGATTTCACATAAAAAACAACCCCAAAAACCTTTAAATATCAATTTCGAGCAGAATATATGAACATTTTAAGAATCAGATGTTAAGAATCGCCATCTTGAATTTTGGAATTCTGTGTAGGGATCAGAGAAAAGATCCATTAAGAAGGCCGAGTTACCAACCAAAACATTCAAGACCCCCTCACGACCCCTCTCCCATCTATGTAGTCTGCCATAATACATATAGATGGCACGAATTTAACCACGTCAAGTGTCAAACTCTGTCAATCAAACTTCAATCGCCGATAAATTACTTGTCAAATTTCTGTCAATGTCAATGTTTTCAGTTTCCCGCTAAACCCTTCCATTTTTGCGGTTTGCGCTTCCAAAATCCAAAATCATTTACTTTTCAGGTGTTTCCGTTGCTGGTGCCTTCGAATCAAGTTTAGTAATTCTCTTGAAAAGTTATGGTAAGTAAATTGAATTTGTGATGTTTTAGCTGATACTTTGTGCAGCTTGAGCTTTGAATTATTCTACGGTACCTAAATTGGATTATATCCAATTCTTATCGGTTTTCTTCCTAATTTTGAGGTTCATCCCTTTGGCGTTCGGTGGGAAATGACTATACCATACAAGAGGACCACAATGAATGGCGATGAACGAAAAGTAATCGATGAAGCCTTTTTTCAAAATTCGAAAAGATAAGTTGATTTGAATTATATTAATTTTCTCGAGGTTCTCAGCTTTCGAATTTGTCAAGATGACTTCGTTAAGGATTAAATATCGCTGCAAATTTTTCACATGCCCCAACAAGTACGTCTTCCGAGCTGAAAATATCATTTTCCATGTTTTCCCTCGACAAGATCCATCATCTTGTTTTAAGTGGAAAGAGTTTTGTTCTATAAGTGAAACTGTCAACACTACTAACTTTTTTTATGTAATGATCACTTCAAAGAAGACGAATTTGTTAATGCAAACCGCAAAAATCGAAAAAGATTAAACCATGGCATTATACTATCTCTTCCTATTTTGAATAATGAACCATCCTGTTAATATAATAAAGGGGATCAGTTAAATGTAGGCAGTATATCTTCTTGGCCAGGAGCTCTAAACGAGCAATATCATTTATTATCAAATGATCACTCGAATGTTGGTAGTAAATCATCTTTGCCAGAGACTCCCAATGAACCATCTTGTCAGATTTCTAACAAAGGGCACCCTTCAAACATTGCTAATATGCCATATTTCATGAAGTTTTTTAATAAATCCTCTTCGGTTTCTGTAGTAATGGGAGATCACTCATATATTGGCAGTTTACCATCTTTGCCTGAATCTTTAACCGTAAGAGCATCTCTTAATGAACCATCCTGTTTAATTTCAAGTATTTGGGAAGATTACTCATATGTTGAACCAATTCAAGAAGTAAGTAGTCAAGATGATGAACTGATCAATGACAGCACTGATACTGATAAAATCATCGAGAAGTATCTATGCACTAATAAAGAAATAAATTCGACGGATAATCTCCCTAATGATTTTACTTTTCTACCAGTTGATGGAAATGAAATATCAAACGAATTTAGAGGCGATGATCCTTCAACCCTTTCATCTGCAAATGTTATTGACCAAAACTCAAACTGGATTGGAACTAAAGGTATTCTTCGTTCAGCTGGTCTGACGAAAAAACTTTCTCTATCACTAACGGAACTCTCTAAATTAACAACAACAAGATACAATCAAAATATTAAAACAGGCGTGTGATAAGAGTAGATTTGATTTTATTCAGGAAAATCTCAATAATGTAACTAAAGAATTCATCAATTCCCAACTTAGAAATGTAGAAAGGGGTCCCGAGGCAAAGCGGTGGACTGTGCAAGATAAAACTTTTTCTTTGTCAATGTATAAGCGTAGCCCCAGATTGTATCGTTATTTAATGAATTTTTTCCAATTGCCATCTATAACAACTCTGAAACAAGTGCTGTCAAAAATTTCATTTGAAATAGGTATCAAGAGGACAATGATGGATCAGCTCAAAGTTCAAGTCGGAAAAATGCATGAACTTGATCGCCACTGTGTTTTTTCTTCTTGATGAAATATCTTCATCAAGTGCTCTCCAATATGAAACCCCATAAAGGGCATATTTATGGATATGAAGATCTCGGCCACTTAGGTAGAAGTGAAAAAGTAGCAGACCAAGCATTGGTGTTTTTGGTTAGAAAGAATTGGAAACAGGCTATTGAATATCATTTCACTTCGAAAACAGTTTCCACTTTTTGTTCCTTAAAAAGCTCTTCATTTTTGTCATTGAACACCTGCTGTAGATTGTCCTGAAAGTTGTTGCGACTGTCTGTGATGAAGGGTCTACAAATAGAACAGCCCTTACGTCATTATCAGAGGAAGGCAACCAAGATGAAGCTACTTTCTATTTCAGAGTAAAGGATCAGCCTGTTTGCATAATTTTGACGTACCTCATTTAATGAAAAAAACACCCGCAATGCTCTGCTTCGATGGCTAACTTTGATCAAATAGAATCCGCCTTCAATTTTAACCAACAAAAACGCACTTTAAAGATGCTACCAAAACTAAGAAGTGCCTACTTCATTCTCAAGGACAGTCGCATGAAAATGAAAGTCGCAGCAGCTCAACTCAGCTATTTTGTAGCGTGTATTTAAACATGAGTCGCTTCAGGAAATTTAACATCTGAAGCTGTACGCACAGTTGAATTCGTTCACAAAGTTGATTCATTATTTGACTCTTTGAATGGGTACAGCTTCTCTGTACCTGAAGGTAAACCCCTGAAGGGTGTTTCAGAACGAGACTCACCTCATATTGAATATTGGTCCAAGATGTTGTTGGAATTACGAGATTGGAAACTGATTGACAAGAGATGATAAAGATGTCACGAATCAAGTCCACTTCATTAAGGGCTGGCACATAACTATTAGATCCATTATATATCTTTGGCATCGATTGGAGAAGGTAGGGTTCAAGTATTTTTCATTACGATCCTTCAACCAGGATCCTTTAGAAAATTTGTTTTGTATTATTAGACAGCATGGTGTAGGGAACACAAACCCTACTTGCCACCAGTTTATTGCTGCTTCAAAAACTTCAGTCATAAATGGCTTAAAATCGCCCATAATTAATGGAAATCGTAAAAGAAACGACTGTGAGAATTTTAATGATTTTTCCTTTTTTTTGCTGTCTAGTTCACTGATTCTGATGATTCAGAACCTTCTGTTCATGAAGAATATAATGGGATCTTTGGAAATCTACCAACTCCCATAACTGACAATTACGCCACTAATTATGTGGCAGGATACATTTTGCAAAAAATTACAGTCCCAGAATGTCAAGTATGTATTGTAGATTTTTTTGTGAAGTGCCCCAACAACAACACACCTTTATTACATTCAAGAAATTTTGTGATTATAAGTCCAAGTTAACGTATCCTTCAGTAAAGTTTCTCAATTCTTAGAAGACGTTCACAATAAACTTTACTTTTTCCTGGATAGTCAGGGGAATCAGGAAAATCTTATTTTGAGATTCAAAGATATTTACAAGTCTCATTTGTCAATTCGATTTTTGTTAATAACATTCGGTGAAAAATTAAATTTTTGAAAGGGCTACTCGTATTCTGATTTTTAAATTCATTAAGGACACTGTTACTTTTGGGACTGAAAGCAAATCCAAAAGATTCAGAAACAATTAGGACAGCAATCTTTGATGGGTTCATTCATAGGTGTTCATTGTGATTTTAAAGAGCGTGTTATCTACACCCTACTATATGCGTGTTATATATTTACCATCGATCTTATACAATCGGTGGTACTACACATGTTGTTTTGTCTGGGCTTTTACACCCTTTTATAATTTAGAAACATGTTTTCTAGTCTGTGATACCATTAAATTTCTTCCATGCATCTTTTACACTCATGAGGAAAGAAATTGTTTTGAATTTGGGAGGCTTTCACTTGATTCATTCGTCTGAAGAAGCTACGGTGTAGTGAAACGCGTTACGAATCACAATTATTCATAAATTATTAAGTAAAATTCCAAAAAACATATTACTTGTTTTTATTAAAGAAATTATTCTTTTTACTGAGAGTATATATTGTTTTTTTTTGTAACAATGGGCTTTTTACACCCTGCTTACAATTAGGTTCTGCGGGCGGAACCTTATATATTTGGTTTATATTTCTACTATCAACCTATCGTTTGAACCCATAAGGAATATTAATGCAACCCTAGTTTCCAAGATTAGTAATGAAATTGCCTATTTTTACCATATTCAACAATTTTGAGTGATCTCAAATTCATTGAAATGAAAACTTCTTGAGACAGTTAGTACTGCGTTTTATCTGTTTTCAAAAGCAGTATGGGGTAAGTGCCATGAAGATTGCAATGGAGGACCAATATTACGGCTGACAACAATATTTCAGAATTTCTTCTTCATTTTGAATGTTAGAATGTACCTGCTTTCTGTGATATGCGATTTTTTATTTATGATTTACATGTGTTAAGAATTTATTTTATTTTTTGAAATGTTTTCTATATATATGATTTCTTTTATTTTAAAATGAAAGTTTTATTTTGAAAAAAAATACTCATCATTTTCTCAATTTTTGAACAATCTGATGGAGGCAGAAATAATCTGCATCGATAAGACTAGTTCAAATACCTCATTTCAGTCAAGTTAAATTCGATCGCAGGAAATCTAGAATTCAAATAAGACGCCTTTCGGTTTAGTTTTCCATAATGGCACGCATAGCGCCACAAGCTGAAGGTTAGGTTAGAAAAAAATTGTTACCGCTACGTGTTTACATATTAAATTTGGGCTCAGAACCCATTCCCAAAAATTTTCAAAATTTTTTCTCAAGTTGTCAAAAGCAAAGCTCAAAGCTGAAGCATTTATTCAAAAAAATGAAAGAATATTTGATAGTGAAATATTTTTAAAACTAGTTTGTAGTGGCAAAAAAAAGTTGAAAAAGTTTTAGAACAGAACACTGAATTTCTGGGAATAACGAAGTTGAAAATTATCATTATCGCATATCTTTCATGCTCATCTAGATAAATTTAAAAATATGAGAACTGAGATGAACAAGGAAGACATCAAGAGATCTTTAACTTCAATCAACGAGAGACTACATTCTATGAAAGAAAATGATTATTAGCATTAAGGAAAGAGTACTAGGATAAAAATTTCAATCACAGATTTTCAGAATCGATACCAAAGCAAACTTTTCATGTCATTTAAATCGTTATCGTTCAACCATATATAAACACATCGGAATCTCATACCCTTATCACAATATCAAAATTCGTGTTGATCGCCTTTTCTTGTTAGCATAATTTCTAGTGTATATAGTATAATCTGGAATTCATTCATGAGCTTACAGTGCTAGGTATCCGATACTCGCTTACTTGTAAGTAATTCAGTTCACAAAGCTTGATAACGGCAGAAGGGATCAATTATTAAAGGCGTGATCTATATTCGAGAATTATTTACTTTCAAAATCATCATTCGATGATCTGTTTGAAAATATTCTATGGTGAAATATTGACGTAACAATCGATGTAACAAAAAAATGTTAGAGCTTTATTAATCAATTGTTCAAATTTACATAAATAAATTTAAAAGTTCTATATAAACTATAATTTAAGAAGGTATAATTTCCACATATGTAGCAGGAAATATTCCTACATTCCCATCGCATTCCCCAAGCCACCAACCATCATCTTGTTGCCTATAGACTGACAATATATCCCCAGGTTTGAGGGCTAGTTCATCATTCAGATTTGGAGTATATGGATACAAAGCTTTACATTGAGCTATAGGTTGCACTACGTTCTCTTCAGGACTACACTTGGTGTCTAATGTGCTACTACATTGCGAAGAAAATTCATCTGCGAAAAAAAGGTTAAGTTAAAATAGGCTACAACTTTTCGTATTCGAGAAGTTCAAGTGATCATCAAAAAAAAAAAAGAAAGGCGTAGCAAAATAGTGAAGCAATTAGTTTCCAATTTAATTTTCAGAAATGTTGATATATTGCAGTTTTTCGCTTCGTGAGTCAACGATAAATTTTTTTGTGAAATTGTATAACTCGTTTTGAGATACTAATCTTCGTATATGTTTCGGCAATATTTTTGGAATTTGTTTTTTTAACTTTGCACATAATGCTTTCATGGCCTAATTGACAGGTTCGTGCAGGTGAAGGGTTAGGTCAAACTACTCAAGAGGAATTTTCACCAATCAGAAGTCATCATCGTTCATCGGTAAAATCCACATATTGACATTCAATGAAATAATGAAACACCAGAAACATATGCAACTTCAACGTTCACTACACCAACTGGCTCCGCCACTTCAATAGAACAGATGAAGTGGAAAGACTGACTGAAACTTTCGCATTCAGCCATAATCTAACGCAGCTAGTTGACGAACCGACAAGAATACCTGATCTCCTAGCCGACTTCCCGAACACCTTGGATCTCTTCTTGATTTCAGATCCAGATGATTTTGGAGTGGAAGTCTCAGCACCGCTAGGCAACTCAGACCACAACCTTATATCTGCTACTAGAACCATTGTTCTGCAGCTAAACCAAGAACCTAAACCACCCAGACGCATTTGGCACTATTACCGTTCTAATTGGGATGAGTTGCGTGAATTCTTTTCGTGCTTCCCATTCAGGATGTTTGCCTTTGAGATCCTGACATCAATGTGTGCACTGAATCTGTTACAGAAATCATTCATGCAGGAACGGATCTCTACATCCCTCATTCCATGAAAAGAACAATAGCACAAAAGCCATGGTTCAACAAAGACTGCGAAAGAGCCTCTGCAGCCAGTAGCAGAGCTTACAAGTGATGGAAGATAAATCCAACAGAGGAAACAAGAATAACCTTCGTACGAATAAGGAACGTATGCAACCTGAGAACTGCAAGAGCAAAGGCCAATTTGAACGAAAGGGTAACTAATAAACTTCTCGAACAGGCAAGCGGGATTAGATAATTCTGGTCTATGGCGAAGATTGTCAGTATCAGTTTCTGCAAATCTGCGTTTCCGCACCGTATAGCATCATCTCCGAAAGGGAAAGTTGACCTCTTTGCTCTCTTGTTTTCAAAAAGTTCTGTGCTAGATTCATCTAACGCAATACCACGGAACATTCCACCTACAAATTCTTCCATGACAGACATCAAGTACAGAGTCCGCACTGTGAGACTGGCTCTCGAGCAGCTGAACTGCACTTGGTCTAAACGAAATACCGCCGATCGTATAACTAGTTTTGAGATATCGAGCTTTGTCTATGTTTTGCAATTTTTTTGGACTTTGTTGCATTTAAACTCCGCACATAATGCTTTCATGGACTAATTGGCAGGTACGTGCAGGTTTAGGGTTAGGTCAAACTACTCAAGAAGAATTTTCCCATTGCAGAAGTCCAGAACACTCGAGGAATGTTCGCATCTTCATTCATCTGGAAAATCCAGACGAGGACATTCACTCAGGTTTCTTCGAATTCCAAATACTCATCAAATTTTGAATGACTTCTACAGGGAAGCTCTATCCCGAAATCGAAGTTACTATGAAATATTTTAGTTGATGGTAGAAATAAAACTATACTTAGATCAGGAAACCGAGAATCATGTACATTTAATGAATTAATGACGCACTAGAAACATACGCAAGAGATAAAATATATTTTGTTATTAATATGACTCTAAATATCATCATCATCATTATCATCAAAAAGCGATACAACCCTGTGTGGGTTTTGGCTAACTTCGCAATACTCCTCCACCTATTGCGATTTTCCATTAGGTTTGGATCAAAGGGGATATTCAATTTATACAGATCTGCTTTTATATTGTCCCACCAACGCAACCGGGGAAGTACTGGTGGTCTCCTTCCGTGTGGTATCTCCTCCCAGGCTTCACAAGCCTTTCGTTAAACATCCTCTGGATATGACCAGCCCTCCTCAACCGCTGTGCTTTGATTTGTGGATGATGTTGCTGTCTCTGCATAGCTCTTTCAGTTTAGTTCTTGTACGGTATTGATCGGTAGTGGGGTCGTGGTGGGGGCCGTAGATTTTCCGTAGGATGTTACGCTAGAACCGTCTAAGCTTTTCCTCGTTGTCTTTAGTTAGTGTCCAGGTTTCACACCCGTAGGTGACAATAGGTCGTATTATCGATTTATAAACTTTTAGCTTCGACATTCTAGATAGACCTTTGGATCTCAGAAGATTTTCCAGAGCATACATACATCGGTTGGCCGATAGGATTCTACCTTTTATCTCTTCTGTCCTGGCGTTATCTGCTGTTTGGTAGCCTCCAAGGTATGTGAATTGCTTTACTCTTTTGAAATTATAAGGTTCGATCATTATATTTTGTCCTAGCCTATCTCTACGTCCCTGTCTGCTGAGGCACATGTACTTTGTCTTCTCCTGATTCTCGAGCCCACCTTTCTTGTTCCTGGTTCTAGTCTATTGCAATCTATATCATCTTCATATGCAAGCAATTGTTAGGGACCCGTAGCTGTGAAAAACTCGCTTTTTATTTGTGCTGCTCGTAAGGCTTTTTCCAGGACTATATTGAATAGTAAAGGGGACAGTGCATCGCCTTGCTTGAGACCATTTTTAATTCTGAAATCTTCTGAGGTCCTACTTCCCAGTCGAACTTTTGCTTTTGGTTCCGCCCATACAAAGTTTTGTCATATTAATGAGCTTTTTTGGTATAGAGAGCTTCGACATTGCGTTTTATGTTTGTGTCCTCATTATGCTGTAGTACGCCTGAAGGAAATCCATGAAGATGTGTTGTGTGGTTCGATTGTATTCTCACCCCTTTTCAAGTATTTGCCTTAGCGCAAACAGTTGGTCTATTGTGGATCTACTTTTTCTGAACCCGTCCTGATAATCACCTGTAGAGTTTTCGAAAATCGGGGTCAGCCTTTCCAGTAGGATATTTGACATCATTTTGTAGGCTGAATTGAGCAATGAGACCCAACTCGGTCATGTCACTCAAGGAGGAGAACGGGGATCTGATTCCCGATGAAAACGAGGTGGTAAGGACTTGGAAGAAGCACTTTGAGGAGCTCTTGAATGTTACACATGAAGAGGGATACAAAAAAAGCACATACCTTACTGCAGACCAACCAGTAAAAGAACCTAGTCTTGAAGAAGTAGTGAGGGCAATAAAAAAGCTGAGGAACTGGAAATCTCCAGGCTCAGACAACATCCCCGCGGAATTTCTCAAGTACGGAGGCCATGCCCTGCACTCCCAGCTGCATTCGTTGATTAAACGTATATGGGAGGAGAAATGAATATCAACTAAGTGGCAAGAAAGCATTATCATCCCAATTCACAAGAAAAGAGCAAGAACCAAATGCACGAATTATAGAGGAATCTCATTGCTCAATTCATAACTCTAAATACGTATATCATAATGATTTTATCAAGTTGTGCTTTATATAGATAACTTATTCGCATTAGTTAACTAACTCTTTGTATGTCAGTCATATTCAGTTTGGTGGAAATAGTAGCCGAGTCTCTTTAGGGGAACATAAGACGTGGTAAAGTTAGCGGTCTCACGTATTGACAATTTTCCAACATGATCTAGATTATAGATACTTTTTCGAATTACTAATTTGTACCCAATTTCAAACTTAACTAGCGAATAAAGTTGACGGTGATCAACAACAAAATCAAAATTATTCATTTTTATCATATGACCGCTAGTTCTGGCATAACATTTAGGAAGAATTGTCGATGCGAACTTTTTTCCCAATCTTAAGTCCCATATATTGATAACTAAAATTGTATATGTCTAAAAATAAACCTGTGAAAATGTATCTACCCACTATAGCTAAAATGTAATCAAAACCGTTTACGAGTTATGTTAGGTTAGATTTTGTAACATTCTATTGCTTTGTTACATACCAAAGTCAGAATCAGGTTGATTGGAATTTCCATCTGCAGCGCCCCTATCAGTCCAATCTGGTGGATCTTCAATATCATTGACGTGATGATCAGATTTCTCAGAATTCACAGATTTATCACTAACTGGACTCTTCTCGCAGTGAATCCACTCCTCACGTAACCATTGTGGCACCTAAAAAATTTATGAAGACGTTATCAATTATATGTTTTCAAATGTCAAGAATATTTAGGACACATTTGTAGAACAGGTGGTTCTATAGATATGATCTAACAATTTTTGTGATGGAAGGATAGGTTGCAAGACTTTCTTCTGCATTTTATGTTTATGATGAGTTGGCATTTATTAGAGTAAATTTTATAATAAAAACAATATTTTTTGAGGAATTTTACTGAATAATTGTGATTCGTTACGCGTTTCACTACACCATAGCTTCTTCAGACGAATGAATGTATAAAAATTATGACAATTATATTCAGATACAATTGGGAATATAAATACAAATGTTCTTGAGCAATTGAAAGCTTATTGAGTTGCTTCTTTTTAAGTGGTTATTGATGACAGGTATGTCCAATAAAACTAAGGAATAGACTCCTCCCTGAAGAGATTCAATAGAGGTGAAGGGCTTAAATCCTTCATTAATGAGTCTACCTGAGTGTTTGTGTTCGTAGATTTCTAAAGTTTCCCAAATATCTACTTTCCAAAATTTATTATCTGTATGCAAAATTTCAAACTGTGGGTCGAAAGAGTGATTATTTTCTAGGAGATTATTCTCGTAATTTGAATTTGATTTTTCATTAGAAAAACTGCGTTTATGTTCCGATATTCTAGTATTGAAATTTCTTTGTGTTCTATCAATGTGGAAATTATCACAGTCATTGCAAGTGAATCTATAAACACCTGATTTATTATTTTTATCTGATCTGGTGTTATTGTTTTTATATATTTGCCTAAGATTTTACTAGTTTGGAAAGCTATGTTGAAATAATTTCTACTCTAGAATGATTTCAGTTTTTCACTTGTAATGCCAACGTAGGTTAAAGTTTTGAATTTTGTTTCAATTTATCGACAGAGTAAACTTTATTCAATGCGACTCTACTTTGTTTTTTATTCAAAATATTGTTTATTATTTTGGGATTATAACCATTATTTTTAGCTATTTGTGTAATTAAATTTAATTCTTTGTTGAAATTTTCTGGTGATAACGGAATGTTAATCAATCGATGAATAAAACTGTTGAATGCTGACGTTTCATTTCGATACGGATGACACGACGAATTTTGTATTATAATATCTGTATGTGACGACTTATGGTAGATTTTGAAAACATGTTTTCCATCCTCATTCGAAAATGTAACGTCTAAGAAATTTATTGAATTGTTGTTTTCTATTTCGGTTGTGAATTCAATTTTTCGATGTAATGAATTTATATAATTTTCGAAAATTTTCAACTGTCTATCTGTTCCTGTGAAGCAAATAATGATATCGTCTACATAGCGATACGAGTATGAAAAATATTTACTAAGTGGATGATTATGAATTAATTTCTCTAAATTATTCATGAATATTTCTGCTAACAAAGGACTTAACGGATTATCCATAATCAAGCAGTCTTCACTAGTATAGTATTTGTTATTGAAGTGGAAATAATTTTGATCTAAACAAATTTGTAATAATGAAATAATATCTGATTTAATGATCGTATTGACATGATTCTTTTCTAATAATTCCTTAACTAAGTAGTACGTATTTTTTGAGGCATGTTAGGAAATAGATTTTCTACGTCGAAAGAAATCAGTTTAGAATCAGGTGGCAATTAGTTCGTATGTATTTTTGACCGAAAATTCAGAGTCAAAATTGCAATGTATATTATATATATATATATATATATATATATATATATATATATATATATATATATATATATATATATATATATATATATATATATATATATATATATATATATATATATATATATATATATATATATATATATATATATATATATATATATATATATATATATATATATATATATATATATATATATATATATATATATATATATATATATATATATATATAGGGTTAAGGGTTTAACCTGAAGAGTTGCTCATATATCTGTTCATGCAACTAAACTGATTTCATGAAAAATATAAATGCACCACCTGGTAATCAATACCATTGCCAGGCAATGATTATAATCAAAACATATCCTGGAATCATTATACATTAGAATAACGTTAAATGTAATGAGAATATATCAATCTACCAGAATATATAAAAACTATAGCATCATCAGACAATGACATCAATGTACCAACGAGTAGTGTCAGAGAAATAAACAAATGAGATTCTGAGCAGTATAAACTAAAAAGAAAACCTATGACTCTACCTCTACCTTCTGTAACTGTTTGAACAAATTCTTCTTCAGGCCCTAAATCTCAATATTTTGTGAAGATTCCTAGAAATAACACCTGTTGTAGAATTCTGAGCAGTATAATCTAAGGAGAAAACCTTTGACTCTACCTCATTATTATTTTCGAAAAGAAACCTACGAAGAATATTACAAGATTTGATGAATGTTATCTTCTATAACTGTTCACATAAATTTTTCTTAAGACCCAAAATCACAATATTTTTGTGAAGATTCCTAGGAAGAACACCTGTTGTACAATTAATAATCGGTAGAATAAATATTTTTTCATTTACCACATCTTTTTAATCTCGTCGCCAAGCATCATATATTCAGAAATTTTATCATTGTATTTATTTTGTATATTATATATATTATTCGATTCAAAGATAAATGAAGGTTAAAAGGTGCATTTCACATTTACATTAAATAAAATACATACGTAGAATTGGAATGAGAACAAAAAATATAGAACAGATAAAAACGAGTGTTCCTGATGGCAGTGTAGCCTATGTTCAATTGAAAAATAACACCAACTGTACAAACAATTAGACTCACCCAATTATTCCCAGTTATTCTGTCAATCCAGTCAGAGTTAGTATATTGTAGAAATATTTACGTCGCTAAATATATTTTTTATTAATAATGTTCGTGATTAGTTTTGAGAAAAGCGTTAGGTACTGGTCGATTTGATTGTTTAGTGCCAGTATTATTATTAACAATGCCATGATCAATAAGATCTAATTTGTCCCAACGAAGCAGTATTACAATCAGGCTACGGGATTGCGAATTAATTACTTGATGAAAAACGAAAAATTGCACGAGAAGAGCGCCGCGTTGGAATGACATGAAGTAGAGCCCTACTTCGTGCTTCTCAAACACAAGAGCAAAGAGAAGCACCGCGTGAAACGGCTAGGTTGGAAACGAGAAATTGTAAGCCAATCCTCTACTGTTTGTGGTCTCAACTTAAAAAATTCATATTGTTCTCATGGTTAGTTGTACGTGGTATGCAAAGTTTCGGGAAACATCCGCTTTATTTATTCGTGCGTCTAATAGAAACACAAAAAAAGTTGTAAATCACAAGGTGCTTCAATGAAGAAGAATTAACCTGAGTGTATCCCATGCTGCACAATATGCATTTAGTTTAATTTATATTATATCTAGCTCACACGCGATTGGAGTACTTGATTACTGTACTTTTTTATTTCTTTCTGCCGGGTTAACTAGTGAGGAATATCTCAGATAAGATTCATAAAGACGTCAATTTCCAATCAACTGAGGGGCAGCACGAAATTGAAATTTGTGGATGTTTGGATTGTTCCTTTTATTTCAGGTCACTCACTAAATTAATTCAGAGTTCGAAGTTGGCGTAACCGGTGGAATAACCTCAGAGTTTTGATGATTGGTATGTGTGTCAGAAACAGAATCAAAACACTTCAACTGGCGATAGTTCGTAAACTGTGAGGTACAAAGCCAGTTCTAGTAAATTATTCAAGTCACTGAAAATTCAGGCTTCTAGCTTTCCCTACAACAAACTTAAAGGATGGTCGAAAATGCCGAAAATGTTTTGCTCTACTTCGCGATATTCCGATAGTTTTAGAATGAAACAGTTTATCAAAATTCTAACTTTTTATCTTTTCTCCAAGATTGGTAATTTTTTCAAAAGATTATATGAAACAACTTACTTTGAGAACACTTTGCTGTAATCCCGATTTATCTCTCGTTATTGTTATATGTGGTCCCAAAGGATGTCCAGCACGAGGTCTACTATCTAACTCTGCTAAAGCGTTCTGAACTTTATATCTTGCTGCTTCCAAATAAGTTAACATGGATTTCATCTACAACAATCATCTCTCAAAATTATGATTGCATTATTTTAAGATTATACTTACATGGTACAGCTTTTCTGTAACGCTTTGTTGAGAATCCTCTGCGCCAAAATTTGGTGTCTGCTTGATGGCTTTCGAAAGGTTTTCCAACCCAATTTTGGATTTTCGTTCTCGTTCAATATCTTGGCGAATCAGGTGCAACAATTTTATCAGAGCCTATAAAAACAAGATGAATTTTGAAAATATTCTTGAATTTTTTAATGTTTGTTTCTTTAAAAATTGACGAGCATCTTTACCTGTTTTCGTCGTTCCCTATTCATTGCCAAAGTAATATGTTCGCAATAAAAATCTGGTAACAATTGTTCCGAAATTTGTTGAGAAGTTTGTCTAAGACTGATGAATGTTGATAAATCTTTGGTAGCTTCTCCCTGTGCTATCGGACTTCGGAGGCGTTCGGTTGCCTTAAAGAGAAATATGTCGTTCATGAATAAAGTCATTATATAAATAACAAATTCAGTCATATGACAATGAGAGAAGCAGCTGAACTCACCTCTATCAATCTCGGACCGAGTTGTGTACTATGCTGTAGGTATGATGCAAGTGCATTTCTTAGACTATTTAATCTTTCTTCTTCCAGAGATTGGAATGTACCTACTCCTCGAAGAACTGCAGATTCCCATTCAAGTCTGAAAGATGAATACAATATTATTTACGTTACGCGTGAATGGTATTAATGATTTGTTTATTTTAAGAAAATCCCTTTAGTATTTTGAGTTTATTTTATTTTTATATTTTAATTATCAAACGAAAAGATTTCGTCAAATTTCCACAATATAGGTGAAAGCTGGTACGTCTCGGACGGTGGAAGGTTTGATATACCACTAGCCAATGGAGTTTCATTATAATCGGGCAGTTATTGTTTAAGGATCACAATTTGTATGTTTCTAGACAATCGAAGTGAATTTCTTGATTCAAATCGATAAGTAATTTTTTGTGGCCAACCATCAGAGTACTCACAAAGTGCTCAGTTTGGCGAATGAGTTAATATTAGATATTTCGTTGGAACATTGTTCGATACAAAAAACGTTACCTAAATTTCTCAAAATGAATTCGACTATTAGAAATTCATTACGAGTACGTTTCGGACATTCAAATGCGGAATGCTTGGGAAGCGTCCGAAAGACACCTTTGAACGTGGCCGTAACATATTTATTAGTCCGGTTAATTTAGACAATTGAAATAACAGAAATTTAGTCAGAGTGAAATTGCGGAGGAGACCTTGGGTTTACCATTAAAAATAAAGTGTAATGAATCTTTATCGATCCAATGTGTGCTAAGAAAGTTACTAGTGGTCAAAGGTCAAAATTTAAGGTTTTTTGAGTTTTTCTTGAAAACGATATAAGGAAGACGTGATTGTTTGGTACTACTCACTGCAAGTACTCCAATGGATAGAATGTTTTGCCTTAAGAAACCTGAAAAGGATCAACAGCGAAAGGAAATCTATTATTCGAAAAATTTATCGTCTTATTCAAAATGTCAATCAATCAATCCATTTATTTGTTCCATATAAACAACAAATTGTCGTAGAACACGTTACTATAAACAAGTATATAAAATAAGCAAGTATATAAACAAAATCGTTTAAGATAAAGTTTAAAACAAAGCAACATAAACAAGTCGCCGGGAGCACAAAAATAAGACAGACAGCATAAAACATGACAGGTAGCACAAAATAAGACAGTCAGTGTAAAAATAAGACAGTCCGTGTAAAAATATTATATACAGTATATGACAGGACGAGCAGCATAAAAACATGATACGACTACAAAAATATGACAGGTAGTGTAAAAGTAGGACATACAGCATAAAAACAGGAATGAACTCAGACTAATGCTATCTGCAAAATACTCCTGGAGTGTGTAACATGGTTTGTGCCTAAGGTAGGTATTCAATTTGTCACTCAGTTTGTTTCGTTACCACTTTCGCGCTTCCCGTAGAATATGATTGTAAATTTTCACAAGGTTGTAGGTAGCATTGTTTTGCAGGTGAGTATATTTGAATTTCGATATCTTCAGATCATCTTTTGCTCTTGTGTTATAACAATGTTCACCCTCGGTATCCTCAAATGAATCTCTGTTGTTTATCATATATATAACTGCCTCATAAACATATAGGCTCATAACCGTTAGTATGGATCTTTCTGCAAAGTGAGTCCTGCAAGTTTTTGTTCTATTTAGCCTGAGGACTCCGCGAATGCTGTGGATACATTTAACAGTTCAGCGACCATTCTTAACGCATAAACATATCTGACCATGCCACTTGAAAGTTACTCTACATGATCACTCCAATCCAGTCGATAGTCAACTGAAACACCCAAAAACTTGAGGCCAGTAGACGACAATATGGCATTCTCACATCCAAGAAGTGTCGGCATATATTCTCTTGAATATCCAAACTTGAAAATTTGGGTCTCTCGATGATTCATCGCGAGGCCACATCGGGAAAACCAAGCACCGAGATCAGCAAACACTTCGTCTACCGTCGCATCCAACGAAACCTGATCACCCAGCACCAGGGAAGTGTCGTCCGCAAACTGGACCATTAATTCAGGCGTACAATCAGTTAAATCATTGGCATAAATCAGGTAGAGCAACGGACCCAAAACCGATCCCTGTGGCACCCCCTAACAACACTCAATGTTGCTGACTCCACCGTCTTTCCAGTTGATGGCTCTTGTTCAACCACATATTGCGACCTTTCTGAGAGATAAGACCGGAGCAAATACAGGGGCTACCTCTTATTTCAACTGCATACAGTTTCTCAGGCAGTCTGTCATGGTCTACGCTGTCAAAGGCCTTTTTGAGATCTATACACATCAGTGCTGTTATTTTACCAACGTTCAAACAAGACAGTATCTTGCTAATGTCTTGATATACGGCTCTTGCCGCAGTTTTACCTTTCTGGTATTCTGAAAGTACCTTGTAAGTCTCCAAGAAGTCTACAATTCTGTTGTCAAGAGCTCTTTCAAATATCTTACCTATGTTGCTGAGTATACCGCTCTAACCTTTGCTATTTCAAGTTTCTCAGGATATACACCACTTTCAAATGTGACATTTATTAGATGGGTCAAAACAAGGGAGATCTCAACCGCAACTGTTGAACAGGAATTCCATCTGGTCCCACAGACTTCGTATGTTTCAAGGACTTGATTATACCAATGATCTCATCCGAGTCCACAGAGAAGAGTACAAGGCTTTATTATGAGGCGTTTTGTAGTATTGAAAAGATCTTCAAAAGGCATTGTTACATCTAAAACTTGCGCATTGTGGGGAGACAAACCATTGGCGATTACTCTACCCTGTTCAGGCGAGCTTACGAAAATGTTGTCTATGTAGGAGTTACATTCATTTACTTGATACGTTGGTTCGTGTATCTTTTGAACAAGACCATATGAGTGCAATAGGTCAAGAAATATATTCCTTTTAGATGAACTTCTGTCAAAATGAATATTAAAGTCTCCACACAGTACTTTTCTGTATTTCACAAAAGAGGACGATCTTTTAAGGGCATTGTCAATGGCGTCAAGACAAATAGTAATGTCTCCCAGAGGTGGCCGATAGACTGCGATAGCAATAAGTTCAACCTGCATACTTATGCCCGCTGCAATGTCAATATGATTCTGTTGACAAAATTTTTTGATTTCAGGATCTTCTTCCATCATCATATCCGCAGTTGCGAACACAGACGCTCCACCGTATAGTGATACACGTGAGAAATATGAAACCAATTCATAACCAGGAAGATATACTCCCTGTATGTCGCTGTTCGCCAACTAGTGTTCAGTGATACATATTACCCCAGGAGACAACTGCATAACATTAAGGAAAAGCTCCAAGTCCAATACTTTATTTTCCAGTGATTGTATATTCTGATGTAAAACACAAATATAGTTATTCACTTCTTCATGCCTTGCTTCAATGCTCAACCCGTGTCCGTCACAATATCCTATTCTAAAAAAGAGGGTGAACCATAATTAAAACCAGTAAATGTTTTCATGCTTTCCCCTTCTAGTCTCTCAAACACAGATTCCATGTGCTCAATTAGTCCACATATAAAATTCGTCTTTGTTTTTGGAGACAAGTCATTCTAATTCATTTCATAATATGTCAATCTCCTATGAGATTCGTCCTGGCAGAATCTTTTCAAGTGCTTATTAAAGTTGCAGATTCGAGTATTCAGAAAATGTTTATATTTTCGTTTCGGTAGCGGAACTGAACATAATATAATATTTGTTCCTGAACATCTCGTCAGCCTGTGTCTCAATACAGTTTCGTTTGGGCAGATTGAATTTTCCCTCCAATTACTGGAACCGGCAAAAACTATATTTTATTTTATGCGATAACCGGCTGCAATAATACGTCAGCAATATTCGGAAGGGTAAAACTTTAGTATTAAAATTATTTGAAAAAAAAATTGATTGAATATGCAAAAGTACTCACAAAAAGTGATTCTTCACCTCAAACGATAAGTACGAAAGAAATTCGTTTTCTTGGTGCTGTTTATGGAGCACCTAAAAGAATTGATTGTAGAGATAAATATTATCAACAAATATTTATCATTTGTTAAAAATGCACGAAATAAAAAGATCGCCATCGTTTATTCAACACTTTATCGAGTATACTTTCAAGTTCAGACATGGCAAGGCAATCAACTGAACCCCGAATTTTGGGGTTGAAATTAATAAATCATACTTTGAAACCAATTCAAACTTTACTCCCGTCTGCGCCAGCAAAACTTCTCAATACTATTTTTGGCAATTGCAAAAAAGGTTGTAGTGCCAAATGTCGCTGTAGAAAAGCTGGGCTAGAATGTTCTCCAGCGTGTACCAATAGGAAGAAAAAAAGTGAATCGAAGAAAGCTTGGTCATTGAAGATGACTATGAAGAATATAGATTAGACTGAAGTATCAAAATAAATCAAAATGACAGTTAAAGTCAACAACCAATATCACTATCAGTAATCTTCATGTAGTTAAATGAATATTCTTCCTGAAAATAATGGTCATAACGGTTAGAGGAATAGGGAAAACCACATTTAAAAAACGCGCCGAGTAAACAACCTCATATGTGGTGAAATATGTGCACATATGCGTGACTCTCACAATCACAGAAATAGTGACTCTTAAAGAAAAAATCACAGAGATCATTTTTATAGGTAACTTTGAGATCTACAACATGGGTCTGAAGTACTTTTTTGATAAAACTCACCGTTTCCATGAAAATCTCAGAAAACCTTAAATTTTGGCCTTTGAGTATATTTTGTCAACACACATGGGATTGATGGGGACATCTGACACTTTTTCTAATAGTAAACCCAACTTCTTCATCAAAGTTTTGTTTTATCAGATTAGTTGTTATTTGATCGCTACTGATGTCAAAATTGACCGGACTTATTCTTATTCCAGTTTTTGAAATATTTCGAATAATATCCGCCGTGTATTTATCGTCGAAAACCTTTATCTGAGTTGAAACGTTCAGCTAGAAATATAGATATTAGTCTCGATATCCATCAGATAAGCAGTTAAGGATTTTAATATTCCAGAATCAACTTTATTCAAATTTTCTGAATATGAAAAATTACCAGATTCTGAAAAATATGAATCTAAATTTATAAGCAAATAAATGTTCACTATTTATGAGCGCAATATTTGATATCAGCGGCTAATAGGCATTATACTCTAGCAAACAGAAAACTGTTCAAAATAACTGACATAAACATAAAAGTGCAACTAGATACTGGCTCAGGGGATTCAGAACGAAAAGAAAAATTTGTCTATTCGGAAACAGCAAGCGACAAGTTTGTTCCGATCCACAAGTTTCAATAGGAAAAACGTAGGAGACTTTTTTGATAAACTCGAAAAACGTTCCAAAAATACAATTTTATTCCAAAATCAATATTCAACGGGGAAAAAACTGGATTATCCACCGACCCAGCAAAATTATAGCCGAGGAACGTCGAAAGCAAATAGGGAGGGTAACTAGTGAGTTAACTGGATTGCATATTGTCCATGACCCAGCAAAATTATAGCTGAGAAACGTTGAGAATAAATAGGGAGGGTAACTAGTGAGGAAAAAAGAGAAAATAAGAGTTTGTGCTACACCATTAATGCGATTGTAAAATCAAATTCTCCTCTCTTCATTTTCCAAGGGCAAAGTTCTAGAATTTCATGTTGAAAAATGCTCTAATCTAGCAGGATGGATGGGAGTAACAACCTCAAACAAAAAATCTCCGGTTCTTCTAATCTGTGACAACCACGGGGGCCACGTTTCCTTAGATGTAATTAATTTTGCTCGAGAAAAAGAAATCGTTATTTTAATGATTTTTGATGTTTTGAAGATTTGAAGTTTTTATGGGGTATGAACATGTTGAATGGGTTCTGAATAACCCAGAAAATACTATTACTATTGATGATATGATAGCCGACTTTATTGAAATTGCATACTCACATTCATTCAGTGAAGTCAATATAGAAAGTGGTTCTCGTGCCAGTGTAATCTTTCATCTACTGGGTGGTAGAAACTCAAACGAAAAAGACTCAACAACTGCTAAATTATTCGTTTCTGGACAAGAAGCAGAAACGGGTCAATTTTTGTCTGAAGGGGGACTTATTTTAACTCACGGTGATTTTATTTTACATCAACTCCCTAAGCAGAGGTGCACAAAACTCAATTTTTTGAATAGGGAAGCTAGGTCGAGTGATACCTCATTGGAAAGCTCTTTTGATTCTCAATACAAATGTGTATTAATTTTTGAGTTTTGACATATTCGGAAGAAGATACAGGCTGGTTCGTCAAAAGATGAGTTATTTTCAGTGATTGCAAAATCTGTCGATTTCGAA